>CM047392.1:22058166-23341500 GCA_026123125.1 Chironomus striatipennis
GGTCGTTCACTTATTACGTAACGCAAAATTTCGGGTTTTTTACCCCCCCCCCCCCCCCTCCGTAACGTTTTTAACAAAAGAATCAGGTGCGAGAACAATAGACCGTAACAAACTCTCGACCCCCCCCCCTCCCCCCCAGAGCGTTACGTAATAAGTGAACGGCCCCTAATATTAATTTCATATTATAAACTCATTTCAAAAATAATTTAGATTAAAATAACTTACTAAGTATCAATTCTGATTGAGAATTAACCAGCATGTGCCACTCGGTGTGTGTTAAATAAGCAAATAAATTTATGACACAAATTCTTTCATAGCATCTAAATTTACGCAGATACATCGTTTAATCTCATTTTCTACACCTTCACTGGCACTGACAAAAAAAAAGCTTTTCATAACCACAAAAAAAAATATTTCAAGTTGTTAATTGAAAAGTGTGCAAACAGAAAGTAAATATTAACATATACGATGATCGTTATTTCCTGAACATCCATCCATCCACCAAATTTGGAACATTTTTTCCCGCAATTCAAACGTACACGATTTTTTTTACTTCATCCACTTGATTGTAATTTAATAAATTTATTACAGTCGATTCACAAACGAGAAGCATTATTGTAATCATATAAAAATAATTTTCGGATGTGGTACACAATGAACTCGACATTATGCCATATATATATACAATGAAATTCTTCAACTAAATTATTAATTTTTTTAGTGGCGGTAAATTTATTTGTTATGTGTCAATGTTAATCAAGCAAGCAAAAAACACTCAGTATGTACTTTTCACATCATAAATTTAATTATGGCACGCTATAATTACTGAATGTGACGACCAAAAAAACAGTAAAACAGAAGGCATTGAGAGGTTAGATTAATTAGATTAAGCATAAAAAATAAGTGGCAAAACTGAGGCATTTGATGCTTTTAAATAACCATTGATAATGTGATTAACAGAAATGTCTTAATTCCTACTTTGCAAAAAAATTGGCACTGCAAAAAATTTAAATCTATTTGGAATCAGAATGGAAATATTAATTAAGATTATTGGAATCAATAGACGTTAAAAAAAAATTGCTAATTAAATTCGTGAGACCTTCATGATTTTTATGCATCAATAAGGCTGATTCTTTTAATACTTTTTTGAGCTTCTTTATACTGTGTTATTGTAATAAAGTTTGAGGTTATCGATGTATGAATTAACACAATATTAATTAGTAATGAAATTGAACTTGACCAAGAATTTATTGAGGAATTTATGGCAGACGATTTCACTGATTGTTTTTATTGGTTGGTGATTTGGATGATGTTTTGAGGAACTTGGCATGTAGTTGTTGAAAATTCAAGGGCTGATGGAAGTTGTTGGTTTTTTGTAGATTCAAAGTTAAAGATCCAGTTAGGTGGCAAATCTAAGCATTGTTTTGATAAGTAATTGTTAAATTATCCAAAAATTATCAAGATTTTAAGATCCAGTAGAACATTTTATCTCTAAAACTGGAACTTAAAACTTACCTGCACATCTAGTTTTAAATGCGATGATTTTACAAATTACTCCAAACTCATCGCACTTCCTTACCTAACTAAATAACCATGCAAATTAAAATTAATGACTTTACAAACTTTTTGACATTTTTTTTTTGGTTCCATCCAAAACTGCAAAATAAAGACAAATAAAATTGTCAATTAGTGTCAAAAAGAAAGACTTTCATAATTAAGCAATTTTATAATAAAGTTAATGATCAAAATTTTGTGATTCAAAAGAGCTGTTAAATTTCGCTTACTGATGATGTCTTCCTTCCTCTTATGCCAAAATAGAAAGCACAAATAATCAAATTTATCAGGATTAATTGACAAAAAATATTTTTAAGGTTTGTCGTGTCAATTTCTCTTCATCTGCTTCTTATCTCTAAATTTCATGCTGTACATGCTTGATTATTCCCACAGAAAATTTTTCCAAAGCAATGATGATGAAATGCAATAGCCAAACAAACTCTTTCTTTCTGGAAATGTTGCACAATTTGAGAAAAAAAGTTGTTTCTTCTTCTCCACAAGCAGCACTGTTTCTTCAATATTTGAAGCTATTTGAGGCACACAGAACAATTGAAATGAAAGTGAAGTTATTTAATATTCGTAATCAAGCATATTTTACGCACCATTTTTTTTCACTTCACAGTACTTGTAATGATGTACATACACCCATAGAAAAAAATTAACAATGAATTGTTGTTTTGTATGAAAATTTTAACAATGCTATAGTTAAAATAGCGTTAACGATGAAATTGTTGAATTTTAACAATGACCATTGTAATTTTTTTTCGCCAACAATAAAATTGTAAAATTTAACTATGGTCATTGTTGAATATTTTTCTGAGGAAAAAAATGGTCACCCATCCAATTACTAAATAGGGTGAACGTTGCTTTACTTCCAGAGGCCGACGATGACCCTTTGATCCGCTGCTTATTTAAATATTTTATAATTTTATAGCAAAAATCAATATTTAAAGTATGCATTATTTTTGTTAAATTTAAATATTTTTAAATTTTGATGAATGATTTCATTTTAGAATGATAATTTAATGAATAAAAATAAATAAAACCGGTAAATCTTAATTTTCTTTGGCCAAACTTTAACTTTTTTTCATCAAAAATTATTTTTATACAAATTTTTTGAAAATTATTGAAGCATTAATTAAAAGCTTAACAATTAAGCATTTTTATTGAATTTTTGATAATTGAAAAGTTAAAATTTATTAAGTTTTTTAAAATCAAATATTAACTATGAACATTGTTAAATTAACAATCACGATTGTTGTGTAACAATATCATTGTTGTTTCATTGTAAAAACAAATTTAACGATAGCATAGTTAAAAATTTTTTTCTTCATACAAATATAACAATTTCATTGTTAATTTTTATTTACTATGAAGTAACAATGAAAAATGTTAAATTTTTTTTATGAGTGTACGCAAAGTAAATGACATTTGAAATGGCTATTAGAGAAAGACAAACGACTGTGAAGTGAATGAGTTACATGCTTTTTTTTGGAAAACAGTTGTAAAAGTTTATTTGCGGATCCAATTTTTTACATTATTTCTGAATTTATTTATTTCGGTGCTGTATTAACATCTTCATTAGACATTAATCGTGGCATGAGAGAAATTTCTTCAATCCACAATAATAAACTTTATTACTAATGGTTAATTACTCTATTAACGCTTTAGTTCCGCTTAACATCATCATCATCATCTTTTTCCTTTATTATTGAAGATGAGAATTGAATTGTGTGTGCACTTCTGGTGATTGTTTTGATTCCAATATAATGGATAAGGAAGGTGTGATTTAATGGAATTCATCAAGTGCAAAATTATGCAAATATGTATCAAGCCATCGATCTTGCGGTCGATGAAATTTTCGCTTTCATTAAACAATCTGGTGCATACATAATGAAGGAAAATATAGATTATAGACAAATCTAATTATGTTACTGGATATATACGTTACAGCATGTCGATCACTTTCACTATAATTTACCTCTCATAAATGAACTCCGTGATGATATGTATGCGTAAATATTATTTATTAGCATTTGCATGTGAAGATGATGTGAAAACAGTTGTAATAGCCTAATAGCACCTAATGTTTTAACTGATAATTTCTCCAAAGTCATTAAAATTTTATTGTGGTAATTAAAGTTTTAAATGAAATCGTTTATGACACATTTTAATGTGTAAACTTGATTCATTAGTTTTGCGTCCTTCTGAAGGTCATTCGTAGAGACTTTCGCATTTATAGGCGTTGCACAATATTTGTTATCTAGATAAATTAATTATGAGATCATATATGCAGCATGACTTAATTTGATTCTGATTGATCATGATTCTGTCTAAGAATAAGTTGAGGGAATACTGAGAAAAAAATTATTTTTGTATTGTTTATAATTGGCCACTTACACAAATTATTTCTAAAGATTTGTGACAAGTACTTTTAAAAGTGAGCAGATTTGGATCAAATTTGTTGAAATACGACAATAACGTATTTAAAAAATTCAAATTTTATTTCGTTTTCAGTAGTTTTTACCCTGCGTTAATTAGTTTTATCCCTGCATTTTATTCAGTCTTTTTCAAGATTTCAAGCAGTAAACACGCATTGTATATTATTAGAAAATATTAAAAATTCGAGGTTTTAAAAACAAAAAGATCAGTTTGTATTGATATTGAAAGATCAATGATTGAAGAACTTTGATGAAATTGAATCAATCCTTGGTCAAAATCAAAATAGATTCACAAATGACATTACCTGAAAACTTTTAATTAAGTTGAATGAACGATACAAAAAAATTGAATCAGCCATACATTTCAAAAGACCCTAACATAACAGAAAGTAAACCTGTTACCGATATGAACTGTTCCTATAATTTTCTAAACAGTTTTAAACTAATATTTTGTTTTAAAAAACTCTAAATAAAAAATTGTTGGAACCCGTTATAAATCGACCAATTTACAATAATTATGTTGTATTCTCTGGAACACTCAGCAACATCCATTTAAAGTGAAAAGATTTGTTTACAAAATTAAATGCGTCGATCTTGAACATTTATATATTTTTTAATTGCATACCGTTAACAATGTCAATCAACTAATCAAAATAAAAAGAGTCTCCTTCATGCTGAGAGCATAAAAGATATGTTTTGTAACATAAAGCCTACATATATGGACGATACTTAAATCAAGTTTAAACTCTATTTTGCTACTTCATAATCACACTTGACCACAAAAGGAAATTCGTTTAATGTTACTCAATAATAATCACAATTATGATGATGGATAAGTTTCAACTTACTTAATCGCTTTAGCGAGAATTTTTGTAGACGAGAAGATTTTAATGAATTTTCACTTGATACAAGTCTTGAGGGAGATTAAGATGAAGATTAATTCTGGTCTTTTTCATCTACTTAAAAGTCCTCCTTCTTCTTATTTAATGCATTCGAATAGTAAAACAACAAACGATGATTCTTGATTGTTGATGATGATGATGCAATTATGATTAAGTACCTTATTTATTATCGTTCTTCCACATCTACATTTAGGGGTCTTTCACTTATGACGTCCAATTTTCAGAGGGTTTGGGGGTCTGAGGCTTTTTGACTATTTCAAACAATAGAAGCTTTTGTTTCAAGGTTTTTTGACATAGGAGGATAGAGGGTCTAAAAATCCAAGTTTTTGATGGACGTCATATGTGAATGGCCCATTAAACATCTCTTAAATCGTTTCTCGTGGTTAGAATGAATAATGTAAAAGTAAAAACAGGTGGAACTTATTAAGCATCTCTTTTGTTTTGTTTTCCTTCTTTTCTTTTATTTTATTTCATTCGGTTTTTGTCTCAAATGTTTATCGTAACATTCTACGGATATTGTGTGTTAACTACTGGAATTGCTAATAATTTTAACGGGAAGCAATAGTTATAATAATCGAATTACTGTATTATTAATTAAGTAGTCATTAGATAACATTGTTAGAATTATATAATAATTTTAGTAAGCAGATAAAAGCCGATTATTAATAGTCACATGTATGTCATTGCATTGCTCGGATACTTACTTAACATTATGAATTTTTATTGTTGCTACATATGGGAAAAATTATCTAATTGATTAATGAAATTTTTTTATGATTTATGCTTTGATCACGCATGACATGGGTTATAGAGATAATTCTGTCGTATGGCTGATGTAAAGTTATGCTTATTGTTATTTTGATGGATTTTTAATTAAATTCACAGAAATGCGAGGTAAAAATATTTTAGTTTGTTTGTTCCACTCAGAATAATTATTTAAGTGCAGGGTTATATGGATTTAAAATGAATAATAACTTTGAGGTTAATGCAGTAGGAAAATCGACAAAATGCAGAAGAATTTCAGAATTTAAGCCTCAAATACATAACATTAAAGTTGAAAGGAGCTCTAAATCCTATCCTATCCTATATACCTCCTTGTTCTTCCAAGGACTTTAATGCGATTATTTGTCAATATCTTAAATAACAAAATAATCAATTCTGGATCTTCAACCACAAAACAGCACAAAACTTTAGCATTTTGATTGCCACTATAATTAAACATATTTCACGCTCTGATACCTCCAACTAACTTAAACTTCCAATTTTCTGTTTTTTCACACAGTTCTTCATCGAAGCCCAAAATGCGTTGGTTACAAAAGTCTTCACAAGCACCGGCGGCACAGTTGATCGGTCTTTCGCCATTAAAAACTGAAGATACATTGTCGATTAGCACACATAGTATAAATTTGATTGAGCAAAAGCAAGATATCAATTACGAAACGAATCAATCAACGAGAAAATCGAGGAAAGGTAAGAATTTGTTGGATGTGAATGGATGAATATTAATTTGATATGTATGTGATGAAAATGATCATGTCTATTTGTCTTCATTCCTATTTTTAATATTTTGATGTTTATCTTTAATTTGAATGATTTTGAAATTCAAAAATAATAAAAAATTTGATACATGTAAAGTGACATGTCTATGTCTGCCTGATGTAAGAAAATGAAATTTAGTTAAAGGATTTGAAATCGTCAGATAAAAGCATCAAGATATCTCATGTCATTGAGACCATTTGTTATTTCTCTTTTCTCTGACTTGTTCCTTGTCAATGACAAACAGAAGAAAGAAGTAGAAGAAAAAAAATGAAAGCGAAGGTATATATACCTTATAATTAATCTATGGAATAGTTCTATAAGTCGTGGAATCTGTGTCGATTCGCTTACAAGATTACAAATAATTTAATAAAAGAATGCGTTCATCGTAATTTAAAATAACAATCATTCATTCTTATGGTACTTAACTCAGCCAGAGATCTGACTTATGAAATCCTTATGTAGCCTAGAATTCCTTGTTGAGAATTTTTCTTCAAATAAAATTATTTTATTTTTTTCATGCCAGGCCATAACAAACAGTAATTTATTGACTACTTACGTGTGCCGTTATAGTGCAATAAAATTTCAATTGCGTAGTTCTGTTTAATTTTTAAAATATATACTTGAATTCCTCGACCCATCCACTTTACTTTTGATGTTTAGTCATCAGTTATATTTATTACTTTTATTATTATTAGTAAATGTACTTTTAATGGAGCATCATATGTTGTATGGCAAGAATAAGGTCACATTTGAGGACCCTTAACAGTACAATGCAATTAAAATCGTTTCTTTAAAAAGTATGCATGAAAATCGATGCAATCATTAACTATTAACCTTGACATGTACTTCGATTTTAGGCAACTAATGATGTCTTTATATTCTATAACTTAAATTAATCAATCATAACTTAAGAAAAACGAGTTATTGAGCATTGAAGCAATGTGGGAGAATTAAACGCATTTTATTACTGTCAGCATTCAATAAATTTTACTTGGTAGCTTATGCATGTGGGTGATGTTGTCGAGTTTGTAACAAGATAGTTTAATAAAAAAATCTTTGAAGTACTTCAATCACACTAATATACCTTAATAAAGTTTTATAGACTTTTATGCTGTAAAATATCAGAATGTTTTTTGTGGGGTCTTCAAATTGAATGGGTTCTTTTATTATTTAGTTGTGAAAGGGGATGTTCATTTATTACGTAACGCGAGGGGGGCGGGGGTACAAGGACTAGGACAATAGAATTTCTGCAAATTCTATTCCAATCTATTATAATTTGCAACACCGTTATTTTGTTACGTAATAAGCGAACGGTCCAAAAAATACGTTAGTATTTATTTTTGAACAAGATTCAAAATGGTGGCTTTTAAGAACTCTTTTTTTGAAGATTTTGTTACAAAATGGCCGACATCAAAATTGTTATTACTCAAAATTTTAGACTTTCCATCAGTTTTTACCTTGAAGAAAAAGTTGTTTATTTAATTTTGGAATCTTTACTACCAAATTACAATTACGGAAGTACACCAGTAAAGACTTTATGAAAAACAAAAATTTGCCATAACTGAAACTAAGAGAAAAAGCTTTTTCGATGTCTTTTACCATTGTACACCCCCTAATATCATTTTCAGACCATCACTTACAAAGACCCCCACACAAATATATGCTCCAAGAAATGTCTATACGTAATTTCCTAACAATAAAAAGTAATTCATTTGAAATTCAATGCATGTGTACAGAGTAAGACAAATTATTGGAAAGACACTATTTCCATGAAATTAGAAAGAAAAAAAAATTTGTATACATAAGTGTGGGTGAACATGATAAGAATTTTAAATGGAATGTTGAGATCATTTTTCTTTCCATTTAAAAATGTATACAGCCATATAGACAAATCATAATGTGGATAGAGGGAATTATGAATGGATTAATGTCATGATTAAAATGTTTTAACGTCATTATTGATGCATGTTTTCCCTTTTTTGTATGTGTGTCATAATCTTGTTTACTTCTCCACGATATATTGTATTTACATTCATGGATATTCATATTACTGACGGGTGTGTGTATGGATTGAATGTTTGAAAGTCAAAGCTATATTTTGAATAAACAATTAAAATCATATGGGATGCGGTTATTTATACGAACGTAACATTGTATACATGTATACATATGCCTGCTTACCCGATACAAATACTGACGAGAGATTCAGAATTTCGTTTTGAATTAATGATCATGACGATGATGATTCAGTATTTGTTTGTGATTGAACATGTGCGGACGGACGTTCATCTAACTTGAGAATTATTTTGTATTATAATTTTTATGGTGTAACTAATTCCCCATCATATGTGCAAATTTTTTTGACAGATTTTTCATCATTTCGGACTCTGACGTGGTCGAAAAAGTTTGCAAAATCAACAGAAAATTGTTACAGCATACAAGAAGGACGTGTAATTGATAGGTCACGAATAGGTCAATGCGATTCACCAGTACGTCCACCAAAAAATCTCATAAGATCATCATCGCCATCTAATCAATCGATAAGTAGTATAAAAACAATTTCGACAAGTACGCCTACATATTTCAATCCACTCAGACGATTGCATCGCCACAAACTAGCCAATGTTCTTGATTTCGATAAGGAAGTATGGAGAAATAATCACAATACAAGTAGCGATAATAATGATGATAATTTAAGTCATCATAAGAGTAATTCGTCAATTTTAGATGAAGACGCATGCCATAAAGAGTTTTATAATAATAAAAGTGAATTAAATCGTACATTTTGCGGTGCTTATAGTGTACCTTATCGAGAGAAAAGAAATCCATTAAATCACACAAGACTTTCATGCTATAAGCCAATAATAAGTGATCAACAATTTGATATACAAAGTCTTAAAAACTTTAAATCTGTTGATGATTTTCTTTCAATCGACATGAATAATGCTCAATCAAGTACCGATGAAGATCATCATCGTCAAAATGATGATGAAACCAAAATCAATGAGAAAGGTGAAATTTATTTAAATCCAAAGCATAAGCGAAAAGGCTTAAGCAGCAAATTCCGTACAATGTCTGATAAAACGCAAAAATTGTTTTCAAAACTTTATTCAAATTCAAATTTAAAGTCATCAGTCGCTGAATCATCTAGTGATATAACGAGTGAACCGATTTCTAGGAAATTTTTCAACAGTCGAAGAAGTTTGAGTTATGGAACGTTGACACAAGTTAAGGAATTTGATACGAAGAAAGTTGAGACAGAAGATGGCGATTCCGGTATTTTAATTAATGAATCTGGTGCGTCATCGATGACTGATGAGAATTCTGAGCCAAATAAAAAGGTTGATCAAGAAGAATTGTTTAAAATGCCTCCGGAGAGAAAATATGTTCAAAGGTAAGGTCTTTGGGTATAGACAGCATTTAAATTTGAAAAAAGTGATTCGCAACGCATGAAACACACGACATATGTGAATTTTTATAGCACCAACATGTGCTGTAGACATAACATAAACCCCTACCCACATAATTACACCCTAATAACACAAACATCCAAACAAATAACCCTTCAATATTTACATAAAGTCAAAACTGACTGGATGAAATGTTTCAATTCAACATACATGATTCATGCCTGTATAGGCTCTTGAAAGCGACATTTTTGTGATTCTTTTAAACATTTTTTTTATTTTGTTTTTCTCATTTTTTGTAAACAGAATCGAAATAAAGTACGATGATGAGAACACAGCTGAGGAGAAAAATGAACCAAAGATCTGCGCTTCATCACTCAATAAACATATATCTAGTTGTACAGATTTGTCCTTAACATCGACAATAATTGTTGAGAAAAGACAGAAAAATCATTCAATAGATTCAGGTCTAAATGAATCGTCCACAAAGCGAAATTCAGTTTCAGAAATTGTTGCTCTGTAAGTATCATACAGTATGACTCAAATCATGCCATTTTTTATCAAATCTGTTCCGTTTTTTTCCGCAGACTGGAGAAAAATGATAACAATACGAAATTTAATACACTTAATCATCCGAGAAGATCAAAAGGCACAACGCTTGTGATTAATCAAGAAGAAGATTCATTTGATGCTTCAACTACTCTCAACATGTGTGATGATGATAAATTAAAGCTTAAAACAGCACAATCCAAAGAAATAATTGATGATAATGGAAATGACAAACATTCAACACCGAATGTGAAGAAAATTCCATGCACAAATTTCTGTACATTACCTCGAAAAGCAAAGACAAGTCCGCATTGTACATTCCATACCGTGATATTTGAGAAAGGGCCTGGCAAGAAAGCACTCGGATTTACTATTGTGGGTGGTGCTGATAGTCCTCGTGGTGCATTAGGAATTTTTATAAAAAGCATTATGGCAAAAGGACAGGCAATAGAAAGTGGACAATTAAAAGCTGGTGATGAAATTTTGGCGGTCAATGGGCATGTTTGTCATGATTTGACACATCAAGATGCCATCAAGTTGTTCAAGAGCGTTAAAAGTGGCGAAATCGTCTTAAATATTTGTCGGAGAAAAGGTTCAATCACCATAACTTAATGGAATTAAAGATTTATATTTGCTACAAAAAATAAGCACATTGTTGTGATGAATAAATTAAATTTTTCATATTTTATCTAAAATCATTGTTGAATTATTAATCCTAGGTGTTAATTACACGATTTTTCAGCACATCATCTGCTTTTTCCATGGACAAATCGTGATCTTTTTATTACTGAGAATTTTTAGTACCTGCCAACGGTTTTTAAAAATTTAAATTGTTTAGCACACAAACTTTAACGATTGTTTTGAAAATTCAAAAATCTCAGTGCGTTAGTTTTGAATGAAGACTTTCTGAAATGTTTTGCTTATAAGAATTAATTTTCATTAAATAACGATTAATTAGTGTTTTTCGAAGTCTGTGCCAGTTGAATTATTACATTAAGCTTAATAAATTATCCAATCAATAAAAGAAAGATGAGTTCTAGTGGAGGATGTAAGTAGAAATCGATTTTTGGAGATTTTTTCTTAAACAGCATAAAAAAATTTCCTTAAAAATCTATAAATAGCATTAATAACAGACTTAATAACAATCTTTTCGCAATTTTTCAGCTGCTTGGGTCAAGTTTTTTACAAATGCCGGAATCCCAAGTCCTACCAATGCATCTTATGCGCATATTTTCATGGAAAATCGAATACAAATGGACATGTTGAGTGAATTAAATACAGAGAATCTGAAGGAGGTAATAATGATACAAAAATTGCTTAATACATCTACAATTTATTAACAGCTGTATAAATATTTTATTCGTTAGATGGGAATTAAACCAATGGGAGATATTATAAGCATTTTGAGACATGCAAAGTCAGTAAATGATCAGTCTGTACGTGATAGAATCCTTGCTTCTCAACCTGAGCCACAAAAAACTATCGTTAAAGTTCGTCCAGCTTCTCCAGCTATATCGTCTACAATTGGTATGTTACACAAATGATTATAATATCCAGAATATTAATTAAGCTTAATTTTAGCATCAGTCGCTGTAGCTCCACGAAGAGTTTTGCCAGAACATGAAGGAAAGTACAAAGTGTCACTTCCAAAAGGATCAACAAAGAAAAGTCGCGAGATTTTGGCCAAACATTCAGCTAGTAAGTTTATTTGTTAACAAATTTATTCCCAAATATTTATTTAAGCTTGTTAATTACTTTTCAGTGCAAATGGACAAGGTTGAACACAAAAAGTCGGTATTTGATCGTCTCAGACCATCATCAAATGCGCAAGACGTAGAAATGGCAGACAGTACATCCAATGACAACATTGTTAGATTGAGTAAAGTCTCGTCATCAATATTTAACAGATTAGGCGGATATGATGAGATTAGAAAGTCAATGAGTGAGAAATCAATTGCGTTTTCAGGCATTTTAAAGAATTCACCAACAAAGCAATCACCAAAAGGTGTTGTGAAGCATAGAGTCAGTACAAAAATCATACTGAATAAGCCACCATCAAGACACATTATGGATACAGATGAGTCTGATGATTCGGAAGAGAAAATGGATTCTGATGACTGTAAGCAAGTAAAATTCTCGCCAGAAGTGGAAGTACTCGAAATTGAACCAAGACGACAAATTGTTTTTAATGCAAAGAAATTGAATCGCATAAAAGGATTAAGAACAGATGGAATTAAAAACAGACTCGGTGAGATAAAATTCAAACGATCTCCAGATCCGAGACAGCATTTACATGCCGTACGACAAACGGTCAATATGAAGCCTAAAATCTCACCAATTAAAAACAGCAAAATGAGAGCTGATCAATCACCAAAATCTGCTAAATCAAGACTAGATTTAAAAGCAAATTTTAAGAATTTAAAGCTTGGCAATAAGAATGGAAATAGCAATGTTAAACCTTCAAGTGTTTTTAATAGATTAGGCGCAACTAATATTAAATAAAAAATTGATGTTCCATTAAGCATCACTTTAATTCATTTACTTTACCTCAGACTAAGTAAAATTGTAAAATAAAATTTATTTGACTGAAATAAAGAAAATTAAAAATTAACGATTTAATGAATTTCGTGACTTGTTTTTTTTTTTTATCTATTAATATTTTTTTGAAATTTTATTATCTTTTCACTTCTTTTAAGTTAAACTTTTATTAGCTACTTAAACAAATTTACATTTTCTAAAGTTTTCTTAGTAAATTTTATAAATTTGCACAAAAAACGGTCATTTTAAATTTGAAAATTTCTCAACGAATTTCTAAAAATTTTCCAATTCAAAATGACCGTTTTTCTGAACGTTCATATTGGGATCCATTCATAAATGACTGACATCAAGAAAAGGAATTTTTTTGTCACTTTTGACTTGATTTTATGCTGAAACTTTATTTAAATCGGAATAAATTTTAAATCAATAGAAATTGTGTCGAAAGCAAGTCAAAGGATTTGAAATGTATAAAATTAATGTCTTCGTCATGAATTTTTCTATATTAAGCACAAAACTCTTCAAAAAGAGATTTGTACCAGAATAAAACAATTAGACACCATTTTGACGCTAATAGATGAATGACAAGATTTACATAACCTCAAAAAATCTCTAAAACCACAACACAATGGTCTGAAATCGAAAAAAGTGTTCGAAAATTATATTTTGGTGTAAACTTTAGAGGTCGCAAAGTTTTAGTTGATTTTCTTTATTCTGAAAGTGTTAATAGCTTTGTCAAGTCTACATTATACATCTCTGAAAATATGAGCTTATAATATTAAGGATAAACATGATTTTTCATTAAAAATTTTAAATTGTTTCTCAAAAAATTTTATGCACGGACAAATTTGTATGGAAAAAATTTGGAAAAACAAGTGAAATTTAAATGCAAATTTTTGGAAAAGGAGGCAGAAGGAGGTTACAAGAGCATGATTAGAAGGTAAATAAAGACTCAATCTTTGGATTCTGGTAGGTTTCAGAGACCCCCGAAAACCCCTTTTTAACTTATGAGCATTTAAAGTTTTCGAAATTTTCAAAATTTCAATTGCAATTTCCCTAATGATTAAGCATTTGGCTAATGTTTTATAAGCTTTAACATAAAATTTGAGCATTAATTAATGTATTGACAGTAATTAGAACATGTATCAAACGATAGAAAGTGGAAAATTATTATAAAACTTTTTCATGGTGTTTTTGTACACAAAATTTTCGTGACTTTCATTAATGATTGACAGAGTTAGACAACAATTAGAAGGCTGATATTTTCACAGAAGATGCGTCAGTTTATGTTTTATAATCGTGCATTTAAAAGATCAGGTTTAAAAGACATGACTTTTTTGTATTTTTGAACATTTTTTTCGATTTCAGACCATTGTGAAAACAGAGCCAACATCATGACGATTAGCTGTTCTCACTTTTACTCTAATTTATTATCATGATCACCTTGTAAAAGACTTTTAACATCTAAAAATCGATTATTTATCATGTTTTGGAAAGGCATTGATTGTCAATTTGGTTCGAAAAATTTTACTACCGGCTATAACTTCTCTTTTTAGACTCGATGAAGCCACGTTCGACTACTTCCGTTAGAAAATTTTTTTTTCTATGAATTCTTATTTAAATGAAACCTTTTGTATACCTTTTAGTTATTTAACATCCTTTACGTAATTAAAGGCAATTTTATTTGTAATTTTTGTTTTCAGTTACTTACAGTAAATAGTTTATTAAACTAGAAAAAAGTTTTATGTACTACAATGTTTTTTATAACCTTTTTACAAATCTTGGCACTTTAGTGTTAAATGTTTATTATTATTTCATACATTATTAATGTAAAATAGATCAGTTTATTATCGACTTTGTATGTACAGGATTAAATATTTCCAAAAAGAAGAAAATTTAATTGAATGAAAAATATTTTTTTTTCCTCATATAAATATTTATAAAGCTTTTGTCGAACATTCTTCAATGTTGCACATTCATATTTACAATTGATTTATGTATACATCATATGTGTATTAAATTCATAGCAGATTGAAGAATTGTGCTATCTTTTTTTGTTATTTTAATTTAAAATTATTAAGTCCATTAATATGGCATTAAATTAAATCTACATGAATCTATTCATATTATGAAAAATCATCTTTTATCATTCGTTATAAACGAAATAGCAATTTTCACATCATTTTCTTCTTTTTAAGTCAAATTATCAATAAATCATTAAATTACAGAAATAACAAACAAAAAAAAAATTGAATGAAGAAAATCAGAATGTGTGTTTGAATTTTAAAAAACCGTTACAAATTCCAAAAAAAAATTGAAATTTAGCGACATTTTACAATTAACAGACATAAATCCTGATTGAAATGAATTTCATTAATTAATTAACAAGAAAGGCTTTAAACTGAGAAATATTACACTAAATTAATTTTAACGTCTGCATCGAGTTTATTGAGTGACTTTTTGACACGGAGGGCTGTTAAACGTACAGCTGGATTTGGATGCCAGCACTCTTGCATGATCTTTGAGAGCATCCCAAGAACATCTTCCTGCGTCCATCTGTGGAAATAAATTAAATAAAATTTTAAACAAAAATCTCTTTACGAATTTATTTTATGAAGAAATTACCTTTGAGGCACAGGTGGTCGGATGCCTTTAACACATACAGCATCGTACATATCTTGAAAACTTGGATCGGAAGGAACTACATCGTGATAAGGAAGTGCATAGTCCTCACATGTTGTATTTTTAGTAGACTGAATTGTTGTGATGCATCGTCTGCACATTTCCCAAAATACTAAACCTAATGAATACATATCAGCCATTTTAAATGCTTCAAATGATTTCGTATCCATTGTTTGGTCCAGTGCTTCTGGTGCCATATATCTTCTTGTTCCAACTCTTGAATTTGGTGCTATTTGAATTTCATCCGATTCCGATGTGTACTTGACAGCAAGTCCTATTAAAATTGGAAGTAAAAAAGTTTTATTAGCTTCATGAAAATATTTGAGGCATAAAATGGAATGTTTTTGAACTTACCGAAATCAGCAATCGCACACTGTCCATTATTTTTAACGAGAATATTTTTCGATTTCAAATCACGATGAGCAATAGCTGGTTTGCCGGGTGTGCCAAAAATTTCTGTATGTAAATGTGCTAAGCCTGATGACAACGATAGTGCCAATACTTTCAACATTTGCGGATTCAAGACACGTTTTTGGAGATAATCATGTAATGATCCCAACTCATGATAATCAGTTATTAATAACATTTGTGTCCATGAACCTGTTCCTTTAATATCAGCTGCGATGAAGCCCAAAATGTTGTCGTGACGCATTAGCACTGTTTGATAGATTTCAGTTTCTCTGAACCATGAAGCCTCTTCAGTTGTAAAGAAGACTTTTGCAGCAACCTTCTCATCACGCCATTTTGCCAACCATACCTCACCATATCGTCCCTTTCCAATAGATTCAACCATTTGAATTTGTTTGGCAATCGTTCGTTGTACTAATAATGGCAATCCACTGCCACTTCCTGAACTTTGTTCTACTAAATTAGCCAATGGTGATAAGTGACTTGCAGCTTGACCATTCCAATTTGGCTCCATCAGTCTTTGATTTCGTCGTATTCTTTTATTTTCACGTCTCTTAAATGATATATATACAAAGAGAATGATAAGCATAAAGACTGCTAAACACACTAGCATCGATGAGAATAGAACAATGTAGGGTATATTTGAAGATACAGTAGGTTGAACATTATCGATTGGTGAGGCGGTGGTAGATCGAGGTGTATAATCTGGATATTTTTCTTTGTTACAAAAATCACCATCTGAACAACAAATTATATTTGTTCCGTGGATTTGTGCTGACTTTCCAGCATTGCACTGTGGAGAAGAAATAAATTGGAAATAGTAATGTTAGATTCAAAAGGCTTAGCAATGTTTATTCTTCAAGATTTGTAAATAGATTGAATATTTCTATTTGGCAAAGGGATAGCAACTATGCTACATTTAGATAAAATTTGAATAAGAATTGACCGTTATGAAATTAAAAAATCTCCTTGAAAAGCACTTTTCAATAAGTTTAAGCCCAACTCATAATTCAATTCTAGAATTTAATATAAGAAGATTAAAATTAAATACCTGTAGAAGAGAACTGCCTTGATCTGCTGATATACATCCAAATGAATATTCCGCCTCCATTTGTCCTGTTGTTTCATCGTATACTTCCTCGACCATTGAGAAACATTGCCCACCTGGTTTTACTTCACATACTCCATTTTGTGTGGATGTTGGGGGACAGTGACCTTCACAATAACAATTTAGTCCTGTAAAATTATTGAAAGAAATAAATTTTAAAAATTTAGTAATCAAGAATTAAATACAAAAATACAGAAAATGGAGAAAAAAGTGTTACGCAACAATTTTGTAGAATTAAATATAATAAAACGGAAGTTCATAAAGAGGCGCCCAACATCATCCTGTTCCATTGCGCGAGAGATCATTTCATATATGTTAAATTAGAGAAAAATTTAAATATCATCATCATCGACTGATTACTGTACTAATGAAGTGATTTAAAACAGATCAAACAGCCGATTGATCTTTTCATATACACGGCCTTATAGGAATAATAATGATAGTACATTCCTCCATTCCTCCACACATTGATCACGCAACTCATTCTTAAAAAGTTATCAAAATAGAAAAAGAAGAAAACATTTTTTTTTTATTTTCAATTCCAAACGGAAGTTGAATGTGGAAGTTTCTTTCACACTATCGATAACTTCTCTTCTATTTCGTTTATTCAAAATGAGCTGTATTTATGAATTTAATTCCTCCACTTGCTTCACTTCTCTACATATTCTACATATTCATTCGATTTCATTCAACAGCAAAACAGAAGTGTCCCTGAAATGCGGCAGAGACATATCGAGTTGGGGGTTGAAATGTATTTCAGAATTAAGACATATTTATGACATTTACGACAAATTTTTCCTGATTTATGACACCCTCAAAATTTCGAGAAATTTCATTTTGAATTTTTGGGCATTTCTCTGCCGCATTTCAGGTTTCAAGTACACCTATATGCTGTACATATTACATGAAAGTTTTTGTGCCTGATTTTCGACACTTTTGAGAAACTTTATGACACCCTTTTAGTTTTTCCTAAAAACCTTCTACTCATGCCCTACAGCAAATCACCCATTTTGGGATTTTTGACAAAAAATTTTCAAAAAATTCTTAAAAATTACTGTGTTTATTAATCGTAATGAAACTTTTTGTAATGTGTTAGTACTACTAAGAGCTTCATTTTGAATAAACAAAAATTTTATTTTGGATGACTTTACATGCTATAAACTCGAAAATATGCGATTTTTTTGATATTTTTGACTACTGTGCCAACTGGAGGTTCTTAAAAAATTATTTTTTTCTGGATTATTGTGCTTCTTACCAAGACCAACAAATTAAACATACATTATGACTAGCAAAAACATGATCTAGCTGGTCAAAAACGATTTTGAAGCAAAATTTTTTGATTTTAAGGTGGTTTTTTGGGGTTTTTAGTTTATATGACCCTTAAAATGACCTAAAATAGCTTTTAAGTGATATTTTTCTTGTAGCTCACTTGTTAAACCATAATATTAGAAAAAAAACATAAGAAATTTTTTCTACCCCAGACACCTATAGGCACTCAAATGGGGTTATGAAGGGGGGTCCTCAAAACAAAAAATTCATATTTTGATAAAATCTCTTCTAAAGTGGCTGATACTCTCAGGAATGATAGTTAACAACATTAGTAATCATTTTCTGTCATTTAGACTCGATATAATTGTGATTTTAGGCCATAAGGTCATTTTACTGATCATCGAGAAAAAAGCTTACAAATTTTTTTCTTTTTTGCTAAAATGTTGATATATTCGAAGTTTATCATTTTTAATACATCACTGGATGCATATTAAAATATATTTAAAGATTTTAGTAAAAAAAAAGAAATTTCAAAGTCATCCTGGAATCATCAGAGTTGATAAGTGACACACTCAATTTTGACCTAGTTAAATGATCAGCAAAATTTTCATAAAACATTTTATTTAATCTAAATGACTAAAAATGATTACTAATGTTGTTAACTATCATTCCTGAGAGTATCAGCCACTTTGGAAGAGATTTTATCAAAATATGAATTTTTTGTTTTGAGGACCCCCCTTCATAACCCCATTTGAGTGCCTACAGGTGTCTGGGGTAGAAAAAAATTTCTTATGTTTTTTTCTAGTATTATAGTTTAACCAGTGAGCTACAAGAAAAATATCACTTAAAAGCTATTTTAGGTCATTTTAAGGGTCATATAAACTAAAAACCCCAAAAAACCACCTTAAAATCAAAAAATTTTGCTTCAAAATCGTTTTTGACCAGCTAGATCATGTTTTTGCTAGTCATAATGTATGTTTAATTTGTTGGTCTTGGTAAGAAGCACAATAATCCAGAAAAAAATAATTTTTTAAGAACCTCCAGTTGGCACAGTAGTCAAAAATATCAAAAAAATCGCATATTTTCGAGTTTATAGCACGTAAAGTCATCCAAAATAAAATTTTTGTTTATTCAAAATGAAGCTCTTAGTAGTACTAACACATTACAAAAAGTTTCATTACGATTAATAAACACAGTAATTTTTAAGAATTTTTTGAAAATTTTTTGTCAAAAATCCCAAAATGGGTGATTTGCTGTAGGGCATGAGTAGAAGGTTTTTAGGAAAAACTAAAAGGGTGTCATAAAGTTTCTCAAAAGTGTCGAAAATCAGGCACAAAAACTTTCATGTAATATGTACAGCATATAGGTGTACTTGAAACCTGAAATGCGGCAGAGAAATGCCCAAAAATTCAAAATGAAATTTCTCGAAATTTTGAGGGTGTCATAAATCAGGAAAAATTTGTCGAAAATGTCATAAATATGTCTTAATTCTGAAATACATTTCAACCCCCAACTCGATATGTCTCTGCCGCATTTCAGGGACACAAAACAGAAGCTGAAAATTATTTATTTTTCTTTAATCAATTTACATTTAACGTCGATTAACTCTATTAGAGAGTTGAAGATTGTAATCTCAAACCTTAAAAGAGCACACTTCCCCGACAATCAATGGCCAAAAATATAATACTGTAAATCTTTAAAATAAATTCTTTAAAAGGCAATGGTGATTTACTAAAATTTTATGTAAATATTTCATACTGAATCATTTATCATCCCACAACAATGAGAGATGAGAATTATATAAAGGAACAACAACATGTAAATTGAATGATTCGTTAGTGAGTTTCATTTGCAGCCAGAGTGACGACAACGACTTTTAAAATTCTTTATTTAAAAAAAAAATAAAAAGAGAGAAAAAAATAAATACACAAATGACAATTCTCGTAGCTAATGCCAAGAGTCTTGGACACTCTTATGAAAAATTTAAGCATTTTCTTGTCTCTAGAGAGGAAATCTGCTTAAAACAAGAATATTTGGAACGAATGTTAACAAGAATTTTGACAAATGATCTAGGACATGATATGTGATTTTAAGTCTCAGACACAGCAAAAGATTTTCAGACAAATTTCTTACACGAGCACTAATTAATATCCAAATGACATTTACATATTTAACAAATTAAAAAGAACATCCAAAATTCGTACTGACTGTTAGATGAGCTATCGTGATTTCACCATATAGTCGAGCTATCTTAATTCTTTATAAGATCTTTGCTTATATAAGAGAATTTTCAAATTATAGACTAACGTTTTAGTGACTGAATTAATACAAAATATATTACAAATGCATCAACGGTTATTTTACATTTAAATTGAATTTTTTAAAATGACAAATAAGCTGTTTTCCCCCTTATTTTAGTTGATAGCCCCTTCATATAAACATTTAGTTTGGTTTGAACTCTCAAACAATAAACATCTTATTTATTATTTACTTATTTCAATACTTAAATATGAACTTTGTTCGATCAGCTGATCAATTCTACTAAAATATCGTCTAAACCTACTCACGATATTCACAACTAAACCAGTCATGAGAGATGGAGCAATAAATTTCGTATTTATTTATTGACTTGTTCGTACACAAAATTAGAAATCTTGGCTTTCAATGCAGAACTACAAAAACAACAAAAAAAAAAATCCTAAAAATAAGAAGTCGCAATGATTAAAGAAATGAGAAAAAAATTTCATTCAGGGTCATGCGACGATGAGGTTTTGCGCCAAGTCCGACATACCATTCATAAAAATAAATCAACGTAAAGATGAAATTTTTCTTTCACTCATTAAAAGATGAATTTCTATCATGTGAGGCACCTACGCACTGCTACATTGTATGTCGTGCAGCAAAAAAAAGCAAGAGTGTCCGTCACAACTTCTCTGTTTCTAATAGATGACAAGTATTTCTTGTCGTTTCACTTCCGTTTGACGCGATTTATTTAAACCATGACATAGATCGACACCCATATGTCTTTCTTTTTCGTCTTGAATCTTTATTTTTTCTCGCTTCTTAATTACTATAGCATAAAAAATATTGATGAACGATTCATTTCTTTTCCACTTGCTTTTTCTGCATGATCTCCGACATTTATTTTGTGCGCGAGGCCAGTTTTATTATTATTATTATATATATTTTTGCGAGTAATGTGATGTTCGCGCGCGCGTGGACCAGAAAAACCAGTCTTTACGGAAATTTGAGGTCATCTGTGCGGATGGGTTTTCTGTCATTCATTGTGATTATTTCTATTTTTTTCTTGCCTTCATTTCTTAACACTCGCTGAACATCAATAAATATTGAGGAGGCGGTACATCATCTTATAATTATTATTATTTATGAAAAAAATATTTTTGGAGAAAAAAATCAGGTTTACTGCGTACGGACCGAAGTGATGACCATATAAAGTTCTTGCAAACTGTCGTGTCAATTTTCTACTGATTATCGATGCAAATTCATTTTATTGGAACTCATACAAACTGGAAGCTTATTTGACCAGCTGTTCGACATCTCTTTGAGTAAGGAAAAAAAATCAAGCAAACCAGCAAGAAGAAGACGAAGAAACAAATAATAATAATCTCTTGCGAATGGATATTGACATGACAGCTTATTATGGGCATCTAAAATGAGCACTCGCTTTATATGTATTTCTTTATAATCGGATCTTGTGTGGATAGATATTTTTGAGCTAAAAATTGAAAACTGCCAATATATGCCATGTAGCGATCGTTTAAATTGTCAATTAGTTGCCTTTTTCTGTCCATAATTACTGTCCTATCAAATAAAGTCTCATGCAAAGAAAAAAAAGCTGTGTGCTTTCAAAAATTTACCATTTTTAGTAGCCAATTAATTTACGTAACATATCAATCTTGTAAGCTATATAGAATGAATTGCCTTAATAAATTTGTTATTGCAATTTCCTTTTTTAAATAATATCAACAATATTATCTTAAAGTACATCTGATATTGCAAATATATACGATAAGATTTTTCCAAGAATAAGGTAAGGCACTGAGTGGGTAAGCAATAAATTTGATCTATTTTTAATAACAATCAAGTACGTCTGTCGTATAAATTTCTACGTATTGTAATTGACCATAATTCATTTTCAAAACAAACATTTGTTGTTGTTGTCGTTCCTTATCTTGCCTGCCTGTGGATTAAGCTACTGTACTTTTACGAAAGGTGTTTACTTAAATCCACTGCTGCTGATAAATTTTAATTTTTTTCGTTGAACATAGAATCCCCGAATTAAAAATGCAGGAAAGTTGATAAGATTTATCGGAAATAAGTCGATTGTTTATATTTAGTTCAAGGCTTTCATGGAAACTTTAAATGCACGATTTCTAGGTAAATTTTAGTGCACTTCCAGCACCACAATATTAATTATTTTCATAGCTTGTTCGTCACGAAAAAAACTCATCAATTCTCATCAATTAAACGTGATAAGTTACTTAGACTCTTACATCACATACATAACTTGCATGTAATGAAAATGTGTTTCCCGCTTTTATTTTATTTTTACAGCACAATTACTCTCTACTTGTAAATTGTGTGCTGATAACACACGTCGATATTAAACAATCTTGAGTTTTTTAAATGTAGCAAGCGTTATCAGCAGTTTTGTAGACAGGTACATGAACGATATGTATATATTTTTGTTCGTGCAATTCATTTTCGTTTCCCTTCCATTATGGTTTTCATTTTTTTGGGTTCACACGAGTAGTAAACATACAATTTGTTATTGTTTCACTCAGTATTGATTGACATTGATAAGATGAAATGATTTTTTTTTTAATTTTTGAGAAATTGAGTGCGTAGATGGAGGCAAATTGACTGGGTGATAAGGAAGGAAGGAGACTTTTAACACTGATATTTTTCAGACTTCTTTTTGATTTGTAAATTATCCAACTACATATTTAGCAGTATGTAAGTGGGAAGAATGAGTAAATGAGTTCACGAGGTCACAGCACGTGAAAAATGGATGAGAATAAATTATAATCTCCAATCAATCAATCGAATACAGTATCAATAAAAAGCTGATAGTAAATGAGTGCCCTCAAGCTCACTTCATACTTAACAGCTCTTAAAATAAGTCATAAATTAGCATTTATTGTTTTCTGGCAGGCAAGCTACTTCAGATTTGGTAAAGCATAAAAAAAACTCCAATCAATTATTCGTGGCACATTTTCAATTTAAATTGTGTACAGGATAGGAGTCAGAAGTACAAGAAGAAAAGATAAAAACATTGTGTGTCGTCACAGAAACTTTTCGAGCTGTTCAAACTAACAGTTGTATATGGATAGCGATCAGCGTAAAGAGATAAGGCAGTCAATTTGAGAAATGTTTGCATGATGTTGCAAAAAAAAGAATCATTGAGAATTTTTCATTGAATGCTTTGTAAAGATTGTTCCTACATAGTTAAAGATTCTTTTGCTATTCCATAGATTCAAATAATGCAACTTATTCAAAAGAAGAAGCAACGAATAAAGAATAAAATGAATTTTAAAATTCAAAGTGAGAAAAAAAATCCGCCATTTTGCAAATCATTTAAAAAACACGTTATTTTTTTAAAAGTGTTGGCTGATCAAAAGACCGAAAAATTAAAAACACGCATCATTCATGGATTAAAATTAATTTTTGAATATTTCTCAAATAAATATTCATAAGACTTTGTTTTCGTTATTGTTGACAAAAAAAATGGATACTTAAGGAAATTTTAAATTAAATGCAAAGCAGTTGATAAATCCAAAGTAAGCCTTGCTATACATGGAAGTTGAAACATTTTCTTAATTCTACATTATGAGCTATACATTTGTATTTTTAAGCGTTTCATCTTGTACCGCAAACGCACAGTCAAAAGACAACTTAAAGGTAGAATGTCATAAACGTGCATATATGCCAAAAATATACCACAATTTTGAGTCTTTAAGATAAATTTCTTTTCCTGTGGGCGATGTTGATGATTTACAACAGAAGAAAGAAGGAAAGTCGACTCTGGTATTGTGCCGCGCAATTTTCTTTTGATGTTAACGCTTACCATTTTTATTCATTTAAGTAAGAACTGAAGCGAAAAAAGGCTTACATTTGATATTCCAATCATAAATTTATACTCATATTAAGCGCCTTATCAACTAGCTTTTCTTGAAGAGAAAATGTATAGGAACAGAAACAAATTGGTAGAATTGATTTGCTCATATATTCCTCGTCACCAAAAGAAAAAAAAAAACTAAAATTTATGGTTTCATGTATCAGTACATACATTTCTTTGTATACACATTCGTGTCATATCGCTAGCCTTGCTTCATTTTACAAATTGTCAAAAAAAAAAAATTCATACATTTTATTTTTCCTCTTCTCTCTTATTTTTCACAAATAACAGCAATCCATCAAAATTGTCAACTATCATTTGTGTGTTGTTGATTTTACAATATTTTTTTTTATTTTTTCTCTACATGCTTCCTACATCCCTCTTGTACATTGAGAGCTGAGTATGGCATGCATTTAGAGTGATTTTTGATAATAACGCAGTTTAAGATTGAATATTTTTTAATATAGCCCATGGATAGGTTTTAAGATATGTAAGCTAGGATACACAGACTAGAATACTTTAGATTCTCAACTTGAGTTTGTTCCAAAAAATTGAAACTTGCAAAAATTTCCGTTACAGAAAATTTAAAATTTCAAATTGAAAAATTTAAAGAAAATTCGTTATTCAAACAGAAGACCCTCATTGACTATTTAATGTGGTATACTCAGGAATCGATAATATTTAACTAGGAATTATATTTCAGAAAATTTCATCTTATTCACTCAAACAATTCATTCTATATCCGCCAAACCGCATTGCATCAACAACAATCCATTGAAAGCCATAAAACCTAATGCTTTCACATTCATTAAACGTAATATAGAATGCAAACGTCAATAGGTATGATAAAAAGGAAATTTTAGATATTGACATTAGAAATAATGAATCATTTTTCAACTTGCATGACATTTCAGGAAGATTTATATTACAATTGTTCAATTTAACAATATGCGGAATGCGGTGCTTCACGTTACATTACGATTCATAAATGAATTATGACTAAAAGCATTATAATAATTTAATAAAGTGTAAATTATGGCATGAGCATTCAGAATGTGGATGGGAATTTTAATTCTACACTCATTAGGGATTATTGCGAATTTAGTAGAAATTTTCATTGTAAACATTGTTAATTAACCTTGAAGAGAGTATGTCTGTTAATATGTTTTGAAAGTCTGATGTCTTTTTTTGCGGATATAATAACAATGCAATTATCAGATTCCATCTTAATTGTCTGAATTGTATTTCGTTTATTGTTATACAATCAAAAAGTTGTAAATATTATTGCTGCAGTATAAAAGCATGTATGCAAATGAAGTATGGCGTGAAAAACAATTTCTGACATCCACACGAGAGCTAGTTTATGTCTTCCGATTTATTGACATTAATTTTAATCGTTTTATTCTACATTTAAATATTTCTTTTTTATTAGCTTGATTTGAACTGGAAATCTTATAATCAATGTTGGTTTTTATAAGTTATCATTAATAATTTATCGGATGACACCTGGATGGATGGATGGTATTAGATCATCAAGTGAGAATAGACAGCTTAAGATTATTAGAATTCAATACTTTATCAAACTTAAAAATTCAATGAATCATCAAAAGTTTCAATTTTCCATGAAAATTCATAAGCAATATCATCATCTGGAACTGATTGGAAATTCAAAATTGATCTGCAGTGAGTCAGTCAAAAAATAAAAAATTAACAAAAATTTGAATAACAAACAAAAGTGATCTCAGGTGATGAATAAAAGATTTTGGCATTAAAAAATAAAGCTTGTGGAAGGAAATGCCTCTAATCTCATGCAGAAATTAAGTTTCAGCATAAAATAGCAATTCCAACACACCTCTTTAATTCCTATAGTTAGCCTATCTACTTTACATAATCGAGAACACGAATTCGAAATTCAGCAATGGCAAAAGTTTAGCCAACTGAACAGTCATTTGCTTAAATAATTCCTTTATGCTAATTAATTTGTTATAATTTACATTTTATGCAATTCTCGTTGACAGTTGGGTACATAAATTGCTTTTAACTCATGCCATATTTTGTACTATCGTGTACGTATCATGACAGGCAAAAAACCAGCACCTGTAATTGATGACTATTTCTCTAAAATGTCAATTAATTCATTCATCAAATTATATATCTCGTAATGAATTAAATTAAATCCCGTTCTTTACTCTCATCTGTATGTCTGAGTGTATGGATGTAGGCATGAAAAATTAACTTAAAAATTTGCTTCTTAGTTCTCAATAAATGTATATTGAAATGAATTGCCACACACATGTGTATTTTATGTCCGTCCGAAGTGTACGATGATGTCATATTACGCCTTAACGAACAGAACGAGTACGGGGCGCGCGCAAAAGAAATATATATTAATATGTTATATAGAGAATGGATATAATTTGAGTGAGTGTAAAAATAACAAAAAAAAAATTATTCGCTGGCAGATTTTCTGTATTATACTCGCCAGACTAGCTGTCTTTTTCGAATATATATATACACATTTTTGTTGTTGCTGTTAATTTACTCACAAGCTAAATGAGAAAACAAAAATATTGCACCAGGCATTCTGAATGTAGTTGTTACTGATCACGACGAAAAATGTCGCGACTTCATCTTCATTCTTTCTGTTTCTTTTTTTTTACTTCAGTGAGGAGCATCTCATGATAATTTTACGAGAAATCGCATTTATATATAAATTAATTAAGGCAAGCAGTTGTCGTTTGTCGACTTTATGTGTGTTGACTTGCTTTATGTGTCTCGTAAAAATCAATTTAAAGACATAAATTTCTTTCCTAAATAGAATCATTTTTTTTCGCTATTTGTTCGTCTGTTCGTCTGTTTGTTCGAATGATCTAAATTTTTCTTGGCACGCTGTAATGACGAAGTAAATGCGAGAGTGCCATTTTTTTGACTTTAACAAATTGCATGAAATTTGCATTATGAAATATTTTTTGTGGCTTTTGCACTTCTGCTCTGAAAAAAGTCTAGACGTGCGCAAGATGAAAGCATTCTTATGATTATTATTGTATATTTTTTTCGCAAATGAAGCTGTTTTTCTCATCAACATTCTCGTAGCGCGTAGCTTGAATATATAATATAAAGAAGTTAAAAGTTTCCTCATATTTTTTACGTGATGAAACGATTTTTAATGCTTAATTACTTCCAAGAATATGAACACATGACTGTATTTACGAGAATAACTATTCTTCTTCGATTTTTAGTCTCTCTCGCGTGCGTAATGTCAAGCTTGATTTCGCACCAAAATAGACATTCTGTTACAGCCATAGAAACATTTTTTTTCTTATTTTATTATTATTAATCTTTAGGAGCTTAAATGAATTGAGACGAATGGATAAAAAGGCGATGGAGCAGCAAGACAACAAGCCAAATGTTGGTTACTTCTTCATGCGCATGAAGGAGAGAGAATTCAACACAATACACAAAATTGAATGGATTATTCAAATTTATTCAATCAAAATCCAACAATATATTTATTTCTTTCCTCTCCTCATTCGTGAGCGCTTGCATAATTAATTTTATGGTAAATAAACTTATAAAGCTCTTCAATGTGTGACGCAGACTTGAAGAAATAAAATAGTTTTGCAGCAATTGGTATTTAGAACAAATGATTTAATTTAGACTTGATGTTTCCTATTCTCGTTTTTATTTATCATAGGGATGGGATTATGGATAGTTCTGGGGACATTAGGCACTTTTAGATTTAGTTTGTGATGTTTAATCAGTTTAAACTTTGAATTCTGGATGTTATTTTTAAATAACCTCAAAAAACAATCACTTAATGCTGTAAAAATGGAAAATTGATATATTTATCAAATATCTGTCCTATATCTTTCCAATAATTCATATCTAGCCTTGATTAACGAGAAATCAGGCTATAAATATACATAATGTCACTAATGGCGACTTAATCTTAAAAATAGACCTCCTGAAGCTATTTGACGCAATAAAAAAATTATTTGATTACTCTGTGACAAATGATAACGCAGTGGGGATTTTTAAAAGAAATCAAATTCATTGATGAGCGCTATAATTCAATTGTCCCATAAAGTTTGATTCCTCATATACTAAAATAGGAACTTAAATAGCACGAAACATAAATTTTGAGAACATCTGATCAGTCAAAGTACAATCAAGCTCTAACTAATTAATGCGCAATATTCATGATATTTTCGCAATTTCTACTTGCAGTTCTTTTCGTATTTTCCTTTAATTCAAAACAGTGTCACCCACATTAAGAGATATAAATTAAAAGTGCAGAAATGAATACAATTTTTTTTTTCTAAATTACACCCCACATTTGATTTTAATTGTAGATTTTTTTTTGTATTTCATTCCGCTGAAACACAAATTATTATTGCGAAAAAAAAAACTATTTTTTCCGAGTTGTGAACTTTGAATATAATTAGTGCTTATACAACATATACACAACAATTTAAAAATCTATTTAAATTGCACTCGACACTCAAAATGCAATGCTCAATTGTATAGGTTTTTCATTAGTTTAAACATCACGTTAGTTCTATTCTATCTTTATCTCTACACTTTGATAATGAAAAAATTGCGCCTTCATTTGAGAAATTGTGAATGTACATCGTGATGATCAGCCGACAATTAAATGCAATTATTTATTAATATTCAATTGATGAAATGCTCATTGGGATTTGTGCCTTTTTGTATTACTCTTTTTTGAGGCTTCATATGCTGCCTCGTGCCTCTTGGCATTATTATTTTTTGATCGGTTGGCAATTTATAAAATTACCATTAATCAGCAATCAATTGAGTTTCTCTTTCCATTCAGTAATAATCATTTTTTATAAATTGACAAATGTCTGATCTTTTTCTTGCTTTATTCCATTCGATTTACGTACGTAGTTTGCATATATATATACAGTATGAGAAAAAAAAAGAATCAGGCGATATATGGGATATTAAGTCAATTTCATTCATTATCACAATCAATTCATTCATTAATAACTATTCTAATATATTGAAATTTTCTTTAATAAATGCAAAGCCATGCATGCTGACGCAATTGCAAATTTCTCAGATTTGCATATTGGAGAATCTAGTTCGGCAGAAATGGTGCTGAATTATTGCAAGACGCATTTGTTAAGTTACTTTGTCCGTTATATTTATTAAAATTTTTAAATTTCTAAACATTTTTGGAGTGCGTTCCAAAAAAATATTTTGGTTAGAAAATTTGAAATTTTTGAGATATAATGAATTTTAGGTATTTTGGCACATAAAACGTATACAAAATGTACACAATTGACTTATTGTTAATTCATAAAACTTTCTTAATAGATTAAATAAATTGAAAAGTGAAAATAAGTCAAAAAGATGAAATTAAAAAAATGTAAACAAAACAAAACGAAATTGAAAAACTTTTAAATAAGCCAAGAATTTTAAAACAAATTAAAATTCAAAAATGGACATATTTCCACTCGTAGATCATGTTCTACGTGCAATTAACCGAAACTGACACCTCACAATACTCAATTACTCGCTAAATGCATTTTAAAAGTAGCAACAACACGTTCATTTCCATTCACAAACATCGTAAAATGAAATTTTATCGTAAATATAATTTTTCAACGGCTTCTAATTGCCTAGTTGATTGTAGTTGACTCCAAAAGCTGTTTATGCATTAATATATTCATAATCATCGTCACAACAATAAAAAGTCGTTTGATTTAAAGCGTAAAACCCAATAGAAAAATAAATATAAAAAAATATATGTAATGCGAGCGAGAGAGCAACTATCTTAAATATTCATAAACTGGTTTACCTTTACCTACAACTACTATATACCAATCAACCAGCAGTAGCAACATGAGATTTTGAATGAAATTCCGATTAACACAAAAAATCGAGCAAATCAGCTTGTTTCTCTCATTCACTTTGTTTCTACTTCCATCATTCTTATTACGATAGATAAATCTAAATTAAAATGTATAAATCATGCACATACAAAATGTATGTTTGGTAGATATGTTGGACAATGAATTAAGTTAATGGATTTGTGCGAATATTGGAGGCGTAAATGAGTTTCTGAAAATTTTATTTACTTGCTAAGTCCAACAGTTGATGAAATATAAATCTTAATTTACCCCAGATGATTTGTATTATGAAAGGAATTTCAGAAAAAAAAAATCTATTTTCACAGTTTGTTAATTAAATTAACATTTTTATGAGAATTTTTGATTGACTCTTAAAAAACTTTTTTATATTCTACAGAAACAACAAAAATAATCTTCAAAGAGATTAAAATGCTGATTTTTTTAATAGAAAATTGTCAACTTTAATTCTTTTGATGGTTTCTAGTCTCTTGAGCCTTTAGTTGCTTCAGTTAGCAACTACAAATATGACAAAATTCCATTCAAGTATCGATGCACACTCATCAGCATGCTATTCAAATAAAAACGCACTTAAATATGAATTTTTTTTCTTTCTTGGAATTTCTCTGAAGAAGAAAAGAAAACTAGTTATGAAGCGGATCACGCTTCATGGAGATATTCACACCGTTTCCAAATGACGCTGATTAATTTGAAAACATCTTTTCTGTGTTATAAAACTGATAAAAACAGAAGATTAGAGCAAAAATTTCAGAATGCAGAGTACAGATTAACACTTGAGATAAAATAATATCTGCTATTTTTTACTTCCGCTTCGCTCCAGTTGCTGCTCTGCGGTCAGTCTATTCTGTAGATCAGACTTTCATGTATGATTATCTTTGTTAGATAAGACTTTACCATAGATTACAGTCTCGATAGTTTTGCAACTTCCGCTTCGCTCCAGTTGCTGCTCCGCGGTCAGTCTATTCTGTAGATCAGACTTTCATGTTTGATTATCTTTGATAGATAAAAAATGTATAAAAAAACTTTTTAAAAAACACGCTTTTTAAAAATGACCAAAAACAAATTCACTCGCTTCGCTTCGTTCAGGATGTAAAAATTTGTGAGCTTCGCTCAACCTAGTTTGAACTACGTTCAAAATTCATGTGTTCGAGCTTCGCTCGAACACTTTTACATTTTACCTTATGAATCCAAAGTCTGAGGACATATAGGGAAAATTTTCACACCTTCACTCGCTTCGCTTCGTTCAGGATGTAAAAATTTGTGAGCTTCGCTCAACCTAGTTTGAACTACGTTCAAACTTCATGTGTTCGAGCTTCGCTCGAACACTTTTACATTTTACCTTATGAATCCAAAGTCTGAGGACATATTGGGAAAATTTTCACACCTTCACTCGCTTCGCTTCGTTCAGGATGTAAAAATTTGTGAGCTTCGCTCAACCTAGTTTGAACCACGTTCAAACTTCATGTGTTCGAGCTTCGCTCGAACACTTTTACATTTTACCTTATGAATTCAAAGTCTGAGGACGTATTATGAAAATTTTCACTCCACTTCGCTTCGTTCCGTTCGACTATTATAGATCACAAGAGTGTCGAACTCCACTTCGCTTCGCTTCGTTCCGTCCGACTATTATAGATTACAGGAGTGTCGAACTCCACTTCGCTTCGCTTCGTTCCGTTCGACTATTATAGATTACAGGAGTGTCGAACTCCACTTCGCTTCGCTTCGTTCCGTTCGACTTTTATAGATTACAGGGGTGTCGAACTCCACTTCGTTTCGCTTCGTTCCGTTCGACTATTATAGATTACAGGAGTGTCGAACTCCACTTCGCTTCGCTTCGTTCCGTTCGACTTTTATAGATTACAGGAATGTCGAACTCCACTTCGCTTCGCTTCGTTCCGTTCGACTATTATAGATTACAGGAGTGTCGAACTCCACTTCGCTTCGTTCCGTTCGACTTTTATAGATTACAGGGGTGTCGAACTCCACTTCGCTTCGCTTCGTTCCGTTCGACTATTATAGATTACAGGAGTGTCGAACTCCACTTCGCTTCGCTTCGTTCCGTTCGACTATTATAGATTACAGGAGTGTCGAACTCCACTTCGCTTCTCTTCGTTTCGTTCGACTCTTAGAACCCTTCAATTCCACACATTTCCCATGTCAAAGCATTAAATAAAATATAATATCAATTCTTAAAACCCTTTAAATTTATAAATTTTCCATGTTAAAGCATTGAAATTCAACATTTATAGCTCAGCATGATTCATTTTCGCTTGATAAAACAATTATATATTGATACTAGTATAACGGTGATCACTCGTGACCGACTAAAGCGCAATTTCCGCGTTTAGTAAACCGACCAAAACTTAAAACCAAAGATTACAAAATCCTAAATTAGTAAATCGTCGGATTCAGCAAGCATTTATGCCCTTAAAATGAGATCTAGTAAAGATTCAAGATCAATTAATGAGATACAGTGAGTATTCATGGCCATAAAGTGAGATCCAGTAAGCATTAATGGCCATAAAGTGAGATCCAGTAAGCATTCATGGCCATAAAGTGAGATCCAGTAAGCATTCATGGCCATAAAGTGAGATCCAGGAAGCATTCATGGCCATAAAGTGAGATCCAGGAAGCATTCATGGCCATAAAGTAAGATCCAGTAATGATTCATGGCCATAAAGTGAGATCCAGGAAGCATTCATGGCCATAAAGTAAGATCCAGTAAGCATTCATGGCCATAAAGTGAGATCCAGTAAGCATTCATGGCCATAAAGTGAGATCCAGTAAGCATTCATGGCCATAAAATGAGATCCAGTAAGCATTTATGGCCATTAAATGAGATCCAGTAAGCATTTATGGCCATAAAGTGAGATCCAGTAAACATTCATGGCCATAAAATGAGATCCAGTGAGCATTCATGGCCATAAAATGAGATCCAGTAAGCATTCATGGCCATAAAGTAAGATCCAGTAATGATTCATGGCCATAAAATGAGATCCAGTAAGCATTCATGGCCATAAAATGAGATCCAGTAAGCATTTATGGCCATAAAGTGAGATCCAGCAATCATTCATGGCCATAAAATGAGATCCAGTAAGCATTCATGGCCATAAAATGAGATCCAGTAACACTCAAGGACATTAAGTATGATCCAGTAACTATTTATGGCTATAAAATGAGATCCAGTTAGTATTTATAGCCATTTAATCATTCATTAATAAATTTTCATACAAAACTGTCTCTACGTAAAAAAATACGTATACGTAAAGAAAAATTTACGTAACGTAAAATTCTACGTTTTTTCGGAAAAGTGTTATGCAATAATCGGCTATAATTTTTCAGTTTTTCGTTGATTTCTCCGGAACCGCTGCATGAATCATTACCAAAAGTTTCGTGGCACCATCGGAGCCCAATACACACATTTTGGTTCATATTTGAAGTCCTAACTCGCTTCCGTTTTCCCGGAATTTGGCCGACTATAGTCCAAGCAGTGTCTACATCAACAGTTTTTCGCGATTTTCTCGAAAACAATGCAACCAATTTTCACGGGGTTTGCGGCATTTTGTAGAGAATTCCAAGGCCTAACTTTTATGTAATTAGGGTATAAAGCGTAAAAATGCTTAATTTAAGAGAAAAACGCAAAAAACGGTTTTTGAGAGTGTAGTAAAAACAATATATTCACGCCGTGAAACGGTGTGAATATGAACATTTCAAAATTGTGACAGACAACAAGCTAGCACATTTAACTGTGAGTATAGTATATGATGATGTCGAGATGAGATGAGAAAAGGTGTATATTTCATTTCATATTATAAATACACATATTTTTTCATCATATTTAAATTCCCATTCTGTTTATTCAGCTAACAAAAAATTCTTTTATAAAAAAGTCTTTTTTTGTGTGGCTGTTGACTTGGACTTGATATTTTTTCGATACTTTATATTTACAAAGATATTTTTTTTTTGTTTTCAATTTTTTTCTTGATATCTTTTTGTCTATTCTTTACATCTATCTCTGCATATTTCGGATGGATGGATGGATGGATTAATTCTTTATTATTTTAACTCAATATTTACTTTTAAATATTTATTTAAGAAACTTTAGAAATGGAGAATTTTTGTTCGATGGAATTTTACGTTTTATGGACATTCTTGAATTGTAGAATCATACTAGTGTGACATACGAACAACAATTAAAATGATCCTTATTTTTTTAAAACAAATTGAATTTGATCAAAATAAAATTCCAATTGCAGGGGTCCTCGATTTGAACAGAAACGATTTGAATTGTTTCGATTTGATAAACCAAAAATTTCCCATACAAAAATTCAAATTTTCATTTTTAACGGTCATTTTTCATGCGTTTCGATTTGAATAGAAAAATTTTGCAATAAAACAAAAATTAAAATCGAGGACCCCTCTGAATACTCCAAAGTATGAATCCAACAGATTCTCGGAAGGCATTAAAATCATAAGATTCCTAAGTCATGAGATACTTAACAATAAGCTTCAATATTCATGATAAATAAGAAGAGTGTGAACACGCGTGTTTGTTTGTAAAATTATCATCGACTAGTGTATCACCTTAAGTGCCAAATTCATTGCTAAAATCATCACCATCTAAGTTGCCACATACTTTTCTAATTAGAGTAGTTTCCGACGAAACCTTAGACACCGAAAATAATTTCTCCTCATGTTGTGCTAATGCGATCAGGTGTCAATGCTAATGCAAAATATGGCACGTTTTCTAATTCGTTAGTCTTAAAAAGTCTTACAACAACAAGATAATGTGCTAATAAAGGCAAGAATTTGTGACGTTTACTCATCCATCCATCATGAGTTTTCAATTTATTCACGTTTATTTATTTCTTTAAATCTTGCTAAATGTCACACAAATAATAATAAAAATTCTTTTTAAAAACCTTTTGTTTTGGTTATAATACGATATAAAGAAAGGTGGATCTTAATGTGTGCCGGCTCATAAATTAGTTATTGTGCACAATATTCAACTAATGACTTTTATGTGCTTTATGGGCAAGAACATTTTCCGCAAAAAAAATGTATAAAAAATATCAAATCGAAACTAAACGATATGTAATAAAATTTGAAATGATAGTTTACATAACATTAACTTTTATTGTCTTTACTTTTTGCCTGTCTTTAACTTTTTTTTTGCTTTTAAATCGAACAACGAGCTATAAAATCATCAAATAATAAAAATAAAAATGATTCGTTTGTTATTACTCAAAATGTTATCAATGAGCACGCTTAAAGTTGGTTTTCGCAAAAGTTTAACGACTCTAATTTCTTGTGAACTTAAACTTATCAATTTGGGAGAGTCAAACTCTTAAATATAATATCGTTTTGATTTATAACAAAATTAGTTAAGAATTGTTAATTAATTACGTCTAAAATTCTAATCAATTCGATATTGCGCCAAAAATAAGCTTGTTATCGAAAAATTGTTGATTTAATATTTATTGTGGGCGGATTTTCTAATAAATAAATATATAGAAAAAAATTTGAAACCATTTTGTCGATAATAGTAATCAAATCTAATAAATTATTTCAAACATCGGGTGTAAAAATAAAATTTGATGGATTGATTTCGTTTTTGTAACCATTAAATACACAGAAACAAGAAAAATGAGGACAGATAAACACATAAGGTTGGAAATGAAATAAAAATCTGTTAAATGGCAATTTTTTCCCATTCTTTTTTTTTTTTTTTTGATGAAAATTAAATTTGAACGAGGCGATAAAAGCTTTAACAAATATTTGAAATATGTTTACACACCATAACTAATATGTGCATGCACATTAAAATTCATTTGTTTAAATAAAATTGTATTGATTTTTTTTTTTTTCATTTTGAAATAAAAAAAATAATAAAAAAAACTAAAAAGAAAATCACCAGAAGCCATAAAAAGTATAAACAGGATTTTCATGAAATCATCATGCCAGCATGTACATATGCTAGTACCAATAACAAAACACGATCCAATTAGATGCACATTGCTGTATATATTCGTCGTTATTTATAACACACATAAGTCAAAGGTATTGGAAATCAATTCGGCAAACTAACTGACATTGCTGGTTGGTTGTTTCGGTTGTTTATAAACACGACCTGCGTGAGAAGAGGCGAAAGAGATGGAAATGAAGATGGAGAGATGAAACCCAGAGGCACATTAACAAGGCGACAGAATAATTTTTCACTGATTTTTTTTTCTTATTTTGTTATAAGGAAGAGCAATGTAACGACGGGATGGATATAAAGAAGAGCCAGACAAAAAAAAGCAACATTTATTCAAATTAGAGACTCTCTCTCTCACTTTTTTCCTTCGTTATACGTGTTTTTAATTAATGTAACATTTCCAAAAATGCTTTTTCGGTTCTTCTCTTTTAAATCCATTCCATTATACATTTCATTATTGAATGGATATTTCGTCTCTAAAGAATTATCAAAAGCTACTTATTATCGAATTTGTAGTACTAGTGATAAGGTCTATCCTAATGAATTATGTATTTAATATTAAGATTATTGCTATAATCAAGTCAAACAGTCCCCGACTTCATCATCATCATCATATGATCGAAAAGAACATACATTTGTGTGTATATGAATGAATGAGTGAGGAGGAGAGATGGAGACAGAAAATGAATACAAATGAATTCCAATTAAATGAAACTTAACACTTCCAAAATATAAAATCAAATAAAAAAATTTATTCTTCTTTGCCTTAATTTTTCTTGCCTCTTTCCTCTCTTCTCATTCTGAAGGCTGTTTGTGTTGTTCTATAGTTTTCATGATTTGTTGACCTGGCCTATGTCTGAGTTTTATGTGTTTGAAGATAATGATCTTAGAAGATTCAGATCTGAAGAGTTTTGAGAGTTTGAAGCTTTGTTTTGGAAACCATAAATTCTTATGATAATTTCATTAAGAGTAAGATTCCAAAAAATTTCTAACCTCAAATTCATGTTCTGTAGCTATTTCAACAGTGATCTAAGAGAAATTAAAGCATCCTTAGTGAAAAGGGCTAACCAGTCAATTTCATCTCAAGATGACACAAGATAGAACAGACACTTATGCTCAGTAATAAGTTAAAAGACTTTTCAACAGCATAAATTCAAGAAAACAATAGAATTAATTGTCATTCTCGACGAGGCACCAAGATCAGTTCAACATCAGCATAAAATTTGAAGTGTGTGTTGAAAAGGAAAGCACGAAATTTTTTTTTCATGGAAAATCCATTGAACGGGAAACATAAAATAAGAAGTTTTATCATGAATGCTTAATTAAATTTTCGATAGAAAAAAAAGAATAGAGGAATATTCTAATGAATTGAAATTGATGCAGGTATGTACAATAATCAACCATATCATAAATTCTTGATTCTTCTTCATTTCTATGTTGCCACAATTCTTTTCTCATTTCGTTTTTATGCTGTTATTATTATTACTTATATTTATATATTTTCTATGGATGCAAAGTAACATACATTTTATCGTATTGCAGATCTATTTATGAGCACTTTTTCTTATTCCTTACTTATTCTTTATTCTCTTGTCTCTTTGAGTCTCGACTCTTTTTCAAATATGGATATATAAGCAAAAGTAAACTAAAAGGAGACTTTGCCAATGTATAAACAAAAAAAAAAAGCCCCATTTTTATTCCAAAACTGCTGATCATATCAATGCAGCAGCAAGGATGGAATGAAATTATTGAAAGAATAACAAAAAAGAAACTGTTGCGCTCACAAGAAATCATAATGTGAAAAATAATAATAATAAATGTAAAAAGGAAGGTTTATGCTGTTTTATATGTTTTGCAGCATACACAGCTAAAGAGAGCATCGAGCATCAGAAATTTATTCTCAATATATCGCTTTTTTTTATACTTTTTTTTAATAAAATAAATAAAAAAAATTTCTCTTTTTTCTCCATTCTCGAAAAAAGAAACAAAACAAAAATTTATTATTTACCATGTGCCTTCTTCTTTCTGTTTCTCGGCGCCATGTCTGATTGCCCTTTAGTTTTTCTCCTAACTCTTGGCATTTCAGCACTACTCAGCAAGTCAAAGTTACGATTTCGTTTATTTTTCGCCTTTTTTTGCTGATCTGATTGCTGTTGTGGTTGAAGTTGAAGCTGATCCATATTTTCCATTTTTATTTGCTTTATTCTTTATCGTCCCGTCTTATTGTCTTCACAATTTTTTTTTTTATTTTTAATTCTTAAGTGGCATAGAATCAAATATCATCCACTTGGCACAAAATATTTTTTTGATTGTCAAAAATTTTTAAAAATTGATTTCAAGTCATGAGCAGCACCACAATTGAATTTTCAATCATAAGATAAATCGTATCACATCTTGTTCAAAATTGTTTTACAATCACGATTACAAAAGTTTCTAGTTTTTGTTTACGAAAAAATTGTTCATTTCAAGTTTGTTATGCACTGACACATAAATCTGCATACACAAAGTCTAATTTTTTTATTTTCAATTGTCTCTAGAAAAATATTGACAGTTTGTTGTTGCTATTTCCTCTCATCAGATTTCTCAAGAGACACACACCAAAAAAAAAAATATAAAGTTTTTTAATTTATGTATGGGATTATCGAAATAAACATCACATATCACTTAGTCGTTTGTTTTCATTAGACTCGAACTTAATCTTTATATATTTATTTTTTTGTATCTAAATCATCATATGAGTTTCTTCTAGCTATGTCTCAGAGAATATAGCTCTCGATTACTTGACAGCGATTGCATGTGTAGTACATCAATGAAGATAGAAAAAAAAAAAGTTTTTACACAACGAATTTGAAGAGAAGAAAAAAAATCTAAATTTATATTTCCACAGACATCTTAAAAAAAGGCCTTTTATTGAAGACAAGAGAGAAGAAAATTTAAAATTATCTATGTTTGATGCTGCTGACGATGTGTGTTTCTTATTTTTATTTTTGTAACAACTTTTATTCTATTTTTTATTTATTTTTATTTAATTCTTTTTGCCACACAAATTACGCGCTACGAGAGGTGCGATAAGACACTTTTTGGCACTTATTCTTCTTCGTATTATGTCTGTCCTTTAATTTCGTCTACAATTTCCGCTTTTATGATTATTTTTGTATCATATACTTCAAAACTTTAACTCATATGAATGAAATATTTATTGTTTGACGTAATTAATTTCCTTTTCAAGTTCTGCCTTCTCACTTTTTTTTGTTAATATTTCTTGATGATAACATAAAAAGTCATTACATTAATTTATTGTTTTGGAAATAACAATTTTCTCCTGAGGGTATAAATTTATTTATTTTTTTTTCTTTGTCCCTTAATTAATTTTATAACACCTTCAACACTTCTTGTATGTCCTCACGATAATAAATTATTAATGAATGTTCTGAATTTTTATTTTATTTTTTTAAATTTCAACTATTTATTCAAATAATGAACAAAAGAAATATTTTTTTAAAAAAAACTTTCGAGACGTAAAAATTTTCACGTCTTTAATCACGAGTCACTCTCATAAGACTAAATAAGTTCGATTTACTTTCGTGCTCGATCTCTGAGTCTTTTTGACTTCTTTTGAGCGAGAAAATGAGAGAATTTGAGAGAAAAAGTCACACATTCATAAATAATACGTGGTGTTGAATTGCTCAAATACACACCAACACAAAAGTTAGACTTGGACTGTAGAGTGTAGGTTCTCAGCAGCACAAAAGAAAGAAAAAAATATTAAAGAATAGATCCTCACTCAATCAGTTTGTTTTTAATATTTTTCAAACATTTTTTCTGCACTTCTTTTAGCTATTGAATGTGCTTTTGTTATTTCACTTTGGGTCCAAAATAATGAAAGTTTTGATGGCTTTACAGAATTTTTAAATTTAAGTTTTTTGAAACGATTTTGAAACATGTTTTGAGATTTTAGGTAGAAATTTAAATATTCAAAGCAATAAAACCTGTTCATACCTAGAATTTTTAATTCCTCTTTTTACACCTGCTAAGCAAATAACCTCCTTTATTTTTTAAAAAATTAAAGGAAATTAAAAATTCACCTGATTTTATATTTTTAAATATTACCTGGGATTAAGTCTTCAAATGAGAGTTTGCAACAGAATTTACTTCTTTACATAACTTGATGTGCTGAAGTCTATAATCTGACTCTGAATTAGTGTTATAGCCAGAATTGTTTTAGGAACTTTGAGGAATTTATTAAGGTTCCATGGATTGAATGGAGGTTAATGATTTCCATGGATTGAAAATAAAATTCAAAATGGAAAATGCAATTGAAAATTCAGAAAATAAAAAAAAAATTTATTCAGATTCAATTTTACGCGATTGAAAATAAAAATGAAAATTTTCATCAAAAGCTTGGATTTTTAGACCATCACCCACTACCTCTTTTTAATTGATTACTATAGTACTTGAAATTTTACTGACCATTTTGAAGAGCTCGGATTAATTGCATCACTTTCAACTTTTAGATAGAATCTAGTAACCAAAATAAGTAAAATTTAGATAGAATCTAGTAAGTAATGTATCCCATTCATGTTCCTAATCAAGGTCAATGTAATACATAAGGACTTTTTTGGTTGCATAGGATACCAAGTGCGTGGAACTGATCCAATCGATTTTTGATCAGTTTGGCACCCTGGCTTCATACTAAACGCTTGGCATTTTCACAAACTTACCAATTTCCTTTATTTTTTAACAAATAAAATTATTAAAACTTTTCAAAAAAAAGTTCCTAAAAAATAATTATTACGAAAACTAGAATTTTTCTATCTATGCGCTTTCTACCTTCATAAATTCCTTAACACTCTTACTTCCTCCTTTATATTTTTGATTCTTCTCTCTGCTTTTGTCTTGTCTTTCTTAATATTTCTTTCTTTATATTTTTCTCTTTTCAAATCTGATTTTAAAGGCGAAGGAAAAAAAATGAAATAAATTCTCGGACCATAATCTATAGAATATAAAACTTTATGTAGCTGTATAGTAAAATATGTATTGATGTTTAAATGTATATGATGATCATCGAAAGTCTGTGTGTGTATTCAAGATTTATGTCTCGTGTGAGACATTGAGTAAGGAAAAAAAAAGAAAACAACAAAAAAAAATTTGTTTTTCTTCTCTTTTGCTGTTACTGTTGCTGTTGATGATCATGGTGATTATGTGAATAAGGGAGAGTAAAAATTGTAACATGTTTTTCCAATTAACGATAGTACTTCGGGAATATGCATTCAAATGTTGCTGAAAAAAAATTCTTTGATTGAATTTTTCTGTTAACCTTTTGAGCTGAACCACAAAAACTATCAATTTTCGTCTCAGACGTACAAATTATTTACGTACCTGAGAGTAAAGATTATCGTTCAGTTCAGAGTTTATTCGGTCACACATTTAGGGTAAATAAGTAATTAAATTGATAAGATTATCAATTTTCAGTGTGATGACTTTTCATAAGCTTAATTAAATTATTTACTTTTGATATGACAAACAAAAAAAAAAAAATTCATTCAGTCTAATTTTGTGGATGGATGCTATAAAACTCTATACATCTGATCAGCTGCTATTGAGATGAATTTTTATTGATGCAAATACCGCTGTTTATTGAAAAGCTACTTTACTAATATTATAATATGATATCATGGCTTAAATTCAGATTTCGGATTAGAATTTAACTAAATTGCCATTTTGCAATCAACAGCACCATCAAACCATTGGATTCGTTAACTTTAATGATTGTTTTATGAAATTTACCCATTTTTACTGTCCAAATCATTCCAAAAAAAAAAAAAAATTTTTTTTTTATTTTTTAAAACCTTCTTCGTAATATTTTTTTACTCTCAAGAAAGTCATGTGTAGGATGATGAGATGAGATGAAGGAATCATGCGGTGATGATGCACTATAAAGTAATTTTTTATCGTTTTATTTTTTCCTTCTTTCTTTTGGTGTGATCTGGCAAATCAAATTTTACAGTTTCTGACTTCACCTTGCCTTGTATTTTATGATGAGTATCAATGTAATGAGAGAAGATTCTTACGAAGCATTATGGCAAAGAACAATCATGATGATCATACTTTACATTTTGCGAACACGTGCGTTTATGTCTTGTAAAAATACTTGATTAGTAGCTTTATAGATACGCACATAAATCGACGTTTTGCTGCTTCTTAGAAAACAATTAAAAATTTAAATTTTCGGCCTTTCGAGGTTGTATAAAATCTGTGATGATATCCATTCTCATTAGCATATTTGTGATATAATAGATTGAGAAACGTAAAGAAGCACAGCAAGATGATATTTAGAAGTTTTTTAGGAAATTAATAGAATTGTGAGCATTTTAGTTCCTTTGAAATTAATTTCAGGTGATTTTAATCCCTTTGTTCAGTCACATAATAGTTCTTTTGGTGCTTCTAACTGATTAGTTTGATTCTTCAGTAATTTAAAGATCCATATGGCATTAAGACATTTATACCAAAAACTATACAAAACGTGCTAATGACACGATTTTTAATCGAATATTCTCCTACAGTTTTTGCTATTTCCCTACATGAAATTCCTCAGAACGAAGCAGCAATATATTTCCATATGTGCACGATGCTGTGCATTTCTCATCCTGTTATTTTAGCAGCAACAGCAACAACATAGAAGAGAAGTCATCATAGAAGAGAAATGGAAATGAGAGAAAAAGAAGAAGTAAACGAAGGAAAATTTAAAATATTCATCTATTCATGAGTCGGTATATCTCTGCTCGCATCGAATACATTCATTATGTTTGACTATATGCATGCACAATCTGCAGACTCGACTCATATTTTGTGTTTGTGTGCATACTAAAAATAAGTTTTATTTCTCCTTTTTATGCAAAAGCAAAAGCAGAAAAAAAACACAGAACAGAAAAAGAAATTGAGAGACGAAAGAAAAGAAGTAATGCGATGGCTTGCAACAGGCAGTCGCAGTTGCAATAATTCACGCTTTTTTTCTTCTCTTCATACAACATTACATTCTGTTTCTGTTCTTTTGTGGTTCACTTCGTAATTTCTGTCTCTCATGCACGAGAATCGGTTATGCTTCACTAACATAATTTATGTGAATCGTTATGCTTCATCATCACCAAATGTATCCTTATTGTTGCATTCTGCTTTTCAGCTCTTTTTACAGCCTCGAAGAATACTTTTTGAGTGTATTTCTTTTGTATTTTGAGATGGGAATTTGGATGGAGAATGTTTAAGTTTTTTCTGATTAAGAGGCTGACTATATGGGATAGAAAGTTTTTCTTACAATTATTTTACATTTCAGCCTTTAACTCAAATATGGATTTGTCCAAAATTTGTCACAATGCAACTTCATTTATTCAAATTTTGAATAATATAGAGCAATATAGTTTCTGGGATTCGAACTTATGATTTTAAGATATTTTGTGTCAAAAGATGTAGCTCGCAGATCCTTTAGATATTAATCACTGCTATTTAAGCTTAATCACAAAAGGAAAGACCATGTATGACGTCCAATTTTTAGAGGGGATGTTGGTCTAAGACAATGTGACGATTTTTGAATGCAGATTTTGTGGCAGAGAGGGAAGGGGTCCAAAAATCCATGTTTTGAAACGAACGTTCAGGCTATTAAAATTCGAAAAATTTGCAACTAGAAATACAACCAGATTAGCTTCAAAACTCAAACAAAAATCTAAAAAATTCCTGTGGTTTTCGTACTTGCAAGATGTTTTGAACAGCACACAAAAAAAAACATAAGATCCAAAATAAAATTGTATATGTGCCTTAAAAGAGGAGCAATACATGCAACAGCACATAAAAAGGGCAAAGAGAAGAAGGAGAAAAAAAAGAATTGAATGCACGAAAAAGCCTGCATGAAATCAAGAACTTTTTTTTGTTCTTTCACTTCTCTCACTCGATCTGTCTCTCTTTTACTCGTCGACTTTAAAGTGTGAAAATCGATGCAAAAAATATAAATTAAATGTGGAAAAGGGAAAAGAGAAGAAGAAAGAATGAATAAAAAAAATAAGATAAAAGGAATAAAAGCCGACGAAAAGAGCAGGGAACATTGATTTTTGGATGGATATTCTTTACATTAATAGCCATTTAAGAGTGAATATTGTGTGGATCGACCGACACATCTGAAGCACTTCTCGTCTGTTTAATATGCCATTTTTCTTCTCACTTAAAATAAGAACCGCGCACATTTTTTTTTTTTTTGTGATCATCGCGCTCTTTTTTATGTAATGTAAAAAAAAAGTAAATTTATTTTACATTTGAGTATTTAAGGCATCTTAAAATTTTATTAAAATTTCGTCTGATATGCAAACTCGTCGTACAATAAATTCAACAAATATAGAGATGAAGAAACTCCAACGTTAAAATCGTATTACATTTTAGATTTAATCCACAAAATGAAATATTTATAATAAAGAGCTCTTTTTGATGCCCGCATATAAAAAAAAAGAAAGAAAATTTTTTATATATAACACACATGAACCACACATAATATGGATTAATTTACCATTTGTTTTGGAATTAAAAAGAAGAAATTTTTTTTTATAACCGTGGAAAAAGCCTTAATCCCATCAAACGATGCGCTTTAAATGATTGTCATATACACAAAGTATTTTATGGTATTTAAAACAGTTGTCATTGAATATAATAGATCATGTTGTAGCTCTATCATGCGATAAATTTAATGATGTTTTTTTATGATTTAAGAGAATTTAAAAATTTTCCTCTAATTTTTCTTGGTCAATAAAGTATTTGCTAAAAATAGGAATTAAGATGGGGAAATAAATCAACTGCTATTATCATTGAAAAAAAAATCAACGAAATGTGAATGAACTGAGGTTTATTTAAAAAAAAAAATTATGAAATTGTTGGTCTAGAAAATGATTTTTTTCCTCCAAGGACGTGAGTTTCCAAGGAAAATGACTATTTAGAGTGAGTTATTGTCATTGACTTTAATCTGTTTACGAATTGTTTCTCTGGGACAGAAGGGTTTGTGGTTTGATTAAGGAACTTTCTTTCTAGGATCATTAAATGAACTTCAAGCTTCCTTAGCTGGATCTTGATCATAAATTACATTTTGAGACTGAGAAATTTTACTCGAAATTTTGAGGTTTTTAGTACCCTTTAAAATTGCCAATAAATTCCTAAAAAGTGAAATTTTAATCAATTTTCTTAAAAAAATTTAAATCAATTTAAAATTTAGACAGAAATTCAACATTAAAAATTAGCATCAAAAACTCATCCAAACTAATCATTATTGACCATTTTTGCACTCTTATGGAACAACTATCGTGACATTTCAGCACGAGCGTAGAAAGTCCCCAATTTGACACTTTTAAAACGAAAAAAAAAACTAGCTTAACATCAATTCCATAAAAGCTTTTTTGTCTGTGCCCATAAGCCGATCAATGACTTAAAAGTCCAAGATTAAAGAGAAAATTAATTAATAATAAGATTTTAGAGGAAAAATCTCTCGTGCTGCTTCGTTTAGTAACAGACATGAGCAAGAAGAAATTTTCTGTATTTACAAAACAATTAATTTTATTCACGCGTTTGGGAGATTAAGAATTCCATATCGTATTTTTTCCTCTCTTATTTTCACGATACTCATACCATATATCATTAAGTGTAAGCATTTTTTCATTCTTTCTGATTAATTTTGACTTTTTTAACAAATTTTCTTCTCTGTTTATTTCATAAACAAAATAATCGTAATATTAAAAATCATTTTAATAAAACACACGAAAACTGAACTGGAGGAATGTAACAAGAGAGTAGAAAAGATGATCATTGAAATATGAAAGAAGTAGGAAAAAAAATTTATCACCAAAATGACCCAGAGAAGACATAGCTTTTAAGATATTTCTCTGCCACCATGAGAGCCATTGCTTTAATTTATTTAAGTGACAACGCGCAAAATTATATATACATAGCTACATACCTACATATAAACACAGGGAATCATTCTCAAAATGATCAATTTTTACGAAAGAAAAAAAAAGATTTTTTTTAATGGTTGACACTGTGAATCTTTTTTGTGTGTCGTGTGGGCTGAACGAGGCAAATTGTTACAGCGATATGGCGAGTGTATATCTTTCTCACCACACGGCATTCAGTCACTTTATATTTTGATAGATATATGTGATCTTTATCATAAACGTTAAAATTAAATTTATTATTTTTTGCACCACTGCCGCTCTAAATTTACAATAAATAATTGTGGAATATATTTTTAATGCGAAAGAAACATTAAATGATGACTTTCATGTTCATCAACAAAATAACAAAAATTTATGTACACACATGCTAGGTTAGAAACATCTGAGCAAACTTATTCGTCAGTTAGTTTTTCATCATTCCTCAAAAAAAAAATTTTTACTCTTTACAAAACAGACATTTTAGAGGGAGATGGATGGATGGAAATTAGTATTATAGTTGCTATCATATGTTATTTATGTAAACTCTTCATGTGTCAAAGATATATACAAGATTTATGCTGATTTCTGAAGGGGTTCTTTGTTCAGTTAATTCAAAATTGTTCTGAGATTCGTAGAGCAATTTGAGTTCGATTCCTATAAAAATATCTTAAAACCCTTTTGGTTCGATTCCTATAAAGAGGAATATTAAGGAAGAGTCTCTGCTTTAAAAAGATGGAAAACTATTTTAATGAAAGATATCTGATCAGATTTTTTATCCTAATTTCTAAAGATATTAAGCTTCAGAATGACCAGATCAAGTTACTCAAAATTAGTTAAATATAATAAATTGCTTCAATTTTGTTCAAAAAATCTATCTGATTCCATTTTGAACCTATAAAATTTAAAGCTGGAATATTCAGTGTATTACTTGGTGACAGACATCAGACATCATCGATTATCTCATCCAGAAGCCACGCAATTTCAAAATCAGCACATTAAACTCTTAAAAAATTCTTATCTCCTTGTGTCATCGACAGTCAAAAGAGACATAAAATTTTATTAACGGTTCTAAAAACAAAAAAATTTATTTATAAAGTATAGAATAACATTTCATAACTTTTACGGGCATCATGTCTAGTATTTTGAGCAATATTATATTTCTGTACATCTCTCTTTTTTCCTTGTGTTTTTCTTACTCTAAACCATTTCCGCATTATAGTTAAGAAGAAGAGAAAAAAATTTGTTATTTTTTGATTTATCTTATGGACAAGAAACTTCTTGCTGTTATTGTATAAAAAAAATGTATTTGATTCCTTCATGATTGACATGCACGGGATGTTCTGTTTCAGATTTTTGACACTTCACTTCATGAATTTTTGTTATTTTTTGTAGCCAAATGCAATTGAAACCATCGAAATAAATAAATTTGTTTCTATGTATTGGAACAAGAGTAGCAAGACAAACAACTCAGATATCAAGCACTGATTTATGTCCGATGAAATAAAAACTTTGAAAACAAAATCAATTTTAACGGTCTAATGCCGTTGAAAATTGTAAATTTTTGCACCATACTGTGCCATTAATTTTCGAATATCTATCAATTAAGATATTTCACGTTATGTCCCAAATCTTTTCCCGCTTGCGCATCTCGAAAAAAAAATTATAGAAAACCAATCATCATTTGTCATCTTTTGATGATTTTGCCATTTGCGTTAATTACCAATTTAAAGGCAGACTTTTTAGTTTAACACTTCACTAATTATAAATATGACGAGGATGTTGGTAGGAAAAGTTTATGAAGTTGGACTTTACTAGCCATGCGAAACGACAAACATAGCAAGTAAGAGTTCAAAGATTGTTTGAATTTCACATATTGTCACTTCTGGGTGGCTCTACAAACTATTCTAAATCATCCACATGTTGCTAATGTTTCGCAATGCGTACTTAAAGTCATTATTTATCTGACTCAAACACATTATGTATACACAATTTACGACTCTAAAAAAAATGACACATGTGAGTAACAATAATTGAAGATGTAAAATTTCTGCAAAAATCAATAAGACACGAAATGGCAATAATTAATTCCATGACGTCGGAAATTGTCGGTCGACAGTAAATAATCATTAAAATTAACAATTAAAATCACCAATACGTATGCTAATTATCTAATTTGCAATCATATTATCTTAATGTTTATTAAACGAGACGAATCCATGCTGCGACTGAATCAATGAAGTTTTTTTTTGCTTGCTTTATCAAATACACAACGAGTTTTCATCACTTATGACTTTATGGCAACAAATCGATGAAGATAACCCAAATGGATTCTCAATTCATAAATATTTGTTGGTTTTGTTTTATGCAAAATTGTCATAACAGAACTTTTATTTTAACACACTAAACAGGCACTTTAGAATGACATAAGACAGGAAACATCAATTTAAAGCAGAGATCAGAGAGTAAATTTTTTGTGGAATAATCTTTATCTGGGAATAATTTTAAATTGAGGATTTGTTAAAGTCTAAAATATAGGTCGTTTAAAGACTGTGCTGTTTAATGAATTCAAATCAATAGACTAGCTTATTGGTTTACATACAAAAGTGCATTTGAAAATATTTTGTTTACGTTTGGTGTGTAAAATTTAATTTGAAAATTTCGACTCACCTTTACACTTTTTGATGATTTAACGAATTCAAAATGATTTATAAGTTAAAAGTAAGCAACTTGCAATAATTTAGTAGTGATTTACTGTCTTAAATAGCTCCAAAATAAAATTTTTTAAATTTTTACTGAAAAAATTTCTGAACGCACTCTTAGATCAAAATTTTTATAAAAATTTGAAAAATTGAGTAACGAAAAAGGCTTTTTTAATTAAATTCGTTCCAAAAATACTTCAAACCTCCTTCCAAAGAACTCCACAGCTTCTGCAAAACGGACCAAAACATTTTCAACCCATTCATAACTTTTTCCACAAAATGTTTCTAATATTAATGCTGATATTTATATCCAAGAATGCACATGATGATCAAAAGGCCATGAAGTTTCAATTATGTAGAAATCAGCATGAGATTTTCCCGACTGTCATAAAAAATTGCATTTTGAGCAGCACAACAACAACACAAGACAAAAAAGGAAACGAAACCGTTTGTTTTATGAGAAATGAAATTTTTTTGGAACTTTTCCTTCCATTTGCACACATTTTCTGTTTCTTCGTGCCTGACTTGAGAAGTTATGTGAACACATGTGGAACATGACGAATTGTGCAAGAAGAGGCAAAAGTTTTTTTTTTATGAGAGATGAAGAAAATTAAAGTTGAAGTAAATACACATTTATGAATTTAAATTGAGTCTGTAGGAAGAAGACAAAATTTCACTGTTGCTGTTACTTCTTACTGCCTTTTTTCTCACATCTTGTGTACACGTCCCGTTTCTCCATCTCAAGTAATATTTCGTTTCGTGTGGCTGAAAAGGATTTACGCATGAGTGGAGAACGATCATAAAAGATTTCGCGCTTTTAATTCCTAGCACATTAATTTAATGCAAACTGCTTATGAGCGACTGAATCGTTTTTATTTGATATTTAAAAAAAATTTAATATCATTTTTTTGTATTTTAAGTTCAATAAAATCACAATATTGTTGGATATTGCGGAAAAATTTTTAAATTCAAAATAAAGTTTTAGTTTTTATCATTCTTTAAGACATTTCCATCCGATTCCCTGTGAATTTTTTTTTGTATATAAACTGCGAAAATGATAATTTTCACGAGGCTTGTGAGTCGCACATAACTGTCACCATCAATCCAAATATAAAATCCATTAAAAAACGAGCATAAAATTTAAATTTAAAATATTTTTTTTCTTTCTTCATCTTTACTTCGTGTGTCGTCTTATTCATGAATACACGTGAATACCATGACAAAACGAAGGAAATTGAAAACAGTAAAATATTTATATTCATTTTCTTTATAAAGGGCATTTCAGAATAAATCCTGCATATTTTTATAACGTGTAATATTCACATAAAAAGTGGAATAATAATAATATTAAGGTGTGAAGTAATTTGTTGTCTTCATTTTGACATGATTGTGACAGATTTAGATTAAGTAAACTATTTTAAATTTGCTTGATTGCTATTCTTAATGTGATGTGATTTTGAAATCAGACATTAGTGGCGTGTACACTTTTGAATTGTTTAATAATACATACGTCTGATTATTCAAACCTTAGAATTATGCAAATTTCGTAATTTATTTTTACAAAAAGACAGTTAGGCTAAAAAATCAGGATTATACTGCCACAAAGAATTTCTAACCTCCTTTTGATTTGAATTTGAATAAATTCGATTTGAATAGAAAAATTTTGGAACAATACAACTGTTCATATATAGGAATTAAACGAAATTCCCATAAATATAAACAATCACAGAATTATTGATGCTAGTAGCCATTCAGCTTGCACAAAAAAAATAATCTTAAAACTCTTTAAAGAGCATCTGATTCATCTTAAAACGCGCTCCTTATAATGCATTTTATTCACACTCTTTATGCCATCCATAAAAATATTATTCAACAACAGCAAAAAAATATTCAAATGAGTATCGCGCGCATTAAAAGTAGCTTTACTAAGAAGTCATTTAAAGAAACTCTTTAGTTCAATATATATATATGAGGTCATATGGACAGAGTCCGCCCCAAAATCGCCCCAAACAAAACTAACACCATCAAAATTTTCCATTGTTTCCGGTATAAAAAGTTTTGATAGTGTTAGTAAATTTTTAAAATTTAACGGTCATTTTGTTATATGACCTCATATATATATATTGCTTTAGTTCATGATGCCCGTAGGAATTTTTTCATGAGAAGGAAAAGAAAGAGGAGCAGCGTAATAAAACATGACACTTCATAAATTTGATTTTTTTTTTTTTTTGTCTTGAGCTGAAAAAACGATTTCTTATTCCTTTTTGGCATCAAAAAATTAACAAATGGCTTTGGATGGAGCTCTTCATTAATGAAAAAAAGAGCATTTGGAAGAAATCAGATGAAGAAGAAAAAAATAAGCAAAAATGGTAAGCCATGCCATAAGTTTGCACAACACGATACTCTTTTTCTGGGAATTTGATATTTTAGGCCATGAAAATGACGATTGTAGGAATGGAATCAACAATTGTATAAATCGTATAAATCTATTTATGGATGTACTTTTCAAATTTGAGAAATTTATGACACATTATTGATAACGCATATTAAAATTCGACAGACTTCAAAGTGGAGAAATGTCGTGCTGTAAATTTTATTTTGTGACAATTATTAAATACAGCACAAATTCAGTCTTCAAAAAAAATAATAATAATTTATTGGAAAACCTTTTACATGTTTCGATGTAATAATAACAAGCACAACATTTCCGGGAAACAACGCTCTATCATATGGGGCACAATCATCATGTAGAGAGTTTCCTCAGGTGTTGGAAACGTTCAATGTACATACTCATACACAAAAAGGTTATCAGTTACATATCAAAACTCATTTCGAATGAAATAAAAACCAATAAAGTGCTGATAACGATAAATGACATAATGAAATTAAAACGAGCAATATAGAAAAAGAATTGATAAGTTTAGTCAAAACTAGACAGTTTGAATGCGTATTGGAAATTTATTTCTATTGGTAGATAAAAGGAACATCCATATTCTGGTTTTTTCCAACATGTTTTGTCGAAAACAAATAATAAAATATGTAAACATTGAGAAATCACCGAAAACGAGTGACAAGAAATTTATTAGGGATATTGGATGGAATTTTGGTAGAATGAACAGTAAGCTGAGACTTAGTGGAAACTTTTTGAAAAATGTGTTTAAAGATCATTTGAAGGAAACATGTTGAATGCATTTAGATGGTCTGATGGAAGACATACTGTATTTGTGCAGTATTTGAATATGTATTGAAAGGTTCCTTAGATTGTATTTAAATTTTCAGGATTTGAACTTTTGAACCTCAAAAATTTGCAAATCTGAACAGAAAATTCTGTGGCAGCAAAAAAATTAATTTTATGCTGCTTTACTATTTATCAAAGCACTTGAATTAAATCATAAAATAATATCAAAAAATTCTCAAAATGCAGCACAATCAGTTCTTTTTTAACAAAAATTCTCACAGACTCAAATGAAATGTCCATAAATTGTTTAAAATTTTTTCAAGTTTATTGCCATAAATGACGATTGATCAGTTATGAAAAGATATCAAAAAGAAAAGATCCTTTCATAACAGGTCAACAGCTGACAACAGAGTGAAAAAAAAGTTGCTACCTGCAACAACAACAGTTCTTATTCATTGAACCAGTATTTTTCCTAAATGCATAAAAATCTCAAGTGGCTATGGCTTTTGTAAAGAAAAGGAGACTCATAAAAATCTCTCTCAAAACTTGAGATGATCCCTTTTAGAATCCTCAAATGAATAGTAAAAAAAATAATACAAGAAAGACTCCAAAGGAGACAAAGAAGGGACGAAATGAAAATAAATAAAAAATTTTTGTAAATGTGTAGGAATGGATGATTTTTTATGCATTGCAGTAATACTGAGAATTTAAGCAAACAAATGAATATCGTTATGCTGTATATGTGTGTTGGAATATAAATAATATTAATTTCATCCTGAATCTGGCATAAAAAGTTGTTTAGAAATTTTTGCTGAATGTTTTGAACGCAAATTTCATATAAATATTGAGAAATAAGGAATATATGCTTTTGAGGATTTAATAGCGCAGCAACCTGAACCACAGTTAATTTGTAAGATCCAGCAACAAAATTAAAATAGAAATCAACATTTGGACCATTAAAACAACTAATGAATACGAAACCTTTAAATTAGAATAAATAAATAAAATAAGACCCAGTCAACCCAAAATGATCGAGAAACTGCGATAATTCAAACCTTAAAACTCTCAAATATCACTTTACATATTAACGTCCTTTTCTGAAACTCAAAACTTTCTTCTGGATCTCAATTTCAATAATTTCTTTAAAAATATTCTAAATCTAAAGAATTTTGTGTTTTGCGGTTGAATGCTTCACATTTATTTATTTTTTTCATGTTTGTCTAAACGATTTTTGGTCTCTCATTTTATTATTATTTTTGTGGGACAGAAACCAGGCATCTTCCTTTTTACAACTTTCTATTTGATGTGGAAAAAATTTTTCTGTAATTAAAAGGAACAGAATGCATAATAATTTGTATGTCTAAACAGTTCCACAGAAATTTGACGCCTTTTAGCTGCCACTACAAGTGGATAGATCATAAAACTATAAAATAATAAAGTAGTTTACTTTTAAGAGTATTCGAAATATGTAAAGTGCAATAAATGAAGGTAATCGGCTAGACACTTGCTAATATTTTAAATTTTGGCTCCATTTACTTGTGGATTCCTAATCTTTATATACAAATGGAATTAATGTATGTAAAATTTTCTATTTACATCCGTAATCATTAAATACAGTGAAAAATTTCCTCGAAATTGAAGCAGCAGTTGATGAGCATTCAAATACGTAGAATTTTTATCAGATTTTTATTACCTAGCAATTAAAATTATCTGTTTAATAAGAGATTACCTGATATACATATTTAGTTTTAATGCACTAGATTAAAGTCATAAAAATCATCGATGATAATACGAACATCATAAAATATCATTTTTATTGTGATAGGTATTAACGAAAAAAATATTATATAAATGAAAGCCCATAAATTAACTTTTATTATGACAGTTTATTTTTGCAAAGTAGAGTCTCATGTCAAGTGGATCATTTTATATAGGAAAACTGTAAATCAAGGATAATCCTGCTTATTTTTTTAATTGCTCACTAATTTTCATAGCTGTGAAGTTTTTTTTTTATCAAAACTAAATTAATATCACGCAGTCATGATCGACCTTGAATCAGTGCTGAAAAATCAACATCACTGCCGCATTAGAATATAATATTCAAGTTCAATTAAAAGCTTAACGAATCAATATGGTCAATTAGTATGCTGTTAAGAAATTAAATAATTAGCATTTTATAGACTGTCACATAAATATTGGAATTGCCAAATTTGATCCTTTCGAAATTCTACATTTTTAGATTCTTAATGAATTTCGTGTGTTTTTACTTATTTTTGACATCCTGAACTTGATGGAAGTAAGAAACAAAAGTGGCTTTAACAAACATTTAAATCCTTAAATTTAGCAAATTATGTAAATAGGTTTAGGGGCACATATGATGTAAATTAGGGAGGAGGGGGGATAAGGTCGAGAACAATAGAATTTAGAATCTTTTTGAAAAATGACCGTTACTTTCAGACGTCATTTGTGAACTATCCCTTATGAAAATATATATCTCTGAATTGTGTACCAAATTAAAACAATTTTAATACGTTTAATGCAATTTCTATATAAATTTTGGATTAAAATATCTTAAAAAATATCCAGAACAAATAAATATTGTATACCTACAATTCATTGGACAATCGCGATTACTAAAAAACAAAAATTCACAAAACTTGACATTGAAAAATTTCAAATTTAAATCCAAAAAGTTCATTCGTGCATTAAAAATGATCTCTCCATCATAATCTTTCAGTACTCATCAGAATTTTTTTAAGCATAATACAAATTTGCATGCCACATCCTGTCATTTGCAATTATCTATGGAAATTATTTCACAAGTATTAAAAACATAACGAAAAAATAAAAATAAAGCGAGGAAGGAGAGTTTAAAAAAAAAGTTGTGCCTGAGTGTGAACATTTGCAATCAGATAATTACATTTGAGTAGTAAAAAAATGCATATTTTATACTGTACTGTAGCTAATGTTCAACGATGGAGAAAATATAAAATGCTAAAATTAACCATGAATTTATTTTTTTCAACTTGTGCCTTTTTTAAGGCGAGAATGATCATGCAAAGGTGTCTCGTGGTAAGCCATCTTTCTTTCTATGCCTTTTTAATTTTTCGTAAAAAATGTGCAGTTAATTTATTTCGTGCCAACATGAAGGAATCCATTCTAATTAAATCTGTTGAGTGAAAATTCTTTTTTTGAAAAAATTCTCTCATTTTCATATTGAATTACTTAGTTAATAATGTAGAAGACATTGCTGCATATGAAACGAAACATCCTGCATGGAATAAGATGCGCATATTCAACAACAACACCTTGAGCACCGTTGATAATTTAAATTAAAAGAGATTCTTAATTTAATTTTTTTATTGTTAAGAAAGGAAACTATTTTTCAATTTTTTACGTTCTTCGTATTCCTTCATTTTAAATGTTTTCGAGGCCTTGAGCTTCTCACATTTTTATTTCATTATATTTTTGCTTTTTTTTTTCTTCATGATTTAGGGAAGAAATTTGTTACTTCAATACTTTAAAATTTATGGCATTCGATTTGTTTTCTCTTTCAAATCTCTTTCTTATTATTTTGTGGCTTATTTTGAGGTTCTATCATGCATTACTGAATGTCTGATGAAGTAAATTTGTGAATTAAATGAAGAACCAGTGAAAATCAGGGATTGGAAAAAACTACATAAAGTATTTTTGAAAGTTTAAGGATTTTATTATTATTATTATTATTATTATTATTATTTTATTTATTTATCTAAAGGAAAAGCCCCCTTAAACAGAAGAAAACTGTATAAAAGGGCATAAAAACCTTTGCATTTTTTCTTCACAACGTTATAAATTGCTTACGAAAGAGTTTCAATGTACATTATACTTTAAAGAAATCTCTTTCAATTCTATGAATAAAATGTCAGTTACAATTAACGGCATAAAAATATTTAAATTTGAACAGCCAAAATAAAAAATCTTTCAAAAAAAAAACAAATTATATCTTGTTTTTAAAAAAGCAACGGTCATTTTAAATTTGAATATTTTCAACCTATTTGAACCTTTTTGAACTACATATTTTAAATTTAGTGTGTTTGACAAAAATTTAGTAAAAGAGCTGTTCATTTAAAACGCTCAATTTCTAGAGGGTGGAGGGTCTGAATCTTTGTGACTAGTGGTGATGGCCAACCAGTGTACCGCGGCAAACTAGTGTGCTGATCTTTTTTTTTCAAAAAGTTCCAAGAGTCAAGTACCGCGTGTGGTTTTGGTCATGTCTTACTCAGCAAGGTGTGCAGCGACACAAAAAAGGTTGACCACCATAGTACTGACCACGTACTGACTTAGTACGTTATGCAAAAAACAACTTTTTGGACCCCGTTTTTCCTTGTTACGTTTATTGTACGAATTTATTTTTCTTTTGAAACAGGTTATCAAAATCCTAGACCTCCCCCCTCTTCTCCCCTTTTCTTTTTATAAAAAATAATGCTTCTTTCTTCCTTTTTGTCTTATTATCAATTCCCTTGTTGCACAAGTTGCTCTAAACAGCTTGAATAAAACTTTGGTGACTTATGACGTCATTAGTGATTAACCCATCAAAATTCACACTAATTCCTAATCATCATTAGCATAACCCTCGAAAAAAACACATTTGTTTCCCATTTCTAACTGCCCAAATTACTTTAAATCGCACTGACTTTAAAAAATTACCAATGATCTTTGATCCATATGGATGTCTATAAATGAAAGAAATACTTAATCAATCTTAATCACTTTTTATGCCTTTTTCACTTAATTCAATTTATTATTATTATTGTTAGATCAATTCATTGTTCATACATCAAATAATAATGCAGAGTAATCACAAAAGCATCACCTTAAAGTCTAGCAAGTTTGAAATTTATAACAATAAAAAAAAATTCTTCAATGACCTTTTGATGTGAGATCGATAAATATAATCAATATTGCGAGAAATGACAGCAATTCTTTGAGCAATAAAGCAAGGATTTGTTCTTTTGTGTCTTATTGTCAAACCTGAAAATTCTATGAAGTTCTTCTATGAATGTTCAACAAATGCTCAAAACATTTATTGAGTGTAATTCTACGAAAACTTTAATTCTCTTCATGAATAAAAGAAGTTTAAAGGAACAGAAAAGTCATTTATGGAAACAGTTGTATACAACAATATGATTCAATTCACTACAAAAAAAAGGCAAAGAAGGAACAAAACATATAACTTGTTGTATTGTTAAATGTTTCTCTTCTCCTTTTGAACTTCTTCAACATTTGTTGCCTATTTGTAAATTCTGTATTACAGATACATTTAAATGCTCACTTTAAAGTTTTTTAAGATCTATTGAGTTTTTGAGAAGATTTCTTTTTTCAAAGGATACAAAAGGTGTGAAGAATTGTCGTCGATTTTAAATTCAATTCTTTGGAATTCGATTTGGAAATGAAACTTTTAAAGACATACGGGCGACAAAGAAATTAAATTTATTTTGATTTTTTTCTAAAAAGGAGTTTTGGAATGCATAGATGAGTGAGCTGGAATTGAATTTTGGTATGTCCTGGATAAAATTTGGAGAGATTTTTTGAATTTTTTAGAAATTTTTAAAGAGTTTAGCCAAAAAAACCCATTTTATAATTTCCTTTTTCGAATGGATCGTTCGTAAAATTTGTAACACCTAAAATGGACATTTTCAACCCTCTCTTCGGTCGAAACAAATTTGAAAAATCTTTGACCCCATCTCTCGAGTTTTACGACCCCGAAGTAGTTCCTCATGATAAGCTGATCAGTGTTAAGGTTTTGATCCTTTACAGAGGATTTTGCATCTTTGAATTGACATTTGAATTCTAATAAGGGTCCATTCACTTAGTTACAAAATCCTGAACCCCAATCCTCTACTAAATGAACAGTCCTAGGGGGGACTCGCTTCGCTCGACGGATATAATAACTATCATTAAACACTTTATAAACTTAGAGTAAAAATGAATAATTAAAAGATAAATTATTTTTTGAACCCCCCCCCCCTCCCTCCCTCAAAAAAAAACTGGCCACGCCCCTAAACAGTCCTTTAGCTGAACATACTGATTGTAATACTTGATTCAATTTCTAACCCAATTTATCAAGTAACAAGCAATTTACGCAATTTTCACAAACAATCTTTCTCCTCCTTTTATGCAGCATAACTTGCTCAATGATTTTTCAATTCTTTTTTCTCTCTCCATTCCATTTCATTTGTACTAACGATCTTAAAAATGCAGGTGTTTAAAATGTGAGCATTAAAATGTCAGATTAATAAAAAGTGGTTAGAAAAATAATTTTTTTTCTTCAGTTCCTTTATTTCAATTCAAACTGAAATCATTTTATTTTCTCGCCTTTTTCGAGTTCTTGGGCATTTTTGCTTGTCAATTTCTGAGAATCTCGCGCAAGAAATGAGAATAACAAAAAAAAATAAAATAAAATAAGTAACGCGTTGAATAATATGCGAATGGATGCTCGTTCCTTAAAAGCGATCGAACAACAAGAGACGATCACAATAAGAATTCAAATGAATTTCATTTTCAATCTTTTTTCATGTTTTTTATATTATATTATATACATATTGTCTGTATGTTGTGCTGTATAAAAAAGCGTTATTTAAATTTAAATTTATTAAAGCCCATTTTTCATCTCTCATTGTTCATTTTTTTATATTCTTCCCCAAGCTGACTTTTTTTCTTCTCTCTGTTGTTGCTTCCTTCATCTTTCTTCAATCTTTTTTATTCTTTTATATTTTTTGCGTAAAAACGACTCCATCAAATTAGAATTACATGAAAGTGTTAAGATACAAGTCACAAGTCACACTATATGTTTCTTTTTTTGGTAACATTATTTTTTTGGGCTTGCCATATGCTTGATACACAATAAAGCCAAAAAATATATTGAAAAATTATATAAATTGCAAAATTCTCGCCTCACGAACAGCATGATGTAGAATAAAATTATTAGAAAGAGTAGATGAAAGGAACAGAAAGAAAGACGAAAGAGAAGAAGGTGTAAAAAACGATAAAGTTATACTTAATGCTAACAAATTGTTTTTCTACTTAATTCTGGTTATAAAAATCTTTTATAATATATATTTTTATTCGTAACAAAATTGCATATTTATAAAGTTTTTGTCCTCCAATTTTACGACATCTAGTTAATTTTTTTGATAATTTTGATAGGATACGTTAGAGACGCATTTTTATTGATTTGATCTGATTTTAAATAGCGTCAAATCTTAAATGATAAGAATTCAGTCAGATTTTAAATTGATATTTTTTTTAGATAATTATACAAAATTGAAAGGATTATTCATAAATGATGTCCAGGTCGGAGAACAAAAACAATAAAAGTTCTAAAAAATTCTAAAAATTTGATCATTTTTTGAATTCCACAAATTCAAATTTAACTAACAAATTGGCACCAACTAAGGATTGATCATTTAAAAAATATTAATGATAAGATGGAACAAGAATTTTCCTTAATAATTGATGATCAGCAAACAGTTAAAGCTCAAAATACTTTACAATCCCAGACAAAACTGATACAACTGACAAAACAAACCTCCCAAAAAACAAGCTCCTTGATCTAATTTTGATTAATTGAGAATACATTTCTAAATCAACATGTCTTCATCCTTAAACGGCCTTAAACAACATCCGACAGTCAAAACAGCCATAACATCAACATCAAAAAAATAGTTTTGCAAAAATATGTTTTTAATATCAAAATACATAGATAGACGAAAAAAATCTATAATTAAAGATTTTAAGCAGACAAAGGAAGAATATATAAACAATAATTCATTCCTAATATGAAATATCACATCTCGATATGGAGTTTTATGTTTTTATCAAACGATTATTAATGACATTTGGTCATTCTAATTAACGATCGTCGTATTGAAAACTTTTCTGTAAATGCCGAAACTCAAATCTAATTTTAATAAATCACATATTAAATACAATAATTCGCGTGTTGCCGCTTGTTGCCATTTTCAAAAACAACAGTGTTCGACAAAAATCTTTAGCTCTTCGTGTTTCATCACATTTTTAAAAAAAAAAATAATAATCATTTTCTTGGAGATTTGCTCTCGTCATAATTCTTTATGAAAGATTTTGATTTTGACGTAAAGCAAGACGAATGAAATGGGATGGTAGAAAAAAGGCGACAGCATGTTTAGATTAGCAAAAAATTTTTGAAGACATTTTAGCTAATGGAATATGTAAAAGATGATGACAGGGGGATGTAGTTTTGAATAAAAGGTAATAATTTCTATATTTGATTGGATCTATGATGTTGATTGTTGTTTGTTTCAATGTTTTGCTTATTATTCCAATGTTTCTTCTAAATATTTAATGTTTTATCAAATTTAACAATGCTTTTCAATACTTTGCTACATTTCACGATGTTTTACCTCAAATTTCAATGTTTTACACTAAATGTTTCAGTGCAATTTTTCATTGTCTAGCCTACAAAATTTATTGTTTTGTCAAATTTCACCAAATTTTACAATGTTTTCAAATATTTGAACATGTTTTTAATGTTTTGTCTACATAAACCAATGTTTCAAGCTATTTTATATACTTATGTAATGTTAAATTTTGTTCTAAAATGTTTTACTACCCAAACCTACAGAAGGCACCATTCCCTTACATGATTCCTATTTTCTTAATCCTAATTTTAATTTGTCTGATCTTAACCTCTTCAATTAGGACATTTTTATGCAAATATATGTATAAAATTTTTCAAAAGGTTCTCAGAAGCTTCCATCATTTAAATTTATAATTCATTCCATACAAAAGTTGTTCTCAATATCGTCAAAAAAAATACATTTTCTTACCCAAGCATAAATAAATTTAATCAACGTCAAATTTGACAAAATGCATGTAGAGCAAAATTTTTTTTGCAGTCAGTAAAAAGAGACTCGACGTCGAAGAAAAAAAAAATATCTACATCAAAGACTTTTTTTATGGGGGCACAACAAAGAGACACAAAAAAAATTAATAATCGTACCGCAAAATCGCATATTCATCGTATTTCCTCCTTCTTCATTGGTTTCTAGTGTCGAAAAATCTTTTTTATGATTAAGTAAGAAAAAGAAGAGAAAATTTAAATACGAAACACATTTAAGTTGTTTGTTACGCATCAAAAGCAAAGGCTCGGCACAGACGAAAACATTAATTTTACGAGAGAAGTGTCTAAGATCGCTTTTAGTTACCTTTAAGAATATTAAATAAAAAAGGCCTTTCATGTCAAGAATAAAAAAACGAGATTTCTTCTCAATTTCTTTTAAGCTCTTTTCTTATAAGATCAAAAATAAAAAAAAATCCCCACACATTTATGTACGCCATGCGAGTTGTCTGATGAATAGTGAGTGAACAAAACGCCTTTCCTTTCATCTGATTACTGCTTAGTAATTCCATTATCGCCTACATCATCTTCCTCGCATATGAGACGTAAGACAGAAGATGATATTGAGGAGCAATCAGACAACACACACCCATGAACATTGTCTTTTCCAAAATAAAAAAAAAATAATATTCAGCGTAACGAAATGAGCCAAAAAAAGCTGTTCGTAATAACAGAAGCAGCAGAAATTCAATCGCGGATGGGGTGATGGCGATATGTCACACTAAAAAATAAAATCTCTTAAATGATGGTTAATAAATTTTCTCACACACTCAACTGACTAGCATAAAAAATCGATAAGAAAAGTCTTTTAGGATTAAAAGTCAAATCTTATTAGAGAATCGAGAATGTTGTTTTATGAGTTGAGAGGTAAATTTGGTGAGTTGGGCTGAATGATTTGCATAATTGATCTGATCTTGGAATAATAGGATCTTTAAACTTCTTTTTAAGTATATGGATGCTTAAAAATTGTTAATTATAGATTCGATCATTAGATCTTCTGATCAAAAGTTCTGTAAAGTTCTGTAGACCTAGGTTTTCAAGAAAAAAGCTCATTCATGCATTTTTGTGATGTAAAATTTTTGAAAGATTCAGATTTCATTTGAGAGACACCAAAAATCAGACTAGATTCGTGCCTATTCAACAGTAAATGAATCGAATTCAGAAAAAAATCACTCCACACCTCATACTACCTTCCAAATCCATCGATAGAACAGAATAGAGAAGAAAGAAGAAGATGAAAAAAATCATAAAAAATATATGAAATCAAAAAATACGTCGATCGATTTGAGAAGTCTTTTAGTGAAAAAGATTAGATATTTAAAATACAACAGGGTTTAGTGAAGCATCAAAACCAAAAAGAATATTCTTTCATTAAGATTACGTCCGAGTCAAAAACTCTGTCAAAAATGAAGAAAGCCTTTAAGATTCCAATCAAAAAGGCATTAAAAATTAAAATTGACTTTTTTCTGTTTGAATAGAAACACACCATTTCTATTGTGCCACCTCTACAAGCCATCAATATACATTTTTCATTTTATTTTATTTTTTAAATAAATTTAACATTTTATATTCTTATTTTTTTTCTATCTCTATTCTATTCTTTTTCATACTTGAGCTGTCATTGTTGAGAGTTCTTTCACACTTTTGAATATAATATCATTAAGAATTCTTTATAAGAATGACTGAATCTAATAGATAAATGATTTCTGAAAGTCAAGAGGTGCCTTCTCATATTTGGATATTCAAAATAGGCAAGTACACGCATGCTGCTTTTATTTCTTCCCATGAATAATTTCGTCAATATTTAAGGTGTTATAATGAACGATTTAACAGTGTGAAATATTTTTAAACAAATATAAAGAGGTCCTTTGAATCGAATATCTTAATTTTTCTGTATAAGGTGCCCTAGACTTGACACTACAACCAAAAAATCTTCCAAACCTTCCTTCCGGAAGTATTTACAATAATTTGATAAATCACAACACTTAAGCACCATTTAACATCAAGAGAATTACGCATCACAATTAATATTAAGCCACAACGCGATAATCCATAGATATAGCGCTAGTCAAAGACGATTTATAGCTTAAGTAATTGTGAATGTCATTTTTATCATAATCTACGGTCCTTCGATTATGTTCATTAATTTAATCATCAATTTTAATTTTTAACGCCATCCATACCAGCCATCAAACCACTAAACAAAAATAAAAGGTGTTAAAAGAATCCACAATTTAACATAATTATAGCTTTTTGCTAATAAAATAACACACAAAGCATTTAATGTAGCTAATTTAGTCATTTTGTAAGTCATCCAACCGTAAAATTCATTCTTTATTCTCATTACTTTATATCTTTCTTTGTTGAACAAAAAAAAAATTGAGTTTTTTATTAATTTTCCATATTTCCAAGTCCAACAATATGTGACTTGTCATAACTCCTTTTTTGGTCATTTGTCAGCGTTCATGAGGAAAGTGTGATGAAAATAATTTAAATTGAAGACCTTTTATGTGTCCAAAAATGAGGAGAAATGCAAATTAAATTATTATCTTTCAGCATCTGTTTATGGTTAATAATAGAGTCAAAAATCTCTTAAAACGCCTACAATTTTAATAATTTTTTTTTGGAACGTCAATGTTCCCATGAAAAGATAAAGCTCAGCATTGATTAATGACAAACAAATAAAGGAAATTATATTAATGAATTATTATTTTTTCATGTCTTTTGTTGTGAGTTAAAGAGCAATTGCTCTTGTGTAACATAAATACGAGATCAATTTTTGCGTTGGTTCACTGTTCACACCACGATTTCCGGAACAAAGAGTCATGGGAGATGAAAAATGTAACAAGAGAGTGAAAGAGATGATACCCACGTAATTGTGATTGAAAATTTACACACATGTTGTTGTTGAAATCATTATAATTATTATTTCTACAATATTTCGAGCAATGAAAGGCGATAAAAGAAGTGCATGTACATATATTTTATAATTATAGTGCATTGTTATTTCTAAATGAATGGATAAGTAGTTTATTGAGGTTGAGCTTAATTTAGGTTGAATTTTCAATTCATTGTGATTTTCTGAAAAGCTTGAGCTCAATGTATAATGTCATATGCCACAGCCACATTATTCGCTCGGTCGCTTTGGACTATCATATTGTGGTGGATTTAACATGAATAATAAAATGTACAATAAAAATTATAATTTGTGCATCTTTTATGCACTTTATAGGATTCATTTATTGCCTCTAAATGATTATTTATTGGCATTGGGATTCATTTTGACTGCAGCAGTGATTGAAGGATGGAAATTCTTAAAATATATAAATCTATCATTTGGATCAGTGATAATCAACCTTTTATGTGCGATGACACATCTGATAATAAGCTATAACCAATATCGCGCACTGTGTACGGATCGTGGGATTCCTAAATTTTTTTAAGACACTTAAGTTGACCATCACTGATTCAGTTCACAAAAACCAAGCAGTTCTTCCCAAGTTTAGATTAATAAGCTTGGATTACGTCCCATAAATCACAAAAGTCATTTCAACAGCTATGTCTGCTAATTAACAGCACTCAAAAATGCGCATAAAATTCATACAGTAACATAGGTAACAAGGAAAGCCTTCGCGCAATATAAATGTTTATTACCTTACATTTTCTTTCTTCCAGCACTTCATATCTCGCGGTTTCCACATCCAATTGAATTTAACTTCACTTCATTAATTACCATAGTGGTTTTACTCTCCTTTTCCATTGCTGATGCTGACAAACTACTCAAACGTAGATTTTTTTTCTTACGATTTAATTAATCATATTATTTCTTCTGTGAATGGAATTCCAGCTCATTGTAATGAATTCAATTGCATATCATGCTTGATAACCACAAAAATGCATAAGCCAGCAATAATTACAAGTGACAAATTGTATCAGATTGTAACTGCTATAAAAATGTTGCTTGACATTAATTCGATGCTACACAGTGTTTTTTTCTGCAGTGCATGCACAGTATGAAATAACAGGAAAGTAAAAAGTATGAAGTATGTGTATGCATATGAATTATATGCAAAAGAGGCAATTTAAGTTGAATTTTACTGGAAGTGGAGATAAGATGGAATTTAATTTGACTATCCAGGTGTTGTTGGATGAAGGAATTAGCATCTGATATTTTTAACTGAAATTTTAATCTTAAAATTTTTAAATCAGCAATAGTCCACAAAGATCTTCAATTAGGATGTTAAGAATGTATGAAAATGCGCTTTAATCCCCAAAATCCCGAAAAATTAAAATTTTAATTTTACTTTTTCCTGTTTTTATTCTTTTGACTTTTTGCAGCTCTCATTTCTTGTCGAATTTTTCGTGCACGTTTCTTAAATTTCTTAAAAGAACCTAAATAACATCGAACCATGACACCTCGCCACCATGCTTGAATCTTTATTGACTTTACTTCCTGTAATTCACGCAGAATTTTATCAGCTGCTACTTTTGCCTTGTGTGCAATATAATCATCAATTTGCTTCTGACGAAACATAAAAATTTGCTTCTCATTTTCAGTCATCGCTTTTGTATCACGTCTTTCATTCTTTGCTATTTGAAATCTAAGCTCAAGTTCTTCCATTTTCTTGTCATATAAAGCTGAGATGTTGGAAGCTTCATCATTAAGTTGCTTGGTTTTAAACGTGTAAAATTGTTCAATTGCTCGTCCACATGTCCATTCTTTAAGTGACATAATTTCAATTTTTCGTGAATTTTGATTGATTTTATCGACTTTTTGTGACGACAGAAGTTCCTTTTGCCGAACTCGTGCATCAATCCACTTTGATGTAAACTTTGTCTCTGATATTACTTCATGCTGAGTTTTGTAGAAATTAAAGGCTGATTTGTAAACTTGATTGTCCAATTCTCGCTTCATTTGAAGTTTGGCTTTCTTAAATTTGATCAGATCCTTTTTAATTTTGTTTAAAGCCATAACATTCTTATTATAATCTTCCATCATTTCAATATCTTTTAAATACTTTCCACAAAAATCTTCAACGTAGTTAATCAGTGTCTCAAATGTTCCTTTCTCTGTTAATTCTGTTTTCAAACTTTCCAGCACATTACAAACTTCATCGCATTTCTCTTTTATCGACTTTGTGTCCAAAAATGCACGAACAACTTTATCATTGCATGGCTTAAAGAATGTTAGATCAATGACTGGAAAACAATCAAAATCTTTGACTTCATCGTACTCATCTGGTTCTAATGGAAGCGATGAAATTATTTTGATCTTGACAAGTAGTTCCTCAAGAATGTCGAAAAATTCTTGCGGTAGATTGACTTGTAATTTCGATGGTTCCATTCTTTGTTTGCTGCGATTTGAATGAGAAATTGTAAATGCAATGTTTACCTAAATAAAACTGATTTAAATAAGATCAGCAGAAAATCGATGACACGTTCCAAAAGTGCTACTAACTTTGCTGTAAACAATAATTTAATAGCAAATTCTTCCGAGAATTACTCTTTTTAATACCATCATCATTCCTTTCCGCACTCCACATTTGCAGATTCATATCTCGTTTTATGTTTTACAAATTCACATTTAATTACATCTGCTGTTGCAATTTGAATTTTATTATCCATTACTCTTCTCTCTTTTTCTCTTCTTTTCATGCCATTTTCATTGCCTCTTTTTTTATTTTTAATTTTTTTTTTATTTTCATTTACAATGCTGCATGTATTTGCGAGTATCATTCAGTTCTGCATGAGCATCACTTATCTGACTATACAGAAGTAACATTATTTCAATTTGTTAAGAGCTTAACGCTCTCGTAGTGGTGTTATGTAAAGTAGTCTGGTCAATTAGGTCTCATAATCGTGTGTGAAGGAAGAAAGAAATTATCTATACATTTCACAGTACCGCTAAAGATGTGCAATTAATGACATGAGCAAGAGATATTAAATTGTAACTTTATTAGTTCCATGTGACACTTATGAGGTAAACAGGAATATTTATGAGACCTCCCCAGATATCTTTTTTATGTCAATTATGTGCTTGTTAATTGCTAACTTTTGGCGGATTTTCTTCACCAAATTAATGACTTTTTGGTTCTTCTTCTTTTTTTTCTGTCTTGAATGTTTGTTAGTTCTGTTTGATGCAAAGTAGCGAAGTAGCTAATGGACATATATGAATATTTTCAATCTTAAATAACGACCATCTAAATTTAAATTGATTTTTTGAGCTACTGAGCTTTATCGCTGCGACATCAAAGTAGTCATTTTGATTCAGAGTTGTATATTTTACTAACGTTGACGATACTGAACTTCAGTAACAGAATAAAGTTAGAGTTAGAGAATAAACTTTAGAGATGATAATCAGTATGTTAGATAATAAGAACCAAAAGTCTCTAACGAATTAAATAAAAAAATTAGTGGGATGTTTATCTATAGAGAGTTAAAAACATACTTAAATGTTTAAAAAGGGGAATAAAAACTACAAAAGGGGAGTTCAACTAAATTTAAATGCAAATACAATTTAAATATGAAATGACAGTTGGTCCATTAACACTTTGTAATTAAAAATCTTAGATCTCAACTCTGAATGATCGTGTAGAAAATGACAAACAAAATCCTAAGTTATGCACCAAAGCATCATTAACTAACACCAAACTAACATTGGTGCCAAAAAAGAATGTAGAAAATTTCTACAGACTGACTATCAAAAACATTTTGATAAAAACACCAAAAAAAATTTTCTAATTAATTTTAACGAGTTTATGAGCAATCAACGACGCGAACATTATATTCAACACAACCATTATATTATCACCTTTTTGTGCAAATAAAATAAATGTCTTTCTTGTTTCAAAGATGCCAATCTGAACGGAATGATGCCTAAAATGTTTCGCCTCGTTTTTTCTTCTTATTGTGTCTCTTTCAGCGCTTTTTTTGCACTCATTGACAATTTTCTTTTAACACCAAACCATCGTCGATAAAAAAATATTTAATATATATTTAGGTATCGCAATTTTGTTAACGAACACTTTTTCGAAAAGGAAATAAATTTATTTTTAAAAGGAAGATCTTTATGTGACAGTTCAGGGAATTAATAATATCATGCAGCTAGCTATACACCAAACTTATTAATAATATAGATCACCACTGAATCCCTGCCAATTCAAAGAAGAGAAGAATCACGCTATTTTATTTTTGGTGGCCTCTTTTTGCTTGCATAACGAGCCAAAGTAAGAAAAAAAGGTTTTTGAATGTCTCGACATCCAGTTAAAGAATAAAGAATAAAAATATTTTTGTCTTAAATTATTTCTCCATTGTTCCAAAGCAATCGATGGCATAAAAGGTATATGAAAGAAAATACTTTAAATTATTGCATTCGTTTGTTTTTCTACCAATTGACCTAAAAGAATGAGGCGATATATATAAGGAGAGAAGAAAGAAGGACATATGTATCCATAATTGTGCAAAGCTAATAATCAGCATGATTAAATAATCCACAGAATAAGCGACGATCATTACAAATTTTCTACCATTTATTACTCCTTTGTGTTTTGTCTAAGTCATTTGCAAATGAACAATGGGAAAATGATGTTAGAAACTCTTAACTATTGATGCTCAGAAATGTTTATTCTAGATATGCAGCATGCATCAGGATGTTGGTATAGAATACTAAAATAAGCAAATAATATTATGCTCGACATTTTGTCGCCCATTCAATTGCACGAAACGATTCTGAGCATTTTCAATAATTTCTTCGTGTGCATCTTGTGTATGAAGGTGAGACAATTGAAGCAGTTTGTCTTCGTTTGAGTTCTTTGACAAGATTATTGCATTATCTTAAATAACTAAAAGATGTTTATTCTTCAAAGTTTGTAAACAAACTGAATATTCCTATGAAAAATGGTAAACAACTATGCTGAATTTAATTACAATTTGAATTATAAAAGTACGTTACGGTATCACAAATGACAGTTTGCTCTCAGAAAAGAGCAGTTAAATGCTTCTTCATCTTCTTATCTTTTTCAAAATAAACCCAACTCGTTAAGTTTCTGTTAAGACGCAAAAAAAGGCAGCAGAATGAATTGAATTGGAAATACGAAAAAAGGAAAAGAAACTGAAAGAAAATTACAAAAAAGTCAGCTATAAGAGAACGTGAATAAATGATAATGAGAGCAGCAGCAATACAGTAGCAGAAAGCAAAAACAAAATGAAAACACCTAATTAAAATTTTAATGATATTTTTCTCTGTCACTTTTTGCGTGCGTATTTGTTAGAGTTAATGAGTGACTAAATTGAATTTTCAAACTCAACAAATCTGTGTCTTTTTGCAGATTTTTTTTTTTCTTTTTGACGAGAAATTTTGTTATGATTCTTCTTTTTACTGTGTCTTAAATTCATATCATTAAATCTTAATTAAATTTACGTCGTAATATGCAGTAGCAGTAGCAATAAAGTGTATAATTTAAGATGTGAGAAATGACACTTTGAATCGAAGCATTTCTCACATGCTTCTTGTATATTTATAATATTTTTATTTGTATATTTTTTTTATAAAAAAGCAATGAACAGGAAAAAGAGAATAAGACGAGAGGTTTTACATACGTTTTTACAATGCACTTTTCAATTGTCGCGCGAGAAAGCAATTAGTAGACGACGAACATGGCAAGACAAAACAATGTGACAATCACAATCAGTTGCTGAAAGATGCTTACGTACTTGAAATTCCCGCTTTTTGAAATTTATGTTGAAAGACATTTTTTTTTTCGACTTTAGGAAATAAGGTAAAATCTTTTTGGAAGCAAAGTTCTTGAAGATGATTGTGTTATGAATATTACAGTTTGGTGGAGTTCTAAGGTTTGCAGGAATTTATCCCTTTCAACATAATGACATAGCAACATAATGACTCTAATTGGAATACTATCCCTATACGAAACAGAAAATTTATTGCTGAAAAGATCCAAAGAAACAAAAAGTTTTTCAAACTTGCCTCAAAAATTTACCGACGACACCAAAAAAGGGAGACAAGAATGAATGTTTTTTTTTCGAATTTCACAAGATCCATGGATTTATAAATAAGGTGCTAAAATTACGAATTTGAAACTCGCAATGGGGGAAAAGCAGTCAAAAAAGAATTTCCAATTTTAGTATGAGATCGATTTCCCATGATAGTAAATGTTTGGTGTTGTCATTGCATAAAAAGAAGACTTTTTTGCACAAGCGGAAACCACAGAACAATATTTATGGTTTCGTATATGTTCCGCACATAAAAAAGAAGAAAAGAGCAGCGAGAAACGAATGGAAAAATAAGAGAATGAATAACATAAAAATTTTGTGTAATTCAATATCAAAAAAACATTGAAAAATTCAAAAGGTGTTAACAACTCAGAATCTGTGTTGTGTCGCTCATTGTAAATTCAGACAGTGGCCATTCATGCTAAAATTGGATAATTTGTAGAAATTCAGTGCATTAAGCGTATTTTGGACCTTCATTAATAGCACTAGATAAAGAGAAACTTAATGATACTTAGTGCAATGTTGTAAGTTCAATAAGCAATACTTAAAAGATTGAAATGGAAATAAATAAGATGTTTATTGTAAGAGAGTTGAAACCAAACTAGTTTTTTTCAATAAAGGGGAAAACAACTTTTAATTTCAAACAAAATTCAAATTTGGAATAACCGTTGAAACATTATCAACATTTCGAGTCAAAGTGGCAACGAAACTTTGCAATTTTCTCAAAAACATGCTCAGATGTCTACACATATTTTATTATATTTCTCTTTAATCTCAAAGGACAGGAAAAAAGGTATCGTCAATAATTTAACGTGCACTTTCATGCAAATTTTTTTTTTGGTCTTCTGCTCTTCGTCTCTTTCTTTTTTTGCACCTCAATCGCAAACATTTTTTTTTTTTTGTCGCACAGAAAGTTATTTCTTTTTCATGCGATCGTCATCAACAACTGATTTTACAAGGAAAAGTATTTATTGTTTTTCACCATTATTGAATTGCCAATTTAAATCTCTCGTTGTTCTTTTGCTCTTCAGCTGCGGTAATTTTTTCTTACTTCTGTGCCTCAATTTTTTTTAGCTTTTTTTTCATTCTTTTTATTCTTTCAAGACTGTGAATTTATCTTCTTTTTTCCATTGTTATTCAATCACAACATAATTTATTTCGCCTCTTCTCTCAGCTATACTGACTGTTCAGCAAGCTACAAAAAAGTGCTTTAAAATAATGGAATAATGAAAATCTTTCTTGTATTATAATATGAACCATTAACCTAGCATCTCTGAACAAATACGTTACGTGCGAAATTTGAATTTGTTCTAAAATAAAACGCATTAGTACGCCTTATTTTAGTACAAGTTGTCCGTTAAAATTTTAAGAAACAAATCAAGATTTATATGCTTTCTACTTGTTTTAATTAGTTTAAATTGTTTTTATATCAAATTTTATGGCTGAAATTATGGAAAAATCATTATTAAAATAAATAAAAGCGTAGGAAAAGTACTTAATTTTGCAAAAAAGAATTTTTTCTTGGTCGGATTATATGTAAAAAAAGGTTTGAATTTCCGATTTATTTCAAAAATTGAGGGCCTTTTAACTAAAAAACTAACGGACAAAACAGCTGTTCAGAGATGCTAGCCATTAACATTATGCTCTTTTGTATAACAATTTTCATATGAGCATGTACATATAAGACAACAAAATAGTTAAAGGAGGCAACAAGCCATCAAAATAGACAGACTTTGCATTTACTGTAACTTTTTTTGCGCTGTGTATTGTTTTAAACTGAAAAGGAGATGAAGCGTAGGATGGGTGGATTTTTTTAAAAGTTGCGGTTCTGCATATGGATAAACTGTTTTCTTAAATATTTTTTGGAACGTAAGATTTGCCAACTAAAATTGAGACATTATTATTATAATTTAAGCAAATGTACGGCAGTATTATCCAGATGTGAATATTTGCCTGTACGCACAAAAATGGCAAAATCATTTATCTTGCATGTCAGTTTAAGGTGAGATCCCTGCCTACATGCCAAAAAATTAGTTTGTTGTCAAATGCTGATCATATGTTTTGTGAATTTGAAATAATTTGATGGTAAAAGTGCATGAGGAGCTACTGCATGCTTCCAGTTATGGGTTTGTCGGGTATATCTTAGAGTAACTTTAATTGAATTCAAATGAAGCTGAGTTTGAAAACTGACATTCTTTAGGAATCATAGGGGATTCGAACTTTTAAATGGTGAAATTTGGAACCGTTGAATTTTAAAAACTAATTCAGATATGACGCCATTCACTTACATAGTACCTTCGTTTTTAGCGGGGTGGGACTAGGATTTTGTAACTGGTCAAACAAAAAAAATTGTTTAATACAAAAAGCATAACGAGGGTAAAAGGGGTCTGAAAAATCGTTTTTTGCGTAACGTACAAAGTGAAAGGCCCAATAATCACCCATTTTATTTTTAAAATAAGTTCTCAGTAAATGTCTTAAATTTCCACATAAAAATTAATTCTCAAACATTTGGGTATTGTCTTCTTACCCGTCATTTCAATATCTTCTGAGCCTTTTTTTATTACAATAAAAACCGCAACATGGTTTTAACACAAGACGAGAACTCAATACCACAGCTGTAAAATACTTAAGAAGAAGAGAGGCAGATCATTACAGATGATCGAATGGATGGCTTAAAAAGAAACACATTATGTGGTTTTCAACGTGATGATGAGCACAAAAACATGCTAAGCGAGTGAGAGAAAGAACTTTGATCAAAATGGAAATTTAATATCGACCACTTGCCCTTCACGCCTCTTTATAGGCGAATTTATAATGATGTGCCTGCATTATGTGTTAAATACTTTTTCGGTGATGTGAGATCTTTTGTTCATATCTCAAAATATAAAAATAAAAAAGTTGAGAGCTTCTTGATGTAAGGGTCTTGTAAGGTTACGTCTAATACTCTTCAGAATTGTATTGTTTTTGTATTATTTCAATAAAAAAGAGTCGATAAACTTGATGAAGTTTTAGTTTATATTTCTGCGACTCGTAAAAATCAAATTAAATTTATTGCAGTTTAAAGAAATAAAAAAAAAGCGAATTACGCCTTACAAAAAAACATTTTTTTATCACTTTTTAATGAATTCGAGATATTTTTTATGTGATTTTAATTGGCAATAAACTTTTTTTTGCTGTGACAAAAAGTTTCATTTTATGAGAATCTCTTTAAAGTGTGCATCATATTGAGAGGATCGTCGGAATTAAATAAGAAGAATATTGTTGGATTATTCAGTTATTATCATCTCTCGGAAGAAAGATTTAGATAGAAAACATCATATAATAAAGAGTAATTTAATAAACAAACTCTATAATTAGCATAGGGGTTCTCATTGTTTCTTATAATTTTAATTGGTTTAATTTTTTGTTGGACATTTTGGCTGCCGTTCACTTTGTACATTCGCTTTTTGGAGGAAGGGGGTTCTTGAATTTTGTAACAGGTCAAAAATTTCACACAAATAGCGTTACGAGGGAGGGACCCCTCTAAAATATCGTTTTTTTTTTTGCATAACGTACAAAGTGAACAACCCCTTGTCTGAATCTACGTTTTCAGAGAAAACTCATAAGGAGCCATAGATTTTATTTGTTTGGAAGGTTTGTTGCAAAGTGTGAAGGGGGGGTGAGGGCAGTCAAAAAATTAAATTTGGTCAAATTAGTCAAATTGGTTCAATTCAAGTAGGAATCTTAAAGTTCAAATTCCAAATCTCTTAAATCATTACAACATGAAACAGTATGAACAGCGTTTCAATATCAAACTCTTAGAAAAAAAAGTATTCATACCCAGAACAAATGAAAATAAATTCTCCGAACGTCACATCACAGATTTGAAATAGACATATCTATTTCTCCATCATATGATAAACTGAAAAATAGTTGAATCAACTATCAAATAATGATTCAATATTTACATTCAATATTTATCAAAGTTATTAACATGAGTATATGCATTCTCAAGATAGCATAGAGAAGAGAAGCAATAACTCGAAATCTAAATATTTTTTCATCAGCTATAGCTCCATTCTATCATAATTGTATAAATACACATCTAATGTACGTCTAAAAAAAGCTAAGAATAAATTTCTCTATCTAAGCATAAATGTGTCTTTCGAATAAATTTGACGAACATACAAAAAAAAGAGTGGAATTGAATGTAAAACAATAACGAATAACAAACACGACACTCCTTTTTTCTGTCTCAATATTCTGTTTGTCGACAATATTTTTCAATTAGTGCTTATCGTAAAGCACTCACAATTTCATTGAACAGCATAAAAACTGAGTTGTAGGGAATGAATGCCTTTTGTAATTGAAGCGGACAGTATCAGAAAAAAAAATAATAATGTCAACAAAAAATAAAATTATTCTCCATAAATGCGATATAAAATAAAAATACGTAACTTGACACCTTTGAAATGTCTTCAAATGTTGTGTACTTTCTTGTTGATCTTGCGCAATTGAATGAATAATGTTGTCGCTTTTTTTCATACTCGGAATTGAAAGAATATCTGGAATATTTTCATCGATGATTGCATAGCACATACCTGCAAAGATATAAACACAGATATATTATTAATAAACATGTCAATAAAAACAGCTCGATGAATATTTATTAAATTATAAATTTATTCACTTTTATAATTAAATAGCTGTCGTAAGTTGCCAAAAATGGTAAAGTGATTTAGATTTCTGGTGAGATTTAAGTGAAAGAAAACTGGAAAGTTTCATGAAATTTTTTGGATTAATTAAGTCATAACTGGATCATTTTGATAGGGATAGTATTTAAATGATGTAGATTGAATTTTCATTTATAAATCTATCTTTGTGTATTGTTTAATAATTTTCCTTTTACGTAAATGATGTTTATTCTTTGAAGATTGTAAACAGACTGAGTTTTCCTATAATAATTTCAAAGGGGAAACAACTATGTTCGATTTAAATATGTTTTGAATTACAAATAAATGTTAACACATTAGTTTTTAAAATTCATGAATAAATTTCGACATTTTTGTAAGGAATCGAACCTATAGTAAAATGCAAAAATTCAACTTTTCTTTAGCATTGCAAATTCGACAGAATATCAATCAGCTACTCAACAAAACAGTAGCACAAAACGTCTTTACGAGAAACGACGGAAAAAATTTCTCGCTTATCTAAAAATGCAAATTTCAACGTGATTAATGACTTAAAATCCAGCTTCAATTCATTAACCGAATAATAATGATATTGATAAAAATTTATGAGACTTTTGAATATGTTTATCATATTTTGAGCATAAATTATCCATCAACATCCGCTCATATCGCAAATAATAATTCCATACTCCCACCAAATTATTATAATTTTACACGACTTATTTTATTGCTAATATAAATTTTGACATCTTATATTACATTAAATTTGGATATGAAAAACGTAAGGAAAAACAAAATAATAATAAAGATCGCATTCCATAAAAGATCATCGGACTTCCTTTAAAGAAGTTATTAAACTCCTAAACCTATTTAAGATAATTGAAATTTATGATCTATAAAATAAAATTTATAATAAGAGAACATGTTCTAATTTTGTTGTTTTTATAACTCAATACCCGAGATACGCAGCTTTTAAAATGTATGGAAATTTATATGACATGTAGCTTAACAGCTTTGTATGGCAAACAACTGAACATAAGAAAAGCAGAGATTGACAAATTGATTGAAAGTCAACTGCTTTGATCGTTCATTTAAATTTGCTCATTTTTGAAGAATAACAAATGACTAAAGTGCCCACGTGCTTGATACCGGATTTGGAACAAAATTTTCCATATTATCCCGGATTTTATAAAAACAACAAAATTTGTTGACCAAATCAGAGTTTCCATAATTTTTATTGAATTTATACTCCAAGAATGAGATGCGTAAAGAGTAAAATGATTTATGACTACCCGATCTGCACAATAATTTATGGCATATGATTTATGATTGCTATTCTAATTTATGGCAACCATATCAGAAAAGTTTGACCTTTATGGATGTTTTTGGAAATCATATCTAGTGACAATAATGATTTCATATCGATTGCTACATATTGGATGAACTTTTTAAAATTTTTTGAACTTTAAACTTAAGTTACTTAAGGCTGGAATTAGAGAACTACGAAAGACTTAACCGGGGGTCCTCGATTCAAACAGTTGTTTTGTTCCAAAAATTTTCTTTTCAAATCAAATTTATTCAAATTGAAACGTTTGAAAAATGACAGTTAAAAATCAAAATTTCAATTTTTGGAATGGGAAATTTTAGTTATTCAAATCGAGGACCCTCTGTATACCTCTGTAATTATATTAATTTCAGAAATCGTAAAAATGGAAGTGATTATAATCTTTTCTTATTTTAAATAAATTTAATTATTTTTCAGTGCACGTTATTTTGTGTAAAATTCAAGTGGATTCAAGTGTTGAGGACATCATTGTAAATTTTTGGAAATTCATTTTTTGAATATTAAGAACTTACTGTTTCCCGAAACAAGAATGAAAAAATCACGAACATCTGTGCACAAAATATAAAACTCGTTATTTCAGAGCTATAAAAAATCAGAAGTAAGTCTATGAATGAGAGCAAAAAACATTCAAGAACAAAATTAAAATCATTCATAAAATGAAAGCTTACAAAAGTCATTAAAAGAAGAAAAAGCAGGAATACATTATTTTAATCCATATTCAATGATAATTTATGATGCCATTTACGCCTTGAAATTGCATTAAAATAATGAATCGATAAGCATTTAAAATCACTTCCATTTGCAATTAATCAATTGAAATCCACCTGATGTAATTTTTTTCTAGTTCTTTTTTTCTCTTTTCTAAATTGAATCTGTTTTGCAAGTATGTAAATTTTATTTTCAACTCGATGCAATTTGTAGATTTGTGAAGTGACTTGCAGCACATGATAATTTTTCTTTCATAAATTGAATGCATATCGATATAGGCAGTTCTGGTTAAATTTAATGGCTTTTTATGCACATTTTTCATTTTTTATCGATTCAATTGAAGAAAATAAAAAAAATTCTGGTTTTTTACTACACAGCTGTTAACTTGATTTATATCTCTTAAGTGTATGATCAAATGGATATGGTTAACATTCAATAAACATCGATTGAGTAAGAAAAGAAAATATTTGAAATTTAATTATCACTTAATGGTGCGAAATATGTGACAAAATATTTATTAAATCTGATTTTGTGTAATTCATATTGCCTTTTAAGAACATAAAAAATTAATTGAATGCCATATTATCATAATTTGAATATTAAGATATTGGTCATTTGTCATCAATTATAAAGTGTTGAAAATGATATCATTTCATGTATGCATTTGTAATGAGTTGTTGTAATAACTTTAGCCTAGTTAATATCTAAAACAGATAAATCAAGCAAAAAAAATATATTTATTTTATAAACACTGTCATAAAATATTTAAATTTAATGTGGAACAAAAATAGTTGGATTCCCCTTTTCAAAGTTGATTTTCCCTTTCAAATAAATATTTAGTATGTTTTGAACTCTCTATCAATAAACATCTCATTATTAAGTTCTTATATTAATCATATCGACAATATAAGACAACAGATCTAATCACAAACTCCGTTGTATCTTAATGTCATCCAAATTTTAAAAGAATTTAAACAAAATTTATCAAAACGAAAAATTCAAATACAGTAAACATATTTAATCAGTAGAGCTTAATTTTCTACTACTCTTATCCATAATTGCAAAATATCTGAAAATATCTTCAACTTAATTCTGTTTACTTTCATATTTCTCAGTTCAAAACTATTAATTTATATTCAGCTACTGTGTTGTTTTTTTTTCCTTCCTATATTGAAGCAAATTATCAACCGTGCCCAATATATACAACGTCTCACACTTTTCTTTATCACATTCTCATTTACCTCTTATTTGTTAAGCTGTTACTATGTATATAGCACAGAGTAATAAATTTGAACAGCATATAATTAAGACGTTCTATCCCGTTCAGTGCAATATGTAATTTTCTTATTTGCTTTCTTTTTTATGTTCCATTTTTCTTCGATATCCATGCGATTGGAAGTTATAATAAAATTATTGACATTTTTAGTTAGACATAAAAGCCACCTTGCTTTATTCCTTACTATTATTGTTATTTTTTATTAATTTATCATTTCTTCCAATTGTCTTGGACATACAAAGTACATTATCGAGCTGAAAGCAGTGCTTGTTTCTCTCTTTTTCAAGTCAATTAAAATTATATAGAGAGTTATAAAGTATATTGATCAATATTATTATAATTGGTTGTTTTTTATGTTGTCATAAATTATAATAGATACATACTGATCTTGTAAAATAGAAGCACAGAGTGAAAGTTATGCAAATGTAAAGTTACAAACATGGAAAATAAAAATGTAATGGGAAAAAATCAAGATTTATGTATGATAAATTCGAGAAGTGTAAAGTTACACATTTCAGTACGTTATTAAAATTATTATTGCTCTTAAATCAATTAGAATAACGATCATTGTTATTAAAATGATTTCTTTTGTGCCTTAGTCAATATACTTACTTCTTGAATAGGAAATGATCATAAAAGATATATCCTACGTATAGTTTTGTAGAACAAAATTTAAATAATAATAGATAGTTAAGCTTTCATATTTTGTTCAGTAACGAATGGAAATTGATCAATATTTATGGAAGTTTACGGAAATTTGAGGTTTGGGGAATCATTTTGTAGTTTTAGTTTTTGGTCTAGAAACCTTCGAATGCACTTGGATTTTGTGTCACTAATATAAACTCAGAACTACTAAGACAAGGAATCTTACCATGTTCGCTTTCTCATACTGAACGATCCCTTACGTTAAAGTTAGCATAAAAACATTTTTTGATAAAAAAATCAGTAATTCTTATTATTATTTTTCAAACATAACCTTAAAAAAAGTTTAGTTCATCCAAAACATTTTTGATAATGCACTAACCTAAACTTGAATGTTTCAGGTTATTTATTCATCAACTTAAGTCGTGTAACTTGTCAAAAACCAATCAAATTTCGCATCAAACTAGAAAGTAGGCTGGCTTACACCCTAACCTACACTATTTCAAACTTTTGCGAGTACATTGTTCTTGAAGGTATGTAGGAATAAGAAACAATTTTTCAAATTTGTACAATATTCTATGCATCGCTGAAGACTCGTTTGTTAAAAAATATAATAATAATGACACGGCAATTAAGCACGAAACAAAAATAAAATTTGCAATTGTGCAAGTTTTTTGAGCAACTAAAAAAGGCGTTTTTCAATTTGAAACAATAATTTTTATGTTCCTTATCTGGTGTTTTTAATAGCTCTGTATAATTTAGATTCTATATCGGGTGTGTAATGCTAAGAAAATGTTTTCATTTAAAAAAAAAATAGAGAAATAAAAATAATAAAAATTGCAAAGGAATATGAATATAAAACATGATTTGTAGGAGATTTAAAAGAGCGTAACGCTCGTGTATATTATTGCCTTTATGTATGCAAGTCAATGCATTAATCCTACATACGTATATGATTGAATAAAAATTACATATTTTTTTTTTTTTTTTTTTGTATTAAAGAAAATTGATATGGAAAATCACATTACAGCCGTAAATTGCAGTAAATGAACGCTGAGGATCATTATGCATTTACACTTGAAGAAATGAGAGGAGAATAAATCTTTTTAAAATATCAAATTTATGTTGCATGCCCCTTATAACGTCATTTTCAATCTGATGATGGTTAAAATTATTGAAAAAGTATCGAGTGCAGCGTATAAATTTTTATGCCTTTCCTTTTCATTTCTTTACCAGCTCGAGTACCAATGTGTTTTTTTATCGGAAGTCTGTCATCTCTTATTATGTTTTTGGTACTTCTCTCTTTATGATTTTCTTATAAAGAATTTTTCTTACTTCCATTTTTTATTTATTGCGTTTTGTGTGGGATGCTATTTCCAGCTATAGATTTATGAATTTGGAAGGGTTTCAAATATTTGAGGTTCAACGATGTTTTTAATTTTGAATTTTTATAGCAACTGTAACGGTTTCATAAAATTTGAAAAATCTATTAAAACAGTTTATAGCATTTTTATAGGAAGTTGTAATTATTTTCTTATAAAACCATAGTTTGTTTAATTTATTAATCTACGTCGAAAATAAGCATATAAGAATACTAAAAACCATCAAACATGGTAAGTTAAAGGCATTAGAAGTCGGAAAAGCATTGAAATCAATCATTTATTCTCATTTCAGAGCGATTTATTCAATCCAAATGACGATGATACTTTCATTAATAATCTCATCAGAAAGGATCGGAAAATGTCCAAGCGATTCGCATTTTATTGGGGAGAACGTCTACAAATCAATAGATATAAGAATTACACAGCATTCCTTGATTACAGCTGCAGTGGAATTGTGTGGGTCGTTGGATTATTAGCATTTTCATATCTAAGCAAAAGAAATCATGTGGACCTACAAATTAATCTCTTAATGCAAATAATTTTGGATATTGCTATTGTTGCAGTTATGAAGGCATATTTTCAAAGAGATCCTCCTAGTTACCTTGACATACATCCTTTAAATATTGGTAAAAAATTATTGGATCATTTAAAACTTTTTTGACTATATAATTTGAATTAACTTCCAGAATATACTTATTTCTCATTTCCGAGCGGCTGTACTACAAGAGCAACATTGATTTTCACGTTCTTTTCTGTTTTCTATCCAATACCATTGATTCTACTGATCTTCGTTTACATTTGGTTCTTTTTGGTTTGTTTGACACGGTAAGACTTAGTTTACATGTTAAGCTTAAGATTAACAAATTAAAACTTTAATTCTAGAGTTCTGAGTAAAAAGCACTTTCTTTTGGATGTTTTTGGAGGAATGGTAATAGCAATAATAGAAGCATATCTGTTTTCATTCATTTTGGTCGAAAAAGAAACTGCAATGAGTATATTTAATTGGATATCAGACGAAAAGACTGCAGGAAGCGATGCTGAGGTGCTATAAAAGTCAAAACATAAATTATTAATTTTTCCTTATTTGCCAAATTAAATTAACACGAGAATAACTGAAGAAAATTGCATGTGTACGCCATACTGCATTAAGTGGAAAATAAAATAAAATTTGGAGTGAGCTGTCGAGAATGAATATAGTTTTTATATGCAGTTACACGCTACGTGCTTACTGCCTGCTCGTATAGAGCAAAGGCGAGAAAATAATCAGTTTCATATTGCATTTCATAACTAAAGCATGAAGGAGGCTTTAAAAATACAAATGAGGCGATGTATATTTTTTTAATGCAAAAATTCTCTTTCTTTTGTGTGAAATTGAGCATTTTACTTTGCCTGAATGCGATCATGGATTAGACTATAAGTCACGAAATATATTCTTTTCAACCTTCATCTCACTAAAAGTGTTAAATCGCTTCAATATACATAAAAAAATACTAAATGGTTTTCAAAAATGTAAAAACTTGTGCATATCATGTTTAATCGTGATTAATGGAAACGCATTTTAGTTGACCAAAAACTAAAAATTTTTGAATTTTGAAAAAAAAACGGTCAATTTTGATTTAAATTTTACGTACGTATATCTTTTACGTAACGTATCCTTGTGTACGTCTTTACGTTACGTAATCCTTACGTACGGCTTTACGTTACGTAATCTTACGTACGTTTTTCATACGTAAAGCAATTTTTACGTACGTCTCTACGTAACAAAAGTATTACGTACAAATTTTACGTAAGCAACTTTAAAGTATTTTTCATGCTTCCAAAGCATTTTGTGACTCAGTATACAGACAATGTGAACAAACTCAATCAACAATTCCCTTCAAAAATACGCGCCAACAAGAAATTAATCTTTGATAGCCGTGTTTAATTTCTTAACTGCTTTTCATGCACACTCCTGACAATAATTTCTGTTTTCTTCTCTTTACCTCTGTGCTCGCCCAGACAGCTTTTAAGAGAGCTCTAATAGCTCCGGAGGAAAAATTGATGCATCGAAACTGATACAAGTCAATGGAATCATAAGGCACGAAATGAAATTTCATGCGAAGCATATTTTTCTACGTTTCATATTATAGATATGCATCTTGGAAGTCAGCAATGGAAATTTCACGTAGTTTAAGTTTGAGAATAACAAAAACACATATTTATGGTCATCACACAAGTTCATCTTGATTTCATGTTTTTTTTTTGTGACTTTCTTGACAAATAATATTACTTTTTAAAAAAGAAATGCATTAACACAAAAATAGCTTGTAATGAAAAATATGCAGCATCACCATCTACAGAGAATTTTTTTTCATTATTTTAAGTCATGCAATAATATTCCAAAGGAATAATTGGAAATATGGCAAACATAGAAAATTCATTAACTTTAATGTTGAACAATTCCTTTCTTGTAAAATTATCATGTATTTAGCATGCATTTTGCAAGAGATGTAGACCATAATGATTGAGTCAGTATTATTAAGGGCTGTACTGTTTTTGGTATGATTGGACTATTTAAATTTTGATATTTAATATGTTTAATTTAGCATGCTTAATTTGGGTCATTTATAAATTAAATTGAGAGATATGTGTAGGCTTTAGAGTTGTTGAATGATGCTACAAAATTTATAATTAAGTTCCTATAAAATAAAATTCCGTTACAAAAATATTTGAATTTTATAACAACATTTCGATTTCCTATAAATTTTGCTATGAAAAATTCAAATTTTATAAATAACGGTCAAAATAAAATTCAGTACATCCACAAAATGCGCTTCCGAAAAAATCATCACATCACAGAAACTTTAAAGGCACACAAAAAAAGTAACATGCTTATATGCAACCATATTCAATTACCTTAAAATCATTTGCAAGTAAAACAGAAATTCTTCAAATTACGCTTAAGGAATGAAGGCAACAAAAAACAGTCCATTCTTCCAGACCAAAAAATAAGCGTACATACCTATAAGAACATTCAAGAGGAACGAGAAATAAATTGGAAATGAAAAAATTAACACGAAATGAATTTTTCACATCTCCTTTTTTTACACAGAATAAGTAATTTTGGGTTCATGCTCAATTACAAATTAAGAATAAAAATGGATTGTACGTGCTGTTCCAAGAAGTATCAAATTAATATCTAGCGAGGCAGAATGCAAATCTAAAGCGAAAATTGGACTGTACAATGTTTTTGAGGGAGATTTATATGTTGAGTCTGCAGGAAATCAAAAATGAGATTTTTTAGGTTATGATTCCCATTCTTTAAGGTTATAGACTTGAATGAAGTTCACATCATATTAAAACGATCCAATATTCATATGTGAGCCCCGCAGTCATCATAAAACACAAAATACAGCAACAAAACAAGTAAAAAATAATAATTCGACTTGAAAGCAAGTTTTTCCTTATTATGTGAGTTGCTCGATAATTGCAAATGATTTCTATTTATGGAGCACATTTTTCGATAAAGGAACAACATAATTTCTCATTTCAGTCACAGAAGTTGCTTTTGCACTTTTAAGAAATGATGTTTTAATGAAATTTCCACATTTGGTAGCAACACAGCACAGCAACTGACTGCTGAGTGAACCTCTATACCTATGTATGTACGTACAAAAAAAATCCAGGCAGGAATTGACTATAATCGGATTATTATTTGCTGCTCGATTTCTTATTCTGTATGCCTACCTATTTTTCATTTCGCGATAAATAGAAAAACGGAGCATAAAAAGAAATAAATCTTACACATAATAATGGAAACAGTGAGTACTGAAAAAAGTTCACACATGCATTACCATTAATGTGGTACTGGACATTGGCTGTGATTTCTTGTTTCTTTTTCTTTCTGTTTTTTTGTCCCGAGCAGCACGTTCTTAGTCTCTTGCTTTATTCCTTCTATTCATGATAATTTATCAAAGATTCATGCTCGGGATGTTAAGCAATTTTTCCATCAACAAACTGTTGGCAACCTTCGAGATTCAATTCTATAGGAGGTAATTCTAGAATTTAACAATCAATACGTAAGATTCGTGATTTTATTTCTCATAGTCCCATGAGTTAAATGTTTAATTCATGAGAGATTTGATATTGGCTGCTGATTCTCAATATGCTGGTAGCACAAACTGCTGAGAATTAATATCTTTAAGATTGTGAATATTGTTCTTTTACGCACGTTTAATATTATGTATGTGCACATCTAGTTCAGTTCATATATAGCATTTGATAATTTATGATGGAAAGAGAAATTTCTTTTTAATTATAATAAGATTGATGTCAATATTTTGCGTATTAGGAAGTTCAGCTTTCATTTTCTTGTATACAGCATGCAATAATTATGAATTTAAAAATTATAGCAAATGTTAACGGCAAATTAAAATTTGAATCTTTTTATAGCACAGAAATTTTTCAACAAATTTAACGGTCATTTTGAGGACTACAAGAAATTGTAGGTTATTAAAAAAACTATTGAATTGTATCAATTTTGTGAATTTAATTAATAACACTGAAATTAAAGTGAATTTAATTCCGCTGGTTCCGAGAATAAGAATAAATAATCATGAGTTTCAAGGTGAGTCGAAAATTTAATCTAAAATTAATAATTTTTAAGGTTCAATTTTATCATTTTTTTAATTTTCACAGCCAATTGATGAATCCAAAGAAGATTATCGTCTGTATCTAGCAAAACATGGTGTTTTGGATGCATTAACAAAAGTTCTATCGAAAATACAAGAAATGCAGCCCGATAATCCATTGGAATTTTTAGCAACAAATCTTTCTGTATCTTTGAATCAACAAGATATGATACGCGATTTGGAGATGAAATTGGGCAGTGCTACACAGGAAATTAATCGCTTACAAAAGGAAGTTGAACGCTTGAAACAGCAACAGAACCGCTTTAATTTTAAATGAAATTATTAAATATATCTTTACATACTTGATTTATGAAAGTAGTCAGTCAGTCAGTCTATAATCATTTGAAAAAAACAAAAAAGTTATTAATTATCCACAACTTTTTTGTGGAACTATTAAACTTACCAATGAATCTTTAAATTTTTAATAAACTTTCCATTATTATACCCTTTACAAGGAATATTTTTTTGAACTTTCTTTCTATTTTTCATGTTTGTATAGTCTACATGACAATTTTTATAAAGGACATTCATTCATTCCGTGATTGTCATTCTGTCCGAAATGTATTCATTTGATAGTGAATCGAAAGTTTTAAGTGCCTTTCAGTTACAGCCATTTTACAATCATTTTGTAACTGCTGGACAACATGCCATACATTATCTTTTACGAGATCCATCAAAAGTCATTCAAATCAGCTACGACGATGGAGTCTCGTTGACAGCTGGTGAAATGGCAAAGTTGGGATTAAGAATTGCTAAAAATGTCTCAAAAGAAGGCTTAAAATTGGGTGATGTGATTGGTTTGGTTGCAAAAAATACAACTTATGTAGCACCAGTCGTTCTGGGATCATTAATATTGGGAACGCCATGCTCAACACTTGATCCAACATTCGATGAAGGTGAAATTGCTCACATTTTTAAGCAAACTAATCCAAAAATTGTATTTTGTGATCATGATAATATGAGAAATGTGGAAAAAGCTCTAAAAAGCATCAATAATGACTCAGAAATCATCACTATTGACCAACGTGTCGAAGGTATGAAGGTCATTTAGTGACTGAAATAAAATTCTTAAAAATTCAAAATTATCGATTTAAATCATCAATTTTTCATCACAGGTGTTCGATTTGTTGCCGAAATGTTTGAGTTATTACAAGGTGAAGCTGAATATGTGTATGTCCAATACTTTTTAAGATTCCATGTGACAATGAAAATTTTAATTGGAAATTATTTTATTTAGTCCCAGAAATTTTGGTGTTGAAGCATACAAAGCATGTGGAGTGATTCTTTGTTCTAGCGGAACTACATCAATTTCTAAAGGCACAATGTTGTCACATTCTCAATGTATTGTTATTGCAAGTGCATGGTAAGTCATTGGCATGCTTTATATCCTTCAAATTCCTTAATAATTATAATCACATGTTAGGTCGCAGCTTTATTATCCGACAATTTTCTGCTTCAGTTCCTTGTATTGGTTGTCAGGCTTTACAACCCTAATGCAATGCTTGGCCAATAATGTCAAGCGAATAATCACAAAGCGTCCCTATCGACCACTACTTTTGGTCCATTTAGTAGAACAATTTCGAGTTAATGTTGTAGTTACAGCACCTTCACATGCTGCTGCATTATTGCAATCTTCTTACATAAAATTAGCTGATTTAAGCTCAGTAAGGGTATGGATTTTGGGTGGCGGTGCTGTAAATGAATTAGTCCGGAAAGGACTCCAAGATCATCTTCTTTATGGAACAATTGTTGTGACTTATGGAATGACTGAATGTGGTCCAATAATTTCATCTACTGGACCATTCGAAAAGATATCGAATAGCAGTGGAAAATTGAGTCCAAACTTTAAAGCCAAGGTTAGGAATTAAGATTTTAGAATGTCTATAAATTTTTGAAAATGTTCGATTTTCAGATTGTGGATGAAGATGGAAATGCTTTGGATTTATATGAAGTCGGTGAAATTTACTTAATGGCACCTTACAGATTTTTAGGTTATGCAAACAATGAAGAAGGAACAAGAAATGCATTTGATGCTGGAGGATGGTTAAAGACAGGAGATCTTGGATACTTGACTGAACAAAATGAGATTTTTATTGTGGATCGTAAAAAGGACATGATTAAGTACTTGAATTATCAAGTTGCTCCGTCAGAAATTGAAGCTTTTGTGAATGGAATCGATGGAGTTTCTGTTGCCTGTGTTGTTGGCATCCCTGACATGATTAGTGGAGATTTACCAGCTGCTGTTGTCATAAAGGAAGTCAACAGTGACATTACTGAACAGGATATAATAGACGAAGTTGCAAGTAAGTTTTGCAGGCTTTCTGGAAGATTTTCTAAAAGTCATTTAAAATCTACTTTCAAGGAAACTTCCCAATATTCAAGAGGCTACATGGTGGAGCTTATTTTGTAGACTCACTGCCAATGACACCCTCAGGAAAAATTAAAAAGCGATTAGTACGTAAAATGGCAGCACAAATGTACAAGTCGCAAGAAATTAATGGAAATTACTGAAATGGACACTTGACGATGGCTATAACTATGAGTTCATCTCATTCGAGGAATGGAAGTTAAAAAAAATATCATCTATAGATTATCAACCTTTCTACTTGATCAAATATTAACATCACAAATATTAAAGTACGTTTATTTTTTGCTCTGTGTACTCGATAAAATATTTAGATATCTATGTGTGTATGGTATGCATATATATAGATGATGTTGATTAATAAATATTTAAAAGCAAGAAAATTCAATCAACTTAAGCATCCTCGATTTCAATTATCCTCTCGAGAATCATTATATTGTCTCATAATGAATTACTATGCGAATATGTTACTTTAATAATTCTAGTAGCACGTTTCATGCCATTTATAATGGATTGCTTTTTATTTGCGAAAACCCTTTTGTATTGATATGCAGTTTCAAATGGATTTCATTCTCGTAGAAAGTTTGCTTGCATGCGATGAAGAGGTGTCATAAAGGTAGTGACATAATGGCATAAGTCATTTACTTGTGATGGAACTGATGTTTATTTTTTTAAAAAAAAATCATTTTTGGATGGGTTATGTTTGAAATCAGACGTTGATGCAACCCCCTTGAAAAATCTAGGACATTTTTTGGAAAAATTACCCCCCCCCCAAAAAAAAAAAATAAACATATCGTATATTAATACCGGAGGTATAAATTCACTCAATCACCCCCTGGCTACGCCACTGCCTAATTCACACTACTAGGTCCTTCAAAAAGGTTTCAAAATCATCGATATAGCTCCATGACCCCAATATTTAGAAATACCCATCTTCGTTTACTAATATTTCATTAAACCTTCCTCCAATTTTCATCTTTTACGATCATCAAATAAACAGAAGTGCATTCCCAATAACATAGAGGAACCAGAAAGATCATAAAATCCTCAAAACTTAATTATATATGTGTATTCTAAAAACATGACTATTCGTGTTTGATTGCCGTCTAAAGACTAAAATTGATGGTTCCAGCTAATGAACGAGCATCAAAATTGGTCATAATTATTATTATTTCAAAATATATACACATGCTATCATCTCTTTTAAGACCGAACTATCGAAATTTTATTTGATTCCGACGTAGAAGTAGTAAGTGTTAAGGGATATATAATTTTTCGTAAATATCGAAAATTGAATGAGTAAATTAAGGTGAAAATATTCATTAATGAAATTGAGAGGATGAATGGACATTATGATGCTACACATTTCATTAGAAAAAAAGTAAGCACTGCTAAAACAAGCTAATCTGATGAAAGATGGAATCACTTTGATGTAAATTTAATTAATTGGAATGTAAAACATCAAATTATAATTAAAACATCCTGAGATACGAATCTATATAGATGTAAATCTTTGCCATAAACTAAAATAAAGATTTATGAGAGCTTTAATTGCATTTACTAATAATTTTTTGAGATATTCTTTTGGATCGAGTTTTATTGCAAACATTAGGATTATTCAAATGTATTTAAATTAATGTTTAGAGAACTAATGAATGAGCATCTAAATTGCTCATAATTGTTATGATTTTGAAAATCTACAAAACTGACTAACATGTTACAGTGCTGGATGTATGAATGAAATATGCTGGCAGATTGTCTAGACTTAATGATCATTTATATTTTGTGAATTCAGGTTTGCAAACTCAAGATTCTGCTCTTTTTAGAAGTTTTTACGATTAATTTGAAGATTGTGTACTTTATAATCTTTTTTCAATTACGAATAACTGATAATAACGTTCATTTGTAATTTAAATTGTTTTTAAAAATAACGTAGTTGTTTGCCCTTTGCTATAAAAATATTCAGTCTGTTTACAAACTTCAAACAATAAACATCATTTTGCTGTATCTCAAAACAGAAAAAAATTCTAAGCTAATTTAACCAATTTTATATCGCAAAAGAATCAATAAAGTAAAATCCAACTCTGCAATTTTTATTAAGAGTCATAACGCGAATCAGTAATAAACGAGCAAAAGTAAAGAAATATAAATGAACATGAAGATGAATGAACGAAAGTATTGACGTGTAATAAATAAAAATTTTAAAAGTTCATAAAATATTCAAAGTATAATCCATATATCCATTTAATGTAAACTAGGTGAATGTTTCATTAAAAATCATAGCTAGTAAGCGATGATCACTGTCAGTTTCATGGATATTTAAGCATTCTTTTGAAGCGGAAATAACAATATTCACTCATTTCCTACTTAATGATCCTTTCTTATTCTCGTCTATGCTACATACTTTTAATCTTTAGAGGAGCAACAATAATAACAATATTTACACGCGCTACACAATACTTAGGTCAGGTAATTTTCGTTCTAATTCTGTACCTCTTCACATTCTTTCCGGTCAATTTAAAAGTGATATTTCTCGTAAAATTGAATAATTCTAGGCTATTTTTCTTTCATTTGAATTTTATTAAATTGAATAGTGAGTAACAACAAGCAGATGTTAGTTCCATTAATTCCAATACATTCGTTTTTCATTTTCACACATTAATCTCAACTTTAATACATTTGATTAAAAATTCATTGTGCATGATCATCATCATGTCAAGCAAATAAATAATGCAATTAATATTTGTGTAATCATGGAATGAATGAATGCAACAAGTTATCGGACTATTACCATTTCAGGTAAAAACAGACGAACAAGCTTTATTTTGTAATTATTAAAGTCCATTTTTGTAGCGAAAGAGAGATTGTGATTGAAGATCTTAAGAGATGTAAAGGGAATTTATGATGTTTGAGGTCGTTCATAAGTGGCGTCATTGAGAAATTGTCCATGGTTTCATAGAAAATTTAGTTTTTAGCATTATGATGCAAATTATGATCTAAGAGTCTCTCAAAATCAAGCATATATGTCCAAATAACTCATTTAATTTCTCTGCGATTCTATGGCATCTAGTTCCTTTTATTGTTACAGATTGTAACAATAGAAGAATATTTACAACAAAAAATAAAAGAACTTCATAAAAACATAAAATCGCTATGAATAAATTTAATTATTATTTACAACACTTCACCATCTTCTTCATCCTATTAGAACCTGTAGAGAATAATTTTGTGTTTATCTCGAGAAATCAGAAAATGATTGATAGAACTTCAATTCATTTCTTCTATTTTTCTATGTAGATAGATGTTTAACTTGTTTTTATAGAAATCAAGATATATAGATGTGTTCATACAAAGTATACTCGACCATACTTGACCATACGCTTTTTTTCTGTTTGTAAACAAACAAATGAAAAAATTTTATGAAAAAAATTTCTAAATTAAATTTTAATTTTCGACTTAAATCTGTTCACTGGATCTTATTTTTGTGTTTACAATAGCAACATTATATTGTAAATTATCATTTCTAATACTTTTTGACCACGAAAACAAAATTAAAAGTCCAAAAATTTGAGGAACAAAATTTTACAAATTTCTTTCATTGTGTTAGTGTTTACAAAAAATTTGAGAATTTTAAATTTTTATCCGTTAAAAACGGCAACATTTTTGAATGAACACATCTGTATATCTTGATAGAAATATAAGTTGTTTTTGGGTCATTTTGGGTAGGAGACTTTTAAAGCTCGTGATGCCTTTTGTTTTTGAGTTGAACTTCGTTTCATTGAAATTTTTGGTTGCTTCTAAAAATTTCATGTCTGAATTATTGCGTTACCCTAGCATAAGTAGAGGTTAGGCCAAATTGAGGTTAGGTTTTAAAGGGTTACTTATGATTCTTCTAAAATGAAGAATTTAACAAAAATACAAAATCAAGTTTTTGAAAATTGTCATTAATGAACGATTCCATAAACCTAGCAACAGGGCTAGCAAAAAAGTACATACACGTTTCTACTAAAAAATCTCGATATGCGCTACAGAATACTGAATCCACAAGTGGCTTTTTAATAAATTTTCTTATTTGGTCGTTGAGATCTATTGTTGTCCATTTATATTCTCGAGTGTGAACTATCCCATTAAATGTACGTAAGCATTCTTCTCTCACTCCATCTCTCTCACATTTTTATTATTTTTTATCGCCATACAGATTTTAAATTTAAAAACACAACGTGAATAAAATAAATGAAGAAAGTAAGAAGAAGAAATCAAAAATCTCATTCATCTTTATGATGTTCCTTTCTCATTTCCCATTGTTTGTGCCTGTGTACGAGAATATTTTAAATTACATTGGATATGATTTTGTAAGTTTAGAAGATGAAAAAGGAAAAAAAAAATGAATTTTTTAAATGACAGAGAGTCAAATTTGATGCTGTCTATAGAGTTGCAATTTGTTAAACAAAATCTCCAGTGTCTCCACCGTACAACAAGCAAGGAACGAAATTTGAATAAAAATAAAGAGCAGCAAAAAGTACGAAAAAGAGAGAATGAAGGAAAAGAGGTAAAAAATGGGATTTCGACGATGATGCTGTTGGAGCCAGATTTTAATCCATTGGACATAAATTGTATTCTACAGCTAAATGGCTATTTTGTAGCTTCCAGACATTTAACCAAAAAAAAAGAAAAGAATAAAGAGACGTATTCAACGAGCGAAAATGAGGAATAAGAAAGAGAGAAGATGGAAATAAATACACAAAAGCACTAATTTTTCATACGAAAGTCTCTCGACCTTCACGAAAATCGTTTCAAAAGAAAAACAGAAAGAGAACCTAAACTTGAATTTCGCTGAATATGTATTGATCATTACTATGAAAAAAAAAAAACACAATGGGTCAACATGAAGTGGAATATAATCAGAAATCTGTTAAGACATCCAGCCAGCCTCTCTCTTTCTCTCTTCTGAGTGTAGATATATTCAAATTTATTCTTCAATTTCCAATTTACAAAGTCATATTTCATTCTGATTCTTTGTACTTATACACACACATGGATGATGGGCATCTATAAAAGATAATATAAAATGTTCTATGGGCCTCATTATTTTTTATTGGATCGTCTGGAGCGCATTTTACTGGGAAGCTTGTATGTTTGGGGTGTATCTGCTGGTTTTTTCAGTTGTCGATTTGATTCTTAGTTGAGTTCCAAATTTTATAGGTCTAAGGTTGTTAAATTTTAAATATAAACTGACAAAATTAATATTTAAAACACCCAACCATGCAAAACATATCTTAGACCGTCTTAAGAGCGATTTGGGTAGAAAAAGTAAGAAATTTAAAAAAAGAACTTTAAAGTCTCATTTGTAAACAAAGTTCAAATTTATAGGTTATGTTAGTTTCATAGGTCGCATAAATGAAGATTTTGTGACAAGAGGCCAAAAGTTTTGGTTCAAAACATCCAAATTCCCAATGCACGTCATAAGCAAATGACCCCCAAGTAATATTAACGAGAGAAATTATTGATTTGGTGTTACTCGATTTCATTTTCTCATTCTACATTGTATCAAATATAGTAAGTACAATGAGATGCTATTAATTTTTGGTTTTTCATCGTGGTACGTACATTCACTCCATTTCTCATCTCCTCTGTATTTTTCATATTAAAACCATTAAGAAGATCGACGTGTGTGCACGTACAACGTACAAAACAACAGATAGACATCAAAAAGGAGAAAGAGATAAAGAAAGAATATTTTGTATAATATTAAAAACAAAACAGAGAGAAAAGAAAAATTGATACAGAAACTGGTTATGCTGTATTCTTTGTTATTTTCTTTAGAATTTCTTATTTCGGTAGTGTTGGTTCCACCATCAAGGCGCGAGATCAGTTATTTTATTTCTTCTTTTTTCGCTATTCTCCAACAATTTAAGAAACCCGTCATCATACGAGCTTATTCTTAATGCGATCCTACAACAGCATAATAACGTATGGAAGAAGAAGAAAAATTCTTCACGATTCCTTTTTGACTTGGATTTTTGTTTTTTTTTCTGTAGCTGCTGCTGCCTTCCTCTCGTTTACGTTTCTTTCATTCTTTCTCCTTCTTTTCATTTCGGGTGTTACATTTATTATTTTCTTGACACTTTGATGGACTTACACACAGACAGACAGACATACATACAGCGGACCATACATATCACAATCATAAGCATATAAGGAAATGAGGAAAACAAGATAATGAGTTTAAAGTCATTTTTTGTATCAAATTATAAGAGATACACTGTATAATGATATCAAATATTATTTGTACACATATTATACTTTGATAATGTTATGTTACTCGCATGTTGTGCTGCTTTCTTTTCCTGCAACAACGCATGCCTACATGATTACATTTCTTACTTAAATCCTCAAGTGATGGAATAAATTTGAATTTAATGGAATATTAATCATTTGACTGCAGTACATGCATCATGATACATACTCATGATCATGAGATTTTAAACATATTTTCGACACTCCAATCGTGAAGCATATGATATATAATATGCCACAGTATCATAATACCTTGTTGGTTTATAATAATCTGAAAAGATCAAAATTCTAATTTTAAACTTACAAGAAAGCACGAAACATTTTTATTGTCTAAGGAGTGGTCTATGACAAAAATAAGAGAAATACCATAAAAGGCATGTTATCTTGTGTGGTTGATAAACTCATAACACGTAACACTCAATGTTTCAGGATGTAAATCTTATTTTTATATATGCTTTAAAAAGTTCAATAGTCCATCACTGGAAATTTCGTTTCTATTATTTTAAGGAATTGAGTTTTATAAGAATTGAAATAAATTTTGAGATCATTTAGCTTAAGGAACACCTTTTGACTTAATTTTAGAATTTTTAACAAGCTTTTAAACAAAATTGCTACAAATCAAATCTGGATTAAAATATTGTTGGTTAAAATATTAAATTGCTTAATTAAGGAAACTTTTGTACCAATTACTTATTTATACCTACATATTGTGAATATAAATCAAGAAAATAATCAATTTTTAAAGCCACAAAAGTTAAAAATGAGTCAAAAAGCTCTAAAAAGTCATTTTTTAGTCAAATAACCTCAAAAATTATGATCCAATTTGGACCAATTTGAAAAGGCTTCAAACTGAATATAGTTGGATATTTGAGCAATTTTCAAAGCTTTACATTCTTGGAGTCAAGCAGAATTAAGGTTACAACGAGATCAACCATAAGCAGGCTTTAAGCAGCACACCTCACCCATTAAAAATTTCACCGTCGATCACACGCCAATTTTCCTAGCTCGAGCAGCCTAAATAACAGTTTAAAGCAGTAAAATTATTTCTCAAATGCAAGTATATCCACATGATTAGAGCTCTATTTAAAAATATTTATGAACACGAATTGTTTCTTTAAAATATTCAAAATATTCCAATTGGAAGTTTATTCGAGCATTCATGCGTAAAGGCGATCTCATTAGGTGTTTGGCGACTTGGTACGATTTATGATTTGAATTCTAAATAGAATTTTTATGGGAAATTCGAAATGATTTTTTTCTGTGTATAATAATAAAAATCTGATTCTCAATGGTTTATATTCCTCTCAGAAAAGGTGCGATAATTGCGTGAAATTTAAGCTTGACTTGTGAAAAAAGAACATTAAAAATTTTTTTCTAGCATTAATTGACCGAAGAAGCTTTTCAATAGACACACACAAGATCTTACAAAATTTGATTTAGAACGAAAGTAGCATGGATGAAAGAAAATGAAATATTCAAAAGAAGAAGAAATTTTTGTTTAGCACGCATAAATACAATTAAAACCTGGCGCCTTTTCCTAATTTATCTTCCAGCTAGTATTAACTGCGAGACTTTCCTCTCTTTCTTCTATCTTTATATATTATTTGTGTATTGTGTATTTATTTTCATTCGCGATGGGGAGTTCTTAAAACAACAAATACAGCACCAAATCACTCATCATACAAAAGAAGAGTGTAATGATCGATGCTGCTGAATATTATTTCTTATTTCTTGTCTTGAAGAATTATTTGGAGAGAATGTGTAAATGTTGACGAGATTAGATTGACTAAAATGTTATTTTAACAGCAGATAGATGAATAAATTAAACAAACCTTCTTGTGTATATTTACATACAAGTTTTAACCGTTTCAACGGACTTTTCAAGAATAGAATGACGAGGAACCCACAATGGTCTGAAATCGAAAAATTTGTTCAAAAATTAAAAAAAGTCATGTCTTTTAAACCTGATCTTTTAATTGCAGTATTATAAAACATAAACTGACACATCTTCTGTGAGAATATCAAGCTTCCAATCGTTGTCTAACTCTGTCAATCATTATCCAAAGTCACGAAAAATTTGTTTACAAAAACACCATGAAAAAGTTTTCGTAAATTTTTCTACTTTCTGATGTTTGTTCTATGTTCTAATTGCTGTCAATAGCTTAATTAATGCACAAATTTTATGTTAAAGCTTACCAAACATTAGCCAAATGCTTTATCATTAGGGAAATTGCAATTAAAATTTTGAAAATTTCCAAAACTTTAAATGCCCATAAGTTAAAAAGTCCTCCAAAGTCCTTCACGAGACTAGCATAAATCGAAAGATTGAGTCTTTATTTACCTTTTAATCATACTCTGGCAATGCGCAAATATGCGCAAATCGAGATATTTGCACTTTAATATCACTTGTTTTTCCAAATTTTTCCATACAAATTTGTTTGTGCACAAAATTTTTTGAGAAACAATATAAAATTTTTAATGAAAAATCATATTTATCCTTAATGTCATAAGCTCATATTTTCAGAGATGGATGATTAAGGCATGAAAAAGCTATTGACACTTTCAAAATTAAGAAAATCAACTAAAACTTTGCGACCTCTAAAGTTTACACCAAAATATAATTTTTGAACATTTTTTTCGATTTCAGACCATTGTGGAACCTAGACAAATTTATCGGTGGGGTTATATTACGTTGGATACTGAATAGTTAAGGGTGGGCATAAAAGGTTAACAATCAGCTGATGTATTTCATCCTACCTAGTGTGTTGTAATAAATTTCGAGAAATAACATAAACAGAGTACCGCTTGCGGTTTTGATAATAGTTAACGTTAGTGTACACCTTATATGCTTAACGAGAGTCTTAGGTTTTTTACGTTCCATACAAAAAAAGTCAAAAAACGGTTTCAAAAAAGTCTAAATGACCATTTAATATTGACGTTGGAAGTCTTTCACTTATGACGTCTACTAAAAACTTGGATTTTCAGACTCTATCTGTCACAAAACCTTCAAACAAAAAATGCTATTGTTTAAGATCCCCTCGCCTCTAAAAATTAGACGCCATTAGAGAAGGACTTCTTAATATATTTACGAAAATTACCCCTAAGGACCTTTAGAATCATTAATTTTTAACATTTTAAGATGTGAAACTACTGTGTATACCCTTACATTCTTTACAAAACAGATTTGATCGATTTTTCTGCCCACATCCCCAGTCGGCCCTAGTCCTGATTCTAAATCACTGAAAACGCTGACCCAGAGTACTGATGTTGATGTAGTAATTGAAACATCTCAAAATTATGAAAAAATTAAAAACAAGCACTTCTAGATCAGATGTTAAGCTCAAAAAAAGTATCAATATCCAAAGGATAGAGGAAATTGATTGAACCAAAAAAAAACTTGATTATTATTTACATCAAATTGATCAGTCGATTGATTTGCGTTAAACATCCACATACACACAATGATTTTCATATATCTCTTAATAATAGTAATTTTGTCATAAATGGTATGTTCTGTTAAAGAGAGGAAGCGCTAAAAATTTAATGCTCTTAATATTTTTCAAGTTTTTATATATGAAGCACACGTTTCAAGAATGAGAAAGAATATAAAGCAGATTTGAGATCAAAACTATAATTAAATATCCATGGATGATGATTTTTTCTCTTCCTTGTCTGCTCTCTTTTTTTTCATTCCTAATTCTCAGAGATCGAAGTCGCTTAGCTCGGCGGCTAAAAATCGGCTTAGTAAGCCGATATTCTAAGCCGGCTAAAGATTCGGCTTACGTAAGCCGATCTGTAGGCTCGGCTTAGAAAACGGCTTACGTAAGCCGATTTGTAAGCCGAGCTTAGAAATCGGCTTACGTAAGCCGATTTGTAAGCCGAGCTTAGAAATCGGCTTACGTAAGCCATTTTTTTAGCCGACGGCTAAGCCGATGCAATTTCATACAAAAATTTTTGAAAAATATGTGTGAAAATCAATTGGGAAAATCAACGCGAAAAATGGCTTTTCCGAGGGGTTTTTCATCCCAAATAAGAAAATAAACACGAAAAACGGCTTTTCCGAGGGGTTTTTCATCTCAAATAAGAAAATTGAGGAAAAAATTTGAAATTTAATGAAAAACACCTCAGAAAAGATTAGTTTTCTTATTTGGGATGAAAAACCCCTCAGAAAAGCCATTTTTCGCATTGATTTTCTTATTTGAGATGAAAAACCCCTCGGAAAAGCCGTTTTTCGCGTTTATTTTCTTATTTGGGATGAAAAACCCCTCGGAAAAGCCATTTTTCGCGTTGATTTTCTTATTTGGGATGAAAACCCCCTCGGAAAAGCCGTTTTTCGCGTTTATTTTCTTATTTGGGATGAAAAACCCCTCGGAAAAGCCATTTTTCGTGTTGATTTTCTTAGATGGGATGAAAAACCCCTCGGAAAAGCGATTTTCGCGTTGATTTTCTTAGTTGGGATGAAAAACCCCTCGGAAAAGCCATTTTTCGCGTTGATTTTCTTATTTGGGATGAAAACCCCCTCGGAAAAGCCGTTTTTCGCGTTTATTTTCTTATTTGGGATGAAAAACCCCTCGGAAAAGCCATTTTTCGCGTTGATTTTCTTATTTGGGATGAAAACCCCCTCGGAAAAGCCGTTTTTCGCGTTTATTTTCTTATTTGGGATGAAAAACCCCTCGGAAAAGCCGTTTTTCGCGTTTATTTTCTTATTTGGGATGAAAAACCCCTCGGAAAAGCCATTTTTCACATTGATTTTCTTATTTGGGATGAAAAACCCCTCGGAAAAGCCGTTTTTCGCGTTTATTTTCTTATTTGGGATGAAAACCCCCTCAGAAATGCCATTTTTCGCATTGATTTTCTTATTTGAGATGAAAAATTCCTCGGAATAGCAAATTTTTCCAATTGATTTTCACACATATTTTTCAAAAATTTTTGTATGAAATTGCATCGGCTTAGCCGTCGGCTAAAAAAATGGCTTACGTAAGCCGATTTCTAAGCTCGGCTTACAAATCGGCTTACGTAAGCCGATTTCTAAGCTCGGCTTACAAATCGGCTTACGTAAGCCGAATCTTTAGCCGGCTTAGAAATCGGCTTACGTAAGCCGATTTTGCAGCCGCCGCCGGCTTAAAAGTCGGCGGCTTCGATCTCTGCTAATTCTCTCAAGTCTTCATAGGTATGTCTTTTCGTGCTTCTTATTTAATAGAATTAATGTTTGTATCGTTAATAATATTATATCAATTGTGCAAATAAGAAAGCCTGTAAACTCGTTTCTTTCTTTCCATTGCCATATACTGTCAAATTCTTACAGATTCAACAGAAAGAGAAGTAGCGACAAAATATTTTCCCATAATTTTCAATTCATGCTTTTGCAGAATATGGCAAGTACCAGTCGTTGTCGTTCAAGGCATCTTATTAAACATTAAATCAATGTAATCGTATTTATTCCTTAAATGTCGCGAAGTCACAATCAGAAATAATGTCACGCGATAATGCATGCATTTTCAATAAGAAATGATGCAAGAATTGGTAAGGAATCATACAACATATTGCACTGCCTGCTCGTACCATTGATTGAACGTAAACTTGTCTAACAAATAAATACAGCATTCGCACAGCATCAATTATGGCATCAAGTGAATTTTTTATTATCATCAATTTGGTCAAGACGTGTTTTTAGCTTCTTGTCATTTTCATTTATGTGAATGGAACTGCAATTATTGCTGATTATGTGATTTTTAAGGGCGATTTGAGTTTGTTGAGATTTATAACTGTCAAAATTAATTTGAATTTTATTTATAGGATTTTTTGAATTCTAAAAATCCGTTAAAAATGCGTTTATTTTTGAAAATTAAATTCTCATCCTTAACTTGCGCTTCCATAAAGTACGGTACGTGAGAGCACTTCAATGTTGCAAATACTCAAAGTATCATAAATAATTGCATGCACAAAAAAATTGCCGCAAAGTTCATTCAACTAGATATCTAGATGGATATTTCTGCTAGGTACACTATGGCTATATAAAGCATTAATGCTAGTCAGTGCCGCTAAGCAAAGATAGCAAAAATTAAAGATTTAAATTTATCAAATCATTTTTAAAAGATAAGCAGTAAATTATGCACGATAAGAATCATAATTGATATAAATTTTATCGCATAAATGAACATGTGTGTAGGATAGGTAGGAACTGATTGTTGTGCATTCGCGAATATATGGTTTATCTGTGTATATAAAGTATACAAAGATAGATCGATTTCTTTTTATTGTTGATATCTTCAAATGTGTTGGAACCGCAGACGACTTATTGGCGCTTAAATGTTTTTCTTTCATTTCTATCATGCCTTGCTTACTTGACAGCTTTTAAGAAGTTTTTCCATGCCAATATTCCATGATGCATTATTTGAAATGTCTTGTCAAATTTTTCAAAAATCATTTCTAGTTTAAAACTTCTTGTCAAAATTATTACAACATATCTGATTATGCTACACATTTACAGGCAAGGTATTTTTTGATCATTTCTCTCTCGTACACAGTTTTTCGTGTATACACAAAAACTTGTTTTGGAAGAAAATTGGCGACAGAAATATGAGATTGCATATTTCATAGATATTAGATTACTAATTTTTATGCATTCACAAATCATAGATGAATTATGTTGATATCAATTGTCCTTACCTTTTTCATCTTCTTCCAATGACATTATGCCTCGAAAAATAAGCAAAAACTTTACAATGATAAAACTGAACTGTTTCATTTTCCACTAAATTCCACCACAATATCAACAGCAGTCAACAAATAGCAAGCAAGTAAGAAGAAGACATTCAAGACACAATTTATCGTTGATCTTGTGTTTATGTTTTGGAACTGAAACTGGATATTGAAAGAATCAATGTTAATTTAAGAATTTAAAGTTCTTAGCATTTTATTTTAATTTTTTTTTTATCAGCTCAGATGGATTTTTTTTTTATTAATTCTTAAATGACAAAAAGTTTGTTGGAATCTTTACTTCTTGGCCTTCTTTGGGCCAGTTCCTGCAGGCTTCTTGTCAATTGGCTTTTTGTCTGCTGGCTTCTTGTCACCACCTTTCTTATCAGTTTTTTGTGGCTTATCACTCTTTCCTGAAGCTTTTGATGGAGCTGGTGCTGCTGGTTTTGCTGGTGCCTTTTGTTGTACCTTTGGTTTTGGTACTTTAACGGTTGTTGCTTGGGCAGCCTTCAATACTTTAACTACCTTCTGTTCATCAATGAGAAAAGCACGAATGATACGTTCACGAAGAGCCTTGTGACTAAGAACACCACCATATGCACGTCTAACTGTCTTCAAACGTTTTGACATACGAGGACGTTCACTGGGTCTTGAAGGTGTAATTCCGTGAAGTTTCTCTTTTGTCACAGCACATCTTGGGACACTGCGCTTTTTCTTTAAGTAAAGATATACGAGACGGCCACCAGGAGTACGAACACTAAAATGATATAGACATAATTTATTAGTTATAGCTGTGAATGATGGATATTTCAGCTGATTTCAAGTCATTTCCATAACCTAAAACACTTTGTTTTGATTTGGTTTTTGTCACTTTTAATCAATTAATATGCCTGTTTTAATCAATTGGATATATTATATCCATAACATATACTTAATTAATGACATCCAGTGCTTAGACTAAGGATCCAATCCATTAAAATCAACTGTATTTTGAAAAATTTTAAAATTTAATTAATTTCACTTACATTCGTCGCTTATTGGATTTTGTATTGTACGACAATCGTCGTCTAAGCGTTAATCGTTGAACCATTGTTCACCTAAAATTAGAAATCATTCAATTAATTCCAATTTCTTTCATTTAAATATTTTTTTTAAAAATTAAATTGCAAAAATTCTAAACAAAATATTTTCAATCATTTTTTCACTTTAAATACTGCATTTTATGCTTTAATCAAGGTGTTTTTCGATAGATACAGCAGTTAACTATTAGTATTTATGCAATTTAACTTAATTAACATCGTAATTCACGTAAAATATTAAATTAATTTACCAAAAATTCAAAAAAACGTGGAATCAAATCAACGCTATTTGAGAAAAAGAACGAGAGATAGCGCCCTGTTCGGTATTTTAGGGGCTTGAAATTACGCTTTTTTAAATGTGACATTATTTATGAATGTTGGGGTCCTTGAATTTTTACCCATCTATTATTGATTCACAATTATGCTGCAACATAACATTCAATTCCTGCAAGATTTATGTATTTTCAAGGTTTTATAACAATTAAAGACAATGACATGTACTGGATCTAATTTTTAAACAACTACTTTTTCTTTTATTTCATAATCTTGTTAATACATTTCCATTTAATAACGTTTTTTTGATCATAATCGGAAATAATCATTTTGTTTTAATTTACTATAGATTTTTTTCTCATGTATAATTATTAACTTTTTTTTTTAAACCGTTCTCGTGACATGTAAATTTTTCTTAAAAGCACTGATCCTTGTCACATTCTCCTCGACACATACACATCTTTTGTTTTTTTTAACTGGATCAAAAATAGAAATGCATAATCTCTGTATGTGGTCGACGACAGACATACATACATACACTGACTGACTAAATGTTTAGTTATTTTTTGTTTGGTATATGCTGGCTTGATTGGCTGATTGGCAGAGGAGAAGGCTAATGAAAAAATTATAATTTCAGTTGGTGACAAAAATATATAGTAAGGTAGTTCCTTGTTGTTTGAAAATGCATTAAATCTTTGTTATTTTGTTATTTAGGGCAGAAATTGCTTATCAATTCATGTCTATTCTAAATCATCATTAGTACTTTCAGCGAGCTTTAATCCTGTTGGTGCTGATGATGTCTGTGTTACAATTTCTGATTGAAATTCTCTCATACGATGAATGAGTAAAGTGAACACCTCAGCTGGAAGAGTTTGTTGAAGAACTTGTAATAATTGTGTCGGTTGACCACACACGATTACAGCATTTGCAAGATGCTCAACACCATTATTGATATCGCCTTGAGAGATTAGTGCTTCTCCCATTTGAATTTCGTGAAGGAAGTACCTAAAAATAGAATAATGACACAATTATCATGTTGTTAAGAAGATGTCAAGGATAGTGAAATGACAAATAAACACAAAGTAAATACCTTTGAACTGCCTCATGATCTGTTAAATCGGGCATCTTATTCTTATTCTTTTTAACATTTCGTTTCTCTCGTTCTTGCCGTTTCTCGTGGAGCTTCTTTTTGAAATCTTTAGCACTTCTACGCTTATGATCAAAATAGACACAATATCCTAAGAATAATGCACCAGCGACGCCTGCCACAATCGTTGACTTGCCAATATTTGTAAGGCTATTCATTTTTTTTATATCGATAGAATTTTTACGTCGATTTTCACAATTTTCACACGGCGATTCAATATAAACGCACTAATATTATGTTAATATTAGTGAAGATGATGAGAATATACACTTGAGATGTCCAGAATTCGATAAATTAATTAATTAAACTATTGAAGGAGTTTTTTTTACGTAAGAAACTAATGTCAGTGAGGCTAAATTTCCAATGCAATTATTTTGTCATTTTTTCTTCTCTACATTTTGAATTTTAAATGACCGTTATTTATGATAGCAGTTTTCAACAGCTAGCTGATCCTCAAGATGTCTTAAAATTTTAAACGCTTGATTTTATCCATTTTGAGTTAATTAAATCTTATTTTAATTAACCATTTGAGGCAAAAACATGTAAAATAAATTAAAATGCATTTTTACGTACGTAAAATTTGAAAATTAAATTAACCGTCATTTTTTATCAAGTTTTTAATCATTTATCAGCTTGCTGATAACGCATTGAGTCTTCTTTTAAGTAAATATTTTTGTGTAGATAATAATTTCTAATCATGCAATGACTCATTACTTTATTTTTTGTGGATTGTTTTTGTCAACACTTTTTCTGGAATCTTTAAAGTTTAAAGTCCATCATGAAAAAATCATAAATTCGTCCTTAAAGGATTAAATGAATGATTCTGGCATGATTTGTTAGTCCAAAAATTATAAATTGACAAAAATTCATAAGTTTACAAAAATTAACATATTTTAAAATATTTCATAACAAACACGTGGTCATTGACCGTTAAAATTTACATCGCACGTGGGATGTTTCAAAGACTTAAAAAATCACTTTATTTTCGTTGCCTTATATGACACATTAAAAAATACATTCACAATACTTTCTCTTTTTAAAAACCAAAAATAAATATTAAGGACCACTTAATGGAGGAGCTGTAAAATCTTCGTTCAATGGCTTGCACTCCTCATTCCAATCTTTCGGAATATTCTCCTTAAGTAATTCCTGCAAACGACCCAATTCACAAAACTGCTCACAACCAGGAATCGTCAATGGAACAAACTCATTCTTATTAGAATTTTTCAGAAAGATTTCAACTCCATAAGATCCTTCGAGTCTGTTTTGTGAGAATTCCAAAATACCTGTTACGCCTAATAAAAAAAGAAGAAAAAAAACGTGATTTTTGAATACATTAAAAAAAGTGATCAGCAGACTACCATAATCAGGAAATTGTTGTGACCAGACATTGAAAGCAGACAAAATATTTGTTACGCTTGAATCATGACCGGCATATAAAAATATTTTCTGCTGAATCTTCTTATTGTTCCAATCGTTTATTACTTTTTTGACAAAGACACCGCCTTTAAGTCTCTTTAATATGCTGTTGTATGCATTATAGACGTAACTCTTGTCAGTCAATTCTTGCAGTTTTTTTGGGAAATATTGTTCAGTCCATTTTGGAAGTGTAAGACCGAATTCTTGCTGTAAAGAAAAATTCAAATATTAATTCTAATTTTTTATTGAATGACATTTGATATAAATCATCAAGTATCAAGTTTAAGGTGCCAAAAAATCAATTTTTGCCAAATCATGCATACCTCAGCTTTTAGTGTACTATAAAGTGACTGAATGTCGTCGGGTGTTTTAATGCTTAAACCTGTGATATTTGAGAGTTCTTCATACATTTCAGTATATTGATCGATTGTCTTCCTGACATCTATGTCTTCAGCCAGCACTCTATCAAGTTCCTCATGATAACGTGGACAATCCTTTCTGACCAGCAACAATGTATCATCATTAAGTTCTTGATAATTGTATGGAATTGGTTGCCAATTTAAATTTTCATTCCATTCCAAAGCTGTATTTTTTGGTGGATAAAGTCCTGCCAAGACTAGTTGTAGTGACATTTTAGTTCTTGAAACACCTGTTGATTGAGCATAAATTTCCTATAAATCATATAATTAATGATCGCTTCAATAAATTTCAATTTTAATTAATTTTCAGCCTTTACATTGAGATTCAAGGTTTTGCTTAAGAAAGTGTGATATCTTTGCCTTAATAAGCCGCCCAACTCGTACATTTGAAGCTTTCCTCTCTAAAGTTATGGAAAATGAATTTTAATTAATGTTTTTTTGAATGTTAATTAAGTCTTGTAACTTTACATTTGTCAGTTGACCCCATCCATAAGGTTCAAATGTCTCATTGATGTAGATATCATTTGGATATGTGTCGGCAGGGGTTCGAGAACCGTGACGGAAGATCTGAGAAGATTTTTTAAATTAATTTGGGAATTGATTGCTTGCAGTGACGGAGATTAAGCTAATGACTGAGATAAAAATTTCCCAATTCACTGTTAATCCCCAAAAAGTAGCAACTGTTGGGGTCGTTCACTTATGATGTCCGATTTATAGGGGGGAACGGGTCTAAGGCTGTGTAATAGTTTCAAACAATAGAATTTTTTAATGAAGATTTTGTGGCAGAGGGGGGGAGGAGGGGGTCTAAAAATCCAAGATTTTGATGAATGTCATAAGTGAACGGTCCCGTATCTATTAATTATCAAAACTGATCACAAAAAAAAAAAACTTACAACATGAACAAGCTTCAAATCGAGATGTTTGTTGATTCTCAAATTCTCAGCATAACTATGTGGCAGTTTACTTGAACTTGAGGAATTAATAATGAAAAATAGAAAGAACAATATAACCATTGTAAGTCCGAACGACACAAACACTTTTCGCTTTCTGAGTTTTGTGAGGAATTCACTTTGAAGACACGACATTTTATTTAAGCAAAAGGTAATAAAGTGTATTCCAGTTCATGCAAATGTACTTAATTTTATGACTAGAAATTAATTGTTTCTTATCACAATTCTTTTATTTATTGGCACTGCCGGTAAAATAGATAATGCCAAAAAAACAATTTTTATCATCAAAACACATTTAAACGTGACGAAACAATTTACAATTTTAATAATATTTTTGTTAGAAATGGCACAATAAATAATAGCTGCACAACTCTTTTTGTGTAACAGAACAATGGTTCAATAAAATTATTAAAAAAATTCACTTCTTCATGCCATATAAAAATTTTTTATTGTACATGTAAAAACTCAAAAAAATAAACAAAAGTTCCACAACAGCTTCATACAAAAGATATTAACAAACTAAAGCTCACTGCTGCACATTTGAAAACATTCCAAAGACTTTTATATATAAAAAAATTAGTCACATTTCAATTTAAATTTAATAAATTTATAAAGGAATTGTATGCCTTTTAATTCTATGAAGGATGAGGCTAATCACTTATATCTAAATGATTACAATATTTATTCATCATAAGTAGAACAAAAATTCTATTTAGAGGACATGAAAAGACAATAAAACTTTGTAAAGTAAATAAAAGTTTCTGTAATCCATTGAAAAGCATGGCACTCGAACTGACTGTTTGGATTTTAAAAGTTTGTCGACTGTAATGTCGATTAGGGTATTTAATTCCGACATATCGCACATACCGATAGTGCTGCATACATTTCGACACTCTGTTGCCTGCTACAAATTAAAAATCTTCAACTGATTTTCAATTATTCTTTAGTTAGCTCTCAAAGTGTCAAGACTGAAATAGTAAAAAGGCTTTTTACATTAATTTAATTATTCTCTAATTAAGATTAATTTGTAGCATCAGATATCACAAAGGTAAGCATAATTTATTCATTTAAAGTGACTTTAAAAAGTTGACAAACTTTAAACTCTTTGTTTATAAAAATATATCTTGTCTTTGTTTTCAGAAATAGTTTAAACTAAACATGAAGTCCATTATTTTGTGCTTACTACTCGTACAAATATGCTTTGCTACGACATTTTTCGACTTAGCTAAAGAAGAATGGAATGAATTTAAGGTGAGCATTATTTTATTTAATTTGAAAAAAAAAAAGTTCTATTTCATCATTAGTCATTTTCTACCTGCGTAAATTGTAAATTTCTTTATTATTATGTTGCCTGATTGTTATTTTGTTATTAACTGTGTATGTGTGTGCGACGCTTATTGCGACGAATTTTTTATTTCCAAAATAACCGATCAGTGCGAAAAACAAGCAGCAACATGTTAAGGCCAAAAATTTAAATAAATTTCCTACTGCCCTAAATATCATTTCACGAATCGGTCATGTAATCATCTTATCTAATAACACTCTCTCGACTCGACTAACTTTATCAATTTAGACAAATTGTCTATTTGGGACGCAAAAAAGAATCGTTCCCATTTCATTCTCACAGACATAAATAATAAAGTCATGATAAGAACTTGTGAATGCAAAATGGAAATGAATATCCCATGTTATTCTCATTAATCAACCATATTTCCTTATCAGACCGTTAGAAGTAATAAAAATTTCGTACAAAACAAAATCAAATGACTCATCATGAAATTGTTATAAAATGTAAGGGAAATTGAGAATACGGGCCATATTTAATAATGGCTGATCACATGAACTGACAAAATTACAAAAGAAGGAACATTAAACAAAAAAAAATAACAAACTGATTCATAACAGCTACACACATACACATGTACAAAAACAAAATAACATCAGCTGTTTTGTCGTCGGTCGCGCATTGAACCTTGAAAATCTTCTATTACAATTTACGAATTATAGCTCAAAAGAGAACTGCAAACACAGAAAATCTCTTCTTATCTGGAACTTTATATATTGATTGAACCTTATTTTTTTTCATTGGAATCATTATCTCGAGACAATTGCGTTTTTATTAAGATTTTACATCTTCCTATATAAATATTGCGACCGGTTTTTTCCTTGATTTGTCTTTAAAATTTACATGTAAATCTCATTGGAACAAGCTGATGCAATCAACAGTCAATTTTTCGGGTACATCTCTTTGTCTCAAAAATTCTGATTACATGACCTCAAAAATGTACTTGATCTTATTTAGGACATTATTGATTCATTCAAAAATCAATACAAATAATTGTAATACAATCAGTCTGTAGCTGTTGTATTAATCTATTGATGATAGTATCATTTAAACAAATGTTTTAAGATAATAGCAATAAAGTCAATATTGATTCATTTTGATCTGGTTTTGAATTATTATTGGATTACTTATCACAATGACTAATCATAAATTCCTTTGTTTCCATTTTACAGGCAACTCATGGAAAGACTTATTCAGATCCATCTGAGGAGAAACTTCGTCTCAAAATTTACATTGATAATCGTCACAAAATTGCCAAGCATAATACACGCTTTTATGCAAATGAAGTGCCATACAAGCTAAAACTTAACAAATATGCTGATATGTTGCACTCTGAATTCGTAAGAACTTTCAATGGTTTCAACCGTTCATCATCAGTCAGTGCCAATTCAGTCTACAAGAATTATGCTAAAATTGAGGAACCAGTTGCATACATTGGTGCTGCAAATGTTGAATTACCAGAATCTGTCGATTGGAGACCACAAGGAGCAGTTACACCAATTAAGGATCAAGGACATTGTGGAAGTTGCTGGAGTTTCAGTGCAACTGGTGCATTAGAAGGGCAACATTTCCGTAAGACTGGCAAGCTTGTTTCACTTTCTGAACAAAACTTGGTCGATTGCTCAGGTTCATATGGAAATAATGGATGCAATGGTGGTCTTATGGACAATGCATTCCAATATATTAAGGATAATGGTGGTATTGATACTGAAGATTCATATCCATATGAAGGAATTGATGATACATGCCACTTTGTTAAGAAGAATGTTGGAGCTACAGACAAAGGATTTGTTGATATTCCACAAGGTGATGAAGAAGCAATGAAGAAGGCTGTTGCAACAATTGGACCAGTATCTGTTGCTATTGATGCCTCACATGAATCATTCCAATTCTATTCAGAGGGCGTTTATTATGAACCACAATGTGATAGCGAACAATTGGATCATGGTGTTTTGGTTGTTGGATATGGAACTGATGAAAAAACAAAGGAAGATTATTGGATTGTCAAAAACAGCTGGGGTACAAGCTGGGGTGATAAGGGATATATCAGGATGGCACGTAATCGTAAGAATCATTGTGGTATTGCTACTGCATCCAGCTATCCATTGGTTTAAGCCTTAGATCATTTTTACATGACCATTCATGACTATAAAATTTGATTTTTGTGTGATTTTTTTTTTCTATTAGATATTCTCTCTTGATCTTTGTATTCTTCTCATTCCTTTATATTTTCTGATATTTTCTTTATATTGATTATAATAAGCAATTCAATTTAGATTAAACAAATAAACATTTAAAAAACATTAAAATTTTATGTTTTAATTGCTTTAATTTCAGGTGAAATTTTCAGACCTACATTTTAACACGATCCAAAATTTTGGACGTGCCAATTTAAATTCTTGTGTACAAAAATTATAATAAAATTCAACCTGTATTCATTTATTAAGTGGGTCCTTTAAACTTTAAGTAGGTATGTTCAAGTGTGAATTAAATGCTTGAAGATTAAATTCTGATCTTATTAAAAGTATTACAAGTGTTGAGAACATAAATTGTAATACCATGATGTACTTATTATATCTTATTATCTTAATCAATTAACACAATTTTAAAACAATAATCTCGAATACCCTGTTTTTTTCTTTATAAGCTAGTAGCTTAGTAGGGTAAAAAAGTTGATTTTTTGGCTCTCTAGTAGCTTAGTAAAGAGTAGTAGCTTAGTAAAAATCCTGTACTAAAACAGAATTTTTCAATTTTCTCAAAAATTTTATGGATTTATCTCGGAATCTTGATTTTATCTGACTTTTAATGACAGATTAAAGCATACAATGTAATTAGATTCTCAAAAATTATTGTCTAAATTTTTTTATGGTAGTAGCTTAGTAAAGATTACAAAAAAGTTTTGGATTCAAAAAAACTTTACTAAGCTAGTAGCTTAGTAACGAGTGGTAGCTTATAAAGAAAAAACAGGGTATGTGAAATTCTCTTGAAACATGTCTTAAAACTTAAAATGCATGACCTGTTATACTTTTAATAAAGCGAAATTTAGGTACCAAAAACGAATCTTAAGCGAGTATTAAGACATAAGTTATTCATACGAAGAAAGTAGATTAAAACGTACAAATTACGTAACGGTTGTTTTAAATTTAAATTTCCCCCTAAATGTTTGGCATCATTTATGAACGACCCAATTAAAGCTAAAAAAAATTTTATATTAAAACAAAAATGAATCAGAAAGTGTTTGTGGAGCTTAAAATCTGCCGGGGATGCTTGAATTGTAATACAAAACTGATCGAACCAGACGAGGAGATTTTAAAGAATTTCAGCTTTTTATTAAATAGTGAAGTAAACGATTTTTATTTATGCTAGATTCCTTTATATGCTATAAATCTACTACATTTTTTTTTTCAAAAACAATATTTTATTCTAGTCGACGTCTAATATACTGCCTAAAACCTTTTGTGAGAGATGTATAGCGAAGATTAAAGTGTCATCGAGTTTTAAGAAGCAGAGTCAAGAGAGTGAAAAATACTTGTTAACATTTCTGTCCAAAATTAATCTAGAATTTACGACATCCCTATCAAATTTATCAAAGAATAATCAGCAACAAGATCAACACGATTTAGATTACTTACTTCAAGATGAAACTATCGAAAATGATCCAAAAACACAAGAGCCACAAGAAATTCAACATCCAGAACAAAAAATTCCAACAACTTTATTTACACTCAACAAGGCCCTAGAACTAATTGTACTTTACCTACACTCACTACTTTCTTACTCCTTTTCTCCTCCTTTTTTACTGATATTTTACTACACTTAGTACACTTTGTATTACAATGCTATACTTTGAACAATTTCACTAATTTTTTAATGCACTTTACTACACTTGTCTAAACTTTACTACACTTGGCTGCACTTTGCTAAACTTTACTACTTTTTGATACTTTTTTGATGCACCTGCATGCACTTGCATGCACTTTACTAAATTTTGCTGTACTTTGATGCACTTGACTCATGCTTTAATGCACTTCATTTAATTCCAAAAAAATGAATTAAAATGCCAAAAATTTATGAATATTTTGGAAAACTAAATTTACTGAGCAATTTATGACAGAACTTAAAAAATGAGTATGAAAAATTAAAATTTAAGTTAACATTTCAAACAATTTAAATTATTTTCTTAAACAAACCTGAATTTCTTTTCAATTTTTCAAAAAAATGCACGAATTTTATTAAAATAGGTGCTTAAAAACTTTAAAAAAATAATTACATTTTTTTTAATTTATGATATTATCTTTACTTTACTGAATCATTAACGGGATTCGAAACCTTAAGATTGAGTTTCAACTATGGATTCATTATTTCCCGAATTTGTATGATTTTCGGGACTCTTGAAAAATTTCAAACTCAAATATTTTCCAAACTACAAAAAAAAATTAGTTTCTTATTTAAAGCTTTAGTTGATGTCATTTACTGATAAAAATAATTTAAAACAATAATTTTAAAAATAGTTTTTTTATTTTTCGAGTTATTTTAGTTTAAAGTTTTGATTTTTGTCCCGAAAATGGACGAGACGGGAAATCGTGAATCCCTACTTTCAACACTAGAGTTTACAGACTTTTAATATTTTCATATTAGCATTCATATAGACTAGTAAGCAGATCAAGATGATGCAGAACCACCTCCTCAAACAAAAGTACTGCCAATTTTTTTATGTTCGAAAATTGTACAAATTTTTTTTTTTTGTGATTTTGTTTGTACAACTTTCAATATTTTTTACCCTAAATAAATTTTTGCCTTACTAACTGTAGGGACGTTAATTCAATATTTTCTAATGAAATATTTTATAATTTGAGCAAGAAACAACAATTGTTATTAAAACTCGAAGTTTTTTTCTTTTTGATCATTTACTGATTACTGCATCAAAAATACGCTAAAAACTCTCAATTAAATACGATAAATTTTGCATTTCTTAAAAAAGTTAAAAATTTATAAAATATAAAAGTTTATTTATGGATTGAATTTTGTCCGTGTTAAGCAGTATTATGCTAATTTGATCTAGTTATCAACTTTTCATTGTTTAATTAACAATTATTTAGTTTTTTTGTCCCATTAAAGTCAAAAATAAAATCACTACACTTGCTGCACTTTAACTACACTTTCACTAAATTTGCTACACTTTGATGCACTTTTATGCACTTTGATGCACTTTACTACACCTAACTAATTTTTACTGCACTTTGCTGCACATGGATGATTTTTCAATGCACAATTTTGGGAGTTCTATGGCCTTGACACTCAAAGAGGATCCAAATAAATCCACAGCTAAGCTAAGTCGATCGAATTCATCGTCGTCTACAAAAATCAATGAAAAGTCACCAGTTAAAATGGTTGAAAAGACTCCAAAACCACAACAACAAATTGTTACAATTGAGAAGGTCCTCGAACCATCAACTCATTCAGTTACTGCACATTTGAATATGGACTCTTCAGATTTATATGTTGAGGATGATGAACAGCATATTGAGGAAGATGACAATATATTTGATGACAAAGAGATTTATGATATAATGGAAATTGATGGCAATTATGTAGACGAAGCAGGAAATACAATACTCGAAAGTAGTAACGGTGAAAGCTGTGCTGAAGATGACGAAGGTGGAGAGTTTATTCTTGTCAATTATAAATCATCTGAAGACTTATCGACTGACAAAGATCAACAATTTATTGTGGAAGAGATGTACAGTTCACAAATGCTCGATGAAAAGCCATTAAGGAAGAAGCACATGAAACGAATGCCCAAAGAAATTATTGAAAGATATGCTCAATCGACTGACAATAATCAGCATATATGCACGAAGTGTGTAAAAGTTTTCTCAACTCGAACTAATCTTATTAGACATATCCAAAGTCATGATGGAAATAAGGTATGAATAAGCAGCTTTATCTAGTATCAAAGATTAAAATTATTATATCATTTTAGCCATACGTTTGTGAAGTTTGTCAAAAAGGATTCACACAATCAGGAAGTCTAAAGCAGCACATGTATATTCACAATGGACAGAGGCCCTATAAATGTAATTTCTGTGACAGAGCATTTACACAAGGCAAGACATTAAAGTTCCATTTAAGAAAACATATGGACGTAAAGCCTTTCATATGTTCTGAATGTAATGGAGCTTTTCGACAGCGAGATGGACTAAAGAGACATTTAAAGACACGCCACAACATTGAACTAAAATGTGAACGTCCAAATCAATTAGATGATAAGGGGCCGTTCACTTATTACGTAACGCAAAAATTCGGGTTTTTTACCCCCCCCCCCCTCCGTAACGTTTTTAACAAAAGAATCAGGTGCGAGAACAATAGACCGTAACAAACTCTCGACCCCCCCCCACCCTCAGAGCGTTACGTAATAAGTGAACGGCCCCTAAAATAATTGCATACGTTAATATGGACAATAAGTCACAATTGGAAGAGTAAAGTGAAATTTTGGAGATAATTGAAGAGAATGAAAATAAGGAGATTTAAATGCAATGTACTAACTAGTATTTTATACCTTTATTAATTATTTAAGACACATCTGATTCTTACAATAATAGATTAAACTTTCGTCGTAATTCAAATAAAATTATAGCTAATGCATTTGAAATGTTGAGACTATTTGCTGTATTTTCAATTGGAATATTGACTACTTTCCATTCTCTACTTTTAGCAAATGTTAAAGCTTCTTTACTAATTCCTTGTGATTCACCTCCAACAATGACACAAAATTGACTTTTACTTGCTATTAAGTCATCTGGAATTTTATCGTAATCCAGCACATTTTCAGAATTATATCTACGTAAATTATTATCAGCTATTAATACAAGATCATTGGATCCAATTTTCTGATCAATTTCCTCCCATGTTAATTGCGTTTCAGTTGGTAAATGAAAGACGGAACCGGAACTTCCTCGTATACTCTTCGTGTCCCATATATCGACATTTCCTTTTGGAAGTAGGAGCTCAGAAACAGGAAGACTATTACAGACTCTTATAACTGCCCCAACATTATTCGGTTCCTTACATCCATCCGATATTACTGTTATTGGAAGTGCATTTGATTTCTTTGGAATTTGCTGGGGCTTATTGAAAATTGCAATCAATCCAGGGCATGTAGTTAGTGCTGAATAGAATGTCAAGTCAGTTTCTGGTACTTTTAAATTCTCTATAGAATTGGCAACGTTAGTTCCAACAATTTTAGTAATGTCTGTATAAAATTCATTCAGCTTCCGAATGTCACTAAATATAAATTTGTCTGGCTTCAAATGTGCCTTTAATGCTTCCTTAATCAGTACATTTCCTTCAACAATTATTTTTTGATCTTTTTGCTTCCGTTTCTTGCTTTTGATGGTTAATATCGTCTCTGATAATTCTTTATCATTTAATTTAAGCTTCTTAAACTTTACGCCATTATTCACTTCATTGATGTCTGGAGAACTTACGACTTGTGCCTTATTGAAATTGTATGCACAGTTAGTTATTGTTCTAATTAAATTTGAGTTTAATTTTATTCTGTTCAGCATGTTCGATTGTTTATGTTTTTGGGAAAGTCCACGAGACACTAACTGACTGTTCTTGGTATATAGCACAGTATAGATTTTTGTAGATTTTAATTTTGAAATTTTCATGCTCGCTGATGATTTTATTGGACATAACTGGATTAATGTGTCTATCAGATTAAGTGAATGTTAAGGTATCTAATTTTTAATGAAATTTAGTCATTTTTTTTTAATGTTATTGGTGACAATTTTAAAGACATACAACATAATGTGACATAGAACATTATGTTGCGACACATAAAATGAAAATCAAAGCAACTGCAGAAAATTTGTTCAATAAACTCATGAAATTGCTTAAATCACAAGATAACAATGATTAATTAAACAACAAGTTGCATTCAGGAACAACTTCCAATGTATAACGGATGCTAAGAATTTAAATGAAAATGCAGCGCAACTTTAAAGCAACGCCACAACAACATAAAAATTTGCAAAGATTACTTTTCAAAACAAGCACTTTGTCTCAACGAAAAATTGTAAATTTTGCTACTTAAACTAGGATTAATAGTGTATAAATAGTTTTAGAAAAAAGTTAAATCAGTGAATTATGGAATGAAAGTGAATTAACGATGAATTGCGTATATTTAAGGTGATTTTAATGTAAGTTTGTATGAACGATTTGAGAAAATTTTCAACTTGTTCTTCGGAATATTTTGAAAAGATTAAAAATAATTATCAAAAGATAATTTTAACTGGATATACGCTGTGTATTCTAAAATATGTCGATGTGAATTTGTAATTTAAGTCTTAAATATTATACAGTGCATGAATTTAGGTGTTAAAAAAGGAGCGATAATCGAGAAAATTGCGTTGGAAAATTTGTAAAAAATTTTCACTATTGTCTTTCATCTAAATCCATATAGAAGTCTATATAGTATAGAAGAGAAGTGAAAAAAAAAAATATAAAAAAAAAATTTTAATGGCTTCGAGACAAAATTACCCGTCAGTGTTAAATAGTAATTCAACGACGACAAATGCAAAAGAGAAGAGCAGTCACAGTAAGACGGAAACATCAAAATTAAAACATGGTAAAGTAATCCATAAATTTACGAGTGAAAGTTATTTGCGACTAATTTGTGAAAAATCGGGTGCAAATATATCATTAATGATTAATAATGAAGAAAAAAAATTTATAGATAAGAGCTCATCGTCATCGTCAGGATCAGGACATATACCACTGAGTAGTAATACCATCATCAATAATATGTCAAAACGGAAAGGTACATCATTTCAGATTACGTCTGTATCAGTGAGTTCTGCAAATTCTCATCAAGTTCAGCGCAACAGTACAGATAATAATAACGGTGACGATTCTGCTGATGATTTAGATGATTCACATACTGATGATAACATAAGTCGAATTACAGATTATGAGACACCGAGCATCTCTGAGACGTTTAGCGGTGAAGATGTCTTTTTTGCCCAACAAAATGCATTTGGTACAGCACCAGTCATCCCAACTAGTTCACAATATGGTTTAGCAATTGTAGGCCCTGACTTAGGCGGAAATGGCACATCTGATGTTCATGTAAGTGTTAGTGATGCTGGAATCAATATAATGGGCCCTATTTCTAGCAAACAAGATCCTGATCATAAAAATGAGAGATTTAAAGTCGTCAAAATTGAAAGTACCGAACCATTTAAACGTGGACGATGGATGTGTATGGATTATCTTGATCATACAACACTTCAAGACGATGGAATTGATGGTAAGGAGGGTGATGATGCCAAAAATGAGCATCGTGAAGCAATTGTTGGCCCAAGAGTATTGATTATGAATAATGGTGAGATTGAGCATATTATAAGTGACAATGAGGAACTGGATCATGAAGTTAATAAAATAAATAGTAAGCAACAACAACTTTTTAATCATCATCAAGACGTTACGCAAAATTCACATCAAATTACTAGTCATCCACAAACAATGACATCTATTCCTACTTATATTGACCATTCTCCTTCGACAACGACGACGACACCAAACAACAACAACAACAACATTATTCACAGTCAGACGACACAAAGTATGCCGCAAAGACAACTTGAGCAAATTTTAACTCAAGAGAAACAACTCACATTACATTTATTACAAGATAATAACAATATGACGACTACTACTAATACTAACTCAATTGATCATACTGGAATTGCTTCAAATGGTCCTATACAGAATGAACTGTTACCACAATCATCAACTAATAATGAAAATTTTGTTAGTAATAATAATATTAATAGTAATAACAACACATCACAACAACAACAGCAACATTTTATTGAGCATCATCAACATGCACAGACAATGACTCAAGAAATGATTCATAGTGTTGTGCATCCACAAGATCCACATCAAAATCATCTTCAAGGATTAACGTTACCGACAAATATATTAATGCAAAATATAAGTCACGATCATCAACATCAACAACAACAACAATCTCAAATGAACAGTCCAAATTCTTCCAATGCTCTTCCATTATCTTCAATTCCAACTCAAAATATTAATATCAATGTCACAGAAAATGCATCATTAAATAACGCATCCGCCAACGTCGTTGTTGAAAATGAGTTTAGTAATAGTAGTAATGTTAATAGTAATAACCAAGATAATATGACGAGCCAGTTTCAAGCATCTCAAGTTTTAACTGGTGATAGAATCCAACAACAACAACAACAAAGTGAATCTGACAACCATCAACAAACGGGAAATTTAGTAACAAACGAAATTAACTTAAGTAATAACAATAGTGATAATAACAATAACATAACAGTTAGCAATGATGGAATACAGCAGAATATATCTTCTTCGTCAAGTTCCACCGGTCTTGGAACTGTCGTTGAGGGTGCAGTTGGCTTAAATAGTTTAAATGATATCAGTGAAAGTGCTTCAAATAGTGTGAATAGTGGCAATAATAATAGTAATGCAACAGTTGGCGGAATCGATGATGGACAAGCAATAAGCGAGGATAATGAAAGGTGAGTTCTTTATGTATTGATTTTTTTTTATTCTCTTTTATTTCTTTATTATTAGTCATTCCATTATTGTTTTTATTTTCTTTATGATGTAATTTTCCGCACACGTTTTTTTTTTTCAAATATTCCAAAAAGTGCACCTCAAAAAACACAATGCACAAGATCTTTGCTTCCAAAGTCTACTACACATAGCAGCAGAAAAAAAAATATCATTGATTTTTTTTACATTCTTCTTTTTTTTGCACAAAAAAATTTCTCCTTTCGTTCCATATTATAGCAAAAAAAAATCGCATTGTGTGACTCACCCACATTCATTTCAATCCATTCCCAATAATAATAATAATAAGAATAATATCTCGTCTCGTTTTTAATGTCATTTCTTTTTTTTTTTTTGTATGTTAGTAATCCATTAAAGAATGTTGAATAAGAAATTCATGCACAACTAAACATCTTTCTTTAATTTCTTTTAGAGCATAAAATGCTCGAAGGCAAAGTTCAAGCATGTTTCAAAGTCAAGGCAAGACAGTCTACATGACTATGTACTTATTACGAAACTATTACAGCATAAAAAAAAATATATGACAAACTTGTTTTTATTTATCTTTCTCATTTTTTTTAGCGCATTTTTGGAAACTTGTTTTCAAAAAGGAAGCTCAATCATACACTTTGATCGGCAGCAAAAAATCGATGATTGAGATCTCATGATCTAGACATCGTAGAGAGCTCGAGTTTGTTTTATTAGCTTCGTTTTATAAAATTATTTGCGGCAAATGTATTTAGAAGTCTTAAAATTGAGTTTAAACAGCTTAATTATCAAACTTAATTTTTTCATACAAAAAAAATATGAGTGTGTTCAGAAATTTGAAATTTAACGGTAAAAAGTAATGGATGTGTTCAGAAATTTAAATTTTTTTCTAACTGAAAAATTTGAATTTCAGAAAACCGTTAAATCGTAAGAATATTTTTTGCATTGCATGTTATGAAAATCGATTTTAATGTATAAACTTTAAGAGAAAGTAAGGGTTTTGATCATTAATTTTAGAAAAGGAGTTTTGATCATTAATTTTAAACTTTTTGTAGTAATATTATGATTAGAGAAACAGCAATAGAGTGATAAAACTTGTCCATCTTTTCTATTAAATCAATTGCTAATCGCTGCGCCAAAAATGCGCTAAAGTCCCTCGATATAAAACACGAGGACTTTTGTAATTTTTTTCATATTTTTTTCTGTCTGTCTTTCTCTCTCTCGCGCGCGACATTATGAGGAATTCACATCGTGACGTCACACATAATTTAAATAAATTTGTTTACTTAGAGTTCAACAATTGAATGAATGCCTGCCTTTACTTTTCACATATATATTATTATCATATTTATATTTGTGCATTAGAATTTATCTTAATTTCATATTTATATTTTCAAAAAGCGCATTTATGTTCACTTTTTCTGGGATTTCTTTCTTTTTAACAACTTCTTTCTCCTTTGTTCTATTTTTGTTCATTTTTAACAAACTGGTTCATATACTTGAATATTGAATGGAAGAGATCAGCAATTTTTATAGTTTTTCGTATAAAAAATTATTTAAGAATTAAGATTAAAAATAAATTAAGGATCAATCACATTCTTAAAAATTTTATGATCCATTCGAAGTAATTTAATGTTATCCATTACAAAATTAAGAATTTTAAGCACCTATTTTTGAATCTAAAAAATCTAGTCTAAAATTTCGAAATTCTTTTGAAAATTCATAAGAACAGATTAGTAGCGTAATTAAAACCCCCTATCTAAATCCAAATTTAATGTATGGCATCTGCTAAAATGAGACTTAAACTGCGTTCCAATCATTCGAATAATATTTGCGACATTCCATACTAATGAATGAATTTCTTTGCTTAAATTAAATGCCGTAAATTTCTCAATTATTCTCCGTTTAACGAGACCTTTTTCTTTTATAATATTATTTTCTATCAAATCATCAATTTCGTGTGTGAAAAAAAAAAACACGAGTGATTCGGGCCGTGTCAGTCACAAATAACGTGAAGCAAGCAATTGTGATGAATTTAATAAAAAATTAAATTCTTTTTTTTTGTTAATTTAATTTATGCAATAAAGTATCTACAATGATGATGATGTTAGTTGCTAGTATCACATCAGTTTATCCATATTTTTATTCGCGGGAGGACGTGAGACTTCACAGTTTTTTAAAGTCAATTATTATTTTTTGTCTCTCGTCAACTGCTAATTTCTTAAATAAAAAAAGTATTATGTACAAGTTAAATCTAATGTTACGATATAGAATTGTCGTCATTTGAATGTTTAACAGGCATTCAGTGAGATATTTCATATCATCTGCAATTGTGAGATTTATTTTTTTCTCGTTTCAAATTTCGTAAATAATTACGATTTAGATGCGAGTTTTTCAATCGATCTTTTTTTATTACAACATACGTAAATATTTTTAGATAACGTTTATGATCGTGATTGTGTGTGCAATAATTATTGCTTAACAGTATATTTAGTTAACCCATATTTCAAAAAAAGCCATTGATTGAAACAAAAAAAAATCATTTTCAATCATTAAATAAAGAAATTGATGTTCTCGAGTTGATAAGATATGACAGTATTAAATGACAATCAATCCGCGTTTTTTGTGAGTTTATTAAGAAAAAAAGATTAAGGAGAATTAACGAGAAAAAAAATGAGTTATAGTAAAAATGAGAATTTCATTCGCAAAAATCATTCGCCATCCAAACCAATTGATATCAATCGAAGACATGCACAGAGCTATAGTAGAAGGTATTTCGAAAATTTCATTCTATTGTATAATATTTATTACTCGACCGCACCTGATCATAAACTCATTTCATTCTGCGTAGTACAATCTTTATTTGAACTTGCACTAATTTTGATTAATCATCCAAAAAAATACATAACGAGAAGAAGACAATAACTGACATTGACCTTTCTTATTCTCGCCTTCCGCTTTCATAATCAATTTTTACACTTGATTTTTTTTTTTTTTTATTTTTATTCATCATGTGTAAACTTTTTCTCATGCATAATATAACGTCAGAAAAAAATGTTTTTCTTCTTTCTCGCTTTCTTCTCTGTGTTGTTGATTTTCTGTGTGTGTTCTAATAAAAGCAACAAGAGAAGAAAATGGTTTGTGTCTCGAATATGTATAAGCACACGTTAGTACTAAATTTTCATGATCATATATATATATATATATATATATATATATATATATATATATATATATATATATATATATATATATATATATCGCCACACAATATTCTACGACGGCAAATATGTATGTATCGTCTCTTTTATTTATAATAAAATTAATCGCAGTGATGAATTATTTTTGGGAGAATAAAGGGTTGTAGCTAGGATTGTTCAATGAACCTTCATACCATTTTCCTCATATTAATATTTTAATATTTTTTTTTTGGAATCATTTAATCTTAAAAAAAAAACATATTCCTAGAGAATCTAAGTTTAAATTCTTAGGGGCCGTTCACTTATTATGTCCAATTTTTAGCTGTGTGACAGTTTTAAACAATAGAATTTTTTGTTTAAAGATTTTGTGACAGAGGGGAGAATGGGGTCTAAAAATACATGTTTTTGATGGACGTCATAAGTGAACGGCACTTTATATTGATTCCCCCTAATTACAACCCTTTATAGGCTTAATACCATAGTAGAAAATGTTCAAAAAAGCCATTAGATGAAACATGTCATTGAACTTTATCTATACAAGTGTAAAAAGTATATTTTTTTCCTATTCACAAATGAGTATAGATGAGAAGCAAAAAAAACATAATTATGATTGACAGCTCTTTTTATAATGTGGAACAAGGACAAGGCAGTTTTTTTATTCGCGAAACTAGTGAAAACTACGATAATAACGGGAATCATTTTTTTTTTTCAAATTAGTAACAAATTTCTAATTTTTTTTTTTAAACTGATGCTACATAATGAATTTGGGTCTCTATGAGTTGCTATTTTACTTGCTGTACGAAGTAGATCAAAAAGTAATTTTTTTTTGTGGTTTCTAATTTTTTTGCGAACATAGATTGTGTTACATCTGTTGATTTAAATATATTTTGGTTTTTTTTGAGCCTGTCAAAATAATAAATGTAAAATAATGACGGAACTTGAATGATTGGTGTCATTTTATTTAGCAAAAAAGTGCTGTTTTGCTCATTAGTCTTCTAAGTTTAGAATTGTTTGACTAAATATAGGCACGTAAAATTCTATTTTTGAAAGAATCTTTTTGAGTTCATTCACTTATGACGTCAAACAATTATTGTGGGTTATGGTCCTGAAATCTCATTTTTTAAAAGAACTTAAAGTTTATTTTTGAAGGAAACTTCCTTAATATTCAGTCAATGCTACAAAAACTGATAAGTTTCTCATTATCAATTTTACGCTGATTCAAAAGATCTTTTAATTAAAACTTAAATTATTAATTACTGAAAATCATTTCATTAATGAATTTAATCTATCGGAATTATGAACTGTGATACAGAAAACTGCTTATCATGCGATATTATTTGTAACAAAACAATTGTGTGCTACTTTGTATTTCGGTCTAATTTATTTCACTCATTAAGATCTGAAATGGTGTATGTGAACTATTTTCTGCATATATATGTAGGAAGCCTACAAAATTAAGTTTTTTTTTCATTCTACAAAAATGTCATCGAACTATAATTTGATTACTCTTTTCATAGAAAATGATGAAAAAAAAAAAAAATATTCCTAAGGCAATTCTAGGTGATATCAAGTGCGTGACATATGAAAAATGTCAAAACTTATTTGTTTGTGTATCTCATGTAATGAGAGCGACAGAGAAAGAGTAGGAATTTCCACATTACTTATTAAATAGAGTGTAGAAAGGTATTTTGAACTTTTTGTTGTACATTTTCAGAGAAAATGAAAAATGAATGAAAAAAGCGCTTGAGAGTCAACCTATTTAAATTAAATGATCGTGACGTTGTCACGGAGAGTAAAACAATAAAGCGTAAACTGAACTTAGATCTGTGCATACACTTGACTATACTATGCTTTATGGAAAAATCCGGAGAGGAAATTTTTTATTTTATTTTCTTGCTTTTCTTTACTTATCGATGTGTAATTACAGCACACAAAAATCGTGTCACTTTATTTGCAGAGTGATTATATAAGCATAAGCATAGCACAACATAAGTTTGTTTTCATGTTTGTAGCTCGAATACATAAATTTTTCATTCCTTAATGATTTTGCAATGCAATGCAAACGATTGAGCATTGAAAGAATGGATAATTTAAAACAAATGCGCTTTGCGATAGATATTCATGCACAATGTCAATAACTTCGATTCAAAATGACTTTACATTGAAAACTAACTTCTTTTTTTTGTTTAACCTTTAAATTTAATGTATGAATGAATGGTAACATGCAGAAAATAAAACTACATATAAGCATTAATATCGATTATTAGTTACTAATAAGCAGTCATTAAATGAGATTTTATACGTGTATATTAATGCATACATGGATAGACATAAACTTATGAAATCCAATTCTTTGTCTATATTTATTTTATTAATACATGATCAAATACTCATAAATTAATCCCTACTTTTTCATAAATAAGTAAATAAATATTCAAATCATTCCTTAATTATGATAATAATGCATTGATATCAACATTCTTTCTTCCATTTATCTCAAAAATCTCTCTTTCTATATCTCTCTCTCGATAACGATCATGTTACAGAAACAAATTATGTAATGACAAAAAAATGAGCCGTATAACTACTAATGAGCATCGTCCCCATTATTTACCTCATCAGCACATAATAGATAAACAAAGAATGATTGAACGTAGTGTAAAATATAGTGATATTAATGGAATATTGACAATGATATCACAGGGAAATGGCAATAAAAGAAAAAATTCAATTTTGATGCCAGAAAAAATGGTTATAGATGCGGAACATAAAAAAATAATAAAAATAAAAAATTATTCAAACATTGAGACGGAAAAAGTAGGAAATAGTAAAAGTAATAATAATCTGTTGTTATTTGGTCAATATAGTAAAACGGCACCATCTTTGACACAAAAAGCAAAGGAGAAAAAATGTATAGGCTGTACCCCGGGAGGTTTGGCAACGACAGCACTTACTATGAATTTATCGACAATAAGTCCTTTATGCACAAATGTTGGATGTATTGGCGCGAGTTGTAGTAAAGATGCTAATGCGAGTAGTCGCGTAAGCAGATCTGCTTCACCTGCTCTTGGAAATACATCAGATAATCCCAGGTTCAGAATTGGTTACCTTAAAAAATTATTTTTTTTTTTCGTTTTTAATTTTTGGAATTCGTTTGGAAATTTTTTTTATATTTATTTAAAAATACTTAATAATAATAATTGTCTTGATAATTTAGTTTTTATTGTAAATGTCATTTTTTATTGAATGCTATCTCATGATTCAAACTCAAATTTACCATCATTACAACTCATTATTGTCTAAAACAGTCCTTTGGTGCTTGTGTTTTTATACATATTCATACATTAGTGAAATACGAAATTAATAATTGAGTGGCTTTCACCCGAATATTTTTTTTTCATGTGGAGACAGCCAAACCACATATCTATCTTAGCAATTCTTATATATGTGCGTAGTTTATAGTGCTTATTTTCATATTTTTTTCATACAAACATTCCATTATATATTAATATCAGAAGTTCAATGAAACGTTCTAACTACACATATATGCTGTATCATTTTGAGAAAATTAATACTGTTGTTTTTTTGACAAGACATGTCAAGCCAGCCAGCCTTTCATTTCTCTATGTCTTCTAAGAATTTTTGTTTTTTTTTTCGTTTTCTGCTTTTTTTTGCCTGTTCAAATCTGAAAGTCTATAAGTAGGTTCCCATTTTGAATTTGAACTTTTTTCATTTATTTAAATAAAATAAAAAATATTAAAAAATAAAAATGTTGAGATTGCTGGCACTTCAATGAAATGGCACAAACGAAAGGCAAGAGAAAAAGTGCGTACGTAATTGAGGCTTCAAACTGCGAAAGATACAATGAAAATTGTTTTTGTACGAATTTTGTTATTTTTTTTTTCTCTTTTCATTCAATGTGGTTTTGAAGTCATTAACACTTTTCAGTTTTGTTATTTGCGTGTATTTTGCGTAAAAAACATTATTCCGTTGCTTCATTTCCATTTGATTTTTAGCGCATATTTCCTTGAATGTTGGGCTCCAGTGACGTTCGTCATGAACATGTTTGTTGGTCATTCATAAATGATGAATTGATATTAAGTTGTAGATTTGAGGATACGTGAGATAAGAGTACTTCTCTAGAATCTGATTTTGAAGATGAGATGATCTTCGCAAATTTTCGACCTCGAATCCTACTAATTTCACTATCCATTCACATAAAAAATAGCAAAAAGATTTGCAAAATCAATAAAAATCAGTAAATTGCGCTAAATTGGAAAACCCCAAAAATAAATAAGTCAGATTTTCAATCTGATCGACGCACAAACAAAAAGAAACTTTCTGATTTTGCATACACCTTCTTTTCGTGCTCAATTTGTTTATTATTAAAGTTGCTCTCGAGTATTTTTTCTTTCTTTCTTTCATTCATCTCTTAAGACGAGATATGAAGAGAAGGAAAGAAGGTACACAACAATAATGCTATTATTTCGTATAGTATATAGGATGATGTCATGCTCTCAAAAATAATATACGTGTGTATATAAAAATAAAAAAAAAAAAGTTCATCATATTTTTGTTTCGAATACTTCTTTATTGTCGTCATTCTTATAAATCGACCAAATGAAAGACATTGAAGAGCTTTAAACTTGTTTAATGAATTTTTAAAAAAAGTAAACATTATAAGGTGATGACTTCTTTATAACATTCAAATTTGTCGGTCGTCTCTTTATCTCATTTTAAAAGTCAAGACATTACACACTCATTTTGTATTATCGTCAATCATACCACATTTATTTACAATATAAATAATAATAATCCGTGAATTGTTTGTTCTTATTTTTTTTCATATTTTTGGTTTGGTTTTTATAGAAAAACAATTATTTTAAATAAACTTCTAAAACAATTGTGAATTTATTTCAAATTAGATTTTACTTGTTGCTTTAAAACAAAATTTAATAAAAAAAAATTAGAAAAATAAATGGAAGAAAATATTTTTAAGATTTTAAACAGATTTTATTCAAATTTAAAATTTTTAGATTAAACGTCAAACAATTTGAATTGACTGTCAAATGTTGAAATATTTTGATTAAATTTTTCCAAATATTTCAACAAATCTAATTAAATTAGAAAATTTACACAAGCTTAAGAAACAAGTCAATCTTCTAGCAAGTTATGGAATAATATAGCAGCACACTAGCGTGTAGCTTGGCAGACGCTGCAATAATCTGATGAAAATTCGTTTAAAGTCGAATTAAAAAAAATTTTCTTCCAAGTGTAGAAATAAACATTGAAAATAAATGTGAATTAAATTTTATATTTCTTTTTTGTGTTTTGCAAAACTCACCGAAAAAAAAAAAATGTAAACAAAATTGCTAACGAGTTTTGCAGAACAACTGTTTGATATGTTTATAATTTTCTTAACATTTTGTTTCGTTTAAAATTAATTTAAACAGTTGGAACTTTATTGATCACTTTATTATATTTAATTTTCTCTCTTTATTTGCAGGTATGTGAACAATTTTATTTTTCATTCAACGATAAGTTGTGCACTCGTTTTACTTGATAATAATATACATATGATGAGAACAAAAGAAATGACATCATTTTTCTTTAATTGGAATCGCATTTGACTATTGGGATCTTTTTATTTTATTTTTTTTTTTGTAAAAATTTTCATTTGAGCTCAATTTTTATTTTTCAAAAGAAAAATGTTTTTTGAGAGGTAAGAAAATGAATCTCACCGACATCAATTGCCAATTTTTTGTCTGCAGGAACTGTAAGTAGGAACTTTTTTTTCTTTCTTTTTCGTTAATTATATTTTTTTTTTTCCTCTGACTTTTCATGACCACGTAAAGAGGAAAGAAAATATACGACAAATTATTTTGTAAGGTTTCCTTTTATTTATTTATACAATATTGATATTTTACATCAGACTTTATGTCGCCTGTCTAAAGAGTTGAAAATTATTCATTACCCAAGTAGTTATAGCGTATTTGCAGTATCAATTATGAGTGTTAACAGAAAAGTTGCACACAATTTGTTTCATAACAAATTACTAATCAAAATACTTTGACTGATTGATTCATGATACAAATAAGAGTAAAAAATTTGAGGTCATACCACTCAAAATCATTTGCATAGTCAATTATATGTCATTAAGTTTACGAGAATATTTTTTATTTCTCATAAAAACATAATAGAAAAATCGAGTCTAATACACGTGACTTTTCTTTTTATAATGCTATGATTTTTTTATGTATTTCATTAATGCTCATATATCGATACATGTGCGATATACAAGAAATTTTCCTTTTAAAAAATATATTTTGCCATTACTTTAAATGTATTATGTATGAAAAAGGTGGATAAGTAATGTGAAACAACGTAAAGAGAGAAGAAAAAAAAGTAACAAATACATAAGCAGGCTTACACATTGTTCAAAGCGTTTCGCCAACGATCAAGTTTGATGGGTTCATGTTATTTAATATTTTTTGCTCAGTCAGTACGAAAAGTTTGTTTATTGGTATCAGCATTAAAAATTTGCAAACACATTTTCTAATCGTAATAGAAAATTAAGAAATTGAAAAGATTTCGGAATATCTTATTCGAGTGATCGTAAATTTAAAGTAATTAAAACGCGTATGATAATAAATTAATGTCGAGTGTTTAAAATTGTTAATATATTAAATTGTTTAAAAGATAAAAAAAAACGATTCACGAGAAAAAGAAAGGAATTAAAAAAGATAATAATATAAACTGTTAAAAAAAACGATGTGCGAATTTTTGTGCTTTTATATCATATGTCCTTGGCTCGTGTGTACTTTATATATGCTCCTTACGATGATATTTATCTGAAAATGAAAACTAGTGTCGAAATTAGATTAATGTGAATAGAAAAATTTTATTTAAAGAAAAAGAAACAGCGACGAAATAAAGTAGTGGTGTTCATTTATTAATTGAAATAAGAAGAAGGTATATAAAAGTGATCTATAACTTTGTAAGACTGTGGAAAAATGCGATGTGCTTTCTCGAACGTACGAAAAATAATTATAACATTTCCTTTGGATAATATTATTTTTGGCATAGAAGCTCGGAAAAACAGAAAAAAATTTTCTTTCATTCATTATTTCTCCATATTCTCACAAAACGTATTAATAATTTCATGTTGACCAATTCGATTACGCTTGTTATACAACACAAAATATTAATTTTTTTGTGGTTGTTCTATTTCCTTTAATGCCATGTGCTACATCAAGGACAAAACTTTTTTTTAAAAAGGTTATTCAACTCTACGCGTAATTGTTGAGATATAGCCTATATTATTTTGTGTTGGAAAGTCATTATTCATTATCTATGATTACCAAGCAGAAATAGAGGAAATAAAAGCGAAGATGAATTTGATTGAAAGTTTTTTTTTTGATGAAATCATTCTTTAGTGACGCGTAGTATTGATGTTTTTGCTACTTCCAAACTTGAATATTCATTTGTAAATTTTTAAGATATTTGTATGCAAATGTTCATAATTCTTAGTAATTAAACTCATATAAAGAAGAAATGTTTGAATTTCAAAAGTTTAAATTTTTGAACTCATTCAAAATCTCAAAAATTTCAAATTTAAATGCTAATAAGAATTAAAAACGAAATAATTTTGAAGTCAAATAAAATGCGCTAATATTTTTTTTTTAATTGTAATTGGTCACACAAAACAAAGCAACTTTTTAAATTGCATAGAAATTCTATTCTACATGCAAATTTGCATTAAATTCAATTAATTACAATAACCTTGCATAAATATGAGTAATGAATTATTTCTTCGCGGGGAAATACGCTGAAAAAAAAAGTTTATTAAGTTTAGAAATTACAACTAATAACTGTCTAGTTTTTCGTGGCATTTAAATCTACGAATATGAATATGAATGAAAGAGAAGAGAGAACTGAGTTGTGATATCACTTTTCTGTTTATGCCAGAATATCATCATCATTTGCAAAAAAAAAAAATTGAAAACAAACCATAAAATTTTATTGTCACGAATGAAAAATGAGAACCAAAAAAAAAGAAGTTGTTGAAAATAAGAAAATATTTTTTTTTACTCTCCCTTTTTATGTTCATTGAGAATCGTGTAAAGAATGGAATATTAACGCATGTGCAACAATAGTATATTAAGTTTCAATCTCTTCCTTTATTTTTGTGTCTAACCTTTCATGTGAACAAAAACAAACCTGAACTTTAAGATAAACAAAAACTTCGACTCTCAATTGAGATGGCAAAAAAATGCTCTCAGTTTTTTTTTTTTTTTTTTGTTGCCATAATTCGGAGATAAACCTTGATGTTGCTTGTGTATGGTGTGATAGGAATAGAGTAATCATGCGCGTTCGTTACAATCAATAGGATTCCAAAACAATGAATTTCCAGTACTCTCAAAACAGTTATAGTAGATACACCAACAAAAAATGGATTTCACATTTGTGGCTGATAGAATTTTTATTGTATAAAAAAAAATTAATTTAAATCTGTTAACTAAAATTTCAAGTTATCTAAGTGAATCAGAAGCCAAACGATATTTTTTAATGAGGAAATAACTAAACAGTTGTAAAAACAACAATAATTGTATATTTATTAAATCTTGTGAAACTGATTTTCATGATTTAGCGCGAAATAGAAAAAAAAAATCTTATTAACGATCGTTGCTAATTTTTTTTATAGTACAAGTGGTGTCGTACATTATCTTTGATCATTTTATTCCTCTTGCATTTGATATTTATATAAGAAAAGTGAGAAAAAATCAATTGCATATGACATTATTGAGACGTTTATTAATCGGGAGGAAAATTAAAAGGAAACGTAAGAATAATTGGAGATTAAAGTATAAATAGAGATCCAAGAAAAGAGAAAGAGGAGCGAAGATTTTCATATTTGAAAAAGTTGAATCAAAAAGAAGAAAAACTTTGAAGATTATGAAAGAATTTTATTGAGGTAATTTTTTATTCCGATGATCAGAGGAGACATTAAACAGATACACATATATTTAGTTTGTTTGAATTTAAAGGAATTTTTTGATTTTTCTTTTCTATCTACTGTACATATTTTCCACCGAAAAGTGTTGCTATGGAATGGAAATATCAAAATTGATATTATTTTTTTTGCATAAAAAAATTTTGTAGCTTTCTTTTTGAAAAAAAAAAAAACGTTATCATTGGAAATGTTATCAAGTATATTTATAAAGATATATGTGAACACTACTACTGCATGCTCGATTCGAAATTTATATTATGAATGAAAGTTGAGTTTTAGTATTTTAAAAATAAGCACCAATAAATCAGAACAAATTTAAATTATTTTGTCATTTTGGAATTGATAATTTAATGAATCAAAAATAATATCATGTCTTCGACACTGCCAATTATTAAACCAGAAATCTTTTTGAATGATCGATCATTAGTTGCTGTCTATTGCTTTGTCAAAAATTTTATAGGGTAAGTGCTTTTTAAATAAAAAAATCTCACCTTCCCTGTCTCATTATTTTCCTTATCCTTAATTATTTTTTTTCTTTCTAAGCTTTTAATCCATAAGAGACACTCTTGAAGCAGTAAACAAAACAAAAGGCAAGAAAGTTTATTGTTTTGTTTTCTGAAGAGTAAAGTCAACGATCTTTTTGTTTTCTTAAAGACACTCAAGGTCATGAAGTAACAAAATATACATATATTTTGATGAAAAATAAACATCACTAAATATTCTTTTTTTCTGCTTCATCTCTCATCTTCGTCAAGAATTATTGCTCTGAGTTTTTTTTAAATTAAAACTTTTGCACAATGCAGTGTTTTTGGCCCATTTTTTTTAGTCCTTTTAAATTTCAAGCTGATCAAAAAATTTAAAATTTATATTTTAATACTAGATTAAAAACAATTTATAATTTCTAAAAAAGTCAAAAATAATATTTGAGAATAAGCATGAACAAATAATCAGTTTTGTTTTTGACGGCACAATCAAAGCTTTAGCAAATAGTTTGGCAGGCACTAATATGATGTCACAGTATATTCAAATCACAAAACATTTTCGATGTTGTTTACAATTAATTTTATATTCATTCAAATGGTCATAAAAATATTTCAAATTTTTAAAAGGGAAACTTACAAGTAAACAGACAGAATAATTGCACGTCACATTTCGTGCAGCTGACAAGTGACTTATTTTTTTCATAGATTGTCAATTGTTTATTTTGCAAATTATTTATACGCTAATCAAAATAATTGAATATCAAAATGTTATCCACCGTCACATGTGAGCCTTCGTGTCTATTTTTCTTCGAAAGTCACAAATAAAACTTACTAATTAAGTCTAAATTAAGACATTAATTTTCAGTTTTCATTCATTAATGACTAAATTTAATTTTCGATTTTGTTCATTTGATTCAGTCGTCTCAAAAGTTCTGTAAATAAATAACTCGCTAATTGATTTATTAAAGAAAATGTTTAACCATAAAAAAATTAAAAAATCAGCTGATGGTAGCAGTCAAAATAAAAATCTTAATTCAAATATAAAGCAAATGTAAGTGTTAATTAAAATTCCGAATATTCTAGGCGGCTTTAAATTGAATTCACTATGCTCGGTAACACTGACTAAAAATAAAAATATAGCAAATGTTTTTTTTTGTACAATATCGATATATCATGAGTAAATTAATGAAGTAGAAGTTCTGATCACTCAAACATTATATGCCTTTTTTATTAACTTTAATTTATTTTGATTTGAGATCAGTGTTTTGATATCAGTGCGAAAACTAACATCATCAGTTGATGTTTGCTTTGAGTCAGGACAAATTTATACTATACGGTATATTCTATTTTTATTACAAGTGCAAGATGAAGTATCTAAAGACAAATATAAAGGAAATGTGAGTCAGTAAAAGATGTTACTTAATTTTCTTCTTTTCATTGTAATAAAAATACAAACTAAAATACCTTGAAAAATGATTAAACTTTGTGATTGATTGATAATATGCACAAACAAATCAATATGTTTGTTTTGTGATAGATATTTTTGTGTGGAAAAACATGTTTAACCTAGTTAAGCAACAACATTATCTTAAATCTTATGCAACAATAAAGAAATAATACTTTAATAGTTCCATCCGTGTCGTAAGAAAAAAAAAAAACTAAAAACTAATAATTGAAAATCTATAATTACATAATAGTAGCTTATAATGCGGACTAAACAATAATAATAATCACAGTCAATATTGCAATATTCTAAGAGATCGTGCGGTTTTCCTTGAACATCATTGATTGACTATATTACCATTCATATTACACACATTCATAGAGTCGTCGATGTGATGTGAAAGAATTATTCACAAAAGAAAAACAAATGCTGCAACGAATATGAAAATAAAAAAACATTCAGTTTCTCAAGTCTATGTTGCAATCGGATTTTTATGCTGCTACTGCTGCTGCTGCCATTCTCATTTTATTTTTTTTTTTTTTTCTCCTCGATGCTCAATGCTATTCGCTCACTAAATTTATACTCGACATATTGAGAGCATAAATTATGAATGTATTGTGTGGAGTGAAAATTTCATACTTTTTCCATTCATTATTTAAACTCTTTAATTTGTATTTGTTCTATAAATAAATTGATTTTCATGTCATAAATTTTTTAAAGTTTGTATGGCAGAAATAATTGATGATAAATTGGCTTTGCGCTATTGAAATGAAAGAGTTTATTTTATTAAACGAGCAAAAACGTATTATTACCACTACAACATTAATTTTACTCGCGAGTAAAATAAAGAAAACAAGAAGTTGAGAAGAACAAAAAAATTGAGAAATAATTTCTCACATAAACGAATATAAAATCGTACGATATTCATGTATTTACATGCGACTGAGAGTAAAACGTAATGCGTATATTCTCATATTCCGAACACAACGATAGATTTCTTAACTGCTGCAAACCAATACTAATACATCTTTAGCTTTTTAACCATTCACAATAATAAAATTTTGAAAAAGTACATTTTTCAATAGTCTTTCACAGTCACTAGGAAACATCTGATCACTTTAAATTTTTTTCTTTTCGTTTGTTACTTTTTCTGCAAAGTAGAAAAAAAAAATAGAAAAAAGAGAATAAAGAAAAAAAGTTTTCCAGGCAGAAAAAAGGAAGTTCAAAATATATAAAGGATTAAATTGATGATTATTTAAGCATCAAAATACTTTTTTTAAAAATAAAAAATGTGCATATAGTTTGCACTTGAAAAAAATGGCTGAAGCCATTCAGTGAGCGTTTTGTGATATCTTTATTTAAAGTTCTTATTCGTATAAAATATATAAATTGTGATAAAAAAATTGAATTTAATTCAAAAAAGTGAAGTACTTCCATGCTCAAGAGCCCTTTCAATCAAGTGAAATAATTTATTTAAAAAAAGAGAAAATTTATCAAAACTAAAAAATAATACTTGCTAAAGAAGAAGAATAATATTGTAGAAGCTATTACTCAAAGGGAAATTTTTAGTTATTTTATTTCCTACAAATCAACATTTATAAGCTAAAAGATCTTATCAAATTAGCCATCCGAAAACTGAAATATAATTTCACTGTCTGCAATTCAACGGAAGTAAACGCAAAAAAAAAAAAGATTTTTGAACCGTTTAAATTAGATAAAGTTTTCTAATAATTTTCGTTATATTATAAATAAAAAGAAAAAGCAATGAAAGCAGACATGATGGCTGTACATCAAATTCAATCGCTTGGAGCTAAGCAAGATATTTTAAGAGATGTTGTTATCAAATATATAGATCATTTTTATCCAGAGTAAGTACATGAATATAACATTTGTAGCCATTTTTCAAATATTTTAAGAATTAAGCTGGCAATTTTAAGATGAAAAAAATGTACAAAAATCTCTTAATGATATTAATAAAATGTTATAAAACGGAAAATTCACTTTTCGTTCATACCAAAAAGACTATGTAGTCTTCTTCTGGAATATCGCCATGTAAGCAGAAAAATAAAATGGTGGTCGTATAGAAAAACAGTCTCGAATGAAAAATTTTTTAATTTATTTTAATATTTTCAATAATAAGAGCTCGTAAAAAATTGCAAAATTGCGTGTATTAAAAAATTATTCTTGTGCATTTTTTTAAAAATGTGTACATTTTTGGTGAGTGAGCAGCATAAGCCTCGTGATTATCTGTAACTTTACATCTTGTCGTCCAACATACACAGACACATACAAATGTTTTATTTTTATACATGCACATTTCAAACCTCCTAAGCAGTCAGTCTCGATTCTCCTTGAAAATAAACGCAAAAAATTTATATATATATATATTTTTTCTACAAGTTAGAAACTATAAAACAAATTTAGAATATGGCCTTAAACATGTTTTCAATTTTATGCAGAAACATTTTTTTTTTTTTTATTTTTATTTTCGACTCCAATCAGAGATAAATATTTTTTTCTTTATCGAAAGGTTGTAAGCTAGCGCAGACAAGAAGAATAAGAAGGAGAGAATTTTGTTCTATTTTGCTTGAATGTGTGTGTATGAGTGGTGGTCCCTGAAAATTTTTTCCTACATTTTATTCATAATTTTAATTTATTAATAGCTAATTTGAGAATTAATTTATGATCTAAAAAAAATCTCAGCAATGTCATTCTTGCTAGCAAAAATTATAAATAAGATGGAAAATTGACGACGTGGTCGTACCGAGCTACTCCACTTAGATAAGAAAGAGTTTTTTTTTTTTGAGGTTCAATTTGTGTGAATTTATTAATCAAACATCTGATGATTCGTCACTCGTGCTGCTATCAAGGCAAACACTTGACTATGTACCCATACGAAATAGATTTGTCATATCATCAAATAACGCAAAATGAACGAATAAATTTAAAGTTTTTAAAAATAATCTGAAGGTTATATTTTGAATCACAACTGAAATGGTCAAGTTCATTGAATGATTAAAAAAATTTCTTTTTTTTTTTGCGAAGATAGATGAAGAGTAAGAAGAGGAAAAATTATTTCATGCGATTCAATATGAAGAAAAATTAAAGAAATGTATACAATGTGAGAAGAGAAAAAACGGTACAGGCCATTGAAAGGAGATGAAAGAAAAATTAATACACGTGAGCCAGAAATTTTTCCTCCTTTTTCGCTTAATATCAACAAACATTTTTTTTTTTTTTTCGTACAGATTGAAAAGTATACAAAGACAAAAAAAAATCATTTTTTCATTCCATCAAATTGGATTTATTTGGCTACGAAAAAAAGTCATTTATTTCTTCGTGAGTTAATTAAAAATTTATCAATACAAAAAAAGAATGAGAGAGAGAAAGACAAAGAGTGAGTGAGAGAGTAAGAACAACTTTCTAGAAATTCGCTCGAGTTTTCTAAATTTATCTCAGGATTTATCTAAAACTTAAAATTTGTAAGTTTTGTTGCGTAATCAAATGATGTACTCTCTTTTAAAAGAAGGAGTGAGCAATTAATTAAACTGACTCATTTAAATTTGTTCATTTTATCTGATTAGTAGCAATTAATGTTGACGATATTTTTTACTTTAAAATTCGAAAGACGTACGCAACTAAACTCACGTAAAGCAAATTTACACAATCGTAATTAAATATTTCATCAAAGTTTGAGGTAATTAATTTTTTTTTTCTTAGAAAACATAAATTACACACTCATGTCGAGTCAAGTATCAAGTGGAAAATTAAAGCTTCAATTTTTTCAAGAACTTTTTTAATTTTTTGTAAAAATGAATTTACAGTTCAAGATTTTTTGTAGTAATATTTTTATTATTAAAACTTGCGATGAAAAAAAAGAATAAGCAAATGAGACAATTGATGATCTAAGCTATAAAATAAAGTATGACGGAATCGGTTAAAACAGGTTGGAAAATCATTAAAATATAAATAAACTCCGTATTGTGTATTTTGAAAGTTGACTTCATATTTGTTATTGACAACAAAGTGAAATCCTTTTTTTTTTGTCATCATGTCTCTTAGTTTAAAATGATATTTACTGAATAAAACACGAGAATGTCGTATTCACTTCTTCTTTTATGACTATTTTGAGACAAATTTTTTGACTTAATGTTTTCATAAAATTAATGGTTCTTTGTGTACATTTTGACTGAATTGTTTAAACATGTTATGATTCCATTATAATTCAATATTTTCGAAAAAAACAAAAAACGAATCAACATTATACTAGGTCAGTACTGTCCAAACATTGTGTACACCATGCGTCATTAGCGTGCAACCAATTTTTTTTTTTTTTTGTTTTGCTTCACATTGGTTTCCTGCACAACATAAATTTGGTTTAAATTTATATCCGGAACCAATATCATCAATCAATTGAAGTAAAATGCGCTATAAAATTGCGTAGTATCAAAAAGTTGAAAGTTTATGCACCGAATGAAGTGAAAATTTCTTAATCGATGAAATTTTATTTCTCATTCATTGTATATAGGTATCGAGCAAAAGGGGTCATCTAAAAATAAATTTTTTCAGTTGCTAAGAGATTTATGTACTTCATAAAAAATCATTTCCTGATTTTGAGCTTCATTTAATGAAGCAATGCTTTTGCTTTGCAATGGCTATTTATAAAACCTACAATTTGATGCAAACTTATTTAGTATAAAAATATATAAATCATTACATCTGTTCTCATCAATGTATTTCATTTATTTATTGACAAAAATTTATTTATTTATTCCTTTTTTCTTTTAACTTCTTTTTTACCCTTTAGTGCATCCGGAACGAGTGCTGTCGCAATTGATAACAAAATTGAACAGGCGATGGTAAGTAAAAGTTGATTTTATTTGAGTTAAATGTTTAGTATAAGGAAAAATCGACCCAAAAAAGTTTACGCACAATAATCATAAACTTTATATTTTATTACCTTTTTCAAAAACATATAAATATAAAAATAGTTAGAGTCTAGAAACAAAGTGGCTGAATGTCATTTGCTCGCGAATCTTAACTAGTTAGTAGTCGCCACACATTTATTAAGTCAATCATGATCACATTTTATCGCACTTTGGAAGCAGTATAGAATTTCGACACCCACTTCAATCATGTTTCAAGATCTATTTTCAAAGAAAAACACAAATTTTTTCGTCTTATAACATTTGTATCTTTCATTCGCGAAATCTTTTTTATACAAATCAGAGAATTTATACATTTTTTTTTTTCGTAGTAGGAAAAAGATGATATGTTTTAAAAATAGTTCAACTATTCGATGAATGTTCTGACGTGAATTCCTTAAAAATTTGTTATATTTTATGAAGCTTAATGAAAACGTTCATAACATGACTGTGAAAAAAAAAAAAAATTGTCACAAATCAAATTACTATGACTTGAAAAGGCAAAAAATTTATAATTGCTAGTCATTGAGTTGTGACGCTTGCAAATAGAAATGATTATAAAAGAAGATAACAATTGCAACAAAAGTTATATGTTTGATTTTGATGTCATCATATGACTCACGTGTTGAACTAAATTATGTTTAAATCCATTATCTGATAAAATCGTGTAAACCTATTTAATTTTGTGGGAAATAATTACATTATTCGGTGAAATAAGAAAGAAGCTCACGAATGGTTTTGAAATATTATTTACTTACTTTCGTAAACAGTCATAAAACCTATTTAATTTAATTTTATTTTTTATTTTTACTTGGATTTGGCTTCGGTGTATATAATTGCTTATAGATACGTAAAACTCTATAAAAAAAAGCTTAAGTGCAATAAAGATTTCAAAATATCTGACGATACGATACGTGAATAATACTTCAAGGGAGACGATACCTCTTTGAATTCAGTTCTTATAACAACAATGTCTTATTCACTTAATTTATTTTTATTTTATTTTTCATTTGCCTCTTGCTCTTTTCGCAAATTTATCGACGTATGAAGTCCTACGGTGGTCGCTGAATGACGTTAGCCACAAACTCAACAAACCGATTATTTCTTATTGATCTCACACATTATTCATTCATTTTGTCTACAATTCTAAGTATTTAACATCATTCAGTAAAATTTGATCATTTGACAAAATAATTCGTCATGTTGAAAATTTTCAGAGAATTTTTTTTTGAATCTGTTCCAAGTAATTGTTATAATAATGATACTTACTTTTAAGTATGCATCTAACTATGTTATTGAACTAATAACATTGTAGATAAAATTATTTACCTTGTAAATTTGATATATGGAATTTCCGTGTAAAAAGATAAAGAGTATAACAAAGTTCACAAAGAAACTATTCTAAAATTTAATAATTTTAAAGTAATGAAAATGCGCTTAAAAGACTTCATTGTAAAATTTACTAATGATTTAAATTTAGATTTAAATAAATTAGAGAGCTTTACTTCGCTTAATGTGATAAATTACAAGCTAAACTTAAGTGCCTATTAAATAAATATGGATTCTTAGTTTTTTTTTCTTCATTTGAATAAAAATATTTCAATTCGATGCTGAAGTACAAGCAAGAAAATTATTTTTAGATTCTTAATTGAAAGAGAAAAAAAGCACGAGACACAATAAATTAGCAGTAAGATGATAGTAAACTTTAGAAATATTGATGATGAAGTTTTAATGTCGTAATGAAAAAGGTCATCATAGAAGTTTTTTTTCAACAGATAAGAAGAGTAGCAGTTTGGAGGTTGTCTTTTTATTTTTAAAGCGATAAAGCTAAACGTGAATTGATTTTTTTTTTTTTAAAAAAAATATTTCTTCTAAAAATTTACTTTTTGTTGATGTCGCTTTGTTTATAAAACTTTTTTTTTGACATAAATGTGTTAAACATTTTATTTACAATCTCAAAATTCAAACATTCATCATTTTTCATGCAAACAATGATTTTTTTTCCTCTTCGACAATTTCAAAATAAGTTGTAGTCTCACAGTCTCACTCAACACTTTTCTTAAAAGTCTTCTTACACGTTTCAAACTGTGTACTCATTCCCCGTGCAAAAAGGAACAAAAAGTGTAATTTTTCTCTCTTCAAAGTCATAAAAGTCAATGACTGCACTTTGCTTTTCTGCTTTGATGGCCATATCAAAAGAGTTATGTGTGTAGAACGATATAATTGCTAGCAGAGAGTCTGAAAGAAACCGACAAAAAAAATCTAACCAGACTGAGTTGTTAAGAGCATTTTTTTAAAATGTTATAAAATGACGTCATATGTATGTTGTATTGTTGCGAAATAAAATTTCACATTTGTTGCATCATACGATTAAATTCTTTTAGGGTTGCGTTCTAATGTTGAGTCATCAAAACTAAATACCCAAAAAAAATATAATGAATCATAAATCACACTATGCGAATAGAGATCACCTCACTGTAAAGTGACAAGTAATTACGGAACAAAAAAAGTGAACGGATTGAGCACAAATAGAAGCAAGAGTAATTATTAGCGACAATATATTGTCAAACTAGATCAAAAAGTCAGTGGGTCATTTTTGTGTTGAAAAAGCAACACTTTAGTTTCATGTATGTTGTTTGATGTAATATGACTTTTATGGAACTAAAACTAAGCTCAAAGTATTTATTACAACCAAGTTCGTGCATGCATCATGCATGACGTATGATCACTAATAACATGATGTCATTTACAATGCAACTCTGTAGTTTTGTTGAGTGATTCGTGTATGGGTATTTCTTATTTCTTTTTATGCTGATTTCAAGCCTACCTTTATAGTTAATAACAACACTCACAATACAACCTCACATAACACTCAACATTTTCTCTCGGATTGTATTTGCATTAGTTCGTGAGTAGTAAGCCTTTTCAATGTGTACACAATATTCATATAGCGAATGAGATATGTGGTCACAAAATACATTAAGAATCGGCTTTTTTTAAAATGAGTGAAAATGAAGAAATGAAATTTTATATATAAAAAAGAGGAACTGCTGGTTATTCTGATAAAAATGTATTTTCCTGATGTTTTGGAACCTCCCGGACATATTTAGCTACTAAAATTGAGTCTAGAGGTAGTGGAAGTGCTTGATTCCAGCACCTCCTCAAATGTTTCTAAAAAGCATAAAAAAGTTGAAAAAATTTTTTGGTCAGTTCCAGTCAGTTGGACATGACCAGTTCCATATGAGTTGTATCATTGTATTGTACTAATGCTTTAAATCCATTACATTCTGCGATTATTAACACTGAAATTAAGGAACAATTCAGGAATGACACAAGCATATATCCAGCATAAAGGAAATCAAGTCACAATCCTTCAAAGTCAAACTCAAGAGAGACAGGAAGAAAAATCATACATTGTGAAGGAAATTTTCCATACAAAATTTTCATATAAAATTTCTATACAAATTTTTCTTCAAATTTTGTGACGTCACAAAATGAGAAAAATTGATCAATTTTCAAAATAGCCAATTTTCGAAAATTGCAATTTTCCAAAATTGAGAAAATTGCAAAATTGCAATTTTCAAAATGAGCAATTTTGCAAAAGCCAATTTTGATTTATTTTGAAAATTGATCAATTTTCATTTTATTTTCGAACTCTGAATTCTAAAGAGAATAAAGCAAAAAATAAATAAATAAATAATAAAATAAAATATAAGGAATTATACAAAACACAAAAAGCTAGTGAATATAAAATAAAATAAAATAAAAAGTTTTAAATTTATTATATGGAATGCGCTATACCGTAATAATAAAAGCGATTGAAGGGAAAATTCTATAGGAAAAGTTTCCTGTTTTCATTTTTCTCGAACTGAATAAAGTAACTTAATCAATATATAAAGTATATATAAAAGTGAAAACTCGTGAACAGATTCATTTTTGATTTCACAAAGTGCACATTACATCGTCAAAAGCCGCGAGAAGTGAGAGACACAATTCCAGTTGATTTTCTACAATAAACTTTACTTTTTTTTTCGTTCGGATCCGTCTTGAAAAGAAAAAAAAAAGAAATAAAAATCGAGGGAATTAAAAAGTGAAAAATACTCGAATTGACAAGTACTTAATCGCGGAGTACTTATGCTTAAAGTGTTTTTAAGTCGATAAGAATTTTTTTAAACGTCAAATATTGGGCCGGAAAATCACGTCATTTAGCAGTTTTTATTTGAAAAAAAAAATTGATTAGATTGCTAAATACTTCAGGTCTATAGGAATTAAATTGATTAAAAAAACAAAAACACAATAAAACTTCACGTGATAAATATTTTCTTAACAAAGGCCAGAGATTGATTGTGAAAATAAATAAATAGGAAAAAAATATAATAAAATAACTCTTATCAATATTTTTATACAATATTGCATTATTGATTTGTGTAATATCACAAAATAAAATAATAATAACAAAAAACAATTTAGTTCTGATATTTTTACAACTTTAACAAGTGAAAAAAAAAGACTCATGACAATTATGGAAACATTAACTTATCAACACCAACAACAACCTCAAAATTGGTTGTATGAGATAAAACAAAAAGGAGATTCACAAACCTGCTATGTTATGGTACAAAATGCAAAAGTATGTATGACTTCGTATTACACATTAATTTAAATGAACTGAATTTTCTGTCTTAACCCAATTAAGATATTTTTTTTTATTGTGTTGCTTACAATGTCTCTTGAAATCTTTGCATATAGAAAACTTGAAAGTTGAAATTTTAATTCAAATTAAAAGTTTAAATTTTAATTCAAAGTAAAAGTTTAAATTTTAATTCAAAAGGAATTGAAAGGTTAAAAAAAAAAGTTTTAAAATTGACTGAAAAAAAATGAAAGAAGCTTAGAATGTTAATTTAGATTATTTTAAAAATTTTTTAGAATTCAATAATTTAAAAATAGAATTTTTAATGACTGTTGATAAGTATTTTCGAACGACTTATCGTTCAAAGTACGAAAAAAAACTCTAATTTTAGCAAACATGAAGTAACGATCGTGCTTTTTTTTATTGCGTTTCGAACTGAATTTTCTTATGTCTTGTTTACCACTTATCGGTTATATTTTCCTTATCAGTAAACTAGGCTTATAATTCGTGTAAGATACTTCATAATGTTTTGACATATCATCCAAAAAGTCTACGTTTTTATTGTCACATTGATATGATTTTTATATTATTTTCATCAAACAAATGACACACGTTTTGTGACAAATTAAGCTCTTTAAGAAAGACGATAAGGAAAAACTTCAGTGATAATTACTGCTTTTAGCTGCTCTTTCTACTTCTTTTTATTTTCATGATTGTTGTTTACAAATTTTTTTCGCATCAAGAATTATTTTCACATTTGAGTATTAATTAACACAATGGATGTGAAAAGTCATCAACCCATAAAGGAAGCATTGCAATGCGTGCTTACTTCATCGTATCAATCGGGAAGAAGAAGAAGAAGAGATGAAAAAAATAAAATAAAAATATAATAATAAAATTAAATCGCAATTAAAATGGCATTTATTGAGTATTTTTCCGAGCAATAAATTTGAAATATCTCAAGGGTCACAATACAGTCATCATTTTTCAAATAATAGAAAGGATTTTAGTTTCTAGGTATTTTTGGCAATGCTTCAAATTGTGATAAATTTTTAGATGCAATTTTGAAATATTAGAGGATGAGTGATTTCAAAGAATCGGATGTGAATTTTGTCAATTCTACAATAATTCTAATTTTGACGTCTATGCCTTACATTTCACAATTAAAATCTCTCAGAAATTAATCTCAGCGTTAGACTGCAAAATTTTATAAAGATAATAAAAAAATTGCCGACGATACTCGTAAAATGAATTCTTTCCTGATCGGATTTCATTCAGTCAGTCTCAGACTTAATGAATACTGTTTTTTTAATTAAATTTAGCAATTATTTAAGTCATAAAACATTTTGATTGATGTTCATTAAAACTCGTTTTTCCATTTAATTGTATTTACCTTATCGATTAATTGATTGAAAAAAGGGAAGAAAGGCACGTTTTTGAGTGAAAATTTTCTTCATGTTCATGATTCAGCTGAAACTTTTTCTCACATTTTTTTTTTTTTTTCATTTCTATTCGGATTGTAGAAGAAGAATGAGATGAATTTCATTGAGTTTATTACCATGTCTGTAGGCAAAAATAGATTTTTTTTCTGTGTGGTTCAGAGTCTGAGACAAAAATGAGGGAAAGGAATAACAAACCATTAATTGACTATTTTCGATAATATTTTGCAAAGATGAGGAAGTTTTTTAATGTAAAAATATCTCACGCTGATATCACTGAATAATGTTGCAGAATCGCGAAATTTCTGCGATTGAATTTCCATTTATCATAAATATGAGATTTACGTTTGACAATTGACTAGAAACTCAATCTTATTGACGTCACTCTTGATTACATTTCTTTCATTTTTTTTAACTAAAAAGGAATATTTTATTACTGCGGTGTAAAATTGATCACCTGATTGCAAAATGCTCATTTTCAAGTCACAATCTTTTGAAACTCTAATTTTCACCTCATTAAATCTTCATTAATTTTTTTACGTACGTCAAATGACTTGTGTGGTGAATGCATTGATTCGATTAATGAGAACGATTAATTTTCAGCTCCTTCCACACGTCTAATAAATAATTTTTCTTTCTCTTTCCATATTTGTAATTTAATAAAGTTGTGCAGTTGCTAAGCATTAATAAATAAAAATCTCACAATTCTCATTAGGTTGATGACAATTTTTATTGCATTTAGTTGTAGCATGTAACGTGCGAGCATTGAATTAATTTGTTGTAAAAAGTTCTAGGACTTTCTCACACATCTCATTATTTACGAGTTAGTCGTGTACATTTCACAATTGTTTAATTTAATCTTCTCTGTACGCAATCCAAAAAAAAGCCGGTTTTTGTTCATTTCACAGATCGTTTATGTTGTATGATCGTCGACTATTTGGCAAGTTGTAGTAAGATTTTAACGCCAAAAAATATATTCATTTCCATTTCCTATGTCAGTACGAGAAATTTCTCGTTCAATCTCTAAAAATGACTCAATTAATATTCTCACATTCCATTTGATTTAAAAATTATTAAAAAGCAGATTTTTCAAGAAATATGATATATGATGTGTACGTTCGAGTGTGGCAAATTCATAAATAATGAAACAAAAAAGAAGAAGAATCAAAATAAAAACAAACATAAACAATTCAAAAGTGTCGCCATGATCCACATTTAATATATTAATATATGAAAAATAATTAAACAAGAAGAAGCAAAAAAAAAACAAATTTTTCACTCCAGAAAAAAAAAAAAATAAAAAAAAAACAAATAAAATTTTATGCATACTTCACCATGTGTGCCGTGAATAATCAGTCTATTAACTGCGCAAAAGAAAAAAAAAAAGGTTCAAAAGAAACATTCTTCTTTCCTGTCTGTTTCTCCACCTGAAATACTTTTCATACTTCTTTAAAATTGTGTGTAGCGCTTTATTTGTCACACGAAATATGTTTTTATTAAAATATTTAAATACAAATAAAAAAAAACAGAGAGAATGTGATAATCAAGACGAGGATCTTGATATATTAATAGTGCCATGCGAAAGTAAATTAAATTTTATGCGTGCTTTGGAATATCTTGTTGCATGTTGATGATATCACCTCTTATTTTTTATTTTGCGAAAAAGTCGCGCTTCATTCGATAAAAAGGCGCAAAAAAAAAAACATTTTTTTTTATTATTATATGTGTAAATATTTATCTAAAGCCTTATTTCCTCATTGTCAACTGATGCTTCATGTCTGAAACTATTCTACAATATGAACATGTTATATTTTTAATACAATATGAACTGTACAGTTAGGGACAGAATTGAAGAGTAAATACAGATCATTTTTCTATTTTGAAATCGAAAAAGTCGCTTGCTTTAATGCAGTATGAAATAAGCTGTCGGAAAAGACCTCGTGTACACACTTTGTAAGATTCCTTACTATCACTCTCGGTGAAAGGAATTTTTGATTATTTTTTTTTCGAGTTTGACAGCACAATACACGAGTTGACGTGGAACTAAGGAGATTCATAAAATTAAAACTATTTCTAGTTTCTACAAAATTATTTCATTCAATGGAAAGATTCACGATGAGATTATAAATTTTTTTTGAATAATTGCCAAGTGCAGAAGAAAGTATGAGGTAGATTCTAGGGAAAGAAAGATAAATTTTGTAATGAAATATATTCAGCCCCTCCTATATTGTCGAGATAATTTGTCGTCTTTTTTTCTTTGATAAATTACTTTTTATGGACGTAGATATCTTACGGATTAATGCTTGTCAGCAGGATTACAGCCATAAAAAATTCATTAAACTACTACCTGAACAGATTTTCAGTAATCAATAAATACATACACAATAATAATTCTAGGAACATGAACACAAACATTACTTGTCACGTACATGATCTAATTTAGAGGTTTCATTGTTTTTTTCGGTATTTTTTTACTCTGCTTGTCAGGGTCATAAACTTCGAATCGTGTCGCCTTGAATTGATAATCCCTGACCTCTTCTATCTAATAACTACGATAGAATTTCAAGGACATTTTACTCTCTGATAAAGAAGAGACGACAAATTATGGTCATTTAATTAAAACATTATTTTTTTTTCTGTTGCTTTATTTTGTCACCTCGAAATTTTTTCAAGGCACGATTTTTGTACTGTGACAAGCAGTTGAAAATATGAAAATAATAATCATCTTTGTGCACGCATATTTCACGTTCCGTATTTGCTTTTAATGCTCTCTTCTTATTACATCCGTCACGAGAGAAATTTTTCATTTTACCTTATTCTTCTGTAAAAAAAATAAAATTTTTAAGTAATTAAAAAGAAGCAAAAAGTGATGTTTTGAAGGGAATGAAAAATAGTGGAAAATTTTCCATTTGCACGTAAGGAGCACATGAACAATAAGTACACTATTTAGTGTTAGTGATAACTATTTTTAAAAAGTTCCTTTGGAAAAAAAATTTGTGTTTCTCTCAAGTGCATTAAATTATTCCTGAACAGCACAAACAAGACGAAGTGTGAATGATTTTTATTGCCTTGAGCGGAACTAGGAATTTGAATTGTCATGGAATGTTTTTGAGGAGCACAAATTGATAAAGGCATATTTGTAAATTAGGTTTAAAATTTATGATGTATTTTGCAAGAATTTTGTTAAAAACGTGATGAACTTTAGATGCTTATTCAAAACTAATCTCGTGAAATTTTATGAAAATTGACATCATTCTTAAACAATCCCTAATGAGTCACTAGAAACTTAGCTAATTTTTCATCGGGTTTGTTTTTAATTGCATTTAATTATTGACAGGAATTTAAATATCACAAATGCTTGTTAATATTTATTTATGCTAATCAATATAACCTGCCATTTAATCGCTCCTATCTAATTAAATTCGTATTACTCAAGTATTACTAATATGGACTTTTGATCCACGCTTCTGTATAAACAAACATCATGCTGTATGAAAAAAAAAATTGTCATTGGTACTTTGCGCAAACCACAAAAGAAAAGAAAAGAAAAGAAGTAAAATCGGTACGATATGGTCAATAATTAATGACATCTGTCGCTTACTCTCTAATATGCTTTAATATGTACATTGTCGGTAGAAACAAAACCAAAAAAAAGAGCACAAATCTGTAATTTATTGTGTGACACAATTCTTTCGAATTGATTTTTTTTTCTTTCTTTTTTTCACTCTTTCCTTTCCTTTTGCTTTTCATTCATTTCACTTTTCATGTCTCGCAAAAATTGTCATCGCATGTATTGTGAAAATAAATATCAGCATTTTTAATGTTGTTTTATGTGTGTACAAACATGCTCATAACTTCTTTTTTTGCACATAATAATCTCTGTGTTTTTTTTTTCTTTCTTCATTCAATTTATTCGTATCAGGAGTAGTCGCGAGTATTTTCATTCGTAAATGCGCTGTAAATTGTCTCATACCGGTGGAATGTTTTAATTGCTCAGGACTTAGTTGCGTATTGTGACAGAATATAGCAAATAATGAAGCTATAAAGATATAATTTATTATCAACCTAGATCAACTAATATTTGTCATGAAGACTGATGAGTTATGAAGATTATAAACAATAATTTAATTATTTCGAAACAATGGAATTTGAATCTTTGTTAATGATTTTTTTTTTTTGTGACTAATTCAGATCATCACGATCATTCTTCACAACAAAATAACAAAATTTCTACTTTGTTAAACAAAGTGACAAAATGTAGACACAAAATAATTCGTGTTTTACTTTGTAGAAAATATGCATTTGATTGCGGTGCACTATTGCATTATACGTTATTGCTACCATCAATATTTTGCCATAATTATTAACTAAGAAACGAAACGAAACTTGTTTTAATGATATGGCTATATGTACAGCCAATAAACACGATCAATGTCTTCTTTTTGGTCTTTCATCAATCTTACTATGGTTTTGATTGATATAAAATATACAGCAGCTGCTGAATGTGCAAGAATGATGATGAAAATGAGAGTTTTTAAGTATGTGCAATAAATGATCTATTCAATGTAAATGTATGGAGATTATTAACGACTTAATGATAATATTATTTATTATCGTCTGTCTTTTATTGCAATTTGCAATGATATGATCAGGTTATTGACAGATTTATTGCACCTTAGATTTTCTAATAATCAATAATAACTTGTGCAATACGTCGATTTTCCTTTATTAGCATTTCATAATTATTTAATTGATCTTTTTATTAACATTATACTCATAACTAATCACACTTTTAATTTCTCATCATTTCCATTTTAGGATCTCGTCAAGTCCCATTTGATGTTTGCTGTTCGCGAGGAGGTGGAAGTTCTCAAAGAGAAAATTGCTGAACTTATGGATCGCATAAATCAATTGGAAGTAGAAAATACAATATTGAAAGCAAATGCTAGTCAAGAGACATTGTCTCAATTAACAACGGCAGCGCCATCACCACCTCCATCACAAATAAGTACACCTTCACAGCCGCAACCTACTCAGCCATCAGCAAATACACAAAATCAGGCAGCATCCTAGATAAATGAGCTATTAGGAATTCTAAGAAATTTTTAGGATATGATCAAAAGTGTTTAGACGTGCTAAGTAATATATAAAGAAAAAAAAAACATAAAAACATAATTCAATCACCTTCAAATTTGCCATGGCTAGAAAGAAGAGAAAGAGATGAAGAAAGTCTTCGAATGGAGATTGATGTTTGGTATTAAAATATTCTAGCTGCTATAACACATTAGTTAGTTCAGAGTTGCTATTCAAGTTCTGTCATCCGGATCTAGATTTATTTCATTTCCGACAGAGAAAAGAGAATGAGTTGGCACTGTTGAATAATATTGTATCTGAGTCTGACTCGAATTGCATGCAAAATTATGCTGAATCTAGATCAGGAACAAATTAGCCAACCAAATTATGATGGCAACTCTGCAATGCAAGCATATACTACAGAAAACTGAGTAGCTTACACATATTACAACATTTATGCTTATTGCTGCTGAAAAAAAAATAATAAAAAATATAAAGAAGAATGTGCCGCACAGAAAGTTTAGTTGACTGTTCAATCCGGCGAATTAATTGTGATTGAGATTATATAATTACATTTTAACTGAGAGAATTATTATCACTATTCTGATTTAAATGAGATAAAAAAAAAGAAGAAAAGAAAAGAAATATTTTTATAGAAGAAAAAAAAAACGCGAATGGAAGATAAGAAGATTATGCAAATCAAATAAGTAACAATAATAACATTTATAAATATTATGATACAAAAAAAATATCACGAATATGATAAAAAGTATGCAAAAGCAAACAAAAGTTATGGAAAAAAGGGTGCGAACTGACATAACTCGTACACACAAACAAATGATAAGCTTTGATTACATCATTTTTTATGCTCAGTATCGTGCAAAGCTAGAAGATGGCATTTGAATATGAGAAGACATTATGAGATTTTAGCTTTGACTTTAAATTAATGAACGATATTTGCTGTTCAATAAGCAGAAGAAAAACATGATAATTGTAAATACATAAAACTCACATATATACACAAAAACAATTAAATACAATAGTTAAATTAATTTTTCAGTTTCCCAACTCAAACCCGAGCTATACAAAATAATGAAGATAAAGTTGTAGCCATAAAAAAATGTTTGTAACATTCATCAGCCATCAAGTTGACTTTAATTAAACAGTTCAGAACTAATAGTGCCTAGCTTAACTTTGGCAAGAGATAACGCGGATGAAAAAAAGTTTCAATAAACCGTCCAGTGACCGACATTTTTTTTCAATCTTAATGACCTTCTTATTGAGTGTCTTATTACAACTTTTTTGACTATCTAATAGTAACTTTCATTTAATCAAGTCAAGTGACAGTCTAAACTTTTTATTATTTTGTAGTGCTTGGGACAACAAAAACTCTACACATGTTGACATGCTTTCTTTACGTGTAAACGAATGAATTTGTTTGTCAGATAACGAATAAATAAATACAATAAAAATAAAAGCTAAAATGAGGATGAATTAACAGAATGTAAATTATAAAGCATGCAGCATGTAAACCATAGTATTTTCTTAATAGACAGACAGATATTTATATCAACTCAATTATTAAGACATGAACCTTTAAAAACCACACATATACACACACATAAATTATTAATAACCAATAAATTATTATTCAAATGATGAAAAACATGTTGTTTCTTTAAATACACGCTTCAACTAGAGTAGGATGTAATTTAAAAAGTGCTATAATAATATCAAAGTGCATAAATTAGAACTGTTTATGAGAACAATTAAATCACTTTTTGTGATTAAAAACAGATTCAATTCCTTTAAAAAAAAATAGGAACTCATTGAAATTCTTTGATCTAAATTGTAATTTTAAGGAGCTTTTTCTGTCAGACTTTGTGATTGTTTTGAAACATTTTCAAGTTTTATTGAGAAGTGAATAATTACTAGATTTTTGACAAAGAATATCCAAAAAGCTCTACAATAGTCAGTGAATTTGGAATTTTATGGTTTTAAACCATTAAAAATTGTATGACTTTAAAACATTCTTTGTGAGGTTTTCACTTAAGAAAACTTTACAAATTTATAAAATTTTGATCAAATAATTTCAATGAGTTTCATTTTGGTCCGTTAAAAATAACTTTTTTTCGAGAATAGTATTTGAAAATATAGCAATTTATATTGATGTTGCAATAAGAGATGAAACAAAATTATTCCGATATTTGCATTAATATAAAAACATAAAAATATATAGCACTTGATATTTTTGCTAAAAACTAATGAAAAGATTGGAGATTAAAAAAGAGAAAAATCCTAGAAAGTGTGTACGAAAGATGAAGGACCTCATAAACACCGCTTAAAAGTTCTATAAAAAATTTAAGTTACGTACAGTTTTTATAATTTATTAGGACATAAGTCTTGTAAAATAGCAAGTGTTGTTCATAAGTGTATTAATTAATATAATATTAAATATCAATAATCATGTTTCTGATTGTACATAAAAGGAAATTAAATTGAAGAATATGATGAGAAAAAAAAATGTTTTTATTATCATGTAATAGACCTAACTGAAAGAGAATATTGAAAATGATGAGAAAGTCATAAACAAATTTTTATTTTTTTATGTTTCGTGTTTTTGGCTAAAATGAAAAAAATCAACAAAATTTTCTTTAATTTCCCAAAGAATTCTATTTTAATGAAAATTTTTATATTTTATAACCACAAATATATGTTTGGTGAATCTATTTGCAAATTTTATGGTTTACAAGATTTTTTAAATTTTTTCGTTGCATTGTTAATCAAATTAATTTTTCATTACATTAATTTTTTTCTTAAAAAAAAGAATATGGGCTGTGCTGAAAAAAATTAAATGGAAAAAGTTTTTTTTTTTTGTGAAAGAAGTCAAGAATAGATAGGAATGAATGAAAGATTAAGTCATCATTTTTAAATATATATATTTTAATGTAATGCAAAAAATACAAAAAAACCACAATAAAAAAATGATTCAATAAAAATTAATTAACATAAAATCTTTTACTTGATTCTACATACTAATTACAGCTTAATTATTTCTTTGTCAATGTATTGTTATTACTTTTAGCCTTTCGTTGTTGATGCATCTCTTCGTCTGTACGTTCTGTATAGAGATCTAAATGTCGTCCATTTTTCCACACGAGAACATCAAAGAATACTCCAATTGATGTTAAACAGAATGCTGTCAAGTTGACATAATATCTAAATAATTTCTGATCATAAAGTTGACAATTTCCTTTACGACCACTACATTGTTCAGTCCAAACTATACATGTCTCATCTATAATACGTCCATAAAGAATTGGTCCAGGAATTAGAGCAAATAATGATACAAGCATAAGAATCAGTCCTTGTGTTACACTTTTGTCTTTGACTGATACGCAACGGAAGTTTAATAAAATATTTCCAATACGACCAGAAGTTCCAAAACAATTTATAATTGAAGAAATCAATGAGAATGCATAAAATCCAAAGGCACAACCCTTCATACACGCACCCGGAGTCATTTTTCCCCAATATTTATCTTCTTCTGTCTCTTTGTCTTGAATTGATCGCCTTGAACGATTAACATTTTCATCATAATCGTAATTCCAAGTCGTAACATATTCATCGTCTGTAGTATCTTCATCTACCTCAGTTATTCCTAAATTATTCTTAAGTAATCCTAAAGTACTTGATGGAATACTTTCTGTAGTGTCTTTAAATGCAGAACTAAAATTACTTATGATATTTGATACTTCATAATGATCTGATGTATGATTTGATAAAAAGAATGGTGTTGTAGCACTCGGCGATAATGATGATAAATGGTATTTTGCACAATCACATTGAAAGTATGCCTGAAAGTAAATGAAATATTGCACTTTCATTTTCATTGGATGTACAACATCATTGGTCTTACTTTTCTTTGCTTCGAATACATTCTGCATGATGCAACGCATGGACTGAAAAAGGTGTCTCCCGTTTCTTCCAAACAAACGGGTGTGTAAGGAATTCCGGAACAGTAACAGTCATTATTACAAGCTGATGTCAAATTTAATCTTCTGTCGACAATATTTAATGGAATCTGGCCATCTACAATAAACAACAAATATTTACAATCAGCAAACTCCATTTATGGCAATTATGAAAGTCATTAAAAGCGATAAGAAAGTAATTGAAAAAAACAATCGACATACTAATCAATTGAGCGATTAATAAAATTGCATTGAATCTGAATGAAACACGTTTTCAAGTTCAATGAAAATCTGACCTTGAAAATATTATTCACAGATGTTTTGCATACCTGGACATGTGAGGAATAAATAAATGATTTCGCCAACCATAAACATTATTCCAACGATGACATTCCACATGAGGATTTTTGATGTTGAAGGCTTCATTTTTGTAATAACCATTCCAGATACCAAGAATCCCATCACCATACCAATAAGGGTAAATGGACCTAAAAATATTCACTCTTTTAGAATTACAGCACATGACAAATTCATTGGCTTTTCATCACCTGTTATTATAGTAGCATCAGCTGCATTTTTATGGAATTGCACTTCTAAATATTTACTCATATATGTGAAATATGCGGAAGCTCCTAATATGTAGAAAATTCCACTTAACGTATTATACATCAATAGCTTATTCTTAAAAAGTCTTATTAAGGTTTTAGGAAGAGTCTCGATGGGAGGAATATCAGTCAAACTTCTAAAATCATTTATGCTTCCTATATACTGTTCAGCATGCGGTAGGTTGTGTCTTAATGGCAATGAATCTTCAGAGAATACATCTTCTTTTGATTTCATCATTTTTGGCGTTTCATCATTTCTGTGAATAATTAATGACATTTAGGGACCAATTGGATTAATTCAATTAACTCATACTTTAATTTCTCTTCTTCTGTCATTGATTTTTTCGGTAACTCTTTTGGAAACAGTCCAATCAAAACAGCCACGATCATTAATGCAATTCCAATAAACACCCAACCTAACCAATAAGCACCCTAAAGTAAAGCACATTATACAAGATGTCAAGTTAAGTGCATTAAGAAATATTTACCATCCATCGAGGATCAGTGGAATCTATAAGTGGCGTCTTTGTTGGATCAATATAAATTTTCAAGCACGCATATCCAATAACAAAGCCAACAGCTGGTCCGAAAGTACTAGATAACACATTTATTTTATCAGTAATTAAATAATCAGTTAATGAACTCGATAAGTAGCATTAAGTAGCAATTACAAGCTTACCGTAATGAGAATGCATATGCAAGGAGAATTGGCGTATTCTTCTTTTTGGTTACTCCATCATCCAAATAAGTCTGTCCCAAAGCATAAAATAAGGTATTTCCAACACCCAAAACAAATTGAGATAAGAATATTAAAATTAATGGAAGCACAGTTTTGATCTCGTCATCACATTGACGCTCGCTGGGCTCATCTATGCACAGTCGATTTGATTTTCGTTCCAATTTTATTTTTTCCGAGTCATCAATCTGTTTGGGAAAAAGTTAAAGATTAGATTGGGAAAAAGTTAAATTGATCTTTGGGGTCATTTGTAAATCAAGGGGGTCTGAAGCTTTATTCAGAAAAATTATCAAAAGGAGACACTTACTGTAATATTAGATGAGTCCATGTATTCCTTAGTAAGTTTGAGAGCATCATCTCCAGCACCATAAAGAAAATGTGGCATTGCAAGAATAAAGCAACTTATAGAGCAGAAAACAACACCAATCGAAATAAAACGTGGTCGATTACTTTTGCCACCAATATAAGCCAAAACGACACTCAGTAAAATTTGTGAGATCTCATTACCACTCAAAATTAAGCCTGCAATTAGATTAATTTAATTTAACAGTCTGGCTTATCAAAATTTTTTTGTAGACACACGCAAGAAAAGCATGATAATTAAAATTCATAACTTACCTGTTGTTTGACTTGGAATCTTGAATCTTTTCTCAATCGTCGGAAGTGTAATGACAAGATAGATGTATCCCATAGCTTGAAAGATTCCAAGTATTCCATAAATTGCAATAAATGATCTTGTGTTGGCAAATCGTTGCAAAAATTGTGGATACCAATTGAACATTCCACATTGCGTATTTGGTCTTGCCATTTTTGAACTATGGACACAGAAAATTTTGAGAAAACAGAATTAATATTGAGACTTAATTTTCAACTGCATGTGTTTCCCTTCAATTCTATAAGCTGAATGGTAAAAACAAAACATTTATGAATTTTTTTATATTTGCTATCAGGAATTATCAGCGATATTGATAAATAAATATCTTAGACCTATTGAATCTTTTCACTTGTATTTATCGTCTTTGTGTACCGTTATCGTTTACAATGCGTCTTACATTGATTATTATGGCCTTGATTACAGTTTCATTAATTTGGAGCTTCGATACAGAAACAATTGATATCAGTAAGTATGACTGACTCTTGAGAATGTTTACGAATCACTTTCAACACACTTTCCAGTCACTTCTATTAAGTCCATTTCAATAGGTCAAATAAAAAAAAAGTTATGACTTGAAGTATGAAGGGTCAATTGCCTATCACATAATAAGTATTTCATATTTTTGTTTCATGTTGCATCTTACTAATTAACACGTTGTTTAGATTTATTGATAGTGAAATTGATGTTTTGTGTAAGGGATTACTTGCTAGGTAGTTAACTAGACAGAATGGCATTTGCTGATCTTTCCATCCAAAATCCAAAAAAAAAAAAAATCTACTGTTTCTCACCATTTACAGAAAATAAAACATATTAATAATCTATCGTATAACAGACCCCCATCCCCAAACTTAACTCTGAATCAAAAAATTAAAAGGATAGATTTTATTATGCATTAAGTTTCCTTCAAATAAAAATTGAACGTTATTTATGAATAACGACATACTTTCAAGTACCATCCTTCACCTAAATGTTTTGATTAGGAACTAACTAATCTTCACACCGCACAGTCTGATAAGAAAATATTTTACGATACATAGGAAGCACTTGTTGTCGAAGGGGTTTGCCATAGGATTATTTAAGTGCTGACTTCCTTAAAAGGTAATATAGAAAATGGTAGAAAATATGAAATTATATCCATAAGCTAAGGGCTTTTAAATTTGGTTAAGTTTCAAGTCCTTTTTATTCATGATTCATCAAGTGCCTATCTAACTAACTCAATGATCGATTCCATAGAATATTGAGAGAATGTTTCTTTTTCTTGAATTTTCTTAATCTCTTTGGAAATTTTGTCCACTATCAAGAAATGAAAACTGATATTTCCAACTTAGCAATAAATCAAATCGTTTAAATAATCTCTAATGCTTTTTAAATTCAACCGTCCCATGTTCAAAAAAATGACGAAAGAATTTTTAATTGGCAATTCCTTATCACTGAAGAGGATTTACATTCTTTTGATGTCACTTTTCCACTTCCATCTAGTCTAGCTCATAAATATTTACTCGTAATCTTTAATGAATTTGTATGATCATATTTTATAAATATCATCCATTAATTGATAATTGAGGGTGATCAAAACATGACCTCTTCCTTTCTTTTTAAATCTTTACGCGATGTCACTTTTTCTTAAAAAGTAAAAAATTCCGTTGATAATTCTTATCGATACACATAATAAATTTTTTTAAATCTTTTAATCAGAACCTTTTTCAGTTTTTTTTAGAAATCGTCCAAACACTCCGACTGTCCACACTCAACTGATTTTTAAAGTCAGTAGAACAACATGTGAGAGTGAAGCTGATTAACGTCAATCTTCAAAAAAATATTATTAAAAAATATGAAAAGGAATGAATTTTCACTGATAAACGTGCACACATATATTGATGATCATGTAGCTTTATTTTAAAGCTTTTTCAATGCTTGTAAAATCAGTCAGAAATGCACTATGATTAGATATTGTAATGTTATCTTATCGTTAGACAAGGACAGAAATTTTGATAAAATATCAGTTAGGTGGTGGCTATGAAAGTGTCAAGACATATATATCAATTTTTTCTTCAACATTTCATAATTTAAATTAATTTAGAGTTCTAAAAATTAAATTTCCTATTAACAAAGTGCAAATTGATTGTAAAATGTTACGGCCATCTTCACTTTATCGTTCAGATTCACGCCGACAGCCTGCATTAGAAGCTAACGCTAATAACATTACTGAAGGTTTATTTCTACACTAAATGTTTGATAAACTTTTATTTACTTTACAAAAATGAAATCATAATTTTTGTAGATTCTATTGACTGTGGTATAGTCGCGTTGGGATGTTGCAATTCCCCAAAATGTCAGAAAATGGGAAATAAGAAAACTTTTACGATCATCTTAGTTTTATGCGGCGTTATTCAAGGAGCAATTGAGTCATATTTTCGTATATCTGCTAAACAATCAGCGTTGACTCATGACTATGATCCAAGAATCATTGGTATGGATGAATGTGTTAGTGAATTATGATAAAAAGCATGTCTGATAAAAATATTTTGTTTTCTATTTTATTTTAGATTGGTTGATAGTTACAAGTGGAATATGTCAAGGAATTTTTGCAATTTTTGTAGCCTATTGGGGTAATAGGATTCATCGTACTGGTTGGTTAGGTGGACTTTTTATGATTCAATCATTTTTGTGTATTTTGATTATCATTCCAACTCTTGTGCATCAGTAAGGATTGTTTTAAGTCACGCACGTGCGATTAATACTTTTTTTTAAAAAATTCTTTAGTTCCGATGATAACAATACGATTGGTGCGATAGAGCTTTCAATGTTATGTGTTCGACAGAGGATGGAAAATCTTACGGTTACTGATCTTCATAGTTCAACAACATTGATTTTATTATTTGTATTACAATTTGGAATTGGATTAGGAATTATTGCATTCTATTCTCTTGGATTTAGCTACTTAGATGACAATGTTCATGAACATGAATCGCCTGGACTTATTGCAGCCGCTCTTGCTGCTAAGTTTTGGGGTACACAATTTGGAGCTTTAGTATCATTGATAGTTGGTTGGTCTCCATTTGGATGGTTTTTAGGATGGATAATTTTGGCGCCAATTTTATTCATTATTGGATTTTTAGCAGTAATGTTTCCAAAAAGACTACTTAGTACTGTCGTTAGACAAGCTGCAAATAATATTCTAGAAACATCTACAAATGCAGTACATGCTTCTTTGTCAAATGCAAAATTCCTAGCTGATGTAGATTTCATGCCATCATTAGGTCGAGTATTCACAAACAAAATTGTCATCTTTAATATTTTTGCGGCAGTCTTTGTACAGACAGGATTGATTAATTTCTTTAGACATGAAACAAATTACTTACAATCAAGATTCTTTATTCCGACAAGTGAAGCTGACGGATTGAATAATGAATGGACCTCACAGCTTGTTGTAAACCTTATGAAACCTCCAATGTTGGCACTATCAATACTTGTATCAGGTTTTTGTCCATTCAATAGCACTAAATTAATTACTTCCTAATTAAATCTTTTTTAGGTCTTGTAATTGCAAAAGCTAATCCGAGTAGCAGGTGAGCATGTTGTAATTTTGATTCCACTTTTAATACTAATCTGTATCAGAGAGAGAAATATTTCTGATGTGTTCCTTCAATTAAATAAATTGAAAAATTGACTCAGATGTATATATGGATAGATAAATCTACTTTTATTCTCTTTTTAGAAAAATTGTAATGTGGAATATTTTCGCATGTAGGTATGTACTGCACTTGTGATTCTATGATTTATTCACAATCTACAATATTTTTTTAAAATTTTAATTTCAGTCTTGTGGTCATCTTCTTCATTGGTATGTATCATGCTTAGTAAATTAGTAAATCAAAAATTAACTGTTTATCAATTTCTAGTATCAATATTTCTAAAATGCGATCATTCGCCAATTGCTGGTTCATACCGAGGAAAAATTATCAAGCCATATTGTGCACATTCTTGTCTATGCTCTGATAACACTCCTTTCCTGCCTGTTTGTCCTGAAAATGGCATTCAAACTTTCTACAGTCCTTGTCATGCTGGATGTGGAGCAGAAATAATGCTTAATAATGTTAGAGTATTCGGGAATTGTAGTTGTGGAGTAGACATTATGTTACCTATGGAAGATACGATAGCAACAGAAGGAGCGTGTAATATGTCAGATTGTCAGCCTTATTGGATAGCTTTTCATGGACTTATAATACTAGCTTCTGCTTTAATAGCATCTACTTTAATTGGAAAGATTATCATATCCTTAAGAGCTGTACTTCCTCAAGATAAATCATTGGTAATTGGTTTAGAATTAGCACTTCTTGGAATCATAGTTTACGTACCAGGAAAGATGGGATATCGCGTTATTGCAGGTATGATGTTCTGTTAAAATTCTGACAATAATGCTTATATAATGAACAATTTTAGACAAGACTTGCCAGTATTTTGCACCAGATGGAATAACATGTTTTCTGCATGAATCGCCATTGTTTGGGAACTGGTTAAATATTATAACAGCTCTGCTTATAATTTTGGGTATAATTTTTGAAGTAATATTACTATTTGTTGTGGGCGACTTGATTCTTTATGGCGATGAACCTGATGATGTTTACAGGCAAGTTTTAGCATTGGATTTTTTTCGATGCTTAAATTCAATTTTATTGAAATTTTAGACCTATTGAAATGAATACATATCGAAATGGAGATTCAGTAAATCCACCTGTTGACGAAAATCCAACACCCAATACTGCATTGTTACAACAAATAACTCAAAGTGTAGAACAACCACAAAATTCACCGGGAGTTACTTATGCACAAATTCAACGGCATAATGCCACAAATAATGATCAAAATCTTGATTTTCGTCTTCAATCACAGAGAAGTGATGAAAATGGTTCTGTGGTGTCTGATTATCGTTCCGTTTCTTCTGGTTATGTTAACTTACCGCCAATTACAACCAGGAATATTAGTAATCGACCACAAAGTCCTGAAACAAGTTTTTGATGGAATAACTCACAATATTAAACACTTTATATTAAGTCAATTACTTTATTCATAATATTAAGTTTAATGCATTTTAATTTGCTACTTACCTTGTTGACTTTTTCTCACTAGTTGATCCTCAAGTATCTTTCCTAGTCTGTAAAATTATTCATGAAGCCATTTCCAAAACAGATTTTAGGAGATATAATTTTGTGGAAACAAAAATTAATCATGAGATGAGCATGAAAAAGTCGCGTTAAACAGAAACAAAAATAAATAAGATGAGTGTAAAAAAAAATATAAGAAACAAATGACTTGTTAGTATGAAACAGCACCAACAGCGAAGATTTCTTTTTTTTTCAGCACAGGAACACTTTTTTTTCTACAGCCAAAACACAGCTAACAGCAAAAATCCGATTATATCCACAAACAACACTGATTTCCTTTCTCTCCTATCTCTTTCTCTCCACACCCCACTTCCACTTCCAATCTCATCAGTCATTATCCCCAAAAAAATCACCACCACACCATGTACTGCGACTGCAAACTGCAACTGTTCAGCTAGCTATCAGCTTTAGAGAAATTGTCTCCACAGTTATATACAGCAGTAGCAGCATATGTACTGGAATCGGCATGCTTTTTGTACTCTTCAATAACACGAAACAGGACATTTATTCACCGCCAAAATATCGGCAACTTCCTGTATGTATGTAAAAGTAGAATATTATTTTTTATTCTTTCAAAATTGATTTCATAATGGGTAGGTAGGTATATTATTATTTTTATATATATTTTCTTTGTTTCTTAAGTTTTTAAAAATTTATATGCATGTCTTCTAATATTAAAGCAAATAGAAGAAGCTAGGCAAAAAAAAAAAAAAGATTTTTCATTGTAAGATTATTGTTTTTTGCTGCATTAAATCTAAAGTTACACAAATTGTATATCTTAATGGGAAATAGAATGAAGGTTTGAAATAGCATTTTTTTTTGAAAAGCACAATTTTCTTTGATCTTTAACTAAATTATATTTAAAGAAAAACACTCTTCTTTACTAATTGATCATTATACTTATTTATCCAATATTGATTGTTGTTTGTATTTAATTTAGTTGAAATTACATTGAGATAGTTGTAAAGTGACATTTAGAAAATTTGATTGATTTGAAAAAGTGCTTAATTATTATTATCTAAATAAATTTATCAAGTTTTTTATGTTTTTATATTTCTACCATCAACAATACTCGACATTTTTATATAGTAATATGTAGTATATTATTGAAGTTAAAGGGTTGATTGAAAAAGAAAAAAAAAAATAATTGAAATACGATTGTACCTTTTCATTCATTAAACGCATATTCATTTTTCAAGCATTATTTTGATGATTTGATCAAAAGAAGCTGCTCTATAGCTGTGACTCTGACTGTTTATTCACGACTTTGACTACGATTTCTTGATGACTTGCTTGCACTACGACTTCTGGAACGACTGTATGATCGTCGTTTGGCTTCAGGGCTGTCTGATCGTCTCTTGTTGTCTCGTGAACGTGATCTACGACGTCTATCGTAAGATGGAGAGCGACGTCTACGATCGCGTGAACGAGATCTGTTGAAAAATACAATAAAGTCAATTAGTGCTTAAGCTTGATTCTCTTTGTAAATAGCAACTCTTCAAAAATATGTAAATTTTGAATCAAGTCATTAGTGACAATAGACACAAAGTTTTGTGTGTAGGAGGAATCTTCTTATAAATCACACTCAAAAGTCAAATTTCCATAAATGAATAACTCACCTACGACGACGGTCATAACGTCTTCTTTGCGGAGATGTTGGTCTTCCGTATCTTGCCATTTGTACTCTATAGGATTAAATCATCAATCGAATGATTGAAAAATTGATATTTTTATGTATAATATACCTCAACTCCCTTCCATCAAGAACACGTCCATCCATTTCTTGGAGGGCTTCTTCAGCGTCACGTTTCTCATAGAATCGAACAAAAGCAAATCCACGACTTTCACGAGTATGACTAGAATTAATATATATGGATTAATAAGAGGAAATGTTTATGGGGGGTTCATAATTTTAATAATTGGGATAATTACCGGTCTCTAGGAATGTAAATGTCACCAACTGAACCACATCGTTCAAAGACTCGTCGGAGATCTTCGGGTGTAGTGCGATAAGTCAAATTATCAACCTAATCAAAAATTAAGAATGTATATAAAAAAAAAAAAAATAACAAAAATGGAGGAATAAATGTGCATTTCTTACTTTTAATGAAATCATCCCTTCAATCTTGGGTGGACCACGAGCAGAATATGACATGATGAATATGCACTCTTTATAAACACTTTTTAATTACAATTGATGATTATTGCAGCTTAAAAACCTTTAAAAATAATAATTTTAACTTTTTTCACTTTTAGCGTTTTTACAGGTTTGCAATTTAACACCCTTGAAATGTCCACAATAAGCTACCGAATCCCGAGCAATACAAGATTTAAAGCTTTTTATAGGAAATTTAGTGATTTCCTTGAATAATAAATTAATAATTTTAATAATCATTTAAAATAACACAATAATATTATAATGATCCAAGTAATCATCGACAGAAATCAATGAATTAATAAAATCAACAAAGAAATTTGAAAGTTATTAGACGGAACATTAGTTACTAAGAATCATTCGAAGGGGTATACAAAAGTTAAAAAAAAGTTCTAAACTCGCACATTTTTGTGATTAAAATATACTTTTTAATTTAACTTTGCTTTCCTTACAGTGAAGGTTTTTCCTTTGTTTTTCCACTCGCTTAATAGATAACGGTCAATACAGTTTATCAATAGTGAAAATGGAAAACGATCCGGAAATGCCCAAAATTAATTCACAATTTTCGACTTTAAATGTTAATGCCGTAGAATTTGTTCCAAGCTTTGTCGTTGGGCCAGCAAAAGACATAGAAAAAAGTATTGAAGATCCACCTCCTTCAGTACAAAGTAAGCCTGTTGAAACGCCTGAAAACAATGGAAATGGTAAGTGCTAAAACTAGTTATAAAATGAATTTAATCACGCAATAAAGAAAAAATTGCCACATCAAATGTCTCAAAAGAAATATGTATAGTATGTACCTAAAGAAATTTTTGACCTAAATCATACCGTACATCATTCGAAAGGAAAAATCTTAATAATCATGACTTAATGGACAAGTTTTAACATAAAAATTATCTTGTAATTAATAATAGCTGCTGAAAATGAACCAATTGATAATTGGGATGAAGAGGAGACGATTTTGACTCCAGATGGCGAGGAGGAAGTAAGTCAATTTCCATTTACTTTTTATATCTTTTTTTGAATTGAAAATGATGGAACTTACTTATAAATTGATCTACAAACTCTAAATGATAGGAAATGGAGACGGACGATCCTTTACCAAAACCATCAACAAAAAGAAAACCACCGAAAGTGGAAGAAAGTTGTAGCAAGAAGGAGCATGTAAATGTTGTTTTTATTGGACATGTTGGTATGTTGTTGTCGAAACTTTTTTTTTTTGATTCTGAGTCATAAAAAAAATTATTTATATTGTAATAATATTTATGTAGATGCTGGAAAGTCTACGATTGGAGGTCAAATTATGTCGCTCACAGGCATGGTCGACAAACGTACATTAGAAAAATATGAACGAGAAGCTCGTGAGAAATCTAGAGAAAGTTGGTATCTCTCGTGGGCTTTGGATACAAATCAAGAAGGTATGTTGCACTCTATAATCATTCATAGTTACGTAAATTAATTATCACGTATAAATTATTATGATGATAGAGCGAGATAAAGGCAAAACTGTCGAAGTTGGTCGAGCATTCTTTGAGACTGATAAAAAGCACTTTACCATCCTTGATGCTCCGGGACATAAAAGCTTCGTTCCTAATATGATTGGTGGTGCTGCTCAAGCTGATTTAGCAGTTTTGGTAATTATCATTACAATTCTATTTTGTTGACATTTAAATTCACAGTTAAATAATTCATTGCATACTAAAGGTTATTTCCGCCCGAAAAGGAGAGTTTGAGACAGGATTTGATAGAGGAGGTCAAACTCGTGAACATGCCATGTTGGCCAAAACAGCTGGCGTTAAACACTTGGTAGTTTTAGTCAATAAAATGGATGATCCAACAGTTAACTGGGAGGAAGTGCGCTACAACGAATGTAAAGATAAAATCTTACCATATCTTAAGAAACTTGGGTAAGTTGCTGCTACTTCTCTCAATATCCTCAACATCATTATAATTTCAAAAAATAATTCAATTATAGATTTAAAGCAAAGGACTTGACATTTATGCCGGTATCAGGAATAACAGGACAAGGTCTTCGAGATACAATTGATAAAAATATGTGCCCGTGGTATGACGGTCCAGCATTCATTCCTTTCATTGATGACCTTCCTTCAATGAATCGCAAAACCGACGGTCCATTCATCATGCCTATTGTCGATAAATATAAGGACATGGGAACTGTAGTAATGGGTAAAGTTGAAAGCGGTGTAGCGAGAAAGGGGCAAAATTTGTTAGTGATGCCTAATCGAGTAAGTTATTGACCTGACACTGCTTGGCATTTATATTCTCATAAATAATTATCATCATTATAGACTCAAGTAGCAGTCGATCAATTATGGTCTGATGAAGAAGAAGTAACATCAGTAAGTCCTGGTGAAAATGTAAAAATCAAACTCAAAGTAAGTTCTTCATGACATTTTTTAAGAGATTTTTTGGACATTAATCTTTGAAATTTATGATCATGTAGGGTATCGAGGAAGAAGACGTCTCTCCCGGCTTTGTTTTATGCGATGCTTCCAACCCAATCAAAACAGGCAAAATCTTCGATGCCCAAGTAGTTATTTTAGAGCATAAATCAATTATCTGTGCAGGATACTCGGCCGTTATGCACATTCATTGTGCAGCTGAAGAAGTCACTGTTAAAGTAAGTTTCAATGTTTTCCCACACCTATTTTAGTGATTAATGGAATAATTGTGTCTTTGCAGGCCCTTATTTGTTTAGTAGATAAAAAATCTGGTGACAAATCGAAAACACGACCAAGATTTGTAAAACAAGATCAAGTTGCAATCATGAGAATTGAATGTTCTGGCATGATTTGCTTAGAACAATTTAAGCTCTTCCCACAAATGGGTCGATTTACATTGCGTGACGAAAGTAAGATTGAATGTTTTTTATTTTTCTAGTAGAATTCTTAATTAAATAATGAATTTTTTATTGCAGACAAAACAATCGCCATCGGAAAAGTGTTAAAAGTTATTGAATAAATATTTGCGCTCTTTTACAAGTTACTATATAATGGATATAAAAAGAAACATTTTTTATACAATTTGCAACAGGAAACACACAAAAATGAAAATGATATAAAAAAAAAGAAAAACAAAAAAATGAAAAATGATATAAAAAAATCCTTATAAAGCTTAACACATCTGAAACATGAAAAAGGTTTTGGCTTTTCAAATCTTCCATTTTTTTCATACAAACATCTTCAAATCAAAAACAAAAAGTAAGGAATCTCGGACATCGCGACCAGATTTTAACCAAGCCTCAAATAAAATTCTCCTCGACAACATCTATAAATTTGTTTATAATTCTATCGAGGAGTCATCAGTTGTATGAACAATCTTATTTATATCCTTACTACTACTACTGTACACGAGAACATTTGAGGATGACAAAAATGTTCACGATTTTTCGTAATTCCAAAAAATAAAAATTGGAAGTTTTGAAAAAAATCTCTCAGTTATAAAAGAATTCAAATGTTAAAAATAAAGGAAAAAAAATTGTGTAAATAACACATTATGCAATGTAAAAGATCAAATACGAGCATTAATAATATAGTAAAAAGATGGCATGTTAAGTGATCTTGTAAAGAATAGCCAGACATGATCTGGATGAAACATAATGAATTGTTATATTGCTTTTTGCTTGATGAATCCTTAAAGAATTTTCATTCGTATCGTTTTTAAATGAAAGAAAGAAAAAAAATATAAAAAAATTCACTTCCCTTAATCCCGTTTTTTTCTTTCATTTTTTTATATTGAATATTCATATTTATTATTAGTTGAAATCAAAACCTAAACTTTTTTATGTTTTAAAAGCAGAGATCGAAGCCGACATTTTCGGCTTATTTCATTTTTTACACTTTTTGATAAAATTAAGCTATCTACAAAGTATTTTAGATATTCTAACTATTCTTTGGGTCATTTTCTATGATTCTGAGTCATATTTGATAATATTAGAAGTGTATTAAGCTCAAAATTTAACTTTTAAGTTTGTTAAGCCGAGAAATAAGCCGCGGCTTATTTATCGGCTTAACAAATTTAAAAGTTAAATTTTGAGCTTAATACACTTCTAATATTATCAAATATGACTCAGAATCATAGAAAATGACCCAAAGAATAGTTAGAATATCTAAAATACTTTGTAGATAGCTTAATTTTATCAAAAAGTGTAAAAAATGAAATAAGCCGAAAATGTCGGCTTCGATCTCTGTTTAAAAGTTCTTAATTATGGCAACAAAAAAATTACTGCGTGTACAATGCTTCTATGCCATTTTATGAAAAAACAAAAAATTATATGAGGAATAACAAAAAAAATCTTATTTAAAATTAAAAAAAAAAATATTTTGATTAGCTACTGATGAATTAATGGACTGATTTCTCAAAAGTATGTGATTATTCCTTATTTTGACGTAAGTCTGTCTGTCTTATGATTACGTACTTGTGTGAAGTCAGTTGATCAATAATTTGTTTTTAATATAAAAAAAAAATATATCGAAATTTTCTTCTGAATTATTTTTCTTTATTATTAAACTGATGAAAAGTTCGTTAGCAATAATAATTTTTCACATCATTGCAAATTAAAAGAAAAAGGGAAAATATGATAAAAAAAAAAATTTGCTTTACTCTCCTTTATATATACATTTATGTCCACATACATTTATACTATAATCATTAAGTTTTTTGTTAGCAATCTTAAAAATTCTCTTGGATAATATTATGTCATGTCATTTTAAAATGAAGAAAATTTTGATTTAAAAAATTATAAAATAAAAAAAAGAAGAAAAAAAAATAAATCTTGAAAGCATGACGATAATAAAAAATAAAGCAAAATGATTTAACATCATTAAAAACTATCCCATAAATGTTTTGGTTTTATTCTTTATTCTAACTTTCAGTGCTTGATTTAATTGATTTAAGTTTCTTTGCAGTTTCTATTCAGACATTTTCATTTCATCAAAATTTTTCAAATCATTCAAAATGAAGAAGATTTTAGTACATCAGGAATGCTTCAAATTCTTACGAGCCCTGTTTTCAGATTGATTGTGAATTCAAAATTTTTAAAATTAATTCTAAAATCTTCTAGAAATCAAATGTTTAATTTTAAACTTTTAAAGAATCCTTCAATTTTAAAAAGCTTAATGAGAGTTATTAAAACTTTTAACTTAGAATTTAATTTGGTTTTTTAAATCTCTAATAGTGATAGATATTTCAAAATATTTCTTTAAAAAATTTATAGGTAATTGCAATTTGCAATTTAAAAATTTGTAAAAAGTTTCAACTTTAAATTATTTTTTTTTTAAAAAAAAAATGCTTTTCAAATTTTACAAAGTACGTTTTAAAACATTTTACATAATAAAGTTATTGTTTGAATCCATTTTTCTACAATTTTATAATAATATAAAGACTTATGCTTATGTTTATTCACCGAATAACTGTTTAATTGATTGATTTACTCAATTAATTTCGTTTTTACCAACAACAGGAGTGTACAAGAATTTCAATAAAAGTTCACTGTGATTTGGTTAACAGAAGCAAAATTTTGTCTTTATATTTTACTTAACTTGATTGAAAATACGTGAAAGCTAAAGTTATAGTCTATTTATATTTTTGACAATTTTGAAAAACTGTTCAAAATTTAGAAATTTGTTTGATCAAATCCAAAAGTTCAAATTCAGTCAGAAAAGCTTCAAACTCTTTTTATAAAATTTTATTCTTAAAAAATAAAGAAACATTTTATTTTTTGTTTTAAAAGGTAACAGAGATTTTTATATTAAATAAATATAAACTTAAGTTTTTAAAGTCAATATCTAAACTTGATCATCTTCATAAACATGTTATTTTTATAAATTTTTAGAATTCAAACTATCCCATATGCAAATTTTGTTGTTGAAGAAAAAATTATCTTTGCATAAAATCTCCAACAACCAGACAAAAAGCTAAAGTTTCTAACTCAAAATAAATAGCAAATACATGTTGCACTGCCAATAATGCATAAGCATGATTAAAACTGCATAACCAGTTTTCTTCTTATTTCTCTTTTGACGTATATTTTTTCTAATATTTTATAATAGAGCTTCATAATATTTAAAGTTAGATATGCTTTTCATTTCTGCACATTTTGCCTTTGCTGCTATTTCTAATACACGTACGAAAATACATAAAAGAAAAAATTAGAAAAAAAAAAAAAAACATTTTGTGTAGAGCGTAAAACACCACGAAATGAGCAAGCAGCAGCATCAAAAAACATAGACATTAAAAAAAAGTTTGTGTGTAGCTTACACAAATTGTATATGTTTTGGACACAACAATCAAATTATCAACATGACACATTGTTATACATCAATTTTAATATTTTCGTTTAAAAAAATTTTCAAGTGCATGAACAGGCAGCACAAAAAGAAAATGCATGCATGCATCACTATTCATACTTGAACGATAGTAAAGTTCTCATACAAAGAAGAAGAAGAAGAAAAGAGAGTTTCTAGCAATAAGGACATTGAACTACATGATTTTCTATATGCGGAAGAAGAAGTGCACACATACATAATGTACATTTGAGATTACTTTACGTTGGATGCGAAATGTTGAATTGTACAAAACTTCCATTTCATGAGACTCTAATAGAACGCATTAGAAAAACATCGTCGAAATAAAAATAAAACGCACAGTGAGCACATGGCTACGCTTACGTTTACATTGAAAACAGCTGTTTTTCACATTGTGGATGTATAATCTAAAAGAAAAACATAAAAAAATATAACATTCGGATGTGTGTATAGCATTGGCATACAGCGAGCGCGAGATGCAGCAATACATCTCACGAGTATTAGAAAAAAATGTATATATATATATACATGGATGGATAGAAACGAAGCAACATCTCACAAATAATAGAGAGTGGAGTTTGAAAAAAAAAGAAAATCCTAAAAAAGAACATCCATGCATTCATGCTACCCTAATACGGATTTGATTAAGAATTTGAATTCTTTGTATAACTCTCAAACTTTGCAAATCTAAATCCTCGCATCTAAGCAATTTCTAATGGCTTTTTATGTAGATTTATGATGATATAGAGGAGATGTCTGTCGTGTGAAAAAACTATAAAGTTTAAAATCAAAACACAATGTTCAATGCTTCACACTTTCATGTCCTCCTGCTCAATTCCTTTGTTTCATTGCTGTATTTTTAAGAAATCCTCCCTTCTAGACATTAATTTTTTTTGCTTTCATTTTGTAGAGACTTTTAAATCCCTATGAGAAATAAATCCTAAAGAATATTGAGCATTTTAATAGCTGTATAATAAGATTAAGTTTTGAATTGAAACTTTTTAAAATGAAAATTAAAAAATGCTTTAAAAAAAAACTATTTCTTCTTCTTCATCTGAAAACATCAAGCGAACAAAATAAAGAAGAAGTAGCAAGCAAGCTTATTCTTTAAGTTGCATTCACGAATGTATATGCTTGAGGCCATACGAACAAGTAAAAACGCTGAAAACGAAGAATAACAGGCAAGCATGATGAGAAAAACATTCAAAAGTATTTATACTAACTGACTGTGTATGGTTGGTTCACTTTTCTTGCTTCTTGCCGCTTCTTGCTTTAAGTCACTTTTTCCATAAAATTTATATTAAACTTATACAAACTACTTGTATCTTATGATTGCCTGATATTTATGTCTGATTTCAACAAATTTTTTGAACAAAGACGGATAATTTTTCTTTGTCACTGCGAAGGAGAAATGAAGGCAGAAAGGGAAATTTTTATTTTGTTCGCTGTTGCTGCTTTTTTTTTTTGTGAATCTCAAATATTTTTGATTATTGTGGATAAAAGTGGTTTACAGTTTTTGGAATTAAATTTTTAAATCAATCTGTTGAATGGTGGATATTTGAATTATTTAATTGAATTTGGATAATGATAATCATGTGCTATACATTTTTAAAAGGGTTATAGATTTCAATCTGAAGGTTTTGTCAAGTTTAAAATTTGTTTAAACATTCCAGCTTTGAAATTTTAAATTTTTTAAGATTGGAAATTTTTCATTCAAATTCTTTTAAATTTTTTCAAAAATTTTCAATTCAAAGATTCTAATGTTTAAAATTTTAGTTTAAATAACTCCAAATGAATTTTTCAATCCCAAAGAAACAAAAACTTATGAAACCTGTAAAGAAGAATTTCATCTGTAAAGAAAAATTAAAAGCTAAGTATCAAAACAATTTAAAGATTTCCTTTTTTACTCATATTCAATTTATTTTTCATCATCTTTTTTTTTTATTTCTAACATTAATTATTTTTTTTTTTTTCTTAGTTAGTTTTGTAAGCATTATAATGTTTTTTTTATGAATGAAAGGGTATACAAAGTTGTTGTGTTTAATTTTGTGTGTGAATTTTTTTTTAATATTTTTTTTTTATTTTTGAATTATTTCTTATGTAAGTTATTTTTTAAAAAGTTTCGACCAAATCATCAAGAATTGTTTATTTCTGCAGGTAATTTTCAAAAAATCAGTGATGTTATCAAGATTATTGTGTTTAGGTTGTTTAAATGACTTTAGTTTTTTTGATTGAAATCACAAAAATTTTGTTTGTAATAAAAAAATTTTGCATATTTAAAATTTTAGTTAATTTTAAAATATTTTTAAACTTTTAATTTAAAATTTTCAAAATTTTAAGCTTATTTTTAAATTTCAAAAAATTTACAAAATCTTTAATTTTCATTAAATTTGGACAAACATTTTCCAAAAGAATGAATTAAAATAAATTTTTCAATATTTCAACTTCAACTGACATCATTTCAACACTTTAACACAATAAATTTGATTTAAGCAGCACTGCCAAAAAACTAAACGAAAGTGACAATTTTTTCTGTTTACTTATTATTTGTGGCAAGAGTTATTTAACCTTTCCTTCATACACGCTTATTTCATTTTTTATATTCTTTGTAAAGTTGCAAAATTTCATGAGACTTTTTTTCTTTTCTTATCTAAGTATGTATGTTAAAATCTCACGAAAGAACTGCAAACTTTAATTTTTTAAATATAATTATTATTTTCATTAATTCATTAATTGATAAGTTGAAAACCTGCAATTTAGAGATCAATTAAAGAACTAAATGTCGATCAAATTGTTAATTTGTACTTTCTAGTTTAATTCACTTTGAAATTTTTTTTTTCTTTTTTTTCACTTTCTCATTATCATCATTTTTTAATTTCTACATTATAAAAAATATGATCCTTAATGTAATGTATGTGTTTATTTCTCCAGAAGTTTTTTTTAAATGTGTTTTAAAATATTTTGCATTTCTCGTGGAACGCAAGCACAAATTTTTTTCCTCTTTATTTTTTTTGGAATCCATTCACCATTAAAAGCTTTATTAAAGCTTATGACTTGATACGAAAGAAGAAGTATGTTGAATTTAGCTTCGAACGTCACACATTGCCACAGTAATCTCAGTAAAATTTGAAATGCAAAATTAATTAAATCATCACACTCCTCGCTAATGTGAGTCAAAGTTGATCACAAATTATCATATTTCTCATCTTTTTTTTTCTCTTTTCTTTTCCTTTACAAAAGCTTTCATCGTTATCTCATTCATAATTTCAATTTATGCAAAATATTGGCAAATTTATTTTCGTTTTGTGTTGAAAGCTGAATTTTTTATTTATTTATTTATTTTTATTTTATTTTGTTCATTCTTCAGATTTTGATTTTTTATCTTCAAGCGACAGGAAATAAGTTAGCTATAAAAAATCATTTAATGTTGCTGAATCACTGGTTTATAGACTATGAAATTTTGTTAAAATACTTTAAATTCAGAATGACCTTGAACTTTACTGTTTATTAATTACTTTTACAAGATTTACAATATAAAAAGATTAAAGAAAGCAAAATTTGAATTGAAACTTTTCGATTTTCTTGAAAAATCAATTTTTTCATCCGAAAACATAAAATTCTAATAAAAATAAATTAAGGTTGTGGAATTAATCAAAATTTATATAATCAGTTTCACACTGCATAATAATAAAAAATTAAGAATCATAAAAGTCATAATGCAACATTAAAATCATTTTCATAACTAATTTTTCAAGTGCTCCTTGTAATTTATCTTTGTTCCCAAAAAGCAAACTTTAATTCTTAAAAAAAGAAATGTTTCTGTTATTAAAGGACGAATATCTCATTTTTCATTAAAAAAAAAGAAAATAAAAATCTTGATCAAAATTTAAATTGATTTTAAGTGTTAAATGGAAGAGAGAAAAATTTACAAAGAAAGTTCCTTTTAAATTGTAAGCTCGATAATATTTTTCTTTCTGCATTAAATAAAGTTTTGAGTAAGAGAAGAAGCATAACAACACATTACGATTGTTAAAAGAGAGATAGAGAGAAAAAATGCAATTTTAAAAGTTGCTATAAATTTCCTTCTTCCTTGTTATTAGTTTTTAAATGTATTTGTTCCTCTCAAAATTCTCACAAGAAGAATAAATTGAGAAATAAGCTTTCATACCAATTTGTACTCTTAAAAATATTTAAATTATTTTTATCATTTTCATTATTTTTTTTTCTTCGTGAAAAATTTGTTTTTATTCTGGAAAGGAAGAATGAAATTTTCCATGATTATTATTTTTATATTCTTTTGTAACAAAAAAAGCCTCGAGAAAATGTTGAATTGTTGAATCATCATAATTTTTACATTTAACCAATATATTTATGACAGGAACATCGTTTTGTTTTTAATTTTTCATTTCTTCTTAATTATGAAAATTATAATATTTATAATAATAATAATAATGAACTAGATAGATTCAAATGCACTGATAGTAGTGATAATTTCTTTAATTAGATTTTTTATGAAATTTTGTTGAATTCTTTCGAAATATATTCAAAATTTCATATTGTTATCAAAATTTAAAAGTTTTATGAATTAAAGAACTTCATTCCTTAGAAGGATTAAAAATCTTTGTTTTAACCAATTCTTAAGCTTTTTCGTTAAAATTTTAATTATCATTCATTGAATTTTCAGATTAAAAGTTTGAAATCAAATTATGATTAAACTTGAAGATTTTAATTAAAAGTTCATCAATTCTTAAATTTGCAAAACAAATTCTTGAACTTTAAATCAAACAAAACCTTAATTAAAGAAAAAGTGAATTCCACCAATACGTGCATTTTGAATCATCAGTTAACGGCATATGTACGTTAGAATGAGAAACCATATTCTTAATTCAGACCTGATGAGATATTTTAATTATCATCACAAATAGGTTGATTCTCCTGTAAAAATAAATTTAAATTGTTGTTTTGAAGGAGGGAATTTCTTTTTACAATAAAAAAAAACAAACTTTCATAAAAAAGTTAAGAAAAAAAACTAAGTAGGTACAACTGTATCTGATAAACTTTCAGTAAATTAAATTACTCTGCAATCCATCACCATTAATATATATTTTTTTCACTTTTTGTAAATTCACGATTGTATGATAGAGAAAAAGGAGAAATAAGATTTTTTTTTTACAATAGAAGGAAGATCATGCACAAATTTTTTATCTGACATATTTAAGAGATTTTGATTTTCAAATTACATAAAACATTTTGTGTGTTAGGCAATAAATATAAAGAAGAAAATTAGAAGTTCTGTAATCTTATCTAAAAAGAGCCTGAAAACCATCATTAATTAATTATTTCCATTGCTTTTGCCAAAATTATTTAAAAACAAAAAAATATTAATCACATACTGTAAAAAGTATCAGTTTTTGATTGTGATGCCAATGATCATGCTCTGCTCTGAGTCAATTAGAATTTTGTAAAATTCTATTAAATTGCAAGCTGCTTTAGAGCAAGTTTTGTACAAAAAGTTAAGGACTCTCTTGTTAAAGTTCCATTTTGGAAGAAGAAATAAAAATTATTTGCAGAACATAAGACTTAATTTTAAAAAAATGAAAATTTACTTTTTGTTTGCATTCTTATGCTTGAATCGTGTTATTATTTCTATTTTGTGACTTTTTATCATTATTCGTGCATACAGAATTATGTTGATCCTTCATATTATTTTTTGGCATATCCAAATCGGATGAAGACTCTTCATTATGATTAGATGACTGTTGTTGCTGTTGTTGATGTGACGATTGAATTGAATGATTTGATATTGTCGTTTTTAACAAGTTTGATATTTCGGGCTCCGATAATAACCTATAACGCACTAAACTTTCTGTTTAATTTCAATTATATGAGGCACACATGACATAATGAGAATAATGAGGTGGATATGCATGAAAAAAAAGAGAGAGAAGAAGAAAGAAGAAGACAAATTATTTGTGGGAAAACAAAGAACAAATCTATATATTTTTTTTTTGAATTTTTTGGTTGTAAAATATTCTTCAATAAAAGTTATATGTGTGAAACATAGTGTGTGAATGTCAAGTAGTGCACAATATAAAAACAAAATTAATTGCAATACTCAAAAACCAAAAGTACGTTTAACTTTAAAGGAATTTGTGAATATTAAAAAAATGCACAAAAACAAAACAAAAAAAAAGTGTGAACAATTTAAATTATTTAAGTTGCATTCATTTGTACATTCTATACATATCTTGCATTTTCTTCTTTTAATTATTCAAAAATCTTTACAACAAAGTAAATTTTAATCATTAATCTTCATTATTAATTAACTCTATTTATGAATAGCTTTTCATATTTTAAACAAATAAAGAAGCTAATGAATTGATTCCAATTTTATATTCTTTATGGAAAACTTACAAAAAAACACTTTCAATTATTAAATAGTGTCACTCCAGAAAATTCTAAAAGTTAGTTCATTTCAAAGAGATGCGGAGAATTTGTTAGGGGTCGTTCACTTATTACGTAACGCAAAATTTCGGGTTTTTTACCCCCCCCCCCCCTCCGTAACGTTTTTAACAAAAGAATCAGGTGCGAGAACAATAGACCGTAACAAACTCTCGACCCCCCCCTCCCCCCCCTCCCCCCCAGAGCGTTACGTAATAAGTGAACGGCCCCTTATGGATCTGATATAATACAAGTGATTTAAAGTTTTTCAGGATTTTAATTGATTTAGAGATTGTTAATTAAACTTTTAAATTTGTTTTGTTTCATGATTTAATAAATTGGTTTTGTATGAATTTTCAAATTTGTATGATTTTTTGAACTTTTAAATTTGTACAAACATTAAGGTATCGTTCATTTATTACGTAACAAAATAACGGTCATATTTCAAAAAAGAACAATGGAATTCTCAGAAATTCTATTGTTCTCCTCTCGACCCCCCCGCCCCCTGCGTTACGTAATAAGTGAACGAGCCCTAAGCCAAATTTTCAAAATTTTAAATTTACAAATTTACATGAATTTAAAAATGTTTTGAACTCTTGAATTTATTTATTTTTTTAAATCCTTTCAATTATTCACAAAATTGACAAAATTTTTGAAATTAAATTTCTCTTTAAATCTCTTTTTAAAGAATCTCAGATTGATTTCAAATATTTTCAAAAAAACTCAAAACTTTATTCCAAATTTATTAAATTCATCCTCAAATCGCCAATAAATCACATAAATTCTCCGAATAATTCTTTTATTTTATATACATTATGAAATGCCGACACTTTTAGAAAAATTCTAGTCACAGCCGATAAGTTTTTGAAAATTAACATCAACACATCAAAAATCATCATTCAATTAAATCATAAAGTAAGTTAGATTGCATCATAATATTTTTGATACAATTCAATTTCTTCTATACATAAAAGCAATGCAGTTTTTTGCATTCAATTGTTTCTATAAATTTCTTTTCTCATATTTAGTATGGCAGTAGTTTCTTGAATTTTCAAGAAACATTTCAAAAATGATAATTTTAATAAAAAATAAAAATTAAAATCATGCTTAATAAAGTCAACAAATAAACAAAAAAAAAATTATATATAGCATAAACATATCAAATTCATCTACATTACAAGTAAATATACAAAAAAAAATAACATTTCGAATGTTAAGGAAAAATAATGTTTTGGTCGATGATTTCAATTAAGACACAAAAAAAAAAAAAAACAAGTTAAGGAATTAATGCTAATTAAAAATTATTTCATACTGCAAACACTAAATAAAAAAAAAATGTTTATTAAACTAAGTCGAATCCCTTCGTTTACTACTTGCGCCTTTAAGGAAATTATAAGAAAGCACAATTCCACTTGACATTCTACGGCGCGTATTATTAAAGAATGAACGAGCAAAATTACTGCTAGTTGTGCTTTGCAAATTGTTCATCATATCATCATTATTTTCGGAATCACTCACGCCATCGGTCATCTCAGAATCATGATCATCATCAAATGTATAACTTGAAGGTCGTAATGATAAATTGTTGGAAAAATCATCATCATCTATATTATTAGATGGCAATATGCTGTGATTACATGCTGTTGGCTCATCATCATCTTCTGTTTTGTTAGCTGTATTTTGGATATTTATATATATTAAATTTATATTAAAATTACTGCTCATATTCATAACATAATTGTTTTTTTTTTTTTATTTTATTATGCTGTGGATGTGTTTGATACTTAATGAGATTTTAATTTTTAAAACGTTTTTTTGGATGATAAGACAAGGCTAATAAATTTTTATGAGCGAATATTAAAACTTAACATTTCATGTTTTTCAATGAGTTAAAGGACAGAAGTATGAGAAATATATATAAAAAAATTATAATCCAATCCGTGAATCGAAACAACATGTATGGAACAGAATTAAAGGGGACAATGAGAGCAAGAAAAGATGCCATCAATTTAGCAACGAGTACGCAGCATTTTATTCATTTAAATCTTTCTGTTATATTTTGTGAAAGTTTGTTTTCTTAAATCAAAAATGATTTAATTTGTTTAATTTTGAATGGAATTAATTTATGAAATGATTTAAAGAAATTTGTGACTTTTAATCTAAAATTTATGAAACTTTTAAATACCTATTAAGTTAAACTTAAAAACTTAAAAATTTTTAAAAATTTTCAAACTAGAAAACAATAAGAGTTAATCTAAAAAAAATTAATGGATAGTCAAAAAGAATATTTTAAACTTAAACTTTTATCTAATTTGCAATAACTTCAAATTCACATAAATTAAGAAATAGATTTTAAAATTTTTAAATGATTTTAAATTTTTCAAATGATTTGAAAATTTTCAAATGATTTTAGTTTGAACATTTTTGCGAATAAAATTGAATTTCAATTTAAAATCTTTTGAATATTCAGAATTTAAAAATTTGAACAAATCAAGAAAAACTTCATAAAAGTATGTATTTTTTTTTTTTTTTTAAGAGATGTGAAAGTTTAAATTTGCTTGTTTAAAGAATCAAATTTTAAAGTTTGAAATAAACTTGAAGTGATTGAAAATTAATAAATTAGAATTCTCATTTTCTTTTCGAACTCTTTCTAAAACTTAAATAAATAAATTCTACAGAAATCTTCCTACTCAAATGAAATCAAATCTGTCTATGCCTAAATCTAAATTTAAATCGAGAACAATTTCATAATTTATCTTACTCAACAAGAAGAAAGAAATGAGATATTTTTGAATCGTCATGTCATGAACGGTTATTGAACTAGTCAGTCAGCCCATAAACCATTCAAAAAAAAAATCTTTCACAATATATAAGCGTAAAAAAAATTTGAAACTGCAAAAATGTGCGTGAAATGTATGAATTATACCCAAAAACACCAAAAAGGAGAGGAAAAAAAACATGAATGAGACATGATGACAAGTTGATATGATTAATGAATTGAAAAGTTGTATGCTTCTTATTATTATGACTTCACATTGACATTAAAAACATTCATGATAACATCAAAGAAAACTTTTTCACATACAAATAAAATGTTGGAAATAAAAATGAAAATTTTTTTATTGCAAAAATCAAAACTTAACTTTTAGACTTTTTAACAATTTCTTTGACATCTACTTAGTATGTAGTTTATCTATTTTTCTAAAACATAACTTTTAATTGTGTACACTGGAATTTACCATTCTAATAACATAATATTATTTTTTTTATGCATTCATTGTTTCACTGTTCACAGCCTTCATTATTAAATTTTTTAAGTGTCAAAAGTTCACGTCTAACTTTATCAAAATTTTCAGTTAGCTCCGCCGAAGCTGAACTTTCTTTATTACTTGAAATATGGCAAATTGAATTTGATGATTGACTCAGTGGTGACTGTTTACTTTCAGGTGTTTTACAATTACTATTATTATTATTATTACTACTTCCACGTCTTTGAAAGAATGAACCAAATCGAATCATTAACGATGATATTGGGTCTGTTGACCTCTCATCAAGTTCTTTTGATATGACAACATCCGGAACGTGTAAATTAGAGCGACTTCTTGAAGATGTCTTTTGATGTGCACATGACTTTGAATGTGCTTTACATTTCGCATCCATTTGATAACTTGATGAAAGTCGTCTAAATGAGCCCTTCTTTGATATTGGCTCCGACATTCTCTTACTTAAACATTTCGTACGATTTTTCATTTTTAACATTTTTTGATTTAATTTCTGTTTCAATTCACATTGAAATTTGTCAAGCGAACCTATATGTTGTGTGATATTGTATAGCTTATTTTAATGACTCAATAATAAAAAGAAATAAAGAAAAAAATTTCTTCTTCGAGTCAATTTGTGACTTATTTTTCGATTTTTTATTAACGCAATATATTCTATGCTTCTCTTTAGTTTTTTTTATATGAATTGATGATGGTTGTTTATTTAAAAGTAATTAAGGCACAAGTCCCATTTGAACTTTATAAGCTTTAGAAAATATAATGGCTGTCTGGCTGAATGTTGCACAAGTGACGTTTTTTGAAAATAATAAGTTTTTCAATTCTTAAAAAAATAATTTTGGATTCCACAATCATAAATAAGTGATAAATCTATAATAAAATTAAATTTTCGTTCAATCGTGTTCTCAAACTTTTGAAACTCGAAACATTAGAGCAACTGTTACTTTAAATGATAGTTTCATGTCACGCAACACGTTTTGCAACAAACAATGTGTCACAGACCATAATTTTTGTTCAAAAGAGTTCAAATCAATCCTTTAAAAATCTCAAAAAATTAATTTAAATTAGGACAAAATAAAACTCAAAAAATCAAGACTCCCCTTTAGAACAAATCTAAACGTCACTAGTGACCCCATTATCAATTTACTGATAAAGTACAGGGAGTTGTGCACATATCGCAATTTTGTGTTATTTCTTTGTTAAAAGATATGTTGTGGATAAAGAAAATTAAAATTAAATAAATATAAAACAAAATAAAGTTGTAAGCTAAGTTGTCTACAATAAAATTATTAAGAAAGCTACAAAAGATAAAACTACACAGCAAGCGAAAAGAAAGCAAAAAGAAGATAGATAAAGAAGAAAAAAAAATACTAAATTAAAGAAGCAGTTTTTGCTACAACGATCATCAAGCAACTAAGTATATAGTGATATTAAATTAAGTGATTTATTCTAATAGCAATAAAAAAAAAGAGAGAATGCAAGAAGAATTAAGCAATCGACAATCGCTCACCTGATTCCCAATCTTCTCCAGATGACTCTGACGACGATTCTGGACTACTCGATCCTTCCGATGTTGTTTGATAGTTATCTCCTCGACTATGACGGAATTCATTTGTTGAAATTTGATTATTTCGTTGGCTTGATGAAGCGTTTCTTGTACTGACACGGTGATTGTAATTATCTGAATTGTGAGAATCCAAAACTGTACTGCTATATTGATTTACATCATTATTATTATTAATCAGATTGTTATATCGTGAATTGTTAAGATTATTATTAAGAACTCCATTTGTTGTGTGATTAATTTGCATTCGATTAATGTGATTGCCACTATGTGGAATTTTTTGAAATATTGTTTCAATCTATGAAAAAAAAAAAAATGAGAGAGAATTGGACATAGGATTAGTGTCATTTAGATTAAGATTGAAGATTTTGAGTTGAGAACTTACTTTAAAGTTTTCATTGAACATTTTCTGTTTGTCTTTGTGTGCATCGTCAATTTCAGGCTTATTCAATTCAAATATCACATTACCGTCAGAATCGACTAAATAGACGCAAGAAGAAGTAGCAAAAAAAAAAAATCAGATTAAAGCACAAATGAGAGAGAAAATAAGAAGCAATATAATTACCATTATTTATCTCGTTTATGAAATATGTATTAAACCAAAAGTGGAAGAGTTTTTGTTTATGCTTTAAAATTTGCGTGGACGAGAACTCAATCTTAATGTCACCCACTAATAAAAGGCATCGATCTAATTTGATCGAAACATAGTTGTCAACGCGCTTCAACTCGGTCATTTGCTCGTTATAAACCTGTATATATAAATTTAAAATTTTAGAATTAAGAAGTCAAGAAATTGTGATGAAATTAATTGCCTTTGATCCAGCCATTGTTATGGAAAATGTAAGAGTACCAAATGTACGGATGGGAGGAAGATTAAATAGCTTAATTTCACATATCTGTAACACAAAAGAATGAATAGAAATGAGTTCTTAAATGCGATCGACATCCACACAAAAAAAAAAAAGTACTCACATTCATTGCTACTTTTATGTATGGCTTATTTGATTTCAGCAATTGTGAATAGTACTCAACATAGCGTCTTTGAGATGGAATTGTAACACCCTTCTTGTCTGTTGTTCGTTTTTGACCATAAAAATTTAAAGCTTCAGCTGCTGTATTGAATTGACCACTATGTAATAAATAGCAGCATATCATTGTTCCTAAAATTACATTACAAAAAAAAAATTCGAGTCATTATTATTAATTCTAATCAAGAGGAAATTTCTTGTTATTCATTTATACTCCGATTCATCAATTTGTGTGGTAAATGAATGAATAACAAAATTTAAGTAGCAGCAACATAAAATAAAATAATAAAAAATAAAGTATAAAATCATTATATCAATGTCAATAAATGTATCGATTTACCTGTTCTTCCTTTACCGGCTTTACAATGAATTGCCGCAACATTTTTTGGATTTTCCGATAGCCACTTGTGCACATCATTACAAAATGATTGTATTAATTCAATATTCGGTGGATTGTGATCGGAGAATGGAAAGGATGCACATTGCTAATGACGAATGAAAAAAAAAGTATTATTAAAAATTGCGAAATAATTAGATTAACTGTTGTAATTAATGCACGTTTAAACATGAACTTACTTGAAATTTTGTGTTTTCATACTGATACTTTTTCTCCTCACACAGATTATATATTTTATAATTATTGTTGTGTTTTGTAGTTAGAAAATTTACCACATCGTCGATATGATTTCTATAGACTCCTTCTAAGTTTTTCGCTGGAAAGCCCATCGCGATTATATTGTCGCAAATGTCTGCAATTTTTAAAGAGTAAAGGATAATGTTATGATTAATGTTGCGATTTTTTCAGATAGTGATTTTAATTAAGGAAATTTCCATGGAGAAAAATCAAGTTTACATAAATGTCAAGGCACTTCGAGTTTGATGACATTTATTGCATGATAAATTCATGTTTTTAATTTAGCAACATGATGCAATATATTCTACAACTATGTTTCGCAACACAATAATTACATCACAAAATTCCGTGTGACACGTGTTGTGTGACAAAACCACATAAAAAGTTGTGTTGCATTACACGAGCGACAAAAATCTTTTGTTGATGTGACGCGATCTAATGTCGCCTCTATAGTGTTATATTTACGCTTGCAAGGCTGTCATGTGGCACAAAATCTCTCAAAAAAGTTGTGCTACACTAATTTTGTCACAGAAACTTTGTGACGAAAGTTTTGTCACAAAACCTATGTCGCACTACTTTTGCTTGAAAAATTTATGTGACACTAGCCGTGCGACATAAAAACATGTCACAATAGCTGAATCACGCAACAAATAGAAAATTTAAAGGCACTATTTTAATCAATAGAAATTTAATATAACGTGGAATTTAAAAATGTGTAAATGACTACTTACACGTGAGATCCAGATTGAATCCATCCTGTTTATAGCGCTTTTTCCTCTTACTCACTATTCCTTTTATTGCGTTGGTCATTTTAATATTTGTTAAAGTATTAGATGAAACCATAAATTTCAATATTTTTTTTTATTTCTGTTTGTTTTGTTTTGCAACACAAATTATTATTATTAATATTATTTTTTTGTAGAGCTTTCAAGTGTTCTTTTGTTTCCTTCTATGTTTTATTATTACACATATTTTATCAATTTTTATATTATTATTTTTTTATTTTTTTTTTCTTCTTGTTTAATATGAATGACGAAAATCTCAAATTGTATTCTATACTACAGAAATTGTATTCTTGTTGTGTTGATTTTTTTTTTTTTTATTTTTAATAGCGGATTTTTTGTTTGTTAAGCAGAAGAACTGAGCGATCAAGAGTGGAGCGAAAGAGTTCCTTAAATGTATGTACATTCATATATTATAGATAGATATATTCTTCCTTTCTTCTTTTAATATTCCTTCTCTCCTTAATTTCTTCTTTGTCGTCTTCTTATACTCTCTCGCACACAGCTAGCTGTTTTTTCTTCTCATAACTTTAAAATAAAAAAAAAAAAAAAAAGCATTGATAGTGAGTAAAAATTTCCTTCCATAAGTTTCTCTTTAATATGTGTTCCTTTGACTTTGATTGACTTTTATAGTCTGAGAGAATTCACGGCTCGCAATGAAACACATAAAAAAAGGATATAAATGATGATGGTGAAAACATGTTTCTCTCATATTCTGTGCCTTTAAGACCATTAACACATACACACACACACACATATGCCATGCCGTATAATGAATTTTATTTATTATTTCTTTTGAAGCCTTTCGTTCATTCAAGTGCTTTTCATTCTACTTCTCTTCCTCTTCTTTCAATTATCTATCTGTATATATATAATATAAAATTATATATAGTACCTAAGTTTATGTATATACATGCGTAATCATTGAAATATTGTTCTCAACTTTATAATTACTATTGCTATTCTTTTATATTTCTATGTAATTCAATTTTAATTTTCTTTTCTCTTTTTTTTTCTTACTTTTTTTTGTTTGGATTTTGTAAATTAAAATCTTTGCCTAGATTCATCACATTGTCTTGTCGATTTTCATGAGTTAATTAAATCTAATTGAAATTTATTTTGATAAGACTATCGACTTTAATTATAATTTAAATAATTGCCATTAGTTTCCTTTATCACGAGACTTTGTTGTGTGTCAGTCAGTGCAAAAGCACTTGAAATATCACTTGTATCAAAATTCATTAAACTAGAGCGCATTTTAATCAATATGTAACTTGGAGTAAGAAGACAGTCAGGCATTTCATACGAACTGTGTTTAAAAGTTCACTAAGAAGAGCTCGTATAAAAGGATTACGGAAAGCATCAAATGATTGATATTGTTGATTGACATTATGATAAATTGATGATTACATTAATAGTCATAGTCATATAAAAAAATTACAAGTCTTATGTAAACTATACATATATGTACGTGCACTTTTCACATTATATACTAACCGAAGCATGACTTTTTATTTATTTAGAGAGTATGTATATAAGAGAGTTGAATATATATAAAAAAAAAATCTCAATGTATAATGTCCTTGATATTTTTTTTTTTTTTTCATGCAAAAATGTGTTCTCTTTTTTTTTACATAAACCTTTATATTAATTATATACTTCTCGTGCTTGATGTAAGTTACGAGATAGAACTTTTCTATTAGACATATCCATTTTTTTATATTTTTTAGGACATTCCTAATAGTAATATTTAATTAACAAAGAGAATATCAAAAATTGTACAATGTCTTTATGCTGAATATCCACAAGTTTATGGCAGATTTCAAGCCATTTGACACCACTGTATTTTATTAGTATATTATATATATATCCAGAAAACCATCTTTTTTTCTCTTTATACACATCTGATTTTCTTCTCGCCTTCCATTATATACATTTTTTTTTTACTTTCGCTTGCTTGCTTGCCTGCCGACTTACTTCCAATTCAATTTCAAGTAAAAATGCTCGATTATAAAAAAGTATCGAACAGCTAAGTTTAGTAATGCAAGCCATATATATTTGAATCATTTGAGCAATTTACACTGATTTGGAAGTTTTAGCGAGCGACTAATATGAAGTTCCAATGAGCTGAATATTGTAATCACCGACATTTAATTTATAGACTCTCATTTTTTTGCGTATAAATTCTCAAACATGTAATAATCCATTTAAACTGTGTTAATCATGTCTGATATACATTAATAACTGTAGTACTTTCATCCGATAACATTTTGCAATAGTTAAAGTATCGAAATTAATGAGATAAATGGTCAAATATTAAGAATTAAGAGAAATTTTTCACACATCTAAATTTTTGATATTTTTGCACAAAATCCTTACTATTTCCATCATACACTTAAACTCATAGGTATCACACGTTATCACTTGTACTAAAGATTATTAATTAAACGATATAATCTACAATAATTAGCTTTTTTCAATAAATTTATCTTGCATTTTTATTTTACACTTTTTAGCGCATTTTCCGAACTTTTAATCCAAATGCGCACTTACCTCGCACTCTGTCTTGTCTATCATAAATTGCCAGCAAAGTTTATGTAATGTCTTTATACATTTTAAGCACTTTAATTATTAGTTTTCTTTTTGGTGAATTTTTATGTAAACAATAACACAAACTGAATTTTGAATTTTGAAAATTTTTGAAAAAAATTTAAATAATTTAAATCAGTGTTGTCCAAACTGTGTGCCGCGGCACACTGGTGTGCCGTAGAACATGTCTAGGGGTGCCGTGGAAAAAATTTGAAAATCCCAAAAATAGGCTGTTTTTCAAAAATTTTCAAAAGTTCATATATTTTTACACAAAAAACTCATTTTTAGTACCAAAATATCAATAATTTATTAAAATTATTTTGATTTATTTGATCAAGGATGAAGTCTTTAATGCAATTGGTACTTTTTTTGCTAAATTAAACCAAAGATGTGCCGCAGACAAATTTCGGTGTGCCGCGAACAATTTTTTAAGTCATGGTGTGCCGTGGCCCAAAAAAGTTTGGACAACACTGATTTAAATTCTAAGAATTCGTTAAATTTGAAATTTAAAAAACCGTTAACTTTAAAAAATTCCTTTAATTAAAATTCTGCTTTAAAAAAAGTCGAAATTTAATTTTGTTAACATAATTTAGCTAATTGAGTTATTTGAAGTACATGAGCACTGAATATGAGGTAAATGCGCTTCTTTACTACTTCCCAATACATCATTAATTTCATACCAACTTGTTTTGCGTCTTATGGGGCATTCAACATGCTTGCTTTCGCATCTCCGACGACTGGCCCTTCCTTTTTTGAGTAACTTTCGCGTCACTCGCATTTGTTGAGGTAAAAAAAATTCAATTTAATTAGTTTATCGTGCATTAATTCATGTAATTTTGTTTAATTCATGTAGTTAAAGATTCAATCAAGTGTATAAGCATCAAAATTCATTGAATAATAATCGATTAATAGTGAAATTTTCGATGCAAATTTTTAACCTTTAAAACGTGATATTGGGAGTCTTTAGTTTGGATAATTGTTTACATATATCATTATTCAAAGCAAAGACTCCCTGATTATTGATGATCCAATATATTAATATTCTGTTATATTTTTCAGATCATGAGAACAATCAACAGCAATCAAGTTGTAAAACTCCCAAAGGGTGTCAGCGCTGGTGTTAAAGCCCGTGTTGTTACAATCCGTGGACCAAGAGGCAAACTTACCAGAGATTTCCGTCATCTTGCTATGGATATCAGAATGGTCAATCGTAAGAAGGTCATGGTTGAAAAATGGTTCGGTTCAAAGAAAGAAATTGCCGCTGTCCGTACCGTATGCAGTCATATTGAAAACATGATTAAGGGTAAGTAGAAATAAAATTTTATGGACATTGATTTAGTGTATTTACAAATGTGTATCATATAATTTAAGGTGTCACAAAGGGATTCCAATACAAAATGAGAGCTGTACATGCTCACTTCCCCATTAACTGTGTCATCTCAGAAAACAATACAGTCATTGAAATCCGTAACTTCTTGGGAGAAAAACACATCCGTAAAGTTACAATGAAACCAGGTGTTACAGTCGTCAACTCCACCAAACAAAAGGACGAATTAATTTTGGAAGGAAATGACATCGAAGCAGTTTCACTTTCAGCTGCCCTTATTCAACAATCCACAACAGTTAAAGATAAGGATATTCGTAAATTCCTTGACGGTTTGTATGTCTCAGAGAAGACAACAGTCGTGCAAGCCGAAGAATAAATTGCTAAATGTTTTGTTCTTCATCCTTTTATTATGCTGAAATAATAAACCATCTAAAATATTTTAAGATGAACTAAAAATCTTTATTTTCTTTACCATTTCATGTCATGTTATGCTATTCATATATCTTAATTACAGCATATCTATATCCAATTTTTGAATAATCATATTCGCATCCAAAAGTTGTTTTCCCCACAATTAGCGGTTCTAATACCGGGATTTTAGTACAAATAATAGTCTAAGAACCGAGATTACGAATACCCTATTAACAAATATAGTTTTCATTGACATTTTATTATTGTTTTGAATTTTCTGTAATAAACATGGAAAATAACAGCTTACAAAAGTATTTCGATATTGATTCTCAAAATGCTGACATATTTGATCAGTTCAAAGGTAAATTGATTGCTAATTTCAAATATTCATAAATTTATTAATTGAAATTTCCAATAAAAATTAAAGATTTGCCAGGTATTACTCCTGAAGTACGCGACATGTGGATATTACCTGAAAATAATCAAAAAAGTACCACGCCAGCTGTTACTATTGAATTATTTAGTGATCCAATTGCAAGTGCAATCCAGACAAATTGTCCAGCTGAAATTGAACGAAGGAAGAAGCACGAAAATTCCGAGAACTTGACAATTGATGATAATGGAATAAGAGCTTTAATTAAGGATAATTGTTATCGATCAGCTTTGTCATTAACATCTCGTCTATTATCTAATTATGGACAAGGACTTAAATCAGGACAAGAAATTAAACATACTAAGCATTCCTTACAACTGTGGTATACTAGAATCTATCTTCTCATTAAAATTAATGAATTAGAAATTGCTCGTAAAGAAAGTGAGGCATTTGGACAGTTAAACAACTTTGACATGTTCTATGAATTTACCGAAGAGCAGGCTTTTAAAAGCAAAAAAGGAAGTCTTCCTAATTTTGCATTTAGATTACTTCTGTCGTATGAACTTCCATTTAAATTAAACCGTCCAAAAGAAGCACTTCAAAATTTAGTCACAATTTTGGCCAATACTAGAAAGATCCACAAATTTTTCAGAGATTTAAATAAATTAACGGAAGCTGAATTTTGGAAGGAACGTGAAATTCGAGTGCTCTGTTCAATCATCAATTGTGCATGTCATTTGAAGAATTTTGATCTTACAAATCAAATTTTCGAAAATCTTTTGCTTCTACCAGACTTAAAGGAGGATTTTAAGTTTGAGATTTATTCAGCATGGGGGAGAATGTAAGGACATTGATTTAATATTCTTTTAAAATATTTATAACCATTTATTTTCAATAGAAATCTTCAATGTGGTGACATTTCAACGGCTGAGAAGAAATTCAACATGATTGTTGGAAATAATCCTAAACAACAGTTAATAGTTCTTGTAAATAAGGGATTATTGGCAGTGGCACAAAATGATTATAATGAAGCTTTCAATTTATTCCAACAAGCTCATGAATTGGATAAAAATAATGTCATGGTAAGAGCTGTTGTAGGGTTTTAAAGCTCTTTAAATAAACTGTTGAAAGGTTTTGAGAATTCAAACTGTTGAAATGTTTTGAGAATATGAAAAATTTGAACCAGAGTTGCAAACAGATATCTGTGCACAGATGAAAACCGTACAATTCCTTGCAAATAAAACCCTACAAAATCTGATAAAACCTTACAAATTATCAAGAATTTGTACGGTTCTCATCTGTGCACAAATATCTGTTTGCAACTCTGATTTGAACCAATTAATAAAAACTGGACCATTTTTAAAGCTGTTGTAAGGTTTTCAAAAGTCTATTGAAGGTTTTCAGTTTAATTTGGTTTATGAATGGATTTAAAACCGTTAAAAATGAGATCTTTGAACAGTTTGAAATCTCAAAAGACTGCAAATAATCCTCACAAACTAATGTTCTGAATACTTAATAATCCACAGATATTAAATAATTTAGCAGTATGTTATCTTTATAATGGGAAAATGCACGAAGCAATTGCAATTTATGAGAGTGCAATTAAGAATGATCCAAGAAATAATTTACACGAAACGCTTCTCCTCAACTGTGCAACATTGTACGAGCTTGAATCCAACGAATCGAAGAAGAAGAAAATTGACTTGCTGAAAATTGTATCGGCTAATCGAGCAGATTTAGAAATGAATATTGATGCATGCTTAAAGCTATAAATTAATGAATTGAGTATGTATGTTTGGGGAAAAAATTTTATTTATTCGGCTATCAATTTATGAATTTTTATATTATTTAGTAAGTTAATTAGTACAATAGAGGATCACTTAAATATAATTAATAAATTTTTTTTTTCTCGTTTATAACTCAATGAAATATGATTTCATAGCATTTTCTTTATCATCCTTTACGCCATTCAAAAAGTATTTAAAAATAAATGAACGAACAATTTTGACATTTAAATATATTTGCACTTTCTTAAAGAAATTCTTGACGACTTGCTCCTTTTTATTCTCGTTAAAATTGTGTGAAAAATCATTAAATATATTTCAATTCTATTGGACTTGTGTCTAACAAGACCTAAAGAAGATTGAGGAAATCACACACACAAACGATGTGAATCTAGTAAAATTAATCAACTGTTGCTTACATGTTAGATTTATTTTTTAAAAAATATTAAACTTTAAACATGCTTTCTTTCAAGAACTCGTGGTATTTAATATGGCAAAAAAAATATTTGTGACTTGTTGGTTGTTTCAAATGGCTGCATTATTATAATTTCACTCATTATCATCATATTTCGTTAAAATATTTTGTTTTTTTTTTAATTTAAAATTATTAGGATTTATTATTCATTTCAGCGTTGCTACTTGTGGTTGTCACAGTACTTTCAGCAACAGTTGCTTCAATATTTTTATCTTTTCCAGGTCTATATGATTCTAAAAATGCGTCTATTGCTGTATCGGTTGGTTTGTACAATTGATATCCCTGTTCATTTTGAAGCCAGCATACTAAAGTTGAATTGGTACTTTTTACATTAACTTCAGTTCTGTAAAGATTAACACAAGATTAAGGTTTGAAAAATGGAGCTAAATTAATAAAAAAACTTACTTTTGAAGAACATGCTGATATCCATGACGATATTCATGTTCCATAGCAGGTACTACTAGTAATTTTCGCTTATAAGCACTATCTTCTATTCGTGACATACATTTTAACGGCTTATCCTTAAATTCAGGTAGAAAAACAATGAAGCTCAATGGATAATTGGAATCAGATAACAATCGATCAATATGCTGTAATGTTGCGTCAATTAACTCCTCACAAAACGGCGGATTTGCCTGAAATGAGCCTTTTGTTGGATAGAAATCCAAAAATGGCCTAAACATCCAAAATAATTTAGTCACCTGAATTATTCAGGAAATAATAATAAGAAGCTTACCCTCGAGATCCAAAGTAAGAATCAGTATCACCAAAAGCAGAGCAATATTGACGGAAATAACAATTTAGAGGACTCGCAAAGCATTCAAACGTAACTCCAAAATGGACATTTAAGCAGTTAAAAACGGATGCAGGAATTGCTGCTTGTGTCATTTCCGATTCTTGCTGTACAGGTGTATAATTACCCAAAAATGTCGAATATCTCTTCAGCATGCAATACAATCGAGGAATGAATAGTGAGAAGTTGTCATCACAATTGTATCTATAAAGTTGTTCCTGAACAAAATGAATTTTTGTTAAAAAAAATTCTAATAAGCCAACTAATAAGATAAAATACTTACTAATTTCTGTAAATGCGTCATGTTTAGAGTGTGAGTATCAGGCTGCTGAGACGATGGATGTGTGTATTTAACGTTGATATGATCACGTTCAAATTGATAGTCAACGACGGGTAAACGAATTGGCGGTAAAGCAAATTGAATAGGAGAGCAAATTTCCTCTTTTCTGAGACTTGGCGGAAGTGGAGGTGTTGGATCATGAAGACCATTGTCTTTTAGCAATTGGACATGCCTTTCTCTTATCTTCTTTACATGCTCCACAGAGAGATGATAAATTTTACTACATAATGCTTCTACACTACTTTTGACTGTTTCGACTAAATGTGGCTCACACTGCCTCCTTAAATGTTCCAATCTGGAGGTTAAATAAATATCCAGTAAGATTTATGTCACACCACAAGAAATTATGTCACACAGAAGTCACGCGACAAAAATTTAAAATTTTAACGTTTTTGACAAATTTGAATTTTTTAATTTTTTTTTTTCAAAATTTGAATTTTAACGGTTTTTAATGCTTGAAAGCAGTCAGTGAATGTGTATAAAGGAACTACTTACCGATCTTGAAAATCTTCATAAGACGCTCCAACAGTCCGCCTTAACCACTCAAACGTTTCCTCTGCATTCCATTTGACAATCTTTTTACTCTCAGCTGGAGCCAATCGATTCTCAATAATATGTACAGCAGCTTCAGCATAACGTGAGAGTTGCTTTCGAGCATCACTGGTATACTTTGGTTTCACAATTCTAATGGGAATATCTTGAATAATTTCTCTATACATAGATGGAGAGACTTCTGGTAGACATGAACTCGGTAAGATTGGATCGAGTCCTTTATCAATAACTTTTCTCTCCATTAACCATCGATTGAATGAGCCTTTTGGCGCTTTTATTGATTCCCTTTGTTGACATAAATTTTCAAATGTTTGAAAGAGCTTTTGTGCTGCAACGCCTCTCATATATTCAATTTCTGGATGAGGATGTAATAAATGTGATGGTGGTCTATTGTAAATATACACACTTGATTGCACTTCTAAATCCCATGGACCAGCCAAAACAAATTTCTTCATTGGTACTGAAGCTTGATGTGGATGACTTAAATTTCTCTTTAATGGAGGTTTGTATGGCTGTCGTGATGGACCAGGTAACGGAGAATGTGGACTATTTGGACCAGATGTTGATGTTGTACTGCATATTCCTAATGGATCAGTTAACGGATCAAATTGACGATTTAAAACTGGCGTTTCCCATAGCGATTCATTTGTTATCTTATTCCAATAGTACGGTCGATTTTCTCTCTTTGACCAAAATTTTTTCCATCCTTGTCGCACCTGTTTTTTTTTCGTATTTATGTTATTCTAATAAGAATATTATTATTATTAATAAAATAAGTAAAACTTACCAATTCAGGATGTAATTCATCTCCATATTCAGGTTGTTGAATTTGTGAATTAGATGATGATTGTTGTTGTTGTAATTGTCCAACAGCCGTCGTTTGATTGTTTACAGCAGCGACAGTTGGTGGCTTTGGAATATTTGACACAGGTGGACTAATCGTTGATTGTGTCTGTTGTTGACGTATTGGATGATCATAATTTTGAGTCTGTGCCAATTGATCCCAAGCAGTTTGAGCGGCTTCTGTTTTCGCGCCAATATGGTTCATTTCCACTAATTTTCCACCAATATCCCTAAATGTTCATCCAATTCCTTCAAAATTTTCTTTTTCACATTAAAATCATGCAATTTTTGAACGTATTATGACTTTATAGACACTTGTAACATCACAAATCACTCTAATATTGTTTTGCGCGCATTGTAAAAGTCACTTTTCTTCTCTTAATAGCTGTTTTTTTGTTTATTTTGTACCAAACCGTTGTTTATTAGTAATCCGCGATGAAAATTCTCTCATTTAAAGGCGATAATGATGCACTTGACAAATTACACTGAATAATAGTCATTTCCTGACAATTATATCTTCATTCAATAGTACTCTGACTTATTAACATTTTTCACTAGTTTTCCTCAATTTATTATTCGATTAAGACTGGTATAATAATTTTTTTAAAATTTTAACAACGAAAAGACTTTTCACAAAGATGGTTGACTCGTATTATACGTGTCTTTCATGTCTGCCTTAATATCATCATTTTTCATGGACCTTCTAATTTTTCACTTTTTAACAATTTATTTCCATTAATTATAGTTTTAATAGGCATTATTAGAGTAATTATGCATTCTAAATTATACAATTAATGCTGTCATTTAAGTTTTCAAATTTTGTTTTTGACATCAATTTGTTGTGACGTGACTGTTGTACGAACATTGGGATTGTCACGTATCTCAATTTATGGTATCTTTACCATACTATCCATATCACCCACATTCTATGATGTAGTTTTGGTAGTTTCATTTGAGCACATAAATAACGTATTTTGAATATTTAAATTTTATATTGTATTCAGCAGTATTCCCCTGCAATTTTTTTTAATCACTTTAATACTGTAAAACTGATGAGCATGTTTGTCCTTCCTTCTAACTTAATAAATGCTCAATGTTAAGTAATGTAAAATGCTTGTTCATAGCAGTTCATAGCATGTAATCGTGATTAAAAAAAAAGTTCAGGGGAAAACAACTGCATATAGTGTAATAATTTAAATTTGAAAAGTACGTTATTGTTGTTGTTGTGTTTTGAAATTGGGTGTATTGATCTTTTGGGTGATTAAAGACGGCATCTTTTAGACCAAGTGTGTTATGTGTGTGCGATAATATATTAGGTACGAAAATTTTCATTAAAACAATTAATTAGACGATTATTATTGATTGTATTAATAATTCGTCTAATTAACACAAAAAATTGGCAATAAATGTAAAGGAATTCTGATGAGATCATAAAAATAAGTAATACGATACATCAAAAAATAAGGTACGAAGAATCAATAGTAAGTTAGTCTTGTGATTTCATTGAATTGATAAGAAAGGAAAATTTAAACGATATATATCGGCGATTAAGATAACAGCACACAAATAATGGAGAGTACTGGAAGTAATATACCTAAATGGCAATTAGCTGTGATTCTTGGAACGCCTATTGCACTTGGTCTTGGATATTTGTATTGGAGGAATCAAAATCAATCGATTGAAGAAGGAACAGATGATGATAAGGCAGAGATAAAGAAGAAATTGACAGAAGGTACAAAATCCATATCGATTGACGGAGATACAGCAAAGCAAACAAGTAGTAATGCCAGTTCACCAACAGCCGCTACTAGTAATGGAATATCAAAAGAATTTGAAACAAAACAATTCAAGAAATTGTCACCGTTTGAAAAGTCTGTAAAGTACAAGGAATCAGGAAATGAGTGCTTCAAAAATGGACGATACGATGCTGCGATTGAACTGTATGATAAGGCAATTGAAATTTGCCCCAAAGCAAACAGCATTGATTTATCACAATTCTATCAAAATCGAGCAGCTGCATATGAGCAATTGAAAAAGTGGCAAAATGTTTCAGATGACTGCACAAAAGCACTCGAGTTAAATCCAAAATACATTAAAGCTCTTCATCGACGTGCTCGTGCTTATGAAAATTTAAAAAAACTTGAATTGTGTTTGGAGGATGTTACAGCCGTTGCAATCCTTGAAGGTTTCCAAAATAACAATAGTCTGATTTTTGCCGATCGCATTTTAAAGGAACTTGGTTTAATGCACGCTAAAGAAGCAATGATTAATAAGCAACCAGTTGAGCCTTCCACAAACTTTGTTACATCATACTTTAAGTCATTTTCAAACGATCCAATACATAAAGTTGTTGTCAGCAGTACAGAACCAAAGGGCTTCTTAAAAGCCAGTAAAGCATTTAAAAATGGACAATTTAATGAAGTTGTCTCGTCATGTAATGAAGAAATTGAAAACAGTGAAGATGACTCACCTTATAAAATCGAAGCAATTTTATTGCGTGGAACCTTTTACCTCTTGTCTGGTCAATTTGATAAATCATTGACTGACTTTAATCAAGTTATTAATCATACATATGCTGATCCAAAATTGAGATCAAATGCACTTACTAAACGTGCTAGTTTACACATGCAAACTGATCAGCGAGAAGCATCATTTAGTGACTTTGAAGCAGCTATTAAACTTGATCCTGAAAATCCAGACATTTATCATCATCGTGGACAAGTTTATTTATTAGTTGAACAATTAGATGATGCTGTTAATGACTTTACAAAAGCAACAGAATTGGCACCCAAAAATCCAATTACATATGTTCACAAATTATACTCAGAATACCGTCAAGCTGTCAATGAACAAGACAATACAAAACTCTTTGCTAAAGTAAGCTATCATAACTTTAAATGTCCAATTTTGAGTACTAATTGTTATTCTATTCCTTTTTTAGATTGAAGAATTTAGCGAAGCAGTTAAGAACTATCCAGAATGCATTGAAGTTTACAGCTTATTTGCACAAATCTTGTCAGATCAACAACAGTTCCAACTTGCTGATGACTATTTCGAAAAAGCTATGAAATTGGAACCAAATAATGCTGGACTTTATGTTCATAGAGGATTATTATTGTTACAATGGAAAGGTGATATCAATGAAGCATTGAAGCTTCTCGAAAAGGCAATAGAAGTAGATGACAAGTGTGAATTTGCCTACGAAACATTGGGAACTGTAGAAGTTCAAAGAGGTAAGCATTTAAGTCTTAAAAGTGCTGTAAAATATTTTAATAATTAATTTTATGATTTTTTTTTTGTATAGGAAACTTGGAAAGAGCAATTGCATTATTTGACAACGCAATGAAGCTTGCAAAGAGCGAGATGGAATTGACGCATATATTTTCATTACGGGATGCTGCACAGGCACAATTAAATGTTACAAAAAATATGGGATTATCGCTAGCATCCTTAATGTCTAGTTTGCCCAATTTTTAAGGACGTGGGGGTTTATAAAAACGGAACCGGTTAATTTTTTGATTCTTTTGTTTCTTAGAAAATTAACTTCCACGCATAGCGTGCAAGTTATTGTATTCACTTAAGTTTCAAAATTTCACTTTTTTTGATTTTGTGAGCAAACGGAAGCACCAATCATGACGTTTTTGATCTCGTTTGATTGGTAATTTAAATATCTATCACCTAAAGCATGTTTAGTTCCGGTCACTTCCGTTGTGTTGGAACTAGACGCAAAAAACCGTTAAAAATCCATACTTTTGTATGGAAAATTTCTCAAGGAAGCATTTTTTAAGAATTTCTTTCATTTTATTTGATAGATCGTACCTAAAAACAAAATTGTGCTGAAAAAAATCTGGACTTTATGTCCATTAAGTGACCTAAAAATGCAAAAAACTGCAAATTTTGCAACAGTTGCGCCATTTTTGATACAGGCCAGGATTTTAACTGTTGGTAATGATAAGTATCATAAAATTAAAGTTGAACATAAGAGCTACAAAAAATATAGTAGCAATTTTTCCTGAAAATGCTTCTATAAAAAGTTATAACATCATAAAGATTGACAAAAAATCTAAGAAATTTTGTTTACGTTTTCATACGTTACGTAAACTTTACGTTACGTAAAATTACGTACGTAAAATTTGTATGAAAATAATCATTTGTAGCAATTTAAAGACAATGTAAGACTTAAAAGTCACTGGATCATGCTTAATTAAATCAAAAGGGAGAAAATGTTTACTGGATCTCATTTATTTAACATAAAAAGTTGCTGGATCTCATTTTATGATCATAAATGCTCACTGGATCTCAATTAATTACAATGAATGCTCACTGGATCTCATTTTATGACTATGAATGCTTACTGAATCTTATTATATGATCATGAATGCTTACTGGATCTCATTCTTTGATCATGAATGCTCACTGGATCTCAATTTATGACAATGAATGCTCACTGGATCTCAATTTAAGACTATGAATGCTCACTGGATCTTATTATATGACCATGAATGCTTACTGGATCTCATTCTTTGATCATGAATGCTTACTGGATCTCAACTTAAGACTATGAATGCTCACTGGATCTCAATTTAAGACTATGAATGCTCACTGGATCTTATTATATGACCATGAATGCTTACTGGATCTCATTCTTTGATCATGAATGCTCACTGGATCTCAATTTAAGACTATGAATGCTCACTGGATCTTATTATATGACCATGAATGCTTACTGAATCTCATTCTTTGATCATGAATGCTTACTGGATCTCAACTTAAGACTATGAATGCTCAGTGGATCTCATTTTATGATCATAGATGCTCACCGGATCTAATTTAAGGATCATGAATGTTCCCTGGATCTCATTTTATGATTATGAATGCTTATGAAACTTAATAATGTAAAGTTAGAAGATTTTATTTAATAGTACTGAAAGGTTTGAACGGAACGAAGCGAAGTAGAGTAGAGTTCGACATTCCTGTAATCTATAATAGTCGAACGGAACGAAGCGAAGCGAAGTGGAGTTCGACATTCCTGTAATCTATAATAGTCGAACGGAACGAAGCGAAGCGAAGTGGAGTTCGACACTCCTGTAATCTATGACAGTCGAACGGAACGAAGCGAAGCGAAGTGGAGTTCGACATTCCTGTAATCTATAATAGTCGAACGGAACGAAGCGAAGCGAAGTGGAGTTCGACACTCCTGTAATCTATAATAGTCGAACGGAACGAAGCGAAGCGAAGTGGAGTTCGACACTCCTGTAATCTATGACAGTCGAACGGAACGAAGCGAAGCGAAGTGGAGTTCGACATTCCTGTAATCTATGACAGTCGAACGGAACGAAGCGAAGCGAAGTGGAGTTCGACATTCCTGTAATCTATAATAGTCGAACGGAACGAAGCGAAGCGAAGTGGAGTTCGACACCCCTGTAATCTATAAAAGTCGAACGGAACGAAGCGAAGCGAAGTGGAGTTCGACATTCCTGTAATCTATAATAGTCGAACGGAACGAAGCGAAACGAAGTGGAGTTCGACATTCCTGTAATCTATAAAAGTCGAACGGAACGAAGCGAAGCGAAGTGGAGTTCAACATTCCTGTAATCTATAATAGTCGAACGGAACGAAGCGAAGCGAAGTGGAGTTCGACACTTCTGTAATCTATGATAGTCGAACGGAACGAAGCGAAGTGAAGTGGAGTTCGACATTCCTGTAATCTACAATAGTCGAACGGAACGAAGCGAAGCGAAGTGGAGTTCGACACTCCTGTAATCTATGACAGTCGAACGGAACGAAGCGAAGTGATCTAATTAAAAATGTTCAAGCAAAGTTCGAACAACAATTAGTTTGAACGCAGTTCAAACTTGGTTGAGCGAAGCTCACAAATTTTTACATCCTGAATAAAGCATAGCGATTGTAAGCGTGAAAATATTTCGCAATCGTATAATATATGAGCAGGACTTTAAAAGTCTTTAGTAGGATTTTAGCAGGATTGAAATTTCAATTCATATTTTATATTTTATTATATATACTGTAATCTATCAGTTCAAATGTCTATGAGCAAGTGGCGTGGAAGTTCGTGGCTTTCTATGTAAGTCGTGTTTTTTAATATGAGAATTATTAAAAAAAAAAAAAAAACTAGATTGCTTGACAGAAAGTAAAAGTACATACACGATAAAAGGATGTAATTTAGAAATTTTTTGTCTGAGACTTTTTTGTTGTTTCCTTTTTGCGAGATATATTATGCATTCAAAAATAATAAAGTATACACTTATTACACACGAATTGTTTTGTATTTTTTTATGCCTAGAAAATTAATGAATTTCAAACGTTAGGATTCGAAAAAATGTAATGAAAACCTTACAACAGCTAAATTTAGAAGGCAACTGTTGTACAACAATAAAACATTACAACAGCAAGTGTTGCATGAATTTGGAACACAAAGCAACTGTTGCATGGCACTTTAGCACTACAACACCACAGAATTAGTTGTTCTAAGGCTTTCAAACTTTAAATTACTGTCATAGATTCTGGATGTTGTTAAAATCTTGTTGAATATTACTGGATGACAACTTTTACACTTCTTAATCTTAAAACTGCTTAAAACACTCGATATTTATGGATTTTAAACAGATTTATTCGTTTCACCAATCAAATCGACATATAAATACGTGACATGCTGTCTGTCTGTTTAAACTCGATCGAAATTTATTGTAGCTTTTGCAAGGAAAAGATTTAATAACTAGATACATTGAATAAGAAGGAATAATGAAGAAATTTAGACCTTGTATCCGACGAGATGTCTCTTTCCGATACATTCTCCAACATAGAACCAGAAGCAAATTTCCATGCCAACTAAGGTATTAAGCCAAGCTTCACGGACAGTCAAATTCTTCCATGTACCATTCTTTGCACTTGATACCAATTTAACAATTCCATTTTTAATGGCTGGTAAATCGCCTGGTGAAGGTGGTGTTAATTCGACAGCTGCATATTTCATGAAGACACCGAATTTGGGTTTTGCTTGTGCCAATAGCGCTAAAATTTGTAAAAATAAAGAATTTTTCATACATTATGTAATTTTTTCAATTCTGGATGTTTATAAAAGGTTAAAAATTCAAAAATACTCATTAAATTGATGTTCCTTAAAGCAGGAACTGATGACAATACTTACTCGAAACTAAGGCTGATGATTTGGTAGCGAGTGATGCCATTTTCAAGTGGTTTTTTAATTAATTTCGACGATATTGATTTCAATGCGAAATTCAAAAGCTTAATCCAGTGAAGATCAACCTGTTTGCTTCGACAAAACTTGCGGTCTGTGCTATATTGTGGTATGAAAAAGGTTGAGCAACACTGGCTCAGATTATTCCGATGTTTAATGATGCGAAAGTTGAATGCCCAATATTTAGTGATGCGAAAGTGTTTTTCCCATCGTGACAAAAGACGCAGAAATTTGAAGCACATTTACATCCAATAATATTTTAATTAATCGAATTTCGCGAATTCTACCATAAATATCTATTAAGATGACCTCCAAAAATGCAAGTAAGGCTGTAAAGGCACCGGCAAAGCAAGGACAAGCATTTAAGGATAAGAGCAAGCCAGCAGATATCCGTCAAAGTAACATAAATGCTGCAAAAGGTAATGTTTGTGCAATTATTCGATTAATTAGTGTATTTACTCTTGTATTATTGATGGTCACGTGATATTTCATTATTTTGATACCTTGACTAATGATTAAGCATATTAATAGTGATAAACAGCATTGATTTATTAGAATTTTCACTCAAAACCTGAACATTTGGGGTTAATATTAAGGCAGTGAATCTTCTAGAGAATGAATCATTCATGTTCTTATTTTTTTTCGCAGCTGTTTCCGATGCCATTCGTACAAGTCTTGGACCAAGAGGAATGGACAAAATGGTAATATCAATGACATTCAACTTAACTAACTTAATAACTCTCGATGTTATTCTTTGTAGATCCAAGCCGCAAACGGCGAAGTAACAATCACGAATGATGGAGCTACAATCTTGAAACAAATGAATGTCATTCATCCAGCTGCAAAAATGTTGGTCGAATTATCTCGTGCTCAAGATGTTGAAGCTGGCGATGGAACTACATCCGTTGTTGTTATTGCCGGTGCACTTTTGGATGCTGTAAATAAGCTCCTTCAAAAGGGAATTCATCCAACAGCTATATCGGATGCATTCCAAAGATGTGCACGTAAAGCTGTTGAGATTTTAACCGAAATGTCACGTCCAATTGAATTAAATGATCGTGAAAGTTTAATTAAAAGTGCTTCAACATCACTCAACTCAAAAGTTGTATCTCAACAGAGCAGTTTATTGGCACCAATTGCTGTTGAAGCTGTCATGAAAGTTACCGAAGATCGTGGTACCGAGAAATCTGTTGATCTCAAAAATATTAAAATTATTCAGAGTTTAGGTGGAACTATTGAAGATACAGAATTAGTTGAGGGATTAGTATTTACACAAAAGTCATCAGGTGTTAATGGACCAAAGAGAATTGAAAAGGCAAAAATTGGACTCATTCAATTCTGCATTTCACCACCAAAAACTGATATGGATCATAATGTGATTGTATCAGACTATGCAGCAATGGATCGTGTCTTGAAGGAGGAACGTGCTTATATTTTGAATATTGTTAAACAAATTAAAAAAGCTGGATGTAATGTCTTGTTGGTCCAAAAATCAATTCTTCGTGATGCTGTGTCTGATTTAGCACATCATTTCCTTGATAAGATTAAAGTTATGGTCGTTAAAGACATTGAACGTGAAGATATCGAATTTGTATGCAAAACTCTTGGATGTCGTCCAATCGCATCATTGGATCACTTCCTTCCCGAAAATATTGTCAATGCTGATTTAGCTGAAGAAGTTAGCAGTGGAATGAATAAGTTTATTAAAATTACTGGAATTCAAAATCAAGGACGTACAGCAAGTATTATTGTACGTGGATCGAATAAATTGGTATTGGAAGAAGCTGATCGTTCAATTCACGATGCACTTTGTGTCGTTAGATGTCTTGTTAAGAAACGTGCATTAATTGCTGGTGGCGGTGCTGGCGAAATTGAAATGGCTTTACAGCTTCAAGCATATAGTCAAACATTGGAAGGAATTGATGCTTATTGTTTCCGTGCTTTTGCTGAGGCATTAGAAGTTGTTCCATCAACACTTGCTGAAAATGCTGGATTAAATCCAATCTCAACCGTTACAGAATTGAGAAGTCGTCATGCACAAGGCGAGAAAAATGCTGGAATTAATGTACGAAAAGGAGCAATTACTGATATTTTAGCTGAGAATGTCGTTCAACCTTTATTGGTCTCAACATCAGCCATCACATTGGCATCAGAAACTGTTCGTTCAATCTTGAAGATTGACGATATTATCAACACATTAACATAAGCTTTTTTTTATACATGAATTGCACAGCATATATTATATGAAGTAATGATCAAAAGAAAAGAATAACTCATCATCAGTTTTTTTTTGTATTTGCACTTTTTGTATTTCCTTGGCTGGATTCGTGAGGATTTGAGTCAATCTTTGTACCTAATGAAATTTTTTACGTAAGAAAAACGTACGTTTTGTTTACGTAAAATAAAATCTAACGTAAGATTCCATTTTACGTAAGGAAAACGTACGTTTTTCTTATTTTACGTAACAAAAACGTACGTCTTCCTTACGTAAAATTAAACCGTTAATTTTTTTTACGTAGACAATACGTACGTTTTTCTTACGTAAAATCAAAAAGTACGTACGTATTTCTTACGTCAAAATGGTTGTATTCGGCAACTCCTAACGATCCTTGTTTCCTGCAATTTGTATCCAGCATCAAGCATAATTAATTAATTCTAACACATTTCTTCTTCGTTTTACTTTCAATTTTTAATTAAACTTTTATTTTCTAAGCACGTAACTTAATAAAATAAAAAAATGAATTGCTTAATCATTATTAATTTAAAAGAGAATTTCTTGTTGTTTATGATTTTTTACTGCTCATTGGCTCAAAACTATCACCAATTCTCTCAATTGTATATCGATTCAACGAAACAGACATGATTGGCACGCCGGGAATTTTTCTAATCCTTCGCTTTAGATCTTTATCGTTTGTGGCAACTATATAACATTTATGTTGTGTTACTCGATTAACTATGCAATCATCAGCATATGTTCCTTTATGCATACATGGAAGTCTCTCAAAACGATCGTCTTTGATGATCTTCAATGCTAATTTATACTTTTGACCCATCTTTTCCAATTCTCCACGAACACATCTGTTAGGGGGTTTTAAATGGATTTTATGTAAAGTTTATGACTGTCATATAGAATAATTTAATAGATTTACATACTCTGTAATGTATGGAATACATTTAGCATAAAGACAGTCCATCATGCTCTTCAATATGTCTAGTTTATTTTTGATACTAAAGTTTATAAAGTTTGTATCAAGGATGACATGATAAGGCGGTCCTAATTGTGTATTATAGCTGAAGAACAGAGCAGATGATGATTTGGGTTTTTCAATCACTTTCATTTGTGTTGGATCTTCCTTTTTTTGCTTTATTACACGGTCTTTTTCCTTCAATCGATTATCCTTTGAACTAACCAGACGTTTGAGCTATAAAAAATGTATAAATTAGGGATATTGGAATTTCCATTCATTCAAAATTTTGCTTAAACACGTTGTGTACATATTTACTTACCTGCGCAAGTTTCTGAACCGCAACACGTCTCGCATTCTGTTGTTTCTTATTACCCTGCATAATAAACACACATTAAGTTATTAATTAAGGATTTTTAAGGTTTTAATTGTGAGTATTTACCATTTTTTATAAAATTTATTTTCCCAATGTTTTTATTTACTTTCTTGCTTGCTGTTAGCTTAATATTCAAGCATACAATTTGGTATTTCTACTTTGTCTTCTTGTCTGTTCAAGTTTTTCAAATTTTAAGTTTCGGTTAAATTTTTAAATTTTGAAAACAATCGTTATAAATTTTGAAAACTTTTTTTTTAATTTTAAAATTCATTACACCTCTAATAGAAACGCTTTATCTAGTATACATAATATAACATTTCCTTACTTACATTTAGGGCGCCATCACATTCTGAATATTTCAGTTGAGATTATTAAAGCTTCATTACACAAAACAAACTTGTTGATTTTTTAAAAATTAATTATTTACACGATGGGAAGTAAGAGTATTAAGCCAAAACCTGGTCGTGGACGACCCAAACGAGTTCGAGAAGTTGAAATAAGTGTTGAAGAAATCGATGAGAATCAAAATCCAAAGAAAAACAAATCTGAAGTTTGTGAAGAACAAGATAAGGAATTTAAAATGTTTGAGAAGCAATTTGACGAGACTATTAATATAGGAATTGAATTATATCATAATCGAATGTCATCAAAAATTTCAAACGAAGAGAAATTAGCATATATGAGCATATTGAAAAAAATCTCAACATCAACTGGATGGAGGTTCAAAAATGTAATCAGTAACAAGGAGCAAATAGATTGTTTGGCACATAGAGCAATTGAATCGAGAAAGGAACAAGAGGAAATGCTCAAAAGAATGAAGGAGTTTATTGAATATAAGTTAAAAGGATTCCAAAGAAACGCTGAAAGTTTGGCAAATCATTATAAATCTGAATTAAAGTGTAGAGGCGTTACTATGGACGAGCTTGGTACCAAAATTAAGGATCTAGAAACAAAAAAAATTGAACTGAAAAACGAAAAAAATAAAAAGAAGATCATTGAGGTACTTCCAATTACCCGAAAAGTTTGTCGTCTTTGTGGATCTAAACGTAACTTGAAATACAGTATAGATCAAAAGGAAGAAAATAAATCATTTAAAGAGATTATCGAGTTTTACTGCAGGTAAATTTGTTGTTTGTACTGAATTTCAGATGAATTTAATTTATGACATTTTTTGTAATTTTTTTTAGAATTGAAATCCAAGAAAATGCTAATCTACCTCATTTAGTCTGTACAACATGTAGAGGATCAATTGATAATTTTGCAAAATTTTCTAAACGTGTTGTCGAGTTCCAAAACGATTTGCTTTTAAACATTGGAAGTTACGCTGAAACAGAAATGGAAAGTTTTGTCGAGCCAGAAGAAACTATTATAAAAACTGAAATTGTTGATCTGGATTATCATGACGACTCATCATTAAGCACTAGAAGTCAAACAGAAATTATTAATGATAATGAATCAAGTTATGATGAATATTTACCAGATGTGGCAGCTAATTATATATGCAGCAGTGATGGACATTTTATAACGACAAATAGTCGCAGATTAACTGAAACTCGAGACAAAATAATTCCACAAATGGAATCTGAGATTATTCATAACACAAGTGAGAATAATGATGCAGAATGTGAAGAAGAAGATGTTAGAGATAATAGCAATAACAATGTAATTTCATGCTCAGAAGTATCTACCTCAACACCAAAAACTCCAACACCACCTCGTAGAATATCCAATGTGCATCCAAAGGAACTGAAAATAATTTTGGAACGACTACCAATAAAATATGTCCCAAGTGACGGTGAAGAGAGTCAAGAGGAATTAGAAGAAGAGTCGGAAATAGTTGGCAGTAAAAGTAAAAAACGTAAAACTAGATCATTAAATAAAAGACGAAAATCATGCCTTGAAATAAATTATCAATCAGTTCGCGGTTCCATTTCGAATTTGACAGAACTGGTAAGCTAATATTTAAGTATGTCGAGTGAATTCAGCAGTGATGCTCAAACTATTTGAAAGATCATATGTTTGATGGAAAGTTTGATTATCACTGGAATTTAACTCACAGATTCTAAAAAGGTTTTTATTGCTACTTCTTTAAAGAAACTTGAAATTCTACAAGATATGCTAGCAGATAACTCAATGCATGAATCAAGCTTTTAAGTTTTATTAGGATTTGAAATCATTATGAAAAGATTATCGAATATGTTAAATCTTGTATGTAGTCTAAAAAAATACTCTAAAGTTATAAAGCACAAAAATTTTGTGCCTTAATAAAATTAAGCATACATGTCATTTAATTTTTAGGATAAAGTCTCAAATATCATAATGTTTTGCCAAAATATATTATTGTTAAGTTTTGTAAAAAAAATACGCTTTAAAAAGAATACGTAAGCTAATTGGCAGCAAAAATAAGTTAACAAAAATTAAGTGGATTTTTGATTTTTTGTAAATATGAAAGAATGATGAGAATAATCAATTCAATGATTTAAATTAAGTTTAGCAATGTCGTAAGCAAGATTTAAAGAAATTAAAAGGTGAATTTTTAACGATTTTAAGATATTCAAACACCTATTCAGAAACTTAATTTTTTTTTGAAAATTTTTAAAATTCAAATTTTTGAACGTCGTTAAATTTTGATTTTTTTTGAAAATTTTTAAAATTCAAATTTTTGAACGTCGTTAAATTTTGATTTTTTTTTGAAAATTTTTAAAATTCAAATTTTTGAACGTCGTTAAATTTTGAATTTTAAAAAATACTACCTAAATTTTAAATTTCTGAATGTCGTTAATTTTTGCAATTTTTAAGAAACAAATATTTGAAATTTTGAAAGACGTTAAATTTTGAAAACTTTCTAAAACTTTTAAATTTCAAAATTGACTTTCATTGACTAATATTGATCTAAAGCATAACGCGACTTAGTTGAATCAAGCATGTTATCCACGAAATGTAATTTACCTCAATTTATTTTTTTACCAAATTTTTAATGATCATGATTTGTGATAAGCTACAAGTAACAAAAATGAAAAAAATGCAAAAACTTGTAATACTTATTAGTTAACTTAATGAAATGAATCCACAAATTTGTAAGGTTGCTGATTTGCCATTAAGTTTTTATTATCAGTTAATTTCATTATGTATTGTAAAGCATGGAATTTTATGTTAATTAAGTTTGAAATAAATTCATTAATTTTAAAAAAATAAAGATATATTAAAGCAAAGAAGAAGAAAAGCATTTTCTATTAATTTTATGAATCATTTGATTGTGTATGGAATTTAAGTACGTGAGAATTCAAAACTTGCTTGGTTCGATAAGATTTTCCACAATACTGACATTCAAAAGGTCTAATATTATTATGAACCATCATATGATATTCATATCCTCGTTGTGTCACCAATATACGTGAACATCCTTCAAAAGTACATGGAAATATAATTCGGTTGCTTGTCTCGTCAAATAACCCCGTCTTTTGATGATAAATTCGATCAGTTTTGTTTAAATTCAAAAATGATCGTACACCAATTGATGGACCTGGAAGTGTCAGATTGTTGTTGTTCTTTGGTCGTCGTCCACGTTTTGGTTTATTAACCATTGAAAGGGAGATGTCTGTTTCCAATAATAGCTCATTATTTTGCGATGGCACTGGAGTTTGTATTTCATACTTGGGAACTTCATTAACTGGATAATGAAGATTTTTGTGTGCTTTCAAGTGTTTCAAATCTGGACAGTATGATCCACATTCCACACACATAAATAGATTCTTAACTTCTGGATGCTTTACTTCATAATGTCTGATTAAAGAAGGAATATTATAAAATATTTTTCCACAGCTAATACAACAATAGCAAAGATATTCAAGCTGATGAAATGTCACGATGTGATTAATAAACGACGATAATCCATTAAATGTATCTTTACAATTTAATTCCGGACATTTAATCTCCAATGCTTTTGAGTGAGTCCTGAAGTGATTTAAATATCCAATCAATGATGAAACTTCTGTTTTACAGCTACATTTAAAGACCATTTCAGTCCATACTTTCTTTGTGTGGACGTATTCTTGAAGCCATTTATGTGATATTTCACCATCCTTTTCTAATTGTGACATATGAACCTGTATATGTGAAAACTTTTCAACCTCCTTTAAAGGATCTTTTTCATACAGATCGAAAAGTTTACGAACATCTTCAAATGCACTTTTTGGCTGATTTAAAACAAAAAATATATTAATTAGATTTAAATTTAAGGAAATGTATATGCTAGATCTACTTACCTTCATCAATTTCGGTTGCTTATTGACTTGTAGTTCAACAGCTGCTGCTTCCTTTGGAGGTAATTCTGAAAGTTTCTGTAAAAGTCAAAAAAAAAAAAATTAATAAAAGTTTTAAGGAACTGATTATGTTGATCAATTTACCCGCTTTCGAAGATGAGTTTTTTCATTCTTTAACCATGTATCAGCTTTGATTATAAACAGATTAATTTCTGCTTGACAGGAAGTGCAGATTTTTTGTGGCAGGTTCTTATCATTGCTGTAATTTATGCTGTAAATAAAAAAATAAAAATAAATTATTTAAGGTTATTTATAAAATAATAATAGTAAAAATTGGTAAAAATAATAATACCTAGTAAACTTCTCAAAATAGTTTTTATAAGTCAATGATTCAGATGCCAAATAGTCTAAAGTGACTGGTAAAGCTTCTCTATTCTTTTCAATATAGCAAATTCTGCATTTTTCCATTTTTAACAAGTTATTTTATTGTTTTTTACTTTCTTTCACTATTTTTATAACTCTTTATTATTCAGCAACCATTTTATTATTTTTAAAAATTTAAAAATCGTTACGTCATTAATGACCGACTCCTTATTAATTTAAAAGAAATTAGGTGAATATTATTAATGTAGATCTATTGATGTTGCTACATCACATTCTTATTAAGTTGAAGAAATTCTTAAAAAAATTCATCAAACTGACATCGAAAATAGGTACTTAAAATAATATCCAAAAATGCACCAAAAATATATTTCTTTAGGCATTAATGAATAGTTAGTCACAAAAGGAAATAAAGATTAAGAAAAGGAAAAGCAGTGCACAATGCACATAAATATCATTCACAAATTATTATTGTTTCGAGACATGAATAATTTTTTTTGGTGGGTTGATCAAAGATTCCAAAGATAAGCATTAGTTATTCAGCGATAGCATTAATCATTTAAGATCATTCTGTATAAATTGCAATTAAAGTGGGTATATGTAATTAAATAATTGAAACTGATGATCGCAAATTAATTTATTGACATACTGCGTATTCTTTTGTTTTCCCATGAAACTCTCAATGAATATTCCTACGGATCTGCTGCATATAAGAGAGTCAAGAGTAAGTATGAGAAAAAAAAAAATGAAAAGAAATCAGCGGGAGAAGCCAGACTATATATTTAATACATTTATGTGTATTTTTTGGAAGACTCAATTATCATAGTTATGGCGCCTAAAATGCAAATAAAAAGCAGCCTTAAACATACATAAACCGTCCGTACATACATTTAAAATATGTAATTATTACCTTCGAAGCAAAAGTTCTGTTCGCAGACTCTACCGATTAATTAATTCACTGATTCATATATCAATTCACATTCGAAAGCGATCGACTCACTCTGACTTGCAGAATGACTTCGATTTTTTTAAAAAAATGTAAATATCAAGCTGTATATTTTTATATATTGAATGTAAAAAAATAAAGACAGTCTGAAGCATTTAAGCAAGTTTTTGTTGAGCTATTGATCAGCATAATGAAGAAACAAGAGAATTTTCAATGAATGCGTTACTTAAGTTTATTTTTTTTTTCTTTTCAAGAGATACATTTTTATAATTTGCACTTAATTTCCTTGCATTGTGAAGCGTGATTGGAATCAAACATTTCACTAGATACTTATTAGTCAATAACTGAATTGACTCAATAATAACTCTAATGGAATTTTTGTGTGAAATTTACAAGGATGAGAAAAAAAAATTAATGCTTTTGGACCTTCGCATTAATCATTAACTAAGTTTCAAAATGTTTAAATTTAATGTCATATTTTATTAATTTATTGATTTAAACATTCGAATGTTTTAAGGAGTTGTAATTTAGCTTATGTTGAGAATACTTCAACGGTTATTTAATATTTAAATTATATGAAACTACAATTAGCTGATTTTCCCCTTGTAAGTTGATTTCCCCTTCTACAAATATTTAGTCTGTTTCTGATCTTTAAAGAATAAACATCATTTATATATCCGTAAAAATAATTCAAAATTTTCCAATTATAAAATCAAAAAGACTACATGCCTATGTAATTAGGAGACTGCTGTCAAGAAATGTTAGTCCCCCTATTTATACATATGGAAAAATATTGCATAGCCATAACAAACCAAACTAAAAAGAATTGAAACAACTGATCTAAATCGAAATGCCTTTAATGATAAAAAGGCACTAAAATATCATCAAATGTTGTCCACATTGTTCAAATTGTAAGTTATTGACTTTTAATTAATTTAATTATGTCATCTCCATTTCATGATTTTTGCTTCCTTCATTCTCCTAACCATTTTGAGTCTCCACAATTAAATAATTAAGCATGAAGAATTTTTTTGATGTCTCGTTCAAATTCAATAAATCCCCTGTTGATTTAAATGCCACAATAAACTGCGATATTTGGTGAAATTAATAAAAAGAGCAACAGAAGAAGAAGAAGGGGCATTAAATACTGGAAAATGGTCACAGCAAATGCATGAATATGGGAGAAATTATTAACAAATAAATGACAAAAATTTTGTCAATTGAATGAAATTTGTTTTTATATACAGCAATTACAATTATATTTACATTATGCGGGAGTCATTAAAAGCTAATAACATTAATATTATGACAACATGATCTAATTGGACTCATCTACAATATGATATGACGAGCAAGAAGAAGAGACAAAAATAGGCATTTACTATGTTGGTGGCATAGATATACATTTATTTCGAATGAAGCACTCATTCACCTTCAAAGCATTATCGAGTATGCTCATATGCTTTATATTTATAGAAATTAATACGAGTAAAAAAAGGAGACATAATGTTGAGGAAGTAAGTGCAGTTTTTTTGCAATAATAAAACTAACCTAAAAATTTTTTAATTTTTATTTCGTATGAAAATTGACAATTCATCTAAGGTATCCATTCTAAAATGTTGATTATTCATAAATTTGAGCTTAGAAGATAAAGTTATAAAGTCAAAGTCAATGAAATAAAAACTGCCAGTAAAACTGACCACAAAGCGCCCATAAAAATTTGCTAAAAGATGTTCAGTTGCAGTTTAACAGAAAAAATATGAACATTGCAATACGTCAATAAATCTTTTTCTCACGCTTTTGCCATTGATTAACAGTCATAATGCACTTCAAATTCATCTGAAAATGGAATTAAAGTAAATATCTTTTATATTCTCCACAGTGTCTTTTATGTCTGATATCTATTACATGTGCATGATATACATACATTTTTTTTTTACCAAAGCTTCATTAGTGTAAAATTGCCAATTTGTTATAGCTCTTTAGTGTATTGCCTATAGCACACGTTGCCGTTTTTTCCTGCAATTACTATGTATGATTGATATCAGTGTTAGTTTTATTCATTTGGCGGTCCGCGTTCAAAGGAAATCTTTCTCTTTTTTATTTTATCTGTTTGGCTTCTTGCGCCATCAAAGAATGTTTACTGCTTTTTTATATAAATTTTATATCTTGCTGTAAGAAGAGAATATTTTCATTTCCAGAGATTATTGAATTAATTTGTTTTTGCCTTTTAATCTTTCCTTCTATCGAACGATTTTGGCATGATTAAAACGCAGGAATGCAGCTACTGTATAGATTGAATTCAAATAAACATTTTTTACCTTTCTTTTTTTGATTCATTCGATGCATTCTTAAGTTCCTTTTGTCTCCTCATCTTTGTCTCTCCTGCCTACTACTTATGTTAAGCATACTATGTTTTGAAATTTTCAACGGTAGATTGTGACAATGTGCCGAAATTCTTTTGTCGGTTCTCATTCAGCTTAATATAGGTAACAAGAAAAATTGGCAATGATAATTTGCATTTCTCGCATCAAACGACAATTTACCGCTCTAGTTGTGCTCCACTTCCCTTTTTGGGGTCTTTAACATATGACGTCTGATGAATTTTCTAATTCAATTTTCATGTATATGATTTAAATTTCATTTTTTAAGGTTGATAAGGAATAACTCTAGAAATTTAAAATATATTTAGTCCTATAGGACTTAGTTACAGTTGTTGTTATAACGTTTGTTTGTAATTTAAATTGTCCTTAAATGTAACATAATTGATTACCCTTTGACTTGTATGTAAATAATCAGTCTGTTTACGATCTTCAAAGAATAAACATCATTTAGTACTTTATTAAGCAATTATTTAATTTAATAACATTTCATAATGTAATTCATTCAGACTAGAAATCTGTATTAATCGATTCAATGAATAATTTTAAGTCATAATCTAAGCAATTTCTAAAACAATCTGAAGAAAATAAATCAATCAGCAAATCATTTAGATTTCTTAATTCCCAAAACTTAAACTTGACTTAGACATCATACCAAGTCAACCCCAATGGCACAATACAAAAGAATCTTCTGGAAAGGAATTCATCTCCCGACTTTATTATATGAAAATATTTTATGGATTGTTAACTGTACATTTTCAAGACTGAAAAATCACATAATATTTGAAATTTTTCGTACATCCGACACGCGGGTCGACGAAAAATAAAGAATACAAAAATAAAAATTTTTCATCAATTAGGTTTGTAAAAAATATTAAGGTGGATATAAATCTCCATGCTTAAGGCTATAATTAACGCATTTTATACACATTATAAGAATGAGATATAAATAAAATAAATTAGTAAGATAAGTACAAGAATTTTATTGTTTAATTACTATTAAGAAGTTACAGTTGAGTTAAATGCGTGACTAAAACGCATTTTTCTGTTTTATGGACAGCATTAGTGAAATTTTTACATTGGATTATGAATCGCGTGAATATTATCGTTTTTATTGAAGTAGCAACAGTTTGCGGACTGTCAAAACATTAATTTTATTTAATTTTCATGATGAAAGGAACTGTTAACTTTGTAAGATGTAAAAATTGTTTGAAAAAGTCAGAAGCTATGACCTGAAATGCTTGGGGTTCTATAAGATCAATTCTTTTTGTGTAATTAAGTCTTTTTTGTGGAAGTGTCGAAGTTGCACTTTTCGGTAATAATCATCATGAATTAATGAATTTAAAGTAAGCATAAATTAGCAAAGAATTTCTGTAAAAAAGATAATTACGGACAATCTATTTATCCCTTCCAATTTAAATTACATGTTAAAAATTGGCATTAAAAATTCAATTAAAAAGTTAACAAGGGAATTTTTCAATTTTAATTAATATTTGATGTGTCCATAAATTTGTCATAAAATGATAGGTATGTGAGACATAGCGACAGGTAATCGACAAATTAAACGATAATAAGAAGACTTATTCAAATCGAGGTGCTCAGTCGACTGAGGCATCTGTGTGTACTTTAACTTTTGCATAATTTTTACGACTAATGGTTCAAAATTATACCTTTTTCGTATTCGATTCTGTCAGGTCCGTGTAAAGAAATCATAAAAATTTTTAATACAATAATTATATTCGACGCATGAAAATGAAAATGTTAAAAATGTGAAATTAATGAAGAACTGTTAAAAATTCATTAGAAGTGCATACGATTTGCATATTAATTCCATAAATTTCTGTATATGCTCTTGCGTAATTACTTCCTTCTTCATTTTTGCATTTCTTATATTTTCTGCGTACATGATACGCAATTATTCATTTGCTTGTATTTGCTCACGAAATCGTGCCTTCATTCCATTCTGATGTGCTGCTTCTTTTTCATCCGTATGTGCTCATAAAATATTTTTGGTGAATAATTTCTGTCACTTTTTGTGCGCTTAGATGTCGTCATGAGACAAACAAAAAATTTATTCTCATTTATTTTCGAAAATTCACATTTTTTGTACTCTCCATCCATCCATCCTTGCTGGCTCATTTTCAATTCGATATGAAAACGCAAAACCAGAGTTGATACAAAGGTGCCTTTGCTCAGGCATTGCCTTTGATCTAGCAGAACCTTTGCCTTTGCAAAGGCACAGTAAAGGCAAAGGCACGAAAACATTGCCTTTGCAAAGGCAATGCCTTTGCCTTTGAGTTTGCCTAGCTTTGCCTTTGATATTTTTGAATTTGAAAATTTTTAACTTTTATCAATTTTTGGAACTTTTTGTTAAAATTTTTTTTTACAAAGGCAAAGATTCAAAGGCACCACGACAAAGTTTTGCCTTTGCAAAGGCAAAACAAAGGCAAAGGCAATTTTTTCTGCCTTTGACAAAGGCAAAGGTAGGTGCCTTTAATTTCAATTTGCCTACGCCTAGGCAAACCTTTTTGAAGGCACATGCTAGGTATCAACTCTGCGCAAAACAATCGAATTTTTGAATGTATGCAAGCTTTTTGCTACATTCTGATTATATTTATTTATTTATTTCTACGTTCATATCATTTACTTTAGAAAGATTGGTTATTTTATAGTTATGCAAGCATGCAAGAAATTTTTTTGCTGTTGCATATGCAGCAAGTTTTTTCTTGCAATTAAATTCAATCTGAAAGCGACGATTTTTTCTTACCTTTTTGTGCTGATTTTTCCTTTAGAAAGTTTATTTGGATGCCTGTGGCTTCGGTTTGTCCTGGATTGTATATTGACGTCAACATATCAGTTTGGGGGCCGTTTACTTAGCTTATTAGGGTGGAAGTAGGGGGTTTAGGATTTATAAAAGTTCAAACGAAAAAAAAATTCATGCAGAAAGTATAATAAGGGGGGAGGGGGTTTAAAAAGTCTTTTTTTGCGTAACGTACTTTGTGAACGGCCCCTTATGAGTATGCAGATTCTTGATATAAGAAAAGATCTAAAAAGATCCAGTAAGATCTAGGTTATGTTAGATTTGAGTAATTGTTTGGTTCCAGAAAAATCAAATCTAGTCCACTACTAGAGGCTTCCGAGTATAATCAAACTAAAATGATTCTTTTCACATTATTCAACACATCAAATGCACCTTCATAGTATCAATTCAGCTCTTGTGACTTTTCTACTAGTTGTTATTATATACTCTGTGTTTTTTGCTGTTTTGATAAAAAGCCTGGTCGCCGCGAAACAGTTTTGACGAGAAAAAAAGGAGAGAACAGAAAAATGCTGATTTCAGTGTCTCAAAAATGCGAGCTCGATGAAAATTAAGTAAAAAACAGAAAATGTATAAGAAAGAATGATTGTAAGTTGACTGATTGGCAAAAATATGGCGGATGATAAAGAAAAAAAAGAGCTTCTTATAAATTTCTTTAAATAATGCCAATTTATAAGTAAAGTGTCTATACATAATTCTGACAGTCTCTGAGCACATCAATTGGAAGCGACATGCATGCATAATTAATTTCAATTACACAATAACGCGTAGTTTTCGTATTTTTCTTCATCTTATCGTCACTTGACATTTTATTTTCACTTACTAGAGTGTGAGAAGTCTAGTGCGTTTCATATTTTGCGGGCGTCAAGTCTTATTAATCACTCAAAAAAGATTAAAAACAATTTGCCGACAAATTAAATTATTTACGAGCGCAAGGGTTTTCAGCATCATTGTCATTATTATTGTTGTTGTATTCATTAAAATCATCATACATTGGAACTAAACAGATTTTTCTCGGTCCAAAATCAATTAAGATATCTAGAAACATGCTTTGTTGTGTGCACTATGAGCACATCAAGTGACAGATTAATATTAGAATTCTGTGATCAATATTTTGTGTGATAATTTAAACTTGAAGGAAACTGGGGCTGCTTGAAAGAATGCGTGCTTTATCGTAAAACTTAATGCTTTTCTAAAATGCTTTTGATATTTGACGATCAAAAATTGTTTAAAATACTTCAACGGTCATTTAATATTCAAATTATATCAGCCTCTTTATTTAGTTGATTTTTTCATTTGCATAGTTGTTTTCCCCTTCATACAAATATTTAGTCTGTTTCTGATCTTTGAAGAATAAACATCACTATTTTTAATAAATAAACTTTTTATGCTTACTTATTTTAAACTTACTAGTAATAAACAATAATTTTTGCTATAAAACCAATAAAAATCCTCAAAACCCAATCAAAGTTTTACCATAATTTCTAATTATTACTATTTTCTGCCGCTCTAAACAACAAAGACCCACCATTAGACATCATTAGCATGTCATGTGAGAAATTTCAATTACTCTTATGTTTTCATTAGAAAGAATGTTTATTATCATCATCATCCCATGTTATCTTTCTACTGCGGGCTGGCGTTAACAATAATTGAATTCATTTTAATTCCATTCTCAATTTATTCAGAAATTCTCTCCATCCATATATTCAAAAATGTAAGAAAGTTGGAAAAAATATTTGCTTAATGCACACATGAATGAGTTAAGCAATGACTTGGCTTGAATGGAAAGCTGTAAAAAGTTGCGTAAGGTCTGTTACTCTCTCCCATCTTATTCATTTGAATGTTGGAAAAATGTGTCAATTGACTTACTTGATAAGGGACAATAAACTTCTTTATATTCCCAGCTTTGGAATGTTATTGAATCAAATTGTTAAGGAAATTTGTTTTCTACATCCCAAAATGGTTATTAAAGAACAGATAAAGGCAAAGAGATATAAATCCCCAGTAACCAAAAGTTAGTTTATGACGAAGCTACAGCTAGCTACGAATTTTCTACATCCTAACTTAAAACTAACTTTTACGTCTAGCTAGATTTCTTCTGTGTCAGACCCTAGTAGACAGTATTTAGCAGAAAGTAAATAGACAGTCTGTAAACTGGCTATAAACTAGCTACCTAAAGCGATTACTTTACATAGGCCGGATTAAAAATGTTAGCTAAAAGCTAGCTTTATTTAGCAAACACTAAGAGAGAAATTTAAAGTTAGCTTAAACCAAGCTAATATCGGGTTGCAAAAATCAGTTAAATACAGCTGAAAATTGAAATTTTTAATAATTTAATACATTTTAATTATGAGTCTAAAATTATTTTATTTTAGGTATTATAATTTATTCGATGAACAAAAAAAAAATTAAAAAATTTATTTTACATTCTAAAACTTTCAAAAAAAAAACTTAAGTCCTGAAAAAAACGTGCAAAAATTAAATATCCTGAAAATAGAAATAAAAGAAAGAGAAATGCTGCAAAATATATATTATTATTTTATCATTAATGCTGAAACAATAATTTAAATAAATTAGAATCACAATTCTTTAAATTTATCATAACTTACAGATTGAATAATTTTGAAAGCATTTTTCTAAAACAAAAATTCCATAAAACACTATAATTTCACGATTTTGATATATATATTTCCCATTTATTCACTTATTACTTTACCTTACATGATTTTTACACTATTTAACACTTTAAACTAATTCTTTTCACTTAACAATTTTAATTTTAAACTTGTCACTTTTAAATTTTTTTTCGACTGAAAATTTCTCACGCGTTTACTTTTTGTAGATAGCTAGAAACTGTCTACAAGAAGATAATGAAGTTCAAATTTGTTTTAGCTTTCTTAAAGTTTGCTACAAAAATCTAATATCTAGCTAGCTGAAAAAAGTAAGCTAAAATTTAGATTTAAGATAACTTTCTTTTTCTAACTTTTTAAAGAAAGCAAAAAGAATTTCTGAAACTCAGAACGTTCTGCGCTTGGTTACTGGGGAATGTAAAAGGCAAAAAAATGCGTATTCGCGAAATTGAATTGCTACTTGTAATTGTTTCCCTCATTCCTACAATTCATACAGTCAGTTGATGCCGATATTCTAAAGAAGAATATATAAAGATTATGCCGAGAGGGAAGAGAAAAAGGGAATATTTTGGAATGACAATAAATTTATGAGTTAAGAAAGCGCATTTGATGATAATTTCAGAATTTGTGTTTTTGTTGGACGCACCAAACTGTAATCTGAGGATTAAGGTCTACCTTTGAGAATCTAACCTATAAAAAAATTTAACGGTCATTCATGGTTTGAAAATTTAAATTTTTTCAATTCAGCGAAAATCAGTCATCTCGGAAATATCTGAATCCACTCTTAAATTTTTAATTTTACTGATATAAAGCATATATGCTTCCACAAAGGTACTGCATGTTACTTCCCTGACTAAATCCTAAATCTCTTCTTCCGCCAACAAACATTGTATTGATTTTTTTTTTTCTTGCAAAAAAAAAGATGAATAAAAAAAAGTGGAAAGAGAAGAAGATAGAATTGTATTTATGGCATTGCTTTTTGCCTCTTAAGTAGTCAGCAGTCAGTTTAATTGAGAAATTCCTGGGAACTAACTTGGATCTCGCATGGGCATTAATCATTTAATTTAAATGTTGCTATTAATTTAATTTTTGCATACATTTTAAGCTCATTCTTGCATTATTTCTTCTGCCGATTCTTAATCTTTTTCCGCATTTCATTCAGAATATTAAAGCTTATTGTGTGAATTGTTTATATTCTTTCTCTTATATAGTTATGGAATGTTCTGGTTTTTAGGGTAATTAAACATTTTCCGCGAAAAAATGTGCAAGAATTAAATGCGCAAGAATTCATGCATCATCATCAGCATATGATGGAAGCTTCAACGAATTGAAAAATGTTTCTGTGTCATAAATGACGTTTGATGTAAACCGATGAACAATACCTGCATTATATGGATGTGGATGCTATTTCTCATCACAATTACATCAATTGCTTTAAATTACACTTTAAAAATGCTTCTGAATATTGCTTATTGCCTTACTGTATACAGTCTTTAACAAAACACAAAAAATATAATGAATTAATAAATATCACTTCACATTTAATATTATTAATTGTGTGGTAAGGCAAATCGTTTAACAATTGATGGCAAAATTAACCTTTTTTTAACAAGCAATTGGATTGTGAAATTTTTCTTCATTTCATTATTTTTGCCACTTTACGTTTTTCATTTTTATTTTTTTGAACATTCTGTGTACTGAAATTGGTTTTGATGATTATAAGACGAAATTTCTTTTAGGCTTAATTTTGATAAATTATCCAGGTAGCATAACATATTCTTAAGTTACTGACTGAAGTTGATGTTTGATCTTTGCCGATTTAATGAATTTTATGTATGTACATGCTGCATGTAGAGGATTAATTCATTTGAAAAAATTTAAATATGTAATTACTGGGTAATATTGTAAATTATTGTAATTAACATACTTTAACTGATTGTTGAATAATAACTTATTCAAATTAAACATGATTCTGAAATTATGATGCGTAACCTAAATCGAAAACGATATTAATTTTTTTAATAAATTGTGACACTTGATAATTCGGCATATTTGAATTTAATTCTAATGATAGTTGTTCAATGGACATTGATGGGAATCATAAATTTGAATAGTTTTGATTTGAGTTACAAAATAATTCTAGCATGCATACTAAAACGAAAAGAATTTTTTAAAATCATAGACCCATAATATTAAAGATCAGCCAAAACCTGAAATGACCTTCCACAACATTCTTTAATTGTTCAGTAAAGAAGTAAATATTATCAGCAAGAAAAATTTTTATCTACAATCATTCTTACACTCCAACGATAATAAAGTTCACTGATATGATAGTTGTCCATACAAACCTGTTGACACACTATTGTGATGATCAGAAATTGTCTAAATGCCCGTAAAATTTCAATCAAAGGCTTATGTGAGGATAAAAGTCACATGAAAGTAAATAAATAAAATCATTTCGATGAGATTGCTTAATTTTTTATATTTTTCTTCTTCTTTTTTGTGTGTGCTCGAAAATAAATCATCAAGTAGATTTTCTGTTGACTTTGTGCTGTATGCCACTTGTTTTTATCGTTTAAATGAGAAAGAAACGAATCCCAATTTAGTAATATATTTTTTTTTTTCAAAATCGTTTACTAAATCAAACACACATAAAAAGGATTGACACGTGCAGGCTGCGTACTCTTTCTTACCTTCAAATATTGATGATTTAATGTGATGAGAGGAAGAAGGAAAGAAGAAGAAAAAGGATTGGTGTTGATGATGATGTAAGTGGATGTTTTTTATGCTATTAGAAAGAGGTGACAAAGAAAAAATAAGAACGTCAATTGAGTAAGAAGGGAAGAAGGGTTGTGAAATTCTCAAATACCTGTTGTTTGATATTAGCAATCAATATAATAATGGATTATATTTGTTATGAACTGTAAATATTATGATTTATCTCTGTTCTAGTGATTTTTTTAAGGGAGATAGAATCGCTTTTTGTCAAAAGGACCTGCAGAAGGGTGAGGGGGATGAGCTTTGTTTCATGATCTGTAATAAAAAAGTGTAGTTTTATTAATCCTTCAAATATTTTTCCATAACGATCTTTTAAAATTTAAATTTTATTCAAATACAACATAGTTAACTACCCTTTATCGTATGAATATTTAGAAAAATTCAGTCTATTTCAGTCTGTTTAGAATCTTCAAAGAATAAACATCATTTTAATACACCTAAGATAAATAATAAACTATTTATTTAATTAAATATAGTTATGAAGCATGCTAAATTGTTTAATCAAAGAAGATTATTTCTGCTCAATTTTAAGAAATCCAATGTAAACAAAAACAATAAATTGATAACAAGTTCTAGATACATTAACATGAAACATTTTATCAATGCTGATTTGAAAATGGAAAGAAATCCACACATTTTTGAGAAACGACATACAGATATGTTTGAAGCATTTTCTTTTCATTAGTTCATCCATTTCAATGCAGAAGCGATGAAAACAGCATTGCTGAAATGGAAGTTTTATTTTAAATAATGGAAAATTTTTTATGATCATAATATTCCCCATAAATGAATACGTATATGGTAATAATGTTATAATATTTTTATGATATGATATTTTCTCTATCCATAGGACATGCGCTCTCATGTGGCACCCTCAAGCAATGGACGTTTTTATTGAAATTTATACACAACACGTACTTTTCATGGAATCTCATTTTAAAGTTTAATGTTATTTGATTTCATATAATATTATATGATTTTTTTTCTAATTAATGATAAAATCTCATTCAACAACCAGCAGCAACAGCAGTAGCATTTTTAAAATCAAATGAGATTGAATGGAGACAAACCGTACCCAGTGGAAAAGAAGAAGTAAAAAATGTATGAGCATTTTATTTACACAATATGAATTCCTTTCAATAATTATTGCCATTTTCGAAATCATGCATGTATCATGATATGCAAACCGTATGTGCGTTATATTGCATAAAAACATGGCAATGCAAGCCCGGTTTGTCAGGTTTGATACTTTATATTCTTGCCTCCCTTTCGATACTCTTGATGTGTCAATACGAATGATTACTTTCATTATGTCTGTAGAGGTTGTAAATTTGAATCTTACCGGGATGTTCTTGGATTCATAACTTCCATTTTGTATGAGTTGCTAACATAAGATTCATGGCTAGAACAAAAAGGTTATTTTATTCAAATTCAGCTCATATCATGATATAAATCCTCCATGTCACGGCAACAACTAAAGAACTACCGAAAAAAAATCAATGAACACCCTAACCATCTACATAAGTTGTGCGTATTTATCAATATATCTTCATCACTACTCGTCTCATTTCTAGGTCAACTGAAGAGTTTTAATCGATTTTTCCAAGTCACAACATTCATTAATGTCAGTGAACTTTCGGATGTGTAACTAAAAATACATTCCGTCCGTTCTAATGGAAACGAAAATTCTCCTTTTAATTGCTGAGAAAAAAAAAGTTTTTCATCTTCTTCTTCATTGCATTTTTATTTCTCGCCTCGTACAGCATGGCATATCTACACAAAAAAAGAGAGAAACTGCGAAATGGACATTAATTAAATTAAATTTGTGGAAAAGAGATTTTCATGCATGAAATCATTAATTTATGTCCACTAATATTCATTGTGACAATGATTTTCTTTAAAATAAACCTTTTTTTACTATTTAATTCCATTTAGATTCTCGTTCTCTCTCACTCTCTCTTTATTCCGACTCTCGAATGTGGCAGCAGGCAACAAGAAAATATTATCAATGAGCTTTTATTTTGTCCACCTACACATACGAAAATGATATGAGAATATGATTGTGCGCAAGTACGGGCATTTTCATATTTCGTGATTGGATCGCATTAAAATTCATCCCCACCGCTGTCAAAAATGTACAACGTTGAATATGATAATGTAGTTCTGTGAGAGCTTTCTATCTTTACAATATCGTAATCGTACTCGGCAGTCGGAGAAACAGAGAAATAATAAAAATGTGGAGAAAAAAAAAATTCTGTGCCTGTCTCAGTGTGTTGGTGAAGTTTATACGCTAAAAACATAAAATTTATTTTTATGTTCTCTGCTCCTGCCTTTTTTCGTCCAATAAAGAAAGAAAATGTAAATTTAAATTCAAAATAAGATTGTAATTTATAGCTTTTTTGCCTCTTCTTTTATTTCTTTCTCTTCATCTCCACAACATGCTGAAGACGTGTGTATACGGACAAGTGTATACGAATATATAAAATTGTATGTGTGTCCATCGTTTTTTTTAAATGTGAATGATAATAAAAAAAATTGTATACATTTATTTTAAAATCATTGAAAAGTTATTTTTTTTTCTTCATGTATAAATTGCTATATGAATGTGTTTCAGCAATACAAGCGTGTGTGCTGGATACTGTACATACGAAAAAATATAATATTAAATAAACAAAGTGCAGAGTAAAGTTGGAGAATATAAGAAAATGTTCGACGATTCCAACACAAATTTCTTATACGAAAACTGTTTTTTAGTTTAGTGGAAACGCTTCGAGACGTATGGTTGATTTAAAGTTGCCGTTTGTTTAAGAATGTATGTGATTCTTTGACCGTAAATAATAAGCGATATATCTATTGTCCTAGAATATACACAAAAAAATAAACGTTAATGATCGTGTGAAATTAATTTTGAATTTTCATGTGTTGATTTTTTTTTACATGACAAGTGTCTCAATTGATTGATAAAAGACATTGATATTAAAAAAATATTTTGTGCAGTAAAAAAATAAAAATTTAATCCATGTGGAGGAAAAAGATTAAACCAAAAAAATACTAAAATAAATAAAAATATTCATCCAGTATACAATTTAGAGTTTTAAGCCACAACGATTTTACATAAATTAAAATTGATATAAGCCGTAAGTATTTTGTGACTTGTAACGGACATTTCAAATTTGAAAGTTATTGTGTGGTGTTCATAAATAAAATAAAATTTTTAAGATCGATAATTTCAATTTGTTGCTATTTATCCAACTTACTACTTAATATTGAACTTAATATGCCTGTGTAACTGAGTTTAGTACATAGATCTAGAATATTTAAATAGTGTCGCCTAAATTTTTTTTTTTAAAATTTTATTATTTTTTTAATTACTTTACAACGTCCCCCCTTTTTACATTTTTTGTATAGATTCTTTTTAATTGACCTGTTACATATCCTAGACCTCCTTTCTTGATCTTCTCTCCACAAAAAAGTGAACATTACTTAGTTATCGGCTCCTAACCCCCCAAGACCTCAAACAAAACTTACCCTCCGAATAAAAATGTGAAATAATTCCCCTAATTAACAACCAATTTCACCATACACAATAAAAAAATTCCATTCTATTACTAAGTCTACATTCACAGAAGAAAAAATAAAGCATAGAAAAAAAGATATGAATATGAAAAAGCTCTCGAAATCAAATAAGACTTTGAACATTAAATTCCCATTCACATTGAGTGAGCAAGTGGATAAAAATATTCAATGATTTCATAAATGAAACGCAATATAACTGATATTACTTATGAATTATAATTCATAATTTTTTACAGTTCTTTATAAACTTTTTTATTATTATTTACGTGTATGTCAATATCTTATCAGAAATCACCTCATTTTCAACATGTTATGTCAATATTTGTATTTGAAAAAATATAAAATTTTCATTTTTTTATATTTAAATTCATATCGAGAGTGTTCACATTGCGATAAATGATTATCTACATATCTATATTTGATTTCAACTTGTGACAAATAAAATATGTGTTCATGCCTGTTCATGAATGATTTTATATTCATTTTTATTATAGATTAAAAAATAAATAAATTATAAAGTAAATTTTATTCATACATGAAATTATTTATTTATTGATAGATAAGGCACTTGATATGATTACATAAGAAATAATGTAAAGTTCCATTCCATCACAATTGATTCATTTGAATTCCAAGTATGGTAATGAAATAATTATCATGAACTTTAGATTCTCCTTTTTTTCTGACTGACTCATCCCCATATGCGAAAAATATTTTAATCGAATGTTGTTATTAAGCTTTGAATAAAGTATTTTGCAGCCTAGTTAAAGTTGATAATTAAAGGTGTTGTTTCTTGTTCCTTGATTGTTTACGACTTATTTTTTTGTCAACATGATAAGGTGAATTTTGTTTATTGACAATTTCATAATTAGACTTTAAAATCGGAAATTAATTTACAAACGCAAGCATGTACTTAAAACAGTGTGTCAGGCTTATCACAAATCAATACTTTTAAATATCATGTGATAACTACTTTGACGGGAATATTGTAGGTTGATTTTTATGAAATTAAAGTTTAAGTCGCACATACTGGAAATTTAATTAATGAATAATGTAAATTTCTAAGAATATATTTTATCGAAGAAGAAGAAACTTCAATTTTTAATTTTTTTTTCCAAATTAAAGAAATTTCGAAATTTTAAATAAAATTGAAAATATGTTTCAAATTTAGAATCTTAAAAATTTCTTTTAGTCTATTAGGGACCGTTCACTTAGTACGTTACGCAAAAAACGACTTTATAAACCCCCTCCCATTGTTTCATTTTTTGTATGATTTTTTTTTTGTTTAACCTGGCACAAAATTCTAGACACCCCTCCTCCTTAAAAAGCGAACGTACTAAGTGAACAATCCCTTATCAACTGTTAAATTTTCTGAAATTGAGTATATTTTAAAAATTTAATAAAAACTCCATCAATAATTAAACTTTGAATCCTAATTAGCATAAATGAAGTCATTTCTCACTGAAAGTGATTGAATTCACACAACTTCACATTTTGAATACATTAAAGCTCAATACTTCTCATACTTTTTCCGCCTATAGATTGATTTCAATGACAAGCTAATACCGAAATCCATCAAAAAAATTTTAATTTGCGCTAAAAAAAGATTCACAAAAATTGATCGCATGATGATTAATATTTTTTTTTTTTGTTAAAGAACCATGAACGAAAATTGAAGAACAAACCGACGGGAGTCAAATCAGAATTGAAAAATGTTGAGAAGAAATTGATTAAATTACAGGTTTTATTGATTCTCCCGACAGAGCGACAGAGAACACCCTGAAAATAGCCATGCGATTACTATAAATTATTATAATTAAAAATTATTGGAATTAAGTATAACTAAAAAACAATAATCAATCGCTACGGCTGCATGAAATCAATGAATCTCTTTTTCTTTGTTTTGTTTCCAAAGCATAATCAACAAGTAGAAGGCACAGTAATCGATTATGTGTACATTGCGTTCGTACATTTATATCTCATTCATATTTTTTTTCCTTTCTTTTCTTTCTTTCCATACATAAATTTCTCATGTATGTATGCCTTTATGAGAATTTTCATAAGTAGACGGGTAAGAATGAATTTAATGAAGAGACGATGCTCATCATCTAATAATAATTAATCGTTGAAAAAAATTTAGAAAAAAGAAAAAAAAAATTCATTGAGTGAGGTAAACAGTAGTTCATTCAACAGTCCAGGCATTAATTCATTCTCCATCGTCTACATACATTCTAAGTCCGGTTTTCTGTATCCAAATTATTTAAATTACTTTTTCACATAAATTCACTTGCCATACCATGTTTGCTTGATAGAAGTCAAAGCACAGCAGCAGCATTGAAATAATCAATCAATGTATTATGCGAACGTGTGAACTATTCATGAAAAAAGAAAACATTTCGAAGCCATTGACGAACAGCAGCGGTTATAACAACAACAACAACACTGGAGATCTGATGATCATTAAAGCTTAATGATAATTACAAATTTGACACGGCAAAAGAGAATTCTGATCTGCGGCGATCAAAATTTGAATAAAATGAAAACGGTTTTGAATGGAGAAAGAAGAGTTGAAAATTAATTGAGCTACCTACTGTCGCCTACTAGTTGAGGGATAAGACGCATCTAATGGAATATTCAAAATTACACTTTAAAATTTTAGATTATTAAATACATAATACCTTACACGCGTGGAAGTTAACACATATTGCATTAATATGGAAGTTGAAGAAACTAAGATTCTAAATTATGTCACCAAAATGAAGCACATCTACTCATTTCAAAGGAAGTCAAGCTAACAAAAAATTAAAATCATAATTTAAATTAAAAATGTTTGATGAATTAGATCCGCGTGGAAGATACATATAATATATGTTCATATGTGGAATAATAGATCGACATACATTTAAACACAACGACAAACGAAGACGGTGATGATGATGGCAGTGATGAAATACAAGAAGAAAATTGACTTCCAAAAAATCAAATTATATTCAAATTTGTTCGCCGTTCATTTCTTTGTTAAAGCTATAAAAAAATTAATTTTTTTCGTGTGTTCCTTTTCATTCATAAATGTAGAGACCGAGATATATATCATCACAATAACATGGGATGCAAACTAATTTCATATCATTCCGTGTTGTTCTGTTTTGCTACCGCTTTAATGCCAACAAATAAACAACACAAAAAGGTTTCGCTTTTTTTTCTTTTTTCTTAAGAAGTCATTTGGGTAAAAAAAATTGGTTATAGCCGCTGTGGGCTCACTCTCTGATCACGCTGGTTACCTGCTGAGATCACAAGACTACTTATTTTCTTATAAAAGAGTTGCTGAAATATTTTTTATTTTCATTCATTTATTTTGCGCTTCCTTTCATTGTGATCTCTTTTATGTTTTTTTTTTATTCGTGGATAGATGAGGAACTGAATGTTGTGTTTATTGCTGCTGAAAATAATATATAATTAATTTATATTATCACCAAATTGACATCACAAAAACATTTTACAACGAATTAATGCTTTATCTTATCATTAATTACACCTGCTGAAATGGCAATAAAAATTTATATATTTAATGAAAAATTTACATTGTAAAGGAATTAATGATAATTGAGTAAGCATACAAGGGATGGCAATATAATTACTCATTTATGAACTGTGAAATGCGATTTACACTAACATAAGTAATAATATGTAATTCCGGTGTACATGCACTAACTAATTTAACAGTTTTGTTGGAAGTGATATCTACGAAATTTTGAAGCTATTATTACCAACAATCAATCAATTATTTTAAATAAATAAATAGGAGAAAAATAAGAAAAGAGTTTCACCTTAATTATCTTCTTCATGCAATTCATGAAATATTATAACACCGCATAGAAGATAATGGCTACAATACAATCATATACAATAAATAAATGATATGAACTACCCAAATGATTCATTGAATAGTGATATCGAGAGAAAGAAAAAGAAAATTAGAAACATACGTTCGTGGAAAATGCTTGAAAGAAAAATTGTTGGCGATTAACTATGCCATGCACGTTCGCAACAACATGATACTGAAAAGTAGAAATTTGTTTGATGGCGGCGCCTAATACTAAAGAGAGTCCATATACATTGACCGAGCCATATCAATACTTTTGGTGCCGGTGTTTTTGGAATCATAAGAATGTTATAGTCACTTTAGGTGACTGATTTGGATTCAAAAAGTCCTAAAGATTATTTCTTTGATATTTTATGCTGTTCTTTTTTAAATAAACTTAATTTAGAATAGTGTTTTACTAATTTTTTAACCCAATCTACGCTGTAGTTACGTTAATCTATCTTTTTTGATTGAAAATATAGCAACTGTCATTTTATATTTGAATTATATTTGTAACTTTGAGTAGTTGTTTTCCCCTTCCTATAAATTTTTAGTCTGTTTTCAACTCTCTTACAATAAACATCTTATTAATTTGATAAAATTCTAAAAAAATGCGTTCTAATCATATTTCAAAAACTTTGCAAACTGCCTGTATTCTTGATCCAAATGAACATAACACAATTACTAAAATAAAAATGACCGATTGTTACATAAAAGCTTCTCTTTTCTTCTACTTCAATTTCAGGTTTTTCACTTCACAAGTATCATACAAAAATTATCACAAGATCCAACAATGGAAGAAGTCTTCAATGAATGAATACGAAGCTTAACTTCATCAATATAACTTCAACTTTATATCTTTCATATTTTTCTGCAATACAACATGAAAAAGTTTATCATTAAAAATGTGTTTCATATAAGTTTCTTCAATTGATGAGAAACTGTCAAAAAAAGTTGATAGCGTTAGTCACAGGTACATTAAAACAATCATTTTGAATGACTAGAGACCGTAACAAAACTAACATCAAGTATATGATTGCGTAAAGTGAAGTGAAAACGCGATTTTGTTTTTATTTATTCATCAATTATTATTTTTGTGTTTATTTCATCGTGCAGCATAATAAGAAGCAGCACATCAAACAAATATCAAAACGAAGCAAGCAAAAATAGCAAAAATAAAAAATAAAATCAAGATAGACAGATAAATGAATAGACATACATAAAAGTGAACAAAGTGAAGTAAGTAAATGTGTGTATAGTGATGAAGTGAAGTGATCATTGTCTCATTGCTATGCCGCTTTTGGTAACTCAAAGAGATAGAAGCTTCATTGCGGCAGGCGATTATCAAAAACTCTATGGAACATTTCTTCATAATCAATATCTATTAGACATGTCCAAGTGTAGAGATTTATATACGAATGGAAGAAATGATGATGCCGAAAAGGAGGAATCGAGGAATGAAGGTAATTTGCAATATTTTTTCTTTACTACAGGGTTATGGAGGAAATTTTTTTCAAGACTCAAACCCTGCATCCCAATACATACTCATCAAAAACTCTTTGACTACCATTAACCCAATTAACACTTGCTGATTATAAATTTTCATACTGCGTAAATGAGCTATTTCCTTTCCAAATTTCAAGTTTTTTTTGACAAAATAAAATTTTTTTTCATAACGTAAAATATTTTTGGCTAATACCGGTAATTGACCGTAGTAGAAGCTTACTTTTCAATCACTTAAAAAAATATTTTTTAACAAGTTTTGTTTCCGCTGATCGATTGCTTATTGAAAATGTGTTATGCTTCTAATATTTCTTTTGTTTTGTTAATTGACTTATGTCAATTAGCAGCTCAAACGTAACCCGCACACAAGTAATCAGTGGATATGAATCTTGTTTCGACACAGGAAGTTCCTATTTTTATTTATATTATTATATGTTTGGGAAGGAAGAGAAATGAAGCTTTCAAAAATTAATATCGAAATAAAAAATTAATCAACTACAGCAGAAATTTGTGGGAAGGAAGATACCATAAATGCAGCATAATTCTCTTGCAAAATGCCCAAGCATTCTCTCAAAGAACAAATTTGGTTTTCTTAAAATTCTCTTTTGACCCATTTCGTTGAGTTGGCGCCTTCAAACAATTTAATCTCTTTAAAGTTGCTAAGTTTCGGCCTTTTATTGTGTTCCTCAATGTTTTATGACCAAAATACAAAGAAAAAGAAATTCTTTTAATGAAAATTCTCAGGAATATGTTTCGGAAGATGCAAGGAACAAACAAAAAAACTATAAAATGCAAAATGCTTTTCCATCTCTTTCTCCCGTCTATCTATCCATCCTTCTTGCCCATCGTTCGTTTGACTAATTTTTATGGATCATTTGAAAATTGGTTTAAAATGCGGTTTGTGAAATCTTAATTTGTTCTGAGGAATTAAAAAATCATTTTTTTCCTTCCATTGCGGCTTTTAAAGCTTATTAAAATCATGCTTTAATTTCCCATACATACATTATAGCTATCGCTCTCAAGTTTAATAATTTAGCGTAATTTTCTCATAAACTTATCCGCATTTATCTCATGTTTTGACTTGATGAGTTAGTTTTATGATTGTTCGACGTCGTTCTTATATGCTGGAGTTTTTTGATTTTGTCGGTTGTGAGAATATTAAATTTGAAAATTTTTTTGTAGTTTCCTTTTTGATTAAAATTGTTCAAGGACATTCCAAAGTTTTGGAATTTTTTTCTTTTGTATGCTTTGAGACTCAAAAGGAATCAAACCTTGATTTGGTCTACAAATTTGAACCTCTAACAAGTTGCAATCAAAATATGACAAAATTTCCATAACAATCACCCCAAAATGCACTAAACTACTCAACATAAGAAGCAGCATAAATTTCATGCTAATTCACTTTCATACAATAACGATCTGCATGAAATAAGATGAGAGAAACAAGAGGAAAAATCAATAACTTATTGATGGTGCTTGTGTAGCGTCATAAGATGCAGTTCTCGGGGCAAGGTTGCAAATTTTTCTTCCTTCATTCTTTAGTTTTGTTTTGTCTTTAAATATTTCTACACTTACTTTATTTAACAACACATGACGTCATTTATGCTCACTTCCACAAGACTTTATTGTTTAATATCTTCTTTCCTCTTTTATCGACATGAGAATATACTTTTTTTTTAAAGTAAAAGACAAAGTAAAAGAATCGACGTTTATTTGGTGCACTATGCTTAATGTTTTTCTCTTCTATCTCCATCTCACTCACTCGTCCTCTTCCTTCATCTCTCATGATTGTATTATCGCGATAATCTATATTTTTTTTCGGCTGATCAACAGCAATTATTTTACCTTCTTTACCTCAATGGTTGGTTATAAGCTTTTATGCATGAAATGAAATCTCATTTTATTCATGCATTTTTTGAAGAAGAAAATAATTGGAAAGATAAATGATAACATTGGTTTTTTGGCATCGTATCGATAAGCGTAAGGTAATGCAATTTTTTTGGAGGTTTGAGATTTTTCAGGGTATTTTTTTAAGGTTATGTGGATGTAACGCATTTATATGGGAATTTAAAGTGGGAATGTACGATTATTTTTAGAGTAATTGCATATATTCGGATATAGGATTCGAACTCACATTGTTAAGTCATTAAAATCAGAAGTTGTCAGTCTGTTACTCAAATACTTAATCAAAGGTTTAGCAAAATTCTTTAAAATAGTAAATGGGTTTGAGGTGGGGTCAAAGTTGATTTAAATTTTATTCAAAAAAATTAATTTATTTTCAAGCCTGTTATTTTAACATCAAAAAAATAAATCAGAACTCAGAGACAAAGTTCAGCCAACATCTTCAACTTTCAAAAAAATCAATTTTGGAAGGAAAAAAATTCCTCGTATTAAAAGATAGAGAAAAGAAAATTCTTGGAAAGTGTCAAATGAGCTTAATGATATTATGCTGTAAAGAACTGAAAGATTTTAAACATAAGATATTCATCATACACGTATAGAATGTTCATACTTATTATATGCGATTTCGTGATGGAAAAAATTCACAATAGATTTTTAATTATGGCTCACAAAGGAGGAATTACGATGTCAGAATTAATTGATAATGATAATAAAGATTAAAAATATTAATGTTCACACTAAAGATAATTAATTTATTAATTTGAAATTATTGTGTGAAATCAAATAAATTCATGGTAAATAATATGTTACTACTACTGCTTAATTGCAAAAAATTGTAAATGTGTGTATTTTCCATTTGTAATTATTTGCATGCGTATGTTAAAATTCTACTATAGAGTTTGAGATAATTAAAGAAAGGCAATTAAATTGCAGGCGAGAAAACTGACTTGCTCAAGTTTCATCGTTAATTCTCAAAGAAACTTTCTACTTCTTATTGATCTTTTAATTTCAATTTTTTTCATTAAAAATGGATTGAATTCTACAGATTTTCTTCAAATTTTATTGAGAGCTTTATTGAGAGGAAAGGGGTCTCAATATCAAAAAATTATCTACTTCGTTCAAAAACTAAAATATTTCTCTGATTTATTGAAAAAAATATATATATTATATGAATAGTGAAATGTTGACTGTTTTTTATTGATGCAACCTCCCCTTTGAAAATATTAAAGAATATTTTGAGGAACAAGAATTCAACATTAATTTTTTCCATAATCTTCATTTGCACTTATACCTTACTTTTTTTATGAGCTCTATAAAATGAATATCTAGCCAAGCTAAAAATGCGCTCAAGATTAAAATGTAAATCCTTTATATCTTCCAATAACAATTTGTGTAGAGTAGCGATTAAAATAATTCTTCGTGGTTATTTATTTGCAGCTCTATGTCTGATATATATTCATTTAAAAGAGAATTGAGCTATTATAAGTTATTTATGAGTGATGTTAAAATGCATGAATATTGAAATAAAATTTAACTTCCTTTCCTTTATTATTATATGTACATACAATGTGCATTAAGTTATTTTTGAATAATAAAACATGGCTGCATTAACCACTTTTATGTTTGTTCTTACCTTACTCCTTGTGTGCTCTCACTCAAATTAAGTAAATAATTATCATTATATGCTCTTATTTTAACATTATTATTACCATTACATTTATTAAAATTCGTTCAGTATTTTTTTTTATTTTGGATTATGTATGTATGCAAATATGAGTGCACATATAGATAGGCTTACACTTTTACACACAAATTTTACATTCATTACCGTGTAAATTATGTTCATTCTCATTTATTTAACTTTTTTTTTTATTTTCATTTCAAAGAAAAAGAAGAAGCAGTTATGCAAAAAGCAAACGAGAATTAAGTAATCTATATGCATGCATACAATGTGCATATGAATATTTATTAAAGCAAGAAAATTTATTTTTATGACACAGTTTTTCTTTTCTTTATTTTTTTCCATGCAAATATTTAATTTTATTTTAAATGATCATTACATTTTTGTGGGAATTTTTTGGGAATTTGAAAGCGCATTCTTAATATCGAGATATGAAGAATATATAGAGTGTCCTTAATTTGAACAGTTCAAATCAGTTTAAATCATTTTTTTTTTTTCAAATCGATACGTTTAAAAATTTCTGTTAAATTCTAAAATTTGAATTCGATTTTGATTATTCAAATTAAATCTGTTCAAACCGAATCTTTTCAAATCGAGGACCCTCAGTGGTCCAAAATGAAATTTTCCGGCAATCAATCCCATTTTGGAAAATTCCACTATAATTGTTTAGGAATGTCTTGTTTTAAAGCTGACATAGATACAGAACGATTCCCCAAGTTTCAGCTTTTTTCGATCATCTGGAGCTGCATGGCAGGTCTTCAAAGTTGGGTGTGGCGAAAATTCTCAAAAATCATGATATTATTTCAGAGCAATTCATGTACAATATATTAGCATCCTGTGTACTAGATTTTAGGATTCTAATTAATATGAACTTTAATTCAATTTAATTAAGGTTTATCAATAATCCTATATTATTGATATAAAATTCAACAACAAAGCTTCTATTTCAAAAGAACTAAGTACAAAGCTGCCTGCCGTACCTGATAGCAAAATAATAAGTTCAAGCTTTAGTTGAGGCTGCTATAATGGTTGTTTATGATCTTCTGTTGCTCATAAAATTTACGTGTTGAAGAAAGACAAACATTCACATTATAATGATTGTGTGTAAGGCATGATGATGGGAAGTAAAAAAAAAGCAATCATAAATAAAAAGGAATGAAAAAAAAGAAGAACAAACGTTCTGAATTATTTTTTAAAAATAGTGATTAAATTAAGACATTTGTAGTTATTGTGTTAATAGAAATGTTATATTTATTATTATTTTCCATCAAAATGTAATGTTAAGTGCATACTACAAGATCATAATTCAGTTACAAAGAAGACGTATGAAAAGAGGTAAAACATATCACTTACAAAATCCTCTCAACTGGAAAGTGCCTCTTAATGACTCTCCATTTCTTCTACTTATGTACATGTTTGTATGTATATCCATACAATATTGTAAACAGATGACAAATCAAATTAAATTGGGCATGCAGAAGAGACTCGCGTTTCATGCGTACCGTCTCATGCTCACTCATTCACTTACGTACTTATTTACTTAGTTGTGAGCTAAATTACACAATTGACGGTTTTTATGACTGCAATTCATAATAATAATTAGGTAGATGAATATTACAACAAAGACATACTGATTTAACTAAGAGCCGTATCAAATTAGTTTCTCATTAAGTCTTTCGAGTAAGAATACGTCAGAGATGAAAAGAAATTATTTTGTTGGCAATTGTGTTTAATTTTTTTTTTTCATTCTTCTTTCTTTGCTCACTTGTTTGCTATGGATGTGATAATAAATACAAAAGGAGAAAGAGATCATAATGTATGAAATTATAATGAAATTTTCATCGTTATAGTTATTAAGTGTGTGTATATATTTTGGCAAAATTGTGATATTTATACAGCAAGTAGCTGGTTTTAGAGATTCTGTGGTTTCGTGCAAGTTTTTTAATTTTTAAACCCAAAATGGGCCAAAATGATTTTTCAATGGTTACGACAGAAAGAAACAAAATTTCGCATGATTCTGAATTTGAGCCTAATTTAAGTTTGAATACAATTTTACTTTATACTTTATGAAATAAGGGGCGTAAGGAGCCGTTCACTTAGTACGTTCACTTTTTAGGGGGGAGCAGAGCTCGAAGTCGACTCGGATTTTTTGTTTAATTTGTATGGCGGAGTCGACTCCGAGTCGACTCGACTCCATATAAAATTTCATCGACTTCGAGCTCTGGGGGGAAGGGGTGGTCTAGGAATTATCTAAGGGGGTTGCATTATTAAGATTTGGTCTGCTCCGATCAAATTTTATAGATTTTTTTTTAAAAAAAATTTTTGACACCTAAAAATATTTTTATAGAAAAGATTGGAAAATTTTTAGGGAATTTTTGACCTCTTAGACCAAAATTGGCTAAGACTTTGTGTCAAGAAATTTGACACTTCCCAAAAAGAGTCAAATACCAAAACCTCCCGAAAAAAATCTACTCCATCGATACTTAACATTAAACTAACGCTTCTTCTGTTTAATTTGATTGGAATCAAAAAGAGAAGACACAAAAACTTCCTTTCTTCTTTTGCGATTATACCGATCCACACACAAAAAAAAAAAAAATCAACCAATTATCATTCATTTTTCGAGATACAATTTCTATTTCATCTGGATATAATTCGATTCCATCATTTTGCTATCTCACATCACTTGATGCTTCTTCATACCGAAATTGTAATTGCTATTTTATTTAATTTTTTGTTGTCTGTGACTTTTTTTTTTGCGTCACATGCCAGAGATAAAGAGATGGAAAAATAAATATAAAGTCATTTTGATTTTTGGAAAGATCATTGAGGTTCCAAAAAAGGGTAGAAAGCAACAACAACGAGAGCAAAAAATGCTTTCTTCATGTGATGTGTGTAGATGGAAAGCAGAAGAAATAATCAAATTTTTATGCTTAATGTTCATCCTTGTATGTATGGTGACAGATTATCTGGATGGGGATACTTTTTGCGATAGACTTGAGAAATTTTGAGAGCTGTCTTCGGATGCTGATGCTTATTATACCCTAATTTATAATATGAGGAACGAACTAGAATATTTTTGCTCACTAGTCCACCTCAAAAGTAAAATAGCTAATGTTCTATAACTAACCAAATAATTACTTTAGTTCCATACCAATTTGCATACATACTCAATCCAATCCGTCAATCCATAAAAGCAGCAATATGAATATTTGAAAAATTACTTCAGTAGAAGGTCTCTTATAACATTTTCGAGAATTGTTGTCTGTATCATGCAAGATGAAAGAGAGTTATAAAGTGTTCCTAATGTATAAATAATTGCTACTTTAAAGTCATTGATTGGGCTTATGGATATGATGAATATAAAAATATTTCATGAGCATATCTCGTGGCACTTACATAAAAAAAAGCTAATGTCGACGAAAAAAAAAAGCATTTAGTTGGAGTGGAATGGAAGTAATTTGAATAAAGTATGAAGAGGAATAAAAAATCTAGCATGAAATATCGACAAATGAAGAGTCACTCAATTAAGCAATTTTTCAGAAAGAGTTTAAAAAAAAAAAAATTCAAAGCAAAGTCACATTGAGAACTTTTTTCAACTTCTTTTTCTTTCCTCTTCACTTCCATCATCACACATTTCATATAATATTCATGTGATGTGATCGCTATATGAAGTATGTATAGGAAGAATAAAAATGTTTTAAATTGATGTTTAATTAGAGGGTTTCTCAGACCTTACAACAAGTCAAAGGAGAGAGATAAATAAAAAAATGAATATTCATATTTAAATTATATATCACGTCAATTGGCGTCTTTTGTGTCCGTTTTCTCGGGTATACATTTTTTTTTGTTATAAAATTGAATCTACGTTTATATAATTTAATTCCATTTCATTTTCAAGGTAATCCAAGAATGAACTCACATTTTTTGTTCCCTTAATGCTTGATAAGGGCAATTCTTTGGATTAAATTTTGAAATTTTTTTTCGAAGAATCGATTTTTTGCAAAAAATTTCCACCAAAATCGCGTATGTTATTGCTTTAATTGATGTATTTTTTTATATTCTATCATATTTTCACTTCCAATAAAGTTGAAAGTCTGTAATAATTAAGATATTTTGATTCTTTGGTCAATAACTCGTTGACAAAAAACGGAACTTTTCACTTGAAGCATCCAAAGAATCAAAAATTAAAGAAAACTACTGATCCTATGCTTAAATGACTGTTACTGAGTTATAAAAAGACCAAAAATCTATCGATTGGATGTTTAACTTAACACTATAACTCATTAGTTGATGAAATATTTCGATTCTTTGAAACATTTAATTTGTCAACGAGTTATAAAGAAGCTTTTTTTCTTCCTAATCCACGAAAAAATACAGAATATCAAAATGAAAATTTTCAAATTTTTAATGAATAACGATGTTATTTTATGCATTAATAAGCCAATTCTAACAAGTAATTATTGTTTTGTTATTTTAAACAGTTTAAGACATTAAATACTTAATGAAAAAAGCAAAATTTGAGAAAACATTTTTTTAAAGTGAAGCTAATTGACATTGGATTGTAAAAGCTCATTTTCAAAAATTCCACTCATCCAAAGAATTGCCCATAATTAGGTCTATGTAAAGAAGAGGAGAATTTAAAAGCATTAAAAAGTTTTTTTTTCTCTTTCATATTGAAAAATGAATAACGCGCCAGCAAAAAAAAATGTGAAATGTCATTTGTAGCTGTTGACTTTGACGCGCATTTTTGTCATTGATTCCTTTTGGGTGTACTTGAACAAATTTTTTGTCGTTATTTAAAGTTTAAAATTGACTGTATAGTTTGGGATTGGAAACTTTGAGATTACGTAAGATAAAAAATTGTCATTCTTTGATTCTTTGTTTAACTGATTTTTTTTTGCAAATGTTACTCAGTTTAAGCAGGATTCTTACTTTAAATGTAAGACGATATTTTTGTACGACCCCCTTCAGAGGAATGAACTATTCCTGTCTATTCTGTCATAGCCATTTATGACTTAATTGCTAACTTGTTGATGTTGATGAGCCAATTATGTCAATTTTGATAGGAATCGAACCTAAAAATCGCCAATCGTTCTTCATTCTCAACCAACTATCCATTAAAATCTATTTCACACAGTTGACTTTTAACAATCCACAATCATCAACATCTCTGAGCTATTGCCACAAAAAACCTAACACAACAGACAAACTTGAGACAAACCATCACACAAAATTAAACATTAATCGCAAAAATTAGTGCTAAAAATAAACTTTCAAGATCATTTCGAAATCAGCAGCGAGAGTTGTTGCAAGCAATGAAATTGAAGAGAAAAAGAGAAAAAATGAAAGAAAATAACAAAAATGAATTCCAAAAGCTTTGACATTCAATCAATATATGCAACAAAAAAATGTTTACTTTACATTATATGCTTTTGATCCGGCACCGGCAAAAATATTTTGAGTATAATTTAATTCTCCCTTGGCTTTTATTTTTGTGCGGGAAAATATTATAAAACAGATCAATGTTACCTACTACCGGCCTTTGGTATGAAAAAAAGAGCGGACTGAGACAAAAAGAACATAAGCAGCAGCAGCAGCATCAGTAGCAATCTTTACTTTTTGTTGTCTTCTTTGCATCGTATATGCTGTGGATATATAATTTTTTTTGTTATTTCGGGAAGGAGGCACATGTAAAAAAATAGCGACCAAAAAGCAATGATTTGGCATAAAAATGCCGTTTTATAGCATATACAAAATTGTTGACGACTAGTTTTTTATTGTGAGATGCCAACGTGAGCTCTCATGATTGGAATGTTCTCTTTTGTGAATATATATAAAATATGCCTTGAATTAAATCCGTTATGTATTTTATTTTTTTTATTATTTCTTGCTTATTAGCATCCATCAAACATTTATGCATCATTCAAATATAATTTGAATATTGCCATTTGCAGTTTGACATGAAATCGTATTCAAATTTATTTTTTTTTTACCTTTACATCTCCTCATTCTGAATTGTGAATAATTCAGAAATTGCATTCCCTCAACTCTCTCAGTATGTATGCACATCAACCTTCGGAATTAATTAGCTGAGCACGGAGAAACAAAAAAAAAAAAAACTAAGTATGTAAAAAAAGTGATGCCGTAATTGTCGTAAAGCTACCTTTAATTATAATTGTATTTAAATGAGCTGTCATTTTGTCTCATATATGGAATGAAAGAAACATAGCAGCATGCACCCGTTATGTGACGCTCATTTGTTTGCAAAATATATAAAAAAAATGTACAGTGTTGCACTTGCAACAGCTCAAGCTTCTACAATATGCTTAATATATCTCTTTTTTCGTACTTTATAAACATCATTTGCATGCTCCATGGGCTCGCATTTGCACGATAAAATGTCATTTTTATTGCATTATTTGCAGTGAATAAATTGCTGCTCAACTGAGAGATTATAATTGATTATCATATTTGCAGGCAAACATACTCACATACACACGTTCATTCATTTGTTGCTTTATGCACCGAAAAATTCCGAAACGATAATTTCTCATATTTGCATTGTTTTGCATTATAATTAGCTTCTTCGGTCATTAATTAAAAATATTCATAGGTTTTTTTTTCACAATCATGCATCATCATTAATATAGCTTTTTTCGTACAAAACGGAAGTGAAATTGTCCATATTAATTATTATGACGATCAAATGATTTTGATATATAAAAATAATATACATTTACTGTGTATTTTGTTGCTTTTAACATATGTCTATAAATTGATGTGACAGATTATTCACATGTTGTGACAAATAAGGAGACAATAATAAGGTCTTGCTTCTTATGTACATCATCATGATGACTTATATGAGCACTTTTAAAAGTTAACACAGGTTTTTTTGAGTCGTTCTGGTATTTTATGAATTGAGTGTTAGGCGCAGTTTTGATGGGAAACTAAGGTGTGGAATCTAGGTTATCAATTCATACTGATTTAAATTCACAAAAAGAACTACAGATTCAAATTTTGTATGAAAATTTTTCTGCAATCTCTTGTGAAGTATAAAATTTCATATAAAAATTAATTGATTTTACAAGTTGAATTGAATTTCGATTCTATTTTAATTTCATGAGTTCGATTCCTTAAAAAATTATAAATTTGTAAAGCCTATTTTGGGAATTAATCTCAGTTTTCAGCAAGTTTTCAGCACTAAAAAAATCAGATATTCCTAGACGTCTTAGCTAAACCATTACGTCTTAGCTGAACCATTCTTTATGCTAATAAAAAATTGCAGTACACAGCTTTGCTGACAATTAACAATTCTACGCATACATGAATTAACATCTTCCAGACAATCTAACTGCAATAAAGCTCATTTATCACGCAAACATGCATAACAGTATGAATGTCATCTAGACTTTAATGAATGTAAAATGTAATGCATATATACGTAGAAATCATATACACAGTAATGATTCAGCATTTGTAAAAATATTGTAATGAAATTTAGTATGAATTGATGTGTTCCGATTAGATTAAAGAATTTAACATCCGGTAAGTTTCTAATAAGAATCATTCTTACTTATTATGATGATGATCATAGGTAGAGATGCCTTATTTTTTTAAGGCAATAGACACATTATATCGGTACACATATTAGGAAAGAATGAGAAATTTTTTGATAAATTAGTAGATCTATAACTTAATTCATTTTTAATAGTTGAAAACTTTTGCTTCTGCTGCTGCTTGCTCTAGTACCAAATGGCTTAACCATTATTCTCAATTGCTTCTGGGTATGAAAATGTCTTAATCATAGTATAATTCTCAAGAAAATATTTTTCAAAAGTCAGATGTGTGTATTTATATTCACAAAAAAATTAGTTCTATTCACTATGTATACACTAGATTCTTTTTTCGATTCACGCTTCATTACTATGAGCATAAGAAAGAAAGATTGTTAACCTCAAATCCATTTTAATCTTTTCATTCATACATGTGTGTGGCTCCTACCTCAATTACTCTTTTACGTTTAGTACCCAAAATTGTACATACTGTATGTAGCGTGTACAATCTACAAATTATAATATTCTAAGTGAAAGAACTTTAAAAAAATGTCTCGCATCAAAAGTTTGTTAAAATTTGCCTAAAGGCTTTAATTCCATCTATATATGCCTTTAAAAAAAAAAAAGAATCAACGATTTGAAGCATATGTGGTGAGTAATCATTAATGTTTAGTTCACTCAATGGACTAATTGGATTGTTTATTCTCTTTCGAAACTGTAGAAATTACCTCAAGAAAAAAAATGAATATGAAATAAGCTTTGTAAGAAGCATGAAATACTTTTTTGAGAAATAATCATTTGAATTCATAATTTTTTGTATGGAAAAAAGGTAAATAAGTAAAAAAGGTGGAGTAGAAATGTTAAAGACGCATTTGAAGCATTTAAAAATTAATGAGCCAATTTATTATGAGTTTATTTTATTTTTTTTTGCACAAAAAAAAAATAAGTTTGTACCTTCCTTAATTAAAGTAATTTATATTCATTAACTTTGCAACAATAACCATAGAAGAAATTATTCGATCGTCACTGGAGATGATCTCTTGTAAAATAACAGGCATATGTGTTGTTTTTGTATAACAAGTTGTTGATGTTAAGAATCCAGTTCATGGCTGTTGGTTATCGCAGAATACTTAGTTTGCTGAGGAGTTTTATTGGGTGTAAGGTGTATTTCTTATCCAGGTGTGCTGTTTGGGTATGCTCAGTGCTGCTCATTGAAATGAGCTATTATTTACACAACCTATAGAACTGTAACATAACTTTTATATATCTGATAGCTCTTTGACAGGGACGTAGCCAAGGGGGCCCAAGTGGGTCCTGACCCCCACTGAAAAATAAATTCACATTAAAAAAAATTTTTTTTGGAAAATTTTAAGAAAATTTTCTGTGATCTTGCTTCGCTCGACCGCTAAAGTAACTTTTATGTAAAACAGTTTATAAATTTACTAAGATACTGAATGGTGTACAGAAAAATTAATTTTTTCGGTACCCCTCAAAAACACGGGACTACGCTTCTGTTTCTTGATATTAACAAATTTCTGTAAATTCATAAGACAATTAATAGTACTAGCTACCAACTAAAAATAAACCAAGACCCAATTTCAGCTCAGAATACACAGTAAAAGAAAAACTCAAGCGAGAACATTTCGTGTAACTTCTTTTCAATTTTCTCATCTCTTACTGTTTTTTAATCTAATTCGAAACATTCCAAAACATAATTATTCAAATCATCTTTTATTTATTCTTCACTTACATATTATTCATTCTTTCTTCCTCTCTCTCTTTAGTTACTTGCTTGCTTGGAACTTCATAATATTTTCATATTTTTGGATAATATTCAAAACGAATAAAAGAATATAAATAAAAAAAAATAATAATGAAAAATTATAATAATTTCTCTAAAAAAAATTCACATTAAAAAGTAACAAACATGCTTGTGTGAGCATTATACTAAGTATGAGCAACAAAATCATCTTAGACATTCTCGCAAGCTGTTAATTAAATATCAAGTTTGTTTGTAAGGTATTTCTCTCTATCTTCTTTTTTATGCAAAGAGAAACACATTAAAGCTCATTATCTTGTTAAGCAATGTGTTTAAATGATTTCCCCGCTATTTCGCGCGAGCTCACACAGGAAATAATCAAAAAAAAAAAAGTTTCTTTTATTAGATTTTGATAAATGAATGTATGATGTATGTTAATTTTTAATGGAAGAACGTTAGTCCCAAAATAAAAGTAATAACATGAGTAAGTGAGTGCCTCAAAACATTTTAAAGAAATTTGAATAATTATGCAGATAATAATCACAATGAATGAATTATAACTTAATGCGAGCTGAAGCGTAGAAAGAGCTACAAGCAATGGGCTAGCTCATTTTTTTATTGCGAAAAGTCAGGCTTCATAAATTATCATCGGGAACTTGACTACATAATAAAATGAACATTTTTTGGAGGTGCTACATATTTTTACAGAGAAAAAAATGTTATTAAATTTAAATGGAATTTTAAATATTAAGTATGACTTTTTTTTTGATAGAGAAAATGAATTATCGCCATCACATAAAAATTGTTGAATGCAGACATAAATTACATAATAACAATAGACATAAGAAAGTAACCGAGAAGAAATAAAAAGCTTATTAAATTTTGATTGCGTTTATAAAGCGTTTTGATGTGTGATTTTATGCAAATGTATAAACAATGCTTCTATCTCACTCCATTGCTTCAGGGAGCTATGTTTTGTGTGTGATTGCTGTGGCAGTTTGGGTTTTGGATGAATTTTGCATGGAATTTTTCTGGTTTTCCCAAGTTCTTCTAATTTTTAATTTTCTTTCTTTCGAAAATTTCTTGTCGAGGAATCGAATCTATTACCTTCGAATCCGAAGTTTGGTATTGCATCAATTTATCTACTAAACCATATCAGCTAATCTGAGAATTTGCCATATGAATCAAATTTTTCTAGGAGGTTTCATTTTTGTGATTTAGTCCAGAGTTGGCAAAACGCCAGGCGTCGGACGCCAATGACGCCAAAGCGTCGGACGCCGAGCGGCGTCGGACGCCAAAAAAAAATTTGGCGTCCGACGCCAAAAGCGTCCGACGATTTGGACGCTGGGCGTCCGGCGTCCAAAAAAAAATTTTTTTTTTTTTCTTTAACTAATTTTTTCGCTTTTCTGATGGGTTTTTCATCCCAACTAAGAAAATCAACGCGAAAAATCGCTTTTCCGAGGGGTTTTTCATACCAACTAAGAAAATCAACGTTAAAAATCGCTTTTCCGAGGGGTTTTTCATCCTAATTAAGAAAATCAATGTGAAAAATCGCTTTTCTGGGGGGTTTTTCATACCAACTAAGAAAATCAACGCGAAAAATCGCTTTTCTGGGGGGTTTTTCATGCCAACTAAGAAAATCAACGCGAAAAATCGCTTTTCCGAGGGGTTTTTCATACCAACTAAGAAAATCAACGTGAAAAATCGCTTTTCCGAGGGGTTTTTCATACCAACTAAGAAAATCAACGTGAAAAATCGCTTTTCCGAGGGGTTTTTCATCCTAATTAAGAAAATCAATGTAAAAAATCGCTTTTCTGTGGGGTTTTTCATCCCAACTAAGAAAATGAACGTGAAAAATCGCTTTTCCGAGGGGTTTTTCATGCCAACTAAGAAAATCAACGCGAAAAATCGCTTTTCCGAGGGGTTTTTCATACCAACTAAGAAAATCAACGTGAAAAATCGCTTTTCCGAGGGGTTTTTCATCCTAATTAAGAAAATCAATGTGAAAAATCGCTTTTCTGGGGGGTTTTTCATACCAACTAAGAAAATCAACGCGAAAAATCGCTTTTCTGGGGGGTTTTTCATCCCAACTAAGAAAATCAACGCGAAAAATCGCTTTTCCGAGGGGTTTTTCATCCTAATTAAGAAAATCAATGTAAAAAATCGCTTTTCTGTGGGGTTTTTCATCCCAACTAAGAAAATGAACGTGAAAAATCGCTTTTCCGAGGGGTTTTTCATGCCAACTAAGAAAATCAACGCGAAAAATCGCTTTTCCGAGGGGTTTTTCATCCTAATTAAGAAAATCAATGTAAAAAATCGCTTTTCTGTGGGGTTTTTCATCCCAACTAAGAAAATCAACGCGAAAAATCGCTTTTCCGAGGGGTTTTTCATACCAACTAAGAAAATCAACGTGAAAAATCGCTTTTCCGAGGGGTTTTTCATCCTAATTAAGAAAATCAATGTGAAAAATCGCTTTTCTGGGGGGTTTTTCATACCAACTAAGAAAATCAACGCGAAAAATCGCTTTTCTGGGGGGTTTTTCATGCCAACTAAGAAAATCAACGCGAAAAATCGCTTTTCCGAGGGGTTTTTCATACCAACTAAGAAAATCAATGTGAAAAATCGCTTTTCTGGGGGGTTTTTCATACCAACTAAGAAAATCAACGCGAAAAATCGCTTTTCTGGGGGGTTTTTCATACCAACTAAGAAAATCAACGCGAAAAATCGCTTTTCTGGGGGGTTTTTCATGCCAACTAAGAAAATCAACGCGAAAAATCGCTTTTCCGAGGGGTTTTTCATACCAACTAAGAAAATCAATGTGAAAAATCGCTTTTCTGGGGGGTTTTTCATACCAACTAAGAAAATCAACGTGAAAAATCGCTTTTCCGAGGGGTTTTTCATACCAACTAAGAAAATCAACGTGAAAAATCGCTTTTCCGAGGGGTTTTTCATCCTAATTAAGAAAATCAATGTGAAAAATCGCTTTTCTGGGGGGTTTTTCATCCCAACTAAGAAAATCAACGCGAAAAATCGCTTTTCCGAGGGGTTTTTCATCCTAATTAAGAAAATCAATGTAAAAATCGCTTTTCTGTGGGGTTTTTCATCCCAACTAAGAAAATCAACGCGAAAAATCGCTTTTCCGAGGGGTTTTTCATCCTAATTAAGAAAATCAATGTAAAAAATCGCTTTTCTGTGGGGTTTTTCATCCCAACTAAGAAAATCAATGTGAAAAATCGCTTTTCTGGGGGGTTTTTCATCCCAACTAAGAAAATCAACGTGAAAAATCGCTTTTCCGAGGGGTTTTTCATCCTAATTAAGAAAATCAATGTGAAAAATCGCTTTTCTGGGGGGTTTTTCATCCCAACTAAGAAAATGAACGTGAAAAATCGCTTTTCCGAGGGGTTTTTCATACCAAATAAGAAAATCAACGCGAAAAATCGCTTTTCTGGGGGGTTTTTCATCCCAACTAAGAAAATCAACGCGAAAAATCGCTTTTCCGAGGGGTTTTTCATCCTAATTAAGAAAATCAATGTAAAAAATCGCTTTTCTGTGGGGTTTTTCATCCCAACTAAGAAAATCAACGCGAAAAATGGCTTTTCCGAGGGGTTTTTCATCCCAACTAAGAAAATCAACGTGAAAAATCGCTTTTCTGAGGTGTTTTTCATCTCATCTAAGAAAATCGAGGCGAAAAATCGCTTTTCCGAGGAGTTTTTCAGAGAAGAATAAAAAAAAAATCTTTGGACGCCGGACGCCCAGCGTCCAAATCGTCGGACGCTTTTGGCGTCGGACGCCAAAAAAAAATTTGGCGTCCGACGCCGCTCGGCGTCCGACGCCAAAAACGTCCGACGCCGAGTGGCGTCCGACGCCAAATCGGACGATTCCAACTCTGATTTAGTCTAATTAGTTCAAAATTTGTGAAAGAGAAATTTGAATATTTTTAATCAATTTATTTTGGCCATCAATTGTGAAAATGCAAATTTTATGAATTTTGACCAATATTTCAAGTATTTTGGACCAACAACTTAATAACAAAGAAATGCGCTTTCAAAACCACATCAACCAGACAACCCAACTTTTGCACTTAATAATTGAAAAATTATATAGTAGTGGATGGAATATAAAGAAAATGAATAAATAGTAATTAGTGCGTATCATATTTCATTACACCTGACTCAGATATAGAATTTACATGACTTCATAAACAAACTGTTGCTGTTTAAACTCCGAACTCATAAAACAGAACTAAAATACACAAGAAATTTATGTATATGCATACTTTGCGTGTTTTAATTGCATAAAATTAAAGCAGTAATAATTTTCAATGTTGAAGCTCTTGAAATTTTATTTTCTCTGGCATTTCACATAATTTTCTTGACATTTTCAGTCACAAGTGTCTGCTTTTGACAGATAATCGCATTAATGTATATTCAAATTATATTTTTAAGGTCGAATCGTTAATTAAGAATTTTTTTTAAAACATTTTTGGAATTTCTGTCAACCCGAAACATCTGCCATTGATTCTCACGTCATTTTCTTGTGTATTTTTTGAGGATTTTTTTTAGTCTCAACGGTTTTTCTTCACCCTTTTCGATACAATGTTATGTAATGGAATTTTGTAATGTCTTACAAAAAATCTTTTCTTTTTCTGTAAAAAAATCGTTAACTGTCGCATTTTTTACTGCAAAAAAAAAAATTTACCCAAACTTTATTGATGAGTAAAAAAAACGATCAGTAAGTTGCTTTCTTTGTTATGGGGTTCGATGACTCTCATGTAAACGTAAAAAAAATGCTAAGAAAAAGTAGGGAAACTTTTCACCATAAAAAATCTTTTTAAATTCTCTTAATTTTAATATGAAAAGAAATTCGTTAAAAAAAACTTTTTTCCATTTTTTTTGTGCATCATAAAAATGGGGTGAGAAATTTTTTATGCTTACTTGAATGACTATCTGAAGATATATTAGATTACAGTGATCAATTTTATTACTCTGGGAATTTTTTACTGCAAATTTTTTTTTGCTTACTTTTTTGGCGCGAAAGAGATTTGCGAAAAATAATGTTAGTGACATTTTGTAGATCTACTCAACGATGACTAAAGGAATTATATAACCGTTTTTTGAAGACAAAGCATTTTTTATGGATAATGTTAAACGTGAGAAATTCATAAAGATTTAAAGAGTTGTAATTGTTAAATTAAGTTTCGATCTTATCAAATTTGATTTTTTTTTCATATAAAAGTCAAGTACCTAGATTGAATCTGAAATTAGTTTTGATTGAATAGTAAATTCATTTCAAGTTTCACTTTGTGAACCATCAATTTAAGTTCTTCAATAAATTTTAGATTTTCGCTATTTATTTTTATAATCGGTTCTTAGAATTTGTACTCTTACAAAAACTTTAATTTTCTAAAATATTGTTTGTGATTTCAAGTTTATTAGTCCCGATTTTCAAATTGTCAAATTCTTGCAAATTCTAAATAAAATTATTATTATTATTATTATTATTATTTTAATATTTTAAAGTAAATTAAATTAATTAGCTTCCGCGCAAGCTCGGAAGCTGTTTTGGTACACTTTTTAATATTTGCTTACAATTTTTATATTCAAACTAATTTATTTAAAAATTATTTTATTAAGCTTTTTGTCTTCAAAATATTGAAATGCAATATTAATAAAAATCAAATCAAAAATTTATCTTGATTCTAAATTTTGATCTATTAAACCAATTGTTTATCCACAAATCGATTATCATATTTATTCAAATTGAATCTTCAAAATTCAAATTTCTAATGCTAACAAATGTGCTCTTCATTTAAAAAAATGTAACATTTATAGCCCATTAGATTTCTTTACGATTAAATTATCAATTTAAAGCGTTGAACTGTTTTCGCCTTAATTGACCCTTACTTACTTTAATTTAAAATGTTTTTGTTTTATCAAATGTGTATATTTGTATTATAAATAAAAAACGACTGCAGACCAGTATGCTGTTCAACGCTTTTATCTTTATTACCATCAAAATTGAAAAAAAGAAGAAGAGAGTAAAAAAAGAGAACAGAAAAAAACGAGACAACGACGAGGAATTATAACAAAACGGTAGTAAAGAAGTACATGAATCTAAGACCGAACAATGGATTATAATGGAATGGTTGTCATCTGCTACGTTTTTTGTCACTCTAATTAACAAAACGCGCGTGGAGCAATACTAGTAATAGTTCCCAATGTGACACGCGATCAATAATTCTATAGTAGATGGAAAATAAAGAAATTATTGTTATTTAGGCTTATGGCATTCAACCTTCATTGGTTCACAATTCAATAAATCTCTCATTCCTTTTATAAGTAAGTGAAAAAAGAAGAAGAAGAAAAAATTTCAATAACGTATTGCCTAAAGGGTTAAAGTAAGTAAGTGAAGGAATGAAGTAACAAGAGAGAGATTATATGTTGCCAAAGTGTGCTTCCTTTGCATTATTCTTCTTATTCTTCCTTTCTTCCTCCAACGAAACCGAAAACGATCGATTTTTTTTTCTACTTTCGATTCTGCAATGTAAAGGTGCAAGGAATAGAGAAAAAAAAGGATTTTTTAGTTCTTTATAAAATGATGTTTTATGGTCGATCGTGTTTCATTGTACAAATTAAAAGCATAATAAATGAAATCGAATCTTATTTTTTAACGTTTGATGATTTTACAATTTTTTTATTTATGATTTGTTAGAAAAGGAAGTGCGTTAATGCGTAGGTAAAAAATTATTGGATAATTTTCATCTTCTTCTACCTTCAAAGAATATTTTTTTAGCTTGATGATGCAATACGAATTTGGAATTTTTAAATGCGTACATTTTGGGGCTAGTTGAATTTTTGAGGGATGACATATGGCATTAGCTGCATTATTAATCAAAATACTACAGTTTTTTGGAGAATGAATTGAATTAGTACACTCATAGAAAAAAAATAACAATTTTCATTGTTATTGCCATTGTAAAATTATATAACAATCAAATAGTTAATTAATGTACGGATTTACTATGAATTTACAATGCGGTACAGCCTGATTGTTAGATTTAACAAAATCATTGTTAAATTTTAACAAAATTTCTTGTTAAACTAACGTTGATAAATGTTAATTTTCAAAAGAATTTTTATATAAATTATAAAGGTTTTATTTAACTTTAAATGATTTTATATTATTTAAAAAACGTTGAACAGTGCGGAGAAATTTACCATATTGTCATATATTTACATATAATATTAAAATATAATTTTGTAAAATTTCTAAAAATTACTACGGAGATCTTTAATTTTAACAATTTATATTGTTACTTACAATATTTAAAGAAAAGAGCATTTAACTAAAATATTTATTGACTTAAAATGGAACTTGAGTGCTGTTTTAGTGATTGTAGTGTAAAAGTGAAAGCAGTAAAAGAATATAGAATACATTTGCGTATAATGCACAATTTAGCCACATTAGGAAGCTATAAATGCACGGTTCTTGATTGTCAAAAAAAGTTTATGGAAAAAAAATCTCTTTTAGACCATTTATACCGCTTCCATAAATTTCCAAAAGATATAAAAAGTGAGTTAGTGCAAATTCAAGATAAACAAGTTAAAGATTATCAACAAATCAGTGATTTTGAATCACAGAGTACAATTTCAATAACAACAAATTCACAACCAATTGCTGATATAAATTGTGATAATGATTTTAATGGAGAGGAAGAGAATCAAGAGAATATTTTTGATAAAATATTCTTAGATTTTTTGATGGATTTACACGCTAATAGTAAATTATCAAAAGATGTTATCAAGGAAATATTTGATAAAATGAAAAAGAATGTTATCGACAAAATTTTTTCAATAGCTGGAATAGACGAAAGGATACAAATTCAGATTGAACAGGCATACACGAAGCTGAATTCGCAATATAAATTTGAGAAGTCTTTAAAGGAAAATGAATTTCTAACTAGTGGTATGATTATTTTTAATGTTTAATTTATATTAAGAAAAGTGTTTTCTAATTTTTGTTTCTTTTACATATTTTAGGTAATACAGAGATAATAAGTTCCAAAATTGGAAACGTTTTCAAGAAAGGAGTGTCTGTCATTGATGAAATAAAAGAAACAGTTTGTGTTATGCCGGTCAAAGATATGATTTTCAAAATATTTTCGATTCCCAATATATTAAACTACGTCTTAAAAAATATACAGAATATTCAGAGGACAGAATTGCTGCTGAATGTTATCAATGGAAAGAAATGGATCAAAATCATCGAAAACTATCCTAAGAACTCAATCATAATTCCTTTTGATTTATATACGGATGACTTTGAAACGGGAAATGCTTTAGGAAGTAGTTCGGGAGCACATAAAATTGCAGGATATTACATTTCATTTCCTGTATTTCCATCACATTTAGTTCTTTCAACAAAATACATTTTTGAAGTAATGCTATTTGAGACAAAACTTAAACAAACTGATATGAAACCCTGTCTGGAAAAACTTGTAACAATATTTAAAGAATTAGAGAGCGAAGGATTAGAATTTTTTATTGAAGGAAAAATAACTAAAGTTTATTTCGTTTTGACACGCATTGTTGGAGACAATCTTGGACTTAATGAAATTTTAGGATTTACAATGAGCTTCAATGCAAACAAATTCTGTAGACTTTGTAAATTAGATAAAAACCAGACTAAAATGAACGTTCATCCTAAACCAGAAGATCTTCGAACACCAGAGCAGTATGAAGTTGACATTAAAAAAGAAGATGTTTCATCCACGGGAATAAAAGAAATTTGTGTATTTAATACACTAAATAATTTCCATTGCACTCAAAATTATGTCTGTGATTTGATGCACGATATTTATGAAGGAGTCGTTAAATATGATGTTTCATTATTTCTGTTTCAATTTATTCAAGATAAATCAATCGATCTTGATTTAAATGCTTTAAATAATATCAAGCAAAATTTTTGTTATGGAAGTATAGAAATAGGAAACTTAAGTCATGAAATAACTATAAGTAATTCAAAAATTAATTTGAAAATGAGTGCAAGTGAAGCTAAGACATTTCTCCATTTTGTTCCTTTAATGTTGGGAGCGTACATTAGTTCTGATAATAAATATTATGACATGCTTCTTAATCTTGTAGATATATCAGATTTAATAATGGCTTCATATTTCGATAAACAATCTTTAGTAAAACTGAAGAAGTTAATTGAGTCCTATTTGGCAAAATATATCAAACTATTCGGATCAAAATTAAAACCTAAACATCATTTTCTTACTCATTATGTCGAATGTATTGAGTATTGCGGACCACTTCGGTAAGAATAATTTTTCTATATTTAATAGTTAAAGAGTTTTAATATTTCATTAATGTTCAATTACAGATTTATGATGACTTTTGGCTATGAAACTAAGAACAAAGATGTTAAAACCTATGCCAACATATCAAATCAGAGAAAAAATTTACCATTTTCGCTCAGCACAAAAGCTGCTATGAGATTTAATGAGTTTATTCGAACTCACACCGATGGATTCCCAAAAGAAACAACTCACAAATTTTCTTCAAAGATAAAATTGGATGCTTTTAAAAGGCAATACTCTTATAGTTTCATTGATGATTTAGTTACAAAAGAAAATTTTGTTTATGTCATGCGAACAATTCATCATAAAAAAACCTTATACAGTATTAATGACTTTATAGTTGAAAATATTTTACGACCACAAAAACTAATGAAGATTGTTAATATATTTCTAATTGATAATATGTATTATTTTATAGTTGAAAATTTTAAAATAGAAACTTTTGATCAACATTTTCGTAGCTATAAAGCAGGAAGTTCCTTAAATAGTTTTGAGTTAATGCTTGTAGATGATTTAATTTCTTTGCCTTTCAACTTGCACAAAATATCTAACGGAAATTCTTATTTCCGAATAAAGTATATATAAATTGTTCTTTCAAAAAATGTATACAAATGTATTTAAGTTCAATTAAAGCAAAAAATAAAATACGTTATAAAACATATAGAATATGTGAATTTTGATTAATAATGGAAACCATAAAATAATCATGTTTGTAAAATCAGCAATTTCATTTTTAAATCTAACAATCGATTTTGCAGATTTAACAATCATCATTGTTAAATTCAACAATTATTATTGTTAAATTCAACAAAAATCATTGATAAATCCAACAATTATTATTGTTAAATTCAACAAAAATCATTGTTAAATCCAACAATTATCATTGTTAAATTCAACAATTTTTCATTGTTAGACATTTTTCACGAGGTTTTAGTGATCAAAAAATTATTAGATAAAATTCATTTAATTGTGCTATTATCAATAGCTTAAATTATCAAGAATGGCTGAAGAGTTCCTAGAAGAATATCAAGAATACGAAAAACTAGAAGAATACGATCATGTTGAAGGTAAAATCATAAATTTAAAAAATTTTCAAATCTAATTTTTTTATAACTTTAGATTTACGAACTCTAATTTACAACGAAAAAACTAGTGATGATGTAGATGAAATTCTAATGGCAATTAAGTTTGATTTTATGATTGAAAAGTTTAGAGGTAAAGATGGTTTAAATTAAAATTTTAGTTAATGAAGTTTAACAATTGAAATTTTGTTTTCAGAAAATTGGATTGATTTTGAAGCTTTTATGAGCTTAGAAACTCAACATATAGTAAGATTGTTCAGTGACTTTCCATTGGGTGTTGCCATTAAATTTGAAAATAGTTATAAAATGTGGAAATCAAATACAAAAAGTTCATTAATTGAGAATCAAGAAATTAGCAACAAAAAGGTAATGTATTTTTAAGTTTTTATTAATTTTTCATACTTTGCATAATTAATCAAGCATATTTTGTAGGTACAAGAAGGAATTGTAACTCACATATTTAATGAAACTGATAATGGACAAAAAGCTGTTAATAAAATGGATGTCAGTAAAAAATTGGATAAAAAAGGTGAACTTTTAGTTTGCCAAACGTTGTCAACATTTTTTATTTCCAATAAAATTGAACTGTCTATCAACGATATTTCATTCTTAGCAGATGAAATTGAAAAATCATTCCCAAATGAAAAATCATCATCATATTTTGATAAGGCTACTAAAAGAGGACCTCTTTATGACAAATATCATAATAGTCTTCGAGCTATGAGAATTGCCAATAATTCAGGACCAAAGAGCAAAAAAATGAAATTAATGGAAAATTTCAAAATTGAGAAACAAGGAAAATCGTACAATGAAGATGAAATTCTATCAAATGACTTTGTAAAGTCTATATCAAACAGTACAAATAAGGAAATATTCATGCACCATTGGAACAAAAGTTCAAAAATTCGCATAGATTCTCTGCGTCGAGATAGAGAATACACTATTGGCAGGATTTATCCAATTTTAACACAAGCTGATGGATATATTTATGTACGTATTTAATGTTCAATGAATTAATTAGATTCTAATGTATATTGTCCTTCTTTTCTTTTTATAGATAAACAAAGATTTTGAATACCTATATCCGCAAAAGAAGTTTCAAAATAATTGGATTACGCTGGAATCTGAGATGATAGAAATTTTAAAGAAAGATGTTGCGCATGAGGGAATCAAAAGTTTCTTAAGTAGAATTGAAACTTTATCTTATAATCAAAAAGTCGCAGTAATTTTGCTCGGTCTTTCGTGTCATCTTCATGGTTCCATTCACACTTTTGGTGATACCAAAAAGTCAATGTATAAGCCAACTGTTTATGACGTTTTTAGTTCAATTTTACTTATTGTGTCACAAGAAAGTGAACTAGACTTGGAACTAAAAAATTTAACCAACATCTTGCAGACAAAAATATGAACCAACAGGCATTGATTATTGGATTTGGCACAAGTGTTGAAAATTTATCGGAAAAATTCTGCGTTTACACAGAGGACTTGAAGTATATGTTTGATGGCAAAAATGCATTGTTAAGAGCTCTTGAAAGCACCATTAAAATTTATCATTTATTTGACTTAGAATATCCAACACTTAGTAAGTCGGTATATAGTTTTCTCTCGATTAAATTTTTCAACATTGAAGATAAGAAGCCATCATCAAGTAAAATTACAAGATTACTTAATTCATTTACTAATAAATTGATATAAAATCTTGTTCTCTTAAAATGCTTAAAGTTTTTAAAATAAATACTGAATAAAAAGTCTAAAAATCCTTCAGAAGTAAAAAAAAAATTAATCATATTCATTATTATTTTAACTGGCTTAATAGTTAACAACAATTCTAATTGTTATTTTTAACAATTATCATTGTCATATTTTTAACAATGCATTTGTTAATTATAACAATCGCCATAATAGCTGGCAACAATTAATTTTGTTATTTTCAACAAACCATTTAGTAAGATTTAACAATGTGCTTGTTAATTTTAACGATCATCAAATAAAAAAAAAATAGTTTAACGTATTTTTTTTTAAATTAAAAGTTCAACAATTCAATCGTAAAAATTTAACTATTTCATTGTTAACGCTATTTCAACAATGCCGTTGTTAAATTTTTCATACATTTTAACAATGCATTGTTATTTTTTTTTTATGGGTGTAGTGAACTTTAGCGATTGATTGGTTCTTTATCAATTTTGACTATCGAGATTTTGAGTTTAGAAATTTTAGAAACTATTTTTTTTTAAAAATTTAAAATTCAATATTTTGACTTATTTACACACTTTTTATTTATTTAAAATAAATTTAAATTTTTAAATGGATAAAATTTAATTTATTTTTAAAATATTTAAATTCTTGAACGCACTCAAAAAAAAAAAAATCTGAAAATTTAAAAAATTTAAAAATAACGGAATTTCTAAGTTAATTTTCGATTTTTCTGTAAATATTTAAAAAATTGCTTTAAAAATGCGTCAAAACCTCATCAAAAACAGATCAGTCTACCTGCTTTCATGATAAAATTTCAAGAAGCCACATCTTAAAGAACCAATTCATATTGATCGATCAGTGAATGAATATTTGATTGAAATGTTGAGCTATGAATAGAAGCAAAAATTTCCTCATTTCATGATCTACAAAAATCCCAAATGTGTGCACTATTAAACAGTCCATTAATTTCTATAACTATCGATACATTTTCAGAATTTTGCAGCACAAAGGATGATCCGATCAATAAATTGTCTCCACACTTCACGACACTTTTGTTCTTTAATAACTTTAATTTCTTTTTAGAATGAAAAGTGAGAGATCACATTGACATTAAAAATGATTCAATTGTTGTCCATTGACATTTCATTGTATTTTCACTGAAAATGTGTGCATTGATTCCATCTCCTTTTGCTCTTTCGTTCGCTAGTGCTGTAAATGCAGTATAAAAAGTCATAATAAAAGAGAGCACAAAATTATATAAAAATTGTTATTGTAGGTGGCAAAAATTGAGAATTGTGAGACAATAAAACCAATAAGTATCGTAAAGCAGTCAACCGGAGCATACAAAAGCCAATTTTTCTATATTTTTCAAAACTCAAATGGCACTGTCGAAATGCATACATTGTTTTCATATTATGGCACAACTGCAGATGTTTTTTTTTCAAAAATCATCATCGCTGACTATGTTTTGTGTTATTATTAGGTATGATAGGAAGAGGTTCACAATTAACATCCAATAGAAATCAGCATCGTCATATTAGATCAGTTAACGTACCTTCATCCTATGCTTATTTTTTTTGCACGCGTACACAAAAAAAAGTTAAATTAGACAAAAAATAGAATTTTAAAATGGATAAAAAATTGATGAATAGTTTTAGAAAAATATTTTAAATTTGGGGTTGTAATAGCTTGCTTGCTTGCTTACCTTCATATGCTTATATTGCCAACCCTTACCGTCATTTAATCATATTTCACAGGCATTGTCAGACTGTTTGAACAATACGTGAATGCACACACATGCATGGATGTATATATACATCAATAATACTGAAGAAATAGAAACACGCATTATTTTGCTGTGCTGATCACGAGACAAATTCTATGCTGTTCAGTTCCTTTAATAATTTATTTACTTTGAGGGTTCTCGAAGGATTAAAAATCTCAATTCAATTTGGGACAAATTTTTGGCGCGAGACACAACAACAACTGTTGATGTGGAAATTCTCTCACATTATTTTCTTATTCATGAATGTCGATGATTTACTCGGATTTTCATGCTCGTCCCCCAATCTTTGAATTTTCCAATCTTCGTTCACACTCCTTCTTTAAAATTCCGACATCATGTTTGCTTTACGGCGCATAAAAAAATAAAAACCTCTTTTTTTCTCCTTCAATCCAACCCCTTTCGAATGTGTGGCATGCATATACGGTACGTTATGAAATAGAGAGGAAATATGGAACAAAAGGGTTTATGTAAAACATGACGCAATTTCTTCGAATCACAGTCGTTCCCTTCACATTTGATTTACATAACATAAAAAATTTAAATTCTGTGATTCGTTGTTTGTTGAAATGCTAATCGGTGTATAAATGGAGAACTTTATAGCTGTTGCTTTGGGAAAATTTTGTTTGTTGTATGCTTCATGCTCTGGGAGTTGGGTGTTGAATAAATTTTTAGTGAATTTGATTAAAAATGGTCGTTTAAAGAATGTTTATTTTTAAAGTAATTTAATTAATGAAAGTAAAATTGGACTTTTGGATGTAGCTTGTTAAAGGCGCATGTTTCGGAGGGTGTTTGTTGGTTATTCTAATATTCATGATATAATTTGATGGATGAATAAAAAAATTCAAATTTTAGAGGAGATAATTATGATCAATTTTTTTTGGGGGGGTCCTCGATTTTAATAATTGTTTTGGCCTAAAAAACCAATTGCTCAAATTAAAAATAATGGAAATTAAATTACCGCTAAAAATTAAACTTCGATATTTTTTTTAAAAAATGATTTTCTAAACAAGTTCCATTTTCTAAAAAAAAATCCATTTTTTTTTAAATCGAAGACACCCAGTTAATAATTTGAACCTTGTGGAAAAATCAAATGTAGCAAACCCCACATTAAATGCCAGACAAATTTTCTACCCAAAATGCAGACAAATTCATCGACATCAACAAAAAAGAACGTGTCAAAAATCAACATAATTTTTGAATGAAACCGCTCTAGTCATTCACAAATTTAGCTAATACAACAGAAAATGAAAATAATGACAAAAAAAAACTACATACTTGTCCATATAACAAACAATTTCTATAGAAATAAATCTCTCTTTTATTTGTCTGCATAGAGCATAAATTTAAGAAAATGAGAAGCATAAAACATACGTGCTAGAAATGTATTGATTTGAATAACAAAGGGCATTAAAATTTTTTTCCTCTATATACATATTTATGCGCATGCTTTTTTCGAAAAAAAGGAAAGAAAAAAAAGAGAACTGTAAAAACGGCGATACAAGTTGTGCATAATGGTAGTAGCATATAATATAACTTTATAGGCTAATGACAACGACTAGGTAAATTGCCATTTTTTCCACCTTTTATCGATATATAACCCGAGATTTTATGACACATGATATATGAGCGAAACTACACAAAATATACGTCGTTTATGATTATTATTTATTTGCAAGCAGCGCACAAGACACACGAGTATGTACATGAAATGAGAAGGAGAATTATTCTATATGATTCGCTTTTAGCATAGTCATTAAATGGGACATAAACAGAAATCGAAGAAGAAATGAAATGTAAAGAATGAGAAGAGAACGAAAAGGCACAAGAAAGAAGCACGGTAAACAAAAGAAACAGAAGCAATCGAAAGATGCCATAATAATGGTCGATAAGCTCATAAAACATGAATAATATGCTATGGGCCAGCAATAGTAGTAACAGTCAGTCGTCATAACAGAGCAAAGTAGGAGAGAAAGAAATTCAAATAATAAAAACTATCGTTTCTGAAGAAATACAATTCGATTGCAATAAAAACTTGTACTGTATACATACTTATAGGATACATACATAGTGTGTACATATGGCTCATGAGAAAGCATATCAGACGACTATAACGTATAACATTACCGTTTCTCTAATACTTTTTACTTTTTTTGCTTTGCTGCTACTGCTGTTCATGAAATTCTTTCATTCCTTCTTGTTGCTTTCGACTGACTGGAAAGTATGAAAAGAGAATTGCATGGACGAGATGTGTCATTGACCATTGTTTTTGGCCCACCACCACCGCATCACTTACAAAACTATAACGTCTCACTCTCATCAAACTAAAAGAAAGCAGCAGTATGTAGTCATAGCAAGGAGATTTATTTTTGGCATTCGTATGTGTGAAAATAAAGATGTATGGGAGTCTTGATGAGGGTGGACAGCATAACTGACTCATACATATATTAAGTAAACCCCCTAATTAGGAAAATTCTCTTTTCTCTTCCGACTCGACTCGAGACTTGAATTTTTTCCTCCTTTCCTCCTTCACAATAATCGCATGTATAATAATAAAGACTTACTTACTCACAATTTTTTTTTCCTTTTCTTTTTTTCTTCTTTCTTCTCATCACATTCGCACATTTCGGTGAATGTACGCTTTTGTATTTGCAGACAAACATTACAATGAAATGAAAACACATCAGCTTCCGGTGATGCAATTACAATCATTTAACTATCCAAAGAATGTTTCAACGCTCCCAAGTCCATCTTTGACAACGTCGTCGCTAATTAATAATAATAGCCTGTTGACATTTCAAGACATTCAAGACATAATGATGCACCATCATCAGCAGCAACAGCAGCATCAACAACAACAACAGCATCAATACAATGAGCGGCAATTGAAAAAAGAAATTCTGAATGAAAATTTACAAACCATATCAACAGCATCATCATCATCATCGCCGTCACCAAATACATCAACAAAATTGTCACCAAAGCACAGCTCTTTGATGGAGAAAAATGCAAAAGTGAATCCATTGTCCGTCATTAAAACTGAAGCATGTGAAAATGGCAGTAAAATTAGTATTAATCATTCTATACAAAATAAGGCTGATACTCATCACAATAGCAATAGCTGTGGACGTACTGTACGTGAAGAACTTGAAGCAAGTCGATCAAAAATTCCTAAGCTGGGTGAGTATGGGAACACATTTATGTGGTGAGAATTTTTATAAGAACTAGGTTGGAGGAATGATTGGTGTGGAATTCTTTGAAGCTTTTGAAAATTTTGAGGTTAGGTTTAAAAAAATCCAAAGTTGGTTTTGAATAATAATTTTTTAGAAATTTTGAGGTTATGATTCAAAAGTCAAATTTTGGTGCAATTTCGTTTTTTTACCTCTTATACCAATATCTATGCAACATTACTAATCCAAAGCAATAACGAAGCATATAATCATCCAGAATATCTCGTTAGACACAAAACTTTAGCCAAAAAACATGAAACACAAAAAAAAAATATTGCACTTCGATCTAAAAATCAATTTCTGACCCTCATTTGCTGTAAATAATCAGACAATATAATAATGAGCCTAATAATATCCACATGACACTGAAACCAATTTTTTATGATGGACAGTTGAAACGGATAGTTAAAAAATACCCCTCAAATTATTAATTTTTTTGTTGAAAGGAAAAAAGACCTGTAAAATCAGCAAGACCTGCACACACCAGAAAATTGAATAAAGCAGCAAAAATATTATTCTTTTTTTTACGAAACTCTCCCCTGTTTATAAATTCCATATGGAATGTTTGTTTGACCCTCAGTATTATTCAAATCAATTGACCTTTCTCTACGTTCTCTATGACTATGTCTATTTCACATTATTTGATTTTTAAATTTTTTTTTTCTGTGCCTTTTTTGCAATACTGTTCATATAAGGTACATTAATTTTTGCTACAATTTGAGTCATATAGAGTGAAAAATTGAAATATTTTATGAAATTCTGAAGTGGTGATATTCAATGAATTTTTCAGTCGGAAACCACAATTAGGATATAATTTATGCATCAAATTATTCAATTTAATTTCATTCACATTTCACGACATGAAATTGGTTTGCATTGTTAATAATTTAATTTGATTTTTGTTTTGTGATAATTTTATGTGAATTAGTAACGGTGTCTATAGTATGGAGTTTTAAAACTTGAATCTTTATGTTCTGGATTTTAATTGATATTTAAATTTAGTAAGAGGTAATAAAAATCAAAGATTTTAAATTTTGATTTTCAATAAGAAATATCCTTAAGTTTGAAGTTCGAATCTCACTAAAAAATATGAAAATTGGACTAAAATTATTAAATCACAAAAAAAAACTTCAAATTTTTAAAACTTATATAAAAGCATGAGTTCGAGTCTCATATTTGTCAATATCACCAATCTAATTTTTAATCAACAACAGAAAAGATTGCCAGGTTCTTTTAAAACCAATTTAAACCCCAGAAGTTAAAAACTATATACCCAAAGTGAATGACTTGCTGCATATTTTTCGACACATAAAAAAATAAAAAATTCTAAGGATCATTTTTTAACATGACCATAAACAGGAAAAAAATGTTGTAGGGGTTGTAAAAAAAGCAAAAGTTATTATTGACATGCGAAATGTTTTGCGAGGCATGTTATTTCGGTTGAAAAGGCCACTGAAGGATTCCTTTTTAAAGAACATTTTCCTGGAAGATTGATTTTACTTTCCTTAAGGGGTTATTAAAATTTTACAACATCCAATAGCTTTGCTACTGGTCGGAGAATATGCAAAGATAAGTAAATATACTCGTATCTGATTATTTCCAACGAATCGATTGAATCTCGGCTAATAAAAGAGTATGGAATTCTTTCAACTGTCATTAATGGAAGTTCGTTAAAAAAATTCAATGATCTGACACATTGTCAGGTAATTTAGTAACGAACGGTTCTGCACAACTTTAATAGATGATTTCTTATTTTTTTTTGTGTTGAAAAAATACCTGAAAAAATTAAAGTTATAGAAAATAGGAAGAATAAGAAGAAGGGAAGCATAAATTGCGTGTTTGATAGATTCCAAAGAAAATCATCATCATCATCATCATCCCTTACAAAGATTTCTATTGCTCTTATGTTTATGGAATAAAGAATGCAATATTTTTAATACCAAAAAAAAATAAAAACTAAATGCAGGTCTAAGAAAAAAATTTCACAAAAATAAAAAGAAATAAATTCATATAAAAAATTGAGTAAGGTTTGCAATAACTCAGAATGCACTGAGTGAACAAATTCTATTGCACGACGTCATGTTGCGTGAATAGAAATTGAAGATAAAAAAATATTTCTTCTCCGTGTAATTTCGACACACATGCACATTTTTTATATTTACCTATTTTTTACATAAAAAACTTCAATAAATTTTTTTAAAGAAAAAAATGAGGGTAAATTGTATAAGGGATGCATTTCCTATAGACTTTTTATGCATTTATTGAAATCTCAACGGATCTTTTACAATATTTTTTCTCACGATTTTTTCTGTACCTAACAAATCTATACATTAAAAAAATTGCATTTTTTTTTGGGTAAATTTTTTTATAGAAAAAATAAAAATGAAAAAAATTGTTCAAGTGAAGTTGCATAAAAAAAGGTAAAGATCCTTACTAAATTTTAATACAGATGATTGATTTATGAAAGGATTTCTATTCAAAAAATTTTTTAAGAGATTAATTTTCGTAATTTTTAATGACAAAAAAGAGGTAAAAATTCGATTGAATGAATTTTTTGTACAGAAAAAAATTTGGGTCAGATGAAGAAATGGAATGGATTAGAATTGAAGACAGCAGTGATATGGTAGTGGAATTATGATGGAATTTTTGATGGATACAGCGCATTTTTTTGTAATTTTTTTTAGGCATTTTAAATTTTTTAAGTTTCAAAGAAATTTAAATTTTAATGATATTTAAATTTCAACATTTTTTAATTGATTGAAATTTGATAAATCAGAAGCTCAGTCCATAACTTCATAAAATTACAATTTAAAAAATTTCTAGTAACTTTTTGTAGCCTAAATGAAGTTTCTCAAATTGTTAAATTTCAAAAAAAATTCTCATTACCCAAAAAAAAATTAATTTCAAAATCCATAAATCAATATATTTATATGTCTTCATACAACTGAGCATCGACCAAACGCCGACCATAGCTCAGTTGAGTTGCTCAGTTTTTTGGACTGAAAATTTGATAGTGTTAGTGAATTTTTCAAAAATTTGAAAAAAAATAACGGCCATTTTTCTTATATGAAGACATATATAAATATTGCCATAAATATTCATCATTCATTCGGTGCCCTGTAAAATCACAGAAACCTAATAATTCCGCTGCATGGAGGCAAAAAACCTCAGATCACAAGACCAAAATAAGTCCTCTTTGAAATGTATGAGGAGTTATTTTTTCACGATGAATTATTAAGTCCTCTTATTAAAACTAGGAGGAGTTATTTTGGCACCGTGAAATAATAAGTCCTCTTGGAACTCTAAGAGGACTTATTATTTTCACCGTGATTTTTAAATTCCAGAAATTATTTTGACTTCTAGTATTTTATTTCACCGTGCTAAAATAATTCCTCTTGTATTTTCAAGAGGAATTATTTTGGTCTTGTGCAATATATTTCAGATACCTATATTTTGATGAATATAGTATTTTACCATATTTTATAGTTCTGAAGTTTAAATGAAATCAAAATTGTTTTTAAAAAACAGTCAAAAAATATTTAAAAATTTAACGGTTCAAAAAAATTCAAATTCTCTTATAGCTAAGGGTGTTTCAACAGATCGAAAATTTCATAATCATAAAAATCGAGTTTAAATAAGGGCAATTCTACAGATGAAAATTCACACAAAAACTCATTTTTCTCTTTATTCACTAATTTTTCTTTTGTTTTACCTATTCTCAATGATGTATTTATTCATTTAACACCTTTAAAACTTAATTGCACAAGTCAAATCACTTTAATTATCGAGATATATTCACTTTTATGCCCGTTGCTTATACCTTTTTTTTGGAAATTGTCAATTTTGATTTTTTTGAATATAAAATTTGAAGCCTATGAACACTTTTGAATATTCTTTATCAAATTAATTGATAGATCATTGTTTGTTCTATCACTTTTACAGCTGATTTACAATTAAATGTCAATAGATAGGCGAAAATTGTTAACTTTTCCTAAAATTTCCTGAGGTATAAGCAACGAAATGCTTAATCCATAAAAAATGAATTTTTAAAATTGAAAATTTAGCTCAATGAGGAATAATTTCTTTAGCTAGATTATTGATAATGAAACTTTGATTACAAATTAAGATGTTTATCAAGGTTGAATTAAATGTTTACTTTGGCAAATAGCAATTTTTAATGAATTAACTTTTTAAAGAACTTGGATTATTTTTTTGAATTTTCAAAAAATCCAGCGATCTGTAGAATTGCCCATAAAAGATTCTCCTAATAGAGCTATCTAGACGACCAAAATACTTATTTTTGTCATGTAGAACGCAGAATTCTATCAATTTGTCCTTTAATATTGTTTATAAGTACCTTCGTTAGAGAGTAATTTTGATTTTTGTGAGTGTTACTTGGTAAGAAAAAGTTTAGTTTAAAATTTAATTAATTTTGTACCAACGGTTTTTTAAAACTTGAAAAATATGGGGAAAAAATGGAAGAAAAATTTTTTCTAAAAAATGGTATGTTCGTAAAAATGAAGTTTCGAAAAATTGATTTTCGTTATTTTCATACCGACTCAATTAATGCATTTAGAAGGAAGATAATATGACTAAAAGGTAATGTTCATTGTCTTATACATGATTAATTGCTTATTTCATCGTCTAAATTGATTAGATAAGGATAGGATAATTTAAAATATTAAAATTCTTAATATTTTAGGATTTAATGAATTTAAAGAGAATTCAAATAATAACTCTGAGTTAAACTATCAAAAATTTCAACTTAAACAAGTCTAAAATTAACTTTTATCTTTCTCAATGTCAAATTCAATATCCAAAAATGGATCCTTATCATGGAATATAATAAATGAACTAACAGGACGTTCTAAAAAACAAGAAAATTTTGTTATAGAGATAAATGAACCGTTAAATTTTTAAATATTTTTTGACTGTTTTTTAAAAACAATTTTGATTTCATTTAAACTTCAGAATTATAAAATATGGTAAAATACTATATTCATCAAAATATAGGTATCTGAAATATATTGCACAAGACCAAAATAATTCCTCTTGAAAATACAAGAGGAATTATTTTAGCACGGTGAAATAAAATACTAGAAGTCAAAATAATTTCTGGAATTTAAAAATCACGGTGAAAATAATAAGTCCTCTTAGAGTTCCAAGAGGACTTATTATTTCACGGTGCCAAAATAACTCCTCCTAGTTTTAATAAGAGGACTTAATAATTCATCGTGAAAAAATAACTCCTCATACATTTCAAAGAGGACTTATTTTGGTCTTGTGATCTGAGGTTTTTTGCCTCCATGCAGCGGAATTATTAGGTTTCTGTGATTTTACAGGGCACCATTCATTCCAATGTCACCAACGAACATTGACCTCTAAAAAATGTAAGAGGGACAAGCACACAAGAATTATCTTTGAAGATGAATATTGAAATTTTAGGGAGAAAGTTTTGCATACACAAAGAATTTAAAAGGCCTCAGAAATTACTTGCATATTAAAGTAGGGATGCTTGAAATATGAATTTGATGCATTATTTGGATTTAAATAGCCAGATGACTTTAGAAATGAATGTTTTATAAATATGGAAAAATACAAAATCCTGTGGTGATAAATGGTTGTATATCAATTTTTGGATGGTTTAAGGATGATTTTTGATGCCAAACTGGTCGCAAAAAAACTAATTTTAAAATTTTGTAGCGTCTTTTGTAAATTTTGAAATTTAAAAAAAAACTCGAAGCCAACTCAAAGCAAACTCCAAAATTTTATTCACACAAGAAACTTCCCAAAAAATTCATTAAGTCCAACAACCCAAAGAGCCAAAAAAATACCTACACAGCACAATTTTCATCAGAATTGAGGTAAAAAAAATGTCGAAGAAGAAATTTGATCTGTAAAGGATATATCCATAAATATGTATGTCGAGCATGCAATTCAATCGATAATCCAAATAGAAATTCTATAACATATTAATATGGAATCGGCAGCAGAGCAATAGCAGCACTAGCATTCATTCATTTACCAATTCATTTCGTATTATTATAAATGTATGGATAACGTAACGGATGTAATTTTTGGTAATTTTATGAATATTCATCAAGAGAAATAGCTTTGTCAGTAGAAAAAAAAAATATATTTAACACATCGTCAATGGTAATATCATCATCATCATAGCAATAATATTATGGAACAGCAGTTCTCTCACCAAAAAATTCTTCTCATTTATTTCTGCTCGCAATAATCATTTTCATACAATCTCTGACAAAGAAATAATGTGCAAAAAAAAAATCTATTTCGTGTCTCGAGACACACTAAGACACGAAAGTTTTGTCGCTGCTGATATTGCCACTGTTTTGTATACACATTCATTGTTCCTTCCAGTACATATATTCATTTCTGTTTTTTTTTTGTTTTCAATATTTGTGTAGTCGAGGAACAAAAAGAAAAATAATGAAAGGAAATTATTTTGATTAAATACGTTTGAAGCATAATAATGGAGCAATGGAAAAATATTTTTCATAACATCTCATCCTCTTTCTCTCACACTCTCCATCTCACTCACGTCGGGAAGATGTATGGGACGAGATGTGAAATGTTATTTTTTATATATGAAAATTTTATGATATAAATTTATGCTTAAAACAAAGCTTTACTTCTCAGCAACAACAGCAGCTAACTGATGCTATGCATAGTGTAAAACCAAAACCCCGCCTTTTTACATACATTATTATTATTATTGTTATTTTTTTATGTATTAAATTTTTTTTTCACTTTTTTATTTTTTCATATTCCGCTTCAGATTTTTTAGCTTTTCAGTGTAAAAAACACACAGTATATTGTGAATATATGCGGATCCCTTCCCTATACTCTCTTTCTCTCTCCGAGAAAATATTCTCCGCATAATACAATCACAAACGCATGCATGAAGGGGAAATTTACTCTGTCTATATGTGCTCGTGTTTTTGAGAGCTTTTTTTTTCTTCATCTACGCTCTCACCACCTTAGGCACACTGCTTAGAAAATAAAATACATTTTTTTTTTTTGTATACAATTTTATTTTTCTCTATATTTATATTTTTTGGGGTTTAGTCATTCTGCATATTTGAAACGTTATAGTCGCAAGTAGTTATGCGGTTGCTTAGAATATTTTCAACATTATTCATTTAAATTTGATTTGGAAATTTGAATAATTTTAAATACAACTTTTTTACAAGTGCAGCACTGACTTTACAATTTCATTTGTTTTGAATATTTTTTGATATTTTTGTGAAATTTAGAAAAAAATTAAAAAATTTAATAATATCCAAACGTTAAATTAAATAAAATAAAATTTTGACACTAAAAAATTCAAATTGAAGAAAATTTTTGATTAAAAAAAAAAATTAAAAAATGACAATTTGTGAAAAGTGAAAAAATAAAAAATTGAAAAAAAAAAATTAACAAAGACAAAGAAACTAAATAAAAATAAAATTAAAGTGTAATGTTATTGCTACCATCAAATATGGTTTTCTCAAAAGTTCGATCGTGGAATGACGTGAGCGAGTGCGAGACGAATAACAACAACAATAATTCAGTAAAAAGTGACATTCTTTGTACACCACCGAGATGTATGTTCTCATTGTTTTATTTCACATTTAATTTACTTTCCAATTCCTCTCATCTTGTTTGTGATGCCTAAAAGGGATCTGTTTGGCGTCAGCAATCTTCAAATATGCATCGACATCTGATTTCCATGAAATTTTTAAATTTTTTTTTTTGTTCTTCGTCTCTTTCCCATTACCCCACACACCTTTTATCTTCTTTTTTTTTAACAAATGGTTTTCTGCTGTAACATACACAAAAAAAAATATCATTTCATCCCTTAAAATTTATTTCACAAAAATACCTTTGTTACCTCTTCGATATGTGTGTAGGATGCTATGCATATATGTTGCATTGTGAAACCTGAAAATGCATTTTTGTGAAGAAAAAGGAAAGAAGAAGAAGAAGAAGTAGACAAAAAAATGCCAAATCATTAATGTTATTTAGAGATGCATAATTTATGGATATTTCTATTTTTTCAATACACAAAAAAAAAAATATTTTAAAGGCAGGAACGACTCCTAAATGAATTATACGCATTTAAATGACAATTGGTCAAAGAAACACATTTTTCTTCTAATTATTTCCTTTACAAGACACAACACCTTTAATTTCACATCTAATCAGTTTTTGTGTAGAACTAGCATGTCCTCTTTGTCTCCCCAATGATGATTACAACAACTTTTTATCGTTAAAGGCATAATTTTTTTTTCTTGTTACGCGTTTCAAAAGACGAAATATGGCCATATCCGTAAGTGCATTAAAGATTAAAGCGACATCAGATGGTCAAATGTATTCATCGGTACAGTCAAACATTTATAAATATATATTCGGACATGTGAATAAGGCATAAAGGAATATTTACATAAACAAATATGTACTCTTTTATTTTCTTTTCGTTTTTGGGTTGAAATTAAATTTTGGCTCTTGAATATCCAATGATGCGTACGAGGGACGTTTTTATGTTGATTCCTATGTGGGCAATGAAAATATTTTTTTGCGCATTTTTTTGTTTGTTTGTTTCTTGGTTAAAGAGAAAATATTTTTGGAATTGTGATTTCTTGACCGACTGTCAAGGATTTTGATGAATAAAATTTGAATTTTTATTGGCCGTTATTTTTTATGAAAAATTTCAATTCCTTTTAAATTCAAAATAAGCTATTAAAAATAATAGAAATGCGCTCTAATGAATATCCAATGCTAGAATTCCAAACCATCATCACATTTGCAAAATAAATAAATTATGAATCGAATAAAAAAAATCAACATTTTGAATAATGCTAACTCATTTCATTTCCATCCTTTTATACTTGCAGATATTCCATTGAAAAGGTCCTCAAAGTCACCGTCACCAAGTCGTTCGAACGGTAAGTAATATCACACACAAAAAAAAGAGTCATAATAAGAGTAAACAAGAGTGAGAAGAAGAAATTTAATCCATTAACATGAGCAGCTCCCTTACATGCTGTATATATTTCCCATAAATCTTCCATCCATCGTGGAACTTAATAAAGTTGAGAGTATTAAAAAAGAAAGAAAAAACACCTCAGTTTCTATTGAAAACATTAAGAAACTTAATTCCCTTTTAACATAACAATCAAACATCCATAAATCGAATATTTATTGAGGCACATACTAGCAGCACCCGAAAAAAGTGAAATGAGGAACAAAAAATACACAATATAACTTTGGAGTGTTCGTACACGAGACTAGCACACTTCCTTGTCGTTAAATATATATTCTTTAAAAAGAAATAAAATAAAAACTTTATAAATAGCTTCCTTAAAGAACTTCGTAACCCTTTTTTTTATTCTTTTAAAATGATCATGCATGATGATGTAAAAAGAAGAAGGCATCAATATTGTAACCCCAAAGAAGGTAAAGAGGTTGTAAATGTGATGAAATCTCTTTCGTTTCACTTTCAATTCTTGAACTTCCTTGAAATTATTTTAAAATTAAGGTATTTCCATTTCATTTATTAAAAATTTATCATTCTTTGCCTGGTTGTGTCTGAGATTAAGATCTATCCCTTTCACTCGTGTGTCATCTTTAAGTAGATAATCAATAGAAATAGGAGAAGTAAAGGGGGTTAGATCATAATCAGCTCAACATATTTAAACACAATAAACAAGTTCTTGTGTCTTTAAATTACCTTAAAAGTAATAAGATTAAAATTTTAAGAGGTTTATGAGAATTGCATTGTTCCTTTTTTAAGGAGTTAGGCGTGTCTTGTCTTGAGAGAAATTTGAGTAGAATTTGAATTTATTTGGTTACTGAAGAGCTTGGAATTTTTTATTTTAAATTTTAACAAAAATATTTATTCTTAAAATTCATGATCTTGACAAGTTTTAGTATGAAAAATGTTTAGTACAAATGCTGAATTAAGATACGGTAGAGGTGATTTTCAATAATTGGTTTTTGTAAAAAAAAAAATAACGATAATTCATTTTTGAGAAAAAAATTAGAATGAAAAAAAAACAGGAGTAACAAGATTTTGAAATTGGTTACAAAATTGAGATTTGAACTCATGACAGTTAAGCTAGTCAAGACGACATTTTTGACAGTAAACTTGTATTTAAATTATTTTTTAAGGTTTCGCAAATTACTAACTCAAAAAGGTGATGCTATTAAATTATTTGATTTTCAACTTTAAAACAATATTCAGCATAAAATTATAAATCATTGAAAATTGATCCTTAAAGTAAATTCTTATCAAAAAAAATCTTATTTTAAAGCTGTAAATTTTTCATTTATGAATATTCATTCACACACACTAAAAATCGATGCCCAATATACATATTCCTCAATTTGAGTAGCAAGAGAAAGGAAAAAGAGAAAAAAAAAATCAAAACATATGATGCACAAAATGAATTTAAAAACGTGAGGTGCATAAATAATGGAAGTATGAACATGTTCGGCTAGAAATGATTTTTCGGACAAATTTTCTCATTCTTTTCTCTGTCCGTTGCTACGCTTTAATGAGCAGCAAAAAGGGTTTGAATTTAAATTTTTGACTATACTCTTTAATAAATACGTGATCATACTCATATCCCTTACTTAAAGACATATTTGTGTAAATTTCGACAAGGTATGGAAGTAAGAATAATTTTGCAATTATCACAGAATAAAAAGTCTATTATAGCAATAATTACAGAGTGCAGAGTGCTTATTGATAAACTCTTCAAATTTCAGTCATAAGAGTGCATGTAGCAGAAATTGTTATTAATTTGAAAGAAAATGAAATACAATTTGTAGCGATTGATTGATTTTGACGTAGAAAGTTCAGTTAATCATCGATAAATTGTGAAAGAGAAATGAAGAAAAATATTGAGTAAGAAGGGGTGAAATGTTGTTCCTTTCACACGTTTATTACATTTAAATTGATGGATTACCTTTAGGAAAATGTTCAGATGTTTACAAGACTTCATTTTACACCCAACAGTGCAATTCTTTCTCCTTAATTCAAGTGCTAGATGAAAAGTCATTATTTATTTGACTTTTCTTGTTAGCAAGTAAATCCATTGTTGAGATGCCTGCGTGTGCTAATAATCCTCCATTTTATACTTTAAATAAAAATTTCATGGCATTTTAGAATCTCTAATTTCCATGAACTAGCGGCTTCCTACCCCTTCAAAAAAAAATATAATAATAATTTAGAAAATTTTCATTTTTTATTTAAAAACGCAAAATCCTATCTGTAGTTACCCTCACTATAGTTGGATTTGTGCATGATTATCGAGGGTTGTTGTTTTTTGTTCTCTAAAAAGTTAAAAATGACGCGACTATTCTATTTGATTCTGATGCAAGATGAATGATTAGAGAGATTTTACATTCTAAAAATTTAGAAATTTAAAAGTTGGAAAATTGATGATGATTGGATGGTTATGGCGTATCATTTAGTTGAATTTAAAATTCGTTTGAAAAATGAGAAACATTTGAGTTCTGATGTTTATTTGTGGGCAAATTTTGAATAAGAGATTATTAATTTGAGGTTGTTGAATTTATAACGGTCAAAAATAAATTGAATTTTATTAATGGTTTAGCAATATTTAGGTATATATGTCTTCATATGAGAAAAGTGGCCGTTATTTTTTTTTTCAAATTTTTGAAAAATTCACTAACACTATCAAATTTTCAGTACAAAAAACTGAGCAACTCAACTGAGCTATGGTCGGCGTTTGGTCGATGCTCAGTTGTATGAAGACATATAAATATATTGTGGTTTAGTTGTTTTCCCCTCTGAAAAATTATAACTGAAATTTAAATTTAAAAGAATCGTTATTTTTTAATCTGCAAAATGAGAAAGTTATGAATGACTCTGATGAAATTCAAGCACCTCTATATTACTGCCATACCTTCTGTTCTACAATATAAATCCATAAAAAAATTCCAGCCTCAATCTTACCCAAGTCACAAAGTCAAAATAGAACCAATGCACACCCTAGCTTCATAAATTTATTAAAAATTCAGAGAATGCGTTATGACATGAAACTAGCTGTTGTTTGTACGTATCAGTTGCAATTTTTATGAAAAAAAGGAAAAGCAATTTTAATAAATAAATCGATGATGGTTGAAAAATGAAATTTATGGATTGGCAACTGAAAAAAAAATTGGATATAATGTGATGTAACTTAACTTGTACAAGTTAAGTTAAAAACATTTTGAAAGGGTGAAAAATTTTATATACATGAATGTAGTGGCATCATGCTCTGCAGTATTTATGTACAATATGTAACATAAGAAGCAGATGGAACATTCTGTAACAGTTAATAAAAATTAATCAATTTTTGTCGGAGCTTGCTTTCAAATGAAAATGATGGCGTAGGTCAAGAATATATTTTTTTTTCTTTTCTCTCACTCTGTCTCACTCCTTTTGTGTCTGTAGTAGACGAGATGAATAAAAAGAAAATGAGTAAATATTGTGCGTGTGATTGGTAATAGAAAGGAAATAAGTAAAACTTTCATGTGCTTATATAATTCATTACAGATGGAGAAAGTAGTGATGAGGGTAGTTATCGAGAGAACTCAAACTCAAGTCCACCATTGCCAAAAGATGATCACATGAGACCGCTTAATTTGGTAAGTTAATTAAGTGCTAATTATTTACAGAAATAATATTAATTCCAATGACTTTTGTTTGTTCATCCACAGATTACCGACACACGGCAATCACCATCAGCATCACCATCACTTCAGAATAATGCAGCTAATCAAATGAACATGGCATTGGCTGCACTTCAGTCTCAATTACCACTAGCTCCATTATTTCTCCAAAATCAGTTGGGTATGAGTGCATTGACTGGACATTCTACGGGTGAAATGAACTCATTACATCAAGCATTGCAAGCACAATTTCAACAGCAATTGCAAAATTACATGTTATTACAAGCTAGTGCAAATCACAGTGGATCACCAGCACAAGCAGCTGCTGCACAACTTTTGTTACAAAGTCAAGTTCAACAAGCAATGGCGCAAGCTGCACAGCAATTACAAGCACTACAAAAGCAGCAACAAAACAGCTTAAAGAGAACACATGCCCAAACAGAATCGACAACGACAATGACGATGACGAGAAGTCCATTACATACACCAGAAAGTCCATTATTGGGAAGTAATCGAACAACACCACCTAATTCGATGACAGCGCAATTATCAGCAAGTGGTGGAATTTTAACGCCAGCAACACCAAATTCAGGTACACATCCGCCACAAAAGACAATGACAACGGCAGCACGAACAATGGAGCCACATGAAGAGACGACCGATTTGGAAGAATTAGAACAATTTTCGAAAACTTTTAAGCAACGTAGAATAAAGCTTGGATTTACACAAGGTGATGTTGGCCTTGCAATGGGCAAACTTTATGGAAATGATTTTTCACAAACAACCATATCAAGATTTGAGGCTTTAAATTTGAGCTTCAAGAACATGTGCAAACTGAAACCTCTTCTTCAAAAATGGCTTGAAGATGCTGATCGTAGTTTAAATAATCCAGGAGGGTAAGTTGATGTTTTTCATTACTTTTTATTTATGTCCATTTATCCTTAATTTTGATAAAATCTTGACAAATTTAAAAAACAGTCATTAATTAATTCTAATCCACACAGAATGTTCGGACCAAGTACATTGAGCAGTCCATTATCAACACCTGAAAACATGGGACGACGTAGAAAGAAGCGTACGTCAATCGAAACATCCGTACGAACGGCACTGGAAAAAGCATTTTTTATCAATTCAAAGCCAACAAGTCAGGAAATAGCAAATCTGGCCGATAATTTATGCATTGAGAAGGAAGTCGTGAGAGTCTGGTTCTGCAATCGTCGACAAAAGGAGAAACGTACACATCCTGGCATGAATCCAGAAAGTCCAGATGATTCAATGGGCAATGGTTCTAGCATGTTTGAACTAGCCTCACATTACACATCATCAATGAAGCAAGAATGACCAGCTCGTCGAAATTCCGTTGCATAAATCTCGACTACATGCACAGCTATTCCCTTCTATTCGTTCTCATAATTCTTTTTGTAAAATAAATTTATAGCCTGACAAACAATAATAAGAAGAGGAGTAAGAATTATAAGCAACATTCCAGAATCGCCGCAATGTCATCAATTTCCATGACTGTGATAACGACAGATTTCCAAGAGGTACAGTGGTAAATAATTTGAAAAAAGATAAATGATATGAAAAAAATAATAATAAATAATTAAAATTAATTAAAGTTAATACTTAAATGAATGAAAATTATGACGATTGTAAAAATGAAATTCTTGAAAAGCATTTTATAAAATACACAAGATGACTATTTTAATGACTAAAAAATATTTCACGAGAGTAAGAAGTTAAAGAAATAAAAACATTGTACTTTTAAGGTGATTAGAGCAAATTTTAGAGAAAATGAAAAATAAATAAAAGAAATCGTGCTAAGTGTTTTTGTCCAAAGATTTATTGTCTTTATTATTTTATAATATTTTTAAATTACAGCAGATAATTTTATGCAAGTTTTTCGTCAGATTTTTGAAGTTTTCTATTGCTGCAAAAAAAAAAAAAAAAAAAAATTCAAAAAAGTGTGAAAAACCAAACTACAGGCCAAAATTTCAAGGAATTTAAATATGATAGGAATTGAACCCATATTCGCAGAAATTTTTCATTACATGCATTTCCTTCGTAATTTATGCATTTAACATAACAAGTCACAAATTTTGTACTTGCTTATTAGCCTACTTAAATGCGAGTAATTTTGTAACGAAAATTTAAACTTAATATTTTTGAGAATTTAAGAAATTGGATTTTTTGGGGGGTTAACAAAATTTTCACTGTCCATTTATGAGTTATGTTAAAAAACTTCATTTTAATCTACAGATGTTAAAATTCACAAATATGTTCAGCTTTAGCAGTTCTTTTTCCACATCATAGACATCCTTTTTTTTCTCTTCATAAAATTATATTTCCCTTTAAAGGAGATGCAGATGATAATAATATGAAAATCAGTATGAAGCTAATTTCGAATTCAAAAATCATATTTTATTCAAATTGAGTTGTGAAAAATCACAGAACCATAAAATTCATCTTTTGCTCCTTTACGTCTTCAATAATATCCATACATACGGTTACCGTAGTCAGACTGAAGGATTTCGTTCACGAACCTGAATATTGGGATTCTGTTTTGCATGAATAAATATTCACATCGTAAAATAAGAAAAAAAATTCTTGTCCGAATAGATTTTCCTCTTTTGGAACTGCTACTTCTTCCTTTAAAAATGAGAACAGAATGAAGAGAAAATGCAAATCATCATGAATATTTAACAAACATTTTCCTCTCCTCTCCTCTCCTTTATTGCTGTGTTTTTTGGTCAGCCATTTTGAATTTCCATATAAATGACACTCGTAATGCTACATCTAGTTAACATTCATCAATATTGTCATCATCAAGTGCTACTGATAAAATCAAATGTGAATATTTAAATCAACTAGATGTGTATGTGTATTTAAATTGAATAGAGCAAGGGAATGAGAGAATCCCTTCCTTCATTGTTCAAACATTTACATACCCAATTTGAATGAAAATATCAAGTGATGACGAAAATGGATAAAAAGGGATATAGCAAGTCGTTTGAAAGAGTTAATAAAAAAATCATCTTATAGTAACAAAATAAAAAAGATCCCCTTGAGAATGTTAAGGATAACCCCTTGTTTTGTGTATATATGCGATATAATTATGTAATTCTTCAAAAATTTCAACCCCTTCAATATGCTCCTTTCAATGCCTGCCTGCCTACTCGTTGCCCTTTTTTTATGACGATGAATGCGGTTAAAAAATGAACTGTTGAATTATGGGGTCGATTTACATAAAATTAAATGCCTTTTTATTAACAATTTGATTGAGTTCCTTCCTCTATTTGACATGGAAATTTATACATTGAGTGTTATGTTTTCCTGCGTGTAGGGTAAATTGTCACATCATTTGTTGTTCCTTTAACAGGTATATCATTAATGATTGTATACAATAATATGCAATTGATGACAATCACATTGATTCTATCACGAAACTGCAACAGGTATGTATATATGCTTAATTTACACATTTATCATTCTTTATTAACATTTATAATTGAAGGTAGGGAGTTTTTTTTGGAATTGAGTTAATGTCAGTGAATGAGCATTTAACAGCACATTTTTAATATCATTTTTTCAATTTTAAATTTCATATTCGGGTGAAACTCATTAAAGCGTTGAGGAGAAATAAACACTCAGCGTCAAAACGGCCAAAAAAATGTTTTTTAACATAAATTATACAAAAATATGTATTATGGACTCATATTCATGAGAAAGACTGGGAAATAAATTTTTAAAAAAGCTCAAAAAATGTAAAATGATGAAGAAAGCCGTCAATGAAATAATTACACGATACAAATACATTCCTTTTGCTTCTTTTTATTGCTCGTAATTACTTATTCTGAATTTAAAGATGTTTTAAATTTTAAATTTCTTTCCAAAGTTCATCAACAATGCAAATTTTTCGTCAGAATTGATTTTATTAAAATTCACTTATGTAAGTTCCTTGTAATTTTTTTTTTGTGGATTCTTCTTTTTCTTTCTCTGTTGGGTTTTTGATGGGAACTAATTTGATATGGAAAAGTGACTTAATATAGTTTCATTTTTTTTGAAACAATTAGGAATTGTTTTATAAACAGTCTGAATATAATAGTTTCAGAGTCAAATACTAAAAATTCTCGATTAAATTTGACTATTTGCTTCAAACAAGATATATGTTTTTTAATTATTAATAATTTGAGGAAACTATCAAAATGAAATTTGTTAAAGAAACTAAACTGTGAACATATTAAGCTTTAAAAGTGAAAAAAAGATGTTTATTGTAAGAGAGTTCAAATCATACTAAATTTTTGCATCGAGGGGCAAACAACTAAGCAACAACAAATTCTATTTACATATACAATTTAAATTTGAAAATACCGTTTGCATAGTTAGCTTCTATTTCATCCATAAAAAGTTCGTTAATGGAAAATTTCTTGACGATAACAACCTCAAAACAACCTTTATTTAGTTTCAGAAAACTCTTCACAAAAAATATTAAAGAATCCAAACTAATCAGCTGTAAGCCTCACAACAATTAATCGTAAACTACACAATTTCTGTTAATGACATTAAATTAATAGACAAAATGAACTTCAGACTCTGAAGAAAAGAAAAATTCCATTCAAAAATTTCGACCAATAAGTACGTGATGCATGTAAGTGTAGTCTGCACTTTTATATTTGGTTTGATGATTAACAAAGATATATATTTGAAGACATGAGGGTTGGCAATGTCTGAGAGGAGAGAAAATAGAATCATTGGCAAAAAGGGGTTTTAAAGTCATAAATGCTTCACAAATTAAGGAAGTGTGCTGAATGGTCTCGTGCCTGATTGAAGATTTTTGCAGATGTAAGAAAAGGTAAGTTTTTAATGAAAAAAAGAAAGATGTTTACTGTCTGTTTCATCTTCATATATGTGAAGGAATTGTGAAAGAGTGTCTTACATTATTATTGCAAATTGCAAAGAGGGCAGGAAGCATTAATTTTCCTGACATCAAGTTGAACAGTAAATGGACATCGTCATCAGTCATCATTTTTTTCGTACGTTATAAATAAGAAATGTTCTATGGAATGAATATTTATTCATGTTGATTACCTTATCCATTTACGATGTGCATCATCAAATACAATTTTATTTGCTCTCATTTCACATCCATTTCTTCATGTTCCTTATTCTTTAGTCTCAATTCACATTTTTTATAGTTTTCTATTTCTCTCTGGAAAATGAATAAATAGTATAGATGGATGGAATGTGAACAAAAGGAGGGTGCATTCTTAGCAACATAAAACTTCAATTGAAGAATATATTGCCATATATATGCATATACATGTGATATCTTATAAAACTATATAATGTGTAGGTGGGAGTAGCGTATGAAGCATGTGGTATGGGGGTTGATTTTATTACAAACACAGTCGATGGATTTACATTTGCAAGGAAAGTAAAGAATGGAAAGTTTTTGGAATTTATCCCAATTATAAACTTCCATGCGAGTTAAAATAATAAGTGCATGGGGTGGGGGATAGATTATTATTAAGCATTAACATATGAATTATAAATTTAAAATAAATTTAGTCAGGTATGGAAAAATCATCATAAATCTATATTATTTTTGGAGCATATCGCATACCACACACCTCTCCATCACCAAAAAAAGACACCAGCCATCAGCATGGAAGTCAAAATCGAGTTCAATTTAATGCCACAAAATGAATATACAGAAAAAGAACTGGACAGTTCACCCGTAATATAAATAATATTGAATTTCAAGAGCATACCATTAGAGCGCAAAAGACATATCAGCATGGCAAAAAGGACGTTTGCAAAAGCCAAAAAGAAGAAAAAGAAGAGAAAAAAATTTATTTATTGATCTCGTAAAAAAGTGTACGGATACTGTTTAGAAAATTTATTTTCCTCTTGAGACTAACGAATGTAGATGGACTTTTACTTCAGGTTGATTTAGCAACGAGCAGCAAAAATGTATGTTTGAGAATCAGGGGACAAAAGAAGGGACATTATTTGGTATTATTTGCATATGAAATTTTGTGTTCAATTTCCTTTTAGGATCGAGATAATGCAGAAAAGATCCAGGTTGTATTAGTGGATAAGACTCAAAGATGTAAGCTCACCTACTCATTCCCATAATATCCATATCTCAGATATTTATGGCCTTTTTCTCTCGTTTCCATTTTCCCTTATTTCAACAACATTATTTCGAAATTGCATGTGAATGGTCAATGAAAATGCCCTCGATGTCGTAAATTTTATGAAAAACCAATATCAGATAATCATGAAATATATGGAAATAATTTATGATGATTCATCATGTAAATTACTCGTAAAACCATCGCTGATGAATGCTCACTGGCTTTTAAAAATTTCACTTAAATTCACGTTTGATTTTGGATTATGTTTCTGGTGAATATAACGCATGGACAACGCATACGCATAGTTAAGCATGATAAGATTTAAAATATTTTATAATTAAGCCACTTCTTAAATTAATTAAGGAAAATATTCAGTAAGACAAAAATTGTTTATGCAGGGGAAAGCAACTATAGTGAAAAAATATTTCACTTTGCATTTTTAAAACTTATCAATTTCTTACAAAGTTTTAAGCAGTTAATAGCAACTTTCATAAATGAAGCTTGTTGAAACTTATAGTCTGAATTAGGTTTCATACAATTTAATCAAAATTTTCTTGCCAAAATCCAAAATTTCATGAAAAAAGGGCGTGAAACTAAGAAGAAAAAATAAATATTTTTCAAATCTGAAATAACTGTTATGACCAGTTTAGACTAAATGTATTTTTTTAATTGGAGCAATATTTTCTCAATTTTCAGAAATTTTGAGTGAACAAAAATATAAAACGCATAAAATAAAGCTAAATTCTTAAATATTTCCTCACAGGCGATTTCCCCTGACTATACATCACGTACCTAATAAATTTCATTCTTTATGTCCAATTAAAATTATAGCCTAAGGCATTTTCGTGTAATTTCATTCAAATTTAACATTTTCTGACATCATCGTGTCAAACTTTACGCAGATAACAATTGCTTTATTAAGTTTCATGTCTAAATTAAAAATTTATCGAAAACCGATGAAATCTCATAAATTTTTAATGAAATATTTTTTTTTTAAAAAAAAATTTAAAATATAATTTCTTAATTGGACAGTCAACGAATTTTCCAGAACATTTTAACATCTTTATTGGTTTTTACGCACGAAAGAAGTGCGAGTTTTATAGACTTAACACCAACAATGACTGAAATTGAAACTATAAAAGTAAAAAGAAAAGAACAAAAAAAAGTAAAATATTTCAATAAAAGGTTGAATAATAAATTAAGGGATACAGATGTTTATACATTTTTATCTTATATGCACACACATACCGAGGGTGTAAATTTTTCTTTTTGTTCCTGATTCAAAAAGATTTTTACATTCATACAAATACACACAATTTCACACACATAAAGGAGTGCATGCTTGACCCTCGGTCACACAAATTTCACACCACATCGCATATCTCATTGCAATTTATTTATCATGTCGTGTGCCATATTCTTCATAATATGGAATGGAAACGAAATAAAATAATAATAATATCAGATGGACGCCCGATAATAAACTGCATTTTAATTTGAAAAGAGAATGGTAGCAGCAGCAGGGGTTGTTTGAAATAAAAATTTATATATAAATTAAGAGCACACAAATGAGCTGAAATTTTAATTTATGAGTACGAAAGGTGTTACTTCTCTTCTGTGTCTATTCTCTTTTATTAAATCAAAACTACTCATTGTTTAATGTGACAAATGGTAATTTTTCAATAACTGAAATTTTTTGTTGACTTCCTACGCAAAATTTTCAATCTCAGTTACCTTTGAATTTTTGAAATTTTAATTTTTAGCATTTTTCAAAATTTATCAATCAAATGACAACGTTTTTCGAGAAAATCTTCAAAAAGTCAGTCAAAATGGATAAGACAACACAGAAAGGAACATCTCCTAATGAACCAGCAAAAACATCAACGACTGAGCTATCAATGAACAAAATGAGGTCTCAAAATTCATTTTTTGTGTTCGGAAACGTTTATGTAACAAATCAGAGTAAAAATTTAGACAGCAAAAAGCCTGAAAGTCCAGAGATTGAAAAAGAATTAGTAAAAAGGCTCCAGTATTTAGACTCTGGATTAAGTTCCCTTACGAAAGGGATTCAGACTAGTCATTCAATGATGACTGAATTAAAGAAGGTTTTGGAACAGAAAGCAAAAGAAAAGGAAATGCAAGAAAATGAAGAGATTGACTTTTTTCATCCAACTGTGTTCCAGCCAAGAGTTCAAAGAATTAAGAGTCAGTTGGAGCAGTTGAATAAAAATCATCCACCATACAAATGAGAAATGGAATTTTTGGAATTAAAATTTGAATAAAGTTGAAAATTTTTCAATTAAAAATTTTTCTTTGCCTTTTTGTTAATTTTTCTAATTTTTTTGCAGATTTTTTCATATTTTTCTTATTTTCAGCCTTTCCAAAAATGAATTTTAGAAATTTAAATTTTTTCATCTCAGTATGCTTTGAATTTTTTTTTGTCAATCATTCTTCGAAATTTTTCAAAGACAAACGACTTCAGTAATTGAAAAATCCACAATAAAATGGACAACTCAAACCAAAAGCCAACAACATCAAGCAACACAGCTGAAGCTGTCCTGTCTACATTATTATCCAGTGAAAATCAAGCTCAAAACTCATTTTTCGTCTTCGGAAACGTTTATGTTAACAATCAAAATGAAAAGTCTTCAAATAAGAATTCAAAGGATTCACAACCTAAAGATGAATTGACAAAAAGTGTTAGTAGATTGAAATTGGAGCTGAACAGTATTATTGAAGAGATGAAATGTGCAAAGGAGGAACTACAAATCATTAAAGAAAATCTTGAAATGGAACAAGAATGTGGCGAAGACACTGTATTTATTTTTGGAAGCAACAATGTTGATAATGGATTCAATTTCGCACCTGATACAGTTCAAAAGTGATAATTTGAAGCTAAAATAAAATTTGAAAAAAGTAAAATTCAGTAATAAATGCAATCGAAATATTCTCAAACATTTGTTTTCATTATTTGAAATCATTTGGACATTAGAGAGAATCATGGAAAGAATCAGACAGAAATTTATTTGAATGTTAATCTCTGAGTTGAATTTATGTTGGAATTAAACCGCAATAAAATGACAGATTTAATAAAAAGTTTCATATGTTTTTGGTCAATTTACCACAAAGTTTTATTTTTAATTATGGAAATGCCAATATTAAGTTGCTAAATGAAATGTCAAAATGGCACGTAGACGTAAATTTTAAAGAGAGCTAAGGGGTCGTTCACTTATTAGTTTAAACAATAAAATTTTTGTGAATGAAGATTTTGTGACAGAGAGGTGGGATTGGGGGTACAATAATCCATGTTTTTGATGGATGTCATAAAAGTACGACTCATAATATACTTGAACATCAAAACCATCCAGGGTATAGAACTGCACAATGGTCTGAAATCGAAAAAAATGTTCAAAAATATAAAAAAGTCATGTCTTTTAAACCTGATCTTTTAAATGCACGATTATAAAACATAAACTGACGCATCTTCTGTGAAAATATCAGCCTTCCAATCGTTGTCTAACTCTGTCAATCATTAATGAAAGTCACGAAAATTTTGTGTACAAAAACACCATGAAAAAGTTTTATAATAATTTTCCACTTTCTATCGTTTGATACATGTTCTAATTTCTGTCAATACATTAATTAATGCTCAAATTTTATGTTGAAGCTTACAAAACATTAGCCAAATGCTTAATCATTAGGGAAAATGCATTTGAATTTTTGAAAATTTCCAAAACTTTAAATGCTCATAAGTTAAAAAGGGGTTTCCGGGGGTCTCCGAAACCTACCAGAATCCAAAGATTGAGTCTTTATTTACCTTCTAATCATGCTCTTGTAACCTCCTTTTACCTCCTTTTCCAGAAATTCGCATTTTAATTTCACTTTTTTTCCCATACAAATTTGTTTGTTTACAAAAATTTTTGATACATTTTTAACAAAAAATCATACTTACACTTAATATTATAGGCTGATTTTTTCAGGAGTGTATAATCAAATCATAATAAAGCTATTAAAACTATCAAAATAAAGAAAATCGACAAAAACTTTTGAACCTCTAAATTTTCCCCTAAAATGTATTTTTGAACAATTTTTTCGATTTCGGACCATTGTGAACTGATCAAATCGATTTTTAAGCATTTTTGATCATTCTTGATCAATTTGATTAGTTCCACACCCTCGAAAATGTACAGAATTTAATAATGAATTAAAGGCTGTATAATTTTATCTCCAATTTTTAAATAATATTTCCTATATGCAGACTAGTTCAAAAATATTCAAGCCTCAACATTTTGAGGTTATAAATAATGAAAGTAATGTTTTAGCACTCAATAAATTCCTAAAGTAGCAAGGAGAAAAGATAATTAAAATTTTAATTCCTGAACTTTAGATCTTCTTAAAAATTCCAGTCCCATAAAAGGTTTGATAGTTTAGGAACAACAATAACATTTAGAACTAAAAACAACAAGAGCCTAAAATATCCAGAATAATTATTTTTTAAAGGATCAAATTCACAAGCATTTATATCCAATACTTCCAATCATATTCCCACACACAAAATTTATAAATTCTATTAAATTTCTTCGAATCCACAACTTAGAATTCCGTTCCTATTTATCATAGAAATGTTCCACAAATATTTCATCCACAAGAAACAAAACCAAAAAAAAGGCAATAAGCAAAAGAAAACAAAAGACCGCCACAAAAACGTTTTAAATGTAAATCATCGGCTACCACCTTTTGATATTTAAATTCTTTAATTTCCAACTTTTGCAACAGAATTCCCTCAACTTTCCTTTTTATTTCTTTTTATTGACGGTTAAGATGAATAAAATATATTGGCGATGAAGAGCAACAGCAGAGATGAAAGAAGGTAACAAGCAGCATAGAAAAAAGAAAACAATAAGGATGAATGAATTGAATGAAGAAGAAACATTCGTCGCATGAATAAAACAATTTTTTTATGTCGCACATACACATACATTTATAGTCATGGATGTGAGGATGGAAAGAAATAATTTTGCAAAAATATTGAGCCAAAATGTATGTTATGTTGATGATAAGATGAAAGGCAAGGCTACCAGAAATTGTTATTCCTTCTCCTTTCTTATTATTTCACTTGACTGACCTTTAATAACAGTTTTTATTTAAATTCACAATAAATCGATGAAATTGCCTTTTTTTGTTGTTGCTCTTGCTGCTCTTCCTTCTTTCAGCTTCATTGAATGTCGGTTTTTCCTCTCGAATGCGGTTAAATATGTTGAATACTAGCAACAGAATAAGCATCTTTTGCTTAATGTTATTCTCTTGAATTTCCATTGGGAGGTCAAGCGCGCGTGTGTTTGCGTATGATGATTATGAAAAGTCGTATTGTAATTGAGGGAGGGAGTGAGAGATAGGAGAAAGGTAATAATCGAAAAAATTTCAAATTCATCTGCCTTTTTCAATTTTCTTTTTAAATGAGAAGAAAAAAATTTTTTGTGGAGGAAGTGGGGTTATTTGGATGATCTGTAACTTAATAATTTGTCAAACAAAATATAATCGAAGTTCAAAGTTCAAAACGAGTTGGCATACAGTTGACTACTGGTAAAAAACGGCCACTGAATATTACCTACAACTGGCGGTCGCAGGTGACTAGTCGCACCTACAACTGGTAGTGACCGGCAAAAGACAGCCGGTCACAATTTCTGATTTAAAATTTAAGTTCAATAATTGAACTTTCCGGAAGAAGAACGTCCTTTAAAAAAACGATCGTTCTGAATTTGAAAATTGTTGACCGATTTTTGCAAAACACATACCTACTTAAAAAAATATTTTATTTACACAGGAAAATTCAATTCGTCATGCTTTAATCTTATTTACTTAGCATTTTAAATACATGTTTTAATGATATTAAAACATGAAAAATTGAATTTTCCTGTGTAAATAATATTTTTAAGTATATGTTTTGCAAAAATCGGTCAACAATTTTCAAATTCAAAACGATCGTTTTTTTAGAGGATGTTCTCCTTCCGGAACGTTCAATTAATCTAAGAATCTCACAAATTACTAAAAAATTAGTAAATTCAGTGTAAAAATTAAACATTTTTTAGTCAAGGACATGCAACTATTATGAATATATTGTTCAGACTACCGTCATAAGACATGGAGTCCGTTAAATGAAAGATTTGAAAAAGTTTGAATTTTTTTTGGCAGTTGAATTTTTTTGTTTACATTTTGAAATCTTATAGAATTTAAGCTTTATGCTATTTAGTTCAACTTAAAAACACATATTGAAACTACGAAGAATGATTTTCAGCAACAAAAATGTTTTAAAATACTTCTTTTTAATGAAACAAATTTTCAAATTTAGAATATAAACATAATAAACATAAACAAAAACATAAGAATGTGTTAGTGAAACCAAATTTTTGAAAATATAATCACTAAATTCTTATTAATTACTAAAGAAAATTGATCGTAATGTTTAAAAAATTGTTTAATAGCAATTTGTGTTTAGTTTAAAACATGAATTCATTAGTATCAATGCCATTAAAGCGCAAAATTTCGCTAAAAAAAATTTCTATTGTTTTGGAATTTCGAAGAATTCGAATCAAATGTCGAAGAAGTCCGAAAAGTTATGACGGTAGTCTGATATTGTTAATGACTAAAGCGTTGAGGAAAAAAATTCCGGAAGTGTTGGGTTCAATCCCCAAAAATTTAAATTAAACAAAAACGTATACTTTTTTTAATCATTTCATTCTACGCTTATTAACACTATATGTTCCCGTATGTTTCTATCAGCATATAAAAGAATACGTCACCTAATATCCACACATCCCCTTAGCTGGCCAATGTTTGATAACGATACGATGTATATATTTGTTTATTTATGAAAATTTCCAAATAAACGAGGAGATAAAATTATACTGAAAGCATTTTCATTTTCTTTAGTCCAGCATATATGTAAGAATATAACCCTTAGGTTCAAAAATTTTATTGACCATCGCATTTAAAAGGCAGCATTTTTATTGAACTCATTTTATGGAGAAACAGAAACAGAAGTAGAAAATAAAAAAGGAAAACGAGTAAGTATGTATACATATGTAAAAAGGAGAGGACTCTTGAATTTAAATGAAACATTAAAATATTGATGATTATTGGAATGTAAAATTGATATTAAACATCAACAGCACACACATCCACACAGATGCTTCTTTGTGGTTTAATATTCAATTCAATATATTGACGATGCCCAAGGAAATTAAACTCATTTGCTTGTAATGATTCAATTTATTTTTCATACATAAAAATTCCCTTTACTTCCTTTTTGGGACAATTCCATATACATGCCAAAGGAACTCAGATGAATCGACACAATAGAACTGTCCAAAAAAATGCGTTATGTCCACAAATCAGATTCTTCGTCTATGTCTGCAATTGAAATGATGCATGCATGTGTGAGAGAGTGAGAGGGTTTCAATATTTGATATTTGCGCTTTGCTGAGCCCTAAGGAATAATCTACAGTAATTTTAGTAACAGTGAATTGTATCTTGAAGATTTTTGTGCAACATGAAGTTTCATGAATTGCATAACAATTTCTATGTTTTGCCACATGTCTTAGAGTTTTTGGATTATTTTGATGTCTTTATTTTTTTGGGATGGAATAATTGAGATGGGTTGTTAGTGGGAGGCATTCTTGTAATTTTGGCTTAAATATAATTTTTTTGTAAGTTACTTCAACATTGATTTTCTAAGGTTGTTTAATGAATGAAATTTCAAAGGGGGATCTATGAACAATTTTAGTTCAATGTTGCCATTTTTTAAAAAAAAAATTTGAGGAAACAACGATTACCTGCTTGAAAAAACTGTAAACAATCTCATATGGAAAATGTCTATAAAGATTCGAACCTTTGGATAAAATTATCAATTTCGTAAATTCCACACATCAAGCTACAGAACGATATTTTTGTGCCACCCCAATACACTAATCACCTCCACAATTTAAAACCTAAAACTAGTTCTTAAAAAAATATCCAAAACCGAAAGAGTTTCAATATTTTTTAAGACGTTCTTTATTCCAACGAAATTAAAAGTATTGTAAAAGGATTAAAGCTTAACCATCTTCAAAGTAAATGAACTAGTTCCACATCTGCTCTACCCACAATGTTTTTATTACATTTTTTTATTTTATTTTTTATTTTTCATTGAAAGCGAAATTTTTCGTTACTTTATACCTGACGTATTTACAACAAAACATAGAAAGACGGTATGTATCATAATCAGCTGTTTGGTAACAAAAGTAATGTATGGCAGTATGTATTGATATATTTCTTTAACCATTGCGTAATGTGTGTATATATAGCACATACTTACTTACTAACATGAGTAAGTTGGCGAAAAAAAATGAAAGAAGCAGATAATTATCTCTCTACAGTCACTTGCTTCGCTTTCAGATTTCACGTGTTTTATTTTTTTGCACAAAACGTACAAAATAAAAATAAAAATATTCTCATAACTGATGAGTTTAATGACTTCCTTTCGGACAAACTTAACAAAAAAATGTAAATTGAAAATAATTTCTCATTTAAATAATATGATGAATTCTTTCTAGTGTGACTTTATATAGCTGTTTAGTATTTTTTGCGGAATAGATGTTGTGCCTGTGAAATCGGTTTGGCGGTCACGAAATCTAGAAAATCACACAATTAAGATTATGATAAACTGACTTTTTGTGTATGATTCAAGTCATTTTCAGGTTATTTATTGAGAATTTTATGAGCTTACTGTATGGAAAGTCCCATTTAGTGGAGTTAATTAATTTAAATTTTTTAATTGTCACAAAAGTTGCTGTGCTATTTTGAGTCTTGGGAATATCTACAGTTGCTATTTTATTAATAGTATGAATATTCTGACTGATGCATCACTGGAGTCGTATTGCAATTTGCCTAAATTATATTACTTAAATTCGCGCAATTTCAAAAGGTATAAAAAAGTGAAGAGAATAAAATGAGATAAGAGAAATTCTCATTGCTTAGGTTCAATTCCTCATATATAAATTTAAAAATTTTTATTAACTAGTAGTTTATTATCTTTTTATCACATATTTTTGGTGATAATATTTTAAAATTTCATGTTTTGAAAGATTTGAACTCAAAACTTTAAGTAATAAAAATTATTTTTTTCCCCTTCGATTGCAAAGTTAAAATAATAATAATAATGCTTCTTTTTTTATTCGTTGATTTAACTTGCAAAGTTACAAATTAAACACTAACAAAAATTCTTCAAAAAACAATATTTAATGCCCCAAATTCCAATACGCTTGATCAAAATTTTTTACCCATTCAAAAATCACCAAAATGGTTCAAAACTTAAACTCAACTTTCTCATTAGTCCAAAAATCATATTTTAAAATATTTTTTCCGCTTTTTTTAAACAAATTTAGAAACTCGCTGATTTAATTAAATTAGCATCATAAATTTGATTGTATTTTTTTTTTACTTTACATTTTTTTGCGCGCAAACTCAAACAAACCAACAAAAAGTTATTGTCCAGAAAAGACAAAACTAAATCATTTTCCGCAACAAATAAATTAAATTAAAAATATTTCTTTTTTTTCGTGGATTTTTATTTTTTGTGTGATTTAAAGCATAAGAGGAGTTAAGCTAGTTGAATAAACAAAAGGATAAAAAATATGATTTACATATTATAAAATTTATATTTTAATGTATTTTAATTCTTCTGGGAAATTTAAATATGAATGTTCATAATCTAATTTAATGAGCATTTGTGCCTGCTTTGTCTAGTTTCTATCTCCACGCATTTCTCGCATTCAACAATCATTCTATGTCAAAAAGGTAAGTATGCATAATTATTATGGAAAGTAAGCAAACCATAAAATATTTTTATGTTAATTGTCTCAGCAACAAACGCAGGTCAACATAGTAAATAGCTTTAGTGGGAGAATTGTTTTTAAGATCGTTATATTTTCGTTGTATGAAACGCTTGAGCGCATTTGGGCAAGTTTGACGATGTGCTAAGGAATTAAGATCTTTTTCTTTCGATAATGACAAGTGGAGCTGGCATGTTTAGTGAGTTTTGTACTTATTTGAATTTTTTTAACTGTAGTGAACTTGCTTTGTTGTTTTTTCGGTATTCTGGCATTGATATTCGAATTTTGAGGGTACTCGATTTCTTTGAGGGGCATTTAACTACTTTCACAAAGCAAAAACTTTTTTGAGGTTAGGGTTAAGTTTGAACCCAAATTTTAGTTACTTTCTATTTTCCAGGATGCCAATATTTTTCAACTAAGAAACAGCCCTTAATCGTATGTTAGGGTTCGTTCCATTAGTCTTTTAAGGGTCGTTCACTTATGGCGTTCGCTTTTTAGCAGGAAGAGGGGCTCTAGGATTTTATAACAGATCATACGAAAAAAGAAAATTTTCGCACAAAAAACGTAACAAGGGGGGAGGGGGTCTAAAAAGTCATTTTTTGCATAACGTACTAAGTGAACGGCTAAGCTGCCGTTCACTTAGTACGTTATGCAAAAAATGATTCATGAGGGGGACTAAAATGACTTTTTAGTCCCCCTCACCCCTCACCCTCCTTGCTACACTTTTTAAATAAAGATTTTTTCGTATGATCTGTTGCAAGATCCTAAACACCATACTTTCCAAAAAGCGACAGTAATAAGTGAACGGGCCCTAACCTCAAAGTTTCAAAACGAAAAAAAAAATAAATTCTAGCCAGAAAGACATTTTACCAGCTTTAAACTTAATTTCTTTCAAAACAGCGCTAACTAAAAATTTAAATATGATTGTTAAGCTCATAATATTTATTTTTTTGCTATGGTTATGGTTCTTAGCTCTTTGCACCCAATTATTCAATTCAAATTAATTATAAAGTTGCGCTTTTTCCTCTCTTTCATCTTGTTTTTATTCGGTGGGCCTTAATTAGAGTGAATGTTTGTGTTTATCATAGCTAGTAACATGTTTACATAATTAATGAACATCATAGTTAAGTTAAGTTTTTTTGACCATTGTTTTTTAAATATAATTATCATAATAAGATTAATAATAAATGTTATGTAGATATACGCAGAGAGAGTGAGCTTCATGATTCATGATTTTTATCGTAAAGCCATCATTCTTGAACAACATATTTTTCAGCTTTAAGCTAGGCTATTTATAAACCTCATTATCGAAAATATTTTCACTTGAAACATGAAAAAAGAAGAAAATCCACCAATTAAATTTTATTAAGTGACGTGCCTTATCAGATGTAAGGAAATAAAGTAGTTCACAAAAAAAATTAATCAAATGATATGTTTCTGAATAGCAACTAAATTGTGAGTCAGAACTCGAAATATCATGTGATTAAACTTTAAAATTTTCATGTACTTAAGAAGTTTATTGATAAAGGTACATGACCAGCAAGGCTTGTTATCAAGTTTTTTTTCGCGATAGCAAAATGATAAAGAATTTGAATTCATTTAGTTACTTTTGGAACAAACATCACCTTTTTCCGTTCTCTGTTTATCGGCAATGACTTTATTGTTTCTTTCCGATTCCTCTTAAACCGTTATTATAAAAAAATGACGCATGTTTTGTTATCATTGACTCAAGGTGGCGAAATTATAATAGCTTTTAGGAAAGGGAAATAATTATTGGAAGTTTTTAAATGCTTTTGCGTTTGAATTTAATTTAATCATTTTTTTTTTGGAATATTTACCGAGTTGTGAATTTAATTGTTTGGAACCACTTGAGCGGTTTCTGTTAACGAATTTATGAGAATTTTTAAGTTCTTAAGAAAATGAAGGATAAATGTTTGAAAAAAATAATTTCAATATTTTTAAAGGAGGTCCTCGGTTTGCATAAGTGTTTGTCTTACTGGAAATTATTATGACAACTGATCCTTATGATCCTATGCAAATCGAGTAGCTTACTATTTGCATACAAGATTTTCGCTCAAAATTAAAATTTGAAAACTTGTTTGGCAAAAATTGGGTTATTCCAAACGAGGACCCCCTGTATATATTGACTCGTTTTGAAAAGATTCCTAAAAAGCTTTAAAAAATTTTAATTTGGGTAATAAGCAGTAATAAGATAAGTAATATGAAAAATTACATTTTGAATTGATTTTGATTCCTAACTCAAATAATCAACCACTCAACTGTATTTATTACCATTAGCAATAATTGCAAATTTTCTCGAAAAATCAACAAAACTCTCAGAATAAATATCTTATCGGAAAAAAACCATAATCAAGTTCTTAAAAATATCAACACACAAAATAAAACGAAAAAAAATATAATAATTTTTTTCATAAGAACACAAAGTTTACATTTTAATCAATTAATTAAACGGTTCTGTCTAAAAACGCAAGTGTTTTCAATTTTCGTACTAACATATTGCTTCGCAATGTACCTTGGAACATGATAATAAAATTTTTTTGGTTATCGGAAATTATACTTATCAATAAATTGAATATACGTGTAACTAGTAATGAAGTAGACTCTTTTGTTTGGGTATATTTAGACTGAATATTAGGTGAGTGAATAAGAATTGACATTTTAAAGCCAAAATTGATCTTAGATTGATTTTTTTTAGAAAAATTTCAAAATTTCATTTTTTTAAAAAATTATTAAAATTTTTTTTTATTTATAAAATCGTCAAAATTTAATTTTCTGTTCCCCAATTGAACTTCAATTTATGAATATTACTTGATACTATCCTAAACATTATAAAATGCTGCAAACATTAGAAAAACTCAAATTTATACATTTTATCATAAAGCTTGTAAGCACATTTTATTATATTTTTCCTGTTATGACTCTATCTCGCTCTCCCACCACACTCTTTCTCATTTACTTTAATTATTAACAATGAACAACGTGCAATTAATTATTATAAACTAATTGATAATTTAAGAAATCCCTGAAAACATAAGCAAATATATTGATTGTTAATTAAAGTATTTTTAAACATTTTCTATTTTTATTTTTTCTTTCATAATATTCATTAACAATTTGTTTTGGGTTAACTAATTAAACATTACAATAGCTAAAAATATATTATCGGCTCTTCATTTTCGATTCTATTTAATGAGCATTCGGAAGTATTTTCCTTAAATTTTTAATGTTAATGTTAACGTAATACAATTTATTTTTAATAATCAATTTTTACTTTTATGTAATTTTTTTTTTTGTTTCAAATTGAACTAAACAATTAGTTTGAAGTTGAATTATTGTTAAATAAAAATAAAAATACACTAATTAATTTTTTTAAGCAACAAATTTTTATGATGATTCATAAATTTTTGACTAAGGTGGAAGAAGAGCTTAGCGGCTTTACATTTCTAATTTTTTTCACATGAGTCAGTAAGACGTGTATCGAATTTACGTTTACTGATAAGAAAGTCTGGCCTTGGATTGAAGAATGTTTTGTAGAACAATTAGCTGTTATTGAGAAATTCATTGAAGATTAATAATACTTTTTGGGCTAATTTTTGGATAGTTTTGAAATGAAAATGTTGATTTTGTTACGTAATCCTGTGTCTTAATATTGCTTAAAATTTTAAAATGTTAAATCTAAATTTTATGTTTCAATTTCTTAGAATTTGTTTTTTCCGTTACTTTTTCAAAAATTTAAATTCTTCGCATTTTTTTGAAAGAGTGCGTTCAGCAAAATATAAATTTAAAAATTCTAAATTTTGAAAATGAATTGAATTTCAGCTTTTTAAAAGTGCGTTATAAGGCCAGATTGTTTATATTGTTAAAATTCAATCTGTTAAATGAGTCACAGTTCATTAAATTGTTGCAAATTGTAAAACTTTGTAAAAATATTGGGAAAAAAGATTTTGAACAATTTTTTTTTAAATTTTCTTTCTGGTTTCAAAATTTTAGTTACCATTATTTTTTATATTGATGCTTAAAAACACGTTTGATTCAAAATACCAATACTTCCCTCTTACTTGACTATCAAAAATTCATTCTTTCAAGATTTTATGGATTTTACAAAAAAAAAAACTTCAATAACCATTTGATAGTGCCATAAATTAATTCATTTAGCTCATTCATTCTAATCGTATCATAGCTACGACTATAAGCTATAATATATTATGAAATTTCCTGCCAATTGATAAGAGAAAGAAGAAGGCAATCGAATCATATATTTTACGACTATAATAATGCTTACATATTCAAACACGAACATGTCCAACTATTCACAGATCATTTCATTTACTGCGTTACTTTTTTGCCACCCAGCACAGCACATAAAAGAAAAAAAACTAACTAGTCTCTGTCTATCTCTCATTCTCTCCCCCATTTTTACACGAATCAATGAGAAGAAGACCAAAAACATTTTGATATCCATTCTATATGTGTTCCATAGAGCTATTTTAGTTCACTGACATTTTTATTTATCACAGGCGAGCACACACATAGCACACACATCCATTTCATTTTGCTATGTATTAATAAAAATCGATTATTCGCCTTTGACCTACAATATCATGTACTGGAGATTCAGTAAAGCTTTTATTTTTGCAGCATGAAATTGAATGAATGTTGTGGTGGCCAGTCACATATATTTCAAGTTCATTTCATCTTAGATGTACGACGTAATGTATATAGAGAAAAAAAATAAAAGTTTTTGGCAGCAACAGTAGTTGATACAGCAGTGGATAAGTAAATGACGAAATTCTATGTACTGTGTGCTTTTAAAGCTACTTTCTATGTACATATTTGTACGTAGATCTAGAGTATTGATTTAACAGACGTATCGTAGACGTGAATATCAGAATTTGGCATTTACTAATTACATCAGTTTTGAGAAGTAGCACTCAATATTTTATCAATGAGGCTAATGACATTAAGAAGAAGAAAAAAAAAAGAAAATAGGAAATGTTGTGTTATGTCTGATGATAAATAGTCTGAAAATCTTGGAATTTCCGAAAGAGTAATAAAAGCAATTTTGGCTTAAAGTTCTTATAATTGATGTGGCAGGTGAGTAAGCTTTTTTTAATCTTTAACAAATATAACAAATTTTCGTCATCACATCCGATTTTGAAAATTTGTTAATCCCTGTTAATCTCAATAATTATGAAACTTTCATTCCATTTCGTCAATTTGTTATTAATCGATTTATATAAGGCACGAAATTCTTATCAAAAGAATGAAATTTGCTGTCGTTGCGTAAGTAAACTAGAATATAGTCTCAATACCTACATTAATTCAATGGAATTCTTTTGTGTTTTCTCTTAAAATTGCTAATCTATCAAAAACCATCTTAGTCCAGAAGGTGGGAACGAGATTAGTAAAATTTGAAGTACTTGTTATATTTTTAAACACATGATAGAATTAAATTTTTAAAGTGCTTGATAATGTAATCTAAATATTAAATTAAATTCAAATGATTGAGATACGAATTGTGAAGTACAGTGAATACTCGATTTAAACAGATTAGATTTGAATTGTTCCAAATTGAATAACAAAAAATTCAAATTTTGATTTTTAACGGACATTTTTCAAACGTTTCGATTTGAATAAATTCAATTTGAAAAGAAAAATTTTGGAACAAAGCAACTGTGCAAATTGAGGATCACTGTATAAAGTTGTTAATTTTTTGGTTAACGTTGTTAGATTACTTCTCAGCAGAATTCGTTAAATTAACTTCCACGCAAAGCGTGCAAGTTATTGTATTTGGGCAGGTTGCAAAATTTCACATTTTTTGATTTTGTGAGCAAACGGAAGCACCAATCATGACGTTTTTGGTCTCGTTCGATTGGTAATTTGAATATCTTTCACTTAAAGCATGTTTAGTTCCGAACACTTTCGTTGTGTTGGAACTAGACGCAAAAAACCGTTAAAAATCCATACTTTTGTATGGAAAATTTCTCAAGGAAGCATTTTTTAAGAATTTCTTCTATTTGATTCGATAGATCGTACCAAAAAACAAAATTGTGCTGAATAAAATCTGGACTTTATGTCCATTAAGTGACCTAAAAATGCCAAAAACTGCAAATTTTGCAACAGTTGCGTGGTTTTTGATACAGGTCAGGATTTTAACTGTTGGTAATGATAAGTGGCATAAAATTAAAGTTTAACATAAGAGCTACAAAAAATATAGTAGCAATTTTTCCTGAAAATGCTTCCATAAAAAGTTATAACATCATAAAGATTGACAAAAAATCTAAAATAGAAATTTTCGAGTTTACCATCTTCATCTAATTTTTTTAAGAAGTTTTTGGTACCAAAATGTGCGTCTCAATGAGTAGATTAATAAAATGATAGAAGCGCGACCTCGAAAAAAAAATAAAGACAGTGAAAATTTTACGAAAAATCTAAATTTTTTTTCCTTATTTCTTTCTTACCATTTTTATTTTTTCAATATATTTGAAATTGCACTTTTGAGAAAAAAAAAACAAAAGTGCAATTTCATATACACTGAAATCGACTCAATAGTATATATAATAATACGTATTAAAAATACGTATTAAAAGTATGATACTTTAACATAAAAATTAGAAAACTATAACCTATATAATCAACATAATATTCTTTGTTTCGAAATAAATATAATGAAATGTACCATATATATTAAATTTAGACACGTTTTTAACGTTAATAAAAAAACAGTAATCTATAAAAGAAATATTTTATGCATGTACTCCAAGCTATTGTAAGGTGGCGTGGAAGTTCGTGGCTTTCTATGTAAGTCGTGTTTTTAAAACTTTAATTAATCAAGAAACTGAAAATTTTTAAAATTTTGAATTGGTTCCAATTCAATTTGTTAAAATAGTGGAATGGTCACAGTTACCATTGATTTTATCTTATTCTCAAGAAAATTTATTTAGGTTTGTATTAAAATTTTGGTGAATTTTTAACTTTTAAGTTTCTTAAAAATTTTAATAATTTATTAGATAAACTGTAACTGTCCAAAAATATTCTATAAATTTAGTGCTATTTCTCGGAAAATTTAAAATAAATCAAGAAGAAGATTTTGCGTTAATTTGAATTTTTCTGACATTTTTACCTTAAAATCTTTCGAAAATTTATCACAATACCTTAAATTGAAGAAAATTTAAAATCAAAGTGAGTAAAGTTTGATCTTGACTTCAATTAGGGTAAAAAAATATTGAAATTCGTACAAAACCAACTCGTTCAGAATAAGTAAAACCTTTTCAAATGAAAATACTGCAAGAATATTAATTTTTTCTCAAGTTTTGGAAGCAAAAATCGTGAGTACTTGGTGTACAAATTTCAATATTTTTTACATATGTTAGAAAAAGAAGTCTTGGATTCTAATATTATTAAAAATGACCAAACTATGTTAAAAATTTTAAGAAAAAACTAAATTTTTAAATTAAAATAAAGATTTTCTACTAAGCAATACATTCAAAAAAAAAAAAAAAACATAACAATTTTGAGAAAATGTCAAAATCAGTTTTTAATAATTTTAAAAATAATTTTTCTTCTTAAAAACTTGATTTCACCAGCACTGTAAAGTGCTACAAGGCAACATTTTAATTCTACTTCAAATTTTATCTCTCCACATGTCTCAGCTTAATTCACGTAAAATAGCGATAAGTACCAAAAATATCAATTTTTTTAATTAATCGCAACATTTCAAAAGAATAAAAAATTTATGGCATTTAAGAAAATAAAAAGACGAGAAAAAAACCACGCAGTCATCAAGCATTTGCTTGCTATCTACAATAATAAATTTTAAGCACGAAGTAGAAACTTTTCATATATTCATATACAGCACATCACTTTACATTACATAAATCGTCAAACGAAAACTTTTTTCACTCTCTTCTTTTTTTAAAAAATGCTGTAGAAAAAAAAGTAAAAAGCAGACTCAAAACTGTGTGTGGAAAAACTCTCAAAGCTCCCATTGCATGCGCATGTAGTTGTGCCTGTGTATACTTTTTTTGAATAATTTTTTTCTTGTTCCGAAAAAAAACGTGCGCACACATAAATCGCGCACATTAAATTATAAAATTTGATTGGATATTTTTATTGTGTCTCCCCACTACACACGAATATAAAAAAAAATTGTGTATAATTTTTAAATGTTGATGGCAAAATGTGCTTGAAAAGTAGAAAAAACGGGCAAGCATGTGATGTGAGTGAATATAAAAAATAAAAATCACATATGAATGTCGTATATGTCGGTCTTATCATTTATCATGCGGAGAAGCTGTAATATACATATTCGTATGTGCCATTGTGTTGTTGTCGTGTCCAATATAAAAAAATATTTCATCTCAAGTGCTTTGCAAAGAATATCAGCAAAACCAACAAGATTTTTTCTTATGCTGCTCAGTGCTTGAATTACGGCAAATTGTTTGTGTATCCATACCGATACAGTCAAAAATGTAAATTCATTAAAAATAAGTTTAATATCAGCAGCAAAAAAAACTTGATGAAATTGTAAATTTATTCGTGATTTTGTATTTTATTTTATCACAGCGCTTTACTTAACGAAATAAATAAAAGAAGATGTTTAATATCAGAAACCGAACGCGGACCGCGTTTAACGTTGTATTGGTACGTACTTTTATGTTATTTAAATGCTTCGCTATCTTTTATTTTATATTTTTAAACATACCTATAGCGGGAGTTTCAATACGATACTTTGTAGAGCGCGTTTTAGTTCAACTTGCCGTTCGGTTGAAAACGCATCGAACAAACTGTTGCGAGAGGCGTGAAAGATTATAAAAAATATAATATATATTGTAAAATAAGTTAATTATAATCATCCATAACCATTAGTGTGATGTTGATTGTTGGACTATTTAAATTAATTAATTTAAATTAATTGATTGACATTATGTTATTTATGTATGTCTGGCATGCAATATTGAGACAAAAGTGAACAACATTTGTGAACAATTTAATTCTTTTTTTTTAAAAAAAAATAATTTTTTTTTTGTGCAAAAGTGAAATTTAATAAGGATAATTTGTGGACCATGTGATGAATTGTAGCTCATACTAAGTTTAAATGTAATTTCTAATTTGTTGATAATTGTATTGTGATTAATTGATGTCCGCGTTTTCTAAATTAAAATTTAATTTAATTTTTGATTCTTGAAATGAAACACTAATGAAATACAATCAATAGAACTTCTAAAAGAATATCAGTGCTAATTATCAGGCACTAAGGTAATAACCTTCATAATTTCATGAATATAAATTTCATCTATTTTCTCAAAATAACTATTTTGAAATTTATTAAAAATTATTGAAATTTATCAAAAATTCATTAAAAACTTATATTCAATTAAAAGTTTTATACAAAATTTTTTATTCAAATTTTATTGCTAATTTAACTTGTCATAATCAAAGTATGATTATCGGTATTTAAAGTTTTTAAAACTTCTCTTTTTTAAAAAAAAAATAATCAAGAATTTAAATTTTTCAATTTTTTTTATGTTTCTTTTTTAAATTTAATTTTAAATCGGTTTTTAAGTTTCTGAAATCACATTTACATGACAAGCTTGATTTCATAATTTTTGGCGACACGGTTTTTTAGTTAAATATTCTGTCATTTAAAAAAACATAACTTTTGTTAGAAGATAAAAAAATTCACTCATATATGCGTGGTATAACCTCAAAATCAAAGATGTAGAATTGATTGATAACTTCCAAATATTTTGTATAGTTTCTCAATAGATGTCTTTAGATCATCGTTTGAGTTGAAAACACTGATCTTATCATATGAGTCATTTACAAAAGTTCTTTTTGTACCCTTACATAAGACAATAAAAATTCACATTTAGTCATTAATAAGTTTAATCAATAAGCAGACTAGCTAAAGTATCACTATCTACACAAGAAGTTCCATTCACAAACATCAACCATTTAATTCACGATAGAACAGAACGAAAAGAAAAAAAAATCATTGAGAATTAATTAAATAGTCATTGCTCTACTAATCATCACTCTCTTCACATATAAAGTAAGTGAGGGAGATTGTAGACGAGAATTGAATGGCGAGAATAAAAGTATATAAAGAACATGCAGCATCCAGCCGAAAAAAAACAAGAAATAAGAAATAATACGAGAAAAAATCAATAATATTAAAGTTCGCCTAATGCCACAAACAAACGTCTCCTCTCATTTTCTTCTCATTCATTTCCATTCATCCCCCTTCACAACTTTAATTACGAAAAGCTTTATTAAGATGGTAGAATTTCCTTCTTCTTTTCCTTCTCGGTCTCTCTTTCTCTATTCACAGGGAAGAGGAGGCAGACATATAAGACTAAATAGAAAAAAAATACACTACGATGTCTGTGCGTAAAAGCGAGCAAAACGATTTACGAGCAGTGTTTTTTTCTGCTTGCTACTGCTACTTACTTTGGCTCTTGTTGTTTCTTTTTTTTTGACGAGAACGAGTGAGAGAGAATAGTGCAAAAATCTTCATTTCTATTTTTGGGTTACTAGCATGCGTCCACGTGTTGATTTCAATGTTGATTAAATTTGATAGTTTGGTGGTCAGGGATGTATAGATTGGGATGGATTAAGGGTTTGACTTTTGGATTCATATTGAGAAAGAAAATGTTTAGTTTTGCTCAAAATACTTTATGGATTGAAAAATATTGCAAAGTGGCTGTTGAATGGTATATTTGGTACCAAAACTAAGTTTGGGAACAACACTTAGGTATTTAATACATTTTTATATCATGTATGTTTTGCCAATCAAAGTGTCATGCAATGATTTTCTTGAATTTGTAACGGTCAGTATTTGAATCCAAATTGGAACTCGAATTACGAATTGCAATAAAAAAATCCAAGAGAAGCGAAAATTTCCAATTTTCAATATTTAATCATCAAATAAAACTTTTTTGACTCACTTAAATACCTAGAATACATCACCTGATCCCCATGTCTATGCCAATCTAGACGTCTAAACAACCCATGAATCGATCTCATTTCATAAATGAAAATTATATTGAGAACTTGTTCATGTTGACAAGTGATTTATAGACGATAAGAAGTAATAATTTGTATGTTTTCTGTTCTGTGTAGTTCCAAATCAGATCTACATACGTTGCTGTGCCAAAAAACCAAATTTTCTACCTTGTTTACTTACAATATATATTTTTTTCTACTTTTTTTTAAATGGAACTTCAATCACACTGATAAGAAGGAATGAAAGTTAACTAGATTGACAAACATTTTACTTTAAATTGAATTTTATGTAAATTGATAAAAAAGTACACATTCGATAAATCAAATAGAAATAGAAGTTATTTTCAAATCGAACAAATATTTACATTGAAAATATTTTAAAAAGTCCTCTCAGAAAAAAAAAATTGAACAACAAGTCAGGCTTCATGGTAACTGATAATAAAAAAATATGTATTTTTGGTAATAAAATTTTTCTGTGTTTCAATTATATTTATAATATCATACCGCGCAATATCTCAATAGTGCCACGATTACATGTAAACAACTCGTGTGAAACGTACCGCAACTTGGTACCAAAAAAATTTATTTTTCCACGCTGACAAGTTGAAAGATGATTATGAAACGTTGTAATTGAATATTCTTATTTACATTATTGACTTGATGTTGGAAGAATTGGGTGAAGTTGGGATGTTGAATTGGATTTTATTTTTAATCAGGAGATCAATTGAAGTTTTAACATAAATTGTAAGGGTTTAGGCAGATGTTCAGGATATTAGTTTATACAGATCCATAAAGAAGCTTGTTGAAACCCCTAATTCATTACAAGATACAAAAATACTCAAACTAGATTTTATAAAAATAACGATTGAAAAAAATTTGAATTTTTGTCGCGAAAAAATTCCAGCATCTAAATTTAAAATATTTAGTTAAAATTTCCATTACGTAATGAGTACACAATGGAATCTTAAAGTTGAAATGCTTAACTATGTTAGATTCGAGTATCTTTCATGGCCTGATCTTAAATACAACAATCATTACCGATAATCTCATTTTTACCAATTTATCTATCAAATTTCATCAATAGTTTCTTAACTAAACCACTAAAAATTACTAAAAACTGCTTAATACCTCTAAATACCGATGATTAATGAAGTGGACGATAAACAGCGGATATAAAGTTTCAAAAAAATTAATAATAAAATTTACGACTCAAAAATACATGTCAACAAAATATTGCCAAATCATTCAAAATTTCGTCACCTCTCGACTAGATGTATATGAGGTGGAGCAATGACTATTTATGATAAGCTAAGGCGCCCGTTATCAGGTTGATTAATTTCCATTTTTTTGTTATATTTCAAAGGAAAAACATTCATCTTTCGTGGTAGAATTGAAGTGCGATAAGGAAATTTTTCAAGTTTAATTGACGTTAATACGAGAATTATTGTGCTGTTTAAAATACAAACTGATATCATGCGATAAGTATGTGCTGGAAAAATTAATAATTATTAAACTCCGCATTAACTATTGAAAGAAAACATTTGACGCAGTCATAAAGAAAACTATGCCAATACTGATGGTCGCACAAAGTGCAATAAAAAATTTGAACAATATTTGTGAAAGTAGTGATATAAGTGAACAGCCTCTTGATTTCACCATGTCAAAATTTAAGCCATCATCACCAATGAAGCATCCATTGTATCAGCAATTCTTCGGCAACAATAGTGACATTCCATCCGACCGTAGCGAATGTGATGAGCAAGGTAAATTAAATTAATTTGATGAAAATTTGTTGAGTTGGAAACTGGGCGGTATTACACATGATTGTAAATTTTTTTATATATTTTTTGATAATTTGAAGGCTTATTTGGAAGTATTAACAATACTTAACGATATTTATTGGTAGTGATTATTTTGGTTAGTTCTTCAACAGTTTGTAAGTGACTGTGGTTTAGAATATTTTGGGAAATTTTTTGAGTGATTCAACTAACTTTTAAAGGAATCAAATGTATAGTATGTTAGATATCGCGACAGGGTTAACTTAGAAGAAAGTAAAGTAGAAAGTTCAAATTCTTAGAATCGAGAATTTGAATAATTTTTTGGAGGTTTTTAAAAAGCTTCAGATGAAGTATTTATATGAACTAATAGGGGTTCTTTTTACTTTTAAATACCTAACCTTCAAATTTTAATTCGATTTCCAATACAAATCGATGACCCTTCTCACAACCAATTCTTATAAAAACTCAAAAAACCCCCAAACAAAGTTTCCAATTCATGCAAATTCTATACTTTATTATACCCCACACTACACAATAATTTGACACAAATGACTTAACAAAACGTTATTGCCTGCTACATTCTTGCATATTGCGTGACTTTTAATTGTGTCTCGGTCTCTCAAGTTCAGCACTCATCTGATATTTTATTGCCGCAACAATGTTGTATTAAAATCTAATTGAGTATAATTTTATAAAAAAAAAATAAATTTAAATGTTACCACTCATTACACATTTTATGCACATTAGTCCGTAATTCATCAAATGCCGTCTTTTACGCCTGGGATTTCCTGTCAAAATGCGAAAGAAGAAAAATTATTAATTTTTGCATAATTGCTGGATGCAAATTTAATAAGAATTTCAGCGCACAAACAGAAAAAAGGGCTGTAAACTTAGTCTTTATAATTATCATCATCACCATAAAAAAAATCTCTGAAAGTCTCTCGTACCTTTCATATACAAATGATGATGATGATGATGCAAAGAAATTTAAAATTTTGAAGGCAGTGAAACAAAGTCTTAGACCAAAAAAAAAAAAAAAATTGAGAACAAAATTGATTCTGTTGAATTTGTATATTTTTCACACGGCTTCTTCGAAGGTTCTTGTATCATATCGCCCGCCCTCCTTATTCCAAAGCGCATAAACAGAACGAAAAATGCAAAAAAGGCAAAAACACATCAAGAGAATAAAGTAAAGTAAAGTAAAGAAAAAAAAAATTGGAAATTTGCATCAGAGAAGCCTCAATTTGCGCTGCATAAGAAGATGAATGTTGTTTCTGCATGTTCACCTGCAAAAATCCAATTAACTGATATCTTAGTAATTCCCTATGTATATGCAAAAAACCATATATTTTTGTGTGCATGGTGCACGCCTCAATTCCCATTGAAACGAGCGTAAAGGTCAGAAATTTATGAATATTCAGGCTCTCATGCCTCTCTTTCTCTTTTTTTTCCATCAGCATTACTTATGCTGATCAAGCAACCTTTATGAGTTTTTCCTCTTAGTCTTTATCCGCATAGTCAGTCTGATGGGAACTTTTCATAATTTTTTGTTCAGTTTCATTTCTTATTCTTAAAATGCATCATAAATGCATAACATTAATATTATTATAAATGCATAAAAAATGTACACAGAACATTACATTAAGCTGTATATATATTTTACATCTCATGCCAATAACAACAAACGGACCTGACATAAACCAGTTTAATGAAGAAAAAATGTACAATTAGTGCACATGAGCTACCTGCTACATCTATTTGTGGAACATGTTTTACACCATAGAAGGATATTGCACCAGTTATAAGAGATTCAAAAGTGTAAGGTGAGGGACGACAAAATTGTTGACGGGGCGATAAAAATTTATATTGTGGTAAATTTTTTTGGTGCTGTGGATTATTGAGCTGAAAGGGTTTGTCGGACGGTGTTGGAATTTGGTATATCTTTGGTACTGAAAAGTTCTAGATTCAATTTTGGTTCCATTTTTTGAATACACTTGATCTCTAATAGGAATCGAGCCTACTGAAAATGTTATGCCTTTAAAAAACCTTAACCACTTGACTATGTACCTATTCTTTTGAATTCACCTTGCACATTCCCTTACATTAGATTCCATTCTACCTCATCAATATCATACCCCTCGTGCTATACCGTACCTATTACTAACTACACTTTCCTATATGAAAATTCTTCTCATTAGTCACGAGAGATATTATCAACTGATAATGCTCACAATGGACACAGTACAGTGAATAAAAAAAGATAAAAAAATAAGTCAGAGCAGAATATAAGGAGAAGTATGAAAGAAGACGACCAAGAAGAAGAAATGTGTGCGCGGTAATTACTTGAGGCAAGGTCATGAGATTATTTTATTTCTCCTTCTATATCCAGTATGCAATAAGCATTTATTGCAAGCAATTCATCATGTTGTCTATTAAGATTCTTACATTTTTTTAGTTAAATAAGACAACATATGGAAGCTATCGCTTAACTATCAAGTCATTGTATGTACATACATTGTATCTAATATCTAAAACACTCTACATGCACATCAGCATAAAACAGCCAATTATTTCATCACCATTAGACATGGAATAGAATTTTGAAAGTTTGTTGCACAAATAAGGCTTTCCGCTTCTTTTTTGCATAAATCCTATGGCTTTAGAATGAATCCATCAACATGGATATTCAATACAGTGATTTATAAGTGCTGATATGCAATGCCGAAATTGCTTGAGGGAGGAGCTACTAGAATTGTATGTGGATTGAATGAGGAGATCAAAAAGAGCCTTCACGATTTATTTATAACCGCATATTATCATTTATTATTCGATTTTACAGTCTCGCTTGCTTCTTTGCTTTTTTTGCTTTCTTCATCATGCGAGAGAAGCTGAATATTCTGGGAAGCACACACAAAAATCGATTGCGCTTTTATGTTGAATGCATTACATTAACAAAAGTACAGCACACAAAATATCCCAAAAAGATTTTTCTCTTTCATTTTTAATTTGTTTTGTACACATCAGCCTGTATGGGTAGGAAGAGTAAATTCACTTTTTATGGACGCTCCTTACGTGCATTTTTTTTTTGTAAGTTATCAAGAATTTCATTTTGCATGTTAATGATAATATGAATTTATTCAAACAAGTAATTCAATTTGTATATGTTGCTCGATGGAATGTATGCTTACATACTCAATGTCTGTATATACATATTGAAATAAATTACATCTTCACGTATCACCATACTCCCTACATCTTTTCTCATTCCCATTGCAATGCTAAAGTCATTAAAACACAGATGAAAAAAATTATTATGAACGTTATGGTAATTTCTGTGTACAGAAAAAAATGAAGTTTCACTGTCTACAGAGGCAAACGCCAATAATTCTTTCACGAGAAAAAAAAATTATTCAACCCTGACTTAACAATTGCATATTTTTTGTGCTTACTCTTTTCATTATTCGGCTTCTTATGACCGCGATGCAATGCAATACATTTTCATTTTCTTTCTCTCTTATTCATAATACACAGTGCAGGAACAAACGTTCGTCTTCTTCTTATTTATTTATTTTTTGCTGAGCAGTTTTTGGCGATTTGTGAGCAGTTTGAAGATCATTTTGATTGAAATCAATTTTGTATTGTTTTTAGTTTGTTAAACTGATCGAATTTGAACTTAATTGATTGAAAATGTATAGATAAAATCCCATAAAAACGATGTTTATTGTAAGAGAGTTGAAAACACACTAAATATTTGCATTGAGGGTCTAACAACTTTGAAGAGGGGAAATCAACTAAATTTATTTGGTAAAACAATTTAAATATAAAATGACAGTTATTTCCTGAATTCAAAATTAGAATTTTCACCATTTTGAAGAAATAAAAACCCAAAGAATTTAAGATTTAAATTCAATTAATCCCATTCTAAAATGCGTCATATTATCAAAATCTTTATTAACCATGATAAAACTACTCTACTCTTCATGTTCTGCACTAATATCACGGAGCAATTCAGAGCACATGAAAAGGAGTAAGAGAGACGAAAAAACAACAGCAGAACGTGCTTGATCGATTGATTTTTTTTTGCAATGCACAAAATTTCGTATGATATTGAAAGGAAATAAAAAATTATATTCTACTGAATAATTTATATTTAAATTGTAGAATTCCACTTAGCAATGATAAAAAGAATTTAATTACAAACTATTTAATACAGTTTTGCATGTTAATTATTATCGAAGCGAATGGAAAGAAATAAGCAAAATGAAATGGAATGAATTGAAATTTGCGTAGAAAAAAAAGGCTGAAAAATATTTGCAATGTAAATTTTCTTGGAAGTTGCACAAAAATGCAGCAACAATTAAAGCGAACGCATTATGGAAAATTGTTAATTACTCGTTTGTGTGTTTTCGCTTGTGCTTTTTTGCATTGCACTGCAATCCCATTATTCATATAAATTCTTTCTTGACGGCACACTGTGCGAGTATATTTACAATTAGGAATTCAATTTAACGGGCCGACTATGCTAGTAAACAATATTCACTTACTGTTTTTTTTTTTCAAAATGATAAATTAACATAACAATTAAAATAAATAAGTTAAATAATATTTTTTTACATATCGCATATTTGCTTCTTTTTTTTCAACTTATAAACAATTCGTCTTGGACTTGCAAACACACGAAAAGCTATAATTAACCACTTAAAAGTTTCCAAGAAAATAATTAAATAAATCAAATATGTGTGGTGTGTGTTTGGCGAGTCAAAATGCAAAAATGTATTAATTTGAATTTTTTGATACAATTTATCCACTGAGTAGAGCTCGATTCAGTGACTTTGTTTGCTGAGTCACTGGATCTTTAGAATTAAGATTATAATTATTTATATCGCAAGGGTATTATTAACATTTTGCCTTCTGGATATAGGTTATTTTATTTCTTGGATTAAAATTCTGTGTAATGATGTGAATGATCTGAATAATTGATTCTGAAGATTTTTGCGACTTAATATCAAGAATTAAGTCATATTAAGTAAATACGATAGTTCTAGTGAGAATCATACTCACATGAAATATTGAAATTATATTAAGGGTTGTCAAGAACTTGGATTTTCAGACCCACCTCCACCCTTCTGTCAAAAAATCCTCAAATAAACAGAATCCCATTGTTTAAGACTATCACACAGCCTCAGACCCCTCTTCCCACTTAAAAATTAGACTTCATAAATGAACGACCCCTTCCTTGATGATAAGAAACAAAATTTAAACAGAATAGTTAAGGCACGAATCCTAAAATCTACAAAATGACTGAATTTAGTAAAGATAAAAAATTTTATTAAGAACTTTAACCGTAATTGAATTTTTCGCTCAAAAAACAACTCATTCTAGATAAGCTTATCAATTAAGCTCTGTCCTTGAATCTAACCACACTCAATCCACACTAGATTCAAAGGAAATTGAATAAGTCATGATACACCAATTAATACTCAAAACTATCAAAACGTAAAATAATAACTTAATTAGTGATATATCTCTCAATTAGACTTAAACTTAACAAAATTATTTCGTAACATTGAAATCAAGTATTTCGTCTTTAGTAATGAAAAATATGATAATAATTATCATGTACTTAACATTTGTAATCAGAAATTAAATAATGTAATATATATAAAAATAAAATAAAATAAAATTTATAAATCACCTTCGCGTAATCTAAACAACAATTTTTAGTTACGAAATGAATATTCAATGTTTGGCATTTAGAAATCTCAATTTAAGTAGTTCATAAATTTATCTCTATATGTGTAGCTAGCTTATGACACACATTAAATTCATTTTATAAAGTAGTTTGCGAATATTTAATTAATTATTTTTATAGTTTATTTGTGTTTATATCGCAATGTAGATTTATATTTTAGGAAATTTATATAATGTTGATTATCATGATGAATAATGAAGATCACCTTAGTGAGATCAAGAGTTATATGGATTATGGAAGTGTTATATGGTCAATATTACCAATTCAAATGCTTATCAGTCCGTAAAACCTTGAATATGATGAGTATGAGTAGGAAAAAAATAAAATAAAAATACAAAAATATTAGAGAAATAATTTTATTCGTGAGGCACTGATGAATAATCATCAAATCATCATATCAAGAAGAAATAATACACAAAAATATTTTTTTATAGTGATGACTTCCTTCGTTAATTAAGCTCAGCGCATGTAATCACATATTTTATTATATTTTTTTGGATATGATTTATGCTACTTGTTTCGATGCTAATGATGATGATTGTGTAATGTTTCTTTTGCGTTTGTCTATTTGAAATCTAATTTTAACACATAATTCCCGAAATGAAAGAAGAGTTATGATGCCTTTTACTTGAAAGACATAACATTTTATTATTTCTTCACTTCCATTATAATTAGGCAAATATATCCATGATTCTTTTCTAAAGCGTATTTTCTGGGAAAAATTTGATAGTATTTTGTCTGTCTGCCAAGGGACCGTTCACAAAGTACGTTACGCAAAAAATGACTTTCTAGACCCCCTCCCCCCCTCGTTATGCTTTTTGTATAAAAATTCTTTTGTTTTGTTGAATCTGTTACAAAATCTTAGACCCCTCCCCCCTAAAAAGCGAACGTACTAAGTGAACGGCCCCAAGCTGCTAAAGGGGGGTCTTCGATTTGAAAAGTTGTTTTGTTCCAAAATTTTTCTGTTCAGATCGAATTCATTCAAATCAAAAGGAATGAAAAATGATCGTTAAAAATAAAAGTTTGAATTTTTGAATGGGAAATTTTTGGTTATTCAAATCTAGTCTATTCAAATCAAGGACCCCTTGTATTTCACAAATTCTTAAAAATTGCGCTCTATCCTCAAAATCTAGAAATCATCTAAAGCTTCAAGAACATGAACCATGAAGTACTTTTTAAAATGCTTAGAAATATTTTACATCCCATAAAATTTTCCATTCAAAAAGTCAGCCAAAAAAAAATCGTAAAATATCCGAAATATTTTTTTTTCTCTGAAGGAAATTCTCGTCAGTTCATTAAGATGGGAAAAAAATTTCTTTCTTTCTTTTTCATTCACCATTTAATACCCTTTTTGACTCTATTAACATATTTTTACACGTAACATTCATTTATGAATAATTTATTATATATTTTTTTGTGTTATTTCTTTTGTAACAACATTTAAAATATATTTTAAAATTTTAAAAAAATTATCCAAAAAGTGTTTTTTGTGTAAAAAAATTTATATAAAAAGTATAATTGAATATGCGTTTTTTTTTATTTCAAGCATTATTTATTTTGAAATATATTTTATACACTAGCTATTATTATAAATTATTATAAAAATTCAGCCTTCGCCGCAAAGTGTTTATATTGAAATTATTTTTTTAAAAAATAATTTACGAAACATAACTGAGAAATTTAAAAGAAAAAGAGGAAAACAGTGAGGAAAAATTAATTACAATTCGTTAAAAACACTTGAAATGTGTTGAGTTTTTTTTTTTTGCTTTTTGAATGTTAAATTGTTGGCATTCATTATACAAAATGGTTTAATGGAGATATTGAGGCAACAATATCAGTATGTATTCTCTGACGTACAAGAATAATAATTATTTCAACTATTCCACCCACTACTCATAAGCAATTATTTTATTTTCCATAGAAAAGCAATAAAGAACGTCTTGTTGCTGATGATTTTCAAGAAAGGTGTTTATGATGATTAAGCGCATATTATAGTTTGAGCTATTTTTAGATTCATAGAATTATTTAGAGCAATTATGAATATATGTATGTATGAAAATGATGCTATGTAAGAAAGGTGGCTGAATCTTTATGACAATGGGAGGGTGTCTCAAAAATTGAGATTTTGTATTATTAAATTTTATACTTCAAAAAAGAAGTTTTTCAAAACTTTTAATTTATATAAAGGGGGTCTTTGATTTGAATAGTCAAAATTTTCCGATAAAAAAATTCAAATTTCTAAATTTAACGGAAATAAATTCAATTTGAATAAAATTTTTCTGAAAGAAACAATTGTTCAAATCGAGGACCCCCTATACATCAAATTATTTGCACATTATCATCTAGTTCACATTGATCAACTAGTTGGTTAAATTGTTCTTGAATATATATCCAAAGAGTCTCCAACTAAAGCTATTCAACGAGATTCTTGGACAAAATGATAGCTGCTTATAAAATCATCTTCCCAAAACTACAAGATACCGTCCAAGCATCCCCATCATTAAAAATGGAAATATAATATAAAAATATGTACATTCGTATACGTATACAAGTACAAGAGAAACCATAAATTTCCATCATTTTTCATACATCAGCATAGTATAAAAGCTAGAAGCGAAGCAATTTCTCGCTTCTGCAATGTAGTCATATGAAAACATAAATCATATAAGCAAAAATATAGTGCTTCCACTATACTGAGTTAGAAATGAGTATGTATGTACATAAAGTATAAACAGAACAAAAAAAGAAAAATTGTAAGCAGGAAAAAAGTTATGAAGAAATTCTTCAAACATACATAAGCAATCTTCATCTCTTAGAAGATGCGGGCATGGAAAATTTTTGCTTCTCATTTAAAATCTGTATATGTACATACACAAAACAAGTCCCTTGGTGAAAAACTTTTTTTTTATATTTTCACATCTCTTGCTTCTTCTTCCATATCTTGCTCCCCCTATTTTATTGGTTTAAATTTTCGAGCCAATCTCTTCTGATACGTACGAAAAAAAATTTTCCATCCCCATGACTGTATAAATATAAAAAATAGCAAACAGTAGCAGTAAAAGAATCATGAGCCCCGGCACATACAAAAAAATAAGAAAAAAGCCGAAACAAATATGAATATATGATGAGGGAGAGAAATGTACTGGCAACGAATCTCCATTTCGCACAGCACTGATTTACACACCAGCACAAACGCTGCGTGAATTGTAAACATAAAAAAGTCGTAGCATCCCTTAACACACATTCATGAGACTTACACATAAAATTTTCATTTTCGAGTCCGTTGAAACTGCCCCCAAAAAATTTAAAATGTTTTTAGATGCGAGGGAGTGTTGTGTGCCTGAAAATTCTGATAAGAAGACGCTCCTTAATTTAATATCCAGAAAAAAATTGTGAATGTAAATTTACATGAAATCTCATTATATTGTGCTGCATCAGAGCTGTCTTTTGAGTATGTTCAATTTCTTTTAATTGGATCGTTTATCTCATGAAATTCCATCATGCAAAAAAATTCATTTTCAGTCTCCACTTCTTGCTCCTCTCCTCTCTCTCCACCGAACTGTGTACATTATGAAAATATTCTTTCTTTTCTTCTTCTTCCTCCCTCTTTTTTTGTTATACGTGAGTTTTATACTTTTTATGTGTTTTATGCGATCGATAAAATTTTCAATTTGCGCATGGCATTCAGCATTCAAGGCAGTGTGTATTTATGTAAAAATGAAACAATAGAAATATGCTGTATGGCAACAAGGTATAGTGAAACGAGCTGAGCTCAATAAAGACAGAATATACAATTTTTTTCCACTCTTCTTTCACTACTTTTAACATGCAGAGGCGATGTTGCTGGTTCGCATAAGAAGTCTCGCGAAACATGAACAATCTTATAGCTGGTCAATTTCTTTCCTTTCCCTTGATTATTGTAAATGCATTGAGCAAGTTAATAATATTACAGTTGGTTCCTCTACATAATCTTATTATTTTTATAACAACAAAACACAAAAAAAAAAATGTGAAGCAAAAAAAAAAAAATTCATGACTAAGAAGCATAAAGACATGATATCTCCTGTATATAGTCTGTAGTACAGAAACTAATCAATATATAAACAATATCACATCAAAAGCATGATGAAGAAGAACGGTATTGAACAAGTAGTGAAATCAATGTGGAATACTGTTGATTCTTGGTCAATTGATAGCCAAGAACTTGAACTTTTGCTTATAATTGATATTTCGTTGAATTATAATTTTGATTATTTTATTCATAGTTGATTTTTGTGATTTAAGTTATCAACGGTCATATTATATTTGAATTGAATTAAAAGCTTTGTTGTTATAAAGTTGCGAGCCCCTCCAAACAAAAATTTAGTTTGATTTAAACTCTCTTACAATAAACATCTTATTTATTTTCTATTTGAACTGTAAAGTAGAAAAAGGAAGCAATAATTTGATCAAAAATCTTTGAAATCTTGACTCTGTCTTGACTAATAGATTAATTAATTCCTATCAAGATGTTTACCTAGAGTTAAAGATTATTTTACTTCCTCATATGAAACTTTCAACTCAAGTGAATAATTAATAAAATAACAATTGAGCATTTAGACTTTAATTTCAACAAGAATAAGCAATGTAAATAGATAACAAAAAAGTGAATGGAAAGACCACAAAATATATAATTTTGGACAGCTGTTCCATGTTACCAAGAATTGATAATTGAAATTTTGTGTTGCTTTTTGCATTGATATGGATAAGAAAAATCGCTTTAAATCGATTGACGTAATTCAATAAATTTTAAATCAAATGTCATTAAAATGACTTTGTGGATATTTATAAAATTAAATTTTATGACTTGATATTTCCTTTCATAAATTATCAATTAAATTAATTTATTGCAATTTAATTTTACTTTACTGCCAAAGTGTGCATGAAGTCACACGTATTTCTCATAAGCCCGCTATGATTTTCTGTGTCAATGACCAGATAAAGAAGCTCATTACAATGTCCAAAATGAGAGAACTTACCATCATTTTTTGATAACATGAAAAGAAGAACAAACGAAAACTTTTTTTGTTGTTGTTGCTGCTGTTTCATCTCTATGAGACATGTGATAGCCATTCTTATCGTGGTAAAGAGTAAATACAAAGGAATCACTATTTATACTTCAGAATTTGATTTTGACGTAATTTTACGTTCGCAAAAGAGTGTGGGGGAGGTCGGAGGGTTGAACAGGACAGCAACAAGAATGGGAAATCCATTGTATGTACACACATAGTCAATTCTCATGAGCGTGCACACCGAATAGTCCGAAAAACAACAATCATCTGTTTAGGACGGCAGCAGACACATAAAACATTCCGTTTTATTTCTCACCACAGAAGATTTCTTTCATTAAAGTTGTTTTTCCTTTTCATTCTCTTTAACCGGCTCATTCACTTGACCATCATCGTGATGTGATATGGTTCACTTTTTTTCTTATACTACACATAGAGTATTCCTTCTTATTTTTGTTGTTGTTACTTCTTATTATTGTTATTGTTGTTATTAGTATTATTGTACATTGGCTGGCTACAAATATTGGCTTTATAGAGCATCGTGATGATGTTGTTGTGCATGGAAAATACTCCATTCACACATATTTTTTTTTGCTTTTGCTTTGTAATTTTTTTTCGGAATCGAATTTATGGCGATTGCTTTTACCACAAAAGGGGAGGCAGGCTTGTCTTCATTATTATTGTGTCATCACATAATTTTTTTCGTCATCAATCCTCCCACCATTTTTCTTACAATTATATTATCGTAAAGTCGAGACAATCGTTGGTATTTTGCATGCCATAACCAGGTGTATTTGAGTGATGCATATTTTATGGGAATTTACATATGACGGACTGAGTACCTTATAATCCATATTTGAATGAAGAGGATTTGGTGGAAGTAACTATCAAAAGCATTCATGAAGACTGTAGCTTTAAGTAATTAGCAAAGTTAAAATCGTGACCTTATCAGTCATATTATAGTCACATCTTCATAATAACGACACTTAACACTACCATAGACACTTGTTCACTTCCTCCCAATCACATTTATTGCTTTTATGATTTTTTTTTTTTTCAAAACGCAAAACTTAATTTTTCTTCATTCCATTTATTTTTTTTATTTTCCAAATGTCAACAGCAGGAAAAGGACTGTCAGATAATGAAATGATGGCGTGGCGACAATTTCAATTAAGTGCAGAACAACATAAGCAATTAATGTTATCCACACCTCAAACGGCATCGCCAACGAGTAATAGTAGCTTATTGACACTCCAAGATATGATGCTTAGGCATCAGCAGCGTTTCGAGAAGAGGCGATTAAGTGAAAATGATTTGGATGGTGACATTAAGATGCCAAAATTAGCACCTATTAGTAGCATCAACACATGTTCATCAGCATCGTCATTACCATTATCATTAGCTAATATGAGTATGCCACTTATGGTCGATTGCATGAAATCGCCATACAATTATGTTGGTGATTCACCGTCATCGAATGACGCAGCAGCTGCAGCATTTGGATCTTTCATCAACATGAGTCATAGAGAAAAGTTACAAAATCAGCAATACCTTGATCGATTGCGGAGAATGAATGAACGCGGCAAGGAACGTTTGGCTCGCAGTCGCGTGAATTTTGAACCAAGCAATGTCGCTAAGACTGTTCGAGAGGAATTGGCAAGTCGAAAGCAGAGATCCGTAAAAGGTAAGTTGGTCGAAAATAAAAAATAAATGTATATACAGTCATGAATTGAATGAGAAAAAGATTTTTCTTGCAAGTCACAGACTTGACATCATGCGCGATTTCTGATTTAATTTCTTTATCATCGGGATTTTTTTTTTTCGGTAAATTACTTGATGCTTTAATTGAGTGTTTAAGAATTTATGGCTTATAGTATTGGAGCAGGAAGTTACACTTTATGTTAGTGAATCTGCTAGATTCAAAGTATGAACTTTTTAGGGTTGATTAGTTTGATGGAATGCAGATTGAAAGTTTTGAATATTTTTAGCAGACTTAAGTTCGATTCCTATGAAATTCCCGTATAAAATTGTAAAAAATTTGTAAAGCAATTCTATCCATTTAAACTGTCTTCTTGCATGATATTCAGTGCCTCTCCATCTTCCTGATTCCTTGATTCTCAATTTTCCACCATTATTCATCGCTTTATTATCAAATAAAATCATCAAAGAGATGGGAAAGAAAGAAAAATTTTCACACAAATCTGATTTGATTCTCTCATAGATTTCCTTTCCCTCCATTACATTATCGTTGATACATCCTGAACTATATAAATCGAGAACATCAAATTCACTTTTTTTATTTAAATTGTATTTCAATCTCAAATGAAATTGAATTCAATTTTTTTTTTTCTTTTGAAGTCATTTTCAATTCTCATTTTATTTTTGGTAAGGCATGAATGTATTCTGGTCAAAGCCAGAAGCATTGATAACGGCGGCATTGTTGTTATTTAAAAGAAGGATAAAAATAAAAATGGAAATGGAAATAAAATTGAAAAAAGGGGTTCAACTTTAGAAAATTCATACACAAATATTTACCCTTATCAATTGAGCTGTAAAATGAATCGAGTTAATGTGATTTGATTACGAACTGATAAAATGCGATTTTATATGCGGCATACCCTTCGATTATTGTTCGACAATTTTCTATTGAAAAAAAAAACATTTAAGGCTAAAGGGGATTGAGGTGGGTGGGAGGACACGATGAAGTTTAAAATATGGCTGATGCTTAATGTAATGGTATTTGAAATATTTCATGTCCTTGTCATCAAGTGGCATTTTCACCAACAATTTTCATTTTTACTGTCCATATACTCAAAGTAGCAACTATCAAACGCACTTGAACGCACAAGTTCCATCTCATCTTATGGATGGATGAAGAACAACTTCAATTAATCATCCATTTAAATAGAATGACCCTCCAGAAAAATCCCAATTTCATGAAAAAAAATCTGTGAAGCATTTGTTTGAATAAATAAATATTGAAAAGATAAATTGAATAACTAAACATCCGATTAGCTCCCTCATACGCATTCAAATTGTATAAGCATCATGTGTATGGGAGGCATTCTTAAAAAATAAAAAGAGAGACGAAGATGAATTCTGGACAAAATACAGAAAAGAAAGTAAGAATGAAAAGCGGAAATCGAAAGGAGAGAAATCAACAACAGGCAAACCAATTTAATTCCAATAAAATCACTTGAAGTACTTACGAATGACTGTAAATTTTGTTAGCATGATTTTCTATGAGTGATTGGATATTCTGTCTGTTTGGTTGTTAATGTTGAATTTGGAATATTTTTAGGATTTAATAGAGGTCATTCATTCATGATACCAAATTTTTTGGAAGGACTGAAGGGGTCTGAGGCTACGTATCAGTCTTATATCACCAAAGGTATTTAAGTGATGAAGATTTTGTAGTAAAGGAAAGGAGGAGGGGGGGAACTTATAAATTGATTTTTTTAGTGATTGATATCATAAACTTCAAAAACAAAAACTGTAAGAATTTAAAAGTAACTAAATCGAGATTTAAGTTTTACTATTCATTCAGTAAATTATCGTACAGTCATACATGAGGAACTTACTAATTTTGAATTTTAGAGACATTATTGAAAAATCATTCTTAGTTTCTAGTTTCGATCCTAAACCCTCGAAAATGCGCTGCAAATCTCAACTCCCTTTAACTTATTTCCCATCATTTCCTTCTCTTCTTCAAGCCTTTACAACAATGAACGAGATATAGTGAGAGTATAAAAGTTCATAAAAAAATAAAAAGGTTATCTATCATCACACATATGTTTTATATGTTCACAAGCTTAACCCTTTCTTGTTTGCTGGTCGTAATGTTGGAGAGATTTCTTCTAATACATTTATTGGGGGTTTTAATTTTTTGGTTACATACTACAATTTTTTTTTTGAGGGGAGCAAGATACAACACTTTATTTCTATTCTACATGGAAAATCCATTCATGGATGAACATTTTATTTTTTTATTTCACTTGAAAATGTTTTCTCGGTTGAGAAAGTTTTGTAAATTTTTTTTCTTCATGTCCCTGATTTTTGAACATTTAGATATGGTCCATACGAGTCGACTATAGAGTGAATGTGCAAGTAAATTAAGTAGAAAGACATAGAATAAATATATTTTTCAATTTATTTTGAAGATGTAGTCCTAAACACCTTATAAAAAATTTACTAGGAACAATTCGTTCATTTATCACTCTAATTTACAATTTTCTCCTTTTTTTCTCTTTTGTCCTTCTTCATTCCATTTTATGTCTTAATTTTCAATGTGCTGCAAACTACGTGAGTTCATAAAAATAAAAGATTTCTGCATGAAATTTTTGAATAGTCCACAACAGAGCAGAAAAAAATAAAGTTTTGAAAAATAATCAATAGCTAAAAATGTTTTTTGCATATACAGGAGAGAGAGAGAGTGATTGTCCGGCCAGAATGTACATACAATTTGCAAGATCTCCCCTACTGTTTTACCATTGTGGCACTGCTCTTGTTACAATTTACGTTTTTATCCTTCTTATACATACAATATATTTTTATAATTCGATACACACAATGACACATGGCAATGATTAATAAAACTGTATGAGAGGACATAATGGACTGGGGTCAAGCGCTTTCAATTCAGAATAAAATAAAAGAACTTAAATCTTTCCATTACCGCCAACACTTCTTATTCCATGAATTTTTGTTACATTTTTTTTTCAAAGAAATACAACATCTGTGTGCAATTATTATCCGATATAATATTGATTGTGTCATTTTCACATTTTAAATGAAGAAGTTTGGAAGGATAAAATTTTGTTCTTTAATGAAATTTTCCATCTACTTAATTGCTCGAATTTTTATAATTTTTAATCCAAATTAAATCAGATTTTTCTTCTACTAGGAAGGTCAAGTTGTATTGATTTTTTCAATGAATTGGTTAAGTTTGTTATTGCTTCAAACAGACTAGAGAGGATTTAGAATGTGTTTTTAAGGGGATTTGATGGAATTTATTGAATGATACAGATTGGTAATTTTAAAAAATTGTTAGTCTTGTTTGACCTTCTTTGATAGAAAAACATCTAAGCAGATTGTTTTGCAGTATGGTTGGGGTGGTTAGTTTCAAGAATCAAGATTTCATTTCGCTTATTAGAATATTAAAAAAATCTTAATTTTTGTTTTAAAAAATCCATAAGACACCTCCATCACTCTCAAAAAAAATTATTTTTACAATAAAAAATCCTTAATAACTGTGAATTTCAACCAAAGTGTCAAATATTTCGAAAAAAAAAATCAAAATTTTTGTTCAACCTTTCCAAACTGCTCTTGCACCTAATTACGTGAATCTTCAATTCTTTAATCCCCAAAACTCTTTAATTCAAATAAATTATGAATGAGCAAGCCTAAAACATTTAAAACTGTGTTGATCAAATAATAAAAGGAAGCCACGACACACGACAACTCAAATAGAAAGTTGTAAATTTAATATACAAACTATCAATTGGACATTAATTTCTTTAAAACGATTTCATTCAATTTAATCGCAGCCACAAGCATTTTAATTTCCCATCAATGAGACCCCCGAAAAAAATTATGGACAGAGAATTAAATTGAATTAAATTAAAGTGAAGAGGCTAATTATAGTCAGCTGCCGCAGCGATTTATCAAATTATAATGTATCGCCCATATTTACATTTTAAATGATATTAAATTTCTGTTATCATTTCAACCATATTAATTAAAAAGCCATAATTCATTCAACTTAAAATGAAGAGGAAATTGAGAAAATTGAAAATAATTTTTTTTGGACATGAGCAGTCAGTAAAATATTATAAAATAAAGTCCCTCAAACTATATGTATGCATTGATGATGTATGTATGTATGGATGGATAAAATAAATATTTATTGCTAAATAACAGTGAGTGAATGCAGAGAGAGAGAGAGAGAGAAAGAAGGAGAAGAACACAAAGAATATTATGAGCGAGCATCAACCTCAATTAATTTCAATTCAATTTTTATTTGTTTCTTGCATGCAATTCAATTCAATGCAATTAATACACTGCACAGTGCAGTGCAGTTGAGTGAGCATGGGCGCATGATACGATTCTTATCGATGAGAGAGAAGAAAGTAAAAAAAAAGTATAAAAGAATATGAAAAAAGTCGGAGTGATTCGAGACGAGTTTCAGGATTAATACAAACATAATAATAAAATATGAAGAAAAATGCATCTTCGATTTTCTTCCTTCTTTCTACTTTCAAACTCACAAACGACTGCAATGTGAATATATGGTTGAATATGAACTTAAATGAAATTATTGATTTTTTGTTATTCTTTCGCATTTCATCATTTTAATATCGGCATATGAACAACAATTTTTTTTTCTTGTGCAACTTTTTTTTGATACAAAAGTTAAGGTATACAAGTTCAGTTTGACTTGTGGTTTTATTCCTCCTATTTGAATAAAAGTCAATTATTTATCCAATACCCAATTTTACGTTACAAAATTAATATTTTCCAAAACAAAACACGCAAAAATGCATTAAGACCAAAAGGAGATTTTCTTAAATGACGCCCAATGGTGATGGGGGAGGGGGGTGGTAGAGCAGAGTTTCTTTTAAAAATAAAATTGATCATTTATTTTGGACGTCATTTGCGAACGACCCCAAAAAAAAGTTCAAAGATCCATAAATAATCAAATTATAAACTTTATTTTCAAGGAAACTAGCACTTTTGGTCCAAAAAATGCGCTTCTGACAATAACTAATCAAAACCCATTCCATCATTCTCCTTCAATTTCTGCTCCCATGCAAAAAACACACAACAAAAGTTTGATAAAGAACAAAAACAAGCAAGATAGAATGAATAAAATAAAATAAATATAATACACATGCATGAAAAATACAAAAAGGGAGGAATTAATTAAAATGCGCAGTATATATACATTACATTTATGCGAGATGAAGAAATAAATGGCAGATTATTTGAATTTTGATGTGTGTACTTAATTCTTTTCTTTTACTTTTTCTCCCTATACAAGAATAATATTCAAATGAAATTGTAAGTGTAGAAAATTTCTGAGGAAACTTATGGATACGTAAATGAGAAAAGGAGAAAGTTACTCGCACTCCTGCTGCAATAAAAAAATATTAAGGACTTTTCTTTTTCTTCTGTAATTAACTTTACATGTGGCTGCCATTCACTTTTTTTTTGTCATAAGTAAAGAAGCTAGAAAAGACACAAAAATGCAAAAAATTCTTGAGGATGAAAGTCAAAGTTTTATTGCTTTATGGTTTTATGGTAAATTTTAATGTATGCATGCAGTGCATAATTTTCCAGTCTTATGCAAAAAGGATTCGAGTAAGGCAATGTGTTGCGTATGATTTTATGGCTTAAGAATTTTTTAAGGAATGAGAAATACTAGAAATACCAAGAAATTGTAAAATGTTAAATTGAGGGTCATAAATGCATTTTTTAAGGAATCTAATGCGAAAGAAGTTGGAAATTTTCTGAGAGTTTTAGGACTCTTGTGTTATTTTTAGTCGGAAAAGTCACGAAAGCTATTAAATTGTTGATTTTTATTAGATTTGGGTTGGATTATATGACTGATGTATTGATAGAATGTATTGAGGATTGGAACCATAAGCTATTAAAAATTTGGGTGTATGAATATTAATATTTTGAAATTTTGGGATTCGAACTGATGACTGTTGTGAAATTAAAGCTATGCGCATCGACAATTCCTCTAATAATGCTCTTAACTAAACTTTTAATTAACAGCCATACGTAACTTATAAATGACCCTTCAATCAAGATTAACTTCTGCAAAAGTAACGTTCAAAATACCTACTGTGCATGCATGTATAATAAAACATTCAAGTCTAAGAATTGCATAGATGTTTCCGCGCTATAATTTCCTACATCTAGCATAAAATTCAATAATAATAATAAAATTTATGAGAACCCAAATCAAGTCTCTATATGCAGTTGTTACCTATTGTTAAATAGAAATTATAGCATATATATTCTTCTATCTACGCTCTTTCGGCAATTCTTGACATTTTTCACTATCATTGAATTCAAATCTTCATTTAGTCATCAAGCACCATCAATTTATTTTATTTTTTAAATGTAAAAATAAAAAAAAATTAACAAAAGAAATTCAGAAAAAAATAACCAAAATCTCTAAATAAATTAAAACAGGTAATTTTAAGGTCCAGAATTTATTCCTTTTTTTTCTCTGCACAATTTTTTTATGTTGCATTTTTTTCTTTTGTTTCCTTTTTCTTAAATATATCCTTTTTGCTCAATACATGCATCCCTTAAAGGTGACCAATGCATTGGAATTTTTACATTATTTTTGTATGTCTTGCAATTGCTAGTCGCCCTACTCAATATTCTCTAAAGCAGGTATTTAGATTTCATTCTATTATTCTCTTTATTTTTTTGCTATTGAAATGGCACTAAATTTATGTCAAAGATCTTTTTCTATACTTACATGTATATGTATATCTTTAGTGTACACAAGAAATATTACGCAAGTTATCGATTAAAAGGAATTACATGAAAAAATCTGTTAAAAAATCCCAAAATTATTTTTTTTCTTACCTAAAAAATTATTTTTTTTGCGTAAATAATGCACAAAGTAAATTTTTTTAGGGCACAATTGAATGAGTAAGGATCCTGAAATTTTATGCATTTATTGAAATATCGAACAAAGGATGAAGAGATTTTTTTTTGCACAACAAAATTTTTCTCACGATCTAGGATTGATAAATCTTCTTCTATATACCTTTTTTATTCAATTCCTTTATAAATGAAAAAATAAGCATTGATGATTGAAAATGAAAGTTTTTATCTTCTTTGATGATTGATTTTTTTTTTTCGGTAAAAATCATTAAACACATCTCAACATGTGAATCGATATGTGAGTGAGAGAAAATGAATGAGAAGACGAAGAAGCGGAAAGCAGCTTTAATGATTCTAACCGTGAAACATTCGAGCAAATAACCATAAACTACATTCGTTAAGGAAAAATCGATAATTTCAACATAGTTTGATACACGAAAAAAAATATATAAGAAAAATCCCTCAGTTATGTGAATGTACTATGTACGGATATTCTTGGAGTAGATTGTTGTATTTGGATTTGTGGAATTACGCGAAATTAAAGGGAAGTTGTTTTTATTTAATTTGTAGTTTTTCGACTTTTTTATAGACTTTATGAAGATATTAGAAGTCAATTTTGAAGAATTTTAAAAGGAATTGAACCTAATATTTAACACTATTAAATTAAAACTTGAAATTAACTTCCACGCATCGCGTGTAAGTTATTGGTTTCACCCAAAAAGCCCATTTTCGAGTTCACTATGTTCCCACCACTTTTATGAGAAGTTTTTGGTACCAAAATGTGCGTCTCGACGAGTAGATTCATAATCTACAGGAATTTTTCAATTTTAAGGCCATTAAAGGGGTCAAAAAGCCAAAAAACTGATTTTTTCGGTCATAAAATTTTGTAATCGGGGTCACAGCTTCACCATTAGACTTTCAGGAACTGATTCTTTTGCCATATGATCAGGCAACATAAGCAATTGTCCGGAAAAGAGCTAACTTTTTGATATATGCACAACTTTATAGACCTTTGAACAGTCAAAGTAGGGCCAAAAAACGCTCAAAAATGACCATTTTTGGCACTGTTCTCGCTTGTATTAAGCTTAAATTGGCTAATTCAAAAACCATTTCGGGGTATTTATGCCTAAAATGTATAGGCTAAGTTTCAGCCAATTTCGTCCATACCTGTGTCCACAAGGTCCATTTTTCGTTTTTTTGGATACGCATGGCAGGATGAAGTCATGAAAAATTTTTTTTGGTCCTAATGGTCTCTAACCACCGATATACAACATAATTAGTCGTTTTTTCCCAAAATTTTTATCTTTTTCCTAAAGTTTTTAACTTCCACGCATCGCGTGTAAGTTATTGGTTTCACCCAAAAAGCCCATTTTCGAGTTCACTATGTTCCCACCACTTTTATGAGAAGTTTTTGGTACCAAAATGTGCGTCTCGACGAGTAGATTCATAATCTACAGGAATTTTTCAATTTTAAGGCCATTAAAGGGGTCAAAAAGCCAAAAAACTGATTTTTTCGGTCATAAAATTTTGTAATCGGGGTCACAGCTTCACCATTAGACTTTCAGGAACTGATTCTTTTGCCATATGATCAGGCAACATAAGCAATTGTCCGGAAAAGAGCTAACTTTTTGATATATGCACAACTTTATAGACCTTTGAACAGTCAAAGTAGGGCCAAAAAACGCTCAAAAATGACCATTTTTGGCACTGTTCTCGCTTGTATTAAGCTTAAATTGGCTAATTCAAAAACCATTTCGGGGTATTTATGCCTAAAATGTATAGGCTAAGTTTCAGCCAATTTCGTCCATACCTGTGTCCACAAGGTCCATTTTTCGTTTTTTTGGATACGCATGGCAGGATGAAGTCATGAAAAAATTTTTTTGGTCCTAATGGTCTCTAACCACCGATATACAACATAATTAGTCGTTTTTTCCCAAAATTTTTATCTTTTTCCTAAAGTTTTTAACTTCCACGCATCGCGTGTAAGTTATTGGTTTCACCCAAAAAGCCCATTTTCGAGTTCACAATGTTCCCACCACTTTTATGAGAAGTTTTTGGTACCAAAATGTGCGTCTCGACGAGTAGATTCATAATCTACAGGAATTTTTCAATTTTAAGGCTATTAAAGGGGTCAAAAAGCCAAAAAACTGATTTTTTCGGTCATAAAATTTTGTAATCGGGGTCACAGCTTCACCATTAGACTTTCAGGAACTGATTCTTTTGCCATATGATCAGGCAACATAAGCAATTGTCCGGAAAAGAGCTAACTTTTTGATATATGCACAACTTTATAGACCTTTGAACAGTCAAAGTAGGGCCAAAAAACGCTCAAAAATGACCATTTTTGGCACTGTTCTCGCTTGTATTAAGCTTAAATTGGCTAATTCAAAAACCATTTCGGGGTATTTATGCCTAAAATGTATAGGCTAAGTTTCAGCCAATTTCGTCCATACCTGTGTCCACAAGGTCCATTTTTCGTTTTTTTGGATACGCATGGCAGGATGAAGTCATGAAAAATTTTTTTTGGTCCTAATGGTCTCTAACCACCGATATACAACATAATTAGTCGTTTTTTCCCAAAATTTTTATCTTTTTCCTAAAGTTTTTAACTTCCACGCATCGCGTGTAAGTTATTGGTTTCACCCAAAAAGCCCATTTTCGAGTTCACTATGTTCCCACCACTTTTATGAGAAGTTTTTGGTACCAAAATGTGCGTCTCGACGAGTAGATTCATAATCTACAGGAATTTTTCAATTTTAAGGCCATTAAAGGGGTCAAAAAGCCAAAAACTGATTTTTTCGGTCATAAAATTTTGTAATCGGGGTCACAGCTTCACCATTAGACTTTCAGGAACTGATTCTTTTGCCATATGATCAGGCAACATAAGCAATTGTCCGGAAAAGAGCTAACTTTTTGATATATGCACAACTTTATAGACCTTTGAACAGTCAAAGTAGGGCCAAAAAACGCTCAAAAATGACCATTTTTGGCACTGTTCTCGCTTGTATTAAGCTTAAATTGGCTAATTCAAAAACCATTTCGGGGTATTTATGCCTAAAATGTATAGGCTAAGTTTCAGCCAATTTCGTCCATACCTGTGTCCACAAGGTCCATTTTTCGTTTTTTGGATACGCATGGCAGGATGAAGTCATGAAAAATTTTTTTTGGTCCTAATGGTCTCTAACCACCGATATACAACATAATTAGTCGTTTTTTCCCAAAATTTTTATCTTTTTCCTAAAGTTTTTAACTTCCACGCATCGCGTGTAAGTTATTGGTTTCACCAAAAGCCCATTTTCGAGTTCACAATGTTCCCACCACTTTTATGAGAAGTTTTTGGTACCAAAATGTGCGTCTCGACGAGTAGATTCATAATCTACAGGAATTTTTCAATTTTAAGGCTATTAAAGGGGTCAAAAAGCCAAAAACTGATTTTTTCGGTCATAAAATTTTGTAATCGGGGTCACAGCTTCACCATTAGACTTTCAGGAACTGATTCTTTTGCCATATGATCAGGCAACATAAGCAATTGTCCGGAAAAGAGCTAACTTTTTGATATATGCACAACTTTATAGACCTTTGAACAGTCAAAGTAGGGCCAAAAAACGCTCAAAAATGACCATTTTTGGCACTGTTCTCGCTTGTATTAAGCTTAAATTGGCTAATTCAAAAACCATTTCGGGGTATTTATGCCTAAAATGTATAGGCTAAGTTTCAGCCAATTTCGTCCATACCTGTGTCCACAAGGTCCATTTTTCGTTTTTTTGGATACGCATGGCAGGATGAAGTCATGAAAAATTTTTTTTGGTCCTAATGGTCTCTAACCACCGATATACAACATAATTAGTCGTTTTTTCCCAAAATTTTTATCTTTTTCCTAAAGTTTTTAACTTCCACGCATCGCGTGTAAGTTATTGGTTTCACCCAAAAAGCCCATTTTCGAGTTCACTATGTTCCCACCACTTTTATGAGAAGTTTTTGGTACCAAAATGTGCGTCTCGACGAGTAGATTCATAATCTACAGGAATTTTTCAATTTTAAGGCCATTAAAGGGGTCAAAAAGCCAAAAACTGATTTTTTCGGTCATAAAATTTTGTAATCGGGGTCACAGCTTCACCATTAGACTTTCAGGAACTGATTCTTTTGCCATATGATCAGGCAACATAAGCAATTGTCCGGAAAAGAGCTAACTTTTTGATATATGCACAACTTTATAGACCTTTGAACAGTCAAAGTAGGGCCAAAAAACGCTCAAAAATGACCATTTTTGGCACTGTTCTCGCTTGTATTAAGCTTAAATTGGCTAATTCAAAAACCATTTCGGGGTATTTATGCCTAAAATGTATAGGCTAAGTTTCAGCCAATTTCGTCCATACCTGTGTCCACAAGGTCCATTTTTCGTTTTTTTGGATACGCATGGCAGGATGAAGTCATGAAAAATTTTTTTTGGTCCTAATGGTCTCTAACCACCGATATACAACATAATTAGTCGTTTTTTCCCAAAATTTTTATCTTTTTCCTAAAGTTTTTAACTTCCACGCATCGCGTGTAAGTTATTGGTTTCACCAAAAGCCCATTTTCGAGTTCACTATGTTCCCACCACTTTTATGAGAAGTTTTTGGTACCAAAATGTGCGTCTCGACGAGTAGATTCATAATCTACAGGAATTTTTCAATTTTAAGGCCATTAAAGGGGTCAAAAAGCCAAAAAACTGATTTTTTCGGTCATAAAATTTTGTAATCGGGGTCACAGCTTCACCATTAGACTTTCAGGAACTGATTCTTTTGCCATATGATCAGGCAACATAAGCAATTGTCCGGAAAAGAGCTAACTTTTTGATATATGCACAACTTTATAGACCTTTGAACAGTCAAAGTAGGGCCAAAAAACGCTCAAAAATGACCATTTTTGGCACTGTTCTCGCTTGTATTAAGCTTAAATTGGCTAATTCAAAAACCATTTCGGGGTATTTATGCCTAAAATGTATAGGCTAAGTTTCAGCCAATTTCGTCCATACCTGTGTCCACAAGGTCCATTTTTCGTTTTTGGATACGCATGGCAGGATGAAGTCATGAAAAATTTTTTTTGGTCCTAATGGTCTCTAACCACCGATATACAACATAATTAGTCGTTTTTTCCCAAAATTTTTATCTTTTTCCTAAAGTTTTTAACTTCCACGCATCGCGTGTAAGTTATTGGTTTCACCAAAGCCCATTTTCGAGTTCACAATGTTCCCACCACTTTTATGAGAAGTTTTTGGTACCAAAATGTGCGTCTCGACGAGTAGATTCATAATCTACAGGAATTTTTCAATTTTAAGGCTATTAAAGGGGTCAAAAAGCCAAAAAACTGATTTTTTCGGTCATAAAATTTTGTAATCGGGGTCACAGCTTCACCATTAGACTTTCAGGAACTGATTCTTTTGCCATATGATCAGGCAACATAAGCAATTGTCCGGAAAAGAGCTAACTTTTTGATATATGCACAACTTTATAGACCTTTGAACAGTCAAAGTAGGGCCAAAAAACGCTCAAAAATGACCATTTTTGGCACTGTTCTCGCTTGTATTAAGCTTAAATTGGCTAATTCAAAAACCATTTCGGGGTATTTATGCCTAAAATGTATAGGCTAAGTTTCAGCCAATTTCGTCCATACCTGTGTCCACAAGGTCCATTTTTCGTTTTTTGGATACGCATGGCAGGATGAAGTCATGAAAAATTTTTTTTGGTCCTAATGGTCTCTAACCACCGATATACAACATAATTAGTCGTTTTTTCCCAAAATTTTTATCTTTTTCCTAAAGTTTTTAACTTCCACGCATCGCGTGTAAGTTATTGGTTTCACCAAAGCCCATTTTCGAGTTCACTATGTTCCCACCACTTTTATGAGAAGTTTTTGGTACCAAAATGTGCGTCTCGACGAGTAGATTCATAATCTACAGGAATTTTTCAATTTTAAGGCCATTAAAGGGGTCAAAAAGCCAAAAAACTGATTTTTTCGGTCATAAAATTTTGTAATCGGGGTCACAGCTTCACCATTAGACTTTCAGGAACTGATTCTTTTGCCATATGATCAGGCAACATAAGCAATTGTCCGGAAAAGAGCTAACTTTTTGATATATGCACAACTTTATAGACCTTTGAACAGTCAAAGTAGGGCCAAAAAACGCTCAAAAATGACCATTTTTGGCACTGTTCTCGCTTGTATTAAGCTTAAATTGGCTAATTCAAAAACCATTTCGGGGTATTTATGCCTAAAATGTATAGGCTAAGTTTCAGCCAATTTCGTCCATACCTGTGTCCACAAGGTCCATTTTTCGTTTTTTGGATACGCATGGCAGGATGAAGTCATGAAAAATTTTTTTTGGTCCTAATGGTCTCTAACCACCGATATACAACATAATTAGTCGTTTTTTCCCAAAATTTTTATCTTTTTCCTAAAGTTTTTAACTTCCACGCATCGCGTGTAAGTTATTGGTTTCACCAAAAGCCCATTTTCGAGTTCACAATGTTCCCACCACTTTTATGAGAAGTTTTTGGTACCAAAATGTGCGTCTCGACGAGTAGATTCATAATCTACAGGAATTTTTCATTTTTAAGGCTATTAAAGGGGTCAAAAAGCCAAAAACTGATTTTTCGGTCATAAAATTTTGTAATCGGGGTCACAGCTTCACCATTAGACTTTCAGGAACTGATTCTTTTGCCATATGATCAGGCAACATAAGCAATTGTCCGGAAAAGAGCTAACTTTTTGATATATGCACAACTTTATAGACCTTTGAACAGTCAAAGTAGGGCCAAAAAACGCTCAAAAATGACCATTTTTGGCACTGTTCTCGCTTGTATTAAGCTTAAATTGGCTAATTCAAAAACCATTTCGGGGTATTTATGCCTAAAATGTATAGGCTAAGTTTCAGCCAATTTCGTCCATACCTGTGTCCACAAGGTCCATTTTTTCGTTTTTTGGATACGCATGGCAGGATGAAGTCATGAAAAATTTTTTTTGGTCCTAATGGTCTCTAACCACCGATATACAACATAATTAGTCGTTTTTTCCCAAAATTTTTATCTTTTTCCTAAAGTTTTTAACTTCCACGCATCGCGTGTAAGTTATTGGTTTCACCCAAAAAGCCCATTTTCGAGTTCACTATGTTCCCACCACTTTTATGAGAAGTTTTTGGTACCAAAATGTGCGTCTCGACGAGTAGATTCATAATCTACAGGAATTTTTCAATTTTAAGGCCATTAAAGGGGTCAAAAAGCCAAAAAACTGATTTTTTCGGTCATAAAATTTTGTAATCGGGGTCACAGCTTCACCATTAGACTTTCAGGAACTGATTCTTTTGCCATATGATCAGGCAACATAAGCAATTGTCCGGAAAAGAGCTAACTTTTTGATATATGCACAACTTTATAGACCTTTGAACAGTCAAAGTAGGGCCAAAAAACGCTCAAAAATGACCATTTTTGGCACTGTTCTCGCTTGTATTAAGCTTAAATTGGCTAATTCAAAAACCATTTCGGGGTATTTATGCCTAAAATGTATAGGCTAAGTTTCAGCCAATTTCGTCCATACCTGTGTCCACAAGGTCCATTTTTCGTTTTTTTGGATACGCATGGCAGGATGAAGTCATGAAAAATTTTTTTTGGTCCTAATGGTCTCTAACCACCGATATACAACATAATTAGTCGTTTTTTCCCAAAATTTTTATCTTTTTCCTAAAGTTTTTAACTTCCACGCATCGCGTGTAAGTTATTGGTTTCACCCAAAAAGCCCATTTTCGAGTTCACAATGTTCCCACCACTTTTATGAGAAGTTTTTGGTACCAAAATGTGCGTCTCGACGAGTAGATTCATAATCTACAGGAATTTTTCAATTTTAAGGCTATTAAAGGGGTCAAAAAGCCAAAAAACTGATTTTTTCGGTCATAAAATTTTGTAATCGGGGTCACAGCTTCACCATTAGACTTTCAGGAACTGATTCTTTTGCCATATGATCAGGCAACATAAGCAATTGTCCGGAAAAGAGCTAACTTTTTGATATATGCACAACTTTATAGACCTTTGAACAGTCAAAGTAGGGCCAAAAAACGCTCAAAAATGACCATTTTTGGCACTGTTCTCGCTTGTATTAAGCTTAAATTGGCTAATTCAAAAACCATTTCGGGGTATTTATGCCTAAAATGTATAGGCTAAGTTTCAGCCAATTTCGTCCATACCTGTGTCCACAAGGTCCATTTTTCGTTTTTTGGATACGCATGGCAGGATGAAGTCATGAAAAATTTTTTTTGGTCCTAATGGTCTCTAACCACCGATATACAACATAATTAGTCGTTTTTTCCCAAAATTTTTATCTTTTTCCTAAAGTTTTTAACTTCCACGCATCGCGTGTAAGTTATTGGTTTCACCCAAAAAGCCCATTTTCGAGTTCACTATGTTCCCACCACTTTTATGAGAAGTTTTTGGTACCAAAATGTGCGTCTCGACGAGTAGATTCATAATCTACAGGAATTTTTCAATTTTAAGGCCATTAAATGGGTCAAAAGCCAAAAAACTGATTTTTTCGGTCATAAAATTTTGTAATCGGGGTCACAGCTTCACCATTAGACTTTCAGGAACTGATTCTTTTGCCATATGATCAGGCAACATAAGCAATTGTCCGGAAAAGAGCTAACTTTTTGATATATGCACAACTTTATAGACCTTTGAACAGTCAAAGTAGGGCCAAAAAACGCTCAAAAATGACCATTTTTGGCACTGTTCTCGCTTGTATTAAGCTTAAATTGGCTAATTCAAAAACCATTTCGGGGTATTTATGCCTAAAATGTATAGGCTAAGTTTCAGCCAATTTCGTCCATACCTGTGTCCACAAGGTCCATTTTTTCGTTTTTTGGATACGCATGGCAGGATGAAGTCATGAAAAATTTTTTTTGGTCCTAATGGTCTCTAACCACCGATATACAACATAATTAGTCGTTTTTTCCCAAAATTTTTATCTTTTTCCTAAAGTTTTTAACTTCCACGCATCGCGTGTAAGTTATTGGTTTCACCCAAAAAGCCCATTTTCGAGTTCACAATGTTCCCACCACTTTTATGAGAAGTTTTTGGTACCAAAATGTGCGTCTCGACGAGTAGATTCATAATCTACAGGAATTTTTCAATTTTAAGGCTATTAAAGGGGTCAAAAAGCCAAAAAACTGATTTTTTCGGTCATAAAATTTTGTAATCGGGGTCACAGCTTCACCATTAGACTTTCAGGAACTGATTCTTTTGCCATATGATCAGGCAACATAAGCAATTGTCCGGAAAAGAGCTAACTTTTTTGATATATGCACAACTTTATAGACCTTTGAACAGTCAAAGTAGGGCCAAAAAACGCTCAAAAATGACCATTTTTGGCACTGTTCTCGCTTGTATTAAGCTTAAATTGGCTAATTCAAAAACCATTTCGGGGTATTTATGCCTAAAATGTATAGGCTAAGTTTCAGCCAATTTCGTCCATACCTGTGTCCACAAGGTCCATTTTTCGTTTTTTGGATACGCATGGCAGGATGAAGTCATGAAAAATTTTTTGGTCCTAATGGTCTCTAACCACCGATATACAACATAATTAGTCGTTTTTTCCCAAAATTTTTATCTTTTTCCTAAAGTTTTTAACTTCCACGCATCGCGTGTAAGTTATTGGTTTCACCCAAAAAGCCCATTTTCGAGTTCACTATGTTCCCACCACTTTTATGAGAAGTTTTTGGTACCAAAATGTGCGTCTCGACGAGTAGATTCATAATCTACAGGAATTTTTCAATTTTAAGGCCATTAAAGGGGTCAAAAAGCCAAAAACTGATTTTTTCGGTCATAAAATTTTGTAATCGGGGTCACAGCTTCACCATTAGACTTTCAGGAACTGATTCTTTTGCCATATGATCAGGCAACATAAGCAATTGTCCGGAAAAGAGCTAACTTTTTGATATATGCACAACTTTATAGACCTTTGAACAGTCAAAGTAGGGCCAAAAAACGCTCAAAAATGACCATTTTTGGCACTGTTCTCGCTTGTATTAAGCTTAAATTGGCTAATTCAAAAACCATTTCGGGGTATTTATGCCTAAAATGTATAGGCTAAGTTTCAGCCAATTTCGTCCATACCTGTGTCCACAAGGTCCATTTTTCGTTTTTTTGGATACGCATGGCAGGATGAAGTCATGAAAAATTTTTTTTGGTCCTAATGGTCTCTAACCACCGATATACAACATAATTAGTCGTTTTTTCCCAAAATTTTTATCTTTTTCCTAAAGTTTTTAACTTCCACGCATCGCGTGTAAGTTATTGGTTTCACCCAAAAAGCCCATTTTCGAGTTCACTATGTTCCCACCACTTTTATGAGAAGTTTTTGGTACCAAAATGTGCGTCTCGACGAGTAGATTCATAATCTACAGGAATTTTTCAATTTTAAGGCCATTAAAGGGGTCAAAAAGCCAAAAAACTGATTTTTTCGGTCCCCCAAAAATTTTTCTCGGTCGCGCTATCGCGCGACCTCGAATAATTTTACACCCCATTTAAAGAATTTTTTAAAAGAAAATTTTACTTTCTTCTTGATAATTTGTTAAAAAAAGATTTAGTAGCATTTTTATTTTATTTTTTTATTATTATAGTTTTTGGCGATCTATACTTCATATTCTTCTATTTCTTAAGTATAAAATGTTGATCATAAACTTTACTAAACTGCTAAAAATGTAGTCTGTATTAATATTTGTGAAATTTGCATTTTATAAATTCCTTAATGTACGAAATGACACTTTTAAGTAACGTTTTAGGTCCATTTGGGAGTTGTGAAGAGCTGTGCGGAATGAAACGAAGTGAATGAACCATTGCTTCGCTTCGCTCAGCAATGGTTCATTCACTTCGTTTCATTCCGCACAGCTCTTCACAACTCCCAAATGGACCTAAAACGTTACTTAAAAGTGTCATTTCGTACATTAAGGAATTTATAAAATGCAAATTTCACAAATATTAATACAGACTACATTTTTAGGAGTTTAGTAAAGTTTATAATTAACATTTTATACTTATGAAATAGAAGAATATGAAGTACAGCTCGAACGTTAAACATAATAAATACATTCAATTTGTTTTTTTCGAAAATTTTTATAATATTATAATAAGTGTATTTATAATCTATCATAAGTCAAGCGTGGAAGTTCGTGGCTTTCTACGTAAGTCGTGTTTTTTCGATATTTATTTTGCAAGAAATTTAAGTCTAAAATTCATATTTTAACCTAAAATGACCCAATTGTCTATAAATTCACCAATAAAGTCTAGTTTAGGTACGTAGGTCTCTAAAAATCATAATTTCAAAATATTTGACTAAATGACAAGATTGAGTCTTTATTATGCATCAGTCTTCAAAAAAATCTCAAAGTATAGGTTCAAATCCTAAAAATTAAGCAACTTTTAAAAAACTTCAAGCCATTATGATAAATACGTTTTCCATAATCATTAAATAATTTTATGCTTAAAAAATGTGAAAAACTGCAACATAAAAAAAATCTCCCGACATATCAGACTCAACTCAGCAGCAGCACAACATTAAAGTCAAAAGCAAATATTTTGCTGTATGCCACAACAAATAAAAGGAATAAGAATTATGAAACAACTGAGAATGATTTTTTTTTTCTTGTTTATTTCGCTACTGAAATTCAAACAGTCGGATATAATCAAAAGAATATAAAAAGCGCGCGGTTCATCTGACAGCGAAATAGCAAAAAAAAATGAGAAAGATCTACAAGAAAAGAAATAACCTTCGAATTGCGAATAAAAAAAAAGAAGAAGAAAAAGAAGAAAAAAAATTCCTCGAGATGCTTTTTTTTTAAAAAAAAAATTATATTCGTATTTTTTAATGTAAAATAACCACGCCTTTTACATCTCATTACAATTTTATACTCGTATATATACATATAAATATATAACGTAGGTAATTTCTATATGATTTTTCATATCAACTCACTATGCTGAGCGACGGATATTCGTTTTTTAAAGAAAACATAAAAAAAGAACTCTGCTGTGTGCTTCTTCTATTCCCGCTCATTTTCTCATTCTCTCTCCGGATCTCACATCCTGAATAAAAGATTCAACAAAAACACACGAATGTATAAAAAATTTTGTGTCTGTATTGGTGAAAAAGTAGGGGAAAAAAAGCTCTCGGATTGAGCAATACTCACATGATGATGATGATGCCGTTTTGCTACATACAATACCAACTCTCTGCAATTCTTTTCTTCTTCTTATTCATTCCTTTTTTTCTATTTTTTGTTGAATGTGCCGTTTGCTTACAGTGAAATATTAAAATGATTGTTAGTTATTTTGGATAAACGCATCATTAAGGACGCAAGGAGTGAATTAGAATATTTTAATTTTTTATTCATCGAGCAAAATTTTTTTCGCAAATTTTTTGAAACTTAAAAAAATTTAAAAAATTATTTTTGTGGATTTAAGATTTGATTAAAAAATTAAGAATTACCAGTGATTAAAAATAATTAACATTTGAATACCAAAAAATTAAATGTGATGCTATTATTGTCGTCTGGCAAAAGTGCATTAAAAGAACCGAACGAGATGGTTCTGTCGCAAGTTCAATCATTTATTTCCAAATCGGAACGTGATCAGGAACGTGAGGATAACAATAATACTGTTAAGAAAGAATTGCTTCGAACACCACCCAGATGTAGGTTTCCATTCAATTTTTTTTTTTTATTTTATATTCATAGAATTAATGTTACAAACATAATTAGCACGATATAACAATGAGCTATTGAGTATGAACTTTATGGCATTCACTTCAGCTAAAAACATGATGAATGCAATGAATAGAAAATGAGTTCATTAAAATTTCATGACATTTTCAATCAAAAATCTTACTCGAGGCTGAGGGATTGTTTGCCATCACCAAATGTAAAGCTCGACTAGCGTTTTTTTTTATTTTGATTAAAATTGAATTTTTCATGAGCTCGTCATAATTTCTGACCACAAAATTGATTTTCAACACATATTTTCCTTTACTTTTGCATGACTGATATTCAATTAGTATTACAACCTGCAATATTTTCATGTTATGTCCAGTGGAAGGAAATCAAAAAAAAATTACCTTTCAACCCCTAAAAAGTTATATTTTTTTATGATGAAGAATAGACGAAAAAAAAAATTTGTGTCTGTGTAATAAAATCGCCCATAAAAATTGCTTCTTCTTCTTCTTCTTGGAAATGGAATCACTTTGAAATTTAAGATTCTTAAAGAAACTATCTAAAAAAAAATAAAATTAAAGTGAATTGGACCTTAATTTGCTGTTGTGAAAAGGAAGAAGATTCTCGATAAATGATATTAAAAAAAATGTTCCATGTCCAGGTAAAAAAATGTGCAAAAGAATTTATTTCAAACCTGAAGAAAAAAAAATATGTTTCCGTATCCAATAAAAGACAATGGTCATCAGATAGATAGTATTTTGATAGTTTTATTGGTGGAAAATTAAAAGAAGTAAAAAAGAGGAAGAGAAAGAAAAAGCCAAAGTCGTCTTTATTTCCCTTAAGTGTTAACAATTAAGTGATTCAAAGATATTAATCTACACTTAATAGATAAAAGTCTAATCTTAAACACAAATTACATCTCTTGGATATATATATAAAGAAGAAATGAACGAAACACTCATCACTGAGCGAGAAAAGAGAGAGGAAAAGAAAGAAAAAAAAATCTCGATGAATGAAAATGTTGCGCTATAGTAACACACAAGTTAATTATTTCATTATTTCCTTTCTTTTTTTTTCACCAGACGTTTCATTGAGTCGATTATCACCTGCACCTTCTCACGGTAAGTCTTTTATAGCCACACACACCAAATATTATTATATATATTAAAAAAATAAATATTATCGATTATTGACTTCAAAAAAAATCCATTTTGTTGGCCACGACGTAAGCGAGATGAAAAACTATTTATAAAGTAGTCGATAATAAATCAAAATCTCACTGAAGGAAATACACGAAAAATTGATTCCTAAGAGATTTATCATTCAAGTATCTTGTAATATGTACCAGTAACATCGTAATAACATGTGTTAATAGTATTATCGAATAGATATGATGCTGCTTTTTATTTTTTTTATGATCATTTCTTTCCAACTCTTTGATTTTTTGTGCAATTTTTGACAGTAATTGTTTCTTTGTGAATTCAGTTTGTCTTATTGTAGGCATTGACTTTATGATGATTCTTAAAACACATTTTAATCACATTTATTCACAAAATCTGAAACAGTAGATAACAATTTATTAATTTTAATGGTACACTTCTTTATTACAATATTTAATCAGAAAATCAAAAAAAACTAAAGTTCTTAGCAAACGTCGTGTTAAATACTGTGGAATCCAAAAATATAGACCAGAATACTAAAACTACACTAGCTTAAATCTAGCTTTTAACTAACTTTTAACGATCGTAGTTACTAGGGTTTAGTTTCATTGAATTTCCTTAAATTTTAAGAAGTTACTGTCTGATTGCAAATTAAAATTTTTCAAACCTCCCAAATTAACTATGAATATTTGAAACGGAAAAAATCCAAATAATGTATTTTGATACCGAAGATTGCATTCCAAAGAACAATGCGCTTTCAATTCTAACATATTTCCGTTACTTATTTCCCTCAAAAAAATTTTTCTGCTTTTTAACGTTAGGGAAAAATGCAATAAAAAATTTTCCCAAAAAAAAATACATCAACCCTTTTTTTCTCACAGAGCATTAAGAGGCATAAGTAGAAAAAATATTATTTCATGCTATCAACACATTAAGTAACATAATCAATGAATGAAAGGGTTGATAAAATTATTATCGATGATATGATGAATTTGCTATTAAAAGCCTTTTATGTCCGGATGTGATTGATATACGCACTTTTTCTTTTTTTTCCTTTATATATCGTACACAAACATTTATATTGTGTATATATGAGAGAGACTTTCTTAATGCTGATGTCGCTTTTGTGATTCACAAGACTTTCGCATTTGCTTTAATTAATGAATAAATGAATGAGTAAATGAATGAATGGATGGAATGGATTATTTTTGTGCAAAAGAGTTAAGTTTCACTAATTTTAATTACATTTTCTTGTTGTTTTCATTTTCATTTCATAATGATATGTCAGATGATGGAAGTAATCAATCAATTGATAGCAGAGAGAATTCAAATTTTAGTCCACCATTGAAAATAAAATCGGAGGCAAATCAGCACAGATTTCAGTCATCTGCAATGAATTTGGTAAGTTCTTCTAAGTTTTTTTTTTTTTGTTACGCAATTACCCTTTCGATTTAATCATGTACCGAACGTACGGCATTGACAATTGAAAAGAATGAGAAGAAGATGAGGGGAAGTGTAAAGAGTAAAAGAATTTTTTTACTGGTTGTTGAATAACAAATTCAAAAGACATCGTCGACACATATTATGAGCATAAAGGGGTGAAGATCATGCATCAAAAAAGGAATACACAATCTCCTGTTTATGTTCATCTTGCCTAAGGGCGCGTGCCGACAATTCTAGAAGAATTTATGTTTTTATATTGACTACACTTCTCCTTCTACGTTTAAGTCTCTGTTGAACATATTTTCAATGTTTTTTGTTTTGCACATCAAACAGGAAACTTAAACGCGATTTTATTTAATCTTTATATATATTTTATATTTCCTGAACTGAATATCTGATTACGTTACATTTTCAATTGCTACACAGATTAATGATTCAATACGACACACTCCATCACCGCCTGCATCGATTAATAATTCAGCAAATCAAATGAATATGGCATTAGCAGCACTTCAAAGTCAGATCCCGTTAGCGCCATTACTGCTTCAGAATCAATTAGGAATGGGTGCGTTTGGTAATTTGTCTCAGGATGATCTTCAGACATTACAACAAGCAATACAGGCTCAGCAGGCACAATTTCATCAACAATTACAAAACTTCATGTTGCTACAAGCAAGTGCAAATTCAGGCACGTCACCTGCTCAAGCGCAAGCAGCAGCACAGCTTCTTATACAAAGTCAAGTTCAACAAGCAATGGCACAGGCTGCACAACAATTACAATCGTTACAAAAGCAACAGGAAGAGATGAATCGACAAAATCGCATGTATGAAGGAATGCGAGCAAAAAGTCCACCAAATAGTCCACCTCAAAGTCCCTCAAATAATTATCAATTTACACCAAAAACAACGATTCCATCAAATAACAACATAACACCACCAAATACAGCACAACTTTCTGTATCAGGAATTCTGACACCATCAACACCAAGTTCTGGAACTTTAACACCACAAACAAAGAAACCATCACATGGAATTAGTAATTCACAAACTGTGAGATCAATGGAACCTTCACCAGAAGAGACGATGGATTTGGAAGAGCTTGAGCAATTCGCAAAGACATTCAAGCAACGAAGAATTAAGCTTGGATTTACACAAGGTGATGTTGGCCTTGCAATGGGAAAACTTTATGGAAATGACTTTTCACAAACAACCATATCACGATTTGAGGCATTGAACTTGAGCTTCAAGAACATGTGCAAACTGAAACCGCTTCTTCAGAAATGGCTGCTTGATGCTGATGGCTCATTAGCTGGCAGTGGCGGGTACGTTCCGTAAGAAAAAAACTAATCCTCAAAGAACTTTTTCGTTAATTAATTATGAAATTTACTTGAATGTCCACAGAATTTTCGGAAATAGCTCAATAAATCAACTTTCAACACCTGAAATGGGACGAAAGAGAAAGAAGAGAACATCGATAGAGACAAATGTCAGAGTGTCACTTGAACGTGCATTCATGATGAATCCAAAACCGACAAGTGAGGAAATTTCGGCATTAGCTGAAAATTTATATATGGAGAAGGAAGTAGTTCGTGTCTGGTATTGTAATCGACGACAAAAAGAGAAACGAATAAACCCCACAGATTCCGACAGCCCAACAGAGTCACTAAGCAGTTCAGGTGGTATATTTGGAATAAGTTCATTATCTCCAAGTTTTTCACCATCTGTGAAGCTTGAAGGTCAGGATTCTCATTGGAGAGATTTGTCTGACTTAAAAGTACCAAATAATGACTTTTCATTATCTCTGCCACCTCATGCCAGTCCGTAAAAAAATATAAAATTCAGTAAATAAAATTCATATCAATGTACATTCCAAAATCTAGTAGGAAATAATAATGTAAAAAAATCGAATCGAATTTAATTCACAAAAGAAAAAAGATTTTTTTAAATTTGCAATATTTTTGAATTGAATTTTTAAAAAATCATTTTCTTTAAAAGTATTTTATAGATCTCTTTATGGCTAAAGTACTTTCAAAGAGACTAACTTAAAAATTCAATTTTCAATGGGTCATTGATGTTGACCAAACCTATAAATTATTTGATTTGACTCTTTTTTTTGCTACATCGTAATTAAATCAACCAGTCAGACACAATCCACTCAATTTTATTTTGTCAAAGTTTTGAAATTGCATAAATGAATAAATTATTTTATCAGTGATGGCAATTTGAATTTAGTTGGATGTCGGGTGTGACTATGATAAAATTTAAGGAATTTTATTGGAATTTCTTTTCGTTTTTTGTTGTGTTGTAAATTGCACAGTTGAAATTCCATAGAGGGGTTGGTCACTTGTTGTGTTCAACAATTTATGTTTTGTCTAGAGTAAAATCGCTAAAATTGAGATTTTTAAGATAAATTTTATTTATTTTGAATTAACATCAATAAATAGTGATATACCCCTCAAAAAACCCCAAAACAAGTCGTTAACATATCGTTTCTGATTCTTATTATTATTATTGCTGATATCATTACCAAACCAGTGAATTTTGATTTCAAGAAGAAATCTGTAAATCAATGAGAAAATTAAGAATAAAGAAAAATGATAATTAGTTATAATTAATTCATTAAATGAAACAAAAATACGATGATTAATTTTTATATCACCAAAAAAAATAAAATGAAATAAAAATTGCAAAAACATGACTGCGTTGATGAATCTTTTAAATTGAAGACGATAAAAAATTCAAATGAGAACATTTGTGTGCATGAAATAAAAATAATAATAAAATACGACAAAATTACAGTCCAAATTTGAAAATAATTTTATTTTCTAAGAAGTTTTATTATGAATTAATACAAAAAGTATACTGAATGAGACAACGATTTGAAGAAGGAAGATGCTTGTTGTGACGAATAATTTATCAAACCTGAGCAATTGAAAATTATTAAAATTGCATTTTTGAGGTTAGATTTTGCCAACTTTAATATAAATTTTAATAACCAAATTCAACAAATTGAATCAATAGAAATGTAACAAAATAATCTTAAAAATTTTCCGTCGCATCGAAATAATTCGTTGCTGATTATAAATTTATTTTAAGCCTTAGAAGTGATACTTACTAGTTTTTCATATAATTTAAGATAATTGAATAATTTTAAATTAAAGAAATTCAAAAGAAATTCATTGAAAAATATCAAAATCTTTTTATGATTTTTGATTGCTCGGGTGATTCATACCTGACTTAATTTTATTAAACACACAAAAAAATATTTTTTGTCTTCCAAAAGCTAAAGCAACAAAAAAGAAAAGTAAAAAAAATTGTAACAAAAGTTTATGACAAAAAGCAAGCATCAGAGAACAACATCTAATAATAAATAACTTAATTACATAATGATGATATTAAGTAACGGTTCCTATACTGTAATGAAGAAATGAAAGCATTTTAAATCATAGCACAAATGAGGAAAAATTGTCAACCTGTAGTTTTATAAGCCTTTTTATATTACTTTATTTCTATTAAATATACATTATTTTTGTTCTGTTTAGTTTCATTCTCAGTTGTAAAGTTTTCATTATCATTAATTTCTTTTTTTTGTACCATTATAATGTAAGTAGTTAAAAAATATACAACTATCTATAAAAATATATATTTTCTTTGTGTAATTTTTTGTTATAGAATTTTAATTTTAAAAAAAGAAAAAAAAAGTTAGCAGAAAATTTTAATTTTTTTACACATGAAGAATTTTCTTTTAATTCTTGGTTTTTTGGGTTTTTATTTTTTCAAAAATTTATGGGAGATTCATACAATGTATAGAAACAAGTAAAAATTTTGAAAATTTCTTTATTAATCCTTTTTAAATTCAAATTGTTCCTTAATTCAAAAATTTTACAATTAATTACTCACAATTATTACATTTTAAACCATATCTGCTGGGGTCATTTTTCATACAACTTTATTATTCTTTAATTTCAAATCAAATTTTGTGATTTTCATATCAATGAAGAAAATTTAAATAAATTTTAAAATAGTTAATTAAGGATAAAATCAATCAAAATGTTAATACTTTAGAGGTTTTGTTCATTTTTTCAATGAATTTATGTCTACAATTTTTAATTAAAGTTCAAAATTAATTTAATTTTACAAAAAAATTGATTTTTTAAAATTGAAAATCAATTTTAAAGTTCTTCAAAATTCACGCATTTAAATCATTGAAAATTCAAATAATACAGAACAGACATATTCATTGAAAAAGTTGAACATGCGCCCTCAATCTTGCACAAATGAATACCTAGATAAAAATACAAAAATTTAAATAAAAATGTGTTTATGGTTAATAATAATGAAGTATACAAAAAAATCGAGGGGAAAACAACATGGTGAGAAAAAAATAATCAATTTCTCACCGATTTCTCACCGCGGTGAAAAATTTTTCACCATTGGTGATAAAACGGTGAAAAATTTTTCACCGCGGTGAAAAATCGGAGAAAAATTTCTCACTTATAGAATTCGACTCAAACTTTTCTTATTTGAGATGAAAAACTCTTCGGAAAAGCGATTTTCTTATTAATTTTCTTATTTGAGGCGAAAAACTCCTCGGAAAAGCGATTTTTCGCGTCGATTTTCATAGTTGGGATGAAAAACCCCTCGAAAAAGCCATTTTTCGCGATGATTTTCTTATTTACGATGAATAACCCCTCAGAAAAGCGATTTTTCGCCTTGATTTTCTTAGTTGGGATGAAAAACCCCTCGGAAAAGCCATTTTTCGCGTCGATTTTCATAGTTGGGATGAAAAACCCCTCGAAAAAGCCATTTTTCGCGATGATTTTCTTAGTTGGGATGAAAAACCCCCCAGAAAAGCGATTTTTCGCCTTGATTTTCTTAGATGGGATGAAAAACCCCTCGAAAAAGCCATTTTTCGCGTTGATTTTCTTAGTTGAGATGAAAAACCCCTCGAAAAAGCCATTTTTCGCGATGATTTTCTTAGTTGGGATGAAAAACCCCCCAGAAAAGCGATTTTTCGCTTTGATTTTCTTAGTAGAGATGAAAAACCCCTCGGAAAAGCGATTTTTCGCGATGATTTTCTTATTTACGATGAATAACCCCTCAGAAAAGCCATTTTTTGCCTTGATTTCTTTAGATGGGATGAAAAACCCCTCGGAAAAGCCATTTTTCGCGTTGATTTTCTTAGTTGAGATGAAAAACCCCTCGAAAAAGCCATTTTTCGCGATGATTTTCTTAGTTGGGATGAAAAACCCCCCAGAAAAGCGATTTTTCGCTTTGATTTTCTTAATTGAGATGAAAAACCCCTCGGAAAAGCGATTTTTCGCGATGATTTTCTTATTTACGATGAATAACCCCTCAGAAAAGCCATTTTTTGCCTTGATTTCTTTAGATGGGATGAAAAACCCCTCGGAAAAGCCATTTTTCGCCTTGATTTCTTTAGTTGGGATGAAAAACCCCTCAGAAAAGTCATTTTTCGGCTTGATTTCTTTAGTTGGGATGAAAAACCCCTCGGAAAAGCCATTTTTCGCGGTGATTTTCTTAATTGGTATGAAAAACTCCTCGGAAAAGCCATTTTTCGCCTTGATTTCTTTAGATGGGATGAAAAACCCCTCGGAAAAGCCATTTTTCGCGGTGATTTTCTTATTTGGGATGAAAAACCCCCCAGAAAAGCGATTTTTCGCGTCGATTATCTTAGTTGGGATGAAAAATTCCTCGAAAAATTTAGAGATTTCCAATTCAAAAAATTTTTTAACATCAAATTTTAAAATTTGGTGAGAAAAATATTGGTGAGAATTTGGTGAGAAATCGGTGAGAAATTTTTCACCGCGGTGAGAAATCGGTGAAAAAATTTTTCACCGCGGTGAGAAATCGGTGACAATTTTTTCACAATTTCTCACCAAATTTTTTCTCACCATGTTGTTTTCCCCTCGAAAAAAATAAAATAAAATAAAATGAAAGAAAAAATATTTGTGTGTAAAAAAATTAAACAAAAATTTAAAATAAAAGAAATATTAATAAAATGATATAAATTTGATTGTTATTTATTAAATTTTGTTTTTCCAGACATATGTAGAGGGACAAATAATTTTATGTTTGTAATTTACCCTTTCTGATAATTGATAGGAAATTTATAAAAGCGATTTTGATTTTGTTGGAAAAAAATCTGTCCATCATTTAACAAATATTTTCAAAAATGAGATTCAACATTTTGTCCAAAAATAAATTTACAACGGTTTTTACATGCTTTTAATTCACTCGCTCTGTCTGTCTTTTTACATTTAAATAAGGTTAATGCTGGTTAATGATATTAACTTCATAGGGGTCGTTCCAGGTCGTTCACTTATTAAAAAAGGGAGGGGGGGGGGGTCTGAGGATATGTGACAGTTTTAAATAATAGAATTTTTTTTGGTTAAAAATTTTGTTTGATGAACGTCATAAGTGAACGGTCCCTAAAAACGTTGATTAATTTCGATTTTCTCTTTATTTTGTTAATGATTTTAAAATTTTGACCAGAGCTCGAAGTCGATGAGGCGAAGTCGACTCCGAGTCAACTCGAGTCAACTCAAAACCGAGTCGACTCGAGTTGACTCGGCTGATTTTGATTTTTACGAAGTCGACTCGAGTTGAGCCGAGTCGACTCGAATTTCACCAAGTCGACTCCGAGTCGACTCGAAGTCTACTCGAGTTGCAAAAAATAATTTATTAAACTTATTAACTTCCACGCAAAGCGTGCAAGTTATTGTATTTGGGCAGGTTGCAAAATTTCACTTTTTTTGATTTTGTGAGCAAACGGAAGCACCAGTCATGACGTTTTTAGTCTCGTTCGATTGGTAATTTGAATATCTATCACATAAAGCATGTTTAGTTCCAGTCACTTCCGTTGTGTTGGAACTAGACGCAAAAAACCGTAAAAAATCCATACTTTTGTATGGAAAATTTTTCAGGGAAGCAATTTTTAAGAATTTCTTCTATTTGATTCGATAGATCGTACCAAAAAACAAAATTGTGCTGAATAAAATCTGGACTTTATGTCCATTAAGTGACCTAAAAATGCCAAAAACTGCAAATTTTGCAACAGTTGCGTGGTTTTTGATACAGGCCAGGATTTTAACTGTTGGTAATGATAAGTGGCATAAAATTAAAGTTTAACATAAGAGCTACAAAAAATATAGTAGCAATTTTTCCTGAAAATGCTTCTATAAAAAGTTATAACATAAAAAAGATTGACAAAAAATCTAAAAAATTTTGTTTACGTTTTCATACTTTACGTAAAGTTTACGTTACGTAAAATTACGTACGTAAAATTTGTATGAAAACAGTCATTTAATTAGTAATTGGATCATGCTTAATGTAATCAAAAAGGAGAAAATGTTTACTGGATCTCACTTATTTGACATAATTTGTTGCTGGATCTCACTTTATGATCATTAATGCTAACTGGATCTCATTTCAAGACCATTAATGCTCACTGGATCTCATTTTATGATCATTAATGCTTATAAAATCTCTCTTTATGACCATAAATGCTCACTGGATCTCAATTTATCATCATGAATGCTCACTGGATCTCATTTTATGATCATTAATGCTTATAAAAACTCACTTTATGACCATAAATGCTCACTGGATCTCAATTTATCATCATGAATGCTCACTGGATCTCAATTTATCATCATGAATGCTCACTGGATCTCATTTTATGATCATTAATGCTTATAAAATCTCACTTTATGACCATAAATGCTCACTGGATCTCAATTTATCATCATGAATGCTCACTGGATCTCCTTTTGTGATCATCAATGCCAACTGGATCTCATTTAAAGACAATTAATGCTCATTGGATCTCATTTCATGACCATTAATGCTCACTGGATCTCATTTTATGATAATGAATTCTCACTTGATCTCATTATATGATCAAGAATGCTCATTGAATCTCATTTTATGTATTGTTAGATTTTACTTAATAGAATATTGAAAAGTTTGAACGGAGTGAACCAAAGCGAAGTTAAATTTGACTTCCCTGAAATCCATAGCAGTCGAATGGAACGAAGCGAAGTGGAGTTCGTCATTCCTGTAATCTATAATAGTCGAACGGAACGAAGCGAAGCGAAGTGGAGTTCGACATTCCTGTAATCTATGACAGTCGAACGGAACGAAGCGAAGCGAAGTGGAGTTCGACATTCCTGTAATTTATAAAAGTCGAACGAAACGAAGCGAAGCGAAGTGGAGTTCGACATTCCTGCAATCTATAAAAGTCGAACGGAACGAAGCGAAGCGAAGTGGAGTTCGACATTCCTGTAATCTATAAAAGTCGAACGGAACGAAGCAAAGCGAAGTGGAGTTTGACATTCCTGTAATCTATAACAGTCAAACGGAACGAAGCGAAGCGAACTGTAGTTCGAAACTTCTGTAATCTATAAAAGTCGAACGAAACGAAGCGAAGCGAAGTGGAGTTCGACACTCCTGTAATCTATAACAGTCGAATGGAACGAAGCGAAGCGAAGTGGAGTTCGACACTCCTGTAATCTATGATAGTCGAACGAAACGAAGCGAAGCGAAGTGGAGTCACTCCTGTAATCTATAATAGTCGAACGGAACGAAGCGAAGCGAAGTGGAGTTCGACATTCCTGTAATCTATGATAGTCGAACGGAACGAAGCGAAGCGAAGTGGAGTTCGACATTCCTGTAATCTATAATAGTCGAACGGAACGAAGCGAAGCGAAGTGGAGTTCGACATTCCTGTAACCTATGATAATCGAACGGAACGAAGCGAAGCGAAGTGGAGTTCGACACACCTGTAATCTATAATAGTCGAACGGAACGAAGCGAAGCGAAGTGGAGTTCGACATTCCTGTAATCTATGACAGTCGAACGGAACGAAGCGAAGCGAAGTGGAGTTCGACATTCCTGTAATCTATAATAGTCGAACGGAACGGAACGAAGCGAAGCGAAGTGGAGTTCGACATTTCTGTAATCTATAAAAGTCGAACGGAACGAAGCGAAGCGAAGTGGAGTTCGACATTCCTGTAATCTATGACAGTCGAACGGAACGAAGCGAAGCGAAGTGGAGTTCGACATTCCTGTAATCTATAATAGTCGAACGGAACGGAACGAAGCGAAGCGAAGTGGAGTTCGACATTTCTGTAATCTATAAAAGTCGAACGGAACGAAGCGAAGCGAAGTGGAGTTCGACACTCCTGTAATCTATGACAGTCGAACGGAACGAAGCGAAGTGGAGTTCGACATTCCTGCAATCTATAATAGTCAAACGGAACGAAGCGAAGCGAAGTGGAGTTCGATACTCCTGTAATCTATGACAGTCGAACGGAACGAAGTGAAGCGAAGTGGAGTTCGACATTCCTGCAATCTATAAAAGTCAAACGGAACGAAGCGAAGCGAAGCGAAGTGGAGTTCGACACTCCTGTAATCTATAACAGTCGAATGGAACGAAGCGAAGCGAAGTGGAGTTCGACACTCCTGTAATCTATGATAGTCGAACGAAACGAAGCGAAGCGAAGTGGAGTTCGACATTCCTGTAACCTATGATAATCGAACGGAACGAAGCGAAGTGGAGTTCGACATTCCTGTAATCTATAATAGTCGAACGGAACGAAGCGAAGCGAAGTGGAGTTCCACACTCCTGTAATCTATAATAGTCGAACGGAACGAAGCGAAGCGAAGTGGAGTTCGACATTCCTGTAATCTATGATAGTCGAACGGAACGAAGCGAAGCGAAGTGGAGTTCGACATTCCTGTAATCTATGACAGTCGAACGGAACGAAGCGAAGCGAAGTGGAGTTCGACATTCCTGTAATCTATAATAGTCGAACGGAACGAAGCGAAGCGAAGTGGAGTTCGACACTCCTGTAATCTATGACAGTCGAACGGAACGAAGCGAAGTGGAGTTCGACATTCCTGCAATCTATAAAAGTCGAACTGAACAAAGCGAAGCGAAGTGGAGTTCGACATTCCTGCAAATCTATAAAAGTCGAACGGAACGAAGCGAAGCGAAGTGAAGTTCGACATTCCTGTAATCTATAATAGTCGAACGGAACGAAGCGAAGCGAAGTGGAGTTCGATACTCCTGTAATCTATGACAGTCGAACGGAACGAAGTGAAGCGAAGTGGAGTTCGACATTCCTGCAATCTATAAAAGTCAAACGGAACGAAGCGAAGCGAAGTGGAATTCGACATTCCTGTAATCTATAATAGTCAAACGGAACGAAGCGAAGAGTAGTAGGTTGAGCGTAGCTCACAAATTTTTGTATCCTGAACAAGGGAAAATTTTCCCTAATCGTTACTAAATTTTAGTTTTATGAGATAATGATGTGTAAAGTAGCAAATTTTTACATCCTGAACGAAGCGAAGCGAGTGAAGGTGTGAAAATTTTCCCTAATCGTTATTTGATTTTAACATTATGATGTAATAATGGGTCGAACAAAAATAATAACTTGAGCAGGACTTTAAAAGAACAATGAAGTAGGATGTTAGCAGGATTAAAATTTCAATTTATATTATATATTTTATTATATATAATATAATTAATAATATTATATATAATAAATATATATATATATATATATATATTTACAATATATTTATATATTATATATTTATATATTTATATATATATTTATAAGATTACAATATATATATATATATATATATATATATATATATATATATATATATATATATATTGTAATCTGTCAGTTAAAATGTCTATCAATAAGTGGCGTGGAAGTTCGTGGCTTTCTATGTAAGTCGTGTTTTTCCTTTTTGATTTCTGATTCCGCTTGTGAAGTATAACATTTCATACAAAAATATTAAAAATTTTACTTTTTACTAATTTTAATTATTTTTTGATAAAATATGAAATTTTTTGAATATTATTCCATTTTTACAATTTAAATGATGATTTTTTCATAGTTGAGAAATAGAAATTTCCGAAATTTTCATAAAACTTTTAAATTGTTAATACAGTTTTTGCATAATCTATTTATTTGAATCAAATTTAATAGAGTTTGATAGTTTTAAGTGAAATTGAAGTGAAGTTTGTTTATGATCCAAATTTTGCAAAAACTATATTAACAATTCAAAAGTTTAATGAAAATTTCGGAAATTTCTATTTCTCAACTATGAAAAAATCATCATTTAAATTGTAAAAATGGAATAATATTCAAAAAATTTTATATTTTATCAAAAAATAATTAAAATTAGTAAAAAGTAAAATTTTTAATATTTTTGTATGAAATGTTATACTTCACAAGCGGAATCAGAAATCAAAAATGAATAAGTTTAATAAAATATTTTTTTGCAACTCGAGTAGACTTCGAGTCGACTCGGAGTCGACTTGGTGAAATTCGAGTCGACTCGGCTCAACTCGAGTCGACTTCGTAAAAATCAAAATCAGCCGAGTCGACTCGAGTCGACTTGGGAAAAGTCGAGTCGACTCGAGTCAACTCGACTCGACTTCGAGCTCTGTTTTTGACTGATATAAAAAAATGGTAAAAATGGTTCATGTACCTAATTTGCAAAATAATTAAATTCTCCAACAATCCTGTAATGTAGAAAAATCATCAATCTAAATGCGTCTTATAAATCCCATCCAAAATGCCACGTTACTTGCTTAATTTTTATTTTTAAAAAATTTACGCAGGGTTATTAGTGCCATAGATTGCTAAGTGATATATTGATATTTAATAGATATTGTCATTATATCTGATTTCATATCATATTTATCGCGTAATTAATAGCATTGTATATACAAGGAACCAGGGTTGGGATTTTAAAATCGAAATCGAATCAAAAATCATTTTGAAATGATTTTTATTTTGATTTTTGATTTAAATCTCAATGGTAAAATGATTTTAAAATGATTTTTGATTTAAATCATTTTGTATGAATGATTTTAAAATGATTTTTGATTTAAATCATTTTGTATGAATGATTTTAAAATGATTTTTGATTTAAATCATTTGTATGAATGATTTTTTTGTGATTTTAAATCATTCTATGTAAAATTTTTGCCAGAAAATTTTGGATTTAAGCATGAAGTTCTTTGAAATATCACTTCTGATGTATGCAGCAAGCATCAATGGAATGTATAGAACCTTATTTGGCATATAGGAAGTAGCGGAACTGCTTAGTTCCGGAGATCTGACCCCCTCTCTAAAAACTCATGAAACGTTCAGAAATGAAATAAAAATTTTTTTGGTCAGTTCCAGCCAGTTGGACGTACCTAATTCGTTTTGTTTTGACAGGTCTTAACATTTATATTCTTTCAAATTTAAAATGAATACTGCAGCAGTGTTCTAATTGCTCTTTAAAATTGGTCTAAAACAGGCTATGTCCTATGTCCAAATGACTGGAACTGATAAAATAAAAAATTGTTTAATTTCTGGACGTTTCATAACATTTTAGAGAGTTGTTGAGATTTCAGGAACCAAGCACTTCCACTACTTCCAACATGTCTATTAAGGTTCTGTATATAACAATCATGCTTTCTGTCTACACATTATTCATTTTATTTAAGTATAAAGGCTTAAAATTGTTCCTTTCGGAAAATTATTTGATTTTCATGAAGAAATTTATTGCGTTGCGGCTGAATGCAGTTGGACATAGCCTGTTCTTTAAGTTTTGCTGGAAAAGTTTTCAGTGTATTCTTTTTCAAAAAGGAAATTGAAACTTTTTAATCTTTTACTTGTTACTACTGTATATTACAGAACTGGTTACGTCCAACTGGCTGGAACTGACCAAAAAAATTTTTATTTCATTTCTGAACGTTTCATGAGTTTTTAGAGAGGGGGTCAGATCTCCGGAACTAAGCAGTTCCGCTACTTCCTACATGCCAAATAAGGTTCTATACATTCCATTGATGCTTGCTGCATACATCAGAAGTGATATTTCAAAGAACTTCATGCTTAAATCCAAAATTTTCTGGCAAAAATTTTACATAGAATGATTTAAAATCACAAAAAAAATCATTCATACAAATGATTTAAATCAAAAATCATTTTAAAATCATTCATACAAAATGATTTAAATCAAAAATCATTTTAAAATCATTCATACAAAATGATTTAAATCAAAAATCATTTTAAAATCATTCATACAAAATGATTTAAATCAAAAATCATTTTAAAATCATTTTACCATTGAGATTTAAATCAAAAATCAAAATAAAATCGTGTGATTTTAATTAAAATCGATTTGAAATCCCCAACCCTGCAAGGAACGGATGCCATTTTTTCAAAAAAAAAATAATAAAAAATTCTAAAGAAAAAGGGTTTAAAAAATTATTGGAAGCATGCTTTTAATTTTTTTGTTGGTTGACTTTCACTCAATGAAGGAGGGTTCAACGCATGAAATGTGATTGATTAAAATTAAAAAATATTATGAGGGTGAAAATGTTAATCGCTAATCGATTTTAAAATTGACAAAATTGACGGTTTCTTCATTTCCTCATGGCTCATATGACAATATCAATAATTTTATTGTTTTCCTCGTCATGTCTGTCGAAAATGGAGAAGATAAAAAAAAATCATTTGTAACAACACGCTGGAAGTTTGCCAAGGAATAAAAGTTTCATCAATTTTTTTGAGGCAAGTCTGATGTATTTTATTACCTTACAAATGACTTCTTTCTCGCACAGCTAATGGGTTTAAATATAAATTTTGTGCTACTGGTTTCATCAACTTCCAAATAGATAACGATACACAATATTTGCAACAATCATAAAAAATTCAACATTAGTGTCTATAGCTACACATTGTAACATAACATAATAATAATAATACAATGGATATTTTTAAAACAAAATTTATTTTCGCCACATTTCAAGCTTGTGTTGCTCATTTATTTCATCTCATTCTGTTATAGAGAAGCTCATCAATTGATGCCGGGGAGAAGGTTGAATATATGATAATAATTGAGTAATATACATTAACATAGAAATAATGATAATATTCATTTGCGTGGTTAATAAAGAAATTTTTTTCGGATGTACCGCGGCAAATTGGCCTTAAATTACTATCTTTTTCAAACTACACAAAAAAAAAATATCTGGTCTAGCTGAAAACATTTTCTACAACAATCATAATAACTCACTTTTAGTCCATAGAAATTGAATGAAGTAGAAAGAAAAATTTAAATTTTTTTTTACCTACTCTCCAGCTTTACTCTTCAACAAACAATTATTTTTACATTAGCTTGATCTAATGTTTATTACGGCAGGTTAAATCAGTTAAATTATCATATACATAGATGTATGTATTTACTTATATATGACTATAAAATAAAACCAGCAACTAAAAACGGCAGCAACAGCCTCCGAAATTTTTCTTCGTTTTTGTTGGTTTGTTTGGTTAATTTTGGAGTTCTTTATTGACTGTTAATGAGGTTGAGGGTTCTTTTCACTCATAAATTTTGATTATTAAAAAAAATTTGATGTTAGATAAATATTCAATCTAAAGTTTAGGTTCACGGAACATATTTAAATCCTTTTTGAAATTATTCCAATATTCAGGCTCTTAATCTTAGATTTAATAAAGTCTTTAAGTCTCATTTTATAAATAGAAAGCGATTGCGCGGACGGTCAAAGAACTCCTGGAAGGGAGCTGTTGATAGAGATAGCATTGCATTTGGTATTGGTAATTGGCAAAGAGAAGCCAACGACAGAGGAGCCTTATTCAGACGCCAACTAAGGGAGGTTATGAACCACAATTGATCTGTAAAGTCAGCGATGTTTCATGTATGTATGTATTTTAGATTTAGCAAAATTCTTACAAATTACTGACTTTAAAATTATCAATGGATTCAATTTAGGCTCAAAAATTGCATATTTAACAATTTAAGTATTGAATTTTCTGTAAAATCAAAAATTTTAGAATGAAAGGAATTGAACCTTCAATCTACATGAATCTATACCAAATTTGAGCTTTTTGGTTTGTCGATTACTCTAGAAAGACACTGAACTAATGAAAAATAATTTTGCTATTGATAAATCAGATTATTCAATCCATATCCTGTAAACACGAAAAATCCAAGAAAAAAAATCAGGCAGTTCCTAAACATATCAATCATAATTAAATTTTAAAAACAATAAATCTAACAAAAATCATCTACAAAGAACTCCATTAGTCCAAAAACTTTCCAAAATATGTTTGTATGATTGTCTGATCGAGAACCATTAATGAAGTGGAAGTCTAGATATATATAAATGAATAGATGGATGGTTAAGGAAGGCAAAACGATCAAGCATAGAGAAAGCGTATAGTACAATTATTCGCTGAATAATAATAATAATAATATGGTTCTACATAGCTTTTCTATCTTCTTTCATTCCTTTTTTATAAAAAAAATTAAATTATGAAAAAAACATCATTTTCGAAATCCATTGAAGAAGCCTAGAATGGCTAAATTCATTCATTCATCATTTTTCAATAAATAATAATAATAATAACACAAGCAGGCAGTAAACAATGAGAAATAAAGAATAAACGAAATTGTAAGCAAATGCTGCTGATGTAGTGCATTAAGAATATTCAAATTATATATAATCTTCCTTCTTGGGTCCCTTAATAATGACTCGTGTGTTTTATTCTTTCTTCTTCTCATTATTATATATTCATCTGTAGAGATATGGATTGAGTGGAAGGCAATAGAAAGGAAGAAGAAAATTGTTATGCATTTAATATTAAAACCGCATATATACAAAATGAAATCAGCCTTTATCTTGCTGACTTTTGATCACGTTGTATAATTTAATCTTGGTTATTTTCATGCAAAAAAATTATTTCCATAAACTTTAATGGTTGGTCGAGAATGAATGCATGCATCATTGGAATCAAGAGGAGCATGCAAAAATATTAAAATTGAAGGAAAAGCTAAAATTAAACTAATTTATTTCCATATCATAAAATTTATACACAGCCAAAGCATCATCAAGATGCATAAATCGAAAAGGTGAAGCAGTAATCATCATGATTATCATGTTTCGGCTATGAAAGAAAGGCTGAGGATGAGAAAGAACAACAAACAGCAACACTTAAAGAAATCAAAGAATATTTTTTTTTTTTGATAATAAAATGATTTGAGAAATGAATGGATGAAATGGAAGCACGAAGAAGTAAGCCTGTGTGAAGTACGGCGGTCCAACTTTGAGTTTTGAGCTGAAACTTGGCATGTTTAAAGACACTTTTGCGACACTTTTCGACAACTATTTAGTTTTTTACGACACCCCTTAGATTTCGAGATATCGATGGGTCAATTTTTGGGGAAAAGCCCGCCGTACTTCACGTTTTCTGGCGGTCTTTTTTCTAAAACACATCTTTATTAGACATGTTATGTATTATTTTAATAGTATTTTTTGCGACACTTTTCGACACGAAAACCATTTTTGGATCCGACTATCTGTTGCTGAGTTATGGCTTGTCAAAGATTCGCATACTTGAGATATTACCCAAAAAACCCAACTTTCGCTATTTCTAAATATATACTACAAAATTTATATCAAAACACATCGCCTTTTCGTGAGTAATTCAAATCTGCAAAGATCTTTTCAATCCGACAAGTTGTCGTTGAGTTATGGCCATTTAAGTGACCAGCCTGGTACTCAAGGTTCATTTAGAAGAATTTTTAACAACACTTTGCGACAAAAATTTAATTGAACTCTAAATAAGACTTTTCTATTGTATTTTTGTCTGATAAATCCAAATCTGCAAAGATCTTTTCAATCCGACAAGCTGTCGCATAGTTATGGCCATTTAAGTGACCAGCCAGGTACACAAGGTTCACTTTGAAGTTTTTTTAACGACACTTTGCGACAAAAATTTATTTGAACTCTAAATAAGACTTTTCTATTGTAATTTTGTCTGATAAATCTAAATCTGCAAAGATCTTTTCAATCCAACAAATTGTCGTTGAGTTATGGCCATTTAAGAGGCACCAGGTTCACAAAAATTGTAGTATTACAAAAGGTAAAAATTTCGAATATCTGATATGTTTTAAGAATTTTTGTTAACGATGAATTCTTATTTACTTGTATCTAAATTTTTATTGCTCAAATTTAAAATCATTATTATTTTAATTTCAATTTTTAAAATTATAATTTTTAAAAAATTTGAAAAAACCGAAACTGAGATTGTTTATTTTCTACCTGCTTCTCAATTTTTTTATTTTAAAAATTCTAACCAAATGGCAAAGTTTTAAGTTAAGTAGAGAATAAACCAAAAATTTATAAATTTTGGAATTTTAAAAAAATTTAATTTCAGAAAAGAAAAAACTTGGTAAAATGTAATCAACCATGAGAAAAAGAAAACAAATTTAATCCCAAAATTAAAGAAGCAGGTAGAAAATAAACAATCTCAGTTTCGGTTTTTTCAAATTTTTTAAAAATTATAATTTTAAAAATTGAAATTAAAATAATAATGATTTTAAATTTGAGCAATAAAAATTTAGATACAAGTAAATAAGAATTCATCGTTAACAAAAATTCTTAAAACATATCAGATATTCGAAATTTTCACCTTTTGTAATACTACAATTTTTGTGAACCTGGTGCCTCTTAAATGGCCATAACTATGCGACAACTTGTCGGATTGAAAAGATCTTTGCAGATTTTTATTTATCAGACAAAATTACAATAGAAAATTCTTATTTAGAGTTCAAATAAATTTTTGTCGCAAAGTGTCGTTAAAAAAACTTCTAATGAACCTTGTGTACCTGGCTGGTCACTTAAATGGACATAACTATGCGACAACTTGTCGAATTGAAAAGATCTTTGCAGATTTGGATTTATCAGACAAAAATACAATAGAAAAGTCTTATTTAGAGTTCAAATAAATTTTTGTCGCAAAGTGTCGTTAAAAAAACTTCAAAGTGAACCTTGTGTACCTGGCTGGTCACTTAAATGGCCATAACTATACGACAACTTGTCGGATTGAAAAGATCTTTGCAGATTTGGATTTATCAGACAAAAATACAATAGAAAAGTCTTATTTAGAGTTCAAATAAATTTTTGTCGCAAAGTGTTGTTAAAAATTCTTCTAAATGAACCTTGAGTACCAGGCTGGTCACTTAAATGGCCATAACTATACGACAACTTGTCGGATTGAAAAGATCTTTGCAGATTTGAATTACTCACGAAAAGGCGATGTGTTTTGATATAAATTTTGTAGTATATATTTAGAAATAGCGAAAGTTGGGTTTTTTGGGTAATATCTCAAGTATGCGAATCTTTGACAAGTCATAACTCAGCAACAGATAGTCGGATCCAAAAACGGTTTTCGTGTCGAAAAGTGTCGCAAAAAATACTATTAAAATAATACATAACATGTCTAATAAAGATGTGTTTTAGAAAAAAGACCGCCAGAAAACGTGAAGTACGGCGGGCTTTTCCCCAAAAATTGACCCATCGATATCTCGAAATCTAAGGGGTGTCGTAAAAAACTAAATAGTTGTCGAAAAGTGTCGCAAAAGTGTCTTTAAACATGCCAAGTTTCAGCCCAAAACTCAAAGTTGGACCGCCGTACTTCACACAGGCAAGAAGTAAACTACTCGCGCGATTATCTTTGGCAATGAAACAAATGTATGAGAAATATTATTATGATGAAGCTTCGCATATGAATTCTCTGAGAAATATACATAAAAATGTATGCAATTTTATGCATGTGAAGACATGTTTTATAGTCCATATTAATGGATATATATGGCAAGAAAAATTCCTCCTCCCCACAAAATGTATGCTATTTTATAGCTTAATGAGTACTCATCTGACTGTTCTTCTGTTCTTTCCCGATATTCCATCTCCTTCTCACTTATAATTAATGAATAATTTTTCAGATTTATTGTACAATTTTCATGGAATTTCAATTTACATGTTGTGATGATTCTCTCATATTTTTTTTTTCTTTATTTTTCGTTGCAGCATAAACGACAGTCAATGATAAAAGAATTCTCAGTCGAATATGCTTCGATATAAGTTATAATAATATGCGATAATTATAGTCATTTAGGAGTTATAAATATGAACTTTAATGCTTAGATTTCTTGTGATTTGGAATGATCATCAGATTGTTTGTGGGAAGCATAGTCAGTTCTTTATTCAACAAAATTTTATTTTATGTCTTATTTTCAGATTTATCATATTTCCAACTAGTCTGAGCCATTTTCGCTCAGCAAAAGAGTTTTATGTTTCAATTTAAAAATTGTGTATGAAATTTGAAACAAATTTAAAACTTTTTGGTCTAACAGGGTCCAAGAAGTCAAACTTTACTTTTGTTATCTTTAATTAAAATAATGGATTAATAATTTGATTCCTGAAATTTGCTGATTCGAAATCTTTTGACCACTTTTGACCAAAATCAAAATCAAAATCATTTTTGAATGAAAATCATGATTTCGCGAAATTGAATTCAAATTGAAATTAAAATTGATTTTCGGTCCCTGCTATTGACTTTTAAAGTTTAACTTTTACTTTTCAGTTATCAAAAATTTAATTCTTTTAACTTCAATTCTATTTTAAAAAATCTCACGAGTTCTAATTTCATATTTTCTAAATCAAACGAAATGATTTGCTTACGACAAAAATATCACGAAGAAATAGTAAGTATGATTCACGGTCCAAGTTCTGAACAATAACCCCAATGAAAATAATAAAAAAATAAGTAGCGACAGCAAAAGAACAAGACACAGAAAAATTAACAATCGAGAAATGAAAAAAAAAACATGTAATTGAAATAATTGACAATCAATTAAGAAATCATGAATTTCCTATATAGTTTATATATTTCAAACTGGCAATTGCCAAGTAATTTTTAGTTCATTTGCCTTAACTGTTTCGACAATATTAAATTAATTCATAAGATAAGAATCACATTTTAAACATTTCATACATTCTCTTTCCTTTCATTTAATTTTACACCCAATTTTATTTTATTTTTCATTTCACCGGAAGACTCCGCTTACTGCCAATTAACAAATCTAATAAAATATTTTTGAATTTTCACTCTATAATCATTGAATTTATTCATTATAGAATTTCAATTTTCACAGTTTTTTGTTAAGAAATCGAGGAAATAAAAATTATATTCTCGTTATAATAATTATCAATCAATTTAGTGGCATCTATCAAACTTCATTCATAACTACGACTACTGTGTTGTGCCTTTCGTTACCTTTCCTATTAATTTTCTTCTTTTCCATAGCATCGATTCAATTTAATTAACAAAAAAATTATATTGTGTACATTGAAGTCAGCTTAGCAAAAGGAAAGTGAGAGAGTTTAGAAAATGTTATTATATGCCTAGTTATTATAATTATTATTATTATTATTAAAGTATATATCTTAAAATATATCATAATATAATAGCACCAAAACATAAATTTTCATTCTTTCGTTTTTCTTATTATATTTATTATTAAATAGCTTTTATTCTGAAAAATTGTACATTTTTTATATAAATATAAATTGTGTATACATATTCATATCAACATGAATATTGTGTTGTAAAGAAGTTAAAAGGAATGAAAAATAAGTAAGATTAAAATTTGTTTCTGGCTTTTTTTAGCGCATAAATTGCAAATTTGGAAATTAAAATAAAGTTACAAATTTTTTTTAGATTTATTTTTTTTTTTTTTTACTTCGGAAGAATTTTATTATTATTAAATTTTTATTGTAAAGGTGAAAAGCAATCTTAAAGGTATCAGAAATTTTTAAACTGCATAAATTTTCAATAGAACCTAATTCAAAATTATTTTTAAAAATAAAAAAAAAATATTTTTAAAATTCTTAATAAAATTATTCAATCTGACCTCAAAAATAAATATTCAAAATTTGATCTCGTTTTTCTTATTTAAATTAAATTAGATTGAAATTAGAATTAGAAAAAAATATTTTTTATTGGAACTAAATCCAGCAGAAAATTCGGTTTTACAAATATTTGAATTTCTTAACTTAACTTTGATTACTGAATAAAGCAATATTCGTATAAATAGTTTTCGAACAAATTCAAAATAATTTTAAAAGAGATTCAATTAATTTTTGTTAATTTTTGATTTATTTGATTAAAGCTTTGATTTTATTTCAAAAAATTAATAAATTTTGAATTTGAATCAAATTTAATTCAAATTAAATTTTTTGAACATTTTAATTTTCTAAAATTTAAAAATTTATTTAAAAAAAAATTAAAAAAAAAATGAATTAAAAAAATTTAGTATTGCAAATAAATTTCAAAGACTTTCAAACAACATGATTTTTAATCCAATTCAAGTTTCTGGAAAAGTTGCTAAAAATATCGAGAGAAAGATTAAATCTTGTTTTCTCACCTTCTTTACTTTACTTATTTTTTTTTTCATTGCAATTAAATATAAACCGTTCAAAAAAACTACCTCATACATTTAATACGTTTTTTCCACTCGACCATTTCCTCTTAGCCGTGTGGCGATTGTCGATTCTTATTACTTGTTTTCTGCTTGCTGACTATTGCTACATTCAGGAGTTTCTGAATGAGATTTTCAATAAGATCAATTATGTGAAATATTGAAAATTTTTACAACTGCAAAGGCATTCAATTGCTATTGTTTTACGTTTTTAAACATAAATTTTTTGTATTTCTTCTGTCGCTGTCTCTTTTTTCTCTTCTACATTTTTAAGGCCAATTTTGATTTCACATGTTGATATGAGCACAGAAATAAAAATAAAATTTTTATTCTCGCCAACATGCAAATGCAGAACGCAGCAATAATGATGGCAAGAAAACGAAAACGAGGAAAAATGTGCGAGAAGTGCAAAATCGATAAAATAATTACCCAAATTATGCTCCTTATGGGAGGCTTTTGAATCAAGAAATTGTGATAAAGTGCTTGCCATTCGATTGTTATTTAAATTGCATATAAACACTTTTGTTTATTGAACATTGCAATGCATTTTATCTGCGATTTAATTTCGGTTTATTCTCTCTTGCTTATTCAATATTTTCATTATTCTAAAAGAATCGAGTATGACTTTCCATCCTCATGCTCTGTTCAAATATTTTCTTTGTTGCATGGTGCATCATTAGAATTTCCAAACAGTCTGTGTTATTTTACTGATATTGTAGATTTTTTCACCCTAAAAGAGAAGAAAAAAAAGTTTTGTTTAATTTCCATATAGTTTAGAGCAGTTTATAGTATAAAAATTTAATCAAATTTTCATTCTTAGAATTGCAATTCAGCATTACTCAGCGGAATCTAGTTTAACCTAGTTTTATTGAGTTTGAGAATTTTAAATTCATGATTTTTCTATGAGGAAGAAATTCGGTCAGAATGATGATTAAGATTCTCGAAATAGGGATTTATATGAATCCCTAAGCCATTTTGGCCCTGGTTCGAAAAGTTAAATTAATATTTTTATTGTTATTTTTATAATATATATTTTAATGAAATTTTGATGAATGAAGCTGATACTTATTACTTATTACTAAACGCACTCACAAAAAGTGTAAAAAAAAAATTAAAAATTTCAAATAGATTTTCTGATGTCCCAATTAAAAATGAACCTTTTGTAAAACTTACAAAATCAATCGCAAGGGAACTGCCAACGAAAAATCAATTCATTATGTAAATTTTTATGTCGTTGCCATAACCACGATGAAACATTTCAATGCTAATTTATTCAGCTCGCATGCATGAAAATACATTATTTTCCCTAAAAATTGCCTTCGTTACGACACAGCATCAAGCATCGACATCACCACCCTCGCAAAATATATTCATTTTTCTCGTTTATTTTTTGAAAATGTCCAGATTTTCACTTATACATACACATTTCCATGTCATGCTTCGATTATAAATGTGTGATTCGATTATAGCCATTCTATAACATAAAAGTAATAGTAGCCGCTCTCATTCACCCTCGCAATTTTTTTATACTCACATACGTTATGTTATTACGACAGTGAATATCTACACAATTCACCCGCATGGACATAAAGTGATTTGAAGTGAAAATCCTTGATCTCAAAGAAATACGAAGGAGATGAAGAATAAAATATAAAAAAATTTAAATCTTGTGTAAAGGCGATTTAAGACTTGAATAAAAATGTAATTTTTCATTTTATCGTATGTGCCCCACCACCATCCTCAGTGCATGGCAAGTTTTCGAGTGATAAATGATTTTTATTTTTATTTACAGCATAAACTTGATTACATGTATGGATGGAAAGAAAGGTCAAATTGATAAAAAAAAATTGTATATATAAATGTTGTGTGTAGGATGATGAAGACGAGGGATAGACAAGATTTTACACTGAATGTCGAGGAGGGTTGTGAATTATGAAAAGTTTATAAAAATTTTATTTTCATTTTTTTTTTGTGGTAAATTTTTCATTCTTTTGATAATATAATGTAGACTCCGATTATTGTCAATTTTCTCGTTTAACTTTATTTTGTGTGTAAATCGTTTTATGTGGTTGAATTTATTTTATTATATAAATTGTTGTCATGGAGAATTTCATTTTAAATTGAGAAATTAACTGCACAACATGCATCTTTAGATTGAAATTTTTCCCATGTGACATGTGATTAGATTTGGATTCATTTATCGTTCTGTTGATGGATTAACACGAGGATGTGTTGGGTCGAGGATAAATGATGTTTTGCTTCAACTACTTTAATGCGTAAATATTTTGTTTTCAGGTTTCAAAAGAACTTATTCAATAAATTTTGTCATTTTTTAAAGAAATTTTAATTTTTTAATTTTTAAGAGTGCGTTTAGAAAAAAATAGTTTCAAAATTAGAAATTTTTAATTCATCTGAGTTTCGGTTTCTTAAACTGAAAATCAAAACTATAATTTATACTTTGTTGACTTCTAAATGATTCCTAAAGTTTTGAACAATTGAAGTCTGTTTGACAAATTTTCATAATTAAAATTTTACCAAAATTTTACTTGAAACAAAAAAATTTAAAAATTAATTTAGAATTGATTTTTTAAATATTTTTGCAAACAAATTTAAAACTAAATTTTAAACCAAAAATGATTAATTTTAAACAAAGACCCTCAAGAATATTTTGAAATCCAGAAAAAAGTCATGAAGACATAAACCCTATACCATTTATGCTGACTTAGATTACTTAATAATAATGTCTGATAATGTAATGAAGTCATAACTGATATCATTTTAAAGTTAATACCATTTATGCTGACCATTAGCCGTAATAAAAATTTACTTTTTATTCCATCTATTCCAATACAACATAAAAAAATTTTCTCTTCTATTTTATTTTTCATTTATGAGTAAAATTATGTTTTATTTAATACATAATATATGAGAGTAAAAAAGAGCAAGTAGCAAGAAGCAAGAAAAAAATATGAAATTGAGTCGTTATTATTTGTATTTATTGAATCGTTGAATAAATATAAATGAGAAATTTTTCCAATCTTATTAAAATTGCCATCATGGAGATTTTTTTTTCTTGTTCTTTTTCAATCTATGTCATTCTGTAAGGGATCTCATTTAACATTTCTGTTCTTTCGAAAAAAAAAAAATATATAGAAAAAAACTTTGCTTAACGTCAGCAAAAATTGAGAATAATTTTATTTTTATGAAAAAAAATATCTTTTTGTATGTTAGAGTGAGTGAGTGAAATAATATTATTATAGGAAAGGCAGATGGAAGAAAAACTAAGAAAACTTGAATAACAATAGAGGAAATGAAAAAGGAAAAATTTTTGTCGTTGTGCTTCTCATCATGTCGTTCATGCTTCTGACTTTTCGTTCAATTATACCATTCAAATTTTTTGCTGCTTTCACTATTATAGTTCTATTCTAAATATATAAGAAAATATAGAGAAAGGATTTTCCAGACATTTTGTACAGAAAAATTATTGAAGGAAGAAAAATATGTGCACAGTGAAATGTCTTAAGTTTATGTTTTTTGAATTTCTTAAAGATTTTAAGAAATTTGAAATTTTACAAAACCGTTAGAGATTGATCATCTCAGTAATCTAAATTTTTAACTGCAACAATATCAATTTTTCCTAAAGGGCTTCAATTTTTTTTTTTTTTTTTTTGTATGGAAGCAAATATTTTAAGGGGTCTAAATGCTTTTTTTCCTCAAAAAAACCTAGCAAAATGAAGAAATTTTTCTTCGAAAAGGAGAGGTGATCCGGACTCTGGAATTCTTTGGAGACTTATATGGCTATGCCTCTGAATAACAATAAATGGGTCTTAAATTAGATCAAAATTCTCAATTTTAGATTACTCAATAAACCCCCTGACTAACTATATGTCAAAACCTGCTATCGTCCATGTCTAAATGAAAATTAACAGACTAGAGGTAATCGGAAGAGCTTCATACTTAAGCATACAACCTTCACTTATTGTATATACTTAGACTTTTAAAAATCGAAATAAATTTCAGGGATTTTCCTGTATTTTTTTCTGATTTTATTTCCACATCTAACTACAAAAATATCTACATGTATATCCATAAACATACATACAATTCGAATTTCTTAGATAGCAATCATTACAAGCAAAGATGATGAGAAAAGAAGAAAAAGAAAAGGAAAAAAAAAATGGAAAATTTCTCTAAAAATATCATCAACAGTATCAAGAAAGTAAGAATCCCGAGTAGGGAAGATATTGCAATTTTTTTTTTTTTTTTGTGTCAGATATATCGACATTGATGTTGTCATTTCATTGAGAAATGCTTTTCAAGCAGAAAGTTATTTGTAAAATTTGCAATTTTATTTTTTTTTATATATTTTTTTTCGACATCGAAGCAGTCACAACTTAACATTTTTTCCTCTCTGATTGTGAATTCACAAACGCTACAAACCTTCAATAAATGACAAAATGTAAATTGAACACAAAAAAATTTATGCACAGATGGGTGAGTGAGATGGAGAGAAACAAGTTACTCTGTGTGTTAATTATCAATTTTCTGTAATGATAAACACGTTGTTGAGCATTGATTCAAGGCTTTTTTGTTGTATTAGTCAGACATTTTTTTAACAATATTTATGGCATAAATAGACATTGATTTTATATTTTTTTTGCTATTTAAATTTCAAAAATGCGTACTCATTTGCAATGAGCTTTATGTATTCATTCAATTCCATTCAATTAATTAGTTTAAGTTTGCAATAACACCGGATTGAATTTCTAACATTTATTTCATGATCTTAATGAATTCAGTCAATACTTATTATATTATATGAGCATAGCATAATTAATTTTACGACTATCGTTAAGTGAAACACTTAGCAAATATGAATTGAAAATATATATAATATAATTTTAATTATCGTACTTAAAAATCTGAATTATTAATATTAAAACATTTTTTTTTTATTTTTATTATCTCACATGAAATGTCTACTTTATGTTGAAATGGATGAAATATGCTCGTGTATCACGAATGACATGGGGAACTGGTAATTCTAATTTAAGAAGAAATCTGATGGTGGAAAATTGTCTGGAAATTTATTCGCAATTTTTATCATTAATCTAGGAGGTTATGAACTTATGACTTTTATAAAAAATGTATAGTTCAGAGCCAAATTTAAAATTGTCGAAAAAAAGTCAATATAAAGAACTGATCAAAACCAGATCAAAGTTTAAGGTTCGATTCCCGTTCTAATATACAAATTTTCATCCTCAATTTCACTGACATTTTTCTTTTTATTTTAATAATTTCCAAGTTCAAAAATATTTTTTTTTAAATTTTAGGGACTCTTGATTTATTACGTAACACTCTGAGGGGGAAGGGGGGTCCAAAAGTTTGCCACGGTCTATTGTTCTCTACGGTCACACCTGTTTTAGTAAAATCCACAACTAACCTTTTTAAAATTTTTGCTAATAGCAATTTGTTATTTAAATTTTTAATTTCCTTTAGAAATTCTCTTGTTGAAGATTGAAAATCGGTTGACTTTTTATGTACTAAGATATCACATGTCTGCATGGTAATCAAACTTAGAATCATTTCCATATTGTCAATCGTTTCCCAAGAATAATTTCATGATTCCAAAAATTTCATTTCATAGAAAAAAAAAATCACAAAAAAAAATTCATTTCATTTCTGCTGCGTCAAATATTGAATAAAGTCATTCAATTTAACCAGAAAAAAAATCGGAGGACATACAGAAGGAACTATGTACATATGTAAGAGAAAATAATATTGAGATGGACAATATTTGCTATTTGCTCGTGAATAAAATGAGAGGAAAATGTTTATTCAATTCCAAAATTAAATGGATGGCTTTCCTCATCTCTCGAGATATATTCGAGATTTTCTTTTGCTTATCTCATATGAAACAGACTTTATTTCTCCTTCTTTTTAACTTCCTTGATTTTCAATCAACTGAAAATACATTGATGAAAATGAAAAAAAAAATCGCAAATTTTTCAATATATCCACACAGATATTTGGTATATGTCAATTTTGTAGTCTATTATTGTTATTTCAAATGTGAACAGAAATTAAGGACTATGTGTGTTGTGGATATAGATGTAGACATTGTTACTGAAATGTTTTCTTATTCTAACATTTTTTTTTCTTGAACTCATCAGAAATTTTTTAACATTGAACAAATAATCGGAAGGAAAAAATCGAGAATTTTTTTTATATTCACTAAATAATGGACACACTCGACTCAAAAAAAAAGAGCCGAGAGCTAAGTGGAGGACGAGGAGGAAAAACTTTCCTCCTACATTTAAAAAATGGAATCTTTTTTTTCTTGCTAAAGAAGTCGACATACGCACATGTATACATGCTTAGATGTACATATATACACATCAAATTAAATGAAATTGAAAATGTTCATTGGAAATTCATATAATATAACAAAAAGTTAAGTTGATGCGTGGCTTGATGGGGATGGGATTAAAACGCATTTAAAAATGAATATTGAAAAATTTGAACTTGAAACAAGAGAAACGTTTGAAATTTAGAATGTCAAAAGGGGGTTACATAAATGTAATTAAGTCTACTTCGATCAAATTTTTAGTGAGATGAATGAATTTAAATTTTAAAAATTTCTGTTCAACAAATTAGTCATGCAAAACATTTTTACTGATGTATAGAATCAGAAAAGTTAATTTTTTTTTTTTTCTAAAGAACAAAGGAAAATTTTAAGAAATTGTTGCTGGGCAAAATGAAAATCTTCAAAGACATTTTCAAAAAAATCCAACTCAATAAAAAAAGAATACAAAAAAAAAAGAAGAGAAAAATTTTATACAATACATAAGATTATGTATGTTTCAAAGTTGATAAGGCGAATGCGAGCCTTTTTAGATTTTTTTTTTTATTCTTTTACAATTTCAACTTATTTTGCTGACCCTTAAAAAAATTTTCTCTTCTTTCACATTATTATTTCATTTTATTTTACTTCTTTATATGTACATGCTCGTGTGTTCAAAATAAAAGGGATAGTCGCGTACATCGAACTTTGCTGACGTGCTTTGAAAATAATTTTGTTTAAAGTAGGAAAATAAAATCGCATTTTTGAGGGGTTTAAAAATAATTTGACACTTTTTGCAATTCTCATTTTCAAAGAGAATTTTTTCTCGCAATTTTTTTACGTTGAATTCTAAGCCGTTTCCCCCACGATACACAAAATAAAAATTACTGCCGAAACATCATTCAAAAAGAGAAAATAACATGAAAATCGTCTTAAAGTTCATGACCATTATATTATACATTCTTCGACTCGTGTCCTTTTTCATCAATTATTCAATGTTTTTACTTCTCTTTTTTTATCTATAAACATTTTCGACATACATACACAAGGAGGATGAAGAAAAAATTTTGTTTTTTTAAAAAAATTGTATGCGATAAAAACATAACATTGATGGGTTTAGGCATTAAGTAAAAATAAAATATCGAATAAAAGGAGGATGAAGTTAGAGATGTGAAGGGGAGAATGTACATATTCTCGAGAAAAATTTGGAAAAATGTCCATCAATTTCTAATGTAAAAAGGGAGCATTGACTGTCAGATTTTTCCTTCCTTTATGGACATTTATTTTTATTTATGAAAACAAGAACAGGAAGTTTAGTGAAGGTGCTTAGTGTAGGCGTACTTTTTGAATTATTTAGGGGCTGTTTAAAATTGGTTTTTGAATTATTTACGAAGTTTTGAATAAGGCTGATTGCAAGGTAATGGGGATGATTGGGTAGGTAAACCATTTTTTGGAATAAATTTTGAATTTTAATGAAATTACACCACACAACCTATAATAAATGATTAAATAGCTACTCAATTGTGAGAATTATGTATAACCAATTTTTTACATGAATACAAAGGATTTGCATCGTTGTAATTTGTCCTACATTGATCAAAAACCAACTGGTTCCACAAATTGCACAAAAAATATCTTGAAAATAAGGGGCTCGGTAAAATTTTAAACTTTGAACTACGTGGACTATATTGAAATGATGCCTTGAAAAAAATTAAAAATTTGAGAAAACTTCATTTCTGAGTATTTAATTAAAATTCATTAAGTCTCCAATAATACCGTAATACAAATTTTTCCCCATCTTACCTCCTTAAAGCATTGAAATCTTTCACTTCACTTTCTCTAAACATCTTCACATTTCCGCAGCCATTTTGAAAAATTTAAATTTAAAAAAACTCAAACCCAAAAGAATATTCAAATCATGCTGGAAAATGGAGACTTTTTAGTGAGCACATGAGAAATGGAAAATGATTGGAAAGTTAAACGCACGCACAATTTCGTTATTTACCCTTCCATTTCAATTGTATTCATCCCTAATCATATATACCTATAATATAAAGCACATCATCATCATCATTTTTATTCCTTTACTCATTTTTCTCTTACAATAATCAAATATAACATTATATCGTAGTGTACGGATGTGTATATATGTGAAGCATACATTCTGTGAATGATAAATGCAATTTTTCTCCTTTCACCCGTTTCAACCCCTTACAGCTATTTTTATATTATATACAGTAACATCAGCACAGCACATTTCCATTGCAATAGTGATTTTTATGTTTACGTTTATTATTCGAAATTCGCAATTATTATTTATCTTTTATGAAATGAGCGTTGAATGGAAATTGGTGCCATTGTGAGGCATTAGAGCATTAGATAAGCAACAAACATTAGGATTCTTAATAATTCACTTCTCATACTCATATTCTCCCCTTACTCATTATGTTCTATGCTGAACACCTCCAGATAAGATTCTCTTCATCCATCCATGGACTTTTTTATGTACATGTTCAGGTATCTCTCAAGCACCATAAAAGTGGAATTATATTGCAACTAGAAAAATGAAAATGACCGTCTCAAGTGTCTATCATGTCAAGAAGATTTTGCTGCACGTTTTTATCTCGAATGCAGGCACCAAAATAACAATCCCTTAGTACATATCCATATATGTATACCATTGAATGTGTGGCAAAAGAGTGAGTTTATGGTATAATGAGAGGGTGGATGAATAAAATTAAAACTTATCATGTCGTAGCAGATACGCAGCTGAATAAAATGAGAGAAGGCAAGAATATATAAATGCTGCATAAAAATAATATTACACATTATCTAGAGTTATTATTTATGGATCTTTCGACTCATTCTATCGTACTTTTGTACACACATAAAAAGTATTCAGCATATATAAATGTATGGACACAAAAAGCAATTATGATGCCTCCAGTCCATATGTGTTGAGATTTTTTTTCTTTTTCTTCTTTTCTCCCTTTCCTTTATCATATTTAGAATGGAATGAAAATGAGTAGAAAAGTCACATTAAAGTTAGATGTTTGGAAGTTTAAATGGAAATTAAAAAAACTAAGGATTGGACAGAAGATTACAAATCTTATTTTCTCTTGCTATAAGGGGCCGTTCACTTAGTAGTAAAAATTTTTTCATACAAAAAACGTAACAAGGGGGAAGGGGGGGTCTAAAAAGTCATTTTTTTGCGTAGCGTATTAAGTGAATGGCCCATAATTATCAGTCTCCTTAATTGCTTAATACCTAGCTATGATTTTCTAAGTATTTAATAATTCTTGTATGTTAATAGATATCACTTATGAATAACCTCATTAAGGATCGTTCACTTGTGACATCCATCAAAATCTTGGATTTTTAGATTTCACAAAAATCCAATTGTTTAAAACTATTACATAGCTCACCCCCCCCCTCTTCCCTTAATCACTACAAATCAAATTTAACCAGTGAACTACTCTTAAGATTTTCAATGATTCTTGTTTTAATAAAAAATGAAGCCTCTCTAATGACACAGTCAGCCATAATTAAATTAAATCCCCAATCATCTAACCACAATTGCACTGAAAATAGTTTTGCTGCCACCGAATAGAAATGAATATTTCCATTTTCATGTGTGTTTGCGCTTCTTTTATGGTTTTCTTATTTTTTGCATAGGAAGTAGAATGAGGTAGAGGAGAAAATAGCATAAAAGAAAAGTTTTTCATATTTATGTTTGTATTATAGAAAGAAAAACGAAGACTCATGTTTTCCATACAAATAACCTAGGAGATATTTGAGAATTACACTTTTATGAGTATGAGAGTGAGTAAGAGACCTGGAGATGTAAATATATATTTATGTATATGAAGGAACGAGTGGAAAGAAGAATAAGCGAAAATTATTCATTCTATATTCAAGAATAAAATTAGCAGACAAGTGTGATAAAGCCAACTGCAACCGTAGAGACGATGAAGGATAGAGGAAAGAAAGGAAGATGAAGAAACAGCATCAGGGAAAGTTATGCATAGATGGAAAAGTTTTTTTTGCAGATGAAAATATTGCTCATAAATTATGTATGAATAAATATATCATCAGCGAGACTTGCACATACATCCATACATCTCCGAGATGAATTTATCTCAAATTTTCATAATATACGGGAGAAATAAACTTCTTATGTTCATGTCAACCCCACATGTATACATCACATAAGCAATTTTCGGTATAAAAACATGACAATTTCAATCGCAAAAATATGTTCAATGTAAATATTTCCCTAAAAAATTTTTTTCTTCCTTTCCTTTTAAATAAACATTGTAAAATTACAACTTTGCTAACATTGAGTAAATAAATCGCATGTATCGGTCCGTTGCTCTACAATTTTTTATAGCCACGCAACATTTGACATCCATTGAAAAACATTAAATTGAGTTTTACTCTCGATTTTATTTTCTGTCTATACACAAATCAAATTATGTTTCTTTTATTATCATAATGTATTTCTACATCTCTTCTATTTTTTGTGATAAATTTACTGCTATTGTTGTGAATTTTTTATTTCGCATGGCATTTTTTTAAATCACTTCTTCAATCCCCTTTCTGTTGAATTTTTTATTTTATTCTTCTTCGTCTCACTCCATTTCGAGTGGTTATGGTTATATGATTACAAAATAAAGGGATGAATTTTCATATTCACACCGTTTCACGTTGTGAATATATTGATTTCGATACACTTGAAAAATCGTTTTTTTAGTTTTTTGGCGCCAAAACTCAAAATTTTCATAAACTGTTCGGTGTGAAAAGTTCGGCCTCAAAATTATCTACAAAATACAAAAAACCGCATTGAAAATGGTTTTGATACCTCGGTGCACGACGCAAAATAGTGGTGGTGTGACTTTACCAGCAAGTTTGTTAATCGCACAACTCAATTACGAAAAAATAATTTTTTGTCAAAAATGTCTTAAAATGTGCGCATTATCACTCAAATGTGCTGCTAACATATTGGTGCTGATTCATGTAGATAGATCTGAGAAACTAACGAAATAGTGTGTTTTTTGAGCATATTTTAGCCGATTATTGCAAAATACATTTAAAAAATTTCACACAAATTGAAAATTGAACTTTTTTGATCAGAATCAATAAAATAAGAAGTTTTGTTGAGAAAAATACAAAAAACTTTTTTAGTCACCAGTACACCCTCTACAATATAAAATTTTTAAAAAAATCGTATGGCTCACTGTATGGATGGATTTTTGTAAACTTTTTTGTATTTGATCAATAAGTTCAAGAACTTTTATGGAAAAATAACAAAAATATTTTTAAATTAATTTTAGTTGGTCAAAAAGTCGAAAAAGTTCAAAAAATCGGCATTTTTGGGATGTTTCACCCTCCTGTACTTACAGTTCAGTCTTAAAAATTCCAGAAAGTTGTGATTATTGTAGCTTATAAATAGACCTAAAAGACGTACACACATTGTCATATCCAAAAACATCAATTAGTGCTTCAAAATTGAGTCCAAATGTGAAAATTTTCGATTTTCTTAGCAACTTATGTTTTCAATCTTATGCAAAGCGAAGCTTTGCTGACCCAATTGAGTTCTAATCTTCAATCTTATGCAAAGCGAAGCTTTGCTGACCCAATGGAGTCTTAATCTTCAATCTTATGCAAAGCGAAGCTTTACTGACCCGATCGAGACTTAATCTTTAATCTTATGCAAAGCGAAGCTTTGCTGACCCGATTGAGCCTTAATCTTCAATTTTATGCAAAGCGAAGCTTTGCTGACTCGATTGAGCCTTAATCTTCAATCTTATGCAAAGCGAAGCTTTGCTGACCCGATCGAGACTTAATCTTCAATCTTATGCAAAGCGAAGCTTTGCTGACTTGATTGAGCCTTAATCTTCAATTTTATGCAAAGCGAAGTTTTGCTGACCCGATTGAGCCTTAATCTTCAATTTTATGCAAAGCGAAGCTTTGCTGACCCGATCGAGTTCTAATCCTCAATTTTATGCAAAGCGAAGCTTTGCTGACCCGATGGAGTCTTAATCTTCAATCTTATGCAAAGCGAAGCTTTGCTGACCCGATTGAGCCTTAATCTTCAATCTTATGCAAAGCGAAGCTTTGCTGACCCGATTGAGTCTTAATCTTCAATCTTATGACCCGATTGAGAGTTTTGGAACGGTGTGAATATGCACATGAAGCGTGATCCGCTTCATTACTAGTTTATTTTCATTTTCTCTCGATTATTTTCAGTTACATATTTTGTTGCCATTTTTTCAATGAATAAAAAAATCAAAAAAAAAATAATTTTTTGAAAATTTTGGTTCATTCTTTGGTATTAAGTTTCACACTTTGTCTTTGTTGCAATTTAGTTTTTGTATGTTTCCAATGTTTACATCTCTTTGCAGAAGAATTTATGGCAATTAAACTGTATTAATTTTTAAACAGTAAATAAAATTGCAAGGCTCAGACACTCAAAAAAATCCAATTAAATCCAATTTTTCATACAAATTTTAAATTTTTTACAATTTTCCAATTTTTAGTTTGAGAGTCTGAGGTTCTTTATTTTAAATGTCAAAAACTAAAAATTATCAAGATGAGTTCAAATTTTGTGTAAAGATACACAAGAGAAGATGAATTCAAATTTAAATCAAAAGTTTTTTGTTAAAAAAAAGGTTGAAATCTTTCATGATTCAAATTTCATCGAAAATTTTTTTAATTCTTTAATTCTTTTTGACTTTCATAACATACTTTTCTCTCCAAATTTCGTGATTCGATTTTAAAATTTTAATCAACTTTTTATTTCCATTTTTACATAAATAACAACATTAATTTTCCCTTTCAAGTTTCAAAATGCGCTTATAAGAAATCAAAACAGCAAGCAACCATTCAGCTATCAAACTTTTCATTTCTATTCTCTGATTTCATTTTCATTTTCAATTTCATTTAGAAATTGAAAAAATACGAAAAATCTTGCAATAAACTTTTTTTTAGGTTAAATTTTTGTCATTCAGCATTAACAATGATATTTGACAATCAATATTCAGTATAGGAGAAAATTTCTTCATTTAATTAAAAATATTTTCAACTGATCACAATTTCATGGTTGATGAATGTCCATATCAGTATGAATGTATGTAGAAGAAGTAGAATAGAAAATAAAAGGAAAATCAGAAGGACACTTGAAAATAAGCAAAAAGGAATCTAATCAAATTGAAATTCTTTCTCTTTCCTCACAACTTTTTTCATTTTTGTTATTTTCCATCCTCGTTGAAAACGCTTGAAGGATCAAATTAATTAAAAATTGAAACACAAAAATCGTATGAAGAATAGCAATCCACTTGGAGGGTAAGAAAAAGCCAATTTGATGGAGATGAATGATGGACTTGAACGTATACAAAACTTGAAAGAATTTTCTTACATTTAAAATCTTTCAAATTATTTTTCCTTTTTTTGCTCATTCTCAATATCACAACACAAATAAAAGGAAACGGAAGGACGTTCAATGTTGCGTAAAAAACGAGAATTTTCATTTTTTGTTAAAATTTTGCCATGTAAGCGAGGGCATTAGAAGGAGATATTGTGTGTGATAAGCACATTTTGCTGCTGTTTTTTGCTTCTTTGAAAAGGAACAAAATTTAAAATTCCAATCAAAATTGATCCCCAATTAAATTAGAAAAGAAGAGAGATGGAGAAGAATGTAATAAATGGACGGCTCGTCCTGTTTGAAGAGGATGATGATAATGATGGTGATAAAAAAAATTGAAGTTTAGAGCGCTTACTATCATGTTTACAAATTTTTAAATTTCATATTCTAAATTTTGACTTAAAATCCTCCAGAAAAAAATTCATTCAGAACTTCAAATTTTTATTTTTAACCGAAAAGTTCAGCATTTTTCCTTTCCTAAAAATACCTTTTGCTAAATATGGCCATTTTTGACCCCCTGGTCGTAATGAATTTTGCATGTAACGTTTAAAAATTCAAAAACCTAGAAAACATAGGTCCAGCTAACCAGCCTACCATTAAGTCAAATCCATTGAAATTCTTTAATCAAAAATAAAGCTTGTAAAAGAAGAAGAAGGAATGAAGGAAATCCTCGAAATGAAATGAACTGAATACTTTAGCATGCTTTCGAGATTCGATTTAATTAATTACGCTTTTAAAGAAATAAATTTAAACAGCAGAAAAGAGCGAGGCAGCAAAAATTTTATTTTTGTTGACGAGGGTAGAATTTCGCATATACACGAAACATAAATGAATGTTTCAATATGAGAAGCGTGGATGAAAGTATGTGTCATTTGAAATGAAGAGTAAGGAGAGGGAAGCGCTCCACGAAACAGAAAGATATAAAAACTGGCATATTGGACCTTCGCTCTTTTCGGAAATGAAAATTCCAATTGACCAATAAAAAATCCTATCTCAAGCCGAGTGCTGAACAATAAATTTTGCTAACCAAATCCTCGAATAAATATTATTATTATTGTTATATATTTATTAGTTGCCATATTTTCTCTTTTCTTGCTCCTTTCCTACACAAGCGAATTATTAGGAAACGGCCATAATTTTTATTTATTTCACAATAAATCGTGCAAAATTGTAGAGAGCTTCTCCCAATAAAATTCATTTTTATTTATATCGCGCTCCACAATCAGCTATTGCTATAATGTGACCATATTCATCGTCCGAAATGCTTTTTACTTGGATTAATAGTAAAAGTACGTGAACGCATCTTTGACAAAATGCTTTAAATGTCCATCGATAGACAGTTAATTACACAAAACTCGACTTTTTTATATTTTTCTTTAAATCTATTCCTTACACTACCATTCATGATGTAAGATATTGTTAAGGGAATATACAATAATTTATGTCATACATGGGCATAAATTCATAGATTTTCATTTTCCACTCTCTGCTGTCCATTTGCACGAAGGAATCCCAAAGCCAAAAATTGCGGAAAATTATTTTGAAATTTTTTTTCTCCTTCCGTGCATCCTCAAGGGATAAATTTAGATGAGAGTAAGTTGGAATAATAGAATGAGAAAAGGCGATTGCGAAATTTATCTTTGTAGACCCGAAAATGAAATAAATGCGGCAATTTATATGCGCTTTCTATGCTGCCATACATAACTCATATTTCCCAGGATTTTCCAATTTCATATTTGGATTATATTGTATGTATACCTCTCGACTATGACCGTTACATGTTATCATCAACATGAAATATTTTTTCAAGGTTTCTTCTCTTCCTCCATCCCTTATATTGTCCATATACATAGACCCATTGAGAATTGGTTAATATAACACTCTATGACTTCTTATCTCAAAGAAGATTTTTCTCCTTCTTTCATTCTTGCCCAAAAAACATATAGACACTTAATTGCCCACTATTAATGTACATTAGAAGTGCTGTTACCTCCATCTCATACTTATTTCCACATTTTCTTTTTCTTTCGTGCGTTTTCGTGTGACTAGAATTTTTGCAAATGTTTTTTGGGGGTTTATGTTCAATTTGTCTATCTTTTAAGGATGAGAATTATAGTTTGGATCTCGATTTACAGAAATTTAGGTTAGTTTGTAATCAATTTTAGGGATTTTTTTGTATTTGCTCTCACTAAATGTCTCATTTTCAACAAGTAGAATTTATATGAAGATTTTGTACAATTTTAGCTTATTGACTAAAAGTATGAGCTGTCAAATACTGCGGATCCTCTATTTTAATAATCAAAATTTTTCACAATTTTCTGATTAAGGAGATTCTGTTAGAACACAACAATTACTCAAATCAAGGTCCCAAGTGCTTAATTTTCTTATTTAAAAGATGATCGTTAAATTTATAAGTTTAAATATCATCATAATAAGAAATAATTGAATCCAATTGAAAAATCGACTCAATCTAGGATTTGAACATGAGATTGTAGATTAAAAATCATTTACTTAAGATATTTAATGTAAAATCTTGAGTATTTAAAACAGATTTAGCTACACACAAATCGAGATCAAAAAGTCGAGTTTCTCTTCTTGAATCACACAATCCTTTCCAAAATGCGTCTCTACCTCACAAAAAAAACCAATCATTCCAACTCGAATTATTTCACATTTATTTCTTCTTTTGTATTGATGTTTTTATGTGATCAACACTTGAAGTGATAGTAAGGTTGCATATATGTTCTTATGTAGACAATTCTATCCTTAAGGGACAATAAAAAAGGCTATTAAGCAGCCCACTACAACAACATCGTGATGATGCGTTATTATTGTATGGATGGTGTTGGTGGCAAATGAGAGGCAGCCGCATCTAAATATGTCAATTAATAATAATTGTTACATTTACTCACACTCATGCAATGCATATCCTATGGCGTTTTGAGTTCAATAAAAAAAAATATACAAAAACAAGGAGGAAAATGTGGAAAATTTATGACCATTTAACTTCCGTCTTAAATGCCATCTCATTATGATAGTATTTGGATATAAATATGAATGAATCGAAAGGAGAACTTAAGGGCATTTGAATAAACGTAGATGTAAGTTAAGAAGTGAAAAAATGTGACATAATCTACCAATAATCTCTGGCATGCGTCCAGTTTCTATCTGAATGATAAAAAAGCAGTCACACAGAGCATAGAGTGAGTTAAAAAAATTGCAGGACGACAGACGTAATCGCCAGAAAATAAATCAACCCCTCATCATCATAAATGAGCTTGCACAATCAAGAAATTGCATAAGAATGAATGGATGGATATTCCACCCTTAATAAATATGTATCTATAAATGTCTATCAAGTCGACAGGATGGAGAGAAGCAAACAAGAGAAATTCATTTCATATTCTAATACGATATTCATGTGTGACAATAATAATGATACATAATCATAAAAATAAAAGATATTTTTTATGATTTTCTTTCTCTCTTCCAGCATTCCTTCGAGGGATACACAAAAAAAAATCTAAAAAAAATGTCTTATTTTTCTTTCGTTCTATCCACGCCACTCTTCCGCATTTTCCCTTTCTTTATGCTACTTCTGCTGCTGCATAGCAATATATATAAAAATGTTGAAGAGACGGGAGAATGAATGATAAAAAACAAGTGATGGAAAATGTAATCGAAGAAGTTATGGCTCTTGAACTTTAATGTCCTTTTCATCTGACGTTATTCTTTATTATTTTTCTCTTTTTTGTCATACAAGCTCGATGATTTTTATGCTTTTGCGTTGATATGAAAATGTTTCTTTTTTTGGTAGAAGATGTGCCATATCAAATTGATATGATTTTTTTATGTTAAATCCCTTCCTTCAATAGATTTTTTTTTGTTCTTATCAAGGTGGTGCTGTAATGCAAAATAGTCAACTGAGGTCAAAATTTGTAACGTTTAGGAGTGGTTTCTAAGATTTTTTTACTCCCCATACAATTTTCTAGAATCCCATAAAAAATCTGTTACGGCCTGGAGGAGGTCATTTTATAAGTTATAAACTTAATGAACTTAAAAATAAAATTGAGAAGAAAAACAAATATTTTGGGAATCAAAACTTTAATCAGAACTTAAACTTTATCAAGACTCAAAAAATAATTTTTTTTATCCAAATTTTGTCCTTAAATCATTTTAATCCAAAAACTTTTAAAAATTGTCCAATTTTCTGATTACTGTCTAGGTCTTGAATTTAATTTATTCCTTTAAATTTTCACATTTCATGAAAAACTTTCTCATTTTGATTGAAAAATTTCTTCAAATTTTAATTTTCTTCAAACTTGTCTTAATTTCATCAAAGTAGACTGTTTTACTTTGAAGTACCACCTTGATACTTACTAAATTATTTGCTTCCTTTTGTCTTACCTAAGCACCAGAATTTATTTAATCCTATTAAATGAGTCTCCATGACTTGCTCTGTATCACGTCCAATCACAGACTGTTTTGATTGTTGAATGTAGACATGCTATTTTGCATATTTCCTTCCAATCGCACGAAACAATAAAAAATTTAAAATCCATTTTGTGAGGGAACTCGTGTTGCTGCCTGTTTGACAATCGGCAATGAAATGGTGAAATTCAACTCTGATATTGCTTTTTTAACCCTTTGCGTTCTTCTATCCCTTTTTTATTTCCAATGATGTTTAGCATAATAAAAAAGGGTTGATTTTTTAAGTTATTGGAAATTTTGGAACGAACGATTTTTGTTTTGTAGAAATTTTACGCAAAAGTCGCAGTTTTGCTGAAGGATTTATTGCTGAAAGGTGATTTTGAGATTTTATTGAAAATTTTAATAAATATTTAGATAAGTTAAATTATTAAAATTTAATTAAGTTAGGTAATTAGAAATGTCAAAAATTTTGAAAACGACAAAAAAATGTTTCGAAATTGATTATTTGTCTTTGAAAATCGGTAAAAATTGGAAGTTAATCAATAGTGTATTTAATTTCGAAGTCAAATAAAAAAGTTCTGCTAATAAAATTGTACAAAAAATTTAATAATGAGTTAAATAAATTTAAAAACTTTAAATTAAAAAGAAAAACTGTTTTTATTTTAACGGATAAAATAAATTCAAAAAATTGTCTTAGCTAAGACACACGAAACATATTTTCTACGATGATATAAATTATATCACATGCATCTATGATATATAAATATGACATAGTTTTTATAAAAATATGATGATATTTTAAGCAATTACAAAGACATAAAATATATATCCCTGAATTTACCGGAGCTTACAATATAATGTAACAATTTGGTCAAAAAAATCAAAAAAAAAACTACTCAAAATTTTAAATTTCCAAATTTTTGATTTAACGGAAATCTTACGACATGACGACACCCTGATCAGTAAATTAAAAAATTTCACTCTTTGATTATGCACAGTCAAATTTAGCAATAAACCTCAAAGATAAGCAATCGTATTTGCATTAATCAATTCATACAGTTCAGTAACCTTTTAATCAATGCATTATCGTGTGATCGTCGCATGTTTTTTCGTTGGCTCGTCTTCTAAAATAATCAGTAATATGGAAGTATTCACGTTCAATCTAGTCCATACATGAAAAATAAATATTTTGTTCATTTCATTCTCTTTTTAGGTACTTGCTTTTTACTTGCGTTTTAAACCCAAAAAATTATTCTTAAAGAAACAGAAACTTCATTTTAATTTTCAAAAATCTGCAAAAATCTGAAAAACACAATTTTTTAAACTTCAAAGAAATACGTTTGAATATTATCATAACAAATTTTGGCCACCTGAAAATTAAATTTTGCATGTACATGACTTTAAACTGTCTTCTAGCTCTTAACAGAATTCAACTAAGGCTAGCATCAAACAAGTTTCAAATTTGTTTCTTTAATAAAAAAAAACAATTCCTTTACACCGGCACAGTCACAAACAAAGATGATGAAATTGATGGTATTTTTTACAGCAGACTGTTTGCTTCCAGTTTAGCAACTGTTTTCAAACTGAACACAATCGTTCCACTATCAGTTGAATAATATTCTCGATTAAAGTTTTTTATAGATTAAAGGGTGCAACAAAAACTCAGAATAGACAGAAAAAAAACTCGATTAAATGTGTCAATTTCCAATGTGAATCTTAAACTTAAATTTCATTGCAAATCGTGCCGTATAATTTGTCATTGAGTTTAGATTAGCATTAAAAATTTTTAAGTGCGTCAAATGTGAACAAAAATAGCATCACGAGAATTACAGACTAAATTATAGCAGACAATAAACAAAATCTGACAGTAGTCACGAAACAAAACAGTTTTAAAAGTTATGATACTTAAATGTTGAGCCTGAAATCATGTCAAAGATAGCAAAATGAGATAACAAAAAAATGCAAACATCCAGTTCAAGTTCAAAAGAATTTTAATTTTTTTTTTTCACTGAAAATATAAAGCTTTATTTCTCTCTGTGATTCTGTTATCAACAAATGTGTTACATAATTGAGGATTTTCCTTCCAAACTTAAGATCATAAAAACAATAAAGAAAATTCTGAACAGCATAAAATTCATGACTAGGCTTTCTCGCTATCGGGATCGGGATCGGGAAATCCCGGGAAATCCCGATCCCGAAAAATCCCGGGATCCCGAAAATTTTCGGGATCGGGATTGAAAATCCCGATTTTAACCATTTGCATATTAAAATATTTTTTTTTAACTTTTTTTCTTCAAAAAAAAATTTTTTTCATTTTTTTAAACTGAGTATTTAAAGAAACATTCACTTTAAATTTTATTAAAATTAGTGTCAGTTAAAATTTAGTGTCATTTGATACTTCATTTTGTTAAAATTTTAAAAAATTTGGAAAATCAACCAAAATTCGTAAAAATCTAATTTTTTTTAAAAAAAATATATTTTTGATACTTAGAAAAAAGTTTTTATCATGGTTAAGATAATCAAAAATTGACTTTAAAATTAAACCTTAATTTAGAAAAATATTATTTTAAAGACTTTATATAATAATCTAAAAACAATTCTTTAAATTAATGATACTTTCTAAAACATACATTAATATGAAACTATAGAAATAAATTTACTAAATTTTTAATTTTGTAGTTTATTGAACCATTAATGACCAATTGTAACAAAATTGTATCAGAAATATGTTGCCCAAAAAAATAAAAACTTTTAAAAATTAATTATCTTCATTCAAATATTAAAATTGAATATAAAATCCACATAAATTTTTCAAAAATATTTTTCGGGAAATCCCGGGATTTCCCGGGAAATCCCGATCCCGATCCCAATCCCGAAAATCAATCGGGATCGGGATTTCGAGAAAGCCTATTCATGACTTGATTGCCTTAAAGTTCCTGAATTTGAACATTATTATTCTTTTTGCAATACTTTTGAAGACTCGTAAATGATCAATAATGAAGGTTCAAGTCATCAAACAGCCACTCAATAGCTGTAGAATTTTCATACTGTTGAGAATAATCTCTTCCTTTTTTTGCTAAAAAATTTTCTATAAAATTAATTATGCTAATAAATATATCAGTGTATATCTTTTTTGTTATGCACACATCTTCAATTGACATTTAATGAGATTGAATTGAATCAGTTTCTGGTAAAATGACGAAAAAAATGGAAAATTCAAAAAATAAAAATTTTTAAAAATATTTCGAAATTGAAGTCTTTATAATCAAAATCATAATTTTGTGTTGATATGCTATCAATTAGGATTAAATTGGATGTCTTTTTCTGTTAAAAATCTTGCCTTATTGTTGTTCAATATTTAGAAAAAAAATATTGTAAGCAGCATATCATTAAAAATTCAATAAAACTGTGATTTTAATCTTTTGAATGAAATTACAGGGGGTCCTCGATTTGAACAGATTCGATTTGAACAACCAAAAATTTTCCATACAAAAATTCAAATTTTTATTTTTAACGGCCACTTTTCATTTGACATTCCATCTGAGACTTCAAGTTCAAGTCCATACTACACATCATAATCCAATCCTATTTGTAGATGATTTTGATTATAACAGATTAAAGTCAATAGATTAAGAAATATATTTTTTTGTGATATAATATTTCTCTATGGCATGGACATTTTTAATCTAAAATATAAGTAGTGTATGTATATATATCCTTTATGTCTATTAACGATTCATTCTCTAAATATATATATGTGTATATTTTTAATTGTGTTATAATAATTTTGAAGAAAAAAATGTCTAAAGTTGCATTTCATATTCGAAACGTGTATAATCTACGCTTTATTTAAAGTATTGTCCTCTTATTCAGTTCATTTTCCTTACTTTTAAATTATTATGTGTTATTCCTTTAAATATTAAAGATTCTGAAATCTTCATTTTCGGAAATTTTGGCAAATTTTTATACCAAAAAATCAAGGAATCTTGAATAATGACAAAATTCATTTGATTTTTGAGCATAGGCAGCACAAATGGAGTTCATATGTTGTAGTGAATATGGAATTCTTTTAAGGAGGTTGAATTGTTGTTTCTTTTTTTTGCAAAGCATAAGAGTTAACAGGAAACATTGAGCCAACCAGGTAATAAAAATGGAATATTTAAATGACCAAATATGTGTAATGTCATTTCATTCCATTCTTGTACCATCGGGTTTACAAAGAAGCCGAACAAGATAAAAATATTTTTTTTTTCTAACTCTTCAATTTGGGGATTAATAAAGTCCAATTTCCTTCCACCCAAAATCATTCTTTTACCATATGGCTAATAATTTTTTATGTCCTTTAATTTGAAGATATTCAGTATGTGTAATTAATATTTAAATCAATAGCTAATTAGATGCTAACAGATCAATAAAAAAAAACTTAAGTGCATGGAAAATAATTTTTCGCACTTTCGTTTCTTCATAAAATTATTTAACAAAAAAGAATTATCATTGACTTATCACTTCAACTAATTAAATACAGATACACACTTGTGTGTTGTACATCCGTATTAATCGATATGACTTATTCGTCTTCCAAAATTAAAACTTAACTTAGTCAACTAAACTAAAATCTTAATTTTCATTTAGAAACTTATTTTTGTATGTTATTTGTGTTGTTTGTTTGTAGTGGAACGCCTTCTTCTGTTGATCGGATTTCTTGTAGTGGAACTCCATTTTTCTCTGGTGGGTTATTCCATGGCTATTTTTTTTTAAGGAAGACAAAATTTATGTAAATTATGCATTCAGATTCCTATTCCTTAAAAAATCTTACCTGTAATTCTCCTTTGCCTAGTATCACAAATGACAAACATCCGACCAAGTATGTTACAGAAACGATTGCGAAGATAATTTGCCATTGTCCGTATGTATTCTGTATGTGAAGAATTAAAATTAATTTACTGCTAAATAATTCGACCTTTACTGCTCAAAAAATTCATCAAAAATACACTTGGAAGTATTTTTTGTACTTTGTACAACAGTAATATAATTCATTTGACTTCCAGACGTATTCCTTAACATTGTTATAGACTGTTTTTTTCGTAAGAATATTCTGAAATACTTTTCAAACTAAACCTTATCTCAAGGATCAATTTGAACCACATAAGGTATCGTTCATTTATTACGTAACAAAATAACGGTCATATTTCAAAAAAGAACAATGGAATTCTCAGAAATTCTATTGTTCTCCTCTCGACCCCCCCCCCCCCCCTGCGTTACGTAATAAGTGAACGAGCCCTAAGTTAAGCATCAAATTTTACTTACATTTTCATAAGTCAAGACTCCAACCATCCATGCTGATACGAAACCACCAAAGCTGCTAAGCGTATTTGCCATTCCGAAAATTGTTCCTGAGAAGTTTGGTGCAATATCTAATCCATTGCCAAGATAACCAGCAGTGACAGCTCCGTTAAGTGTAAGAGCGATGGTAAAAATGGTAATAGCCCATACTCTGCTATGTCCGAAGAAGATCAACAAAAAGAAGAAGAAGCTTGGTGTTCCAACGGCAAATGCTGTAAATGACTTTCGTGCAACTGTTGTCGTTATCTTTCCACGATTTCTCAAGTAGTCAGCAAAGTGTGATGCAACAACAGACATTGCGTATTTGCCAAAATATGGAAGTGATGAGAGAAGACCATTGGATTTAATATCATAATGAAGGATTGATTTCATGTATCCAGGCAATTGATTAACAACGAGGAAATATCCAAAAACACTAGCACCATGAACCAAAATAATTGCCCAGACACATGGAGCAGTAAGAATCTCCTTCCATGGGACATATGATGGCTTCTTCTTTGAGGTTGTTGATCCAATTGCATCTTCAATTTCTTTACGTTCTTCTGGTGAGATTCTTGGATGTTTGGCAGGTGTCTCGAAGATCAATAAGAACCAGCAAATTGACCAGAAAACTCCAATACCACCTAATTTTGAGGTTATGGATTATTTAAGGATCAAATTTAATAAGCCTGAATATGAACTTACCTGTCAAGTAGAAGACACTTTCCCATCCAAACCATGAAATGAAGTATCCACAAATTGGCATAGTTAAAGCAGCACCTAAAGCTGATGCCATCATATTTGACATGAATTTAGATCTATCCATAGGTTTGACCCATACTGATGCCATTGGAACGATTGATGGCCACGAAGCTATTGTAAATCAAAACAATTTGATTAATTAATCAATTCTATTGTCTATGACTGGCTAGATTAAATGATAATTACCTCCTAACATGAAACCCAATACAGCTCTCAAAACGACCATAGCTTTATATCCCATATGAGCAGTTATTGGAGTCACTAATGTAATTATACTAGCCCAGAACATACTATGTCCAAAAACTCGATGACCACCGACCAATTCAGCAAGTCGTCCACCAGGCAATTCAGTCAGTACATAACCCCAGAAGAATGATCCCAAAATGAGCTGTTTTTGTGCTTCATCCCAATCAAATCTGTCGGAAAAGTCTTCTTCAGTGTTGCCATTTGTTGTTGTTAGAATTGTTGTAACTTCTGGTGAAGCTGTTGTGTACGTTGAGTTTCCATTTGCGACTGCTTCTGTCAAGTTTGGTCTGATCATTTCAACTATGATGATTAAGGAGATAAAAACGTTGAATTAACTTCCAGCAATTCCTTTAATGACAATTAATTAATTACCTATAGCAATTGTAAGATTGACACGAAGAGCATAATTCAACATAAACCCTAAGATCATCATTATATTCAACACTTGTCTGCAACTTAGCCATCCTGCTGTAAGATAAAAATAAAAAGCTTCAATTAGTAATTTGTATATAGTACGAAATCATCAATTAATTGACGCTATGGAATTCAGCACAAACACATTTTTCCGTCATTAATTGTCATCAATTAAATTGTTTTCATTCTTTATCTCCATATCAAGGCGCAATATTGAGAAAAATCACTATTAAAATTGCTTGCTGTATACAATCTTAATTTTTGACGCTTAATAATCTAGAACATTAAATTCTCGACCTCGAACCATCAAAAAAAGGAACAAAGAATGAAGAAATAAAAAAAATATCTACAAGGTCATTTCGAATTGATTTTCAGCACAATCATTCATTGACGAGATTTTCAAGGAACGCTGAGCAAGAGGCTCGTCTCGACGTCAAAAGAGAATCAACAAAAATAAGAAGATTACAAAAATATTTTTTTTTTGAAATATTTATTATGTATACAGCACAAAAGTCACGAAGATAATGAAAAAAATATGCCCACAAGCTAATAAATAAATAAAGTAATAAGCTTTGGACAAATTGCCTTCGTTATTATCATCACGCTTAATGAATATTGCACGCAATTAATCTATTTAGTTCCAATCAGTATAAATGACTTTATATCAGTTAAATGTGAATTAAATGAATGAATTTTTATAGTTTTATTGACTGTGCAATAAACTGATCGGAAATGAATTTTGCAGTAGATTTTGTTGATTTTATGAATTTGATTCAAGCCAATGACATAGAATTTTAGAACTTTACGTGATATTTGTCACGAGATCAATTGAACAATGGAAATTTAATTTTAAAGACTAAAATTTTCTAGTGCCATGATGCTTGGTTTAACTTCTGAATATTCATATTATTTATTTAAAAATCAACAAGGTTTGTAGGTTTAGGATCATTAAATTATGATTTCCATCGTTTTAAGGAATAGATTTTAAAAATTAAGGATTCAAATTCAGTAATCCAACTTCCAATTACTACTTAATATAAAATCCACAATTCGCAATTTTTATATAATTTTGAACTAAGGATTTAATTAAGGGTTCGAATCTCAATTTTATAGGTTTTTATTTCCTTAATTAATCTTTGTAGAAAACCAAAATCAAGATTGAAGCCAAATATGTCAACATCAATCAAAATCATAGTTTAATATTGATAGGACTCCAAAACCAAATTACCGCTAGTTACTAAGGTTGTTTGTTATTCATGTCAGATTCTGACTCAAAATCTTTATAGCCAGATTTTAATATTAAAATAAAGCGCGATAACAGAAATGAATGAACGAATTGTCTAAGAAACGTGCCTGATATACTATCAAGACACAAAAAAATTTGACATAAACAAATAAGTGAATTAAACATCAGCAGTTCGTAGCGGAAAATTCCACAAATTCTCATTCACATCATTGGATTATGAAATCAAATCTGGTTATATCTTCTTTATGTGAGAATATCTAGATTAAATAAAGTGTGAAACTGTCCATAAATATGTATTAAATTAATTGAAATGGTTTTGAGCGATAAGTTTCAATTAAGAATTCATTTAAATTATAATAAGAACAACAACAACCAGACGAATGAAATACTGCTTGGCTCGGTGTCGAATTTTAAAGTAAAGGTCAAAAAACAGCAATAAAACTGTTTCTATTTCTTTTATTAATGAAAATGAAACTAACTTATAGCCTTTATTGCTAAGTAAATAACATTATTTTTTAAGATTCCATCAATTGATATGCTTAATTAATAAACATTTTGTTTGTTTTAACGATTCTTGTTAGTAACAAAAAACAATGACGTTAATATTTTTTTGATAATTGAATTAAAAAAATTCATTGATTTATTTAAACTTGACGCGAATGCAACAATTTTGATGAATCTGTTAATCAAAACAGCCTCACGTCGCTATTCAAATATTTATTTTTATTTTTTTTCTCACATAAATTGAAATAAGACAAACAAGTGAATTGATACAGGCTATCAATGCTCAAAATTATTGCCTTTCATAGGATCAAAAGGGTATCGCCTCAACACGTCTCGTTATAAATCAAGTTTGCTATTCAAATGAAGAATTTATTAGCAATGGTTTGCTAAGTAACATCCATTCCTGGCCAATTTCTATAATTAAAATGAATAAATGAATGCTTTCATGATTTTCTCCGTTTCGTTAAAAACTCGTTGACGCTTTATTTCAATAAATGTGCTAATTACTTATAACTGTGCATAGCTTTTTCAACTTCAACAGCTTCCACGTTGTCGTATGTCTTATCATAGATGATTTAAGTCAACGTGATTCTATGAAAAGTTACTTTTCAAGTGGATGGAATTGAAGCTTTTTTCAATTTATTTTTACCGCTTCAATTCTGGTGAAGTTTGTTTGAGGAATCTTGTTATTGGAAGGAAAAATTAAGAACTAGCAATCAAAAGTTGAAGTAAGGTACTTACTGAATAGTTGGAATTATGCTAACAGACAGGATTTTTGACCAATAGAATAATGGTTCGTTAAAATGTGGTTCAAATCCCATTTATGGCCAAATAAGCTGTTCCTTAAAAATTTTCTAAAAAAACTCTTGTAAATCTAACCAGAATCATGAATAAAAACCAAGCCAAGAAGTTAATCAAATTCCAAATTCATTCAATAAATTCTATACCAGCCAAATCTCTCGGCGACATTTCTCACATAAAGAAGAACCAGTCAGACTCAAAAAATAAATCATTTTGATTTATGAATTGTCAAATGCATGTTAATGGATATAGTAAACATCATAGAATTGGAAATTAAACAAAAAATGCTTTTAGAAAGTATGTATGAACTATGAAGCAACAAATTATTATTACCGGTAAACGCAATGCATAATAAGCAAAAATGTGCAGTTAATGCGCAATTTATCATCAAAATAAATACAAATCATGTAAAAAAACCGGATGCAAAAAATAAACTGGGAGAGAAAAATCCGTTACAATTGCATCATGTACGCCCATCTTCGTCAAATCTAATGTTCCATTAGTGTGTATTTTTTAAAGTCAGGAATTGTGCAACATTGACTTTTATTTTTAGACAAGTATGTTGCATGAGATAAACTAATAAATGGAGCAGAAACAAACATCGGGAATAGAATGGGAAGCAATTGCATGATTTTTATGAGTTTGCTGTCATTTTATGAACCCACGCATATGTAATCACGAGAAATCATAAAAAAATGCAATAAAATTCAGGAAAGATGAAAAAAAATTCTTGATGCAATTCTATTTATCGTAACTGTATTGCCAATAGCACAGGTTATTAAACTCAGGAAGGTATGAAATGCTGTAACACGACGTAAATTGTATTAACAAGGTCAACAAGGTTCGCCTCAAAATAGTCTCTCGATATTTATTTCTCTTAACATCGTAATTTATTAGCGATGATGATGATGAGTCATTAACACACTTGTATATGTTTGACTACGCAGAAATTTGCATATCTTATTGAGTAAATTGATTCTTACAAGCACGCTAATGCATTGCAATTTTCTCATTCTCTCTCTCTCTCTATCTCTCATTTTTCGCACCATCATTTCTACCGGTTTTCGCAAGTATGTGTATATGAAGAGCGAGCGCCAGAGGCACGACTTTGAAATTTATGGGTACAGTCTGAATATATGATAATTCGAATATTCTATTTTTAACTTGAACCCAACAATTTTCGAGAGATCACTTTACACAAAAATCGCGTGTTTGTTTCATTTTTTAATCTTCTTCTTTTCCTTATTTCTTGTTGTTTGATTATTACTAAATCATCAGTACACAAGAAAATGAAGCTGATTAGATCGGATGATACAAAGACGTAAGAGCAGTTAAATTTATATGATGCTGTATTTTAATGTTTATAGATTTATACACATATAGTTGTTTACTTTACTAATTGTTATCTCCTTTTTAATGTTTGAGGTAGGCATCAGGTTTTCATTGCAGACTGAAACCTGTTGGAATCAGAATTTTTTGTGTTAAGAAGAGGTTGAATGTGAAATTTAATTCTTGTAATTGAAGATTTTTAAGCAATTTGCTTGAGAATATTGATGCTTCCGATATGTATTACATTACGTTAAATAATATTCTAATAAAGATTCTAATAATTGTAAGAATAATAAACAAATAAGATGTTTATTGTAAGAGAGTTGAAATCAGACTAAATGTTTATACAAGGGGGAATAACTTTTGAAAAAGGGGAAAAGCCACATGAAGATGCAAATTTTATTTAAATATAAAATAACCGTTAGCATTTGTGATCAAAAAATGAAATAATTATGAATCAATATTTACAGAATTACGCATCAACCTGAATCACCGTCGCGCAATATATTGGCACTGAATTTTAATACAGTTTCCAAAGTGTCAAAATTATGAATCATGCAAAAAATCTCTAAATATTGTTTTACAATATTTCCATGTCTGGCAAGTCACATGAAAGTTTTCTGAGAATTTCTTAAAGCAAATCACGTTTTTTTATGTAGCTATTAAATTGTATGCAGATGAGAAATTTCCGATGAATTGTTTAAAGCACCAATATGTGAAAATTAAAACGCAAATTGGAGGTTAAACAAAAGAAAATTTGTCATTGAAAAAATCACACAAAAAATTTTATTTTTTCGCTTATTTTGTTGTTCAGAAAAAGAATCTGTTAAATTGTCTCTTTTCGAGAAAGTAGCAGTGAACAAAAAATTCCACACTTACGTATATTTTACGATCGTCACGAGATGTTTCAGACATAACTCAATCTGATGCTATTTTTAAAGCATTCGAGACAAAAACAAAAATTTTAACGCAATATTTATTTTTTTCGCAGGATGGAAAGTTTATGGGTTATTTAATGAAGAAAATTCTTTCCAAGAAGACATGACAAAGCCATTAATTTATGTCATACTGAACCATTCATAAAAACTCAATAAATAGGTTATTACATGAGTGAGAGAAAGAGAGAGAAAATGTGGTAATTTAAAGGCGATGCGTAAGCAAAATCTTCTCATCTAAAATTAGCACTGCACTGCACGTTAATCATGCACATGGCTGCACTATATATAAATATTCTATTTACATTGCTTGTCAAATCGAACGAGACGCCACTTGAGCTCTACAATCACGATAATTTAATGCAATTTGCATTTCTTACTCATTTGAGAATGTCGAGGCATTCAATTATTCCAAGTAAAATTAATGATAAAATAAGAAATTCGCACAAACAATTCGATATATTTATTTTCTTTTGCGAGCAACATGTGCGCTTACGTTAGCTTCGACCTACTAATTTAAGATTGAGGAATAAAAAATGTGAGAAAAGTTGAAGCATTTTTCCTTGGTATTATTTTTTATCGTTCATTATTATAGATGCGAGTCTTGACATGTTGACAAAAATAATATCATGTGTACTGATGTGTACGAGGTCATTCGGGAATGACGTCTATCTACAGATGTATTTTTACATACTCAATTCTTTTTGATCTTTTTAAACATTTCAATCATTAGCTATTCGTGATATTTACAGTTATCATGATTTATTGAAATAAAAATTATCAGTAAAGAAGTTTTTTCTTAAAAAAAAAATTTTTGGATTTTGATTCTCTGAAACTGAAGATTGATAATCTCAGGTGGAAAATGGAAAATTCATCTTTACAGAGTAGAAACTAATTTTTTTTAATTTTTTGTTTAACTAATGAATAGCATGAACTTGAACTCGAATTTGAAGATTTATCTATTCAAAGCTCAACATTCTCTTTATTGTGATCTGAACTTGATTTATTTATGGAAACTATATTCCATTTTTTAAGAGAGGTCCGCATTTAGTGGTAGGATGATTAGGATTTTACTGATTAATTGATTTTATCCAATTCATAGAATTACAAAATGAATCTTTTATCAACATTATTTTAGACAGATACTGAAATACTCAACCTAATGCACTACCATACCAATCAAATTCATCTCAATATTTAAGTGTATTTTAGTAATTAAAAGAATACATCAATTCTCTTAAAATTGATATTTCCTAATCCCAAGCTAGTTATTGATGTATAAATCATATAAAATGAATTAAATGCCTTTACTTGAATCATCCGATTTAATAATCAACGCAAATGTAGTAAAAAAAAAAACAATTTTTAATGAACTTTGGAAGCACGTGGTGATTCCAATGTACTAATCTATTGGGACAGTATTGTGTAAATAAAATTCTATATATTTTAAAATTCTACATCAAAACAGATCAGTCAATAATAATCGTCACTTGAAAAGATCTGAATGGAAAAACAACATATTTTGTAAATAAATTAATGACGATTAAATTTCATTGCATGCGCGGCAAATGATAAGTTTAACTAGATTTTTTCCTTACTTTGCAGCATTTTGTGCTATTTTTAGCTTAAAAAGAAATAAAAAAAAAAACTTTAATCTCATCAATGGAAGCGTCAAAAGCAAATTATTATCTTTATTACTAATATCAATGCAAATTCTGATTTTCTCTCTCCACTGCCTTATTTATAGACTGTATAAATTTTTTTAGCCATACTTCACTTCACATCGGGCTTTCTTTTTATTTGAATTTTTCTGTGTTTTATAATTCATTTATATATAAAAAAAATGTTAATGTGTGTTTGTGCTAATGACTCGTTCAATTTGATTTTATGCCAAATTAAGAATGTATAAATGGGTCTTCCTTTTCGCTACTTTGTTATATACTTTAATGGATTGCAAGCGATTGCTTCCTCAGAAGAAATTTTTCTTGCTTTTATCAAGGACATGATGAATAATAAATTGAATTCTTTTACTTCTTCTTTAGGGTTTGTTTGGAAGTAATGTCCAATTTTGAGGGTATGAAATCGAGTAGGACTAAAATTTTAATATAGATTAGTATAAAAAATCAAACATAGGACCATTCATGTGTTTCGTCTATCACCCAGCGAAATATTACGTGACAATGTTTCAGAAAAACAGGAGGGGGAATAGGGGGGGAGGGGGTTCTAAAATCCAAAAAACTAATTTTTTGCAAACATTTTAAAAATTTCAAGTCAACACTTCAGAATCCCCAAATAAATCATGAACATCACTTCCGTAACTCCACCAAAGAATTCTCATAAATTTGAATTTTAATTTCTACAAGTTCAGAGCAAAAAAGCTTCAGAACTGCTCATTTTAAGCCTCAAATGTACAACATTTTTCATTGCATTTGAACGATTTCAACCCACACAGCAAAGTGTCTTTTTATTCTATCCGGAAATGTTTACCTTTTTTTCATGGTTTTATGGAAATTATTGGCAAGTTCACGAGTATATTTATTCCATTAACATCAATTAATTTGCAAAATATAATAAAATATTTAAATGTTGTTGTTTGCTTACCTGATAATTGAGACATCCTAAAATCCTTCTCGAAGCACCAAAAAGACCACTATTTACTGAAATTTTATTATTGCTTGGTTAAAAAACTGTTTTTATTATTATTGCGAATAAATTTTCCTCTTTTTTTCACAGCTGTCTTCGTTTTGAAAAAATGAGGAAAAAAATCTTTTAAATGAAATTTCACTTTCAACTAAATGGAAGGACGTGAACAGAGAAGTTTGTTATTTTTTTCTTTCTATACGTACGTCCTTGACGTAATATTTCGAATGCTACGCAATATGATGCCAATTTAACCGCCCGACGAGAACATTGTACAGAATTTTCTCAATGAAAAAGAGGAAATAAAGGAAAAATCATTGGAAGGATGCGAAGGGAATGAAAATGTTTACCACCCCTCGTAGCTTACTAGCATGAATGGAAAGTACGTAAAAACATGCTTGCTCTACGTATCTAGAATGTTTTTATGTAAACATCAAAAATAATAAAAATGCTACGGCAATCTAGAAACAAGAATGGAATAATATTGTCGGTGATAAGAACGATGAACGCAGCAGTGCTTTTGGAAAATATTGATTATTTTTTTTCGGCATTTGATTTCAGACATAAATGATGTCATGAGAAAAAGAGTCGGAGAATGTGTACACATACTGATAACAGCAATCACTTATAATCATGAGTTTGTATTTAATTGTGGTCGAGCCTCAAAATAATAAAAAGAAACTTATCTAAGCCATATGTGTATAGCCTTGAGAACATCAATAAATCGGAAATAAGTTAGTGAATTTTGATTACTTTGGAAGTTCATGGCGCTAAACTTTAAAAGAAATTTCAGTCATAAATATTTTTAATTTTGAGGTTATAAAAATAATTTAACGTTGAAATTACAAATTTAAAATAATTTTTTGGGAGGGTAGACAAAAAAATTAAAATAAGCAAAATTGTGTGGGGAGGAGGTGGAAAGGCAAATATCACCTAAAACTTTTTTCATTAAAGACCAGATTTGTGTCTTAATTTTTTCTAGTATTGAGATTTTAGGGCATTAATCTGTAATTTGATCAATTTGAGACGATTTTTAGGATTTATTAGAAGTATCAAGGTGCTTTTTATGGTTTTTAAAAATTTTGACTTTAGTTGCCTTAAAGTGACCGTAATGATTATAATAAGTTATTAAAATCTTAGAAAATTAAGATTTCTTTCTATTTGAACCATCGAAGACTTCCAGACTGCATAATCCCATCCATCTAACACATGATCTTCAAAATAGCTGAATGACTCACATCATACCAAGATACATATTTACATAAAATCCACAACGTCGGTGGTCACAAAACCAATAAAGCTATTCACACCTAAACAATTTACATCCAGTAAAAAAAAATAAATTCGCACTTGTCACTTCAAAAATCTTTTTCTGATAACAAAAATTACAAAAGTAAATATTGATATTAGCCGCTGAGCACTTAACAGACTCTTGATGTGATTAACACATTTTTCAGATTTACAATTTTAAATAAATTAAGCAATCACGATTGCGATAAAAAGACTATCCAATTACTTATGTTGCTGGATTCTAGCAAAATTCATAAATTAAATACGAAAAATTCCTTTTCATGCAATCACGACGGGTGGTAAGTAAATGAAGAATTAGGTAAATTGATAATGCAATTTATTACTTCTCACTTTGAAAGGAGAACGAAAGAGGAGTCAGTGACCTGATTACACTGAAACAGGCTCGCGTTACAAAACTACATTCGAAATATTATGAATAATTTAAAAAATTCCGCATCGATAAGAACTGCACATGCAGTCATGCTATTCAATGATTCAAGTATTAGAATTTTTATACGACGCACACCCACCTTGCGAATGTTGTAATGATAAAGACAGTCACACGTTGAGTGTGAAAATTCAATAGTCAACAATAAAAAAAAAGTTTTTCTCAACTGACTGTCGACTTTATTTACACTTCTTGCTTGCTATTTATTAATTTATGACTATATTTTTCTGAATGGACTTTTTATGTGAATTATTAGCACAAAGTATTTATTTTTATAAATAATTCCAGAAATGCACAAAAACGGGTTTTGTCGTATGATTAAATTGTTGCAATCAAATGCCGCGTTGCGAAGAAGAAAACAAAAAATAAAAAGTTGTTGGTAAAAGTCACGAAAAAATCGCCAGACGAACGAAAATATAAAAATAAAAAAATAATCTTCCTTGTGGCGCGAATAAAGCAAGCGACAAACTTCTTTGATTAATTCTTTATTTCTGTAATTTTACTTTTTTTTCTTCTCCTTTTTGCTTTTCACAGAACGAATTTTTTTATTTTTTAATTTTTTTCAAATTCACAGCTAAGAGAATTTTATTTTTACATCCACTAAGCACGAGAGCACACAAGCAACTGAATGTTGAGAACTGAACAGACAAAAAAATAAGTAAATAGCATGGCACAAAGTTTTTTCAGTGGCGTAGTAAACACATTTATTTCTTGTTCCTGTGAAATATTGTGAATGAGTAAGTTTATGAATATCGACTCAGTACGGTAGACAATGGAATAAATAGTTTGCGATTATCACGTTTCAAATGTGTGGAGTCATAAAAAATTTACCTGAAACTTCTTCCACGTCCATTTAGTTATTCAATTCATATTTAAAATCCAGCTGTACAAATGCAATACTCACAGAATAAATTTTATTTTTTATTTTTTTTTTAGCCGGTTAAATTAGTATTTGTGAGTAAACTTTTTTTGAGAATGAATATATAGTCTATAAGTGCTTAAAGGCATAGGACGATTATCAGGGACAGACTAACTCTCACAATGAGTTCATTAGCATTTTTTTTAATTCTCTCGTACTCTCCATCCGCTCATTTTTTACCCACATTTGAATAAACTTTTTTTTTCTAGTAAGTAAATAATGAAAAATCGCACAAATCGCACATGTGATAATGCCAAACGTGATTTTTCATACAGTACGGAATCATTTAACTATTCTTGTGTCATTTATTATGTGACATAGAATTTGATGTGATTATTGCATGTTTAAATTCAAGCACATGACATAACGTGTTCAAGGAACTCTTAACTGTAAGAAATTTCTCGATTAAACTTTTTTTTCCGAAGATGTACTTGATACTTCATACTGCAGAATGTGCTTGATCGATATCGATGTATGCATGCTTTCTGGGAACGAATGCCAAACTAGAAATGAAATGGAATTTGTTTATTTATTTTTTTTTTATTCGCGATTAATTCTCAGGCATAAGTTCTAGGTGTGCCTTATTAGCATTGAATATCAAGGATTATTCTATTGTAAGTTATGACTTTATTTCCTAGCGTCCTTACAATCGAAAAGCAATTTTCTTACAGTAAGAAATAATGATGTAAATAAATATTCAGCATGTGATATACTTACAACCACGTATTAATGATGAGAATTAAGTGATATGCTTACATAAATACCCACAATGTTGGCAGTGCTTCAACAAACTGTCAAAATAACGTTAAGAGAATTCGTGGTGTTAATTGGTCTGATTCTTTTAGGGTCAATAATAAATGGCGTCCAATTTTAAAAAGGACGGGGAGTTTGAGGCTATGTCACATGTAAAATTCAAATTTCTTGATGAAAATCATAAGTTAATGATTAAATGCCTAAATGGGCCTAAATTTGCTAAAACTAGTTGTTACCTTTGCCTAAAACTTTCTTCCCAATTTTTTTATTAATGATTATTATAAATTTAATATAACAAAGAACCACATGCTCATTTTTATTGTTACTAAATATAGTCCCTAGTACAATATATTTATACATGTGTTTTTCAATTTTACAAATTATGGAACTACTGGGTACAGGAAAATGGTGAAAAATTTTCTGATTCTCAATTCAATCCCTTTGTGTGCCATTTTTTTCACATTTGCTTAAAATCTAAAAACAGCATTCGATTTTACGTGGAACCAAAAATCCCCTGTGAAAAAAAACATGCACCTAACTTTCTTAAGACCTCTAATTCCTAAAGATCTAAACATCAATGCAGAGTGCTAATAAAACAATTAAATTTGCTGATTCCTAAAAGACCATAACTGCTAATCAATTCTATATCCCTAAACAAATTAATGGCTCCTACATTATAACCAGCAACTTTAAGTACGCAAAAAAAATATTGACACCAAAAAAATTAATGACAACCTTACAAGAAAGTAATAACGAGTAGGTGGGTAGACATTCCATTTGTTTTCTTTGTTTCGAGCAGTTTTGCCCAATCACACAACAATTAAAGGAACTTGTAACTCATTCAATACACTGTATATTTTCATGGTGATCATGGGATGTCTTTGTGGCATCATCATGTTTGACACATGCACAGACGTCATGCGACATGAAAATTATCAGAAACAGTAGTCTTTAGCTGTCATTAAATTTGTAAGAATTTTTCATATCATTTAATGGGTTTTTCTATTGCGTTTCGATTTTTAAAAATCCACAGAAATTACACACTTTTTGATGTTAAACATTTCTTGTCATAAAATTCGTTATTTTCATGCAGCATTTTAGACATTCAATTTCATCGACTTTTGCTTATTTTCTTTGAAATGAAGTGTAAATAAACACCACATGTATAATAATAAAGTAGACATTTGCGAAGGATGGCTTTGAGGTAAATATTGGATATAAATAAACTAAAATCCACCCACATTAAGTTACGTCCAAAAGTAATAATTAGATGAAAATTATCCCATACAAACAGACATAAACATTCTTCTTGAGTTCTGTATTTCTAGACTAACTATTGGCATTCGATTGGGACTTGAAATTTATGTAATTACGCAAGCAGTCTAGCACCTGTAAGTCTCAAATTAAATGCAAAGAACTGCGAATATTTTCTTAACCTTGAACAAAATAAAAATTAAGATTAAAACTACCTTAATGGAAAAAATATTAATCTAGGGCAGTGCTACTCAAATAATGTGTACAAGTTAGAAATTTCAACATTTAAATGTGTTAAAGCTGCAAAACTCAACTCAAACAGTTATAATGATGTTTGTGGATTAAAGATTTGCGTACTTTTCTGACTACTCAGAAATCGACGATTAAAAAGATTTTGAAGGTCGAGTTATGAAAAAAATGTGTTTAAATGTGGAATCGATTCATCGTCGTTAATATACAAAAATCACGTGCTGATTGCGCAACAAGTGTTTTTAGCTTTTTCAACATTTTTTTTTTTTTTTTTTTTTGTGAATCATAGCTAAAGATTAGCAGTTGAAGATGCCTTTTCTTTGAATTTTAATGACACTGCTCTCAAATTGTTCCTAAAATTATGTCGTTAATTTAATTAATATATAATACATATCATAATATTGTAAATTTAACCAAGACTTGTGAGGATTTGAGACAAACTTAATTTTCTAAAATTATATAAAATGAGAAAATTACATTTTTTTAGAAGCTTATGAGAACCATTTCTTGTGGTTCTTTACGTATGCAAATTATTTACGCAGGATTTTTGCGTATATAAAATAGAAACGTAAGTAAAAATTTGATTTTGGAGACGTTCGTTCACTTAGTATGTTTGCTTCTTAAGGGAAGGGGGTCTAAGATTTTGTAATAGGTCAAACAAATGAATTTTTTCCATACAAAAAAACATAACGTTCCTTTTGAAAATCCTACGTAAAAATTTTAATTTTAATATTCGTTGTACCTTTGATGTCAAAAAATTGGAAATTCCTAGTAAACTCATTTATGGCTTGTACCTTAACTCAAAGCAAAGTTAGTTATTTATGATCCTGTCAATCCAACCAACCAAAAGTAGATATCCGATACGTTATCATTGTTCATCAAAAAAATATAATACAATAACTTAAGCAAATATTTATTTTTGTGGTTGATAAGCAACGGCGATAATCTTAAATAACATACTTTAAGATTATTTAATAACACATCAAGCCCAGAATTAAAGCGCCGCAATTCTATGCCCATTAGAGAGAGTATGATAATATATATATAAATCAACTAAAATTAATGGCTCTAAATCAAATTGGCGACGAAATGACAAAAATGTATGGAGTATATGAATATCAAACTTATTAGATTTAATAAAAATTTATTAACATAAAAATTGCTGAAGTGTGCTCTTTTTAATAAATAAATTTAAAAAAAGGGTAACAAATTCATTGAAGCATCTTATTCCGTGCTGCTCATTCATGCTTCAAATTTTTTTTAACTACGCATTCAAATTAATCAAGACATTTCGGCTGAATACCAAAAAATGAAATATTAAGAGTCATTGTACATATATTATATACAGTATGTCGGAGGCACAATCGAATTAATGTGTATTTAATACTAACACATGTGAGAGACAAGCCCCTCAAAGTCGCGCGTGACGTCATGGCATTTTTTTTTTTTTTTTTGTATATAGTCTCAAAAATGAAGATTTTTAAATGCCTTTATGTACGCAAAGATTTCTCATTGCGGACGGTACACACACGTTTTTAAAAAATATAATACTTGCTGATTTACATACATTCTTTAATGCCTATTTTTATTTAATAGACAGTCAGTATAATACACAGCCAGCAAAACAATTGTCAAGGTCATATCAGAATTTCATTACTGATACGTAGTAATACAATTCGATGTTGAAAATGCTTAATAATTTATATCTGAGAAGTGACAACGAGGACAAAATTCACGTGATTGTCTGACTTTTTTTTACCTAGAAAAAATTATTATGACATAAAAATTAAATTTTATTAAATGTTATAACTTTTATTGAACAAAATAAATATGGGGTTTTTCCTTACTATATGATTACTGGAAATGCATTCGTAAATAAAGATTCGATTAGGTATAATATAACCAAAACCAAAAGGGGCCGTTCACTTGTTACGTAACATTTTGAGGAGGGAGGGGGGAGGGGTCCGAGAGTTTGTTACGGTCTATTGTTTTTAAACGTAATTATTTTGTTAAAAATGTTACGGAGGAGGAAAGGAACCGAATTTAAGCGTTACGTAATAAGTAAACGGTCCTATATACTTCCAATTCTTTTTAAAAATTCATTTCAAAAATCATCAAAAATGGATTAAAAAACAAATTAAATTATTGCATTAAACAAAACAAAGTATCATTTCATTTACGTTATTCGACGTACAATATAGTAATGTCATAGGTTTCATTATATTTCTATCATATACAATTGTATATAGTCATTTTTTTAAAACATGAATGATATCATATAAGCAAGCTAATTAACAACTAAAACTTCAAGAGGGGGTATGAATTTCCAAGTATGATGAGTATCGTTACTACTTACTGTTGACAAACCTGATGATGATGATTGCGTTTTACATTGAATATCAACTTTAAAGCGACCAGGAGTGAAGAATATTGCAGAACATTGATGCGTAGCTACATCATTTTTACTCAGCGAAGTGATAAATGTGCTAAATTGTGTGAATAATAAATTGATTAATTTAATCATAGTGCGTGGAAATGATAATGATTATAAAATTAAACTTACTAATTTGGACCAGACATTGTAACGCGAGTTTCTAGACGATAATTTGTAACACCATTTTGAAAGTCTTGATAGAATTGCGCTGTCAAAATTAGATTTTGAAGAGGAGCAGCTTGATTATTGCTAACATTTATTTCCATCATAATTTTCGTTCCAATTGATACACTAAATTCATCGGACGGTAACACGGCCTTGTCATTTATTTTGACATCTAGTTAGTTACGAAAAGAATAATGTACATCATTAAATTTGTGTGTGTTTTTACAAGATAAGTGTGAAAATTGATATTACCAAATTGTATGGGTGCTACAGTTACAAGATCCAACATTGTTGACGATAATGATATGCCTCGAAGTGAAGCTATTCCACACGTTTCATTTGGTGATAGTTGCCATTTTAAATTCACCAAACTAGCAATATGTTCTGCACATAATTTTTCCGGAAGATCCACATCCGATGAATTAAATGTTCCACTATATACGATTCCGCATTCATCTTTTATGCAATAAATAAAATAAAATTAAGAAGAGCATTCACGTTTTTAAAAATATATATTTTTGCATAATATTCTCATTTGGGTTGTTTTGACTACTTAAATGTGACAGAGAACCGAATTGATTATTTTTTTAATTCAATTTGAATATTTTAAAGTGACATTCAATTCAATGATTATGTAAATATTTGATAACGGACACGCTATATTGTAATTTGTCATAAAATTTCAATATATCAAAAAATTTCAGTCAAAATCATGTCACATGTCTCATTAATGTTGCATGTCACATCAATGTTGCACCACAAAATATCAAGATAACCATAAAAATGACATTAAAACTTACTTGAATTCATAAGCTGCTGTTGCTGTTGCTGATAGTCACTCAATATTTTGTCAAGTGGACATCGTTCAACTGGAACAGGAACACGACAACTCTCCTTTGGTTCAATGAGAATAGTCTTATTATTTGGATAATTTAAGGAAACTTCTTGAGTAGTTAAATTTGCAATATCTAATACGAGATAGAATTGTGAGGAAACTTCTGCTGGTAAAACGTCCCAATTTGTAATTTGTAAACTCGGTATGAGTTCAACATTAAATAATAAAGCACAATGTCTGCAATGATTTTCACTTAATGCTAAACCACCACTATACTTAAAGATTAATTTAAATTCCAATTGTCTAGTTTGATTGCTTCCGTTCATTATGGCTCCTAAACTTAATGTAGCTAAAGAGGAATGTCCTGAATTAACTGTGGCACCCGATGCAGTCGTTGATGATCGAAAACTCATATTTTGCTCATTTCGTCGATGAATTGGTGAGCCGACACGTGAATGTGACAAGAGAGAATTGACACCGCTTAAAGACGATGGTAAGTCATTTTGATGTGGAGTTAATGAGCTACTAATTCCACCACTTGTTGTTGATGGAACAATCGGTCCAACGAAATCTGCATCTCCATAAATTTTTACATTAAATTTAATCTTTTCTCCAGGCTGAATTGGTAATTGTTTGCGAATTTCTTCGATGTTAAATGTAAAAATTCTGTTTTGAAGTTTCTGATCAAATCCAGAACTTAAATTTGCTTCAATGCTTTCAATTGGAATATTGCTAGTATTTTCAAGTGTAACTTCACAAATTTGTGTCTCTCCATTGTATAACGATAAACTTGCTGTACTTATGACTTCCTCGGAGTTCGTTGAAAGGCAATTTAGTGTTGATTGTTGCATTGATGTTGTAATGCTCAGCTTTGGAAGTGCTGGAATAACTTTTATTTTATAATTTACTGGAAAGCATCTATTAAACATGTGTTTAAGACGACAATTGGATTTAACACCCAACGTGTGTGTGCTATAACCATTAATTTCAAGTTCACCAACTTCCAATGGCGTACCAAATAATGAAATTGACATTGAAGCATTTGCAGGTAAATTGATGCTCTCAGGCAATGACTCAAAGACTATTCCATCACTTAACAACCTCATATCACTGACTTGTAATTCAAAAGGTAATGGATTTGAAAGTTTTATTGCTATTTCACTTTTCTCATGCTGTACCCAAAGAAAGCTTACTTCACGATCACGTTTCTTTGCATATGCCGTTCGTCTATCTATTGATGAATTAAAATGAATTGGTGTAAAGAGAAAAGGTCCACTATCGACTTTATTGCTTTCAATTTTATGTGGACGTAAACATGCTGATAAATCTTTTAACACAAATGTCTCACAAAATGGTAAATCAGTAAGATTTGCAGGCGGTATAAATGTTCCATTTTCGAGGAACAAGGGAACGGGACTTCCTTCACATTGTGAGCTTAAATTTTGTAGCTGTAAAGCCATTTCTTTTTGCTCATTTGGTGATAAATTTTTCCATTGTGTTTGCAGTAAGAATGTCATGTGTCTTGTGGCCAATGCAGATTGACCTAGTCGCCTTGAAGCACCAATAAGTTGTTGAAGTAAATCAATTTGTAGACATGGCCATCCTTGATTAGTTTCAAGAACTTCTGTTGGTTCCAATGACAATTTATGACCACGAAAACTATCCAACATTAATCTATAACTCGCTGCCCAATCAGGATTTGTATTATTTTGAGCAATATGCCTCCATGCAGCTAATCTTTGACAAAATGCAGCTTTTCGATGATATCCAATTTGCTGATAAAGTTCAGTCAATGTCTCAAATCTCCTTACTTTTTCCTGTTCATTCATATTTAAATTGATGTACAGCACATTCTGTAAGAACATTGCAACATCAAGATTCTGATTCTGTTCTATACAAATTCGTGCAGCTTTTAAAGCCGCTTCCGTTTCAATTATCCCTGCCATACGATATTTACTATAATTAATAATGGCCTCTCGATATCGACTAGTAATTTCATCAGGCTGTAAAATATTTGATGGTATTAATATATTTTGTGATCCATTGCTTGTCATTTTCTTATCTGATTCATTTGATGATGTCAAGCTGTTTGATGACGATGAATTGGACACAGTTGTTGCTGCAGAGGAAGTGCCTGAAGATGTTGTAGATGATGATTCGTTGTTTTGATTGCTAGATTTATCTAAATTAATTTTCATGTCAAACTTTCGATGCTGCATAATTTGTTTACTTCCATCTGATGCACGATGAAGATTTTTTTGTGGTGACGATGACGAGTTTTGATTTGTAGCATTTGGATTTCCTTGAAGACTTATATTACGATGAAAATTAATAGAATGTCTTAAATGTGGATATAGAATTATAGCTGATGAAGCACAAATTCCTTCCTGAGCACCACCCAACCACAATGAGTCTCCAATTGAACGTAAAGTTTCCGTTGCTGCATGATAATAATTTAAACTTTCAGCAATTAATCCACATTGTAATGTCAAGTCAGCAAGATTCTTTGTTACTCGACCCATGATTCTTTTCTTATTATTCCTACTTTCCATGTCTAATCCAACAAAATCTTTCTTTTCAAATGGCGCCAAGAGTAAACTGAATTTATCAAATTTCTCTTTGGTCCTTTCAAGTCTTTTTGATTCCAATATCCAGAATAATGCATTAATAAAATCAGTTATTCGAGATTCAAGATTTGGACATGTACTATTTTCAGTATAAAAGAAACCACGACTCTTAAATATTGTTGGCATAACCATATTGTTATCAATGAGAATTTTCTGTTCATCATTTTCAAGTTTGAAGCCATTTAATGACGACTCGCTTGTATATGAATTATCAATAGATTTCGTTGAATCATTATCATTATTTGTTGTTGTTGATGCTGGTGCAAATAATAAAGCTCTCGAGTCGTATAGAGTTGATGTATATTTGACTTTTAAGCTTTCATGTACACGACACAGCTCATTTAATTCGCCTTGAGAATCAAATCGTCCAACAGTTATGAGTCCTAAAAGTCTACGATGTGTTTGAAAATCTCCCCAATCATTATTCTCAACAGCATGATCACGTACATATCTTACAAATATATCTCTTGTTTGTCCTGCTGAATCTACAATTTGAAGGTACAAATAAAATTTCATTAAACTAGTTCCAATTTCTTTAAAATGTTTATCATACCTTTAATTTTTACATTGTCAATTTTTTGTATCCTTTCAAAGATCTTTTGCAGTGAACGTGGTTTATTAGGCTGAAATGATAGAAAGATAAAGCATAGATTACAATAACCCTAATAACCACGACCGTTAAAAGTTAGTTAAAAGCTAGATTTAAGCTAGTGTATCTGTAGATAGCCGTGAGATAAACTATCTGAACACTAACTTTTAAAATTTCTGGTTATTGGGGTAAACTTTCTATAATGAATGACGAATCAAAAATCGATGCTTACTCCAATTCCTCTTATCAGAACTAACAATCTAGCATGATCTGTACTAAGTTGATCATAGTCCGGAAAATTCATTGTAAAATTGTCTCCAGATGCTGCATTTAAAGCACACAAAGAGCTTCTCATAATTCGTTTAACAATGATCTATTTATTAATGAAATTCAGAATGAAAGTTACGTCGATTGAGATTTTGCATGAAATTTGTGCAATGTTAAGCTATTGATTTGTTAAAAACTATAGCTATTGAAGCACAATTATTCAATTAATAGAATGATTATATTGTTAATTTCCACAGCATTGTCTAAATTGCTAAATTATTAATTTTTCTCAAAATTTTCAAACAAAGTGGATTTCTGTGGTTACTGTAACTTTCGAATAACAATGGGCATGCTACGTCGTTTAAGTTCTCATCAATATGAATTTTAAACGACCGTTTATTTAAATAGCCTTCCTCGTTGGTCACAGATTTCTCAGGTAACGAGTTTAACCCCTGGTTTAACCACGGGAAGGTGAGGATAGGCATAGACTATCCTTATACAAGGAAAGATAGAAAGGAAACGAAAGTTTATAAAATTAGTATCGACGTGGTCACTCGTGACCGACTAAAGCGCATTTTTCACGTATAACAAATAAAACAAAAATAAATTTTTAAAAAAATAATAATAAAAAATGAGATTCAGTAAGCATTCATGGCCATAAAGTGAGTCCGGTAAGTATTCATGGTCATAAAATTAAATCCAGTAAACATTCATGGCCGAAAAACGAGATCCAGTAAGCATTCTAGATCATAAAATAAGATCCAATAAACAGTCATGTCAATAAATTGAGATCCAGTAAACATTAATGTCCAATAAATGAGATCCAGTTACCATTCATGGCCATAAAGTGAGATCCAGTAAACATTCATGGCCATTAAGTGAGATCCAATAAACATTCATGACCATATATTGAGATCCAGCAACCATTTATGGCCATAAATAAGATCCAATAAGCATTTATGACCATACATTGAGATCCAGCAACCATTCATGGCCATAAAGTGAGATCCAGTAAACATTCATAGTCATTAAGTGAGATCCAGTAAACATTCGTGACCATACATTGAGATCCAGCAGCCATTCATGGACATAAAGTGAGATCCAGTAAGCATTCATCGCTAATAAATAAGATCCAGTAAACATTCATGGCCATAAAATGAGATTCAGCAACCATTCATGACCATAAAATGAGATCCAGCAACCATTCATGGCCATAAATGAGATACAGTAAGCATTCATGGCCATATAGTAAAATCCAGTAAGCATTCATGGCCATACAGTGAGATCCATTAATGATTCATGGTCATAAAGTGAGATCCAGTAATGATTCATGGCCATAAAGTGAGATCCAGTAATGATTCATGGCTATCAAATGAGATTCAGTAACCATTCATGGCTATAAAATGAGATCCAGTAAGCATTTATGGCCATAAAGTAAGATCCAGTAATCATTCATGGCCATAAAGTGAGATCCAGTAATCATTAATGGCCAAAAAATGAGATCCAGTAAGCATTCATGGCCATAAAGTGAGATCCAGTAAGCAGTCATGGCCATAAAGTGAGATCCAGTAAGCATTAATGGCCATAAAGTGAGATCCAGTAAGCATTCACGGCTATAAAGTGAGATCCAGTAAGCATTAATGGCCAATTAATAAGATCCAATAAGCATTCATTGCCATAAAGTAAGATCCAGGAAGCATTCATGGCCATAACGTAAGATCCAGTAAGCAGTCATGGCCATAAAATCAGATCCAGTAAGCATTCATGGCCATAAAATGAGATCCAGTAAGCATTCATGGCCATAAAGTGAGATCCAGTAAGCAGTCATAGCCATAAAAAGAAATCCAGTAAGCAGTCATGGTCATAAAATGAGATCCAGTAAGCAGTCATGGCCATAAAATGAGATCCAGTAAGCATTCATGGCCATAAAATGAGATCCAGTAAGCATTCATGGACATAAAGTGAGATCCAGTAAGCACTCACGGCCATAAAATGAGATCCAGTAAGCATTCATGGTCATAAAGTGAGATCCAGTAAGCATTCATGGCTATAAATTGAGATCCTGTAAGCATTCATGGCCATAAAGTGAGATCCAGTAAGCAATCACGGCCATAAAATGAGATCCAGTAAGCATTCACGGCCATAAAATGAGATCCAGTAAGCATTCATGGACATAAAGTGAGATCCAGTAAGCATTCATGGCTATAAAGTGAGATCCAGTAAGCAGTCATGGCCATAAAATGAGATCCAGCAAGCACTCACGGCCATAAAATGAGATCCAGTAAGTATTCATGACCATAAAGTGAGATCTAATAAGCATTCATGGCCATAAAATGAGATCCAGTAAGCATTAATGGCCAAAAAATGAGATCCAGTAAGCATTCATGGCCATAAAGTGAGATCCAGTAAGCAGTCATGGCCATAAAGTGAGATCCAGTAAGCATTAATGGCCATAAAGTGAGATCCAGTAAGCATTCACGGCTATAAAGTGAGATCCAGTAAGCATTAATGGCCAATTAATAAGATCCAGGAAGCATTCATGGCCATAACGTAAGATCCAGTAAGCAGTCATGGCCATAAAATCAGATCCAGTAAGCAGTCATGGTCATAAAATGAGATCCAGTAAGCAGTCATGGCCATAAAATGAGATCCAGTAAGCATTCATGGCCATAAAATGAGATCCAGTAAGCATTCATGGACATAAAGTGAGATCCAGTAAACATTCATGGCCATAAATGAGATCCAGTAAGTATTCATGGTCATAAAGTGAGATCCAGTAACCAGTCATGGCCATAAAATGAGATCCAGTAAGCAGTCATGGCCATAAAATGAGATCCAGTAAGCATTCATGGCCATAAAGTGAGATCCAGTAAGCACTCATGGCCATAAAATGAGATCCAGTAAGCACTCACGACCATAAAATGAGATCCAGTAAGCATTCATGGCCATAAAGTGAGATCCAGTAAGCATTCACGGCTATAAAGTGAGATCCAGTAAGCAGTCATGGCCATAAAATCAGATCCAGTAACCAGTCATGGCCATAAAATGAGATCCAGTAAGCAGTCATGGCCATAAAGTGAGATCCAGTAAGCAGTCATGGCCATAAAATGAGATCCAGTAAGCACTCACGGCCATAAAATGAGATCCAGTAAGCATTCATGGCCATAAATGAGATCCAGTAAGCACTCACGGCCATAAAATGAGATCCAGTAAGCATTCATGGTCATAAAGTGAGATCCAGTAAGCATTCATGGCTATAAATTGAGATCCAGTAAGCATTCATGGCCATAAAATCAGATCCAGTAACCAGTCATGGCCATAAAATGAGATCCAGTAAGCAGTCATGGGCATAAAATCAGATCCAGTAAGCAGTCATGGCCATAAAGTGAGATCCAGTATGCTGTCATGGTCATAAAATGAGATCCAGTAACCCATCATGGCCATAAAATTAGATCCAGTAAAAAGTTTTCATGGATCACTCATGGAGTCACTGGTAAAAACGACAAAAATGTTAATAGCCTTCCTCGTTAGTCACTGATTTCTCAGCTAACGAGTTTAACCACGGGAAGGTGAGGATAGGCACTTGGATGTAACACACTAGGTACATTACATCCTTCTAAACTCATACACACAAAAAATTTTGAAAGATGGCCGAAAGATTACTCAGAAATTTTGTCTTGACTGCCTAAATCAAAAAATGAAGAAAAATTATTAGCAGTTAATTTTACATACGGCTAATTTTGTCCAATATAAGTCGAAATGTTAATCTTAACTCTAACTACGGTCTAATTTGGAATATATACAAGTCGAAATAGAACTTAACACGTGAAGAACGGATCTGAGAATGATGCTGAAGCAATATTGCTATCGCCATAAACAGGAACTTCTTTGAAAACAGGACAAGAGCTGGGATGTAAATCATCAGATTGCTGAAATTTGTTCATGACGCAGACTGAATTATCTATCATTTCATCCACAAGCATACGCATATCATATTTTGAAAGCAAAGGTTCGTCAACTGGAAAAACGGGATCAATAGGCTTCTGAAATTTGTCTATCAAGCAAACTGCATTGTCAATTATATCTTCCACAAGTATACGCATATCGTGTTCAGATAATATGCTTACTAAAACATCCTCTTGAAATTCGTCAAAGTCGTTGATATCCTCTGCATATGATATATTTGTAATACTTTCTGAATGTAAACTTCCTGCTCTACAGCTGAATAAATTTTCAAATGTTGATATGATCCAACGAGACATCTTGTTCCAATTCCACGTCTTTCTTGAAAAAACTCTACGAATAAACGAGCGTTTTTTGGAACCACGTTTAGCTCGCTTTTCCAAGTAATCATCCAAGAACTTAAAGATCCGACTTTGTTTTTGGAAGCAGCCACTTCCAGACTCCAAAGATTCATTTCCCTCGTCGTGAATCATGGCGACAACACGAATAAATGCAATTTGATATTGCGATGAATATTTTCTTTTTATGATGAATATTTTCTTTTGTTGATGAATATTTTCCTTTGAATATTTTTTTTTTTTTCGGGAGCAAAAAAAAAACACGTCTTATCTCTTTCACTTCTCACAACAGAATGAGAAATTTTTCTCATGTTTTTTTCTTTATATACCGGTTTGCTTTGATTTGAAAAAAAAAAAATAACGGAAAAATAACGGAAAATTTCGTCTTTTTTGTTGTTGTGAGCCAACCATAGCACCAATCTTAACAAATTTAGTCTCGTTGGATGGGGAATTTCAAGAGCTATTGTATAAAGTATACTTTGTTTCAGTTACTCCCGTAGTGCTAAAACTATAAGCCAAAAACCGCCTTAAAAACAAATTTTTGTATAGAAAATTTTTAAAGAAAATATTTTTTTGAGTTTCTTGTACTTGATACTTGAAATAAAATGGAAATTGAGGAACTACATTCTAATCTAATCAATAATCTTGAAGATAATAAGGATAAAATTGGATTAAATGAGTTAAGAAAGGTAAAATGTGAATGAATTCTCTTAAAAATTGAATTTACATAAAATTTCGAAAATTTTCAGGATTTTGTAGAAAAATTGTACATTGAGGATGATTATATCGATGATGAGAACTGTGATAAGCCAAAAAATAAAATCAATACAATTGGTAACAGTGACAATACATAAAATTCTACAAAATCAGCATTTAATTTCAAGATACAGATCAAATTTGGAAATACAGGTGTCTGTCTATATGCAAGCATAAGGCAGCATTTTATCATTCTTTAGCAAGCCACCAAACAACAAAAATACTTTGAATAAGTAATTAAGTGAGTCAAATATCACCAAGAAAGAGCCTGAAATTAAAACTGTAAAAGAACTATGATGCTAAGAAAGTTCCAAAATTGAAGGATCTACAACACTATTTGAATTGTGTTTAAAATTGGATTATAGTCCTACATAAAAATTTACGTAAGATTACAATAATCTTGATTTAAAACAATCATTCAATTCTCGTTTCTATTAATTTATTAAAGTTTTAAAATCCCAATACAAAAATAAATCGTAACATTATTAAGATAAAATAATTAATTTTGTCTTATAACTTAACATAATTCTATCATACTGATGAAGGAAAAAGCAAGCAAAATATTTTCAACTAGCACAACTTATTGTCTCTTTATTAATAATGTATGAAAATGAGATTTTTTTAAAAATAAAATGTGTTAAAAAAATTATATATACTTAAATGATCACTTAATAGAAAATTTTCAGTTGATTTGCTAGTATTTAGGCATTTGTGAATATCTTGGTGGTGTGTTCCAAACAGCACTAGAATTACGTACAAGCTTTCGCGCATCAATAGACGGAAATATTTCCTTCAAATTCACATTAATTGGTTGTGTTGAAAATAGAGTATCCAATAAATTGGAATTTGAGTATGACTGCATAAAAATATATTTTGATCTGACTTGCTCTGTAAATAATAAATTAAAGTTAGTAAAAGTATTTTTAAATGATTTATTATATTATATATACTTACTTTTGCTCCATTGTGGTGGCTCAGGACGTTTCTTTGATGGATGTGATTCATCGTCTGTTGAATCGTCCGTACATAGCATATCAAATGAATAAGTATTTTTATCGACTTTCTTCTTATGTGACAAGGATTTTTCCAAAATAATTTGCTTTTGCATTTTAATGTATAAGCTGTCATCCTTGCTTGCTGATTGTGGCTCTTTTGGTAAAGTAAATTCTTCCTTTCGTGCCTTCTCTTCAGCATATTTCTTCTCTTGATTTTCTTTCAACATTTTCTTCTTTAAAGCTTCCAATCGTTTAGCTTCTTCCTTTTCTTGCATAATTTTACGGAACTTTTCATCACGTTCACGTTGCTGCTGTAAAGCTTGTTCACGTTTTTGTTTTTCGATTGCTTCACGCTGTAATTGAACTTGCTTCTGTTTTTCCTCACGTTGCCTTCTCTTTTCTTCTAGCTGATTATTGACAGCTTGTCCTGGATTTTTGCGATGATCTTCTGTCGATTCTTGTGATAATGAAGTATATTTTTTGGTTGTTATCTTCTTATTGCTTGACAAAGATGATGTCGATGATGCACTGCCTGATATTGCGGCAATATACTTTTGTTTTGCGTTGTTTAATGGAGTAGTTTTGGCACCGTATAGTGCTATTTTTGATGGGGTTCCAGCCTTTAATGTACTCTGTGAAGTTTAAAATATTGTAATTTAGAATAAAAAGTTGCTTAGAAATAAGGACGTAAAACAAAATATTACGTACTTAAAAGTACGTAAAACTTAACGTTAGTTTAAAATACGTACGTAATATTTCACGTTACGTAAAAATATTCGTAAAGTTCAAAAATACGTACGTAAAACTTAACGTTAATTGGAAATACGCACGTAACATTTCACATTATGTAAAAACGTACGTAAAAATGCGTACGTAAATCAAAATATTGCGTAGTTTTACGTACGTAAAATTCAAAAATACGTACGTAAAACTTAACGTTAATTGAAAATACGTACGTAACACTTCACATTACGTAAAAACGCAAGAAAAATTCATCTTTACGTAAAGTAACTTACGTAATTTTACGTACGTAAAATTTTTGATACTCAAATAAATATTTTACGTTAATACTTACGTATTTCGAGGTTGTGGCTTTAGATTTATCAGGAGTTGTCACAGCATGCTTTTCAAATGCTTGAACCTTTTGTTTAACTGGACTTGACAAATAAGGACTGAAAAAAAAAATCAAAATTAGTATCAAATAAAAATAATTATAAAATTGTATAAAACTTACTTGAAAACTTCATTCTTGGTCTTTAATTTCAGTAATTGTGGATGATGATCTACTTTCTTATTTTCCTTAATTTCTGCGAGTGGAATATCCATTGAAACATCCTCATCATTGTCTTCAGTCATTAAGCTATCATGCATATTTTTATTATACGTTTCATTCACATTTGTAGCCAAAGTGACTGTTTCATTAATGTTTGGTGCTATTGTGACTGTTTGATTAACATTCTTAGCTAATGTGACTGTTTCATTAACAGGCAAATTAGAACTAATAGTAACTGTTTCGTTGATTGGGAAGCTTCGTGTTTTTTCAGCTGGTGGAATATTTTCATTGTCATTATTTGGCAATGCAGTTTCAGCATTAGATGTTGTTGGAATTTCAACATTTGGAGCTGTTTGTTGGACCTCTTCAGAGCTTATTCTTTCGATCTTAACTAATATCGGCATCGGATATTTTTTCTTTGTCCCAGCTTTTTTGGATGCAAGCGATGCATTTGCAGTAGTATCGTTAACTTTTTGTGTCTGATTTTGAATGACACTTTCAGAAATGCTCTTTTGAATGACTTTTTCCACATCATCTGACGATTTTGGAAGTTCTTTTGCTGATACTGCCTTCCCAATTGATGGCTTTTCCTTCTTAATTTTTGATCGAGTAACACGCAATGGCAATGGTTGTGTTGGATCTGTCGGTAATTCTTGACTTGATTGCTTTTGAGCTTTTTTCTTTTTTTGAGGAATTGCTGGTGGTGGCATTTTATCAGCACCATCGTCCGATAAATCAATTTCAATTGGTTTTGTTGTTGTTGCAATAATTTCAACAGACATGCTACGTTTGTGATCTTTTCCTGCTGACAAATCAGGCTCACTTCCTGTCTGAATACCATCGTCCACAGAAACACGAGCCACATTTGGTTGGGCATTTTCTTTCAAGGAATCACGAAGCTTCTTGCTTGCAGCACTTACTCGTTCACTTTTCACAATAACGGCGACATTGTTGTCATTTCTTAACTTGGCAATAGATGACACTTCTTTCTGCAATATAATATGAATGATGTATATGAGTATCAAGTTCCAATTATGAGATTGTAAAGGATACATACCAAATTCTTGCTTGCATTGGTTTTTGCTGTTCGTACGGGTCTCAAACTTTCTCGTTGAGGTGATTTTTGTTGCTGTAAAGGTACAACTATTGGATCAATATTTCTAACTGCTGGAACTGGAGGAGTTGCTGGTAAATTTTCATCCTGTCGATCATCTTCTTCAGAAATGATTCGCATAATGCGTTTTTGTGGTTTTGGATTAATTACATGCTTCTTTTGTAGCGTTTCTTTAGCTCGCTGCACATATTTTTTGAGATTTGACTCAAGTTCCTTGAATAATCGTTTAAATGAATCAATTTCATAACAAAATTACCGCTTTAAACAATATAAAATACTTACTTTAATTTGTTCATCTGTTTGCAACACAATTATCTCAATATTTTGAATTCTAGAATTAAGACGTGCCTTAAATTCGTCCATTCTGAATGCTTATAGATTAATTAACTGATTAAAAACGATAGAATTTCACGAAGAAACAAAACACTCGACTTCGATTAAAAAGTATTCAAATTCAAATAAATCAACGGTTTTCTTAAAGGGCGATTACTATGTCTTGTAAGAAACTTTTAAATCTTAAAAAAACCGTTGACTTTGATTTTTAATTTGCAATTTCTTATGTTTAAACTAGATTGTGTCTTTGTTTAATATGTTTTATGAATAATAAAGGAGAAATCAATGTACATAACATTCAGAAAATTGTCATACAACACAATTAAAGTTAAATCCGAATTCGAACTTTCGAGGCCAAACTGGATCTTTTAATAGGTGACGTCAAGCATCAAATTCCTTTGAATTTACTAACATTTAGATTTAAATGTATATTTTTTTCGTACTGATATTATGTTCTTTATGATTTTAATGGGTTACAGAAACTGTATATAACACTTTTCATGCCTGTTCTAGTTGATTATATGAATCACTGTATGCTAGACGTTACTGTTGAATCTTTTCAGTTACTGATCGGCGATATTAATTTACATCAAAATATTTTTGTAAATTATTAAAAAAGTCTTAATATTATACAATATTAAATAAGAGAAATGGCATCAAATGAAGAACATCCAGTAGTGGAAAATCCAGAAGAAACTGATCCAATTATGATTTTGGACGTAAATCAAGAAGAATTGGGTAAAACATAAATTTATAAATAAAAATATTGCATTAAAGTATGTATCATAATTAATAATAATTGCATCTAATAGATCTTAATCATGGTCGTGTCGGCAAAATTGAGAACCTTGAACCGCTCGTACAGCTTAAACGATTGTATCTTCGTTGGAATTTAATTAAGAAGATAGAGAATTTGGACAGTTTAACGACATTAGAGGAACTGGAACTTTATGATAATCAAATCACTAAAATTGAAAACTTGGATGCATTAAGTAATCTAATGTAAGTTATTTAATGATTAACGATAATAACACAAATAAGCTATAAACTTCCCATTCACAGAATGTTGGATATAAGCTTCAATCGATTGACAAAAATCGAAAATCTGGATGCTCTGTTAAATTTACAAAAGCTATTTTTAGTATCCAATAAAATTCCAGCTATAGAAAATCTTCAAAGCCTTTCAAACCTGACGATGTTGGAATTGGGCGATAATAAGATTCGTGTAAGTTCTGTGACCTTTCCAAAATAAAGTTAGATGGCATGTTGTCACGGTGATGCTTTACGTCACTAAACTTATTTCATGTTAAGCTAAAATGTTAAATCGAAGATCCAGAAAAGTGCAGTCAGACATGAAACTTTAAGCATCATATATAAGTATGTACCTCATATCGAATTGGTGACAACATGTAGAATAACTTTATGCATACATTTTCTGATAATGGAAGTGATTCTATTTATAGACATCAGCAAATGAACTTTATGAATTTTTAACTCTCTCGATTCTTATAGGAAATCGATAATCTCGACAGCCTTACGAATTTAACTCATTTATTTTTGGGCAAGAATAAAATCACAAAAATTCAGAATTTGGACAAGTTAACAAAATTGGAATGCTTAAGTCTGCAATGTAATCGAATAGTTAAGATTGAGAATTTGGACAAGCTTGTGAATTTGAAGGAACTGTATTTGTCTGAGAATGGAATTGAAGTCATTGAAAATCTTGACGAGAATAAGGAGCTTGAAACATTAGATTTGGCCATCAATCGTATAAAAACTATTGAAAATGTTGGTCATATGAAGGAATTGCAAGAATTTTGGATTAACAATAATCAAATAAGTGCTTGGAAATGCCTCGAAAATTTAAAGGACAATTTGAAGCTTGAAACTGTTTATTTGGAGAAAAATCCAATTGCATCTGATGTCCAATATCGCAAGAAAATCATGCTTACAATTCCATGGATTAAAAAGATTGATGCTACTTTATGTCATTAATTAATACTAAATAAAAGAATATTTTGTTTTAATCAATACCTAAAATCATAGAAAACCTTCAAAAACAAAATCCAAATTCGTCAAATTCTTTTACAAGCTTTATTTGTTCATGATTTCATCCATATCATCTTTAATTTTTTCTAGCCAGCTTAAGAAATCCGTCAATGTTGCTATTTCAGTCTTTGTCTTGATAATTTTTCTTATGTATCCTGATTGTTATCTAATGTAGATAACTAGTGCAAAAAAAGATATTACTTGAAATTTTGAATATCAAACATATTTAAACTGAATACTTTTTTGGATTTTGCATCATGTCTGCGCAGTTAATGAAAAACAATGTTTGTATTTGTTGCTCTGACTGATGATTTTAATTAATTTAAAGTAACAACATCGCAGCTAAAAAAGCATATTTTTGTTCGCAAGCCACGATTTGGTAGAAAAATATTGAGTACAAACAAATGACATCTGTGCAGATTGGAAAAGATTTTTGTACTTTATTTTGAGTACCCTCACTGTAGGATCCAATTGATCCTGTACCTCGTACAATGATTTAAAAGAAAACAAAATAATTAAGCCATCATCTACCGCCTCCTTGATTACAGCTCTCCAATTTTCTATGCTACAAAACTATTTCTCCATTTTTTTATGCTCATCGCAATTATTTGCCGCTTATTAGAACTGCACCACATCTACCGCACGGAAATGATCTCACTCCGCCAAACTCCAGTACATTATGCAACAGGTTAGAATTTGAATAATCATAGTTGTTGCAGACAGCTTGACCTAGTGGCTTAAGATGAGTTGAAATACAGCATTCTAACACCTACACCGTTTGCACTAGGCTTGGATCAAAGAAGATATTTACTGAGTTATTCACTAACTTCTGGGTAAATACTGCAACATTTTCATACTTGATGCTTTCACTGTCGAATAAATTACTCTTCACAACTTCTTCAATATCATTGACAACTTCCTTAGCGGCCAACAGCATCTTTTCCAAATCTAGGGTATAATCACGTTTACCAAAGTGAGGACAAAGCGCCTTTCGATTGAAGTCAAAAAAAGAAATTTTAATAAATGAAATAAAACATAGAAAATTTTCAAAAGAAAATCTCACATTTTCTTATGGAGGAAATAAATATTGAATTAAATGCCAAATTTCTGGTCATTCGGTACTGGACAAAAAGATTAATTAACTAGCCAAATTTCGTTATGTTCGTTTCCCTTCAGATGGTTTTATTATTATTAGATAATGTAACTTCTTTAAAGATTAATAAATTGTTGTTTACGCCGTTAGCAAAAATATTGAATAAAGAAAAAAATATATAATGTAGGTACTTAATGTGGAAATAAAAATTAATCAAATTTTCCTAACGTATTATGTCAAAAAAAAAAAAAAAATAATTGGTCTCAAAATAAACTTATTAAATTTACTGAATAAGAATTAATTGTGATTCATTAGCTCAATCATTACTGCTTTTCCTGATCATCAGATTTAGCTGCCTTCTTCTTCTTACTGGGTACAGCAGCTTTTTCAGGCTTTTCAGCTTCAGCCTTCTTCTTCTTGCCTTTTGGAACCTTTTCAGCTTGTTTAGTTGAAGCTTCTTCGACATCTTTTGGAGCTGGTTTAGGCTTGGCTTTTGGTTTTGTTCCTTTAGCTTTTGTTTCCTTTTCAGGCTTTTCAGCTGTTGATTCCTTTTTGCCTTTTTTCTTTTGAACTGGTGCCACTTCCTCATCCTGCTTTGGTTGTTTCGTTGCAGCTGCTTTCTTCTTACTTCCAGTTTCTTTACTAGCAACTTTCTTTTCTGATGTAGAACTTGATTTTGCCTTTGTTGTTTTCTTATTCTTAACCGTTGATGCAACAACAGCAGTTGGTAATTTGACAGTCTTTGAAACAGGTTTTTTGACTTTAGGACTTGATACGGTTTTGGATGGCTTAACCTTTGCAACTGGATTTTTTCCTTCAGACGATGATTTATCCAATTTCTTCATTATCTTTCTCTTATTGTTAGGTTCAATTTTGAAGTATCCTGTATGTTTTAAGAAAAGAAAAAGAGGTTAAGTTATAAGCACATTTTTTTCTATTGTTTAATTTCATTTTACCTCTAACTCCTTTTGTTTCATCATCTACCTTTAATTCACCATTTGAAACGGAAGCCATGATGAATTTCTTAATTAAATTTCCATGACGTTTTACGTCCATTTCTGGATTTTGTGACTGGATATAATTTTTTATTTTTGTGATCGAGGATCCTTTACGTTCTTTTAAATTTATGATTGCGTCCATTACCAATTTACCACATTTTGAGTATTGTGATTTTTCTTTTTTTGCAGACTTTTGTTCATCAGCAACAAATGCTTCACTTTTACCTTCAGCCATTTTTATTTTATTGCAATTTTTTTTTAACTTTTTAATAAATTTGATTAAATTCTCTTTTTGTGAACTTTACTCACCGGCGTACAAATGTTTACTGAGATTTCGTCGTGCTTTTTCAAAGGGCTTGAAATTTTAACAAAGGGTTTTGAACCTTTGTTTTACGGATTTTTCTTTTTCAAAACGAAACTCACCGTTAAATTTTATAATTTTTTTTTCATGTTTCAAATTCAAGTGAAATTCTCGACGTCGCACAGTATATTCCATATTAAAATAGCGATTTACAATTTTGCGACACTTCATTTTTGCGACTACTCACTTTTGGGCAACTCTACAGATAGCTTTCAAAAAATACAGAAGAAAGGAAATTTTCTTGAATTAAGGATTTCATGACGTGAAATTCATAATAAAAAAATAGAGCAAACAATGAACTATCGATTAGTTCGATAAAGAAGCTTCAAAAGTGTACGTGAGCTTCAAATTTAACATTCAAAAATTTGATAATTTCCAAAACAAATGTATGTAGCAATGGGTATAAAAGTGAAAATAACTTGGTAATTAAAGTGTTTTAGTGTGTGTAAATAAGTAAAAGGTGTTAAATTAAGAAATACATCATTGAGAATAAGTAAAGTAATGGAAAAATGAGGAAATTAAGAGAAAAACGGATTTTTGTTTGAATTTTCATCTATAGAATCGCCCATATCTTGATTGTTGAGATTTTCGATTTACCCTACTTTGAAGACTTGCCAATGCAACTTCAGATGAATGAAAAAGCTGAAACTTAGGGAATCCTTCTCTACCTATGTCAGCTTTGAAATAAGACCAGGAATAAGACATTCATCAATAACAAAGTGAAACTTTTCCAAAATGGGGTCGATTACCGGAAAATTTTCATCTTAGACTACTTTCATCTTATATCAAAGGATATATATCCTTTGAAATTTAAGTACAGAAGCTCATTAAGTCAATTGCAAATGCAGAGACTGGATAGCTTAGGAAGGATGAGAGTTTTGTAGCTTCTCATTTAAAAAAAATGACGATCATTACACTTTGAATAAAAGTACCAAAAAGGACATGTAGGTAAGAACTAATTAGTGGATAGAGCTGCTGAAAACTCATGAATTGAGCATTTAAGGAAATTAAAGTCAATCCTTAAAAAAAAAATAAAAAAATGTTTGAACTATATTCAATTCTGAAAACAAAATTTTTAATTTAAATTAAAATCCATGAAGATTAAGTTTTGAACTTTTTTTGGTTTTTTGCTTTATTTTTTTCTTCATTTTTTCATATATATAAATTATTTTTCATTTATCCTTAAAAGATGATTTCTATTATCTATTTACAATTTATACACTTAAATGAATTAAATTCTTTTTTTTTTTATTTTATTTTTTAGATTAATCTAAACGCATCCTGTGTGATGAATCAATTGTATCATGTATTATCAAACGAAACTAATAGATTCATATAATTTTCATTCATTCTCGATAATTTTCATTTTTTAAGTCATTTTTTGACTGTCAATTAGAAACTAAATCAATTTAATCGTTTCCTTTTTTATAGAAGTAAATGTTGAGAATCTATCTGTTTTTTTTTTAAAAAATAATATTAAATGAAATTGAATGCAAACAATTTTTTAATTTTTTTTTTTATCTTCAGCTAATTTACAATAATTTTTAACTCTTTGTTCAGTTTTTCAGTTTCTTTCCCTTATTATTAATAAAAAGTTTTTATAATTGGCGTTAGTTTATTAATGTTTTTTAAGAAATGAGGCTTTTATTTGAAAACCAAAAATAAAAATTATAAATTTCAAACTTTGACTACTTAAACTTAACATTTACTGACTTTTTTTACCACCACGAGATACGGTAGGAAATATCTGAATATTTAAATGTAAAAAGTTAAAAACAAATTACGAACAAAATACGTACAAATTAGGAAAAAAAAAATGATAAAATTCAATTACTTCAATTTGATAATTCAGGATAATTCAATATTATGTATCAAGTTTATATAAACTAAATTTAAATTTACTTTTACTATATATTTAATTTCGGAAACTGCTTAATTGAGGTATTAAAAATTTACTTCCAGTTTATCTTGCTCTTTGATTTGGTCATAAAAAAAAATTAAAAGTTGATAAAAAAATTATGAATAATATGTGTGGCAAGGTATCTTATGTTAAAAGTTTTGTATAAAAACAATACGTGTGTGAATGAATGAATGAAATAATCAAGTTTGGTCTTTATGTTTTTTATGATTTTTTTTTTTAATTTTTTTCTTTTATAACGTTGAAATAGTAAGCTAGACAAATCAATGCAAATTGGTTGATGTTTACCAAATTTTTTAACGTTTCAATTAGATTAGTTATTCCTTGAATCAGTCACTACAATCGTCAAACAACTTCTCAAAAAATATCGTTGAAAGTCACAAACAAAAGGATTTATAACAACAATTTGTGCTATAAAATCTTTCATTTGTTACTTTCAAAAAGTTGTTTTAAGCCAACTCGAAAAGACATTACTCATGGCTTGTTTAATACATTTGATGCAGATCAAATTTCAGTTTTAGGTGTATATCAAGTTTTGTGAAATAACAGGTAATAATATCGATGATAAACTTGCACATCAAATGATAAGGATGAGGATGCTTAACTTCTTCTTTTTTATTAGAGTTAAAATTATTTCATCTCTTGTTTCCATTTAGTTATTTTATTGTTTTTATGATATATCTAGGTAAGTAGGATTTGATTTCTTGATGTTGACACTTTTTGTCACTTCCGTGAACTCAATTTATATAAAATATTAAATCACTTCATTTTTTTTTTAGTTAGTTATTGAACCACTCGAAAGTCTCATTAATTTTTTGATTGAATTATAAACTTATTGGATTATAAATTTTTTTTTTTTTTTGATTAAAAAGTTCTAAAAGAAATTTACTTAAAATTTGTCAAAATCAAATGTTTAAGCAGGAAATTGAATATGATTAATTAAATTAAATTAAATCAATAATCTTTGATATGAAATCAATTCTTGGGAAATTTAAATTCTTTTACTGTCAAAATATTTAGAAAAAAATTGGAAAACATGCATGAAAAAATAAATAAAAGGATGAATTTGGAGCAAATGATTCAAAACTTCAAATCATTAAATATTGATCTTCACATCCATAAGCATAATTTGAATTCATTAAGAATTCAAAATTCATAAAGAATTCAAATATTCTGGTATGTATTAAATTTCAAAAAATCAAACGAATGTTAATTGATATAAAATTTAAGTCAGTAAAAGTATAAAAGGATTTTTTGATGCTAATTAAATTTTTATGAAAATCTGTCACTATTTTTTAAATTTTTAAAAATTTTTCGACAAGTTTTTTTTATATTTTTTGAAAGCATTTAATTTTTTTTTTGGATTTTTTTTTTTTTTTTGTATTTTCAACAGCTTGTGTAGTAACATCGAGACTATAATTTTTCTTCTATTTTTTTACATTTTTTTTGTCTTTAAAATGCATTTTGAACAACAATAAATTACAAATGCTTTGCAGCGATTGATTGAAGAAAGGGAGTGTGAAGTATGTATGTTAAGTTATTTGCTCATCATTTATTGCTAAAGACAAAAGGTTTTTGAGACATACCTTTTGATTTATGTGGATTTATGAAAAAAGAAAAGGGAAAATAATATAAATCAAACTATCGTATTGCTCGTTGTACACTCGAGAAAAATTATTTTGATACTTTTGTGGTCGTTCACGCATTTTAGAATTTCATTTTGTAAATCTAATATTAGGATCGAAATCGTGAAGAAAATCAAAATTGCTTCAGCTCCTTACAAGTCTTAATTTATTACCTATCTCTAGTTCATATCTTTGAATATTTCAATTAAGAAATAGGCAATTAACTTCAAAACGTTTGGATTTGAATCAATCTTGATTATCTAAAATCAGCTAAAACTACTTACGTAAGATTTTTTACGTAAGCTTAAACTTTACAAAGGATTAAAAATAAATTTTTATTCATAAATTTAACCGTACGTAAAGTTTTATTTACGTATAAAAATCCTGCGTAAAGATTTTACCCAGGGTATGGAACTGATAAAATTGATCAAAAAAGATCAAAAATGATCAAAAAATATTAATTTGATCAGTTCCGCACCCTTGGATTTTACTTACGTAAAAATCTATACTCAAAGATTTCAATTACTTAAAAAATTATACGTAAAGATTTCGCTTACGTAAAAATTAAAAGTAATGATTTCACTTATGTACGTAAAAAAATTATACGTAAAAGTTTACATGAGATTTGAAAAATCCTAAGACTAGAATCTTCGCATTTTAGATCCATAACTATAATGCAAAATATGAACGACCTTCTTTTTTGTTGTTTAATGTTTAGAAGAGAAATGAAGCGATAAAGGTATGTAAAAAAAATTAGTCATTTAATATTTTTTTTTCTTTAATTTTTTTTGCAAAAATTCTAATTAAATCAACCATTTCCCAATCCTATCACAGACTTCTATATGCAACATTTAAACGCCGCTGCATTAAGGGAATTTATTTATTAATCATTATTATTTTTTATTATTAGGTATTTTTTTGATAATGAATTTCACTTAATATTTTTTTTTTTTTGTTTAAACATTAGGTATTTCCCAAAAAATTTATTATGCGCCATGAATTTTCATTTTTTTCATACATGCATAAAACGTTCCATAAAATTTTATAAAATTGTGGGATATGCGAAAAATTTAATCTTTTTTTCCACTGCTCTCTTTCTTCTTTCTTAATCATCATCATTAATTTCTTCATCGTCATTTAGCAATTATTTACTTTAATATGATTTATTATCTTGTTTTATTTATAATTATTGAATATGGAATTAATTTATTATCATCATCTCATGCTAGTAATGTTCAAATAATTAATTTTGAATTTTTAAGCCGACTTGGGTCAAGATTTTCTATTTTTGACACCACAAAATTTCAAAAATATACAAATTTTATGTAAAATGTGAAAGCTTTTCAAACATTTTTTTTTTTTTTTGACAAAAGTAAGCTTGAAAAATTTAAAATTAGTTTTTCATTAATTAAACTCATTTAATTTCATCCATATTTGATTTTTCTCTATGCTATCATCTTATTTTATTGGAGTCTATTTCCAAAGTTAATTATGCCTCATCTTAATTTAATTTAATTTTTAATAATTTAAATCATATTTACAAAATATTTAAATCAGTCAGTTTCAATCAATGTTTTAAATGTAAAAGTAAAAGTTAATGAATTTACAAAATAATTTGAACGTCATCGTATGTCAGTAGCTTTGAAGAAAAATTTAAACTCGTCAAATATTTAATTATATTGATTGCTTTGTTAAAAATATTTTTTAACAAAATAGCAATAAATTATTAATCAAATGGCAGTTCTATTTAGATATATCTATCCAACTCCAAAATATAATATCAAATCCTTTTGACGAGACAAAAGTCTTTGGAAATCGACCCAACACTTGAATTCTTTTTTTCTTCAACAAATTATTTTCTTCACATAGAAAACCATAAAAAATAAACATTTTTCAACATTTTCAGCCTATGGCCGCAGAACCATTTTTATCGTAAAAAAACATTACAATTTTCTTCTTTTTGTTGTTGTTTTCTAAAAACATTTGCATTATTTACTTTTTGCATAAAAATAATGATAGGTATGAAAAACATGTAATACCATAACTTTACTTTTTTCAATAAAGAACATAAGATAGTTAATAATTAAAAAATGTTAAATCAAGATTTTGAATGGTCAAAATAAAGATGTATTTCCTGTACTTGTATGTATTAAAAAAGGAAATAAATTATACAAAATAATATATAGGACAAATTAAGGAAAATTCTGACAGAAATAATGGCACAACCACTGAATAAAGTATCATGCAAAAAGTTATTATCCATCATGTAATGACATTTGTGTCTATATAATGAGTTTTGCGATTATTTTGAAAAAAATATCTAATTCACATTCTTTTACTGTCTTTTTTTCTCATATTATTATTATTTTTTGCATATCCGTGCTTCATCCATCACCAACCAAGCAATCTTTCTCTTGTATACATTAGCTTGTATTTAAAGAAAGAGATTTTTTTTTTCATCCCAAAAAGGTATGCTATTAACACATTTTCGCATTATTGTAGACTAGTTTTTATCTGTTACTAATACTACTATCGCTACTTGTATCTTGTGTTAAATCAATAAAAATAGGCTCTGGTTCCGAATTATTATTATTAATTGATGAAACCAATTGATTACTGCCTTGTAACTGATTTAAATTACCAGATGATGATGTTGCTGTTAGGACTGGTGGAGATGCAAATTGTGATTGTGTACTACTCACTGTATAGTCCAATTTATAAATTGCATTTCTAGTAACATCTTCCATTGATGCTTCAGAGCAGTTGAGACCAGTGTGATTAATAGAGCCACAATTAAAACATGATTGTACTAATTTATTCGTTGGATAAGGTGTTGGTAATAAAACTGGCGGGGTTTGTGATGGTGAAACTCTATTTTGTGGCGGTTGTGTCTGTGTCGTTACAACTTGTGTTGGTGCTGGTATAAATGTCGTACCAGCTGTATTAAAAGGATATATGGCAGTTATTTCACCATTTATTTGTGTTGGAAATTGTCTTTGTATCGTTGCTGTTCCCGGCATATTTCTATATGTTGGATAATTGTGCATTTGTCCACCAATTAATAAAAGATTTCCGCTTGAACTACTCGATACTAATGTATTTGGAACTGCTGGATTATTTGGTGTTCCATTAAAATCTAGACTATTTGTTTGATGCATTTGCTGTTGTTGCTGTGACGATTGATTTCCACTGCCATTAAGTCTGTTTATATTTAGTGCTTTATTCCTTAAACCGCTCGATTGTGATTGATTTGTGTTAGCATGTAAAACGATATTTGGATCTGTTGGATTGTTATTATTATTATTGTTATTTTGTGGTGGTGGTGACATGTCACCTCCTGTAGATGACCCAGATTCACTTCCAGTTGTCGACTTATGATGTTGCTGTTGTATCAATTGTATTGGATCCATATGTAGTGCTGGATAATTAACATTATGTGTTTGAGGCGATTGAAGTTGTTGTTGTTGTTGTTGCTGCTGCATTTGCCATTGAAGTGTCGTCCAATTAGGCTTATTACTTTGTCTTGGTAATGTATGTGACGGACGATTATATCCGTTACGAATCGTCAACGAATGTAGCTGGGAAATGGCACCATCCATGTTTAGCTGAAAATGGGATTTGATCGATCATCACGTCCAGACATTAAAGTGATTTTTTTAAAAAATTATCATATCATATGTATCATTAATTATCAGTAATGATAATTGATTCTTTCAGTAGCGTTGTACACTATAATTATTCTATTGTATTATTATTTCTCTCATTTTGTTCAGATAATAGTTAATTTTGTGTGATACCAATATGATATATATATTTATCAATTTTGTTCATTATTAAATATTTTTAATAATAATAACAATAATAATTATTAGTTTTGAATTTTGAACCAAATATGAAAGTTTTAATCTATTCTGTTCTGATCTATTTCTGTACATTATTATTATTTTTTTTTTTAATTTCATTTCATCGGTAATATTGACATTGACGACGACGATACCCAAAATCAATTATCCTTACTACTATATCGCGATTTCAGTATTTTGTGCTTGTGAGACTTTTCTACAAAACTTACTTCGTCAAAGTTCTTAATCGTCTGGACCATTGTGATGTCGTTGCCCATGTTAAAATTTATGGTGCCACTTCCTTGTGTTTGCTGCTGACTTGTTTGTTGAGCATTCGTTGCTTGTAACGGAGGAGGAGTGGTTTCTGTATTTGGCCTCGTTCTCATGCCTCTTCTAGGCGGCGGTTGTTGCTGCTGTTGATTTTGTGTTACTACTGTTTGTTGTTGATTCTGTTGTGATCTTGTCGGACTTCCAGTTCTACTATGTGTCGGTGATGATGGTTGACTTATATGTGGCGATGATGTCTGGGGAGGATATTGTGGCTGTGTCTAAAAAGATTTTTTTTTACCATCAAAGGATTAATGAAATAAATCTAGGAATTAATAAAAAGTTTTAATAAACTTACCTCTATTGGAACAATTGCGGGATACATTTGTGGCTGAAATCTCATTTGCCAAGGAGGTGGTGGTGTAGTAAAATCTGGTGGAATAACCATATTTGGAGCAGCTACTAGATGAGAAGGCAGAGGTTCTACTGACAATGCAATTGTTGATGTTGAAGGATCCGATGATATTAGCTGTTTTAATGATAAACACGTGTTGAATAAATTAACTAAATTTTGTCAAGATTTATGCACAACACAAGATATATATGACTCATTCACCGCACATATTTTCTCTCATTCAGTTTCAGTTTTAGTCGAGATAAATTTACATTAACAAGTGTCTGTCTCACTGCTCTTTCTTTCTTTTTTTCATTATTTCTTTTTTTAAGCAGTCAAGTTCTATTGTCAAAAAAAAATTATTATTATTTATATTCAAGGAAAGTTTATTCTTTTTGAGACTTGAAATTTATCATAATAAAAATTTTAAACTTAAAAAAATGCCTATCATATATGAAGTGAACATTATCATGTATATTAAAAGTTATTATGTGTCACTTGTTGGAAGGGTCAAAGGTGCTTAGCATTTATTATTACATAATTAAGCATTCGGTGTTTATGATTGGAGATAAGAAATAGTGATTTTGAAGATTTTTTTTTTGATTTTCATACAATAGGAAGAAGTAAGTCAACATATGTGCAGCGCGGTTTGATAATGAGTAATGAAAATATAAAATTTTAAGACAAAGAGAAAAGGAGAAATACATACTGCAGCTTGAGGAAAGGCCATTGGCATTAGAATGGGATTTGGTATTTGCTGTTGTGCTGCTGGATTCATCATTTGTGGAGTAGGAGGCTGTTGAAAATTTCCCGATTGAAATGGTGGTGGTGATGCTGTCTGATGCTGAACATTAAATGACGAAAGTGGAGATGTTACAGGCGACGTACTAGTTGAGGATTGTTGCTGCTGTTGTTGTTGATTTAAATGCGATTTACTCGATGTTATTTTACTGTAAATCTCTCCACACTTTAATCGTTGTTCAAAACTAAAGACTGGATGATTTGTGGCCATTGTGTAAACTAAAAGGAGCTCTTGAAGAGGATCACCGTCACTGAATTTTGAAAAATCTCTATCACCCCATCGATCAAGTGTTTTAAAGAGTTCATTTACACCAGTCCGATTACATGCACGCATTAATGCTAAATATAATGCCATTTTTCTCCTAATTTTCATATCTGTCGGATGGCCAGATGTAAATGATCCTACATCACTAACAAACTCTTGTGGATTATTAACGCGTAATTCAACACCACGTAAATCTTGTGCATCACGTCGACCCAACTCCTCTAGACATGTTCCTAAAAAGCGTAGCTCAAATGGAAGGCACAAATTAAGTAGAGTACACATAACATCTATTCGTTTATAACTCTCTAGATTCTTAAACCAAGTCACCAGATCGTCTTTACAAATCATTGTGTATTGGTATATATCCTTTTTATGATTATTATATATCAATGCTACTAATATACACACTATGCTTATGCTTGTTAATGCTTTTGCTCGTCGACTCTCCTTTTTTTTTCTTCTTTTAAATTTAAAACGCTAAAAAATCGCTTTTTGCGAGCTTTTGTCAAATTTTTAAAATTTCCACACTTTTAATGGAACCTAGTTCCTGCTACATAAACATTAATATTATAATTCACTTAATCTATCAAAGATGTAGAGTATTATCAACTTAAAACTAGTGCTAAAATGTTAAATTTTAATTTTTCACTTTTCGCGTTTTCTTCTTCACTTTTTTCCTTCCTTTAATTCTTCTTTACGCTTCTTTATTTCAATTTTATTATGTCTTATTTGGCCTTCTTTAGTGCCAATTTTCGATTAATTATATAAATAATCGATTAATGTTGTTATATCGCACGTATTATGACATTAATTTTGTCATTTTTAATCGATTTTGATATTTTTAATAAATTTTAAGAAAAATTAATTTGACTGAAGTGCACAAATTCACACCCCTTTGCCATTTTATAGGGCGCACAACTATGTATTACACACACTATTTAATGCTTTCAAAATTCACACGCAGCATTAATCAACTTTTATGATTCACAACATAAGTACAACCAAATTTATGATTTCTTGCCGTCTAATTTTCATTTATTAAGCAAATTTTCATTGATTTATTGACTTTTAATCATGTTAAAGACAGCATTGAAAAATTATGTTGGATGTCAAATTGACATGTGAATATAACTTTTGACTGTTTTGATCCTCTTAATGTGCGCCAAATTGTTTGAATACAGAATTCTTTGAAATATTTTTATGACACATTGAATCAATTTCCATGCAATTCCTCAATCTGATTAAATTTTTAGCATATTCCAGCATAATTTATGCTCAAAAACATAAATTTTTTTTAATAAAATAACGTTAGACGATCGATTGTAGTTTCGCACCCTCGATTTTCCGTCGAAATTAATTTTCAGGAAAATTTATTTTTTATTCTTATAAAATCGTGTGTCTGAAGGTTTATTGGACATAGACAGCAAAAATGCCAGATCCAAATCCAAAAAGCTCATTTATTGCATTCAGCGAGTCTATTGTCTCGATGATTGACGGTCCAGTTACATGGTTTAGAGGTTTGTTTTTAAATTTAATATTTATCATTAAATCGTTCAATTTCATTAATTGTTACATAAAATTTCCATAAATCACTGATGTTCCTATATAGCATTATGATTCCAACATAAAATTAATGTTTATTATACTGAATTTTATATTGCGTAATTTTTCCAATTTATAGAAAAAGTTGTAGAACCAAATCGTAAACAATATCCTTGGTATCATCAACAATTTCGTCGTGTACCAACAATTGACCAATGCTACACCGATGACTATGTATGCATTTTTGAAGCTGATCAACAATGGAAGCGTGATAAGATGGTCGATAATGAAATTTTGAGTATTGTTAGAGCTCGTTTTGAGGACTGTGTTCTCTATGAAGCACCGGATCATATGACAAAGTGCTTGCCATTAAAAGAGGCTTATGAACGTGCTGCTGAAAATTGGTTTACTAAATGTAACTTAATTCTTTTAATCTTCATATGCTTAATACTAATTTTAAATCCATCAAATTCTAGATGGAGATCTTGGAGCAACTGGAAAGGCTCGCGAATGTTATATGAAACAAAAGCATCGCTTGTTATGGGAAAGACGTCATGGAAAAGTAGGAACTGGTATGAAAGATACAAAAAGTGAAGTTGCTGCTGAAGAATAGATAATTTCCAAGATATTTGTATATAAACATAAGTAATGAGTTTGTCACAACATCTCTGAGAAAAAAAAAAGAATATGGACATTAAAGAAGTCATTTAGTTGCCGAAAAAAAAAATACATAAATAGTGACATTATGTCTTTATTGTCTCTTCTAAATTAAATTTATCTAATTGATTGTCATCAAAGGCTTATTCATAATTGACTTAGCTAATTTTAATCCACTCACAATCTTCTTTACATCCTGCTTCTTCTTTTGTCCACCCAATGGAATCATAACTGGAATATCCATAATTTGTCGACGAAATGATTTATAAAAAATGAGCACTTGAGGATCAGCCCAAATTTGCTTAGCATCAAAGTCCAATATACGTAGACTGTCCATTGATTGAGCTCTGCTAAGTGCTACATATGCTTGACCAGCTTCAAAGACTTTTGATAATGACATTTCTACACAATCGAGTGTTAATCCTTGTGACTTATGGATACTTATACAATATGCTAATTTTAATGGAACTTGCTTTCTTTGCAGGACGGTACCATTAGCTTGTTTAATTAACCATTTTTCAGGTTTTGCTGTATATTCGACATTATTCTTAAATCTTACAACAGGAAATCCATCTGAAAACTTTGTAATAACACCTCGTGCACCATTTACAAGACCGTTACTTAAATTGACATTTTTCAGCAACATCACTTGACATCCTTCCTTTAATGTCAACTTATGAGGAACTGGAAGTTGAGAATCTAATGTTTTTGTTAAATAAGAATCCGAGTCAGTTGCTTCGAAAACTTTTTCTTGTGTTTTTAAGCTTGCCAAACGACTTTTGTTGATGCTATCAGCATCTTGAGTATGGGAACAAAGTTGAGTTGCAATAATTCCATTTGATTCAATTTTTTGACGACCTGTTGACAGCAATTTTTCAGTCATTTCTGGAGTTACACGTCCAATTCTTATGCTATTTAAAATTTCAACAAATTTTGGATCACTTTGTCGATAAATTTTTCTCAGCTCGAATGATGCATTAATGCAGTTCTGCCATTGTTTTGCCTGAAAACAAAATCGTTTACTTTGTGGTTGATTCATTGATTCTGGTCCGTTTCCTTGCTGTCGTTTAATGACTGGTGGAAGCTGTAATCAAAAATTCATCAGTTATTTTACATATTTAAATAAAGGAAGTAAGTTCCGACTCCATCCATAATTAAATTGATTATGCCTTACCTGAAAGAAGTCACCACATAAAATTAATTGAATGCCACCAAATGGCTTATCATTTCCACGAATTTCTCTTGCAACTGCTTCAATCAGCTGTAATTAAAAGTATTTTAGTAATTAACATGATTCATGCTTACAAAAATTAATTAAACCTTACATCAAAAAAATCAGCATCGACCATCGAAATTTCATCAATAATGAGAATTTTACATCGTCTATAAGCTTGTGCAACTGCAGGACGTCGTGCCATTTCAATAGATCTTTTTAAGCTATGATCACCAGCACCAATTCCAGCAAATGAATGTAAAGTTGTTCCACCAATAAGACATGCTGCAACGCCCGTAGATGCGCAAATTGTCAGTCCTTGTGGCGGAAATGTGGATATAATTTTTCGTAACAAATAAGACTTTCCGGTTCCAGCACTTCCAGTAAAAAACACGTTACGTCCACTCATACATGCTGAATAAAAAATAACAGATTGTTTAATTTTAAAGATTTTACAATTGTAGATGTCGCTAATATTTTAATCACAGTTGCTATGGAAATTTTTGTTTACATGCAAAAATTATTCAATTTCTTTAAAATTAAAATTAATCACAGAAATTAAGTGTATCAAGTCGAATTGTGTAACATTAATTATTTAGTGTAGATTAAAGATAAATAAAATGGAGTTACCGGCAAAAACAAATGCTTTTCAAATAAAACCTGATCTAGAAAACATAATTCCACCAATGGAAGTGAAAAAAATTATTGGCAGGATTCTCAATGAAACTTTACTAAGTAAGTATCGATACCTTAATTAACTAGTCATTATTTCTAATATCTTTAAACTCTTCAAGATAAAACCTACTCTACAGAAAATGCCAAGATCTGGACAAAGAGTATCGCCGATGATATTAATAGGAATTTAAATCAAATTACACAAAAGTATAAGCATGTTGTTCAGGTACGCAATTCTATATCTTAAAATTAAAATTCACTAACAATAAATAACATAAACTTCAATTTTAGGTAGTAATTACACAGAAAATAGGTCAAGGATTTAAATTTACAGCACGAAGTCGATGGGATGTTGACACAGATCGTCAAATAACTGATTCATTTATTAATGAGACGATAATATGTATAGCAACTGTTTTTGGAGTCTACTTATATTAAATAAAATTCTTACCTTGTAAAACAGCATTTTGTTCGTCATTAAGCTTGTCCATTTGTGCAATATCATTTGGATTGGCCACAAAACTTCTTTCCTCCGTCTTTGGAGCATAAAGTTGTTTAGCAGCTTTTGGATTTTTTGGATTATCATTTTGATTTGCATCAGCTAATCGTCGCTTTTTCGATCCAGGCGATGGTGTAGTCAAAGTACTCTTACTTAATGCTAGTTTTTTTGCACGATCAAGTTCAGCATTTGTTATTGGAGATATTTCATCAAATTTACTGGATTTTTCTGACAAGAGATGTTCTCTTAACTTTTTATGCATCTGTTCCTTAGTTATACCTTTATTTTCCTCTTTATCCTTTGTCAGTTTAATATATAAAGTTTTGAGGAAGTGCATTAATGATGCTGGAGCTGAATTAGCAATTTTAACACTACAATTTTCATTTTTAAAGGATATTGTAGCTTTTCCTTCCAATGCGAATTTTGAATGCACAGTAATATCCTTTAACTTTAATTTTGTTGACTGGATCTTTTCTTGACTAATTTCAATGAATATTTCTCGAATATCATTTCTCATAATTCTAATCATACCATTTTTGTATAAAACCTTTTTCTGTGTCATACCTTGTGAATTTAGCCATTCTACGTTAATACATCCTGATAATACTGGATCTATATCCATTTTAAATGTCTTAATCACTTCTTAATCAATTAATAAATAATGAAAAATTAATTTTTTGTTTTGTTTATAAATGCTTTTAAGTTTTGCAATTAACCGCTATTTTGAGATTTTAAAAGTTTCGAAAAATAAACCGTTAAATTTTGAATATTAAAAGTTTAGATGATTTTTGCAAAACAATATTTGTTAGGGGTGTGAAAATAAGTTATTGATGAATTTGCGATTTTGAGAAATAAAAAAAGAAAACTAAATTTAATAAAATATAAGGTAAATACGCGATTAAACAAGCTAAAATTTATTAAAATTAATAGTATACATCTTTAACATTAGCAGCAAAATGGTAGCAACTCAAGATGTTGAAATGGAAGTCGTAGAAAGTACTGAAAATACTGAACCGAAAAAAGATACAGACGTTTTGTCTGTTCAAGAGATTCGTGAACATGTTAAGCTTATTGATAAGGCTGTATCCAGTAAAGAACCTCGTTTTATTTTGCGAGTATTACGTTCATTACCAAATACTCGACGTAAATTAAATCCGAATGTTTTGAGAGCATTAGCAAGTCAGTTATATCCAAGTAATGAACGTGATGCAATTTTGGTGTATGTAGAGGAAGCAACAAATCCAGAAATTGAAGTAACTCGTCCAAAATCAATTAAAACACCACTGCCAGAAGTTGATGCTTACTTCCATTTATTGGCTTTAGTAAGATTACTTGATGCAAATCTCTTAGACAGAGCATCTATTTGTGGTAAGTTTCAATTCTACTTGATATATTATGCAAACTCATTGTCCTAAATAATGAAAAATTTTTATTTTAGCTCAACAATTAATGACAAAGATTATGTCTCAAAATCGACGATCTCTGGATCTTATTGCTGCAAAGAGCTATTACTTTCATTCACGAGTTGCTGAATTGACAAATAAGTTGGATACAATTCGAGGATTTTTACATGCTCGTCTAAGAACAGCAACTCTTCGTAATGACTTTGAGGGTCAAGCTGTTTTGATTAATTGTCTTTTGAGAAACTACTTACATTATTCACTTTACGATCAAGCTGATAAGTTGGTCAACAAATCAGTCTTTCCTGAAACTGCAAGTAATAATGAATGGGCAAGATTTTTGTACTATTTGGGACGTATAAAGGCTGCAAAATTAGAATATAGTGTAGCACATAAGCATCTTATTCAGGCATTAAGAAAAGCACCGCAGCATGCAGCTGTAGGATTTCGTCAAACAGTTCAGAAATTGGTGATAGTTGTTGAGTTATTGTTGGGTGACATACCTGATCGACAAATCTTTCGTCAGACTGCATTACGTCGTTCTTTGGTTCCATATTTTCAACTCACTCAAGCTGTTCGTTTGGGTAATTTGAAACGATTTGGTGAAGTTTTAACAAATTTCGGTGAAAAATTCCGTCACGATCATACATTTACGCTCATCATCCGTTTAAGACATAATGTCATTAAGACTGCAATCAGATCAATTGGATTATCTTATTCACGTATATCACCAGCTGATATTGCTAAGAAATTGGGAATTGATTCAAAAGAAGATGCTGAATTTATTGTCGCTAAAGCTATTCGTGATGGTGTTATTGAAGCAACATTAGATCCCGAGAAGGGCTACATGAGAAGCAAAGAGAGTACAGATATTTATTCTACTCGTGAGCCACAATTAGCTTTCCATCAACGCATAATGTTTTGCTTGGATTTACATAATCAATCTGTCAAAGCGATGCGTTATCCACCAAAATCTTATGGAAAGGATTTGGAAAGTGCTGAGGAACGAATTGAACGTGAACAACAGGAAGTAGAATTAGCAAAGGAAATGGCTGAAGATGATGATGATGGATTTTAAATTTAAATTTTTTTTTGATTTTGTATTATTTTCAATGAATGGAAATTTTGTGAAACTTATTCTCACTTCGTAAAACTTATTAATAAAACATGAAAGAGTAACATTAACTGGCACGGATGTAATTATTTTTGAATGAAAGAATATTATTTTTTTGTTGCAGAATTTAAATCAATTTATTCTTATTTTTTTTCAGAAATTGTTTAATGTGAATAATGAGCGTAAGTACGAGCACTATGAAAATTTGCGTACTTAAAACTTTACGTTATGCATTTTAACGCACGTAAAACTTTACGTTGCGCAATTTTACGTACATAAAACTTAACGTTTAGACTTTTTACGTATGTAAAACTTTACGTTTCGATTTTTGACGTTCGTAAAAGTTTACGTATTTTTACGTACGTAAAGATTTACGTATTTTTACGTACGTAAATATTTGCGTATTTTTACGTACTTAAAGATTTACGTTTCGACTTTTTACGTACGTAAAACTTTAGGTTTAGACTTTTGACGTACGTTTTACGTAATTTTACGTTTGGATTTTTTCGTACGTAAATCTTTACGTTACGCATTTTACGTACGTAAAATTTTGATTATTTTTTATGTACGTAAAACAAACTTTATAAACGCCACTCGAGAAGGTTTTTGTCTATTTTTCTAGTAATGAAAACAAACAACAAAAAAATAATTTTTTAAACTCACTTTATTCAAAGATCAATTCCACATTGAGTGAAAAGAGCAAGTTAGCTTGATTTTTTTATATAAAAACAATTTTTTATCCTTTATATATCTAATGTATACTTATATAAAACGATAAAGTATATATATTGACAAATTCAGCAGGTTCCATCGTCATTTATACATTTAATAAAAAATTGACATTCTTTTTTATTATTCTCTAAATTTGAAGCAATCATTTAACATTAATCCTTGCATTATTTTTACATTACTCAGACGGAGCAATTCATTTATTAATTATTGATTGCAAAAAAATAAGTCCTTAAATACAATAATATGCTCTTTTGATTAAAATCAGGGGAAGAAAAGGAAGGAAACAGTGAAGACACATTAGTTAATTAAAGCAAAAAAAAGATAGATTTAACGACGCTATAAACGAATTATTAGGGTCATAAAATTAGATATCAACAATTATTATCTCTCTTAATTAAAATTTAATCACACAGTTAAGATTTTTTGTTTTTTTTTTTTTTTGTATCATCAATCATGCAAATACAACATTAACAATTCTTTCTAAACATATCCTATTACATTCTATCATCTTCTTAAACATTCTCACCATTAAAAATTGAAAGATTTTTAATCTTTTTAACAAGATTTTCAAAACTTGGACGTTGATCTGAATTATAATTCCAGCATACCATTAATAAATTATCATAAATCACAGGAGGACAAAAGTTTGGACATCTAAGTCTTTTGCCTGCCTTCAGTGCATTAAGTATGTCTTCACCCGTTATTTTTTTATCTATTAAGTCTGGCGATTCACCGAATGAGAATATTTCAAATAATGTTACTCCATAACTCCATACATCCGATTTGGGACTGAATTTTGGATATTCAATTGTTTCTGGTGCATACCACATTAGTGGAAGATCTCGTTTTGTCGAGCATTCATAGTATCCATTTTGATTTGTAAACTGAGCAAGTCCGAAATCTGAAATTTTTTATTGATGTATATTCTTACTCTTTCAGGTGTATAAAGAAAATCTTACCTGCAATTTTACATTTTGTGTCGAAATAATCAACACTATTATTGAAATTAACAAGAACATTTCTTGCAGCCAAGTCACGATGAACAATATTTTTCTGTTCAAGATAACACATTCCCTAAAATAATTAAGTAATTGACATTAGAAAAAGATCAATAAAACTATAAGAAATACTTCATTACTTTGGCAATATCCAACGCAAAATGCAGTAAATTTTCAACGCTTAAATTTGGTTGATTAGATGGCAAATACGATAATAGCGATTGACTCATTTTCTCCATAATTATCAAAAGTGGATGCTCACAATAGTCATAAATTTCGACAATATTTTCATGCTTAAGACTCTTCATTATTTTAGCTTCACGGAGAATATCCTTTTGCTGTGCATTTGACTCAATCATTTTGAAACATTTTATAGCAACAGGTTTTTCAATTTTATCTCCATCGTTGTCTATTTCCATGCATCCTTGAAATACAGTGCCAAAGTTTCCCTAAATTGAAAAAAGTATTAATTTTTTAAGATTTATTAAAAGTTCTTATGCTCAAATTACGTACGTAAATTCTTATGTAAATTAAATGAATGTACGTTAAAGTTTACGTAAAATAAGTTTACGTACGTAAAAATCTTTACTTAAAAATACGTACGCAGATCTTTACGTAAAAATACGTACGTAAATCAATACGTAAAAAAACGTACGTAAATCAATACGTAAGACATACGTACGTAAAATTTTAATATTGCAAAAAATTTCTTACCGATCCAATTTTGCCTTGAAAGATCAAATTAGTTGTGGCATCTCCAATTGCAAGAACACCGGGAATTTCACTATAATGAAGTAGAAAATCGTCATCGTCAAGTGCATTGACTGTCGATTGAGATGATGTGGATGAATTTTCATGTAATAATGACATCTGACTTGATCCTCCACCGTTACTTGCTATACTTGAATTATCAACATAATTTGTTGTAAATGATGTGCTAGGATTCGATCCAATATACGTAAGATCTGTTTCTCTTGAAATTATGCTATTTGCACCATAATAATCTACTGAGCCATTTGCTTTTATTTTTCCATTTTTCGGATGTCCATTCATTTTTGGCGTTGCTTTAGTACTTTCACGACTTGTTGTTGGTATCGAGTAATGTCGAGACAAAAGAGTTTCTAAACAAAAATATCATTAATATTTTGATGTTTCAATCTTGTGCCACAAACTTACTGTATTCTAATAAAAGTGTAAAGATTTTCTGAGGTGAAAATCTCCTGTCAGCATCTGCATCCCATCCAGACTTCATTATATGCTCATAAAATCCAGGTAAAGTATTGCATTCAGTAGGTTTCTGTAATCTACGACCAGATAAGAAATATTCCATTGGATTTTCAACAATTGGTGTTATTCCTCGTGAAAATATTTCCCATAATGTTGTAGCATATGCCCAAATATCAGCCTTCATATTATTTCGGCTTCCATTTAAATTCTCATAATCTTCTATTGGGATCCATGGAATATCCTTTTCTGTAAAGTTGTAAGGTAGTCCGGAATCACCAAGTTTAACGAAAAAGTCATTACTTTCAGGTAAAAATTGCGTCACTTCTAAACTTGAACATCTAATACGTCCATGAACTATTTGTTTCTCTTGCTGCAAATGAAAGACAAAAAATTTCATTGAATTAAGGATTTTAAAAAATTACGTACGTAACAGGATTAACGTAAAATAATGTATGTGAAAAGTTTACGTAAAACATTTACGTAATGCGGTTACGTAAAAAATTACGTACGTAAAACTTTTACGTAAAAAATTACGTACGTAAAACTTTTACGTAAAAAATTACGTACGTAAAACTTTTACGTAAAAAATTACGTACGTAGAACATTTACGTAATGCGGTTACGTAAAAATAATGTAACAAAGAAAATAATAATAGAACAGAAACTTACTAAATAATGTAGTGCCTTTGCTAGTGAATATGCAGTCTCGACAAGGTTCAATAAAATAATATGCTTTCTATATCTATGTGAACGTAGAAATTCATCTAATGGTCCAAACTTTATTGATTCAAGCACCAAAGAAATTGGATTTTGTAGCGTTATTCCGTGCATTTTTACAATTTCTGATAAATCTAATTTAGCCCATTTATCGGCCAATTTCATAAAGTCATGCAGTCTCGTTGCTATTTCAGTTGGTTTTAATATTTTCAATGTGACTTCCGCATTCTTTTTTCCTGGCTGAATATGTTCTGCTTTCATTCGTGTAAAAACTCCATCGCCAAAATTTTTTTCTTCCCATTTATACAATCTCAAGTCATCGACAGCATTTAAAACAAGTGGATTTGCTCCTCGTAATCCCGATGTTGTTACAACTGGTGTTGATGGAACTGATTTCGTACCAGTTTGACATAATAGAAGTAATGGCGATTTATCGTATTCTGATGGAGGTAATCGAAAATATTTTCCATTTTCTGTTTGAATGCTTTTTGCGAGATCAATTAAATCTTCAAATTCACCAGCTAATTCACCATCTTTATCATATAACTTCCACTTTTCAGTCTCACCATTTATTTTATATGTCTCAATTTGTTGATTTGCTTTTGTCACAATATCAATATAATAAATGTCGAAAACTTTCTCACATTGACGAATAATAAATGTTCCTACACTTGAAGCTTTTTCTGTTATTTTACTATCAATTTTACTGTACGAATATTTTCCACCAATCGGCCCATGTATTTTTAATTCCGTAAGAAACTTTAATGAAGGAGAACTAAGTGGATAATAAAAAATTAAATTAGTTATTATTAAAATGAGGAAGCAATACTCATTCTTACCTAAGCGATGTACAAAGATCCATATTCCATTTAACCATTAATCGATAATATAAATTTATACAACTAGTAAAAGATTCAATTTCTTCTGTACTTTCCATGAATATTGGCGATCCTTGTGGATAGTTTTGTATTTCGAAGCTGACTTGATTAGTCTCGGTGTCTATTTGAACTGCATAAAATCCAGCCATCGTCGAGACATGTTTCCACTGTAAGAATCATATAAAATCATTAGTAAACGCGCTCGTAATATGAGATAAAAATTTCACATTTGAAGTGGAATGAAGATAAAGTTCAAATGCAAATGAATCATTGATGCAATCGAGAATAATGAAAAATTAATTAAATCTAATCAAATGAACAAAAACAACAACAATGATGTGCGATTATGGGAATTGATTTTTCACGAGAAACTTACTATTATTGATCATAATTAATCATTAATGAAATGCATATTATTATTTTTCTATTTCAATTACAATTTCATCGAGAATATGACGTACGTTTAATTCTAAATGACAGCAAACTTAACAATAAATTATGAATTTAACTGCTTTTAAAAATCGAAAGCTCGCATGCAAAGTCGAATATGGAAATAAAACTAATATATTAAGGTCAATTTTACTTCAAGCGAATGAGAAATAGAAAATAGTTTTAATTCTATTAAGTTAAGAAGTTAATTACGCAAACTTTTAGCTTACGTAAAAAAATTACGTACGTTTTTTGCACTTACGTAAAAACTACGTACGTATTTTGTGTTTACGTAAAAGTTTTACGTACGTTTTTTACGCTTACGTACAAATATTCTTCTTACGTAAAAAACTACGTACGTATTTTGTGTTTACGTAAAAAAATACGTACGTATTTTGTGATTACGTAAAAGTTTTACATACGTTTTTCGTGTCTATGCAAAAACGTACGTAAAAAGCTTTAATAGCCTAAAAATTTTAAGAACGTAATTTTAAAACTCAAAAAATGATTCAATAAATGCCATAAACTCGTGCAAATTCTACAGGACAAACAGATAAAAATGATGAATAATAGTGTACAGACTCACCAAGTCTTTATAGCGATAATGAATTCGCAAACCAGGCTGATCGCTATGATAAGGAGCAATTTGTAATCGTACACGACATTTTCCATCCTTCAATCCATCCTCTTTTGGATACGGTGTCATTCCCCAGTACTCTTCTGTTAAATAATTCGGTGCTCTAGATTCTATTTGTTGCAAATAAACACTTTTGACATAACTGGAAATGGAAAAAAAAATTTCATTAAATATTCAGGTATATAATTTCGAATGTGAATGAATCAACTTACAATGCATCATATACTTTATTTTCTTGAATGCTTTTAAGTGATTTTTCTATTTTATTTTTCAGTATTAATGAGTACGGCCAATCTCGATATCGTCTTGCCAATTTCTTTGGAATGTAATTCTTATAGTTATCCAACAAATAATCGATTTTAGTATTTTTCTCAATCATCTCCAAATACATATCAGTGACACATAAACCAAGGATGCCATATTTGTAATTTGGATACTCTATTTCTGGAATTGCATCGTGCAACACATCGTATCGTACTTGATGATAAAAATAGTCGTATGTATTTTTATCCAATTGATTCAAGTCAAATATCTTTGGAATCTAAATTTAGAATTAAAATAAATCCATTTATTTATTTAGCTGAATAAATGAAAAAAAAAAATATATAAATGCAAACCTTAATTCGAACTCTAAATTCATAATATTGATCAGCAACAAGTGGACGTGATCCAGCGAGCCATAAATCTTTACCATGAATTCTTAATCCAAAAAGAAGTTGAACTAAAGGCGGAAAATTCCATTGGCGACATAATCGTTTGCAGAATTCTTCACATGTATCGTTAATATCATGCACAAACTCCTCAAATTTTCCGGTTTTATAGTAAAATATGTGATTTTTAATTTCGGTTGAGTCCATTTCCCACATTTTTTTTAATAGTTCTGTTTTGTTTGTCTAATCAGAACTTATCCCGACTGCTTCTATTTTATAAATTGTAGATTTTTTTTATTCAAAGGTTCACATGCATCACTAGTTTTTTTCATATCATTTAAAAGTAACGATTCATCATATATACTTTAATGTTTTATATTTTTTTTTTAAACCTCAACTATGTTGTTTCTAATTATTATTTAAATATTTTCTTTTTTTTTCAACAAAAGCACTTTATCAGCACATGCCATGAACTTATAATGATAACTTTTTTTTTGTATTATGATTTAAATAAGGTATTATGCTGGTGTCACAATTTATAAGACAATTGACATCTGCACTGTGTACGACGAGACGATCTGTAATGAAATTAATATAACACCTCTTATAATACACAAAAAAATATGACAAGATTATAATAATTCATTAAATATTGATTCTTAAAACTCGTCATTTCCATATTTATGTCCACTTTTGGCATATGAGTACTAGGAACAGACAGAAATTGACTCGAAATAATTGTGAATGCAATGAATATAAAGTTTTTGCACTTTAAACGAGTCAGTGTGGATACGACACAAATGCATTTATGCTTTTTTACATTTGCAAAAGGAATTAATTAATGTCGATGATATATAATATAAAAAAATGAACACAGTACAATATCAATGTAGGTAATGACTTAATAGAAATTAAATATAAATGATGATAAACAAAACGGAAAAGCAGCTTGCGCTTTACGCCTACAATATGATTTTTAAGCTAAATTTTTCATGAAACCACCACAAATTATATTAAAATAAAGAATAATTTATTCAAAAGTGAAACTTTAAAATTGAAAGGATTGCTAATAAATTGCACTGATTTTTGCAGCACTTCCAATAACTTGATACGATCAAAAATTCATAGGAAATCGTAAAGATTAAAAAAGATGTTACTTACAAATATTTATATTACATTTATCTTTCGACGATGAAGCACAAAGTTAAATAACATCATACAGCTAAGGAATAAGCCATGAAAGAGACTTGTTTGTCAATTTACGCAGTGCAGACGAGTTTCTTTCTTTCTTAATTTATTTTTTTCTTTTTTTTATCTTCTAACTCGATTGATTAATTATTCTTATCATTTTTTTACACTCTTTTTTTACATTGCAAATTGATACTTATTCTGTGAAATGCATTTTAATTAAAGACTCAAAAAATTATTTGATCTATTAATATTCATCAAAAGGAACTTAATTTGGACTGTAAAACTGAACTCATGTTTATTTACTTATTTATTCAGGCTTCCATTACTGTTATTATTATTCCTCCTTTTTTTTCTTATTTAAATTCTATTCTTTTTGATTTTTTCTTGTGATAATCTTTTACTCCTTTTTGTACTTGATATAATATTGCACGTAATCTTAATGTTTATTAACAATTTTAAAGCATAATTAAAATTTATTTTTTCATTTTCTTTCTTTTTTTTGATAAGCACAAATAAAAATATATATAGCCGATATAAAAGATATTCTGAAAACTTCAATGAACAAGTTAATAAATCACTTTAATACACTTTTTAACAATTTCACTTTAATTCACTATAATTTGGATGCTTCTTGATACAGCTGTGTAGATTATGTCGTTCTTATGACTATTTCACAATTTATGACTCTTTATTCACACAATAACTTGATTAAAATTAATATATTAAAAGAGAGACAAAGTGTTCGATTTATTACTTATTTTTGTTGTTCATTTTCTCGTAGCTTCTTTTTTGAATTCTTTTTGATTTTTGAAATTTTTAAAACCGTTAATTCCTTCAATTTCCAATATCCGGTTTAACAGTATTTAAACTTACTTTCCACTACTTTAATGGATAGTTTAATGAAAAATCTTATTAGAATCTTAAGCAACAGTTTGTATAAACTGGAAAAACCGCCAATAAATTGGTAAAAACCCGAAAAAAAACTGAAAATTTAAGGGAGGTTACTAAGTTTATTTTTTTAAGTACAATAAGCATAAAATTCAAATGAAAATTTAACGGAAATCATAGGATTCAAGAAATACAAAAGATCCAGAATAATATTCAAGTGAATAATATAAAAAATAAATGAGCAGCATAAAGTGACAAGCACGATTGTTAACAAGGGCTTTATTTTAGAGCAAAACAAAAAAAAGTTTATAAAAAAATTCATTTGTTCAGACTTGTTCAAAAAGAATAGACGTAACAAGAGTTTGGTTGTATAAAATTGCACATAAAGAAGCTTTATTGAGTGTTTAAAATAATTAAAAAGTGATTCATAATATTTAAAAATAGTCTAATTTTAAAAAAATCAATCAGCAAAATGTAAAAAAGATGTAACAAAAAAGAAAAGTCAAAAATGTAGATCCAAAAATCTGTGCAAAAAAAAAAATCACCATTAAGCAATGCATCAAAAGTTAATTATAGTGTTGTAATAATCAAGAGAATAGTAGCGAAGCATAAAAATAAATTAAAACTAAGTGTTTTGTGGATTATTTTATTAGTTTTTTTGTGTAATAGTAGGATATAAAAAAAAGTATAAATTCCATCGAAAATGGACTGGATCATAAGTGACGAATATAAGCTGACTGTTGGTACGAACAAATAGACAGACAAAAAAATGCTATGCGAAAATGAAATATTTATCGCCTATATATTTATAGATTTGACTTCCTTATCAAATTAATTTTCTGTATTACTTGCAAGTACTATACTAGACAAATTAAGTTATAAAGAAGTCAGACCCCCTATCAAAAAAATATATAGACACAAAAATTACATTTCGTGTAGAATCAGTCAATCCATTAAACAGAAAAATGAAATCTCTAATGTAATAATTTTATTTTTGTGTTCATAATCATTTAGGAAATGTCCTTGGGCATCTCGCAGCAGCTGCCATGATATGTGGTGGCGTTCTTCCATATGTACCACAATATCGTCAGATTTATAGAACACAAGATCCAGAAGGCTTTTCCCTTCATGTATGCTTAGCACTTTTAACAGCAAACACTTTAAGAATATTCTTTTGGTAAGTACCCACATCATTATTATTAAAGTAATGAATAGAAAAATAGAAGTAGAATATAGTAAGAGAAAAAACAACAAAACAACTCCGTACTTTAAACTTTTCTATTCATTTTGCTAATCTCTGTATATATATATATTTTTTTCGTACGTAATTCATGCTATAATAATAATTTCGTTCAATCGCGTGCCAACAAAATAACAAATATCATATGCTGACAGCGGTCATTCAGCAAAATGTGTGACAGAAAACTAAACTTTATATTTTATTTCTTATTCATAATTCACTTTCATTGAAATAATAGTTTGACCTTTACTTATGTGCCATATTTATGTATGGATCTTATCATTAATCATCGTAAAATGCAGTTTGACATTTTTTACATACATAAGATGACTCATGCGAAAGATTTATGATGGTCTATAAACAAATTATTCTATCCTCTTCTTTCAGTCGTCTTATTTCACTTGCTTGCTATAGCTATCAAGTACATGAATCTTATCGCATTTTACATTACATAGTATAGGGGCCGTTCACTTTTGACGTTCATCAAAAACAAGGATTTTTAGACTCTCTGTCACAAAATCTTCATTCAAAAAAATCCTATTGTTTAAAACTATCACACAGCCTCAGACCCCCTCCCCCTAAAAGTCGGACGTAATAAGTTAACGACCCCATAGTCTATAGTTATTTAAAGAAGAAAAACAAAAATGTCCAAAGAACATGATCTTTCCCTATTTTTTTATAATGTTTTGCTTAATCAAACATAATTTAGTGCAGGAAATATTTCATTCCACTTTTTTTTTTTGTGTGTATCTTGCGTAAGAAAATTACTGCACGTTTCATTTTATTGTTTTCGTTGAGTACAGCCTAAAGTTGCTGTGAACAGATCTTTGATATTTACCTACGAAAAAAAATTGTTATCTTTATTCAGCCTTAACACATATGATGACAGTTCTTTATTTAATTTTATTACTATACAATCATGATTATTTGTCAGTACAGCTATAAAAAAAATTATTTGATTTCTCGGAAGATATCAAGTGATTCTCATAATTAAAGGCAGACAAATTATTTGCTTCAAATTAATCGTGTACATGTTGATGTATTAAAGAGTCTTAAGGACCTAAATAAATTTGATCAATCATCAAGTTCTTCTTAGCTGTATATTTCCTCTCTGTCTCATAAAACTCTGTAAAATTCTCATAGAGATATTAATAACTTGAAGGCTAAAGCTTGAAATACAAGAAATTATTTAGAAAAAAAAAAATATTTTCCTTCCTATTGCCTTAAGATTTATTTATCATCCTACATCACACTTTTCTTTACAAGGCTTTACAATAATTGTTCTAAAATGTCTCTTTCCATAATTTTATGTCATGATGATACTTTTTTCTCATTACAATAAGTACGAAACGTTTTAAGTTGCAACCATTATCATCTTACATTTCTTAAGTATATCATACTTCACATGCGGTAACTTAACTTTTTAGCGCATTTTCCTCTTGGGAAAAGGACGCTATTATCCGCACTTTGTCCGTCCGTCCGTCCGTCTGTCTGTCTGTCTGTCTGTCTGTCTGTCACCGCATCTCCTCCTCAGGGTTAAGCTTTTTTGATGCGGTTTTTGGCTTAAAATGTGTGTAATATGTCTGGCTAGAGCTGGCGAAAAAATCAGCACGAATGGTCACTTCCTCTGCTGAAACCAGCGTAAAAAGTGCCAAAAATGCCATTTCTTTGTATGTGTTAGTGTGGTCGAATGCACTAAAATGTTGACTTTTCAAAACCTTAGCTGTCCTCGGTTCAAATCCCACCGATGACAAATTTTTTTTTTTTTTGCTTTTTTTGATACTTTTTTGATTTCGAATGACATATAATATTGAATAATGTCATAATTTTCCATTTCCACAATTTTCCCGAGTTTTTCCGAGGACTTTTGTTAAATTTTTTAATATTTTCATAGATAATTACTTTTTTCATATTTTTTTGATATTTTTATTGTTTAATTTTCTATTTTCATGGATTTTTCATAGTTTTTCCGGAAAATTTTGTGAAAATTATAAAAATATACGTTTTTATAAAAAAAACTCATCAATATAAATAATCAAATTGTCAAGTAAATATTTCAAAAAAATGAACAGCAGTAGCGTAATTGGAAGAGCGCGCGACTCCTAAGTTGAAGGTCATGGGTTCGATCCTAGCCCGCGCCTGATTTTTTTTTTTGCTTATTTTTATTTTTTTATTTTTAAATTCTATGTCGCGTATGATAACTTTTTATTAAATATCTATAAATTTTAAATTTCTGGTAAATAAAGAATGGTTATAGTTAAATATTAGACTTTATACTTTTAGGGTTTTAATTCTTTGTGTATTTACTGATCGCGGAAAATGCGCTTTCGTCGGTCACGAGTGACCACCGTTATACTAGTTTTTTTTGCTGACGTTTGTGACTCTAAGGCACGAAATAGATTAAAAGATAGGACGAATGAGAACCAATTGTTATTATTACAATGTTGTATGTGCTGTCAATTTATTGCAATTCCATTGTGCTCAACTATTCACGGATGAAATGGCTTTTCTTTTAATAGCCATCAAACATTCATTTGAGCTTGTATAAAGATTATTAATCATGAAAGCATGTGATAGATTTGTTGTTGTTGGCATTGAATTTCACCATCGAATGACATGGCATGAAGAAGATAGTCTTTGAGAGCATCTGAATAAAAACTTTTCTTTCGTGGAACTTGAAGAATTTTCTAATTAAGTCTGGAAGATAGTTTGAAGGGTTTCGAGGGAAGAATAAAATTGATAAAGTTTTTAAAGTTGTAAAATGAGTTGTTGTTGCAGTTACGAAAAACCAAAACCACAAATCTCATCCAACAAAGTAATTAACATATTTTATTTTCTTATTTTTTCATAGGTTTTCAAAACGCTACGAGCTTCCACTTCTCATCCAAAGTGTTGTTATGAATATCACCATGTTCTTGATGATCCATTTATGTGTTAAAGTACGACGTAATAATGCAATTATGAGGGCAAGGGAACGTGTTTTTTCAGGTAAAATAAATCAATTTTCTCTCGTCCTGTAAATTGAAGGATTTTTTTTATTTAATTCCGCGTGAAGTGAATTGCTTATCTCGTACTTTTTTTTGTTATTATTGAATGAGTAAAGAAATAACAAAGTTAAGGAGCTTTTAGCTGGGAAATATAATCTTGAATATAAAGTTTTGTATTTTCTGTTTATCTTGAGAGCTTTAAGATTTATTTCTATACGCGAGAGAATGCATTGTGCATCAATTTTTTATTTTTTATTATCCTCACTCATGAAAAAAAAAAATGTCTTAGTAATTGGCAAAAAACAAAAACAAAAAGTAAAATGTATTAATGCTAAGTGCAATACCTAAAACACATTTTTTTGTATAACTGTAAAAATACTGAAATACTGAAAAATTGAAGTCAATAATATTATTTGAAGATCAAGCAGTAACATCTGTTGATGGAATATCGCCAATCAATAAACCAAACACCAACAGTGAATCACGTCAACCGACGTCTGAAAACACAGTAAATTCACAGTCGAAACATTATATCAGCGGTATGTGATCCTTTCCCTCAAAAAAACAAGCAAATAACTATCTGTAATATTATAATATTCTATCATCACCTTTCTTTTTTGTTCTCCTCCTTTATATATTGTATATTTTTTTATGGAGAATTGTGTGTCTGCTGTTTTAACTGCTAATTCATTCTTCACACTTTAACTCTATATCTCATAGCATTAACTTATTTTTCCTTACTAATCATATTGTATATATATCTAACTATTTAGCACTAATAACACTTAAAAATGTGAATATCACAAATTACTTACAATTTTTCGAAATCTTTTTTGGACTCATCAATTTTTTTATTCTTCTTTTGGTGTGTACATAAAGTTTCCGTCCCAAGTGACAAATCAATCGACTGACAATTTTTATTGTATAATTACAATTTTGATTGCCACGATGAAGTTTGTCGGGAAGAAACTTGTGCATTCTGTTTCTCATTGGTTTCTTTCCTAGTGCTGTTGACATTCATTATAATTTTCGCACACAATAATTCTTTCCTTTTTTTCGTGTCTTACTATGTTTGTCTCAATGAATGAAAGTCATATGTAAAAAAAAAATATTTTAAGCTTCTGAATATTAATAATTGTGAGACAATAAAAGAGTTTTGCAAATGTGTTTATGTATAACTGAATAATCACAGCACATAATAATAAATGAATTTTTTTTTTCTTCAGTTTCTACTTGTGTGGTAGATTGATCGCGTGTATATATAAATGAGTAGTTTGTAGTATAGAGTACATACGTGTGATTTAATTCAATGATTCACATGTGAAAAATCCGATCGAGCAGTGGCTAACTTTTTGCATTATTGCAAAATTAAAATCTGTACATATTAAATGCTCTATTGTTCAATTAGAAATTCAAGGACGAAAATTTAAATTATTGACTTAATTTATAATTCATTTAGGAAGTTTCTTTAGGTAGATTATTATTTTGTAGCGATGATTTAGATGAAGATTATGTTTTACTAGGTTTTACTGTAAAAGGTCTTGTATGTTATTAATTCAACGTAAAAACTTTCTACTATCATTTACAAGGTTTCTACCTCAATTTTTCATATCTTTAACTACTAACAATGGTTTAAAAAGCATGTAAATATAAATACAATATGTATGAAGCACACCTGTAAACAGTGATTTCATTTAATTCAATCTAAAGTCGTCTAATCATAGGAATTTTAGTTCATTAGCATGCAATGCTTCATATATCGATTCCATGTAATTTTCTACCTACGTATCTTGTTAGGACGAAATTATAGAAATGAAAGATTATAATCAATTTGAAGAAAAATGTCAATTAAAAAGCAAATAGAAACAAGGACGAGGATATGAGAAAATGTCAAAGTATTTGCTTTTTTCACGGATGGCATTTGCATATATTGCTAATTTAAAATGTCAACATAAATGAGTGAAATTCGTCGCGAGAAATTGTCAAAAAATAATAAGTTGTAGGTGACTAAGTATTTTGACAGGTTAATGAACGGAATATTACGGTATTGTTCGATTGTAAACTATTGTGTTGACTTTGTTCTTGTTTTTGCGTGAAAACCCAAAATATCATATGAAAATCACCTTCAAAACTTATTCATCAAGGCTGTTAATTTGCTCTAAATTGTGGCATACATTTTGATCAATTTTACATCGGTACCAAAAATAATAATAACGTAGAAATCAAGTTGGTCGATTCATGCAAGAAATTGAATTAGCAAACTACACACCTTCCTAATCAAAAATGCGCTTCAGTTAGCACTTTTTTTTATGATCTTTTGCACATTTTTATGTGTTTTTCTCGTGTTATATTCAATGGAAAACTTTTTCACCTTCTCGTTCGATGTGTAAAGGAATGATCCGTTTTGGCTGCATATTACAATATTTCATAAATTTTACGGTCACTGAATAAAAGGGAAAAAGCTCATACTTCAGAAAAGAATTCATTATCATCATCAGTATTTTGAAAGGTTATCATCATCTTAAAAACGTACGTGTTGAGTCGATTCTATTATCACATAATATTTTCTTTTTTTTTTTGTTCCTCATACTTTTTGTGAGATAAGTAAAGCATCAATTTAACTCATCAATAGAGTCTTAACAAAACATTATATGTTGGATTTATGTAAAGATTGACTTGCTAAAAGTTATGACAAACCCAAGCTAGATGTTTAATAATAAAAATAAATGTGTCCTTATATGGACTGAATATATAGACACACAAAAGGATATCTGATGTTAGATTATCGGAAAAAATGCCACAGACATTAAAAATAGAATGACAATCCATTTAAACGCACATTAGCAATGAAAAATAAAACAGTTATAGAATTAATACACAGAGAGACATAGAATGGTAGGAAATGGTAATAGAATAAAATGTAATATGGAAGCAATTTGCAACTTAATTTTTCTTTTTTTCGTGGCATATGCCTTAGTCTTGTCATTGTTGTTATGATGATAGTTGTAGGAAGTTCATTTGTCGTGCATTATCATCGTCAAAAAACCGCACCTACAAAATGAACTCTTAGCTTTTTATTTTGGGCTGATTATAGAATTATTCCTCTATAAATTCTCATATCTTGTTCATTTCCGGACTGACTGACTGAGTGACTGACTGAAGGTCTATTAACTAAAACTGATAACATTTTGGAAAGTTACTAATGTTCTGTGCTATATTGTTAGGTTTTTAGATTTGATAGACATGACCGCACCTTTTGTAAACAAAAAAATGTGAGATTTGAGACTTGATTTAATTAATGGACATGGTCGTATTTCCTTTTTTTTTAACTCCATAGTGTTTCTATTTTTTGGGTAGCAATAAAAATAAAGAAATCCATTGTAAAATAAACAGTTTATCCACACTGATTTGGCAGCAAATTAATCCTCAATAAAAAGCTTTTTTAAACGAATAATTTCTTATTGTCGCTTGATAATCCATACATGCATAAACAAAATCATTCATACGTAATTGGATTGCGTCACATAGAAAATAATAATTTTCTATCAAAAAAAAAAAGTTTTATAAATAGCATAAAGTATGGAAAAGGTTGATAAAAACCTAACAAATTTACATGCTATTGATCAATTCAGAACCGCCAGAATAGTCTCTTTATATCGATAACTCTATTATATAGAAACTCATTGATTTTCTTTTTTCTTCCTACAAAGTAGATAAATAATATTTTCCAATGATAATTTCCTTGTTTTCCGTTTTCTTTACTGCCGCTTGCTTGCTTTCAAGTGTACATATTGGATTCAGTCGCTTTAAGTGATGATGAAATATTCACATTTAAAAGTTAGTGCCATAATGCTAATGAATAAGCTAGAAAAGCGCATCTTCTTTGTGCATTTATTTGTGGCATCGAATGTGCATGAGTCAAGGGAATTTTTAAAGCTATAAGAAAGAATTTGATGTGACTAAAATTCAGTATGGATCCTGAAATAGTTTTTCTTAAAACTTTTTTTCAGTTTTGGATTAAGAACCTTTTATGAAATTTTTTCCATTACTTAACCTTAAAATTGATAAAATCTAAATTTAAGTACTTTTTGAACTAGAATAGTCAAGAATCTAATGTCCCACCAAAATGACCCTCAAAATGAAAGTTTCCATGCCTCAAATCCATACCACAAATCCATAAAAATTTAAATAACAACTTAAATGCATAAATTTTATGAGTTACAGTCAAGTGCACATTTATACGAGAATGTAAAATAGATTTTAGATCCAGACAACAAGCAATAAGACTCAGAAAAGTGCAAATAATCTCATTTTTTCAAGAAGCTGTGTCAGGGACTTGAATGATTAAATTTTCAGGATGTTTGCTTTGAACAAGACAAAAATAGATAATAAAAGGAATAAAAAATGCAGCCGCAAATAAGACAGTTATGGAATAAAATATAACTCGTTAATTGCTTTATTTACGCCGATGATAACAAATTTTTTAATAAACACATGATAAAATGATAATGAAAAAAAAGTGAAACGTGTAAGGTAAACACTGGTAAACACAATGAATGATGTGTTTCAATAAAGTTTCATTTTTTTGATGACTTGGAAGTTCTTTTTTACTCCTGCGAATTCAGCAAGTTCTTTCGCATGAATAATCATAAGACTGGGTTAATATTCTTCATAGGGAAAGGTCAGTTGCTTCGGTGAATAACCCAAACAATCCGTACGCTTGCAATTAATTCACGTTTTTCTTCTTCTTTGTTATGAGAACAAAAAGTACAAAAATTTTGTTATTCTTGGTACGAGAATTGTGTTAATGCTATCAAGTTATGTTATCTGAAAGAAAAAATATCGATTACTAAATTTACAAGATGTTTAAATGATTTAATAACATGATATGATAAGGTTTCTGTCCCCTTCTTACTGTTTTTTTGTCAAACATGATAAAGTCACATTTGAAATAATTTGTACAACAATTAAGTCAGTACAATGACTAAGTCATTAAATATGGCAACAAAGCACTTTTGTAGATAACTTGCTCACTAATGTACCTTCAAATTGACATGGAAAAAAATATTTTTTTCCTCTACAGTAACTTCTTGCAATTACGGCATATATGTGTGTAAATAAAACTTGATGATAAGGCTTGCATATTCAAGATTGATTGCTGATACGATGCAAGGTTTTTGATAGGGAAATTTCTTAATGACAAAATTAAAATGTCAAGTTTCATTGCATCTTAGATGTGAAGCTTTATAGGTCAAAATAGTTTGCTAAATCCATAAAAATATACACGATAATAAAATTTGCAGCGACACCTTTTTGTAAAAAGGCATGAAGCGCAAGTCCTTTGATTGTAATGCATAAAAGTTAACAAAAATGAAAAAGTCACATTCAAAAGGAGCATAGACATGAGTTATTTCTAGATTAATGGTTAAGGTGTCGTTCACTTAGTACGTTCGCATTTTAGGGGAGTTGGGAGGTTTGAAAAAATGACAATTTGTAACCACGTAGGGTAAGGGATAACTTAAAAAGTGAACGGCCCCTTAATAAAGGGTTCTTCATAAATGAAGTATATAAGAACGGAGAGAAAATTTATGATATAAAAGGAAAAACCTTAAAGAAAACAAAAATTTTGCTACTTACGAAATTTCCTTTCAAATTTTGTAATTTCATCTGCTTATTTAACCCATGTAACACAGCCTTATATTCTCCTCCTTTTACATAACTCTGACATCCTCCCACATACAATCTCATGCATGAGTTCGGTACAACTGATTAAAAATTCCCTTATTTACTTGTTTAGCAACATACCTGCTTACTCGAAAGTGTCAAAAAGTAATACTCAGTATAATCTTCCTACTACTTCCAAAAATTAACCCTATTTATCTTCAACAGCAGCAATATACTAAATTATTCAAGAGAGCTTAGACTAATTTAACACAGTGAGAATAAATAAAATGCTTTGATTAAAAAAAGAAGTTCATGCAGCAACATTCAATACAATCAGTACCTAATGAATTATAAATTGTAATAATGGAAATTATTTTCCTTTAAGCTTCATATACATGCTTTTATTGCTGTTGCGACCTATGAAAATGAAAGTTTTATTTTTACTACACCCTCGAAATTCATATGTTAAAAGCATAAACAAGCAATTAGATAGGAAATGACTATAAGGACTATGATTGATCTATTTACACTACACAGTTTGTTTTATCGATTTTTTTAACACAAATGATATTTTTTTTATTCATGTGATTTTGGAAAATAATGCACATTACTAATGTTTGGTCGCGTGTGTGAATCACGATTTTATTTTCATTGATTTTTGATGATGATTCCAATACTTAACATACATTTGATGCAATTTTCTTTGAGTTTTGTTAAATCATGAATCATTACATTTTTATGCTTCAATTCCAATGTTTACTTGAATTTAATGAAGAAGGAAATGCGAGTTATGGATTGCGTGATTTGCGGATATAAATTTATTATGACAGCACTAATGTCATGGTTAATCTAAGACGTACAAAAAAGGCGATAAAATCCTCACTTTATTCCACTCCTTTGTTCTCGAATTTCATTAAGAAATTGTGGTTAAAAATACAACGTCCATGATATACTTAATAGATTCTTTAAATCGTATGCTAATTCAATTAAATGAAAAGAAATAACTTGGAGCAGTCAGTGTCACATTCTTTGAAAGAGGAATTAACATAAAATTTTATTATTTTCATTCTTTCATAAATTTATTGGATCTACGTCAATGGTTTATTTTTGGGGTGCAATCGTTAGCTATTTGGGGTCTGGATTGGTCATTATTGATTGTTTTTGATTTTGCAATGAAATAAGGGTACTGAAACTGATTTAATCTTTGTCATGATACATATCGTTAACAAATTTTTGGAACAATTTCTCAAAAAAAAAAATAGTCGGTCTCTTGGGGGTCGTTCACTTATTACGTCCAATTTTTAGGAGAAGGGAGGAGGGGTCTGAAGCTGTGTGACAGTTTTAAACAATAGATTTTTTTAAAATGAAGATTTTGTGACAGAAGGAGCAAGAGGTGTCTAAAAATTCTTGTTTCTGACAGACGTCATAAGTGAACGGGCCGTTGTTAAATTTTCAAATTCTACAAATTTTCAATAAAAAACAAGGTCTCAAATTGTTAATAAAAGTCTGACCCGCTTCTCTATCAACCTTCAATCAATTTCGAATGTTTCTTTTTTTGAAATACAAAATATAAAGAAGTAAAGTAAATTTAATGTTCAACATGCTGAGATTTTAATGCCGAAAAAATCTGAAATATTTTGAACAGTTGATGAATGATGGCTTTTTGGGAATAAATCAAGAGCATTTCGATTGTTGCTAATAAACATAACAACCTCCTCAATGTAAACACACAATATCTATAAACAAAGCTTTCTCACATTCACAAGGTGCAAGTGAAGTCACTGAATTACAAACAAAAGTATTTTCTTTTTTTTTCACATAATATGAAGCAGTAGCAACAAAGACAGGAAACCACACACGAAGTGAATAGTAAACTTTATTTAATTTCACGCTATTATCAGGTTAATGAATAACCAAAGCATTTTTAATCATACTTTGTGCCTCAAATTTTTTTCACACTCGTCCTTCTAAAAATATCCCAAACACGAATATGTAGTACATACATTTTATTTTGGTTAGAACAGAAAATTTATGACTGAATAAAAAAAAATAATATAATAAAATGAGTTCAGAGAGTTAAAAATTCATTGGATACGATGACATTAGTTTCCTGACTTTTTAACACATTTAATTTTCTTGTTTATAATAATCCATGACCTTGACGGACATGGCTGCTTTCTACTCGCACAAGGTTAACATATATTAAATAATGAACAACATACACGAAGACATAACAATATTTAATAAAAAATAAAAATATAAAAACAAGAATTCGTTAGTCTTTGGCGCTTCTTTCAAAAAATAAAGAATATAAAGAACTGACCTTGTGAGATCAAATCAATTTGATGGCATGATGACTGACTGACTTCTTATCAAGATTTCATATCCATGCCCCCATAAAATTTATTAATTTAATTACAATTAAATATCGTTCATGAATTCTTGTCTCAAATAATAAATTCAATTATATTAGAAATAGGAGGGTTTGTTCGTAAATGATGTTTGAAAATTTGATAAAATATATTATGATATAGAAATTTTTTAAACATATATGTTTTGTTTTTGTAAATTAATACATATCTAAAAATAATTTTGAACAGGAGCATAGCCAGGGGAGGATTCAAGGGGGTCCGTACCCCCTTCGAGGAAAAATTTCTTCATTTTGCTAGGGCTTTTTTTTGGAAAAAATCATTTGGAACCAAGTTGCTTAAAAATTTACATAAGATTTTAATTCGAGTATAACCAGTATAACCCCTATAATTCAGTATAATTTTTGGAACAGTAAGTCGGTATCATAAAATCCACGACTCACCCTAGATGTTATTGATGAACAACTCCTCAAAAAAAAGAAAAAATTAAATTGATTTCAATTAGAAAGGTAGTAAGAAGAATGTAACATTAAAAAAATGAATCACTAATTTGATTCCGACAACAGACATTGTTTGTAAATATTCAGCTTGACATCCTAAATACCTAATTAAACATCATCTCAGCAAGTCCTTTGCGCATCTAATAGATCCAATCCAATTGTGAATAATGTGTATTCTTAATCCAATAAATATATATATTCTGTACATCATATTAACAGATAGCACCTTAACACTTGTCATATTTATGTCTAAAAACTAAAGTATAGTGTTAATCAAATTATTTATTATAGTTATAAAGTTTTTTCGGTGATTGGAAAATTCACACACAAACATACACCGTAGTATCATGTCTAATAGAACTAATTGTATTAAATTATATTCAATTACAGATTTCGATTCACGATACTTTTGGGCATGGACAGACTTTCAATCATATCTCGAGTAAGTTCTATTTCTTTTTATTCTTATTCTTTATTGACATTTATCACATTCTCACTTATGCTTATAGCTTTATGCTGGTTATATGGGCAGTCGGAGCTGCTGTCACTTACATTATGTTACCAGTCAATTGGTTTATGGAAATGATTGGTTTTCTTGCAGTATTTACAGAAGCAATGTTGGGTATGTTATTGACTATATATTGCTCATTTATTACTGACATTTAATGATTAAATTCCTTGTCAATTCAGGTGCTCCCCAGTTCTTGAGAAACTATAGAAATAAGTCGACACATGGAATGAGTTTTCTCATGGTCATCATGTGGACGATAGGTGAGTTTTTGATGTCATTTTTGGATGATCCATGAGTACAATTTTTCGTTTCTTTTTTTCACGCAGGTGATGTTTATAAGACAACATATTTCATTTTACGTTCTGCACCAATTCAATTTTGGCTATGCGGAATGCTTCAGGTATGAGTGTTGACAACGTCTGTCTACAAAGAAAAAGATTGAATTATCCAAACATTTCTTGTTCATGTACATTTCAGGTCTCTCTAGATTTAGCAATACTTTTACAAGTCTATATATTTCGTAAGAATCCAGCTCCACGAAGCTCACATCGTGGCGATTAACAATTTGCCCCCAACGATATCCAAGCAATTCAACAACAAGAAATACAACAAAATCAACAACATAGTCAACGACCAAGTCAAGATATGACAATTTGTCGACAATTGTCATTTAAATTTATGAATAAAAAATCACAATCAAATGCCATTGATAGAAATTTATGTACTGCATCGCCAGAATTACAATTAGAAATTGTTCATGAGAATCTCGATAGACAGGAACCAATTCCATCGTCATCATCAAGAAATGTGACAGTATCAGTGCCTGAACATAAAGAAACATATGTAAATATGATGTATAATAATTCAACAGGCACTGTATCACCTGGAACAGTTGAATCACCAATTGAAGACGATGATGATGCTGAAATGATGCATAGTAGAACGAAAAAATCAACAAAAGCACCATTTAGATTTAAGCAATTTAATATAATGAAAAATAGTAGTTATAAGCTTAAACAAATGTCACCTCCGCCTACAGAGCTTGCATCGTCACCAGTTGATGAGAAGCCGGCAAAATTTGAGCGTCAAAAATCATCCACAAGTTCTACACGTTCATCATCGTCATCGTCACGACTGAAAAAACTTTTTATGTTATCTCGAGCTGATCCGTCAAAAAAGCTTCAAAAAGATATAAGCTTGAGAAATTTACGTCATGTTTTATGACAAAACGCCTCGCTGGTCATGACAATGTGGCCAGCAATAGGCGACGTAGAGCAAGTAATATTGAACATGAGAGGAAGTCGTCAGGCAATATGTGAAAGAAAAGATGCACTAAATAATAGCAGTACGGAAATGGGAACAATTGAGATGGGTATGAAGAGTGCTGAGACACAGACAGAATTGATTGATGAAAGCAATCCAACGTCTCCACATGACTTTGAGATCATGAATGAGACAATGACAATTGTAAAGGATAATAATAATCAATCACGTCTTAACATTAATTCATTAAGAGATATGAAGGATCTTAAATGTATTGATGATGATACAGCTAGTGGTCATCGTATACTCTTTACGCCTGACAATCCTGAAACAAAATTATAGCATTTGGCATTTACTTACGTCACTTATATCTCTATGAATCATGTTGAATTTCTTAACGTATTAATCGTCGTTGACATATCGAGAATCATCTAACTATTGAGAGAATTTTTTAAATTTTATGTTGTTGAATTACTACAAACAAAATTATGTTTGACTTGGAACATCCTTTTTTTATATTGGATATTGGATATCAAAAAATGTTGGGGGAACTTCGTGAAAAAAAAAATTACTGATAATTAACTTAATTATTTAGCAAAATATTTGTCACTTAATGTGGACCTGTTGATCGATTTCAGCACTATTAGAACTTAATATTGTTCTAATCGAGTAGCATGACTGCTTAAAATATATTTTTGTATGACTATTTTTTTATGTTGAATGCATATTTTTTGTAAGTAAAAAAAAAAAACATTATTTTTCTAGTTAATTTAATTGCAATTAGGACTTAATAAGAATTGTTTTCCATTTAATTCCAAAAAAATTTTAAAATTATTGACAACTTCTTTGTGGTTGTAAATATGAAGCACATTTTCATTTCTTCCTGACTTTTTATTACTTCATTCAAAAAAAATCATACTTTATATGAAAAAAAGTAAATATGATTGATTGTGATATTTAAAATGAAGAAAATATTTATGAGAAAAGTAAAAAAAAAAATAAATAAAAATAAATAAAAACACTGAGGAATTGAAATAATTGCGAGAAAAATGAAGAAATTTATAAAATTATCAAAATCAATGAATGTGTAAGTTTCTCAAAATTAAAAACAATTAACCAATTTGTGTAAAAATTTCATTCAATTTAAAAAAAAAAAACATTAAATTCGCGCCTTATATGAAAAACTATAAATTATCTAATTGTGACTATTTTCAAGTCATTCTTTAAAGAAAATCTTTGATGGATCAAAAAAATTAAATTTCGATGAAAAAAAAAGGTTTGAATTTTGATTTTTATGCTTAAAGCTTCACATCATTAAGTTTTTTGTAATTAAGCATTTTTTGAGTAAAAAAGAGCAATTCTTCCAAATTAATTTGTTAATTGATTAAAGTATGATATTATTAGCTTGCATAGTGCTTTATCCTTCCAAGAAACTTTATTCATTTCTTCCTTAGAAAATAGACAACAAGTTCTGTTATCCACTTGAGCGCATTTTCCAAGATTTTACAGATTTAATGCTACGCAGTGCAGTAGAAAGGTTCAAATAATTTATTTGTTTTGACCTTTTTGGACTTAAAAAAAAAAATTTGTAGCATTTTCAAACAAAGTTGATAAGAATTTAAGTTTAAAAATTACCTAATTATAAGTTTCATAAAATTCGTTTTCTGTGCAAAATCATTGATTTTTGAGTAGTTTAATTAAAACCTTGCTCAAATCTTTACGTAGGAAATTTTTACGCATGCAAAATCTCTACGTAAACATTACGTAAAATGTACTTACGTATAATTTTACGTAAAATGTACTTACGTATAATTTTACGTAAAATGTACTTACGTATAATTTTACGTAAAATGTACTTACGTATAATTTTACGTAAGCATTACGTAAAAAATTTGCTTACGTTTAATTCTACGCAAGCAAAATCGTACGTAAAGATTTTAATGCCAAATATTTTTAATTTTGTTTCATTTCTTTAAAATCAGTCTCAATTAATTCAAAACTTAAATTTTTTTAAACATTAATAAATATTTTTTTTTTTTGATTGGATGACGTTCAAGGTTTTAATCAAGAAACGATTTATGACAATTTTTAATTTCAAAGTCAATTTACCATTCACGAATTTAAATGATTTTATTGGAAAATGCGCTTCTGAAAGATTATAAATAAATAGCATGTTCATAATAACAATTTCTGATTTTATTCAAGAAAAAAAAAAAGTTAATCACAATTACTACCTTTTTCTCAGTTTGTAAGGAAAACATTTAGCTTTAGAAGAAAAATAAATAAAATAAAATTTTAGATTCTATTAAAATGAAAATGAAAATGAAAATCATAAGAAGAAGTAAAGAAAAAAAATGAATGAATGAATGAAACTTATATATTTCGATAAATGATATTATTATATGCCTTAACTATGTACATAGAATTCATCAGAATGTCTATCTCCATACATATTTGCAAGATATGCCAAAAAAAATGTCATCAATTTATATTCATGTATGTTCAAATGAATCTCCAAAAAAGTCATTCGGATACAATTTAATCGGATTTAATTTTTGTAAAATGTTTCAAAAACTGTTAAACTTTTTCAATCCCAAAGCAGATTTTATGAAAAGCTTCAAAATGTTTAAATAACTTTCATTCTGTCAATATCAGACTTAATTCCTTTCCCATTTACAAAAATCCTAGTGTTTTAGATAGAAAAATGCAGCATATTCATCCTTCTCTAATCTCCTCTTTCTCATCCTCATTCAAACGAATGTACATGAATAAAATTGATAAATATGAAATAATAATAAAAATGATAACTTGAAGCACATTTTAGTCAGCCGTTTTTTTTTTTGTGAAAGAGATTTAAAAAGTTATTTAATGAATATGACTAATTCCACTTTATTTTATTGAAGGCACCAAAAAAAGAAAGAAAAAATAATTTTGTGAAATGAAAAAAAAAAGTTTTTGTTAATTTTGGGTACTTTATTAATGATGTCTATTGAAATTAAAAGTTAGTTCCTAGATTTTGAAATGAAAAGAATTTTAAAGCTCTAAAGTAGACATCATTATTGAATGCCCCAATACAAGGAAAATAACAAATGAATATTAATTAAATGCATTTCATCCAAGAAAAAAAAGAAAAGAAAAGTTTTAATGAGTTTACAAATCTGAATAACAATTGATTCTGAGTACCGCTAGCAGCTTTATGGAAAACAACATAAATGAAAATGAATCCTAAAAAAAAAAATGAAAATGAAGAAAAATAAAATTTAAAGAAAAGAAAAGAAAAACAAAATTTTTACTTTTTATGAAATTAATTTTTTTCAAAAAAATCTTTTTTCAGCTTCCAACAAGTTTATTAATGACTTTAATGCACTTTTTTGTGTGATTTGCAAGATCTATCTTGACAATAAATATTATAAAGGCATGTATTATGTGCGAGAAATACAGCTATGCTGCATATACTTATAATTCAATAATAATGGTTGAGATTTAAATTGTGAGAATTTCGTAATCAGTAAAGGCCAATTCTTGACCACCATAAGCAATATAACAGCATCCATGAGATGGATGGACTTTTCCAAGCGTTGTTGTTCCTTCATGTTGGACACGTCCAACAAATAATGGCTCACCATCTTCACTTTCGCCACCTGGCAATGCATTTGGTGCAATATTGTCACCTGATGTCTGTACCCAATTTCCACCTCCTACTAAGACTTCATATGTATCTTTGCCATGTTCACCGCCACCCCATGCGACATAACAGACTCCATGTGATTTTACAGCCTTTCCGGGAATTAAAGCACCTTCATGATGAGCTCTGCTTACATATTGAACTTCTCCACTGTCTTCTCCTCCTACAAATGCATTATCTGGAATTTCACTGCCATTTACTGGTACCCAAACTGCTGATCCACTAATTGGCTCATTTGGTGCCTATAAATATCAATCTTAAGCTTATTATCATGAAATAAATAAATATTAATGGACATACCTCAATAATCCAACTTCCAGTAGCACCCCATCCAGTACAGATGCCAACAAAGTTGATTGGAAAATTATCAGAATTTTCATAGCTCATAAATGCAGCACCTTCACCTTCCTTTCCAACTGTAATCACATTTCCATCCCATCTAATCCAAAATCCACGAAACTCATCACCATTCAAAATATCCGGCGTGTCAGCCTCAAAAACATCAGGTTTTGTGCGATTCTTTCTAATAACTGACTTTGTGTTCTTCCATCCACCAATAAATACTTCCAACATTGGATCAGTTTCAGAGTCAGTTGGTGAGAGTGCAAGATGTGCATCATGTGCAGCCTTTACTCTAAATACGACACCATGTTGGCCTGATGGAAACCAATTGTATTCCAATTTGTCAACAGTTTCAAGCTCTAAAAAGGAAAATAAAAAATAAATTGAAATTTAATGAAGTGAAAGGAAAGGCATTTAAGGAATGCGGATATCTCCTAAAGTAATAAAAAATAAAGATTCTTCAATCACATTCCTTTTGTTAAGCATAATGCTGTATTTGTAAATTCCGCTGAAATACAATGCTAAGTGCGAAGTGAGTATGGTACAAAAGTTTGGTTCTTTTTAAAGCGCATTATCATTATTAAGCACTGTCGAATGTTTAGGGGGTGAAAAGAGTTGCGATTTTATTCGAGTTCTTTACAAAAATTACTTTGCTACAAAATTTTGTGTTAATTGAGGATTCTGAATATTTAAGGTTGCTGAAGGACGTCATTTATGAACAAAATCTCTAATTCTAATTTATGACTAGAATGTGACATTTATTCGTTGGTCAATTTAAAGTCTTTTGTCATAGATTTTCTAAAAAAAAAATGTCTAATGACATACTTCTTGCAGATGTAAGGGGGGTTCTCGATTTTGGAAATAAGATCTATTGAAACCAAAACCTTTTTTTTTCAACTTTTTTTTTAACTTACTACAATTTTATGGGGGTTTATCCCCGCCCTTCTGCTAAATTTTTATGTTAAGTATCTATTAAATAAATTTTCATGTTAAGTATCTATTAAAAAACCTACAAAAATTTGAAACTCATCTTCCAAAATCAAAAACTATTCTCCATCAATTGAAGATCCAATTCATTAAATTTTTAAAACTTTGAAATTCACATCCATTGCAGTTATTCATTAAAATCCATTAAATAATGGATTATCCATAGTATGACATAATGCACAAGCTTATAATCCAATTGGGTATTAAATTGCACACACAAAAAACCTTTTCATTTCATTTAAAAGTAATGAAAATCCGCAGTGGAATCAACAGGTGTTATTTCTCGAACAAATACAAATTTTTGTGTATTGATTGAAGCTGAACAGACTTGAAAATGAAACAGTCGCGATAAAAAAAATACGAACACAATGTATATGATCTATTTACCAAATAAATTAAACAGTAAAATTTTGAATATGAGCAGATGCCACGAATCCATTTCTTCAAACATTTTCACTATAGAATTCAGGAGGAACTGAAGATTATTGTATGAAAAAAAAGATTAATGGAATGAAGTTATTTGCCACGAATTTGTCGATGATGGTAGTCAGTCAGTGTTTATACAGTTGAATGTATTCACTATTTTTGGAAGTTCAATGATGTCATATCAAATTAGCATACCGCAAATAAAAGAATTGTTCTTTTTCTGCCTTCTTCTCAAAGAAGGTTTTGTTGTGCATGCAAAGTCAATTTGCAATTTATAGACGCGATATTTGACATGATTCATTAGTTACTTGCTGATATTTCTATCGTGTTGTTATGAATTGTAAAACTGTAACACGAAAGTTTCATAATTTGCGAATTGCTAGGTCTACTTAATGACCGTTCCTAAACTAATCTTATAATCACAACGCATTTCATTTTCAAGGTCACATTGTGAACAGAAAATGATGAAAACACAACAAAAACAGAATTGCCGGCTTTTTTCTCTCACTCGGCTTTTTTTGCAGCTATTGCTGACTAAAGAACATAACAAGATGTTTGCTCAACCCGTGGATATTTATGACAGGAAATGTTTTATGTGCTAACGCCCATTGTTTGTGCTCTTAATGTACTTTTTAGGCTACTTTAAGTTGGTTTTTCTGCATTGTTAGTAGCTTTGCCACAATGTCTGCATACATTATAAGAATCTTGTGCAAAATAATGATACAGTTTAACAGAAGCCATAAATCATGAAGATCAAAATTTTTTTAATAGTCAGAAATTAATTTTCAATTTGCAGAATAAAATTTTTTTATGAATCGTGAAATTGTTTAATTTACACATGCTGATCATCGCGATTTCTTTTAATTAAGAATCTGCTCACATGCATTGGCTTCTTTTTACTGACACTTTTATGGAATAAAATTCTTATGGCTTGACGTCATCTAATGTTGATGAAACTGACTGACTGGACTTAATTAACAGTTACTTACAGGAAAATTCAAAAAATATTGAGTCTGATTAAAAAATTTTAACACACATTGTCGTGCTTCTAAGTACCGTAAGCAGTGTTAGCAAAACGCCGAACGGACCGATTCAAACCCTGACCAAAACTTTGAAAAATTGAGTTCTTCAGCTATACAATCAAAAAAGCCGGCTTACAAAAGTTCAAAATACTGACTCAGATCATCAAGAAGACAATCCCATGGAAATAGTAACGAATGAATATTTCCTCTCATTCTCTGCGATCTTTCGAATGTATTAATGCATAAAATGTTAAAGTGTCTATATTGCATGACATCATCATTGAGAATTTTGACAGCAATGTGAAAAATGTTTATGCCAACGCAAAGTTATTTATCTAGCTATAATCTCTTTTGTAGGTATAGAAATTCTCACAAATTGATGTTAATTAAGAATTTTAGAATAATAAAATAGATATTCCATAAGTGATCACTTAGTTTTCTCAACAAGCCACTCCTAACTCGTCAACTACTTCCAGACAATCACATATAAATTCAATTTAATAAATGAGCCATTTTAATTAAAGTAGATGAAACTGTATTGATTAATATTTGGCAGTTAAATCAATTTGTTGTGAAATCAGAGAACTATAAAAATTTAGGTAAATAAAAAAAGACATTTGACTCTTGTTTGTCGGCATTTTTGCCGAATTAATGTTTAGTTCTTCTATTTTTCTATGGCATTTGTCCAAATCCACTCTTTTTACTTCTACACGAACTTTGTATCATTTTCATTGCTGAAGAAAAGTTTGCGTCGTTTTCGTATTTTTAGATCCACTTTACCAAGAAATTCTTTATTCAGCAAATGAATCAATAATTTTTATTTGAAGAAATGACAACAACAAACTGTTTGTCATTCATTTCTATACTTTTAATCAGCATAAATTGCTACATATTTAAGATTTTATGATTCACTAGAATTTACACAATTTAATACTTTGCGGAATTGATTGAATTAAAATTAATTAAGAAGAGAATCGCTTACCGACTGGAGGCATCTTGATTGATTATTTGCAGATCTTAGAAGAAATATCAAATGGAACAATTCTGCTTGAAGTCACTTTCCAAACTAACTCGTCTCGCACAATTTCTACATTTATTGTTCAAAAACAAAAAGTTTATGTTATTATTGCGAAATTGATGGATTCAAAAGGCGCATTTTATCTAAGTTTTATTATTAAACTCACCTAACAAGTTATAAGAAGTATAAAATTCCAATTTTCCAATTTTTTCCAATTTTTTACTTGGTCTGTTTACGTAAAAATTTACGTAAAATAAAACTTACGTAAAATTGTTACGTAAAAACGTACGTCAAATATTTCTTACGTAAAAACGTAAGTAAAACAATACTACCATACGTTTTTACGTAACGTATGTTTACGTAACGTATTTAAATTTACGCACGTTTTTGAGTTTCGTAACGTAATTTGAATTTGCTTTATTTTATTTATTTTTAGCGCATTTTTGAAAACTTGTTTTCAAAAAGGAAGCTCAATCATGCACTTTGATCGGTCGTTCGGTCGTTCGGTCGTTCGGTCGTTCGGTCGTTCGGGTCCCAATTATCTCTTGATCTAGACTTCGTAGCAAGCTCGGAATTGTTTTAATAGCTTCATTGAATGTTTTTATTCCCGCCGTTTGCATTGAAAAGTCAAAAAACACTCATTAAATAGCTTAATTCATCGATTTTATATTTAAAAAAAAATATGTAAACAATGCAGGGCAAAGCTATGCTGATGATAAGTTTGAATTTTTTCTAACCGTTAAAAAATTTGAAATTTTTTTGACCGTTATTTCGGATTAAATTTTTTTCTTTTATGCACCTTAATTAATTAACATTTCATTTTTTCATACAAAACAAATATAAGTGCGTTTAGAAATTTGAAAAATAATGGATGCGTTCAGAAATTTAAATTTTTCGCTGATGGAAAATTTTGAATTTCAAAAAACCGGTAAATCGTAAAGCTATTATTTGCATTGAACATTATAAAAATCAATTTTAAAGGAATTTTGATCTTTAGTTTTAAACTTATTATTTTAAAACTCTACATTCTTTTCTATTTAATCAATTGCTAATCGCTGCGTCAAAAATGCGCTGAAGTCCCTCGATATGAACGAGGACTTTTGTAATTTTTTTCTTATGTAGAACTTACGCTCCGTAACCGCGTAAGAAATCTTTAAATTCTTATTTTAACAAATATTAGTATTTTTCATGATTCATAAAAGATCAACATAAATCTTCAAAAGCTTAAAAGTCAAACAGACAATCTGTTTTCCTTTCCATCACTAAAAAGCGTTAAAATGCTAAGCAACTGAGCAAAAATTTGAGAGTCTGAGAGAAAATGTGATCGATGAGAATTTCTTAAGAGAAAAGCTTCCGCAAATTCTCTCAAAAGCTTCTTTAAACCTTCGGAATATGATCATTTAGTCTATGTATGGCTCCCTCATTAACGATTGATACTGACCAATTGATAAACAGCAAAGTTCTATTTTAGAAAATGTCACACACGAGCTTGTGAAGAATTTATTAGAAAACAATTTGCTGACAAATTTATAATACAATACTCTGACTACTTTATTGTTCCGGCATGTTTATAGCTAACATCGCATATATTTATTAGCTGTAGACTAAACGCAATTAATTGAATATGACATCACATAATATAAAACTGAAGAAAATGCATGCAATAAAGTTTTTTCTTACAATTTAATGACTTTTACTTCCAATAAAATAAAAATTTATTTTTAGATATGTGCATCTTCATCCTTTTTTAAACGATTCCATTTTCTCAAACTAATGATCACTCAAGTCACTTTTGAGTACTGTCTATTATTTAACTTAATTAACAACTAAAGATTATTAATTTTTGTGTCATATTTTGAATGAAATTATCGTAAGTTTTGACATTTAAACAGTTTAAAGTATCAATCAGGGCCAGGGCATCAATTTTTTATTTTAGGGGCCGTTCGGTTTTAGGGGGGAAGGGGTCCAAGGATTTTGTAACAAGGCAAAAAAAAATTATACAAACCCTTTTTTTGCGTAACTTACTAAGTGAACGGCCCCTTAAAGCTGTCATCTGTAGATTTTGACCTTGTTTGTGGAACAATTTTATTTCTACATTGTAAGGCTTCCTTTAGTTCAGTTAAGATTTAATATTCTTATTTTATCTTCAAGGTACCATTCCTATTATGAAATCTAACTCAACACTTTCAGTTCTTGAACAATTAAAAATTTTAGTAGACCAACCAATCAGACATGGCGACAATATGATCATGAAAATTCACCTCTTTGAAGATGCAAACGTAGATTAATGATTTGTTAAATGACGCGTTTAATGCATGAAGATTTTTGAAAATATTTACAATTTATAAAAATAAATATCTGAATCTATACGTTCACAACTACGAATATCAGCAAAAAATGTGATTTAAATGGATTTGCATTTTACTTGAGTTTATTAAAAAATCTGTGAAAAATTTTCATCATTAAAAAAAATATTAAAAAACGAAAATAAACATTTGCTGACCATCATTATCCGTACTTCCACTCATATGAATTTGATGTTGTCATAAACCTTATTTCTAGCGCTTAGAAATCTTTCTCTGTTTTTCAGTCAAAATTTTTCTATATTCGGAGGAAAAAAGTCTGTCATGAAAAACATGGGAATCTTCATGTAACAGTCAGGAACAAGTCAAAATATATTGTCGAGTCATCAGTTCATTCTTCTTTGTTACATGCGTTGATTCTCTTTTTTTTCCTCGATATTCTCAGATTTATTGTGATGAAAGAAGAGCAATGTCACATGTGAGATTATATTTGTCGTTATTGATTGATGTATATTTTCTGCTTTCTAGGTACGTATTAATCACTTTTTTTCGTTTGTTTTGTCGGATATTGTGAGGTCTTAGTGAATCAGCTTCGTATAGTTCAAATGGCATTGAAATTATAGACGAAATAATATCCTGTTGCTGTTGATTTTGATTTATATAGTTCAGTTGAACGACCTTTATTAATTGGATGTAGGCGAAAATAATTTTTTGAATTTAATTCCATTTTTTGCACGTAAAATTTTATGAATCAAAATTTTCCTCGTAATTTCTCTATTTATACACTTAACTATCAGCTTCAATTAGCATCAAATCTTTTAACATTTTCAGACTCATAAATTATACAGAAACCAGGCATAATTCTCATACTTTCTACGATAAAGACAATAATTTGTTAAAGCAGATTTAATGTGGTTCACAGTTTAAACAAAACAGCATTGAATGCTTTAACAATTAAGGCTGCAAATATTTTAAATAGACTGCAGATGATTTCATGAGTTTATTATTTCCCTTTAGACACACATTAAATCAAAGTTTTGGGAGATTTCAGCTTAATTTTCATCAGAAAAAATTGGTAAAATTTAACGTTCATTTGATGTTTAAAATATTAATTTAATTAAAACATAGTTGTTCACCCTTTGTCATAACAAAATTTAGTTTGTTTTGAATCTCTGAACAGTAAACATCGCTTATTTATGGAAAATGAACATTATATAGTAAGTATTTATTTAATTCTATGAAGTAATTCAACATTCAAGTTGAAATATCTTTTGATATGAAAATTTTAAATCCTTAAATACGAAATTCTCTAATTGCAAGCCTAAAGATATTAAAAATCACCGAAAAAACTCTTCAATTTGAGAACACAGCTCTATATTTCGAAACTTGAAACCACCGATTGACTTAAATCAATTTGAAGGACATTTAAACTCACTCATGTCTCACTGTTTGCAATTTCTACAAGAATTTCGACATCTCTCAAGACTTTCGAGTTTTGAGTCAAGAGAGAAAATTTAAAATGAAAATGTGGGGCACTTCTAGAAGTTTGTTGATCACAGACTATTGTCTCCGGCATTGATAAAGATTAAAGATGATCTTCCGTTTCCTACAAAATTTCCAATTACTAAATAGCTTTCCTTGCAAATTTTTTGAGTTTATTTAATGAAAAACAGAACTCGATCAAATTTTTAGCATTGAAAATTTTATTGCAGATGTGGAAATAAAATCCAAAAGAAGTGAAAATATCAAATTTTTTGCGGCCATAATAAACATCGAGAGATATAATTTTCCAGCGGAAAATCCTACAGAAAATGAAATATTTTTGTTTTTGCTTATTAAAATGTGATCTTCTTTCATTCTCTACGTCAACGGAATATTCTCACCGATCATATCCACACAACTACAAACGAATGGTAGGAAATCTTTCTTTTATTAAAAATAGATCGGCAAATTTCGTCGACAGTGAGTTTTCATAGATTTTTCACAAAGCTTATAGGAAAAATTCGCTCAGTTCGAAGTTGAAACGCGTGAAAAACGCAACGGGAAGATCTAAGTTGTCCCGGAGTGTAATTAAATTAAATTAAATATTTTAAATAAAAAAAAGAGAGAAAAAAGGATTAAAATTTTTCCATAGATCAATTTAGTACAACTCTATATTAGTCATAAAGCACTAAAGTGCTTCCAAAAGTTGTGATATATAATTATGATACTGAGAAAAGTTGACTAAAAATATATTTAAAAAAAAAATAAAAAAGAATTCATCATTAGAAAAATTTCATCTAATGTGATAGCTGTATGTGTGATCCATATCTCACTTAATGTAGATGGGTGCCTCTCATGGACATTCGAGTATCATTTTTCGTGATTATTTAATGAAAATTTTCGCAATTATCGTTTTTTCAATGAAGACATTTCCCGTCTAAAAAATATTTTTTGGTCTTCTTGCTGCTTTTTTTCTCGTGAAAAAAATTGAAGGAAAAAATTCTTTTCTGTAATGAAAAAAAATTTTTTTTTCATTGAAAAATGCGGCACCGAACAAATTTTTAGAAGATGTTCTATTTTTAAATGAAAGTGTGACGTACTCAAAATTACGTCTCTTAGACAAAGAAAAACAAGAGCGAAAATTTTCATTTTTACGTTTTTTTCTCAAAATTCGAAAGTCACAAAAAGAGAGAAGCACTTTTCTATTGACTCAGTTTAAGACACGATCTGATGAGATCTTTATTTCATTTTCTATTGTATCTTTTTTATTTAAATTTTCACCGCCAACAACGACCTTCCAGTGCCATAAAAAATGGAACAATTTGAGCAGTTATTAACCTGCTGTGTGTGTCTAGATCGATACAGAAATCCAAAATTGCTACCATGTCAGCATTCATTTTGTATGGAGCCTTGCATGGACGGTTAGTATTATATTACGATCAGTTTTCATCCTACGCTTTTCGATACTTTTCCTGCTTGAATGAAATAAGCAGTTTTTTTTCCTTCTATAAACGATGATGTTAATGGTGATAATATGTGAACAGAATAGTGAATCATACTTTTTGGTGTGCGCGCAAAATGTTTGTCATAGAAACAAAAATATCGTACTATAGTAGGAAGTTATGATGACCGCATTTTTGTGGGTAGATTTTGACTTTCTTCTCAAATGATTTTTGATGGATTTATTTCTCAAATTTATTGACTCATATTTTTATTTGTGAGAAATTAAAAAATCTAAGAAATTTTTAATGTTTAATGCTGTTTAGGCTATTAAAAATATATTTCTTAGTTTAACTTAAGGCTATAAATATTTGTTTACAAAACTTAAAGTTTTTAGAAATTAGACATTTTATTTTAAGAATTTCTCAAAATTGCTCATTACCCAATAACCAAATTTTTAAAAATTTTTCATTTTTAAAAATTTTTCATCCAAATACTTTCAATTACAATCAAAATCAACAAACAAAATAATATTCAAATTGTATTTAAATTAAAACCGATAAGGTTGGTGTTAAAAATAATCAAATGTACTTCGAACATTAAATCAATAAATAAAAAGAAGAATTATTACAATAACCAAATCTTCCAGAAAAAGATAATCATTTTAAAAATTATAAACTCATGAAAAGCCTAAACTTTGGATCACTTCCAAATTCGCAGATGTTTCAACTAAATAATTTCACCTAGAACTAGATCATTGTCTAAAGAAAATTAAGGAAGCAACAATAAGTAATATAGGTGAACAGTACGATAATGTGATCTTCTCAACTCCAGATGTTTCAAATCACGTTGACTTTCAATGAAATTTCTTTGTTGTCATCGACTTAAAAAATTATTGCGCACGTGAAAAATTCACAAAAATTTCCCACTTTATCTTCTCATTGTTACAATAATTTTTCTTTATCTCCTTTTATCTCATTTTCTTTCATTATTTCCTCATTGTCTCTCATTATGAACGCATTATTGGGATTCTCAAGGGCTAACGGATTATGTACGACGACAAGTCAAATGTCCTGAATGCAGAGGTGAATATTAATATTAATTTTTATTTATTTTTACGAAAATGTGAAATGAGAAAAAAAATATTTTTGTTTCTTTTCACATTTTTTTTTTCTTCTCGACAACCTACCTACCTAATGTAAAATATACAAATTATTTAAAAAAAAAAAAATATGTTCCAAAAATAGCGGAACATCGTATTCCTTATAATGGCGTTCAAGGGTTTCCGACCAACGTTACACTTCAACGTTTTTTGGAACTTCATATTGAAATCACTGGAGATTTGCCTGATCCAACTTCAGGTATGTATATAAGCAATAATCATCATCCAGATGTTTATATCATTGCATCATGTATCTATTTATAAAGGTCAAGTAATGGAGAGATGTAACGTTTGCTCGGAAAAATCGTATTGCAATCTGTGTATGCATTGTGAGAAGAAAATTTGTCCCGATTGTAAGAGCGCTCACATGGATATTTTGCGTCGTGAAATTAATCGTATTAATAATCAAATTCGTCGTGGCGTTCATAGACTGCATGATATTTTGTCGGTCGTTGAGAAGAATACACAAAGTTTACAAAACAATTGTCAGAGCGTCTCTGAGGAAATTGATGAAGTTTATCGACGTCTCACAAAAGCAGTCAAAGATCGTACTGATCATATGCGCACTGAAATGGACAAATATTTGACATCAGAAATGAAAAATTTGTCGACGCTCAAAGAAAATTTAGAATTGGAAATTGCAAATATCACTAGCAATAGTGATTTGGCTGATAAATATATGAATGAGTCTATAGAATGGGAAGACTGTGAACTCATGGATACAAAGGAAATTTTCCTTAAGACTGTTGAGTTCATGAGAAACTTTGAGACAGAAACTTCGGATTATAGTCGTAGAGTTCGATTTTCAATGGCTTGCGATCCTAACCAATTAGTTAACAATCTTTGTACATATGGTGATTTGCACTTTATTCATCCCCCATCCAGTACACAAAGTAATGTACACTTACAACCAGCTGTTTCTGGTATAATGCGATCAAAAAGTGACCATCGTTTAGCTACACAATTTAGACAGCAACAAGAAGCTTATAATATGGATGATGAGCCACTTCTTGGTGGCAGAAAATTCGGTGAACGTCCAAAACCAACACCGGAAAAACATTCAGATTCTCGTTATGGATATGATTATGGTGACGATCAACATTATGATTCATCATCACGTACCGGTAAAAATAGATTTCGTTCAAGATTCCACCGTGGACATCAAGAAGAAGAAGATGAAACAGAATCTCGCACGGTAAAAACTGAGAAAGAGAAGGAAAAAGTTACAACAACTGAAGATGTAGCAAAAGGACCACTAAGTGGAATCTTTAGAATTTTGGATTCACCACGTGCAATGAAGAGAATTCAAGAAGCAGAAAGAGGTCCACGTGAAAAGAAAGAACCACCAAAACCTGTAGCACCTGTAGTTACTCAAGTAAATAAAATACAAACTCCACCAGTTACAACACCAGTACGTCCAAAAACAGCAAGACAACAATCTGAAGATGAAATTGAAAGAATTAAGCGTGAAAATAAAACAGCAGCTCCATCGTCATCAACAGAAACACCTCCAACAGATAGACAGTCAATTTTGAAGAAGACAACACCAACTGCATCATCTATTGATGAAAATGAAGTAAGTCAAGTTCCTATCTCTGACATTGAGGTAAGAATTTTAAACTTTTTAATTTTTTGTTTCTAATGTCTATGACCTATATGTTTAATGACTATTTTTATCTTCTTATGTCGTTATTTATAGTCACAGCAAACAACAACGAATACTGCAGTCACAAACAATTCAACGCAAAAGCAATCGCCAGTGCGATCAAGTAGTGAAAGTTCATCGACAGAAAGTACCAGTGATGCTGGATCTACGGGACCACCATCAGTAAAACCAGCTGAAATTCCACCGATTAGATCTCGTGGTGCAGGCTCAGCGTCAACAACATCGAACACAGTTAGTAGTCCACCTGCCGTTCAAGAAGAGAAGAAGCCCTTTCAGAGTAGGTTTCTCCAGTCCAGAACCCCAGTCGAACCCCCCAAAAAAGAAGAATCGGAATCGTCGAGCGAAGAGGAATCAAGCGAAGAATCAGAAAGCGAAGAAGAAGAACCGCCGAAGGTAAAGCCAGTAAGTACACCACCAGTCTCAACAACACCTGTCAGATCAGCTACTTCTGGAGTATCATTGAGGTCAAATGACACGACATCATCAAGTCCACGTACTGGAATTTTGAAAGACAGCACAACAAGTGAAAATCGTAGAAGCCTTGAGGAATCAACTTTACCATCAAGATCTCGATATGAGGCACCAACAAGCACTTATTCACGTACAGCAGATAAAGAAAATGATACATCACGTTATGGAACAAGAACACGTTCAACTGCTGCATATGAGCCACCAGAGGAGTCAAGGTATTAAAAAAAGTTTTCTGGTTTTCAATTCCATTCTCCCTTTTTCATTTTAAATAAAAAACATTTAAACACAAATTGGTTAAACAAAAACAGACACAAACACATTCGCACACACACATACATAAAGTTTTTTTCTATCTTATTTAAAAATTAACATTAAGCAAGATCAGAATTTCGGTCGAGACTCATTTGATAATCTTTCAATTGTGTACTAATATAGCTACTCTAGTCGCTTTTTGAATAAAAGCAAAACCTCAGCAATTACACAACCCGTAGATGAACAAGATGAAGATTCAGATAGTAAATATGGAACTGGTCGTAGCAGATATATGGCACTGAAAGAACGAAGGAACCGATTGGCAAGAAGTCGTTCATCACACAATTTTGGAAACGATGATGATGATGTGGACGAACCAGTATCTCCAACGACGGCAAGTCCGTCAGCTTATTTAGCGTCGAGGTATAATCAATTTCAATAGATATTATAGCTGTTACTAGTGACTGTCTAGATAGAATAAAATAACATATTCCTTCTATCATCACATCATCTATCAACATAAAAACATTCCTCAAAATCAAAATTATGTAGCTAAAATAGATCCTTTACTAATTTGTGCTTATGACTAATTCTTAACTTAATGTCAGAAAAAAAGAAACAGCCAAATGAGCCATAGCTGATGACATAGTGAACTAAATAAAATGTTTTTCTTGAAATTTTATCTATAGATATGGCACATCTTCGGGTGGTAGTGAGCTGTCACGTAGTCGTTCAACACATGCCTTAAAATCTCGCGAAAACTCACCAGATAGGGGTGGACAAGAAGAAAATAAGGAAGCATTGAGTTCATGGGCACGTTACTTGAAAAATAAATATGGAAGTAGAACATCGACGAAAGATAGTCCAACCAGTACATATAGCCCGAGCAGCAGCACAACAACACCAAGTGCATCATCATACAGTTCATCTGCTGCCTCTTCGTCATCCCCCTCATCAGCATCATCAACATCAGCAAGTAGACGTTTAAGTTTAGGTTTACCATTACGTCAGGCAAATGAAATGCATAGTTCCGATGATGATTCAAAAAACTTGCAAAGCTCCCTCGCCTCTCCTATTCAACAGCAGGCCGTCGATACGGAAGATACCAATACTAACAAGTATTGTACCCCAAGAACACAATATCTTCAAAAAAGACGGCAAATCTTACAAATAGGTGGCCGAGGGAGCGAGCCTGGTAAATTCACTTGGCCAAGAGGCATTTCAGCTAATGGCCCTGAGAATATCATTGCTGTAGCAGACAGTTCAAACCATCGTGTTCAAGTATTTGATGCAAATGGAGTCTATCGTTTTGAGTTTGGAACTTATGGCAATGGTGACGGTGAATTTGATTGCTTAGCTGGAGTAGCTATAAATAGAATTGGACAATTTATTATTGCTGATCGTTATAATCATAGAATTCAAGTTTTCGATCCAGCAGGAAGATTTTTGAGAGCTTTTGGATCACAAGGAACTGCTGATGGAAAGTGTAAGTTACACAGCTGTGTTTTTAAAAAAACATTATTATTATTATTTGATTTATTTAATTTAGTTAACTATCCATGGGGCATAACTACAGACTCAATGGGCTTCATATATGTTACAGATAAAGAGAATCATCGTATTCAAGTAATTAAAGCTCTCAATTAGATCTGTTTCTAATTATATACTTCATTATGTCATTAAACAATGTATTTCTTATTGTGTAGGTTTTTCAATCGGACGGTACTTTTGTTGGCAAGTTTGGAAGTTATGGTAGCGGGGAAGGACAACTTGTATGTATACAATCAATAAAATGTATAAACAACGTGTCTCAATGTTTGATATGTTTACATTTGCAATTTTAGGAACATCCTCATTATATCGCAGTTTCAAACACCAATCGCGTCATTGTCTCGGACTCAAACAATCATCGTATTCAGGTATGAGAGTGATTTGTATATTAATAGTGACGACATAATGTTTATATTACGAATCCTAACGCAAATTTTTTTTTTTACATCTATTCTTAGATTTTTGATGTAAACGGAAAAGTTTTATCGCAGATCGGCAGTGAAGGCTCACAAGAAGGCGAATTTAAATTCCCAAGGTAAGGTATCATGATTTGTTTTATGACACTGACAACTGCTGATATATTTTGAAAAGAATTTGAGAAATTTATATAAACATAAATTTGCAGAGGTGTTGCTGTCGACGATTCTGGCTATATTTCAGTCGCTGATTCAGGAAATAATCGTATTCAAATTTTCAGTCCTGATGGAAGGTTTGTTGACAATAATAATCAAGGTTAAGCTCTTAATTTCATTAATTCTCTAAATTCCTACAGCTTTCTTCGAGCTTTTGGATCATGGGGAAGTGGAGAGTCAGAATTTAAGGGCCTTGAAGGCGTTGCGATCATGTCGAATGGAAATATTTTAGTTTGCGATCGTGAAAATCATCGAGTTCAAATTTTTTAGAGAAATTTTGTTTTGTTAAAAATCGATATGAATGTCATCATGAATAATTATCGGATGAGATAAAATTGTTTTTGCAGCTACTAACCAACGAGAAAAGATTGTCAGCTTATTTACATTGCTTAATACTTCAAAGCAATCATAATTTATCTGTGTGGCCTGTTTTTATTTTATACATTTTTTTTTTATATTTTTGAAGACATTTTAGTTTTACTTTGAAAATGAGTAAGATTAAGAATGTTTGACTGTTATTACTTTTTGTATCTCGAGTTAAAGATAATTCGTAAGGATTTTGCTTCATGATATTTAATTCATTAAGCGTTACTCTTTCGAATTCTAGCTCAACTCTATCTATATTTCAATATAATTTCTTTTCTTCTTTCTTACAAAACAAAAATATGACAAAAATTGTTAAAAATAAAGCTTTTGAAAATATAAAGGAATTTAGTAATTTATAAAATTAATATACATAAGTTTTGGAAACTCAAATAAAATGTTATATTTGGGGTAAAAAGGAGGCATATAAAATTTTTTTAATCTCTATTCCACATTTGATGAATTTAGTTTCTCTATTGATTGAGAAATTTCATTCAGTCGTTGAACTAGTTGTGCCATATGATCAGAACTTTTACTTTCACTTGAACTCGTCCCTAGGTCGAAATGCAACTTTGACAGCTTTTCTTGTTGATCCCGAATATTTTTCATTTGGTTCATTGAACTTCCTGAAAATGCTCGAAGTTTTCCTACGCAAAAAGAAGAAACAATAAAAATTTATTACGTTTTTGAAAGATACTTTGCAAGACTAGGCTTTCTCGCTATCGGGATCGGGATCGGGAAATCCCGGGAAATCCCGATCCCGAAAAATCCCGGGACCCCGAAAATTTTCGGGATCGGGGTTGAAAATCCCGATTTTAACCATTTGCATAGTATAATATTATTTTTTGACTTTTTTTTTCAAAAAAAATTTAACATTTTTTTTAAACTGAGTATTTAAAGAAACATTCACTTTAAATTTTATTAAAATTTAGTGTCATTTTATACTTCATTTTGTTAAAATTTTAAAAAATTTGCAAAATCAACCAAAATTCGTAAAAATCTATATTTTTTTTTTTAAAAATATTTTTGATACTTAGAAAATAGTTTTTATCATGGTTAAAATAATCGAAAATTGACTTTAAAATTAAACCTTAATTTTAAAAAAATATTATTTTAAAGACTTTGTATAATAATCTAAAAACAATTCTATAACTTTCTAAAACATACATTAAAATGAAACTCTAGAAATAATTTTACTAAATTTTTAATTTTGTAGTTTATTGAACCATTAATGACCAATTGTAACAAAATTGTATCAGAAATATGTTGTCCAAAAAATAATAAATTTTAAAAATTAATTACCTTCGTTCAAACATTAAAATTGGATATAAAATCCACATAAATTTTTCAAAAATATCTTTCGGGATTTCCCGGGAAATCCCGGGTAATCCCGATCCCGATCCCGATCCCGAAAATCAATCGGGATCGGGATTTCGAGAAAGCCTATGCAAGACATTGTGTCGGGATGTACTTTGAAGTCGTGAGAAATAATATTGAGGATATATATTCAACGTTCATTTAAATTACTATTAGTTCAAAAACTTGACTTGATCTGATTCCACCATGTACAATTTTATCTTAAATGATTCTAGATTGAAACTAGTTTAAGGACATGCCAGCCACGCTACAAAATTTTTTGAATTGAAGTAAATCATCCTTTAGAAGATGGTTTAGCATATGAATCAGTACAGCCATCAATGAAAGATTCATGGATTGTCGTAGTTACCAGACATCAGATCCAGTCAAGGTTCTATTCTAAATTCCATAGCGACAAAGTCAAACTCACCATTATGGAAGTCATCAAGCAGCGATATAAGATTTTTCTCCATATTTTTGACATCTTGAAAGCCTGAATCAAAAGTATGATGCTTTATATTACGTGATGTAAAAGTTTTTAAACTACTCGAAATGCTTTGTTTCGAGGTTGCTTTATTAAGCAAAGGATAACTAGAAGTGCTTGGCAAAGGAAGCGATACATGTGATTTTTGTGAGGATAAGGAATTTGGTTTGTCATGCATCTCAAGTTCTACATGTTCTTCACGCTTTAAATCTATTAAATTATTACTATCGTCCGGAGTTAACTCAGTGTCTTAGAAATGATATCAAAATCATAATCATCAAGCAAACGAAAATGGTAAAAAATATGAAAATAAATAAGAAATAAAATAAAAAAAAATAAAAAATTATAAAAAATGAACCAAAAATGACAGAAGCAAATAAAAATTTTCCACAACAAGTGCCTTGAACATTTAAATACCTTTGAGCATTTTCTTCTTTCGTTCCACACTAGCTTTCCTAGCATTTTCTATTTCAATAGTTTTCCTCTCATTTACAAAGCTCAATTTAGCTTCACTGCTTGTCTTTCCTAGTGATTGAGAGTGTGAGTCACTTCCAGAATAGACCTAAAAGACAATTAATTACATTAGGGTGTGACAGTCTAGACAATTAAAAAACATTGATTTATTCATACATTTGGCGGACTTATTGGAGTCTTGGATTGAGTAGTTACGCTAGTTGGGAGTGTGACATCCTCTTCCTCATCATTCTGGACGAGTTTTTGTCGCTCCATAGACTTGTCTTCACACTCCATTGTTTAATAATATTTTAAATCTATAAATAACTTTCTCTTAAAATTTAGTACTCTAATTTCTCATAATCTAATTGATTTTTGCTTGATCTAAATTATTGCAGCTATTGACTGTTGAGATCAGGAATCAAGTAAATTGTAAATTGAACGATTTCATTATCACAATTAATTTTTATTTTGAAATAAATTCTTTTCGAAATTTGATAATTTTCTTTGTTTTTATTCTGTCACTATCCGCGGATTATAGGATGTAGAGTCACATTGTATCGTTTGTTAGATTCACACTGATGATGCTTGGTTTGCAATTTAGAGGTTGCTTTAAACAATATTATTTATCAAATCTAATCAATCTTGTCAATAATATTGTTTATTACAGTTCAGAGTAACTAACTCATATCCACAGATGTCAACTTGACCCAATATAACTGAAAAGCAAGATCCAGTGTGAATATAAATCTCTTATTTCAAAAAATATCCCTTCCGTTATTGTTTTTCATCTAAATTATTATTTTATTCATTTTTCAATTTTTTAAAACTTTTTTTGACATAATTAAGAAGTTTGAGAATGTTTTGTGTTGAATAATTTACTTCTTCTTGGCCATTGAGTAGACGAAGCTGAGAACTCCGACAACACCAAGTCCGCAAAGAGCAAAAGTACTTCCAACAAGAATTCTATCGAGTGGACCACCTAATGATGTTAATGATGATAAAAAGAAAACTTTTTAAAAAATAATTCAGTTAAATAAATTTTAAAGAAATTCACCTTTTAAGTGGATTGGAACGCTGCTTGGAGCCTAGACAAAATAAAATTGGTTGTCAATGAAAATCAATAAATTACCCAGGTTACAAATTAGAATAAATCTTACTTGGAACTTTTCCATGCTTTTCCTCAAGCCTTCTGGCAAATTTCTTGAAATGTTTTCAACTGTAGCTCCTGCCATTATGTCCTATATAAATTTATTAATTTTATCACAATTTTATTAGCACTTAAATTATAATTTAAATTTCTTACGCAATAATTTTTCACTGCAAAAAATTTCCCGTCTGAATAATAGAGCAATTGAGTCTTATGCACTTGCAACTTTGCTTAGACTGAGAGAATATTGTATGCAATTGAAAAATTGAGCGAAAAATGAACCGCATCTATGCTTCTCATTCATAGACGTGGCAAACGGATAGAAAAATTTTAAATTTGTTTCTCGGATGTGTGCAATAGTGAAATCTTGCAGCAGGTTTATGAAATTCGATGCATGGTCCAAAATTTTTAATTGTTTTTTCATTGCAAGGACAATTTATAGGAACAGGTACTTGCAGATTTATGGCGGCTATAAAAAATCATTTTGTATTTATTATTTTATGATTATTTTGAGTTTCACACACAGTCAAGTAGACTTAGCGGTTCAACTTATACAGTCATAGTGTTGATGGTTTGTGTCTTGACTAGTTGTAGCTACAAACTCATACATAGACAATTGGATACATGTAAAATATGTCTAGTCACATGAAATTCATGATTTTTAAAAATTAATTGGAAGTAGATAGTTCTTACACAACTTTCATACTTCCAAAAATAATTTATTGGTAATTTTAAATAATTTTAAGAAGATTAAAATATTTTAAAAATAATTTTCATAATTAAAATTGTGAAACAAAATTTCATGCAACATCCAAATGCCGACTTTTTATAACGGCCAGCATCAAATTTGAATGAAAAAACTGTTTTTTTTAAATTTCGAAAACACTGCGAATTTTCGATTAATTGTCAGTCGAGTAGTGAAGTTCAGTGAAAATAGACAGTGAATATGAACCAGGAGGAAAAAAGTGATTTTTTCAATAAAATAATAATAAATTAATGAACAATTATCAAAATAAAAATAAAGTGAAAAGAAAAGAAACATTTGTGAAAAAAATTTATTTAAAATTAAGAGTGTAAGTGTCAAAAAAGAAGAAATTTTGTTTTTATATGTCTACAGGAAGGCAAAAAGAGGAAAAAGAAAAGAAATTTTCGCATGGAGTTTTTCATTTTTTTTCTTCAATTAATGCAAAGCAGAAAATAATTAAGTTTTAAAAAAATTTTAAAAAAAGAAGAAGTAAAAAAATTCAAAAAAATTAAAGGAGAGCGAAGTTCCCAGCATTGTTTGGAGGATCATCAATTTCAGCGTTATAATTTTTTAACTATCCATTAGCGACCATCCAACAGTCATCATATTTTGTTGTTTTTCAATTTTTTAAAAAATTTAAAGTGAAACAAATTTGAAAGAAAAAAAAAAATTGTGAGAAAGTTTGAAAATTTTTCGTTTTTTGAAATTTCTCATTTTGAAAAAAAAAAGTTTATGAAAAATGAAATAAGAAAGCATTTTGCTGTTGTTTAGTGAATGAATGCTGCTTTATTCTACTAATTTCCTAATTAAGTTTCAGTTCAAATAATAATTTAAAAAAATGGTAAATTTTTAAATATTTTTTTATATCAATTTCAGTGTTTAAAGAATAAATAAAAAAAATTGTGTCACAAAAATTCTTCTGGAAAAATAAAATAAAGAAAAAAAAACTTCAGCAAGAGAAGTTGAATGAATGTAAATGAAAAAGAAAAGAATAACCAGAAAATAATAAGTTGAAAATAAGAGGAATAACAGTGGATGAAAAAAAATAAAATTGTACGCAATTAAAGAAGAAAAAGAAGAAGTATGGAAAAGTTTGTAATTTGATGTAAAAAAGAAAGCAGAAATTGCTAATGAAATCCAAATAGCTACATATTCAGCTATACGTTATTGAAAAGTGTTTAATGGAATAAAATGAAAATTTTCAACCCAGTGTGAATGAAAAATTTGAGAAAATCGTGACGTGCCAAAATAGTGAAATATATAAAAAAGAGAGCAGAAAAATCTTGAATAAATTCCAAAAAAATAAGTTGATCTCTTAAAAATAAGAAAATAAGGAGTATCCTGCAATTAAGGAAGAAATAAAAAAAAAAATATTATTTATCTAAGGTACGGTCGCGTCATTGCAGAAATAGTACACAATCAAACACGGAATTTGATCGCGTAGTTGCTGATAACGTATTATAAAATCGTGATAAAAGACGCGCAAAAAGTAATTGTGAGTTGTGTATAATTGTGTCCGATAAGACGAAGGCTCCTCCATGAATCAGTTGTGGCAAAATGGTACGCGAGACTCGTCATCTTTGGGTTGCAAATTTACCCGATAATACACGCGAAGATCGAATAAGGGAGCACTTTCAAAGGTAAGTTCAATCAATATGCAGATGTAGGAAATTTCACATTTCATCAGACTCCAGACTGGCGTCATTAGTATATTTTTTTTTTCTTCCTTCTTCTTCTCGACAATGACGAATTCTTTCTTATTTTTTTTTTTTTGTCGAATGTCTATAACGTCTTCCTTCCAACAATGATGATGAATTGTTTTCCCTTAATTTGCCACTGCCAAAAAAAATAAATTTCTTTTTTGTTTCAAGGTGCTCATTTAATACAACTAAGGGCTCAATATTTAGTTACTAGACATAAATTTATGGGAAATGAGCTTATGTAAAGATGCATCAGGAAGGGTCTGAATGATAATCCTCTCATTCTTTTACAATTCTCATATAAAAAGTGGTTCTCACCCTTCCTCATTTCTTCCTATATATATAAATCTATATCGTTAAAGGAAGCATCATAAATTGCAATAAATTTTCCCATCAGTCTGCGCGTTCCAGGTCATTTTTTGACAGAATCAGAAATTCATTGTACTTGCATGAATTCTTTTTTTTTTCTGATATCGCTCAATTTGAAATAACAACAACTCTTTATTTTTTGCTGCTGCTTCTCTGGAATAATACTCTTGCAATGTTCGAGTAAAATGTAGAAAGAAAGGAGTAGAAAAAAATGATGATGTATACATCAGACCAATTCGAGTAAGAAAAAGAACTCCAAAAAAGAATGAAAATAAGAAGAGAAAAAAAGTTGGTATTATAAAAATAATAACCCGAAATGTATATAACAATAATTCCATTTTGGTGTATACTTATATATATACACAACAAGAGCCAGAGCCAGTTTTTGTTGTTTCCATTCGGGCTGTGTATAAACTATATAGCAAAAGCGAGAAAAACGAGAAAATAATAATATAACCCGAAGTAGTCGAATGTTTCCATAAAAGTCGACACGGGCAGGCAAAAAATTCATCATTTAATACGATATAGAAGAAAAAAAATATGTGTATATATAAAAAGAAGAGAGAATATAGCGATTGCTTGCCTGCGCTCTGTATATACACGATATTTATAAAAAGCATTTACATAGCCGAATGTTTCATGAACAGACGACAACTCGAACCATTTTGTTGTTTCGCTTTTCCCTTGCCTTCTTCTGCCTGTGTTGTGGCCCGATTGCTAACTCGCTCTGTTTCACTGTTTCATTCACACTCGTGGCGAAAAAATTTTTCAAGCAATGTCGTCTCTCTCGCTCTAGCACATTTGAAAGACAAAAAATATACTTTTTTTTAACTTCTTCTTCTTTTTTTCATACTTACTTTTTTTTGTTATTTTCGGTGGATTGGAAATATGGGCAAAAATACACAAGAGCAACATACACATTGCTGCGAATTCCGTTTATTTTATTTTATTTTATACAATTTTTTTTCTTTCTTTTCTTTAATGGATATGAAAAAGTTTAGTGAATGTGATTTCAGTATCTGTGTACAATATGTATGAAGTATATAGTAGATGATGAAAATAAATGTGTATTTGTGAGACTGAGATGGATCTGAAAAAATTTTCAAGCGAAAAATAAAAAAGTTTCTTTCTCGTTCGCTTGACTTTAAAAGAATGAAGTTAAGAGGAGCAGCGAACAAAAAAAAAATTATTTCATCGTTTTCAATTAAGCTGACTTCTTAAATATTGCATTTTTCCATCATTTATAGGTGCTTTATACATACATAGATATTTTTCTAAGGTAACGAGATGATAGAAATAAAATTTCTAAAGGGCTTTATTCAACTCGAAATTTTCAACCATTTAGGTGTATCAAAGAAATTTCTTTCATGTCTCTTGGTGCTCTTTATTGGGAATAATTAGCTCGAGCTTCATTTATTTTTTTAAATACAAAATGAAAAGCATTTAGATCTTCATGTCGATGAGATGATTTCTAATGGTGTATTTTTTATATTTTTTTTTATTTTTTATTCAAATGAAACAAAGAAAGAAAATTTTTTGCTGTTGCTATGAAGAAGAAAAAATTATTTTTTAATGTATTTTTCCAGAGAAAATAATAGTTGTGTAGTGAATGCTTTAATTGGAGTCAAAATGTGCAATTGTTAGTGTTGCCAGAATATTTTTGGAAATTGTGAATGAGTTTTTTGGTTCTATATTGCTATGAAATTTCGGATGACTTTAGGGTTGGAAGTGAAAAGATAAATCGGGGGTAAGGGCCCAGCCTTTTGAGCTGGAGGCACTGCGATTCATGTTAGGACTGAATCTATTGTACCACACCCAGTAGACCTACAGTTTATAGTGGGTTCTGAACCACTTGGCTTCACATTACTTTATACCACACATAAGCTTGCCTATAACTAAATTTTACATAAGATTCTCAACTTGAATAGAATCGAATTGAAGGATCAAAATTTTTAAATACCTACTTTTCATTCAAAATTTGAAAAAAATTCAAAACATTACAATTTTGAAAATTTTGATAAAATTTCAAAAAATTTAAAATTTTGATAAAATTTAAAATTTTCTAAATTTTAAGTTTTCTTTTGTAACGAAAAATTTTGAATTTTTAAATGTAACGTAAAATGTTTTTTCGTAGACTCTTTCACTCCAAAATTACTCTGAACTCTTAAAAATTTTTATTTAATAAATAATTATTCACACTACATTACCAGGTACTGTTCAATCCAAGAACCCCTATTTCAATACAAACAAGAATCTATCCTCAGTGACTTTCACAAACTGTCTAAGATTGACTTCATGTAGCTACATTCAAAAAAAAAAAATCTAATTTAAAAGAAAAAGAACTCATTGAATGATTGACAAGAACCTGCATCTTGTTCACGAGTCTATTGTAACTTATTAACTTGTTTTTTTCCTCCATGAACAGGTTCGTATTTGTATCTAAGGTAACAAATTTTTCTCATTATTTCAATATCTCATGTTCATCATTAGAAAAATAAAAAAAAAAGAAAAAATTCTTTACGTTTCTAACAATTTCTACATTCGCATACGTGTATAAACTTTACACAATATAAGAAGAAGTTGCCTTAAGGTTTTCTTCATTTCTTTCTGACTTTTTCTTTTTTTAAGTAAGCAAGACAAGAAAGAATGGTAAAAAAAAGAGAAAGAAATTTTTTTCTGCCATATATTACTGTATTTCTGTTTATATACAATAGCATATATATTCTTGGAAGACGTAGTCGAGTATAGAATGGAATGGAATATTACTAGTGATAATACATGTAAAGCCATATTGTAATCATCACAAAGCGTACTCGTACATTGAAAGAGAAGAACTTTTAAGTGCTTTCTACGATTCTTTCTACTTCAAAAGAAATCTCATAAATTTAAGAAAGGAACGAAGAATAGAAGATAGTCGCATACTATACCATAGCTAGCTAAGAATAAGAGACACGATGCGATGGGAAGCAGGCATATAGCTATGGAAGAAAAAAAAAATCACGATTGAATAGAACTTGGGTAATGTAAGGAATAAAGATGAATATGAGCATTCATGGCCATTATTTAGCTGCTGAACAAACATTGCGGTTATTCTTTTACATGTACCACTCTACTCTCCATTAAGATAATATCGATTCCGATGAGAAAAACATCCAATATGATGGAAAAACATGGAAAAGAAAGAGCTGCACATTCATTTTGGTGGAATGGGATAAAACTATTTTTTCGAGAGATAAGGGTTCATTCACTTATGACGTCTATCTGAAATTTGAACATTTCCTTCATTCGTCACAATATCTGTGTCCAAAAATAAATTCCTTCCCCCTCCATTTTTAACAACGTTTTTAACAAAAGAATCAGCTCTGAGAACAATAGATCGTAAAAAACACTCAGACCCCCCCCCCCTCCCCCCCAAGAGCGTTACGTTCACTTATTAGTGAACAGCCCCTAATGTTATTGGATTTTTTTGCTGCTTCGTCTTTCCATTTCTCGAATATTTACTATGTATACAAATAACCAGCATCGACCAGTCAGTCGTCCATCGAGGCTATACTCTCCTTTTTTTGTTGTTTCAAGAGCGTTCTGGCATGTGATTTCATTCAGGATGACTGTGACCGTGCATGATGAAAAATAAACACATCGAACGATCTGAATTGTTCATTATTGGATGGAAATATTAAATTGATGTAATAATGTGGCGCTTGACTATATCTTGTGTAGGTATTTCGATCGCCTACTCTTTACCCAAAACATGCCAGATTCGATTGGAATCAAAATCAGTAAGAAGAGGTTAAAATTGAAAGAGAACCAAAAAAAATTGTTATTGCATTAACTTCGGCTTTTATGCTCAGACATGGAAGAAACAAATTCAGAATCGAAATTATCATACCCTTATACTAACCTTGATGGCTTTATCGATCGGATTCGAGAATGAAATTCTTTTTTCGTATTTTTTACTACCCAATTTTTATTTAGTTCCAAAATACGTACATATAGATGGATGCCTCATTCTCGGTTTACGTGGCATGAAACAATATAATCTCGATACGCTTTTGTTATTTTCCAAACCAAAAATTCTACCAAATACATTTACGAAGCGGATAAATGAACAAATGAGCGAAGAAAATAAAGTATGAAGAAGTAAATGAGCAGATTCAAGTGCCTTTCGAAAATTTTTTTAGCTTAATGTGAATCAGAGAAAATTAGTAAAGGTTCTGATCAGCACGAGAATTTGCCATGTTGATTAAGGCAGTGATGGGAAACCTATGTGCTCAGGCACACTATTGTGCTATTTATGATAAAATTAGAAAAATCATATGAATCGTATGCTGTATATGCAATTTTGATCATGATCCACCATTAAGAAGTGCCATGAAATAAAAAAGGTTAGACACCGTTGGATTGTGTTATTGTAGACCATCTATGCTTCTCGATCCTGATTATAAAAATTCAAGAAACAGAATTGGAATATAAAATTTTAGTATGTGATAAAATATGCAATGATGTTGATTCCTCATACTTTAAAAAATACAACAAATAAAAACATCCAGCAAAGAAAAACAAAACAAAGCAGAATAAATTTTGGCTAAACTATTACATAACTTACGAAACTTAGAAATAAAGAATAATGACGCATTTTTCGCCTTTTATTGAATAAATAAAATAATTTATTTTTTTCATGCTTGCTGACTTACTCTAGGTTATTTTGTCTTCAAATAGCTTTTAGTGTTATTAGTTTAGTTTCTTAGAGAAGTGCTCATATCCAATTTGACCTTTTTGTGTCACTAAAAAAAGAAGCTTTAGGCTAACAAACTTATCTTGACATTTTCATTTTTTTTTTTCTTTGCCTTTTTTTATTGTCATTTTCACGATAAGCAAATAATGGATAGACGGATAGATAGACGTGAGGTATCTCTAATTTATTTTTTTTTTCTTCTTCTATCTATAATTACAATCAAACATAAAAATCATTCATTCTAACGTCCTTCAACGTGCACTTGTTTGAGTTCTTTTCTGCTTAAATAATAAATACAGAAATACAGACCCTATTCAAATGAAAACAAAAAGCAGAAGAAGAAGAACAATACTCATATAAATAAAGGCACGTCGATATAATCGAATACCAATTATGAATAATTTATGGCCTCATGTAAGGAAAAAATAGAATTTTTATTATTTTATTCTCTGGTTCTTGAAAAATAACAGAAGCCATTGCATCACACCAGTCACTAAGTGACATTTTATTTTTTTTTACCCGCAAAATTTATAGTTCTACATCTTAATTTATGTCTAAAGTAAAATATGTACAAAAAAAATTATTATTAATTCAGTTGATTAGTCTGACATGAAAATTTGTAACAACCACCACCAAGATAGTAAGGAACACGATAATTTTGGATTTTTCAAATGCAAAACAATTTGCCGCAAATTGTCATGTGGTTGTCAAGAGCGATGATTTTACATGTTTTATGGAAATTTTCGAATGTGCCTGTGAATGCAAAAAGTTCACTTTGCTTCCTTTCTGTTCTGATCATTATGCAATCAATACATTTTTTATGTCGTAAAGGATCGATAAAACAAATTATAGAAAGCGAGATTCTCATTCATAAATGGCATTGCACTTTAATACGAATTATGACTTTTCAAATGCACAAATATTTTTTGTGCTGCTATGCCATCCTACAACATACTCGTGTGCATAGCTACATGGCGTCTAATATTAGAAAAAAAATTGAATACTCTTTTTTGATTTTCGAGAATATTTTAATGAGTATAGGGGCTGCTTGGAAGTGATTCTGTCTAGAATTGTCATGCAACGAAAATGTGAAGGAAGTTTTATGAAATTAAGATGATTCTGTAAAAGAGGTTTCATTGTTGTAAATCAGCCGAGTTTGATCAAAAAAAATTTTTAATTTTGGTTCGAAAAATTTTTTTTAAAATTTTATTATTTTTGAAATTTTTGGGTTAAAGTATTTTAGTCAAATTTTAGTCTGCAAAGATTTTTAAGCCAAAAATCAACCCCATCTCCACCAAAATAAAATTTTTTATGTAAAATTACTCAACAAAAAATTCTTATTAACTATTTTGAACGTCATTGCCGAATGAATCCTTATAAAAATGCAAAATTTCAAATTAACAAGGATAAAAGCGACAATAACAGAATAGCAATGAATTATTAATGAGAATCAAGAGTAAAGCATGAGCTACAAAACAATAAGTAACTGAAGAGTTTCCTACCAACACATCCCATGAAGTAACCCAGTCAAGAGGCAATCTAAATTATGTAAGTGTGTCTAAGTATCTTCTAGGCATGATAAAACCAATTAAAAATAAATTTATGAAGCTTTTGTTGAGGCCTCATGAAAAGCCAATTTCCCTCACGTGATGTTCTTCAAAAGAGAAAAAAAAATAATAAAATTACACTCGAATTAATTTTCATTTTTTATTGCCAAACATAAAAAATAGATTGCTTTCAAAGTCCATCCGAAATCGTAAATTTATTTTAGTTTATGAAAGATTTTTGTGTATTTGCAATAATTTTATTTCAAAAAAAGAATTAAGTAAGAGATCTTCTTATTGCTGCCTCTGTCGAACGGAAGTTTTATGCGAAAAATATAAATTCTTTTTTTTTCATCACTTCCACAAATTTCTTATTCCTCTCTGTTGTTGCTTTTTTTTTTTGCAAAAAATACAAGCCAAAGTTGTAAAGAATTTTACGTCTACAGTCAAACATTGTGTCTATGACGAATACGTCAAGGACACATAAATGTGATTTTTATTTTTCTTCTTTCATTCTTTCTTCAAATGTGAGCGCCATATGGTCAGAGTCAATGCAATGAGTAACTCTATTTGATTTTCATTTTCTTTTTAATCTCATTTTGTTTGTTTCAATATTTTCTTCTTTTTTGCCGGCATAGATAATTTAATGATTGCGTGCGTTTGTATTAATCTACACTCATTATTTTTTTTTCTTTTCGTTCCTTAAATTGTTATTTTATTATAATTGTGTGAATTAAAAGTTTTTTTTTCATCAAAAAATAGTCATTCATGTGCGAATAGGTAATGACTAGATAGTTAGAATATAGCAATTAATAGTGAGAATGTTTTGTTGGATTTGACGTCATGAGCTAGAGGGGCTACTGACAAAATTATGTCTCAGGATTTCTTTTAAATTTTGAAAATTATGTTTTACTGATATAAAACTCTAGCTCTACACTAGTGTCCAAACAAAAAACGAAAAATCTCACGAATCGCATGCAACTTCATTTATTGTCATACTATACCACTATTAGCATAGATCTATGCTAAAACCTTATTGACAAACATCATTACAAAAAGCGAAAAATTGCTTTTTAATTCTTTTTTTCACACATCTGTATCATTTACGCTTTGAAATAATATTAATACTGATATAATGTTCTGAAAAATAGATATAATGAAATTGAATTGAGGGAGGAAGTCATGATAAAAATCTTTCATTCGTTTTACCTCGCAAAATGAATTTCCTTTTCACGACTCGTATCTCTTCTTCTTTCTCATACATTTAATTTTTTTTTTTTGGATTGAGAGTTTCTTGGAAGTTAATAGTTTCAATTATCATCAGTTTGTCTGTGTTGGTGTGAATTTTAGGGTTTTCAGGGAATTTAGTTGTATAGATTTATTCTTTTTGTTTAGACTTAAAATGGTTTAGTTGATAATCAAAAGACTCGTAGCATTTGCTATTTTAAATCTAGAGAACTGTTCTGCTAAAATTTATTCAGACTTAGCCTTAAAAATGTCAGTCTAGTAGAATCTTTTGTTCATAACTTCAAAAATTTGTTGAAAATTTTCAGGGACCAATATCACATATATTTGATTATCAGTTCCAACAAAAACTTAGCTTTCAAACCTTTAACGTTGTAAACATTTCATTAACAGCAATAATAATTAAAAACACAACAATTATTGTCATTTTAAAGTTTCAAATGAATATACAAAATTGGCAACAGTGGGTAACTCGAGTACCTTTAGATACATTGAATCAAATTCATGCTACGTAAAAAGGAAAATTATAATCAAGCTCTCATAAAATCTACTTCAAACATTCATATTTACTCATAATAAAAGTGATTTTAATGTCATGCCTGCTTGGACAATATAAACGCACAATTTGTGTACAAATAAATAATAAAGTTTTTTTTTGTTCGTTCTTCATATTAATCTACAGAAATTTCGTCATTTATTTTTAATAAAATAATAACATCAAAATTGTTCACTAATCAATTACCTCATGTAGTAGCCAAAAGTCTCATTAAGCGAGTTAATTCCATTTCCGTGAACCAAGTTAAGTTAGTTGACGTAAGACTTACAAGAATTGCGTGGGCTGACAACTCACTACGTTACTTTTTCTATGCTCTTGGCTAGTCGTCAAATACATTTTTCTTCTATTTCTGCAATTTTCGTTGGAATTTTGTTTAATTTTTACTTTGTCAAAGCAAAAATTTTATTTTATTTTTTTTTTTTTTTATGAAATACAACTCTTGGCTGAAGACTAATGAACAGCAAGTTGAATGAAGAAATATGGCAACGCTGCATTATTTTTTTCGTTTAATGTTTTTTCTCTGCTAGAAAAAAACAAACCTCAATGAAAAATAAATTATTAAAGTTTTGTCACGTATAGCTAGACTATTTTGTTGTTGATATTATTCATTTGGTCAATTTGTATGTGTCATTTTGAAAAATAATGATAAAATTTAGGCACGAATATGCGTAAGATGATAGGTGGGATACATAATCTCATGTGTATTAAATGACAACAAATATTAAATTTATTTCGCTTTTATGTTTGAAGTTTATTGATGTTGTTTCAATTTAAAGAATTTGAAACTTATTCAAAGTTGTAAGCTTTGAATTCCGAGGTCAAAATATAGATTTTGAAAAGCTTTAATCAAGGGATTAATTAGTTGATAAAAATCTATACAGAAAATCGGAAATAAAGATGTTTATTCTTCAAAGATTAGAAACAGACTGAATATCTGTTTGAAGGGGAAATAACTTTACAAAAGGGGAAATCGACTAATTGTAATTGCATATATAATTTGAATATAAAACTACCGTTAACGCATTATCAATAATATTTTAGGTTTTAAACTTTTAGAACCACTTTGACTAAAATATCCTCTTATTTTAGTTTTTGTCCATAACTTCCAGCATGAAAGATGAATACCATGAAAATCGATTTTAGCTGATTCGACATATTTCAGAATCCATAAATCTAGGATTGAAAACTTTTCACAAAACAAATCCATTCATAGTCTGTAACTTTATAGCTCTTAAGAGACAGAGAAAAAAAAACTTGGAATGTTTTAAAAACTGCTTAAAATTCATCATACAGTTGCCAGATTTTTCGTGATAAAATGCGGTACTAAACTTTAGAAAATAGCATAAATGGGAAAAGAGTGAGAATATGGAACCAAAATGTGAAAACAACTGAACATGAATAATTCATCCACATTCTATTGCGTCGCATTTCTTTTTCTATTATGAAGAACATTCTTACCCATAATGAAAGAGGGAAGGGGAGGTGGAATTACGTCATCATCAGTTGACGAATTTTTGTTTGCTTTTGCAATTTTATTCACAATTGTTTGTTGCAGTCGGAAATGTTGGAAACTTTTTCAATACAAAATTTGCATAAATTTCTATTCCATATCTTCTTCACTTCCAATTTTAGAATAATACAAAATTTTCCATCCAAAAAATATGTTTTTTTTTGTGCTACGCACTAATGACTGTTAAAATTTAGCTGAAAAACTTTTCTTAAAAAAAATTGAAGACCTTACATAATGAAATAAATTCTTTTGTTTAATGCGGGATGAACCATCATGCTTGAAGTGAATTAACAATGAAAAATAATGGTTCCATCAGCAATTGTAAAAAAAACGAAAAAAAAATCTTTTACTTTGTTTTTATTTTTTCTACCTCATTCTTTTCTCTTTTTTCCGCGCTTTTGATGGCAATAAAATGTAGTTTTGAGTGAAGGCAAAGAAAGAAAAGGAAATCTTTTAATTAAGAACAAAAAAATAATACATTTGAGAATAAAGAGGTTGAACAAAAGAATCAACAGATATTTTTGCTTAATTTTTTAAGCTCATGATTTCTGTACTTGCTGTTTTTTTTTTTGCGAGGCGAGAATGAAGGATGACTGATCTTGTTCTTCATTAAAATTAATGATTTATTAAGTTTCATTAAAGTATGTTGCTTCAACAGACTTCCAGTCGCTTGTCTACGGTATTCTAGAAGAGATCTTGAACTTTTCTGTCTATCCATCTAAAGTTCATTAGCGTTATGGTCAGATCCGATTTTTGTTCAGCTTTAAAGGTTGCTATCATCTGGCAGCTACTTAAGTTTATTCAGTTATACTCACTATGTTTACACTTTATCCCATCGTAGGCCTACACTGCAAAAACATTATTGTTTTTACAGCTTTTCATGAAAGCAAGCACTTGCAAAATAATCTTAAATTCAGATTTCCTTGCTATTAACCTCAAGCCTATTCATGATTAAAATAAATTCCAGATTATACAGCATTAAATATATTCAAAACATACAGCCTTAACTGTTGAAGAATTACATCAATATCTAAATATTTTTCCTATCTAAATCTATAAATAGTGTATGTGTATATAGCCAACACGCATTAGATTAGTTCCTCTATGTGAATGATCATGAAAATTACAAATTGAGCGAAAAAAAACTTCAAAGAACTTTTCTTCTTTTCATATATCTTTTAAAAAAATTATTTATGTACGTACATACAATAAAATCATTGTAAAGTAGATAAAACTCACGAGTAGATAATATTCAATGATTCACTTTAAATGGCCTGACTGACAGACAGTACAGCACGCTCTTTCCATCAAAAAGCTATTAAAAAATTTTAAAATCATTAAAATGAAATTATCTCAAGAGCTTGAATGCAATTTCTTTGTGTATGTATCAAGGAAATGGTTTTTTTCTTCTTTATACAACAATCTTTCAGAACTTTCTGAATGAAGTGAATGTTTGGAATAGGAACATAACATACAGTACATATATCCACAAATTGACGCTTGAAAGTGAATATTATTATCAGAATGAGGATGCTTCAATATTTTCCAGTAAAATTGTTCTTTTGATGCCACTTACTAGCTCATACAATCACTAAAACTCGTCTTTCTGGTTTCTTGTTCTATTCTTCATTAACATTACCATTATTGGATGTCGTTTTTCGTTCAATATACTCTTTCTTTGTATTTATTGCTGTGTAGTAAGCAACTCGTTCTTTTTCTTTGTTATTTACCATTCACATTCAAGCTATTCGTTATCAATCCTCAGAGGAACAGTTTTAAGAAAACGTGCTGCATATTTTTTTCTTCTCAATTTTTCAATATTATGAAATGGGTAATTCTGCATTTCGTAGGAACTGGAAGAGTTTGAACTGCTTATATTTGATTGATTTTTAATATTGCTAACTTAAATAACAATAGAAGCTCTAGCTATTTGAGTAAATTGATAAATAGATGTTTGTTGTTTAAAAGTTTGTAAGAGACTGAATGTTTACATAAAAAGGGGCAAACAACTACGTTCTTGAAAATATGATTTGAAATAAAAACGAACGTTATCACTTTGTATTAAGTTTCCTTTGAACAAATTAGCTTCACACATGCCAAATTGTCAGTTTTTTAAATCAATAATCTGTATCCATCCACAGAGCAAGAAATATTAAACATGTATGTAAATCCGAGCACATGAATTATTCATCTGTAGGCTCGTCCAATCAACCATAATTTCTTACACATTTTTTTCCTTCACTTGAGTTGAGATTTTCTTATGAAAACCTGTATCACATCCGGAGGTATGAAAATGATGTGGTATCGTTGAGAATTGTCATTAATTAAATTTAATCTTTTGAGTATTGTGAAATTACCAGTTTGATGATGATGATGATGATTGCTTGTTTCTTGATACACATGCATCCAATTTTACTTTCAATGACAGTATTATATCAATTTAAATTGAATGACTTAGTCGTTGACAACAGATGAATATGAAAATTTGATTGAAGCTTGTCGTTGCCGGTTTTATCAAATTTGAATAAAACAAAAACTTATTTTTCTCACGCCTTAATCAAAACCGCAGAAATAAATGAAGCCAAACTGCATAAAAAAATGCTTAAAAAAGAAATGCGCAATAATAAAAAAAAATCAAAAAGAAAAGTAGCAAGGGCTGAAGCAGCAGCAAGGCAATTTTAATGTTAAAGAAGTAAACCATATTTTATAGCATTATGTGGCTGTCTTGGGAACACAACAAACACATTGTGTAGTTGCGAAATAAATGGCATCAGCACAAAATTTCACTCCAATATTCTCCTGGGGATTTTATTCTCGTCTTTCCATCCCTTCCCAACGTTACATACGTAGCATGATTGCATGAGAAGCAAAAAAAAAAGTTTTCCTTTAAAGAATAAGAAAAAAACATTCGATTCTGTACGACAATAAAGAAAGTCGAGATGAGACAAGGGCTCCAAAATAGAAATTTTCATTGCATATTTCATGTCATGGGATGGAATGAAAGGAATAACAAGAAGGAAGAGATCAGAATACTTTTAATCTTTACTTCCATTCCATTCACTCCAATGAACAATTTCTAGAGCATGTTGATACAATTTACATCCCTACCCATATTTCCTATGCGATAAGGTGCACATCATCTCCCTACGTCTCCTTATGGCACTAGTGATAATGCCAAAAACTAAATGAAGAATGGAAATTATTTTTGATGATGTCAGCAAAAAATGTTGAATTTTCTTCAAGAAAAACTTTTTCTTTCCTTAGTCAAAATAAAAATGCAGCGTTGCCAATTTTCCTCCTTCTTCTCATCACTACATTGTGTCCATATGAATTGATTAAACTGTTATTCACTGTGTGGCACCAAAATTTAACATGCAAGAATTTTTTTTTGCCATATTCAGCAAAAATATCTGAATCTGTTAATGAATTAGTATGGATATAATTTTTTTGAATTATGTCTTCCTCTCCGTAGTTCCAATCTCATCCACAATCGAAACTGATAATTTATTACTTTTCTATCTGGACGAAAGGAAATGCGTACTAATTAATGCCTTTTTTCTCTCTCTTTCCTTTTTTAATTTCGTTGTAATGCGTTTGTTATTTTATCGATAACCAAAAAAAAAAAAAAAATGTGTGCCTCGGAAAAAGTTATCTTCTAAAACATTCATTATATTGTCACTGACTATTTGTTGAAATTAGAGATACGACGGAGTATAATGATAAGATTTTTTTTATTCCACCCATTTTTAGGTTGATTTATTGTAACTTTTTATTTCGATGTGATTATATAGTAATAATAATGAGCTGTGTTAGTCATTTAGGAGTGAAATTTTTTCAAATCCATTAAGTTTCATTTTTTTTATGACTTTTTAGCAGATAGACTTTAAGTAATTTTTTTGACAATTAGAATCAAATATTTATTAAGATCCCGCCAAATTAATGTCTTTCCAAATTTGATCTACATTAAGCACTTAGATGCAAGATTTTCATTGATAGAATTGCCACTTCATACCAGACCTCATACCTCTTGGATACAATAATGTTTCTTTGAACAACTAAGCGCCAACATTAAATTTCAGCTGCCAAAAATATTCAATCCTCGTCACTGATATAAAATTCTAAAGTTCATCAAAAAATTTCTATCATTTCCACCTCCCAAAGCCTTAATTCATTGAAAATTTGTCAAAAAAATAAACTTTTTTTTTATCACCTAAAATCCTCATGACTTGCTCAATATTATCAAAAAAATTTATCGCATTAGCCATGTGCCCCACAAAAAAGTCTCTAATCAATATATATGTTCCCTGGTTTTATCAATTTATGATCGTTGGTTCCCACAAAAGTAATTAAAACTGTTTGTTATTTACTAGCAGATAACAAAATTTATGTTTAAACATTCTGTGCTACCTACAAACACACGCATGACATCCTGCACGTTGCCATATTTTTTGAAATGTAACTTGCTTCACTTTTTGTAACAAACATAAATCCAGTGCATGTAAGAATGAAATGGAACAAACAATATTTTTTTAGTGCATTAAAAGGCAAAAAAAAAAAACCTGCAAATGCATTTTTCAGAAACAAAAAAAAAAGTTGCAAGTAAGGAAATGAAAAAATTTTGCTTTAATTTTGCATTCGTTTCCTCTGATATTTATTTCTCTCGTATTTTTTGTGCGCGAGGTCTAGACGTATAGTAAAAAAGTATTATGTTATTTTTTTCTCGTTTGTTTGTGCTTTCATATGTCTGGGACAATAAACAACAAAAAAGAAGATTTTCTTGTGAAATGAAGGAAGTTTCTGCCAACACCAAAATATCTTCTTTTGTTTTATTTTTATTCCTTATTTTATTTTAATTTTTATTCGATACGAATCAGGAAAATAAAAAAAAAATTCTTCGCATCAGAAATTCGATCACGGTCTCTTGCAAATTTTCCGATTGTTCTCATTCCATTTGAAATTCTTGTTTCTTTTTTTTATATTTTATTTTTTTATTGCATAAAGTCTTGTTCTCTCAAGTTTCATTCCTTTTATACTGTCTTAATTTTCTCTGTAGCTTATGCATAAAAACAACATTTGTTTGTCTGCATTTTCACTGCATTATTAATGAATGAAGGCTACATGTCTCGTGTGTTTATATGTCCATTATGGCTTAATATATTTTTATGACTATTGATTTTCTGATCAGCCTTTAGCATTTAGAAATTTCTACTATTTTTTATTCATAGAAAAAAATGTTTTTTCACTCTTATCAACTCATTTATAGTCCATTTAAATTCTCAGACGAACGTTGCTCAACCCTAAAAGTAGAAAAGTTTGTAAAGTGTAATCAATAAAACAATCTAAGTTGTGCTTTAAAGAGTTTAATGCTCGACTTAGAAATGCAGTTTCTTAAAAAGTTGCAATCCCCTCAATCGTTCACTTATGACATGAAAAAACTAAATTTTTGGACCCCCTACTCCTCTGTCACAAAATCTTCAAACAAAAAATTCTTTTGTTTGAAACTGTCACACAGCCTCAGACCCCCTCCCCCTAAAAATTGAACATCATAAGTGAACGACCTCCAACCAGTTTCTTGTTATCAACAAGGTATAGAATTTAGTCAGGTGAAGAAAAGGATTATAAATATGCAAATTTTATTAATTTGCCAAAATTTTAAGGAAAAAGAAAGAGAGATCAGGGTAGATCAGAGGTAACCCTAGTAAACCATTTGTTCAAAATCGCCAACGCCTTTTTTCATCAGGAACCTAGCCCAATTTGGGTACAAAAAAGTTTTGAGTTAGAATTTATAAAATAAATGCTAAAATCTTTAAGCTTAATTTGTAGCTAATTTAAGAGAAAAATATTTAAATCCCTTGATTTGAACTTTTAATGACGTTTAAATAAGATGTTGACGTCTAAATTTACAAAAAAAAAAAAAAAATACAAAAATTTAAACCCCATCCTTATAAAAATTCTACAAAATACCTAATTGAAAATTAATGAAAGAATAATAATTGTTTATTGATGGAATAAGCGAAGGTATTTTAGGATAACATAAAAATTATTGATATTAATGAAAATTATTATTACATTTTCAACTGTTGTCGACCTTACTGCGTTGATTGTTTGCTTAATTCTTTCAACTCTTCTTGATTATCATAATTTTTTATGTGAGCACAATCATCGATAATAAAAACATTAATTTTCATATTTGAGCATTGTTGTTATCGTCAAACAAGTAATATTTGTTATGAAAACATCATCCTTGAGAAAGTATTACTGCGTGGGTATTGAAAGCTTCTTGCTTATACAATGAAGCCTTATCTATGTCAGGAAAAATGTTAATGGCATGGAAATTGGAAAGTATAGAATTTCTTCCTTGTTGTCACGTTGACATTAAAGTAAATAAACTATATCGATGTCCTTGCATGCATGTCTGGATTACTTTATTTGACTCACATGTGTAAATAAGTGAAAAGTATGGAAAGTTTTAGAACAAAAATAAAAACTTTAATATGCTTATTAGCTTTAAAGTTGTTGTATCTATTGTTGGGTTTTGTGGTGGAATGGGGAGCATGTTTGGCTGCTAATCAGACGACTCGTGTTCGATTCCAATGAAAATTGTTTCATTTTTCACTGTTCTTGTCGTAAAAATTGATTAAATATCCTTGATTTGCCGAACTGCTTGATTTTAGATTTCGTAATTTCAAAGCACTAGAAATCAAAGGTAGAATAAAGCTTATCCTGCTTCCATGCAAATTCATAGTCCTTCGTGATGAATTTTGCTTCCAAATACAGGAAACATAAAAATTTCTAGTTCTGTGATGTCTGATGAAATTTTTTTTGTCAAATTTTGCTTTTTTGGTCTATTCTGATTACTAATTACAAATTTCTTATTCTTTACTTGCAGGTAATTACCAAAAATCAACATTATACCAGTTCCTGGATCAAATTTTTCATGGATTGAAATATTTTAAAGCTTCATGAAAAATTGAGTAATTTCCATGTGGAATATTTATGAAAGGAAATAAAGGAGTAAGTAGTAGTAGGAAAAAAATATCGAATGTCCAATCCGTTTTACATCAAGACATAAATATAAGAAGATTTGTACAGTAAAGCAGATTAGTTATATACATTGTGATGTATTATGTCGAAATGGATTGAATGTCAGTTCTTCGTTATTCATTGTGCTGTAATAATGCTTCCTTTGTCAAATTTATTTTCCGTCCAACCAGCACTAGTGCTGCCATTTTTTCTGTCAATAATTGTAAGACTAATTCATTGTCTAAGATTCTCTTCCAAATGTCCTTCACTAAGCACATCCATCCAGTGTCTCATTAGTTGGAAAAGGATTTTCATTTTTATCACCAACCGGAACAATTTTTTTTTTTCTTCTCGATTCTTCCTTTCCTTTTATGCTTCATATAATATTTATAATAAAAGAACGTAAGTCAGGAAGTTGAACATAAATGAAGCTCAATTGTACCATACACAATTTAATGAGGAAATAAATTTTTCCAATTGATCAAATTAGGAAATAGAAAAGAAAATAAGCTTGGAAGTAAAATATTGAGACATTCTGTCATTTGGGAAGTTATTAAAGCTTATGTCAAGCAAAGTTTTAGTTAGTTGTGTAAAAGGATTATGTGGACTTTTGTTGAACGAAACTTTAGCTGTCAATATTGACTGCTAAGTATTTCTTTTTGAGCTTTAAAATACAATAATAAGGTTCAAAAAAAGGAGTTTGTGTTCCTTGTTTTTGTTGCAGAGCTGCTTAGTTTTTGCATGCATTTTTTTCTGGAATATTTTTTTCTGGAATTTCAAAGCATGAAAAATTTATGGTATAACCAAAAATATTCTACTTCTGAGTAAATTCATGGCTTTGTGATAAATTTTGCTTGAAAATATAGGAAATGTAATACAAAAAGAAGCCAAAGTGCCTTGATAGCTCAGTTAGCAAGGTGCGGGTTACGAAAGTTGGTGTTGAATTTGGACTCCCGGGTTCAAATCTCACCACCAGCCTAGTAATTTTTCAGAAGTTTAGATACTTCAGCTTCTTAAGTACAGCAGTTTAAGACGTAAAACCAAGAATTAGGCAATGTGAGATGTTGGAACGGGTCATGAATGATGTAGTTTTAGACGAGAAAGATACGAGAGCCGTAAATTCACCATGAGGGCTTTTACTGGAACGGACCTTGAAACGTTGTAACTGACTGATAAATTGGAACGAGAGCCGGCATGAACACAAGTTCTAAGTTCTGAAGGGTTTTTAATTGACCACTGTACATACTGCCGAAGATTATGCTCTGTATACCTGAGCTTATACATCATAATAAAATTAAAATTGTAGCGCTTAATAGTTCTAGAAAACATTGTTGCACAATTTAAGTTTGTAAATAAATAAATAAATAAAATTCAGGAAATAGTTTTAGGGAACAAATAGGGCATGAATCAATTGAACTTTTTACAAAGATTAATTTTGTTTAAAACCTTTCAGTCTATTTTTCGAAATTTTAATCAAAAATTGTTTCAAATTTAATTCAATTCATATTAAATTCATTGGAAACTTAAGTTTCATCTCCATCCTGACAACATAAAAATTCTAATAAAATTCAAATGTGAGTTCTCTTATCATCATTGTACTTTCTACTTATCCATTTTTGGATTTCTAAATTTTTAATTTTAAATGTAATTCAGAATAGTTCAATAGATATTAAAACATTTTTTTAAATCCCCAATTCACATTAAGCTCTTTTCAACATCTCATACCCTGGACGGACATATTTTAAATCTAAAATCAATATTTGCAGGATTTTATGCTTATACATACATTTTTGCTCTTATTTTGAATGAAACATGTGAAAATTGTCGGCTGAAAACTTTTAAATGCTAAGTGTCTTTATTCCCAAAAAAAAGTGTATATCCTCATGAGGCAAAAAACTTTCATTTATCAGAATCTCCACAGTTGGATCTATAATGCAAATGTTAGGGATCAGGATGGAGAAATGAAAAAAAAAAGTTTCCAATTTTATTCATTCGCACATCCAAAGGATTATAACATAAAGATATATTTTTTGCATGCATGCTCTATTGCTACTCGTATGATAACACGTTATAGTGCTTCTCTGAAATTCCATTTACTAGCTCAATTTTCAAGTGAATAATGCTCAATATTCAATTTTTAAGTCTTTCGTACATATTTGCAAGGAATACATTGTGTGTAGTTTCAGTAAATGATAATAAAGTAATGGATTGTGGCTTTGGATATTAATTTTCAAAATTCGATGAAGAATTTTCTCAATTAAAAGTTTTTAATCTTCTGATTTAAAGCTATTATGGTGAACCATTAGCGGAGCTAGGAACTTTGAGGGAAGGGAGGGAGTGAAAATTCAATTTTTTGTATGAAAATGGGAGGAGGGTGACGTTTTTTTTCACGAAAAATCCTATAGGATTAAAGAAAATTGCCATTGCCACTGTGATGAATATACATAAATTGAATGATATTGAAGAAAGAAAGAATGGTAAAAATGTTAGTGATTCTGAAAAATTTACCAAAATTTTTTTTCAATTCTAAATTTTGTGAAAAATCCAATCCCACCTCTTAAAAATTTTAATTAATAAATGTCTGTGACCCCCTAAAAATTTCATAAAAGGGTCATTATTGAAAATTTTTTGTTTAGAATTGCAAATTTAAGAGAGTTTTTTAAGACTTTTTTTCTCGAGTTTTTTTAATACACTCAATAAAATCTCTCAATTTATAAAAAAAATTTAAAAAATTAAAAAATTAAAAAATTAAAAAATTAAATAAATTAAAAAAATTTAAAAATTTTAATTAAAAAAATTCCTGGATGTTGAAGTCCATTTTTACTTCTAGTAAATTAATATATGGAAAGCAACAAAATTAATGAATTAAAATTAATTTTGAAAATTCACATTTTGTCTTCAATCAAAATTTAAAAATATATTTCGTAAATTTTCTGGACAATCAAAAAATGAGATTTGATGATAAAAAAAATGAAATTGACTAGTTCATGGAAAAAGCCAATAAATGTTCAAATTAACCTTTATTTAATCTTGATTCTAATTATTTGTCATTCTAATTAAAAGTATCGATAATTAGCATCAGTAAACGACAAAATTGAAGGTCATTAAAAATAATTATTTGAGAATTATAAAATGAGTCAGTCTAACTGTTTTAGACTGGCATATGCTGCACATATTATTATTAAATCAATACACAATACGTTTAGTAATTTTTGGAAAGCTGACCAGCCCTTTGAGCTACTTCCAGCACAATAAAATTGAAAACTAAAATCGAATTTCATGATTAACGTCCACATTACGTGTTTTGAATATAATTTAAAGTCATAAAATGTGCTATGCTTATGTGACGTGACATCTAACTGTTTATTTCTGTGAAAATCGTAGTCTTTTAATCAAAAATAACCTTTAAAACGGATGTAAAGTTTATTTGACTAAAGGCCAATTAGCACAAATATAGAAGCAGATATATGTGATCAAAAATGCAGGTGTCTACGAAAAATCACCTTCAATTTTATTTATTAATATATGCTTTGTATTTTTTTCCTACTACAACTTCTTCTTCTTTTTATTATTGAATATTATTTACCCACAATGTGTCTCTAATTGTGGTTTTCTCGTCTTTTTTATCTCATTTCAGGTAACTATCATTGACGATGACATAAAATACAGATTTTTTTTTGTATTTTCATCTCACACATAAAACATTGTTATTACTGTTTGTTAATATAATTCATAATGGCAATACCACAAAAAAAAATTATTAAAATTATAATCAAGCATCAATAGATCATCACTATTCAATAACCGCTTAATAATTCAATTGACTTTGAGGAATTAAGTGAAGGAGCTTTATGATTATACAAAGGAGAATAATTTTTTTAGTTATGCGAAATAGGATTTCAATTAGTGTGAAAAATAATAATTTGTGTGTTAATTCATAGTAAGCCAATGGTTTTTTTTGTTATTTAAACTAAAATTCTTGTTTTATAGAGTTATTCATCAATGACTTTGAGTTTTGCACCTTGAAAATTTCAAATAGAAGTTTCCAAAAAAAATCATGAATTTCATCAATTTTAAGTTTAAAGAATTTTATTCAAAATGTTAAGATTTTTTTTTTTTCAATCAATTTTGATGTCAATTTTGCAATTTTGAGGTTTTAATCGAAAATTAAATTTTGCTTTGAGATTTTTTTTCTCCTTTTAATAGACATTTCAAAATAATATTAAATTTTTTGAACTATTTGAACAATAATCAAAAGGTCAAAATTTTTTAAAGAATTTTTTAATACTTATTTCAAAACTAAATTAAATTAACTTCAACAAATTTTTAAACAAAAATCAATTTTTAAGCGTTTTTTTATTAAATTTGAAAAAATTTGTAAAAAACTGCTAAAAATTGAACAAACACGTAACTTTTTAAAAAATTAATTTTTTCAAAAAGTGCATTTTGAACAATTTTATAAAGCAAGAATTTTTGAAAAATAAGGTTTGTTATGCGACTAGCTAAACATAATAAAAAAAATATCCAGTGCTAAAAAAAATAATTCATGCAGAAAAAAACCTAGTGACTTTAAAGTGGAAAAAAATGTAAAATAATTAATATTGAATGCTGTTAATTACTAATTATACAGGAAATTATAAGCAAAAAAGAAGAAAACAAAAAAGTTTACAGAATCAAAGTACATGAAAGTCCAAAAGTTAAAATATTAAAAAAAAAAAATGATTCAGTGATAATAATTAATGTATATATCAGTGTGGGTGCTGTGCATATTCAAACAAATGAAATGCAAATGCAAATGCGGATCTAAATAGAACAAATTGCAAACAAAAAAAAAATTTATGGATGTGCAAAAAAAATATATTCAGTTCTTACAAACAATAAAAAGTAGCTCTTGGCCCTTCCTTCCATTACTCAGCCACGATGTAACAGCAAACGATGTAATACAGCAGCAGAGAACAAAAAAAGCAGAAAGTACCATTCTCAGTGTAATCTATTGTATTCTATGTGATTTTTATATGTGAAACAAAAAACAAAAAACATGAATGTGAAAAAAAAAATAAAAAATATTCTCAACCTTAGTGACTGATCACATGAAAAAAAGAAAGAATAAAAAAAAAAATATCAAGAATGAGAATCTGTTTCGCCAGTTTTTCTAGTATTTCTTGTCAATTAATATAGAAAAGAGTTTATTTTAAATATGATGAAATCAGTAGAAGAGCCAAGAAAATATTGAATTAAATTTAATATGAGAATGAAGGAAAAAAAATAGAAGCAGGTCTCGGAGATGCGCAATCGTCAAAGTTATTGAGTGCATGTTAGTGTTGGTGAATGTGATATAAATGTGTGTAATACATGACCGTGTATATACAAAATGGCCGAATGTTTCTTGAACAGACGGCACAACTGCTGCTTTTCTGAGTCAGCCGATGGTTTGGGAATATTGTAAAAAAGAAGTATATATGCGCATATACATTTAAAAATATACATCTATACATATCTCTCCGTACATACAATTTACGCGGTACAAAATAATAAAATAAAAAAAAATCGAATTGATTGAAATTGTATAGGTTTGGATATATTTTGAAGTAAAAAGCAAAAAAAAAAAAGATTCCAACAACAAAACAACATTATTATTTTTATAGTTATATAATTTCGTGCAGAAAACACTCTTCACTATGACCAGTGCGTCATGAAGCAAAAACAATGTAACAGTCAGTATGAGATTTTAATACAATTCTGTATACAGCAATAAAAAATGAGTCTATTAGTAGTCGACTAGAAATTTTATGGAAATTCAGCATTTTTTTTTTTTGACCAGCTGCTGATAAAGTTTTTCACGATTTTCCATCCACGATTCCAGAATACTCGTTAAAGTTCAATTCATTCAAGGAACGAAAAGTCGTGCAGATTTTAAATTAAATTTAGTAACAAAAAAAAAAAAAAATGAAAAAAAATTCTCTGCATTGCTGTAAATGATAAAGTGGGCGGATGAATGTAACAAGGATTCCTTCATGATTGATACATAATACACTCAACAAAAAAAAAGTTTTATTACATTTTTTGAAGCCATAGAGACGTCATGGAAAGTGTCTAGTGAGCATAGAACTTAGATTGAATTGCAATGAATTTTTTTTTCACCATCCATGTTGTAATGCAGCATGAAGCACAAATAATATAAATTTGTTGTACACAATGTCATCAAAAATTGTTTATTATATCACGTGACGTGTAAATATGCCAGACATGTTTACTCCTTCATGTATGGAATTTCTGATGTAGAATCTAGGCTTATCAGTTGACATAGAAACGATGATAGTTTCTCGAAATAATATTTTTTTTTATTATTATCTTGTTTCAAAATAAAATTTTTCTATTTATGCATCAAGAAACAGAAAATAATCGATGATGTGGAATTGATGCTGTGTTGCCAGATTTTACTTCTTTTGCTTACGTCGTTACTTACTCGTAAAATTCTATTAAATAAATTTGTCTATAAATGAAAAAATAAAATAAAGAAAGAAAAATTCTGGTTCCACTAGTCATACAACTTGCTTTTATGGATGCGTATAATTACGTAACAAGCCTCAAGGATTAAAAATGTGAAAATTTTTTATTTTCTAAAAAATTAATTTTACGTGCCTGAATTGAAAAACAAGGGCTTTAGGCCATTCAAATAAAATAAAAAAAACATGCAGCACTTTCGCCAATGGGCTTAGCCAGCAAAAAAAGCGACACAATTAATTTTCCTTCTTTTTCTCGTTCACAGACCAGGCAGACTGCACATGTTCTGAATGTCATGATAATAATATTGATATAATTTTCGTTTTATGAATGATAATGAAAATGCATTTTAAAACAATTGAGAGTTGTGTCTAACTCATTTTTCACAATGTGCTGTGTATGTTCCAAACACACATAACAACAACAACAATCGACAAGAAGAAAAAATAAAAATTCGCGGGGGTGATTTTGTGGCATGTGAGCGAATAGCATTGTCACATGCAAAACTCGATTCATTATCGCTTTTCAAAAATGCATTTCCATTCCACACTTTTTCTTCTTAATATTCATTTCATGTCACGCATATCATTTCATATTATGTACATACATTGTGTGTAATTTGAAAATAATAAAGTCTGGCAACAGTGGACGTCAGTATGGAGATGAATTTAATAACAAAAACTTTTATTGAACTCAATTTTTATTTTACTTTATTTATTTTTTTGTTTCTTAACTTGTGGGTGAAAGAAATTTACTTTGTGGGCAACAATGAAATAATTTTATATTTTTTTTTTTTTAGCGCATTTTCCTCTTGGGAAAAGGACGCTATTGTCCGCACTTTGTCCGTCCGTCTGTCCGTCCGTCCGTCTGTGGAGCTATCTCCTCCTCAGGTTTAAGCTTTTTCGATGCGGTTTTTGGCTTAAAATGTGTGTAGTATGTCTGGCTAGAGCTGGCGAAAAAATCAGCACGAATGGTCACTTCCTCTGCTGGAACCAGCGTAAAAAGTGCCAAAATTGCATTTCTTTATATGTGTTAGTGTGGTAAAATACAATAAAATGTTGACTTTTTCAAAAAATTCATCCTTCCTCGGTTCAAATCCCATCAGAGGTCGAATTCTTTTTTCGGTACTTTTTTGATTCCTTATGACTGGAACTGACTTTATGGCCATAAATTCTTACTGGATCTCTCTTTATGACCATAAATGCTTACTGGATCTCAGTTTATGGCCATAAATGCTTACTGGATCTTACTTTATGGCCATAGATGCTTACTGGATCTCACTTTATGACCATAAATGCTTACTGGATCTCATTTTTTTTAATTGCTTTAAATTTGTTTCCGGTTTATTTTGCTATACGCGGAAAATGCGCTTTCGTCGGTCACGAGTGACCACGTTGATACTAGTTTGATTATATACAAAGTGCACACACATATGTATGTAAATTTATTTCAAGTCTCGTGCTAGACAAAAAAAAAATTACATTTTCTTTCGTCGCATTATTATTATTTTCATCACTGCCGAGAATGTGGAGTTCATAATACTATTAGTAGCTATTAGTGTGATTTTAGGCAATAAAAAGTTTTTTTAAGTGCTAGTTTTTATTCAAAGTTATTTATTGTATCCTTTGAAATTAGCATTGGTTGGGGTGGGAAGGAAAAGACGAAAAGAGTTAAATTTACTAAGAAAATCTCAAGGCTTAAATCCTATGAACCCTTCTAAGTCCCTTCATCCAAAATTCCCAACTAAATACATCACTTCACAAAGTCTTAGTACATATAAAATATTTTAATACCTTCAAATGTTCATCATACCTCCCATTTTGATGTAAACTTTACCAAGAAAAATGTTTTAAATGTTTCTCTATAATTCAATATGTGTGACATTTCTACGACAGCTTAACATCACTTAGCATTCATAATAAAATTAGGATTATTTACAGCTTTTTTTGAAATATTCAACTATCGATGGCGGGTGCATACCACATGAAGGTTCATTTCCCTCCCAAAGAGTTGTAATTTAAATAAAAATTCATTTTTTTCGTATTTACATTTATTTAATTAAGCAAATGCATGACACACCTCAAGCATTGGCTGCATTTCATTATTTAAGACTCATTTCTATTCGTCTCATGCACATCTAGTGAATATGCGTCGAATATTGAATAAGTTTATTAATAAAAAAATCTACACATTTTGTCTATGAAATTTTGCATTTTTGCATGACAATTGGACTTGAATTTCATTCAGTAAGACCAGCAAGTCACTAAATCCAAAAAATATTGAAATCTAATTTATTTCAAGCCTCAAAGTTTGGTTGCATTGTTGCCATATTTTTTGTGCTATGTTGCCAAATTTTTTGGCACAGTCGATATTGTATAGATAAAAGAAACATGCTGTTAGGATGCATGTGTCAACTTTTTTATAAACATTTTTATCTGCACCAAAACAAATTTTTTCATGAGCAATTCGTTAACACTTAGATGAAGTTAAAGAAATTGTATACATTATTACTCAGTCGTTATAGCCAGCGGAGATAGTGAGAGTAGAAACGAGAAATGGTGATGGAAATTTTTAAATGTATATAATTTGCTTTTCGACAATTTGGACACACATTTGGCGAGGAGTTCATTAACCTCACACATAACGTAATAGGCACCATCAAATAATAAAATAAAAATCAGCGCGCGAGAAATAGAAAGATAGTGACTGCTGTCTCAATGAGATGTGATTTTATAGTGTTTATAGTGTATATTTAAAGTAAAATTAGAAATCATTTATTTAATTTTTTTTTGTGGTTGCTCGAAAATATAAAAAAAAAATGTTTGAGAGAAATGAAGAAACTGGGAGGGTCAGGAGGAGCCTATCTGCGTTAATGAAAATTCTCATTGAACTTTGTGTATGCATACGTCAAGTATAAATAGAAAATACTTCATACTGAAAAGCATATGTTGTTAATTGATGCTGTGAATTGTAAATTTATTTCATTGTTTGCTTATTTTTACGAGATTCGCAAGATTAATTTAGTTCAAATTGGCACATCGATTCCGATTTTTTTGGGGCAGTTTGAGATTGTTTGGAATGATTGATTCATTTGAATATTGTTGCCCAAGTAAAAAGCTTGTAAACTAGAGTTAGAAAAATTTTAAGAGCATTTTGGAAGAAAGTACCTCATATTACTGGCATTAGGTCACATATCATATCCTTTGATACACGTCATTAATTAATGCTTCTATAACTTTAAATTTTTTTTTCTCATCTCGAAAGTTCCTTTAATGAATTTTGAATAGGCATTGAATAATTCAAGATATCGCTTCTGCTGTCTTTACCAAACCTAACTCATCAAATATTGATATTGACAGCGATGTTGAAGATATTCAATAAAAGTAATTGAAAATAGCAGCGAAATATGACGATTGAAAATTGTTATGATACGTAGATTGTATATTTTTCTGATGTAAGGAAAAGCTGTTGAAAATATACGCAGAGGAAATAACGAAAACAATTTTAAGTGCCTACAATAATATTTTTTTGATACTTTTCTTCAGCTTTGCTAAGTGACATCCGAGATGTGACGTACGTTTATAAATGCCATAGAGTTTTTACTTTTTTGTGAGTTAAAATGACAGAAGTTGATTAAAGCACACTTAAATAAATACAGAAAACACTTGGGAGAATGAATTATCAATTTTTTAAAATTCCATACTCATCTTAACTTATAAGGATAGAGTTCATATTTAAGCGGGAATTTCCAATCATTTGAAAACCAGTGAGAAATGATTTGCACGAATTATTAAGCAATTGTTTTGGCGAACAAAGCAAAAGTTCTATACAATGCACTAATTAATAAATGAGGTTGTTCATGAGTAATGTCAATAAAAAATTGAATTTTTATAACCTATGCCTCCTCCTCAATAAAAAATCTGCATATACTCATAGCTTTATTTTGAAAAATTTTCCCCACAAAAAGCAAATAAGTCAAATCAGATTTCTATTCCAGACAGCTTAAGCTTTGGATTTTCCCAGAATGTGAACCAGAAATTTGTCATATTAGTTCTACAGTCATTATTGCCAACACTTCTTAAATCTATCATTCAACATCCACTTCTATTACCTTCATATAGCAACAAATTTTTGACAGTTCCATACAACTTCATTATTTCATAATTGAGTAGTCATGATTAATCACTAAATTCTGTATCTAATTTTAGCTAACAACCTTCATACCCGTATATTTTCTCCATCTAAGCCTCATTTCAGAATCTCCAATCAACATTCAATCAGAGATTTTTCTCATACTTTGGCAATTAAATTAAGCAAGAATTTTTGAAATGACAGGAAAGACAGCAATGTAATTATGTATAACATACAATAAAAAGATTATTTTTTTCTGCTTTACGGAGTTTCACGGGCGTGAATGCCTTACAAATGTGCAGAAATATTAAAGTGAAAGAATGGGAGAATAAATGAAGGTAGAAGAAAAATTCAATTAATCGACGTCTCTTTTCTTCTTTAAAATTCTGATTTTCTTCTTTTTCCGCCATCCATTTACTTACAATGTTGTGTAATCACTAAAAATGGATGTTGAGTTTGTAATGTTTATACTTACTTTGTCCTGGATGTCTGTTTAATGTATAATATTTTGATAGTTTGATCTTGAGAAATTTTGGAAGCTGGACTAATTAAATTCAGATTTCACTTCCTTAAACTTAAATTAAGAATTCAATCCAAAACAAAACAATAAATAAACTTAAAAATATTGAACAATGATTCAAAGGTTAATGCGATCAAAATTGTTGAGATCAATCCAACTGTCATTCTATATTTGAAATGTATTTGCAACTAAAATTAGTTGATTTCCCCTTTTTAATGTTGTTATTCCACTTCTTAAAAATATTTAGTGTGTTTTGAACTCTCTATCAATAAACATCTAAATTTATTTATCAATCTTGTATGAGACTTTCTGTTTATCATAGCTATAAATTGACGTACAATCTGGAGATCTAGAATATCTTGGAAAATCCATGAAAATCTTGACTATTGGTTTGGTAAATTTAATTTCATCGGAATCTAAATTTTTAAAAAATTTATCATTTGCCTCAAGTTTTACAAAATGTGCGCTCAATTCTTCAGAACTTTTCTTTCATCTTTCTTCTGATTATAAATACAATATTACTACGCATTTCTCATATCATTGTGGATATAATGAAAAAGAATTTTCTTAACAAGAAACAGGTTCCAAAAAATAAGAAAGAATCTGTGTGAGATGCTTAATTGCGTGCTTTCCTTTTTCATTTGATTTTCATCATCAAACTCGTCTCTTTTTCTCGTACTTGATATTCATGTCTTTTCCGTAGATACAATATAAATATAAAGATGTGGGAACGTCAAATGAGAGGGGAAGTAAAATTACCGAGGGAGAGGTGCTTGGTAATTGAAAAGAAAAATTATAAATATAATTTCCATGCATTGGTACAAAGATTGAAGAAGAAGTCCCCAGCCAGTCAGTTTCTTTGATTTTTTCTTTCTCCATAATCTATTTTTATTTATTCTTCTTTCTCCATCATTTCATTGTATACATAAATACTTTTAAGCATATCTTTTCATGTTATTCTGACGTGGCTTTTAAGTATTGAATTCTTATGTCTCGTATTCAATACACGAGGCTTGTAAAGTAATACATTCTTGTTTGCAGATGAGAACAAGTATTGTGGCTTGTTAAGCATGTCATTATGTTGTTACAATGTTGTGCATTAAAATGTATGCGAAAATATTTTTTTGCTAATTGCCAAAGACTTTTCATTGTTTATTGACATTTTCACGAAATACTCGAATTTAAGCTGTTTTCAAAATTTTGAGAAAGATTGTTTTTGCTAGGTTGCCAGATTTTTTCGGTCAATATGATATTCAAGTTCATTCAACATCATCAATCAAAATACTCGGCAGACATATCGAAATATGTTAAATGCTTTTGATGCTAGATTCTGGAGTAAAGTGGTTGAATAATAAGCAAAAAATTTTAATTTTCATCATTGATTCTTGAATGTATTTTTTTTAGATAGACCTTCATAAAACTGTACATTTTTAAGTTTAGAAAAGCGTCAATATCAAATTTGTAGACAGCTTCAATTTATTTGTTCAATGAGCTATATATTTTGCAATTAGGATGTTTAATTTGCGATGAGATCTTTATTATCCTTAGCGTGACTGATGAAATTAGTTATGAAAAATATTTTGATTTTTCAAAATTTTTTATGATCCCTATGACATTTGTTCTGATTGAATTATTTTTTCATTTATTAAACTAAACGACTAAATGAATAAGTGACGCAAAACCTATGGATATCTAAGTATTGTTTGAATTTCATTAAATATATTTGCTAGAATATTGCATTAATCATAACCTAATTCGTATGACTAAAAGTATGTATAAACATAGAGACTCCTGTTTTTGAATGAACTTATCAAAAGTTCAATAAAAAAAGCCACCATAAAATTTCAAAAAATTGAAACTTAATGACACACTCTGTCTACTGCTGATAATTATAATGTTATAATTACGTATTCGTTGATGCTCTAAAATTAAAATACCTAAATCTTGAAAAATTGTTATGGTTTTTGTTCACTTCTTACCTCTGCTTTAATTGTTGCTGTTGTTATTTGGTTTTTTCCGCCATTATGATAAACATTAAAGCCCTACTTTCTCCACCCTGAAACTTCAAAGTTTCCAACAATAAAAAGAGAGAAATGAGAAAGAAAATAAAGAAAAAGACGAATATTGAGTGCAGAAAAAATAAGAAAACAGACGTTGAAAATTTCTTCTTCAAAAATACTCGTCTCGAATCATTCATTCGTTTCTTTAGATGTGTATATATATACATATATATTAAATAGCACAACGACGCTACTTTTTGCCGGTTTGTTTACAAATGGACTTTAATGAATGATTAACGACAAAAGGCATATTTATTTTAATAATGTCATTTCATAGCAATTTATTCACGATGATCATTTCTCATCCGTAATGACATTGTATTTATTTTATGAATATCTAAATTCATATCTAAAGCACCAACAATTTGCTTTTTAATACAATTTGTTGACTTATCTTCTTATTGCATGCTGAGTTCAATGTTAAAATAATCATAATTTGTCGAAAATTGCTTCAGTCTAAACTAAATCAAGGTTCTACTTATATTGATTCTGTGTATTCAATTTTATAGATTGATTCTAGGAATTTGCTTCATGTTTAAAATGAATCGAAGGAATTACTGCATTTAGGTTGACAAATTTTAATTTCAGATCGATTTTTCTAACTAGACTCATTTAATTCTTAAATATTAACAAACTGTCATTTTTAAATTTGAAATTTTTTGCAACTTCAATTGGATAGATGATTTCCCCGCATTAAATTTGTTTTCCTTTCTCAAAAATATTTAGTATGTTTTGAACTCTCTATCAATAAACATCTCAATATTGGTAATTTACTGGTAACTTGAATAACTTTTATGAAGGATCCTTATCAATCACTTTAGCATTAATAGTTATGAAAATTCTGACGATTGTAATTTAATTTTATTTGTTTACAAGCCAGGAAAATGCAATTATTTAAAACATATAAAGATTTGGATTCAAAAGCTGTACAACATTAAGACTACATTAAATTTACATAACATTCTTTAACTCAGCTTAATCTCATTCATTTCCAAAATGACAAAAAAGAAACTTTCCAGCTTCAGTCACAAAAAAATTGTCATTACCTTTATTTTTGGCAGGAAATTACAAAGAATTTATTTTCAAGCCCACTAAATGATGAATGAGAAGCACTTTTTACTTTTAAATGCTGGCTAATGGATCGTAAATGGAGCACAGAAACGAGTAAAAAAATATCCCTCAACATAAAAATCCTTTTAATATGAAATAGCTTTTTGTGCGATAAGTGAATACATTTTCCTGCATTGTATCTTATGTAAAGGAAGAAGGATATGAAAAAGGGTCCACTGTGCTCCTTCATTCATCAGTGCTATATTCAACTTGGTTAAAAGTGTCTAGATTTTGTATTTTGTACACGTGAGATTGATAGAATAGAAAAAATTACTTTTTTGTGCTAGGGTTACATATACAGCACGTGTTAATATAATGTCCATATACAGCACAAAAAGGTACGGTCAATCAAGTTTATTTTTGATTCTTTTTCTGTCAATTTTGAGCACTAATTTGAAGTATATAGAACGGTAATGAAGTATGCGTCATCTGATCACATGGCAGTTATACAAACAATAAATTTCCATTTCCCATCCATTGTTTAGTCACATTTTTAAACAAACTTCCATTACGGATCGCTTACATAACTCACTAGGCAGTATGAATATTTTTTTTTATCGTCGTCATTGCATTTTAATTTATTTATGAAGTTATACATACTGCAATTATTTGTCATTGTTGTCACAATTTTATTTTTATTTAGCAGTGCTAACGATTAAACAGTTTGATTATTACATGTCATTATATATGTATCGATTGTATACTATTATCAATGTGACATTCCAACCTTGAATTTCTCGATAAGAATCAGCAATATGTTGCTGTATGCTATTGCAATGTGTCATTAAAATGCACACTAAATATTGAGCATCAATTTCCGTTCTATTTAAATGTAATCAGACACACACGAGGAATGTTAACGCATTGTTAAAGATTGTCGCATTTTGACCTTGCAATCTCATCACTTACTGTTTTTTCTCAGACATGTTGTTTAAATATAAAATTCTGGATAACACAATCAGAAATTGTGAAAGGAAGTGAAAGTTGTTTGTGATAAAATAAAAGAGGAATGTATGGTTATTATCAGAAGCAGGGTTGTAATTTTTTTCTGCCTGCTTAATTTTATTTCTGTTGCCATCTCAAAACTCTTCATGGACCCAATATCAATGCCTTTATCAAAGCCAAAGCTTAATTCATCAAAACAATTCCTTTTTCTGTTAACAGACATAAACATTTCACTCATTCTATACCCGCATCGCTGTTGGTGATTAATTATGCTTTCTTAGTTTTGTTGATGGCTATGAAATATGAGAAGCGGCACTTTTATGTGTCTGTCTATGCTCTTTTCATATTTAAATACATATTTATTATAATTTGCAAAGTAATGTTACTATGGCACTTTTTTGGACGTCTATGAATGTTTATGGCATAAAAGATATGACGTATGTTTGGTATAAAAGAATTATTGCCTTAGACGGGGCAACGACCGAATGAATGATGAGTCTGGTACATGATAAAATGTTAAAAAGACTGTTTCCTAGATTCACTTGTGAAAATTTTCATCTCCGCCTCTTGCCCATTTCTACGCAGTTTTATGAGCTCATTAAAATACTTCTTGTCTCATTTCAACACTCGCATCATCTTTTTCTTTTTTGAAAATGTCAATAAAAGAGCTGTAATGTCACGAGATGAAATAAATTATGTTTTTTGTGTGCTTTAAACTGCTCTTTGTCTGAAATTACGAATACTGTCTGTTTTTTAAAGGCACAACTAAATTATAATCCAAACTTAAAATTACGTACGAAAGTCATTTACATTTACTACGTGTTCAAGACTTTCAAGAAGATTTACGATCATGTTCACACCTCACAATGCATCTACTGGTATTGCCATTAAAAATTAAATGCTGCTGCATACTGAACAATGTTTTTTTTGCAATTTCCTTTTACGATAAATCAATTAATTCACGTTCTTTTCTCTTTTTCTTTTCGTTACAGGTAATTATTGATTTTTCAATACATCCAGACATAATGTCGTCTCTCTATCTACCTATCAACATCACCCCCGGTGTATAAATGAAAATCAACTATGATAAAAAAAATTATATATATAAATAGTAAATTAAGATTGCAACCGCTTCATTTCTATCATCTTACAAAAGATTGAAAAAAAAATATTTCATCAACTGAGGAATTAAAGTTTGTCATATTTACATTATGTTGTAAGCTATTACCTTACTTAAGTTTATTTATCCTACATTTTATCCATAATATTACACATCATATCAATGTATTTAATTTTTTATAAATAGAACTATAATATTAAGCTACTTAAAAGACAGATGGCATCAAGTGAATAATTTAATGGATTTTTAAGATTAATATAAATTATGGAAAAACTAATCTTTATCTACTTATTGTATCTTTTTTTCTTAATTTCTGTCTTTCTGTGACACAGGAAGACATTTTTAAGATGTATGATAAAGTTTCGGTGAAAATTGTCAGAATTTATGATGGATTATCTATCTTGGCTTATTGATTAATCTTTGTCTACACAAAACAGAAGCAATGCTCTAATATTTTTGAAATTAAGAATTTAAAAATTTTTACGAAGAATTTATTTATTTCGGTCAGAATTGCTGTCTGAGAAAGATCAATAACCTGTAATAACCCTAGATCTGATGCAAATTTAGAAAGGTTTATTTTTGTCCAGATTTTTTTATTTTAAGAAAGATTTTGTGCAGATAACTGTTATTAAATTACAGCATAGATTTTTTTAATTCTAAATCACGGCAGCAAGTTTAAGCCTCCAATTTGATTTACAGAATACTGTCGGTGAATATCAGATTTTTAGAAAGTTTAGAGTTTTAATTGTTGAAACAGTGTTAGTTATTTAGCTCTGATATGTGTATATAGTCTAGAGCATATATAAAGTGTTTGATTTAGGTTTGATTTTCAAATTTAAATATTTTTTTTTCTTAATTTAAAAGTTTACTAATTTTAGATAAAAGGGTATTCAAGTATGAATTTTATATGACAGTCAGACAAATTATCAAGTTTGGCAATTTTAAAAGGAAACTTTAATGGTCGCTGATTTTGATGTGTAGTACTAAGTTAACGGCCCCTTTCGTGACAGATTAATAAAGAAAAAAATCATTATGCAAAACATATCTGAGGCAGGATTTTAAGTTTGAAGCTCAGAAAATTCAAATCTTTTCTAAATTTTTGCTGCTTTAATTTTGATTAATCTCAATTAACCTCCAAAATCTTCATAAATTTTGACAATTTTCAAAACTGCACATAAAGTATGAATCATCATGTATGAATGAGTTTCTCATCTTTTCTTTTGTTTGTAACTTTTTTCATTATTTTTCAACTCTACCAATATTAAATATCAAAGAAATAATTAGCCATCCTTTCATCTCTACTAAACCTTATAAATTCTGTCTTTAACAAACATTCTTTTGTGTAATTTATATATCCTTGCTAAAGTGGGTTTTGTTCATTGTATATTTTTGTATATTTTTAAATTCTTAAGTTCATTCAGCAATTCATCATTTGTGAAACTTAAGCTCAAGTTATTTTTTGTGCATTTCTGTTCTTTCATGCTTTTGTTCTTTTTGTCGAAAGCTCACATTGAAGCAGATTTTTGTTGCTGCAATATCGCAATATATGAGAGATTAAATGAGATCCTTTTTCTCATTTCTTTATCCGCTATATTTTTTGTTCTTAATCCAGAATAGCGTAAAATCTTTTAATTAAAAAAGAAACCTTACATAATCAGAAAATTGTGGCAGATATAGATGAATGTATGAGATGAATTCACTTGCGCTCTAAAAATGAAAAATAAAGAATGCCATTCCTCTCCCAACTTCTTTGTGTATATCATGATATGAAAAAAAAGGGGAGCATGATGTTAAAGTTAATTAAAAAATGCTTCTCGTCTGTATGTTCGCATTCTAATGATCGCTTGACAGTAAGATAATTGAATTACTTACGTAAAGAGATGATTTTTTTTTTTGCTTACTTGCTATCAATGTCTCTGTCAATTTCATCTATCGTACATTTTTTTATGTAATATATGATAAGAATGAGAAAATTAATTAAAAGTATATGGGTGATGGAAATGGATGCTCTGCAAAAGTTGTGGAATGTAACTTAGAAAATGGGTTTATTGAGCCACTACATGCCAAATTTCATAACTTTTTGTCTTGGAATGATTCATTTTAAAAAAATTGGTAATTTCGATCATTTTCAAGATACTAGAACCTTTATAAGACTCTAACTCTAAATGTCATCCATTACTTCAGATTCAAAAGAATTCTCTTTTAAATGAGTGCTACACAAATAAAATGTCTATGTCAAAGTTCAATTTAATATAAAGCGGTAATTTTTCTTTCATGTATGCTTGAGATGATGCAGGCATGGATTCAGGGAAGTAACTAAAAGACTTCTAGTCAAAGAACGGGTTTTCGAAAGTTTTTTCTTTCATCTGGCTTTCTTCTCAAAAAATATTCTAAAGAAAATTTTCAAAAGACTGCCTCACCTCCCAAATTACACCCCCGAACAGACAACATATGACTCAAAAGATAAGGATAAAATTAAAAATGAATAGATAGAATTCATTGCATTATCATCCATAAAAAAACTAAAACTAAACGGAAGCGCATTCATGGTACAAAAACTCATTTTCCTCATTGTACATCCCTTAAGTAAAGCAAGCATCATATTAAACGGAAATAAATTCTATGTAATTTAAAAATATACATTAGCATAAAGGCCTAATTCGCATGTGTTCCATTTTTTCAACATCCTCATATATGCATCGTACATAAAAAACATACATTCATATAGTTTCAGGAAAAAGGTTCGACTGCCTTCGAAATTCTGATTTATTATACCGAAAAAAAAAAGTTACACATTAAATGTAAAAGTTTCAGACGTACCGAGAACAAAGTATGGAAGTAAAAAAAAATTTAAATTTTAAATTGTGTGCAAAAATTCAGATTATGACCCAATTCTCAATTGGGAAATGCCCTTTTCTCGTAATATTATACTCAAGTGTTCAAGTGATTTCGTTGTTCTGTTAAAATTTACATACACGACTCGTTATTCTCTCTTTTTTTGGAATTAAATTGAGGTTTTTCTTTATTCTGAATTTCCTGCATTCACTTCATCCTTCATTGTGGAATTTCTATTAAATCCAATTCATTTTCCTTAACGTTATCTGCTGTGGAAGTAGGAAAATAAGAAAATAAAAATAACAATATACAAAAATATCGAACTGAAAATACCAAGTGGCTTATCTATTTTTACGGTAGTTTTATGCACGACAGAAAAGCAAAATTGCCATTAAGCTCACAATAGGGTGGCATTTTGAGTGTTTTATTGTAGTTTGTTTCGACTTTCCTTTCTCTCTAGAATCTCATTTGATTTTATTGCCTCCTGCTTTTTACGAATATACAATAAGAATGTAGCAGGAAAAACTCGCGATTTTATTATCGAAATTTTCGACATGTTTAAAAATAAAATTTTACGAAAAAAAGGAAACAAGCAAGCATATCAAAAACAGTTTACATGCGTCCTTTTATTGAATGTCAGTGGCCTGATGGAACACACCTAAAAATTTTGGATTTTAAAGGTTATAAATATTTAGTGTATTTGAAGGTTAGGAAAATTAGGAAAACAGATTCTGTTAAGGTACTGTGTATGAATGAAATCCATGAAACTCTTTGAATTTAAGGTCTTAGTCAGGTTCAGTTCTATGTCTTTCTTTTTATTTTAGAAGAAAATCTTGCAATATTTCTCTACAGAATAATCACATAACCTCGAACCTTCCTTTGCAGAAATTTCATTTATAAAAATAATTCCTCAAAAAACGAAATTTCGAAATCTATCATAATTTAACCCAGATATTTACTAGAACCAAGTAGGTATGCTAATGATAAAGTTGACAAAAAATATTTCTTTTGATGCTAAAATTACCTGCTCACGTAAAAGCTTCAACATTGATAGCAGCCCATAATCATCCAACTTCATTCAAAAGTTCCATTAGCGGAATACATAATTGATGTATTTATGTACTTGTAAGTATGTACAGTAAGTGACATTTACATCAAAATCGTCCTATTACGAGAAAATTGCTACTTTAGAAACTGTATAGCTCTAAAGTAACTGGAGTGTGTAAATTTTGTAAATTACCTCTCAAAAATGCTCACTTACAATGAACTTCTTACTACTTCCATAGTAGAACTCACACTCAAAAAATAATGTCAAAAATTATGTTGTGAATAACAGAAAAATCCCTTGATGAATCATACATATAGACTCATTCCGAAATTTATTGTTAAAAATAATCTTCATTTCAATTCTCTACGTTACATTCACTCCCTATTATTACCCAACATTCACTGCCATCATGATAAAAAAGACTCATTCCAGTGCATTGCCATATAGATCCTTTTATGTATTTGTAATGCTCTTATATATATATGTACACATATACACACACAGCACCACACCATGCCCGGGTTCAAAATTCTAGAAATGTTTTTCCATCTGATGGATTCAAATGTGGGTGGGTGGTGGTATGGATGGTCTGAATGTTGGAGATTACCGATTGTATAACAATGGAATGAAGAGAATGAGAGAAGCTGACGGCAACGATGGTGGACGTAAGCTTCATCATACTTTCATTCCAGTCTCAATTCATTCTTTGTCTCAATGTTATGACGATGACGAAGATTTTTATTCTGCGCATGTACAAATTTTAATTCCTTTTAATGCTACATCAACATTGTGCACTTCCACCCAAAACTCATCCCATAAATTTCCCATTACATCGCTTCCATTTCAATGGAATGTGACAAGCTCCTTTTTTCCCATTTTTAAAATCGTCCACTGGAAGTGTTCAATGGAAGGAAATGGGATGAATGGATGAATGAGGCGAATCATACAACAAAAAAAAAATAATGGCAGCAGTAGCAGCATAAAGCATGATTATATTTTCTGTAAAAATATTTATGTAACCATTCACAATTGATGGGGAAGATGGTGGACGTAATGATGAGTGAGAAAAAAGAAGCTGAAGTAAATTTACATTCGAGGATATTGAGGGTGTATGGATATTGTGCAATGGTATATCATTCATTAAATGGAGCTTTCTGGGATTTATTTTATAATCATAGATATATTTAAAGTGAATATTGGTCTTTAATTTAAAAGTTAAGTAATGAATATTTTAGTTTGAGCTAATTGGAGTTGAACCCAGGGTGTGGAACTGATCAAATTGATCAAAATTTATCAAAAATGATCAAAACTGATCAAAAAAATGATCAAAAATCAATTTGATCAATTCCACACCCTTGAGTTGAACTAATTGAAAATGGAGATATTACTACTCAATTGTACTTAATTGAAAGTTTTTATTTGTGGAAGTACGCAGAGTGAAGAGATTTATGAGTATTTTGATAAATCTAAGAAGATTTTGACCCAATGCAATTTTTTTCAGTGATCAAATTAAAATTTCTACGACCTTACAATTAGTAAAACTTTTCGAACAAAATTTATCAGGCAAGAATCAAATGCAAAAAAAAACATTTTCGACTCTGAAACTCATTTAAATGAGATCATCTCTCTCGACACATTAATTGCCTCATTTGTAAATTCACTGTTTAAATCTCTCTTTTTTTTGTTATTCATTGAGGAAAAATTTTAGATTGGAACACGTGATTATCGAAGTTTATTTTATTTTTTTTTTTTTCAATTCTCGAATTGTGTATATACAAAATAAAATGAAAAATAAGAAGAATGAACAAAAAATGCGAATTCATCAGCATTTATATTATTTTCATTTGCATTGTTTGCATTAGGATTTTGGAATAGTAGGACATCAAGATATACGATTAAGTTATACATTAAATTATAATTGAAAATTCTCAATTAGGTTTAACTCAATTACTTGAACTCATACATACCTTAAAATTCATTCATTAATATCTCATAATGCACAAAAAGTCATAAACCTTAGCTCAGCAAAGCTGTCAGTTTCAATGATTTTTTTTTCAACTCCCTTGTTTCTATGCAGTTTTGATCAATGAATGAGCTTTGGGATTGATTTGTCTGACTTGATTTGTAATTAGCTGAATGGATTTGATGAATGAATTGAATTTAATCTCAGCTGCTTTAATAATAATAGATCTATGAGGATTGTAGTTTCTGTGGATGCTGTAAATAGAATCAAATTTGTGAATGACAATAAATTATAGTTAAAGTCTTTTAATGAACTCTAATTTTGACAATTATCTGTAAATATTTAGGTGCACTGTATAAAATTTAATCAATAAGCAGGAAAATGTACTAATAATTAAATAGAACTAGAAACTTGAAGCAGGGTGTCAATCCTGTCCAAGTTTTTACAGATTACTTTAGTTCGATTCGATTAATAATTGATAATCATTTATTTGAAAATTTTTCATTGATAAGTTTGAACCCATTCACTTACACCTTATTTCTATATGATGGTGATCATGATTGGTTCCTATTGATCCACAGTGAATCGTAGGGCGTTAATAAAGCGGTTGAACAGATTCCTGTCCCGGGCTATAACTGCTACTTCTGACAGCTTTTTTTATTGTTGTTCTGCCTCCTTTTCTACGGTCGTACGCCAAATGATCTTCCTTCGTCCAACACTCCATTTATCTTATTTCTATATAACTCACTAAAAATGCGCTTTATTCACAATTTCAAAAAATAATCTTACTCGCCGAAAAATTCCACATAAAATAACAAAAAAAAAACATTTTCGCATGTTGCATTATAGTGCTGCGTCGCATGGCGTAATACTTCATTAAACTACCTAAGCAATATATGTTTGCGCCTTGAGTATTTTCTAGATCATAGGTAAATGAATCGAACGAAGGTAAACGGCATTTCATGAGCTACTCAAAATCAAAATAAAATGAAAATTAGATAATAAGCTAGAGTTGATGAAAAATATATGTTTCTTTTCTTAGACTGACTGCTCACTCACATGTAACAATTTTTTGTACACGCACTTTTTTTCGTGTGATTTCAATGAATTTACGTATATATGAAAAGTTTGAGTTTGTATTTAGTAGTTTGACGATGAAAAATCAACAATTGATATAGTTTCGAGGAACATACAAAGAAAGGAAATAGCATATGATACTCAATTGATGTACAAGTACCGCTTCTCTATATATATTTTTTTAACTTCATAAAACGATAAATCTCTGTGAATTACATGCGCGGAAAGATGTTATGATGATGAATCTAAAACGATCTCAAATAAAGGTGCTATAATTTATGTAAACAATTACTACTCAACTCTAACAATTTTCATTGAAAAGAAACGAAACACATTTTATGGCCATAAAAAAATACTGTTTCTGTTGTGCAATTCTCTTTATTTATATATCGTATTCTCTTGAATTGAGTTGGTGCAACTAGCTTAGAGTAATGTACTTTTTCATGTCCTACATAACATGTTTATTTTATTTATTTATTTATTTTTGTTGTACATATAAAGCTAGTCAATGAAATTTTGTGAAGCTATTGATGATATTCTTCTTTTTTATGCTAAAAGTCATAAATCATATTGAGAGTGGTTCATTTTCATGTTATTCTGAAAGCCTTTTTTTTTGTTGCTAGAGCTTTGATTTTCAAACTTTTAAGGCATAATCTTCAAATTTCTACCTAACCTAGTCAACTAAGATGAATAAACCTAGATAGTTTCACCCAATTTCCAATATTTCACTATAAATACACTAATTTTATGCTCTTCAGGCGCCATTCGAATCATTGTTATTTTTCTCATTTATGTACGTATGTATCAGTATGTATGTATGCATGTATGTACAAAAAAAACAGCAGCAACATGAAAGCACAAGAAACCCAGAGAGCTATTTTCGGGGCAATGAACTTTTGTAACATAAAAAAAAGCAACAGCAAAAAAACGGCAAAAAAGAATTGAATTGAATTTTATTTTTTGTTTTGAAGACACAATTTTCTCATTAAGCATAAACGACTGTATTTGAATGTTGTAGTTCTAATGCTGAGTAAATATTTAGCAAAAATTACTATTTCATTAAAGTTAAATAATGAACGAAATTATGTCAGAATAGAAAATTCGAGAATTCCATGTTTAGATGGAGTAAGCATTTATATAGGTTATTCTGGATGCGAGAGGAATGATGCAGCAATTTACCTGAATTTTCTCTCGGAATCATAAATTGTAGCATGATAAAGGAAAATTCCATTTGACTGGAATGCAATTTGCAAATATTTCTTTTTGGTACTGCCAAGATATACAGATGTGTTCATTCAAAAATGTTACCGTTTTTAACGGATAAAAATTTAAATTTCTCAAATTTTTTGTAAATACTAACACAACGAAAGAAATTTGTAAAATTTTGTTCCTCAAATTTTTGGAGTTTTAATTTTGTTTTCATGGTCAAAAAGCATTAGAAATGATAATTTACAATATAATGTTGCTATTGTAAACACAAAAATAAGATCCAGTGAACAAATTTAAGTCAAAAAACAAAATTTAATTTAAAAATTTTTTTCATAAAATTTTTTCATTTGTTTGTTTACAAACAGAAAAAAAGCGTATGGTCAAGTATGGTCGAGTATACTTTGTATGAACACATCTATATATCTTGGGTACTGCTGCTCTACACATAACTTTGCCTTCATTCATGCTGCTTTCAGCACATGAAATTTAATTTTGTTGTATTGTGCAATAAAGTTATCGCTTGAAATTCAATTACATTCAAACTGCTTTCGTGCTAATCATACGCCAGTTAGCGGTAAATTGTGTATCATTTTTCTTTTCTTTTCTTCCATAAACTGCTAGGTTTTTCCCTCCAATCATTGCTTACCGTTTCTTTTACTTCTCCATAGAGTGTGAGAAGATTGGAGAAGATATACATTCTAGAAATTGAACATTTTACTGAATTATGCATTATGATATGGAGATGATTATGATTATAATCGGATTTCTATTAAGTAAACATTATTTAATGTGGTCGTTTAAAAATGATAGCTAATGTTTAAGTTGTGAGAAGAAAATATACTTTTCAATATTAAATTTCTAGAAAGGGTTCTAAAAATCTAAGATTTTTATATAATTTGTTAATAACCTGACTCTTTCATGCTGTATATTATCATTCATTACACTAAAGTCTTATAAAAACTCTATATACCTTCAAGCCGAACACTATAAAGAGCGCATCAATCATCAACCTGCACTAATTTATATTTACTCAAATCTTTTTTCTCTATTATCTACCACAACTTACTTCAATAAATCTCAGCTGTGCAAAACTGGTTGTGTGCGAGTGAAAAAAAAAACAGAAAAAAATCTGCGCTCTTTTTTCATTCTTCATTAAAGTTCATTCAGCGCGCGAAATCGATACAATGATATATTAGAGTACATTAAAACTTGCAATCCGGTTTAGTGTGTATGAGAAAAAAAAAGTATGGCGCATATACTGCAATCTGAATCAGTTGTTGTGTGTGAGAGAGAAAGAGCGCAAACCAAATAGTAAACTTTCATAATGATGATACATTTTGCGGACAATCGTGTTTTCTATTAGTTTAAACTTTTGACCTACATTTCATTGTATACATCTACTGCTTTATTGCCATTCTACTCTATTCCTCACTCTTTTCCTATCCCGTTTGTGGAAAAAGATAACCTTTTTTGAGATTGCCGGGCGAGTTGCTTTCTGCTGCTACTGGCTATGTATATGTCACTTAAAAGTAAAAAACCTATTTCAAAAATATGGAGCGTCATGAAATGGAATCATAAAAATTATATTTCTAAAAGAGCATTGGATGAGAAATTTGATTGAACTTTAAGTTTGTTTAAATACGAGAATTCAAGGCTTAGAGTTTGAGACTCTCAACTGTAAACAAATAAGCAGTTGTTCACTTAGCACATAACAAAATCAGAAGATTCTTAGTTCATTGTTGTATTAATATTTTTATATAAATAAATTTAAAAAAATTAATGCAAAACTTTAACTTAAGTTTGTATTATTTCAAGCTCTGTTTCCGATCAAATTGATAATATTACAAAGTCAATCATCAATCCTTACAAATTGATAAATATATAAATAAGATGTTTATTGTAAGAGAGTTGAAAACATACTAAATTTTTGCATGAAGGGGAAAACAACTAATCAATTTTAAAAATAAAATTCAAATTTGAAATAACCGTTATTCTAATGTTCTCAATTTATTTTTCTTTTTCGAAATTTTAAACCTTTCATAAACTTGAACCTAACTTACAAACAATTTCTGAATATTCCATACAGTCACATGTTTCTGTAAACTTTTGTTTTGATGCGAGAAAATATTCATAAGCCTCTGTGATGATATATTATTTCCTTTTCTAATTGCTAACCGGTTTAATATTCCACATTGACTTTGACTTTTAGCAAAATAATAGACTCTTATTGGATATCAAGTTTTTAATCAGCCTTTGATTAATAGTCATCATCATGGATTTATTTTTATAATAATATACACTCGATGGGTGCATAGTCTTATGTTATTAAATATTTTAAAATTAAAATGCAATATGTCAATTCCGGCCGAGCCTCTATATTATTTTTAAATGTTAACGAAGCACTTGTCACAGATTTAGTAAGGAGAAAAAAATAAGATTGATGGTGAATGACAGAAGTTAAAGACCTGCTCAATCTGCTGTTAACTGTCTTGTCTCATTCACTTCGCCCATATCTGCACTATTCATTGATTTAATCGAATCAAATGAGGTGCATGATTTATGATGCAATTTTGTTACCAGTTTTGTAAAAAAAAGTAAAACAAAATCAATTCAGTTCAACTCGCAATTCGATTGAGTCGTGTTGAATTCTCTTAGCATCTGTCACTTATTCATTTTTAATCTACTTTTAATGTAAAATGATATTGACTGGCTGTAATTCTGCTGATCGTTTCAATGTTATAAAAAAATAATATAATATATTCTGGATGAATAAAAAAATAATGCTTCAAGTGTCACTATAATGGATATGAAAAAGTATAATTTTTTGTGTTATATACTATATAGGGAAAAAAAATTAGGGACTTTTTCAAAAAACAGTATTTTTGATCTGGTGCTTTAACGTTGCATTATTTTTAAAAACAGTAAAGGACAAAATTAAACCTAATGTGATTCCGCGTCTAATGGTATATAATGTTGGACATAACTTCCACACCAATAGGGAGGAACGACATTTTAATTTTTTGGCATGAAATTTTTTCGGAAAAAAATGACATTTTTTTACATTTTGAGTCAGAACTTTTGTTCTACTCATTGAATCTTGCTGAAACTTTCACAGATTATTTGTCTTTGGTTCCTAAAGAGATTCTGTGAGTTTCAGATTTTTTGACGAAGATGTTCTTGTACTTCCGTGCTCATAACTATGTATAAGTAAAATTTTTAAAATAAATTTTTTATGGTTTATTACGCAATGTTAAATTTTTTCTAATTAATGTATTTAATAGTATTTTGTTTAAGCTTTAATTTGATATATAATTTATTATCAAAGTATTAATAGTTTAGGAGAAAACTTGAGAAAATCCAAAATGGCGGTCATTTTTACGACAAAATTTTTAGAAAATTATTCATAACTTTTACAAAACTCGACTAGTTTTTAATTTTTTGTCATTTTTATAAAGATCTTATGATTATCTACAAGTTTTTAGTACATAAGAATGTTCTACAGTGAATGCAAATAGATATTTTTTGAGCCTGAAATGTCATTTCCGAAGCAAATTGCAAATTTTTCTACAGCGAAAAACTAAAATTGTCTTTTTTTGCAAAATACTTGTTCAATTGGACTTATTTTGATGTTTTCGTGATGTTACATTAATATTTTATGATTTTCCTTATAATTTAATAAGTATTTTGCAAAAAAAGACAATTTTAGTTTTTCGCTGTAGAAAAATTTGCAATTTGCTTCGGAAATGACATTTCAGGCTCAAAAAATATCTATTTGCATTCATTGTAGAACATTCTTATGTATTAAAAACTTGTAGATAATCATAAGATCTTTATAAAAATGACAAAAAATTAAAAACTAGTCGAGTTTTGTAAAAGTTATGAATAATTTTCTAAAAATTTTGTCGTAAAAATGACCGCCATTTTGGATTTTCTCAAGTTTTCTCCTAAACTATTAATACTTTGATAATAAATTATATATCAAATTAAAGCTTAAACAAAATACTATTAAATACATTAATTAGAAAAAATTTAACATTGCGTAATAAACCATAAAAAATTTATTTTAAAAATTTTACTTATACATAGTTATGAGCACGGAAGTACAAGAACATCTTCGTCAAAAAATCTGAAACTCACAGAATCTCTTTAGGAACCAAAGACAAATAATCTGTGAAAGTTTCAGCAAGATTCAATGAGTAGAACAAAAGTTCTGACTCAAAATGTAAAAAAATGTCATTTTTTTCCGAAAAAATTTCATGCCAAAAAATTAAAATGTCGTTCCTCCCTATTGGTGTGGAAGTTATGTCCAACATTATATACCATTAGACGCGGAATCACATTAGGTTTAATTTTGTCCTTTACTGTTTTTAAAAATAATGCAACGTTAAAGCACCAGATCAAAAATGCTGTTTTTTGAAAAAGTCCCTAATTTTTTTTCCCTATATAGTAATATATAGTTACTGTAATTATCTTTTCCTCACTTTCTCACTCCTTATTATTTTAATAAGTTTAATTCATTTCGTTCTTTATACTTTTCTGTATCTACCTTAATGTTTATTTTTTTATGTATATTTATATCTAAAATATATAAAACAATTTATGTTATTTCATATATTTTTTTTTTGTGTTGTATAGATGGAATTTTATAAGTGGTCACGAGATGTCATTTGATTTGCAAATAATCCAAATGACATTTCATTATACATTTTAAAAAAAAATATTTATCTATAAAATAGTCAATCCATATAATAACAATCATCATGTAATGTATAGAAAAAAGCATTTGTAGTTATAAAAAGTGATGAAAGAATGCATTTGGGTTGAACAAACGAAACAAAAAAGCCTGCAATCAACATTTATAAATTATTCATTCATAGCTACATAAAAGTTTCCTTCTATACATCATTATCTCAGTTATTGCAATCAGAGGTTTCAATCTTGGGTACCTGTAATCAAACTTTATATTCTTATTAGAATTAAGCAATTCTTACTAGATCCTTACTAGAATTGTATTGTTTTAAAGGACATTGGTTCTCAAATTTTTGTGCTATGAACCAAAATATCCTAACCTAGATTTTTAAATGATGCCAATAATTTATGGACCAATTACTTAGGTTTTGCTTTATTAATCGTCTATAATATTCGGATATTATAGTTTTTGACACAGAATGTACCTCCCTTTGTTGCATGTTTTGACAGTAATCATAACTTTATTAGGTTATAGAACCTCAAAGATTAGAAACCTCTAGTTGCAATCCTAAAGTCTGAAACATATTATCTATTGAGATAATGATTAGCAATATGTAGCTCATAAGTCATCCAACATAAAATATATACGCATTTCTACCTCTACATCTCTCTTTATCTATCTATCTGTACCTCTACTCTCACTACTCATTTTTATTTTATTTTGTTATTGTTTTTCCGTTTATTTTTGTCTTTTTCTTTTCAACAAATTTTTTCTTCCCGCAATTACTTCATTGCAGATATGGCAGAGTGCAAAGTGTTAAAATTATCACATCATCGGGCACAGTACCACCAATTACATCAACCACAGAGTCGCAAACTGGTGAACACAAACTGGTCGTATCGTCTTCCACACATCATCATCACCAACAACAACAACATTCATCGAGCATCGGAAAATGTCATCAGACAAATAGCAACAATAATATTAATAGTAATAGTAATAATAATAGTAACGCATCACAACCCACCATTGGATCAAATTCACTACACAACAATAGCAGCAGTAACAACCCATTGGAACAATCAAATGGAACCGTTGGCGGTGTCACTAGTTGTAGTATACTTAGTAATGTCTCTAGTAGTAATCAATCATCATATAATGGAATGCCAGCAATTGGCATATGTGCGACAGTTGCATTTATGGATATCAAGTCAGCATCGAAAGCTCATCTCGCCGAGCATAAGTTCGATGATCGTATTCTAACAACAGAATATTATGAACCGACAGCAATGCAACAGCATAGTACATCATCAATGGGTGAGGGTGGTAGTAGCATAGTTATTAATAATAATAAGATGAACGATAATACTGGTGATATGAAACAAGAGACGACGTCAACAATTCAACATGGACGGTATACATCAACATCAAGTCACGGGTTAGTATTTGTTATGGATCTCTTCATCCTCAATTTTTCACAATCAATTTTAATTTATGAGCAAGTTTTAAACGAAAAAAAAGTATTAAGAAGTCGACATCGAAGTGTGCAAGAAGAATCTTAGTTTAATTAATAATTATAGACTTTTGTTATTGATAGTGGATTGAAAGTCTCCCCTGATCCTTTTAATCCACTTTCAACTTTTTTTAAGTAGAATTTTTTTTTATATTTTAATTGTAGTTTTTTTACACTTGTAGTAGTTATCATGAATTTTTTGATTATATAAAAATAGTTTTGCATGATGAGGTTGGGCGATTTTTTTTTAATTATAAAATTTTAATTTTCCTCATTTTAATTTGACATACCTAATCATGTTGAATCTAATGAGAGGAAATAATTGGAATTTGATGAATCTGTGATAGTTTTTAATCACTTTTTTATCATTTTAATGACTGCTTTAATCACCCACTTTTTTGTGTGCTTTTTATCTGTGATTATGATTTTTTTTTTATAATTGTAATAGTAATTACTGTTTCTATGGTTATTAGACGGCTTGTACTCATTATGCAACTCTATTATTATTATTACTTTAATTTAATATTTATTATTGTAGAATGTTAAAGTTTTAATTATAATCTAATTTCACTAAAATGGATTATCTTATACCCCCCTTTTGTTTATGTTGGGCTCTTTTAGTTCAGTTAGATTTTTAAAAACGGTTTAGAGATATTCCTTAGTTTTATCACTAACAGGGGTTAGAAAAGTATGTGATCATCCATTTTAGTGAACTTAGAATTTATATTATTTTAATCATTATCATAGAATGAATAAGTTTCAGTTGTTGAAATGTCGTGTGTAGAAAAATTTCTTTTCAAAACTTTATACACCCCCTTCTTCTGTCCCTTCCTTTTTCTTTACTTTAACTATATTGTTGACGTTTATTTGAAACGTCCCTAAATTAAGAATTTTAAATTCACAAAATAAATTAATCAATTATTTAATTGATCTGTGTGGTGACGTCATCTACGAACACCCCCATGTCATATAAGAATAAAAATTGAAAGAAATTTCTACACTCGTCATGATTATAAACATTTTTTATACCTAGATTTAAACTATGAGATTTATACTTTTATGTCATTTAAATTTAATTATTGTTGATTAAATGATAGTTGAATGATAAGTGCAAAAATGGTGATAAATAAATTTTTTATTATTTTCTGTTGCAAACTTTGTTTTAATACTTAAAGAAATTAGACACAATTAGAATGAACTCATTATATTTTAATCTCTTAAGTTGATTAAAAATTGATTGCCTTAAATTTTCCGTGAAAAGACAATCAAATAACAATTTTATTGGTTAAGAATATAAGAAATATTTGGAAGACTGCAAAAGGTTGCATTAATTTGTAGCGGTAATTTGATTTTATTGCATCCTTTTTGATTTATTTTATTCTTTTATAATTCAAACATAACATTTATTGTTTATAAACAAAAGGGAAAGACAACTACGAAGTGATATGAAAACTTGATTGGCGTGGTTTTTTTTCCCCTAAAACTCAAAAAAAAAAGTTTATTAAATTTTCATAAACAGTATTTGTCGTGTTTTAAAGCAATTTCGTATGCAATTTATCATCAAAATGGGAATTTGTGTCCCAAATTTTTAAAATTTGTTCTTCTAATATCTCAAGTAATTGTTCAAACATGTTTAAAATTTCATAAGACATTCAAGATTGAGATAAATTAAACATACAAATGTCTTATTAAATTTTGAACGGATGAAAGAAGTTTCTCTCTTTCTCTTTTTATTTATTTTTTTTCATTCTCATTATAATTTAGTAGGATTTTCTAATTTTATTTTGATAGGACAAAAAGTTTCACATGAAAAATTAAATTTTTTGTCTCTTAACTCTCTTTTTGCCTCTTTTTTACTTCTCGACAAGACAAAAGAAATAAAGAAAGAAAAATCTCTGAGCATTAAATGCTAATGTCATTCATTTAGAGTGACAACAGAGAAGCAGAATCTCGAAATAGCAAAAATATTTTTAAAAAACAACAATACAACAAAAAAAAATAACAATAATAAAGAAATGAGTTTTTATGTAAATATTTTCGAAATTTTATCTTACAATTGCAGATCATCAGACGACCATTCGCCCGGTTACGAGAGGACAAATTTTTATGATCGTGTGAGTACAAGTCAAAGCGGAAATCGTAATAGTGAAACGTCGACAACAGATTTTATTCGACGTAATAGTTATCATTCAAATGATATTAGAGGCCGGCAGCGAGATCGTCACTTTAGAAATAGTCCTTATTCATTAATCGTAGATAGGTAAGTTGATAAAATTTATTACTTTTTTTTTCTAAAAACAAATGTTAAGTTAATGAAATATTTTCCATTTTAGATCAAATCAAATTAGTCATCATAGATTGACGTCAAATACATGGTACGAGACGTCTCCATCATCGTCGAGCTCACGTAGCCATTATAGTCAAACAAATTTAAGTAACTCCAATAATACAGTTTTTCAACAACCCGATTCATCATACGATCGTCATAGTGATTTAAGTGATCATCAGACATCATCACCCAGTGCGGTTACGACTTCAAATAGCAATAATAATTTAAAGGACTCCAAACTCCTGTCGACACAAACACAAGCACTTATATCAAACACTGAATCGCCATACAAATCAAAATTGTTGGTAAATAATCATCATCATCACCATAAGTCAATAAAATCGAGATCGGGTAGTGAGTCACCAATTAGTAATCGATCATCAAGGTCGCATTCTAGAAGCCCAAGTAGTTGTAGTTCAACGCATAGTAGTAGCCCAACATCATCTCGTGATTCTAATTCAAGTCCAATTTCAATATCTGCAAACACTGGTGATTTAATTACACACAATACACCGTCCTCTCATCATCATTCACATCATCGGCATATAAAAAATAGTTCGAGTAAGTCATTATCAGGTAGTTCACACCATAGTCAACGTCATCGGAGAAACCTTCAAGCATCATTATCAAACGTTCCATTACAAAGTTCTATCGATAAACCTGCAAGTAGTACATCGTCATTATCGTCATCTGGAAGCCTAAGTGGATCAAATTCGCTTGGATTTTATTCAGAGGATAATAGGCCATTAGCAATTTGTGTAAAAAACCTGCCTCTTCGATCATCCGATACGTCACTAAAGGATGGCTTATTTCATGAGTACAAAAAGCATGGTAAAGTGACGTGGGTAAAGGTTGTTGGACAAAATCACGATCGATACGCTTTAGTGTGCTTCAAGAAACCAGAAGATGTCGATAAAGCATTAGAAGTATCTCAAGATAAATTATTTTTTGGCTGTAAAATTGAAGTTCAACCGTATCAAGGCTATGACGTGGACGATAACGAGTTTCGTCCATATGAAGCCGAATTAGATGAATATCAGCCAAAATCTACCCGCACACTGTTTATTGGTAATTTAGAAAAGGATATTACCGTTGCAGAATTAAGAAAACATTTTGAGTGTTTTGGAGAAATATTAGAAATTGATATAAAGAAACAGGGCTCATCACCATACGCATTTTGTCAATACGCTGATATTGTTTCCGTTGTTAAAGCTGTACGTAAAATGGATGGTGAACATTTGGGCTCGACAAGAATAAAACTAGGCTTTGGAAAATCAATGCCCACAACATGTGTGTGGTTTGATGGTATTGCCGATAGTGTGACTGATCATTATCTAAGTCAACAGTGTTCTCGCTACGGAACTGTACAAAAAGTAACTATTGATAGAGAGAGGCGAATGGCATTAGTGACATTTGATCAAATACAGTCAGCGCAGCAAGCAGTTAAAGAAATGCGTGGTATACCAATGCGTGGTCGTAAATTACAGGTTGACTTTGCTTCACGAGAGTGTATCGATGCATTCTATGCGCGACTAGAAAAACATGGAACTACAACCAATAGTTCAAATAATTACGAAATGTCTACAACTCCGGGAACTAATTGTAATAATCGTTATTTAACAAATTTAAGTCGATCAAGGGCGAGTAGCTTTAGTCGACCAGGTAATCCAATGAGTGGTACAGCATCACCAACAAGTACACCCAGTGCTGGTTCAACTCCAAGACATTTGTCATCGGGGAGCGTGCCGAGAAAGTTTCGATATGCAACTGGATCACCTGAATTCTATGATTCCACTGAATATTTAGATACCTATACAAATTATGATCATGATAGAGGAGTAGATTCAGATCATATGGCAACAAATGATGGTGAAGCAACTTCACTATCTCGAAGAAGATGTGATAAAAGTCCAGGTAAATACAAAGCTTTTTTTGGTATATTTAAAATCTATATAACTAACAAATCCTTTTGGTATAGTTGAAAGGCCAAGAGGAGACTCAGAAGGACCTGGAATAATTCCATCAGTAATGCGACGACGATGTGAAAGAAGTCCAGGTTTGTTCTTTAGCTCATATAATCATTCATTAAGTTTCTCAAATAACATTTAAACTTTTGATTTTAGGTGAAATGAGAATTTTAGAAAGTCAGAGGTACAAAATTCTCCATCAATTGGAAAAATGTCCGTCCAGTGGCGATGAAGCTGAGAGTCCAAAAAAGCGTGCAAAATATAGTCAAGAAATTGAGGATCATCATCACAACAATCACCATGATTCAAGTACAACAAATTGTAATGGAAAAGTCCTTGATCATCGGGAACACTCCTCACATAATTCCACTTATAATCACCACCGTCATTATCATAATGAATTAGCTCATCGAAAGACTGTTGAAATTAGACGATTATCAGATTGTAATATAAAACATACAGCGAGTGTTCCAGGAGGTGCGATGACTAGTAATTTTACAAAAACAGGCCGACGACCGTCCACAGATAGTTTATCAAGATATTCAAATACACAAGTTGAAAACTATCAGCTACATAAAAGAAGAAAAACGTCGGCAGGAGCAAGTACATCTAGTTCATCTTCATCAATGACAGCAAATGAAATGGAGATAAAAAGTCGAATACATCCCATTCAATCTTTTGAAACATCAGGTGGTGAGAGTGAACATGGTTCAAGACCGGATACACCTCTTTTTGATGAGAAACCTGATAATGCTCCTACAGATCCTCGACAGAACAGACCGAGAATTCCAAGAGAACCACTTAACCTACCGCTTCCAAAATTTGCCCAAGGATTTCACCAACAACTACGACAAACAAACCAACTATTACCATCATCGCATGCAATAATGAATGTAGAAAAATATGAAAATAGTACATTAACGTCTGCATTTGCCCACCATTCTAGTCTTAAACATAAATCTATTAGTCCTTCACCGCAGCATCATACGGAGAGATTGCGTTCAAATTCAATAATACCACCAATATCGAGTGGAAGTTCGATATCAGAAACACTCCTCACAAGTCCTCGACCTCCATCACTTACATCGAATTCAAGTGATTCAGAACAGGAACTTAGTACGATAGGTGTCGGTGGTCTTAGTACATCTCCATCACTAGAGGAAAGGCTAAAGAAATTAACAGAAGACTATGATAGTTGGAGTAGTAATGGTCGATCATCGTCATCATCACATTATATGAATAATTTAAAGCATTCATTAGTTCCAGAAATTTCAATACCAGAAACACCAGAGCTACTAAGAAATGTCTTAAAAAATTCAATGTTTGATGAAGATATGAAACGACTTGAAAATATCAATACACAAGCACCTACATCGACTAGTATTAGTGTGAAGAATAATTTTGGTTCATTCAATTCAAATCATTTGAGTCTTGCTGGAACATCACCTCTTATGAGTATGAGTCCAATTAGTTCAATCTCAACAGTATCAGCAGCAGTCATGCATTCCGAATCGCTCTTGAGTGGTGCAACATTAGGAAAATTAAATATGCCACCTCAACAGCCAGTAATAACAACAGTTGTTCAACATCGTTTGGGATCATCAAGTACTGGATCCCCAATGAATAGTCCAAACACAGCTTCTCCATACAATAGTCCGAATCCATCATCGGCTTCGTCAATATCATCATTAAAAGGCCTTCAATATCCTTTTCCATCACATACAACTACTACTACCTGTAGTTCAACTGTACCAAATAATTCACCAGCAAGTATTGTCTCGTCATGTACAACTTCGACTATAGTATCATCAGTAACGTCAATTATTCCATCAGTAACATCAGTTGTAACGACAACTGCTTCAGTATGCTCACAACAGAAACCAAAGACATGCACATTGAGCAAAAGCGTTTCACTGCAGGAATCAACATCTGCCACAACAGGAACTAATAATAATCATAGTAATAATAATTTTAATGCTAGTTTTAATAAAAGTAGTACAAATAATCTTAATAATAATAGTTCTAACGATAATCCTACGACATCGAAACAGTTAGTGAAAAGTATATCACTTCCAAGTTGTGGTAGTTCTGCAGTGGAAACAGAAAATAATACTAAAATCGAGGAGAAGAAAATTGATGTTCATGATACAGGAGTTAAAATTTCCAATGATGACATTAAGAAAGAACATGAAATTGTGGATAAGAAAAATCATGTAAAGGATCGTCGAAAGAATAGTGAACATGACGAGATACATGCTGTTAAAGATGAAGTAAAAGAACACATAAAGAAGGAAAAAGAACCATGTAGGCAAAAGGAGAAAGAAGGCAAAAAGAATCGTGAGAAAGAATGTGTTGAAGAGAAAAAGATAAAATCAGAAGCAGCGACACAAAAGACGATATCAAAGAAGACCAAAGCCGATGATAGCTGTTCTGAAGACAAGAAAGAAGAAATCTTTGAGCGAGCGCCATCACCAGGTTTATTACAAAGAAAAACAAGACGTATAAGTTCTGACGACATGTCAGGAGTCGACTCATCTGTTGAAACAGTAAATCATTTGGAAAATAATAAGTTACAAGACAAGAAGGATGGCAAGCACCATGAGGCAAATAAGAACAACTCAAAGCATCATCATCATGTGCACAAAGAGAGAAAGAATTCAATTAAGGACAAACTTCATAATAATGATGAGGAACTACATGCAAAAACAGCAAAGCAAAATGATTTAAATTCATCAAAAGATTCTATATTTGATGAGCTGAAGAGAAATACGAAAGATAATATAATTAAAACAAATGATAAGGTGCATAAAAATAAGAAGCATCATCACCATCATCGAGATAACGGTAATAAAGATAAAGAAAATCAAACACACCAAGTTCATCATTATAATGATATCTCAAGTGCAATAATAACGGATGATATAATAAATCGATCAAGCGAAGATGATAACATATCGTTAAAGCATAATCATAATGGAAAGAAACAAGATTTTTCTGAGCATGAACATGAAATAACAGCTAATCATAAGAAGCATGATGATCATCATGCGAAATCGACTGATGAGAATCATGGAAAGAAAAAGTATCAGAGAAGAAATCTTAATACAAGCATCAGTACAGACGATTCAGAAGATTCTGATGGAAACAACAAGAACAAGACATCATTCTTTGACATTCTTGATGATGGTCCAAACATTTCCATGTATGATAAAGTGAAAGCTCGATCATGTAAAAATCTTAAGAAACAGGAAGAAGAAAAGAAGATTAAAGATAAATTTACAGCACTTAAACAATCTCGAGCTAAACGTGAAAAGAAGCGTCTAAATACATCTGAAGATGATAGTGACAGTGACATTCACGACACAAACAGCAATGATATGTACCCAAGTAAATTCAAAAAGTCTCATCTTAGTGCGACTGATGATGAAATGAGAGAATCCGATGATGAAGTTCTTGCAAAGAAAAATCACAAAAATCGTAATTTGAATATTTGTGACGATGAAAGTTCTGAAAGTGGAATTAACATTCATGATGGACTTAAGAAGAAGAACAAATTCTATAATCGTAAAAATTCACGAAATGTCATTGATTCATCTGAGGAAGAAATGCCATCAGTAATGAATAGTTCTATTGAAATCAAAGAAGAACCAATTGATAGTTTTGATGAACTAAAGAAGCAAGATCAGGATGTTGTAAAGAATTACAATAAGCATAGTTCAAAGAAACGTCATCATGATAAGGCCAACAAAGAAGATAAGGCTAATAAGAAGTCAAAGAAAATTTCAAAGGAACATCACAGAAAATCAACATCTTCAACTGACAGTATGCAAAAGAGAGAAGATGACATTTTCGGCTCCATTTCTGATGAAGATCATCCAATATCATCAATAATGAATCATGAAATCAAGAATGATTTACAAGTTGTTCTCACTGACATCAAGAAGGAAAAAATTGATGAATTAATTGGATCAGATACAGCCGAAATTCTTACACCAAAAGAACGTCAACGAGAAGAGTCCAAGAGACGTAAAGAGAAACGAGAACGAAGACGTGAACGAGAGAAACAGAGAATTATTAAAGAAGAGGAAAATAGCGTAGATCTAGATGAGGCTGGACGTGCATTAGAAGCTCAACTAATGAGCGATTCGGACCATAAAATTAATAACAACGAAATTACTAAAGAGCTTAAAACAGAAGATGTGTTTCACTTCACAGATGATGATATCAAACATCATGATTCAAGTAAGAAGAAAAAGAAGAAGAAGCGTACAAAAGAAGAAAGAAAACATCACCATAATCATCATCATTATGATACGATAAAACAAGAACCAATTGATGCTAATATGGAGACAGCAAGTCCATTCAATAACAATAACAACAATAATACAAAAATAAAGCTTGATGCTGTTTGTGAAGATGTAATAAAACCTTCAGTGCCGTCACTAATTATTGAAGAAGAAAGTAAAGTTGAAACTAAATCACCACAACTTTTATCACCCGTATCGCAGATAAAGAAGGAATCAAAACCGAAACCTGAAATGACAATACCTGGTTTTGGAGGCGTTCCAATTGATGAAACAGTTCATGAAAAGGCTGTATTGTCAATTGCAGCTGAACTGGAGAAGAAACCGATTGTTATCAAGGATGAAGTTCCAAGCATACCTTCTGAGACATCAACTTCTATTCACGAGAAAAAACCATCAAAAGCAGACAGTGAAAAGCCTGAAGAGAAATCACGTGTAATTATCTCACAAGAAGAAACTGAAGATGCTGTTGCAGCATTGTTGGGAGAAAGTTTCAGCATGACACATGAAGATTATAACGATCCATATGACGTCCCGATTGTTAGTGCTGATAATGACATCCCTGAAATCAATGAAGACCTTGCAATGATTCCTCCAGAAGAAGATGAAGAAATGAAGAAGGCTATCATGAGTCTTAACTCAGAAATTGATCGAAAAATTGATACACCACAATCTGAACATGATCTTCAAATTGATACCGATACAGAAGATCCAGTGGAGGATGAGAATTTAAGCAATCCACAGCTGTCATTTGATGAGCCACCCAAAACTCCTGATGTCGAAGTATGTCAAAATGAGAAGGAGAAATTGGAAATTTCTGATTCTTCAGAAAAATCTATGAAGATTGATGAGGATGCCACAAAAGAAGTTTCTCAACTGAATGAAGCTCTAAAATCAATCAAAGAACCAGAAAAAGAAATTGTACCAAAACCGACTGAAAACGTAGTTGAAGATGTCAAAAAGGAAGAGAAGATTGAAGAGAAACCAGAAAAGGCTGCAAAAGTTAGTCATAGGTATGAACCTCCTTCAATTACCATTCCAACTGAGCAGCAATTGTCATCGATTAGTGACAACAAAACATCTCCTCGAAAACATCAATCGAGTCCTACGAAAATCAATCCATTGTACAGTCCAATTACACCTGCCACTGGTAAAGATCCACAGATTAATATTTTCAGTATGAATACTCCAAATACACCAAAGTTGAGTCCATCGATAATTTCTCCAACACAAACTGGACCTAAAATTATTGCCATTCCAAATAAGGCTGAAAATAAGACAATATTGATTCACACTTCAAATGTTCAGACTCCAGCAGTTGTACAACAACATCCTCAACAGTCTAATAATATTCCAAAGATACCAATAGTTACACCACCAATTATTGAGACTAAGGAACCTGCTGTACAACCACAGCCAATTCAAATAATTCCTAAGTTTACTCAAGTAACAGCGCCTGAGAAGAAGATAGAAACAAAACCAGTAACTGTGATGCAAAAACAAGTACCACCAGCAAATGCAATCCGTCAACCCCAAATTATTTATCCACCAACATCTATCAATTCTGTTCATCATGTACAAATTAAAAACGTACAACCAGATATTCCAGTTGAGTTAAAAGAAAAGTCTAATCAATGGCAACATGAATCTAATTCAGTCATACATAAAGTTGAGGATAATAATAAGCATGTAGACGAAGTGCCAGTTAATCAAGAAAAAATTGTTGAGAAGACTGTAGAAAAGAAGGAAGTACTGTCAGAAGCTTCCCACGATGATGATGAAACTGAAGGAAGTTCGCTTGACAATTCGTTGGAAAAAGAAAATCCCAACTTTAAGAAAAATAGAGGTGGTGGCAAGCAACGTGGAAGAAAAAGTACTATCGCTCAATCGCCTCCACAAGTTCAACAGCCTATTCAAGAGGAAGTTCCGTCTTCACCTCAAACGAGACGTGGTGGGAAGACAGCGACTGCAGCAAAACGTGGTCGAGGTGGAAAGACAGCAAATACAAAGAATATTGTATTTAATCCACAACAGTCAATGCCCTTATCGCCTCCAACATCTGGTGCTCGACAGCAGAAGATTTCAGAATCTGATGTTTATGAGTTCCATGATGATTCAGGTGAAGAATTAACAAAATCTGGAGATCAAAGACCACGATTAGTTATGACAATTAAAAGTACAGCTTCGACAACATCTACAGCTGCTCAGCCAGTTACAACACAGTCAACAATTATTCAAAGTACAGCATCAATAACACCAATTGTTTCGACAGTTACGACTAGTATACCAGCTGTGTCTAATAATCCTGTACCACAAACTGCAGTTATTGAGCCTGTTCAAGAGTTGATTCCTCCATCTCCATCTCAACCACAAATTTCATCACCAGCTCATCAATCTGATGAATTTGTTCAGCCTGGAAATACAAGAAAATCAAAGAGATTACTGGAGAAAGATGGTCCAAGAACTTCAGTTGATGATACAATCGATGATGTTATACGAAACTCAATACCTGGAATTATATCAAATATGGCAAATGCAAGAACTAACCGAGTAACAAGACAAAATCCAGTTCCTCAAGTGAATGTTGTACAAACAAATATTCCAGTTAATTCACAGCCTGTACAACAACCAACAGTTCCTTTATCAATTGAAACTAAGAAACAGACACGTACAAATAAGAAACAAAAGGATAGAAAGGCTTCAGAAACATCTGAGAGTGAAACTGAAAAGAAGGATGAAAAACCAAATGTTGTTGTCACAACTATTCAACAGCCCGTACAACCAGTTGAAATGGAAGTTAAGCCAATTATTGCAAAAGCTCCCATTCAACCAGAGCCACCTAAAATTATTCAATTACCAACACCGATCTCAGTCACGAAACCTCACCAGGAAATGCTACCACCGAAGAAAGAGGGTACAGAATTGTTACAACTTATTGATCCAGTTACAGGTGAATTACAAAAGATGACACAAAGCAAAGAAGGACAATATGTTCCTGTATCAGACAATAGAACTGCAATATCACAGCAACCACCTACACAGACAGTCGTTGTTACTCAATCTGCTCCAATTATTGTCTCACAACCTGCTCCTGCTTCTGTTCAGCCAGTATATCATATTGAACAAACTAAACTACAACATCAAAATCATCCAGTGCAACAACAATCTCATCCTTTGCCACAAAATCATTCTATTCAACAAAATAATCCAATGCAACAACAACAGCAACAAAGTCATTCAGTTTTGCAGCAAACCCAAAATCATCATTTGCAGCAGCAACAACAACAACAAGATGAAAAGAAAATTCTTCCACCTACAATGCCGCATAATGTTATTAAAGTATCGTCACCTGTGGTTATCGAGCCACCAAAGTCTTCAATTATAACGGAGCCAACGCATGTAATAAAGCCTGTAATCACGCAAAATCCACAAGCAACAGCTTGCAAGCCATTAAAGAATTACATTTACAATACACAACCGATTGCAAAACCTCCCGTTTCTGTGGTCAACACATCGATACCAAATACACCAACTACAGTAATATCATCTCAAAATATTGTTAAAATGAATGTTCCATCAGGAAATGTACAGCAACCTCCAACCATTTATAATTTGGGTAATATCATTCCACCAAATGTAAGCAGTACAAAATATGTTGCACAGCCTCCTACACAAGTACAACAGCAACAAAAAACAATTGTTATGCAGCCACATAGCCAAACAACTATTATTCATTCAGTTCCTCCTCATACTACTGTATCAAGCTTGCCGCAGCCACAAGCAAAACCTCAAATTATTCATCAAAAAATACCATCAAGTACATCACAACCTCAAATTGTCATTCATCCACAAACCCATCAAATGCCTTTGATTACGGGTCAACAGCATGGAGCTGGAAATTTAATGATTAATATTCCAAACTCAACACAAAGTGGAAGTCCAAGCATTCCATCACCATCTCGTATGACAGTTAAGCAAGTTATTCAAAGAACAGTTACTCAAATACCACAGCAGCAAATTCCACCACAAAATATTCCTTCATCAGCTACAGTTGTCGTGAAAACGACACAACAGCCATCACCACAAACGCACACAGTAATATCGAGTCAGGAAGGACCAAAAGGTTCACAGCCAGTCACAAGGACGACTTACATTCCACCAGGAACGAAAATTATTGATGCACCAGTCGGATATAGTGGTAATCGTGAGGTAATATTTGTTGAAGGTAAACATAAAATGTTTCCTAATTATCAACAAACAAAATATGCTGCACATCAACAGCCAACGCAAGCTAAGCCAACTCAACAGATTGTTCAGCAAATTCCTTCGCAACAAATTCAGCAAGGACCAATGCCGCAACAATCTCAGCAGCAGACGAAAATTATTGAAAAGGTTCCAGGACAGCCACAAGTTAGTGTTCAGCACATACCCATGCCAATTTCACACCAACAGAAAGTTTATATTACAAACTCGGGTCAAGTAATTTCAAACATACCAATTACATCGCAACCACATGAAGTAGTTTCTAATGATAGACAGCAATGGGTGGCACATGAGAAAGCACCACCACAGCCATTAAAACGATACTTATCAAATGTAATGGAATATGAGGAACATCAGAGAGTTCAACAACAGCATCAATCTCAGCAGCAGCCATCACAAATGGCACAAGCTTCTCCAATTCCTAGAAAGCAGACTTATGTGATTGAAACGCCAAGTGGACATCCACCACAGCCAGTTCATCATGCACCGACGATTGTTAATCATGCTAGTAAGACAATTATTGGTTTAACCCAGCCACCTCAGATCTTAACTGGTGCTGTAGCCTCTCCTCCGTTGAAGGCTCATATTGGCAGTCAGCAACCAATAGTTACAGGTATGATTATTATTTCTGAAAGTAATATGAAAAAGTGTTCTAAATTATTCGATAAATTTACAGGTGCAAGTAGTTCACGCATTGCAATTCCGACAGTTAGTCCAAAGGATCAACATATTCCACCGAGGCATTATCCTCCAGAAGCATTTGAAGATTCAGTTATGGTAAGTTTAGATTTTTATTTAATCCCTAATTCATTACTGTTAGTTCTTAATCAAATTATTGAAAAAAATTAAAAATTCATTCAAAACTGGTGACTCATGATGGCAATTTTCTCATTCTTCTTTCTCTCTCTTTCCATTCATTGATAAATGTGCTTTTGGTACTGCTTACATAAAAAATATGATTATACTGTAATACTAACCAGCAGCATGGTGATCGAAGTGCTTATCGCTCACAAAGTCCTCCGCCAGCTCATCAAACGTCGCCATTGACGACGGTACTAACAATTTTTTTTTACCTAATTATTTATTTAATATTAAGATATATACGTTCATTAAACTAACAAATCAAGGCATTTTCAAGTTTATACATTTGATTACATGAAGATGCCTTGATTATTTTCATTCAAGGTTCAAATTATCCTTATGTTTTGTTGTTATATACTTTAATCTGACCAGTATATGATCAAAATTAAACAAACTCTTTATTTACAGCGTCCACCATATTTGATGACCAAGCTATATCCACAACCACCAATGTATATGCGAGGATCAGAATATGGACGAATTCCAATGTAAGTTCACACATTATCTTTCGCTTAATGAAGCATCTTATTAATGATTTTTAAATCCTTTATAGACCTCGTATTGGAATTGCTGGTACAACTGAACAAAGAGAATTACCTGAAATTGAAGAACCAAGAGCTGCTAGTCCACCATTAGAATTACGACGAACAACATCCATGCCGTTACAAAGTCCAAGCGATAGAATAACTGGTAAGTTACAAATGATAACAAAATTATTCAGTCATACTAATAACAATTATGTATTCAATTCAGACTCACCAATGATGGCTCCATTGTATCTATCACCACGAATACCTCAACCATACTTTTATGAAGGAGAGGCAATAAAACCATTACCAAATACAGAACCACCACCTGCTCACCGTACTCACCCAACATCAACAACTGTCTATGCAACACAACAGCCAACAATTCAACCAAATTTGACCCACGTGCAACGTGATCGAGAACGAGAGCATCGTGATAAGGATGAAGCTGTCAAAATTGTGTATTCGCCACAAGTTCCACCTACTCAAAGTCTCGTAGCACCAGTGACTAATCAAAGACCAATACAATTGGCTACACCACCAATTGCAAGTCAAGTACCTCCGCATGCTGATACATTATCAAGGCTGCTTGAACGTTATCCACTCATGTGGCAGGGATTATTGGCCCTTAAAACTGAACAGGCTGCTGTACAAATGCACTTTGTGCATGGAAATAAGAAGATTGCAAAGGCGTCATTACCAATTAATGCTGACCATACAACACCACCATTAAGGATCGCACAACGTATGCGATTAGAACCATCGCAAATTGATGGAGTCGCTAGAAAAATGACGGTAAGTGATTAATAAAAAAAATGATGCAATTGACAGACTTGAAATAAACAATTTCCTTCCTCCTTTTTTTCTAGATTGAAGATGAACACTGCGTGTTACTTGCATTACCATGCGGTTTTGATTACAGTGATGTATTAAGGCAAACCGAGAACCTTCAAGTTAGTTTCATCAATTACCTTCAACTTAAGCAGGCTGCAGGTATCATCAACATTGCAGATCCAGGAAGTCAAAATGCATCTTATGTCGTTCACATCTTTCCATCATGTGATTTTGCTAATGATAGCTTACAACGCATTGCGCCTGATTTGATGTTTAAAGTTGCTAATATTGCTTATTTGCTTATTGTCATTGCAACCGTATAAGAAACACAATTGTTGAAGATATTAACCCTCGATGAAGACTTAATCCTGAAAGTGACACTATCGAAGTTATTCGATGAAATCCTGATTATGACGATTTTTAAATTAAAGAAAAAAAAATTATATTGAAAAATATGAAAATATATGATGAATGAAGAAAAAGGATATTGACATTTATCATACACAAATATACACACAAACATATAGATACACACGTACATAACTATAAACACTGATTGAATGAATACAAAAGAACACTCATACATGAAAAACATATACACATACACACACTGCGCGTATAATAAAAAAATAAATAAATAAATTATCAAAAAAAAAAAAAATGAAAAGAATATAAACCTTGATCTCAAGAAATTCATTTTTTTATTAAAAAAAATCTTAAAAAGTAAAGTATGAAAAAAAAAATTGTTATAATAAAGAAGTTATAAATGGAAATGATTGGATTAGAGTAAAGGTTTATTGAAAAAGCTAAAAAAATTTTTTTTGAGGAAACAGTGAAGATAAGTTTTAAAAGAGAGTAAAAAATGTTAAATGGCGAGAAATAATAATAATTAATTATATTAATGATAATGGATAAAAAAAATAATATTAATAATTATAGTAATAGTAATGATAAAGAAATGTTGCATAAGTTTTTAAATTTCTGTGATTTTTTTCAAAAAATAAGAGGGAAAAACTTTAAAAAAAGAGCAAAATAAATTAATTATTTCATAAAATGCAGTGTTTTCCTATATGGCAAGTTAATTTTTGTCCCTTGAACTATCCCAGGTCGAGCGTTTTACATCATTTTTTTTCTTCTGAATAGCATTGCTTGGGGTATTTTCAACAGGACTAGGATAATAATCCATATAGAAATACATATTTTCATCGATTGCAAAAGATTGTTGAATATTTCAATTCTCCTAGAATGAACAGCCCACTAGATATTCACTGAAACCTTACAAATTAAGGTTAAACTTTAACTTATAATAACTTCAACAGTCAATTTGGAATCGAGAAGGTCAAAATGTGAAAAATTATTCCAGCTTGAAGTTAAAATTCTCAATTTACTAGATATATTGACTTTGATCCTGAAATTGAAATGTAACTAGTTCCATTGAAGTTGAAATTGGTTATGGACTAGTCTTAGTCTCAAAATCAGGAGAATCAACTCTAATATATCTTTATAAAAAATTCAATAGCTTGAGATTTGTTTAAGGGCAAATCTATGAATGAAATTTTTGATGTTGAAATGTAAATTCATAAAATTTGTTAAAATGACGCATTATGAACAACTTTTAGAAGTTATTCCTACTAAAGCCATCAAAATACTATAATTTTCACATTTAATATGTTTTGTAAGTTGCTTTGTTAAAAAGTTATTTCAATTTTAAAGTGTTTCTGAGTCAATTTTATAAAAAGTCAAAAAAAATTTAAATCCAAATTTTCGTGAAAATACAGCTTTTTAAATAATAGGAATCATTAAAATATATTTTCGCCTACTAACACTTTCAAATAACGCTTAAAATGTTAATTAAAAATGCTTAATCATTGAGAAATTAAGCAAAAATAGCGTTTCTGAGTCAACTTTTTAGCCGATTATTGCAAAACACACAGCATATTTTCAACTCAAAAATGCAATTTTTTAACTTTTAACTTCTTTTTGTTATCAAATATCATTGAAAACATAAAGAAAAGCAAGAAAATGATGCTCTAAACTGAGTAATCTTTGAGAAAAAACAGTTTTAAAAGTTTTTAGGAAAATTTTTCAGTTCCCTTCATTCATAGATTTGCCCTTAAAGATTTCTACATGGGAAATATTTTATCAAATTCTCATTTCCACGAATTTTCACGTCAAGCTTGAAAAGTTTTTCACCTCTAGACACAAAAAATTTAAAGTGGAAATTAAAAGTATTAAAAAAAGTCATACTCGTGTGTATTTTTGAACACTCAAATATGTCGATATTCGTCATATATTGATTCTCATGAAGCCACGGGATGAACTTGACTAATTTCAAGTTTCTTTTACTGTTTTTCTTCGAACTAAAAAAAAGAAAAATTCTTTCACAAAAAAAAAAAGAAAATATAATGAAAGAGTATAAAAAATTTAAAGATTGAATTTCTTTTGTTTTCCGTCACCTAAAAAAAACATATGAAGGAATGAAAATGAAAAAATGTGAAGAATTAAAAAAATTGTTGAATCATTAAAAGTTGTTTTTATTATTATTAATATTATTATTTTAACTTAATGATGTAAATAAATGTAACTTTACTACACAAGGAATACAAACAGTCTTTCGAATCGGATAAAGTTTTTTAAAATGTGACAGAAAACAAAAGAAATTTTGAAGAAAAAGTTTTTAAATAATGTAAATATAACTTAACTTAATTAAGTTGTTTTTAGTTGCATAGATCACAATGGACATAAAACACTTAGGCTAAAATACACATTTGACGAAATGGTATGAAAAAAAAATAAGATACAAAATTTGATTCATTTCGATTGAGCAATGTGACAGAAATCAGCACCGATGAGTGATTAATGAGTCATTTACATTTTCCCAATTTTTCCGATGACGATGAACAAATTTCTCAGAAAAAAATATAAAATCTGAACAGAATTGAATTTTTATCCAAACCTTTTTTGGCCACTTAATAAATTTTTGATCATTTTCATACCCAAATTCGGTAAACTTTTATCCCCAACATTCAATAAAGCCTAGCTGCATAACTCTTTACCTTTTATTCTACTTTCAAAATCAAGTTGATTTCAAGTTCACGTGTTCAATCGTCATGCTACACGATACATTCATTGTTCGCAAAAAAATTCTAAAATTTTCAATAAATCTTGGAATTGAAGGATCTCTTTTATAAATTGTAATCTTAAATTGTCAGATAAAGTCCTTTGGATTGTCAATCTTGATACAAAAGAGTTTCTTTAATTTCATCAAAATAATAAAGAAAGGAAAAATTGAGAAAAATTTTCCAAAATAAAGAAAAAAAAATTCAATAAAAAAAAGAATGAAAAAAATTTCTGTTATTCAATGGTTGGTTAATATGTGTATTCTCTCAATTATTTTTGACAAATTATAAACATTTTTCCTTTCTTTGATGGTTACCTTTTCGTTCAAACAAAAAATAAATAAAAAATAAAAAAAGTGAAAAAATTTTGTCGCTGTATATTTTGTAAATAACTATTAATTATGCAAAAATAAAGAAAAGAAAAATCTTTAAACATGAAAAAACTAATTTAAAATAATAATTTTGCTGTTTTTACTAGATTTATGTTGTTTATTTTACCTTACAGATTAAAAAACACGTCTCCATATTCTAGTTTAAATTATTATTATTATTATTAATATTATTAAATTAATATTCATTCGATTTTTAAAATTCCATGTTTGCTTTTATCGAGCATATTCGAAGGGACAGTTTTCAAACTACTTTGATGAAAGATTGATGTGAATTTTTAAAGTTTTGGAATTAATTTTCATTTGATTCGATTAGCAGCCTTAAGTTGCCTTAAATAAGTATAATCATCATACTAATAATGGCTAATAATTTTCGTTGCAAATTATTGAACTATAATCCAAAATTTGAATTCAAAAGTGCGCCATAAAAAACAACACAAAAATTCACGTGACTACCATAACCCAAATATTTACTAAACGGAAGCTAAGACAACCAAATTGAAGCGTGAAATGTCGCATTGTCACGCACGAGTTCTTTCGGAAAAGTGTGTAGCTTTTCATCTGTTTTAGTAATTAGCCAATAATTTAATGAATTGTTTACCGTTGCGTGCAGTTTCACGAGTAAAATTTCCTTTTGAAAACGGATGTTGACTATTCCTATCAAGAAACCATACAGGCAATAAAAAATTGGCTTTTGTGTAAAACAGAAACGTTTGAAATTTATGTTATTCTTACAGCAGTGCCAATGGACAATTATATAAATAGATGATTAAGTACTGCGACTACTTTCATCATTTTTAAACTGCTGATGTCCTGCATGCAGGTTCTGAATAGCTTAAATTAAAATTTCTCCACCGTACTATGCAAGAAGCTTTATTTCATTCCACAAACAGTCCATAAAATAGTTTTCAATCTACTAAGCATTGCCACTCGAAAAAAATCTGAACCTCTAAACCACTAAGGCTCCGACCAAAGATATAAAAGTAGCACGTGTATAAAGAGTACACAGTATCTAGCAAATAATAAATCTTTACTTTGTAAATGTACAAGTGCATTGAATCGAATTAAATCCTCTCTTTACTTACTTTCCATTCTGTATCATTAAGCTCGTTGAGATGAATTCAACGCAATTTACAGGCAGCAATGATAATTCAACGTGAGAAAAAAGGATAAATTACAATTTTGATGTCTGTTGTTTTTGTATACAGTAAGCAAAAAGAAAAACTCTAAAACCAAGTACTCGTGCTGACATTCCCATCATTCTTCCTCCTCTAAAACGCAATTGTTATATTTTATTTAATTTCGCCGCTTGTAATGAACATCAATCTAAAAGCATGCGGCTATAACACGCGCTGATGATAAATTTTGTCGATGAAATGTGGATATTATATTATGTAATGGTAATAAATGGTCACGAGTATTAATTGGTATGTGTCATTTGTAGATTATACAAATTTTTATTGCTGTGAATTTATTTATTTAATGTATGCTCATCATTTCAATGTCACTAAGATTCATGAAACTACACTAGTTCATTTTCTCTGGGGGAGCATTTGACTCAAAGCATTCATTAGTTGCTGTCTAATATACATGCACGCGTGTCAACTGTTTCGTGTTATTAATTAATGTTGAATCAAATGACTGTCTGGTTTAAAAAAGAAGAATGCACATGATTTCCTAATCATATTCTCATTGTGAGTGTGTATCATTCCACTAAAGCCCACTAAAGATGTTTAATTCCTGTATACTGCTGTATCTAGGTTAGATTCTGTAAGCATGTTAAAAGTATGATACATATGTAGACGAGAAACTGGTAGAAGCAATTTCTAAATTGGGGAATTTGACACTTTTCAAGCTAGCTAGGAGATCTATTGCTGATTGATATACGATTTTATGTCACATCAATACCTTGTGAGTACATTTTCCAAATTTTATTACGCACTTCCTTTAAATTCTAATTCAAATCTCATCCATTACCAAGTGATTTAAGCAGCAAATCACATTTTAATCAACCTTAGTGACTCAATTATATGCTCAAAAGAATTTTTTGTTTAGATTTAGAGTTGAAAGCTGATTTTCTAGGGATTATTGAGCAAAGTGGGTCGCTGTACATTTTCTAGATCATGCAATAATGTGGGTCAAAATTCCAAATTTTTCAACGCTTACACATGCAGCTTTTTATCATAAACTTATCTTCGCACTGATCTGTTGATGCTAGTTACTGCTGTTTTGTGTAAATCTTACGTATAGAATAGAATATGAATATTTTGGAGATAAAACTTACATCATGGAAGAATAAATAGATTTTGGATGAGAATTTAAATAACTAAAGATGTATAATCCATATTTGATGATAACTTTGCATAATCTAACGATAACCTGAGAAAAATTTTATGCAAACCTCAAGCGGTCTCTCAAAAAACGAATGAAGCATAATGATATATTATTACGTGCCATAAAAAATACTTTTGGTTGAAAATTATAGAAATAGAATTGACTGTTGATTTAATGTATTTTTGCAGGACGGAAGTTTGCATAATTTTTTTTTCTTTTAAAAATACAATCATTAGCCAGAAATTCAGTTCGCATTAATAATATAGCAGCGAAAAATAAACTCGACATTTATATCCTAGCAATCATACCGAAAAAGTTGATTGTGATAATATCCGAAGGATACCGCAGCTTTCTTTTTTTTTTTTTTTGTACAGCAAGATTTATCATCCTAAATTGTGGAAAGATTGTCGGTAAATTTATAGCACGTGCACTAAAATTAAAGACCGTACTTCCATGATTTCCCTTTCTTTTTTCATCATCAAATGCAAACAAGCAACACAGAAAATAAAGAATTGGATATAAGCAGCCACAAACAAGGAAATTTACAACTTTTAACCTTTTAGCACAATTTCTTCTTCACGTATCAATTGTCTGTGTTTTGTATATCATGTACACATAGAAGATAAGCAGACACGTGAATCTTGTTATCGAATAAATAATTCCCTACAGATAGTAAACTCGATAAAATTATTTTCTTATTCTTTATCCATCTATCTGGAACAACATGTCTAATTCAATTTATGGATCGTGTACATACTTGATTCCCTGATCGATAAAATGGTCTTATAAATTAATTTGGAGATTTTTCTCTAAAGATTATGAATTATTGAACTAACTTTAAGGATTATTAATCGTGCATGAAATTCCTTTACATTAATGATAGAAATATTTTTAATAAAACTAAAAGATGCGAATTAGCAAAATTACAGCTGTTCCGCTTCCCAAATAGATGATTCGTTTCGAACAAAATTAATGGGACTTGTAGACGGAAAAATTGACAAGACAATAGCAGTTTGTAAGGATTGGCATGAAAAAAATGTTTCAACTAAATTCGAATTTACATGAACTTGTTCCTTCAATTTTCGTCTGTAATAACGTGGAAATGACCATTTTGGATATCGACCTTTTGGCTCTTCATCATCAGTATCCAAGTCATCAAAGTGAATATGTTTCCTTGATGTTACTAAAGGAATCAATCCTGGAGCTTTATTGAAGAAAAATGATGACTCATCTTGGATCTTCCTTACATCAAGCTTCTTTTTGAATCTGCTTACTGGATCTTGAATTGGAGAATTTTCATTTACTTTAATGATGTTTTTAATGTACATCTTTGTCGAGACTGGAGTTGGATTATTTAGTTCATTGATGCAAACAGCTTCTACGATGTTGTATGTTTTATTGGGACAGCTTTCTAGATCCATACTGTTAAATAATTTTGACTTTTTTCTTGGTTGTTCGATTTGTGGATCTTTAAACTTCAATAATTTCTCCTCATGTTCCTTAAAAAAATAAGAACATTTTCAATCCTGCTTTTAATACTAATCTATAATAGTACTGACCTTAAAATCCAAATCCATTTCCGCCAATTGTAAAACTGAAGAACTAAATATCTCATCCAGTCTCCTTTTCAATTCTTTAAAAGCCATTTAAATTTCAGTTGTTGTTTTCCTAAATTTTTAGTTTATTTATTAAGTTCCTTAAACTTATTAGCGATGACTGTTTTATCCTTAATTCGTCAGAATCAGCCAGTTAAAGCATCGATGTCTAAAACTCCTCAAATTGTAAATGTTTCAGTTTAGGATCACAAATTGCAGAAAATCGATTCTTTTGTTGTTTACCTTTAGTTTACTTTATTACCACAAGAATGAAAATATCACAAAATAATTTATTACACGTCAAATAGCACAATAACACAGTCAAATTATCAAAGAAAATTTTTTGTTTACATTTTAAAATAAAAACCAATAAAAACCGTTAAATTTCAAAATTCCAAAAAAAATTTGAATAAATTTTCAAATAAAAAATGTTCAAAGTCCTCGTGTTGTTAATCGAGGGACTTAAGCGCATTTTTGTCGCAGCGATCAGAAATCGATTAAATAGAAATTGCTTTAAATTACAAAATCTCTTAATTCTTCTTTTATCATCAAAAAATCCTGCAAGAAAATACAATTTTTATAAAAAAAACTGTATAATAATAACAGAATCCATTAAATTCCGTCTTTCTAGCATGCTCTATGCATGAAAAGTCTGTTTTCTTGATGATAAATACAAAACCTTTCAAAAAGAAAGAAAAAAATTTTGACCAAAAATAACGGTCAAAAAAATTTTAAATTCCAACGGTCAAAAAAAATTCAAATTTTTATCGAGGGGTTTTCAACAATTTTTTTCCTTATATAATGTTAAATCGTTGATTACAGGAATTGTAGATCGTTTAACGATTTTTTAATAAGCGATGCCGGAATAACTCGATAGTAGAAAGATAATTCATCATAACAGAACTCTTAACTATGTCTGGTTTCTGAGAACTCAGAGCTCATACAGCCAGCCAGCCAGCCGAACAAAGTGAAACTATAAGCGTCATTTTTTGCAAAAATGCGCTAAAAACCGTTGAAAACATCAGCTCACGTAGCTTAAAAACGATGGATGGATAGATGATGCCCGTTTGTAACAAAAAAAAAATTCTCCATTCATGTCTTTATTGCGATATAAAATAAATAATATTACAAAAATATGAAATGCCACACTGTGATGATTAGATTAGTTCTCTTCTTACATTTTATTACGAAGCATGTCATTTGTTCACGTGTAGTCAAATCGACAAAATATCAATGGGAAGCATTTTGGATATTTATGTGAAAGAAAAATACTTATCCAACCATAATGTTTATTTAACCCATGTTATGGTTAAAGCACGTGTACAAATTGAAAAAGGTCTTTTCTAAATTTTATTGGAATCAATTTAATTTAGAAGCAAGTTTTAGAAAGTAGGAAGCTTCGAATACATTCCTTTATTCATTAGAAAATGATTCTACCCTTTTACAAAATATACTTTAAATAAAAATGATGCTTAACACCAGCTTGTGTGAGAAAAAATTAATCATCCGTAATTAAATAATGAAATTAAGAATAACATGGGTCCAAATGGATAAATTTTTTTTTTTGCACGAGTTACTTCCCAGATCACATTTTCAGTTTGCTTAACAGGCATATCAAAAGTCAATAAACTTTTATTTTGTGTTTAAATATGTTGGATGCACGATTGATATATTGTGTTTTATATCCTTAGTGGATTTATTTATTGAGATGAATAGTTGATTGTTGCTATGGTTGATTTAGCTTCTTATTAAAATGAGTAATTGTTGAAAATGTGAGTAAGGCTGGAACCTCCTATTCAGTCTCCTTTGTGTCCCCCGTCTAGATGCCTCGCGTTTACGTTGCTGAACTTTGATTGGATCCCTTAGGTGTGATAGCAGGACGACTTCACGCTATTCAATTTCAGCTTCTAATGCGCGCAAACTATTCTCAGACTTGGGAGTAGAACAAGTCTTCAGCTCCTCCTCAAACCAGTCCCAATTTATCTCCTGTTTAAGCTCCACCTTGATCTTTTATATTGTTTATAATTAAAAAATCATTTTCTTTTATTAGCACTTAAAAGTACTTTGCTTGCTTGTTTGTTAGTATTAAAAAATGCTTTTTATTTTTTCTTTTCCTTTAGATGTTTCCTGTATGAGTTCTCAAACTCGAATGAATGATTTCACTTAAATATTTCTCCTTACTCAAAAATTCCCGCCAAAATTCCTTGAGGTTCAAAATTTGAACCTGAATTCAAATTTTGAACATCCGTTACTTTTTAAATCGAAAAACGACCGTTAAATTTCTTTTGCTTATTAACCTTGATTTCAACAGTAATGTCTCCTTACTTTAACATACATGTTTAGATTTTTGAAAATTATGGCAATAATTAAAATAGAACAAAATTTCAAAAATCTCCAAAAACCAAAATTTAATCTGCAGTAAAATAAATTTATTAAAGTGCTTCGCGCAATCTATTCGAAAGGTTAACAACCTCAACAATTGAATTCAATTTGTATGACATTCATTTTACAAAACTTCAAAGGCATTAACAATTGATGGCAATTTTATGAATTCCTTTTTAATGGAACCAAATACGAATTTTCATTAAATGACAAATTTTTATTCTTTTGAAAAAATTTCTTTCCATACCTTTTTTTGTTAAGGTTCACATTTTATGTTTTATTAATGAATGAACATCTATCATAAATCAAAACAATATGGGGTCGTCGGTAGATGATGAAACTTAGTCATTTTAATTTTATAAATTCTGGTTTCAAATGAAAATAAACCATTTGGATGAATTTTAAACCATTTTTTCCATGACCATCCATGAGAATTGGAAATGTCACATAAAATTAAGACTTTACAAAAAATGCTACAGAACATCAAATTTCCTGAAATTCCCTCAATTTTTTGCTCTTCATTTAATTTCCTTCGTGGAAGAGCAATTATGTATTTTGATCTGTCCACAGACAAACCCCCCACCAAGTTTCCAACTTTAAAACAAAAGTCTTGTTGCTGGGTTAATTTATTGAATATCATTATTGGATATACAATAACAAGTTTTCGAGGTTATAACCTTTTGTTTTATTGTTTCTCAATCAATTGGAAAATGGAAGGAAATTTAAGGATGATTTGAATAATTTTCACGAAGGGAAATTGAACAAAAGTTTTGAATCAATATTGAAAAAAATTAAAATAAGAAATTCCGAAAGATCAAATTAAATTTGATTCGTTCAATAGTTCTTAAGGACATGAATATCAATAGAATTCTCGAAATTTGAAAGTCAAGAAAAAGTTTGAATTAGAAATTTATTAAAATGAATATTAATGCTTTATCCTGAAAAATGGTGGATGTCATTGCTTATGCAACATCTATACAAAAATATAGGAACAAGAATGAACAATTTATTACCCAGAAAGAAAAAGTTTAATTAACATTTTTAATTAAGTTTGTATTATTTTCACTTCCCAGAAAATTCTTACATTATGAAATATGCAGGTATAAAATCAAATATGAATAGAACAAAAGACATGTAAGGTTTTAAAGTTTTCAATAAATTGCAATTATGTATGACTTTATGTAATTGTGAAGCACAAATTGTAAATGTTGCACAAGCCTTTTCTATCACGTATTGAATAACTTTCATGCCTCAAACTTGTGTTTCATTTTGTAAAAGGATCAAAAAAGGCATGTGTGGCCGTTATAGAGCTATCATAAAAGTGTGGTTCAAAAAGTTTCTTTTTCATACATTTGACTGTATTCGTTTTCGCATGCTATGCATATTAAGGCAGTATAAAAATGTTCTCAAGTACTCGCCATCAATTTTACTGCTCGTTTCCTATCATGCTGCGGTAATTTATGATCCATATTGGTAATTCCTTGAATCTTGAACTCAAATAAAGAATTTTCATCTTTGCATTAGTAGACACGTGTAGTAGATATGACGGAAATAGATATAAAGAATTATTTTTGGATTCTGATATTCATATGCAAAATTATCCACGATAATTCAAGAACATTGTTTGCTACAATTTATGCTTGAGTAGGTGGAATATTTTTAACATACAATGACAAAATTATGATTTTCATATTAAGCTGTTACAAGTTTTTGCAAATCTTGGCAGTATAGTGCATATTCTTAAAATCAGTAGCAGCAATAGTACTATCTACTAAATGTAAAATTTTGAATCACCTTCTCAATATTCAACAAGGCCGTTCACTTATAACGTCCACTTAAAACTTGGATTTTTAGATCCCTCTCCCCCTCCCCCTCTGTCAATTCTTAAAAAATTCTATTACTTAAAACTGCCTCAGACCACCCCCCTCTCCCTCCTCCTAAAAACCGGACATCATAAGACCTCCAACAATTCTGTTACAATTTCGGATTCAGATTTTTCTAAACGCACTCACTGCCAACAAAAACTAATTAATATTAATAATATGGGAAAAAGCTCCCGTGGCTAATTTTCATAAGTTGCCAATAATCTTCTTTTTTTCCTCCAATCAAAAAATCTTTACATAAGTCCTCATAAGACGGTTTTGTAACATTATTTATACTGTCTAAATTATTTCATAAATGTCTGCATCTAAATGTCATCAAGATGTAATTTGATCATGTATACTTTATAATCGAATTGAAATTATTATCAAGATTTAATGCTATAACAAAAAGTCTGGGAAAAAATTTATTTCATAAAGGATCAACTGTGTTTAGTCATTACGTAAAGTTAAAAACCAGATCTCGATTCCAGAGGATTCCAGTTTATTAGTCATGTTTAGAAATCCAACCTCTTATGGTAGTTTTCTGGCATAAAATGTCAGATTTTCAAAATGTAACATAACAAGTAATCAAACTCATAACAATTTCGCAAAATAACTAGAAGAAGCTAGCACCAGTTAAATGAGAATTCTAATTGAGGAAAACAAATTAATTTTGGAAAATTTACACCAAGAATTTATGCAATTTCTAATTCTCAGAAAATTTATGACAGAAACATCTAGACTCAACATAACATAAAGGATTTTTCAATATCAAGAAATTCGAACAATGACTGTCTCAATAAATGGCAAAAAGGAAGCATTTACATGACTTCAATGTCTGATTATTTGTTGCTATGGCGCGTGGTAAAAGAAAAATTGCGTTTCATCCTTTCATCGATGCTCGCATATGTTTGTATCAATGAATGATGATTGTGAAGTATGGCAAATTTGCCTTCTACTTCAGACGCAACACATAATATCATGCTGAATGAATGGCGTAATAAAAAATTTGTTTACAATAATTTGTTCGATCTACGCGATAGATATTTTGTTATGTAAAGTTACAGATTGTTCAAAACTTTTTTATTTTTCAAAGTCAATACCTGAACATATGTGAACTTGCTTCCTTAATAATTTGACGAGTAATGAACGTTAAGGATTAAAACATATTTGATTGTTGCATTACAGTTATATGATGAGTCGAACGTGATTGAACTGTATATTTCTTGTATTATTGTTTATTGATGTAATAAATATAAGAATGATGAAATCGTTGATGGGAATTGAGCAATGTACACCTGGGGTTTTGTAAACACTTCAATGTGTGTGATTATACTCTGGGAAAATAGTGAAAATAAACAGTTCTTGATCCCTATGGGATTCATTCTGAACTTTATATTTTTCATAGTAAATCGATTCAAAACTCTGACTCAAGGACAATTGCTTTTCAGTACCGCGATCTTTAAGCTTTGTCTTATTATCTTTATAGATGTGGATAAAATAAATCGAGGTTTTTGGGGGTTAAAACCATGGGGAAATGAAATTTGATGTAATTTTTTGTGTGTTTTTATTCCCAGGTCGGCATTAATTTTACAGCAATTAAAAAAGCATCGAATAAAATTGAGATTATGCCAAAGAAAACATCCAAAATATTGTCAAAACAGAAGTGGCAAACATGATGATGTAAACTCAAAAATTTTGATCCATAATAAAATAATACGTGCGAAAGGCAAAGAATTTCATTGACACAAATATTATACAATCAAAGATATGATAAATTATGAAACACAAAAAAGGTAGCACAGAAGTGTGCTTATACCCAACAGCATTCGAGAAATGTGAAAATATTCTTCTCTACTCTTAAATCAAATATTCAGGCATGTAATCATCACTTGATTCTATTTTTTTGTAGATTCTTTTGACACAAGCAGTTCATTGAACTAAGAACATAATATCTTCAAAAATATATCCTGTTCCTTTTTTTCCTTCATTAGCGCCGTAAGCATATTTGATTCCTATAGTTCATTGTCCTTTTTTCGAGTTTCATTATTGTGTTAAAGAAGAGCATCCACGGTGAAATTTGGAATTTCCAATTACCATACAGAACGAATTGAATGAGGAAGAAAAACTATTGCTAAAGTGACAGGCACAAAGAAGTTTTTCTTCGAACCACGCGTAAAAATCTGCTGATGCGTAGAATTTTTTTCATGCCAGAATTGTTTAGGCTTTAAAGTTCTTGAATTGTTAAGAAATAAAATTTACATAGTGAAAATCCTCAATTTAATGATGGCTTTATATTTAAAAAGTTAAAATTCGCTTAAAATGTCTTCAAAAGTTATGTATCGAAGAAAATTTAGTCCTTTTTAGCATTAACGCGTCTTAACTTTAGTCAACTCTGCCACATGTCTACCTAAAAATAAACTGTTCTAAGCTCTATTGTTATTTTTTTATTGCGTATTTTGTTGACAAATTTAACCAATTTGTATCCCACATCATTTTGTAACACGATTAAAGTGCTTCAAAAGATGCTATCATTAAACTTGTGGCGTATTTAGAATTACTAATTGCCATTTATTTTCAGGTATTTTATTACTTCAACAAAAATGTCGGAATCAAAAACTTACGTTCAAATCAGCTTTTAAGTTAAAAATCAGTAAATGGCCTTCAAAAGGATGTGATTCTTTGATGGAGAATTTCTTATCAAATAATTTATCTATCAATTTTCAACTGAGTAAGCTTCAAACGAAATCAGACGAATAAAACAATAAAGAAAGCGTGAATCAAGTTTAATGAACCTTAACATTGCTTTTACATTTCATTTCACTCGTTGTTATTATTTGTATAGGTTTTGAATTTTTCTTTCTACACCTTTTGAATACTTAAATTCTCCAAGTGAGGTAGAAAAAATGCGAGAATATTAATTAATGTTTTCTTTGCTTCATGGTGCCGACCGACGAAAGAAAGATTTGTATTTTCCCACATTTTTTTTTTTTTTTTGTTTTTCTTTCTATTTATTTTCCGTTTTCACATTTTCCCAAAGTTAGGAGTTTTTCCGAGTCTTCACTTTGTCAAAACGTGATTTCAAGTCATCTGGATCCTTATTGTTTATATCCACATTGGAATAAAACATTTATTTCTTTGAAATGCGTATTTTCTGCTTGAAATCTTGGAGGAGACTGAAAAGATGACTGCAGGGGAAAAGCTCCCAATTTTAGGGGAATATCAACTACTTAAATACAGAAATGCAATATATTATTTGAATTTAAAAAATACGTTAGGTATTTTTTTATTCAAAAAAAAAAAAAACAAAAAAGACTTCGATTGATAGAAATTAATAATGAAATGCTACCTCAACAGCCAAAATTTACTCTTCAAACTTTTCTTTGCTTATTCATGGATTCGAAACAAACACAAACACGATATAATATTCACGCTCTATATCATAAACTGATCATTTTTCATTTCCACTCATAAAGGTTTCAAAGAAACGCAAAGAGTTTATTGAATGCTCGCGTGCTTGTTAAAGGAACATCCAACTTAATAAATATATTTAATTTAAATGAAATTAAAGGTAATTAATCAACATTTTTTCAATCAAGTATCATTTGGAATTGAAGTACAAAAAAATTTATTACAAATTTTAAGGTACAACAAAAAATAAAGCTAATCAAGCAGAAAAACTTGTATTTTATTCCAATTTATTCAGAATAATTTTATAAAGATTAGCTGCTTGAAAAACTTTAATTAGTTTGCAATTAATCTGCACGGATAATTGAATAATTTATTGTAATTTTATAAATTAAATTTCAATAATTTCTTTTCAGAATTAATGAATTAATCTTTAATAATTGCTACACACTTTTGAAATCTACAACTCCTAAGCTACATGACATCTGCAAACAACTCCTTAGCTGAAAAACTTTTGATTGAATGACATTTCATTTTAATTAAAAAATATCTTCAACTTCCAGAGATTAATTTTAAATTTTCACTCTTGTAGGTTTTGACATTTCTCCCAAATTTTTCCTCATTACTTCATGAGCATGTCGTGCTCTTTAATAAAATGTTAATGAGGAAATTTAAGCTTTAAAACATTTGCAGTAACCCCGTTCTCTAATTTCAGTTTTACCTTTAACTAATTTTTTTTTAATAGCCACAGATAAAAATCATTCGCAAATCATTAAAATCGATATAATCTAGGTCCGTTCAGTTCACATAAAAAAAAATTCAAGCAGATGTGAACAATAAAAAATACAAATTGATCCAAGGAATCTGGATAGAGGATTGAAAATTCGAACTCGAATTTTCAATCCTTTTTTTTTTGTTCGAAGACTTTCGAACTGAATTTGAAATATTTTTTGCCGTTAAATTTTTTCACATTTTCATGTAATTATAGCTTCAATTAAATTTAAATGTATTAAATTCAATATAACTAAGCTTAATACACTTAAATCTTTAAGTATTTCTTCAATTAAAGCATACATTAAGAATAAAAATTTTATCTTCCGATTTTTTTTAAACACATACTAACACAAACAAACTTGTTTACATTTTGAGAAGAAAATTTTAAATCATAATTTTTGCTGCTTATTTTTATGAACAAATATACTGGATCTTAATTAAACGAAGCATTATGATTTAGTAATGCTAACTAAATACAGATTTTGTGATGATCCAGTCTCAAAAGAGATAAAATATTGAATTTTCTAAAAAAAAAATAAGTTCGAAAAATTGTAAACAAAACATTTGAACCTTTGCAAAAAATTCAAATATTTTTCGGTTTAACGTAAGACCCTCTATCCAGATTCCTTGGAAATTGATGTTTTCTTTCTTACAGGAAAAACAGCCTTTAATCTGCACGTTTCCATCTATTTTATTTAAATTTTTACTACATTGAGTGAGGAAAACACAAACCACATGATTAATTTTATTGAAAATAACAACAAAGAAGCAAAATGTTTCAAAAATTAAACATTAAGCATTGATTATTATTTTTTCTGGAGCAGTATGTGATCGGGTCATTGAGGATAGTTTACATTTCAATCATCATCAAGTTAATGAATTATAAAATGACATAAATTTCAATCTTTTCTCTCTTTTAGTTTAATTAAAAGTTGTAAGCATTCCTTCTCAAAATACAACAACAAAAAAAAGAACCGCCAAATGCTAGATTTATTGAATTTTTCATTTTTGTATAGGAAATTTCCGAAGGTTAATTTTTTCACTCATCAAAGAAAATAAAATTGAAGGTTGGATGGGAAAGATATGTATTCATTGTAAGCATGGAAAGTTTCACTTTTCATCTAAAATATCGAGAATGTAAGGCTACACCTCGAACTTTAAATTATAAACAGAAATATTGTATGTATACTTTTTCTATAACGAGCCTCGATGAGATTTTAAAATCTCGCTAAAAGTCAAGGACGTTGTCTTGAGAAAATCTTATGAATATTGAAAATTCATAAAGGGCTGAAAATGTTCAAGGAAAACAAGCCTTTTGAAAAATGAATCGCATATCTTAATTGCTCGTCTCGATAATCGAATGTTTGTGTTGTTTATATAAATTGTCCTTAAGCAGTCACTTTGACTGACTTGTTTTATGAATCTCGGACAAGTGCAATTAATTTTTGAGGAAAAATGATTTTTCAACGATTTTATTAAAAGAGCATTTACTTATTACGACAAGTCAAGGACAAAAAACGTCTTTTTAGATAACCCCCTCCCTTCCTTATTCCGTTTTTTTATGAAAAAAAATTTTCTTTTGTTTGACCTGTTACAAAATCCTTGACCACCCTGACCCCCAAAAGACGAGTGTACTAAGTAAACGGTCCATAATAGGGGGTTACATAATTGTGATTTGGTCTGCTTTGATTAAATTTTAACAAGATTTGAAAATTTTTGTGTAAAGACTTTGTATTTATTGCCAATACATTTGTGAATATTTTACTTCCTGAACAACCTCAAATTTAATCAAAACCAATTTTAATTGGATTCTGACGCTCCTTGATGAAGAAGAAATTAAAGCTAATTAAAAGATGCAAAAGTTCCCATCAGTATTTTCATACATTCAATATTAAATATACACAAAACTTTTCCTACTCAATCGATACTTACAAAAAAAAAAAAGTTTTGAAACTGACTTCGTGATAAATCTCGCGTTTGCTGTAATTTTACACGTACACATTTTCATAGTAAGCAGCCATACAGCATATCTTTTATTTCTTCGATGATGAAACATTCAATAAATCAATATCAATTTTCAATAGATCATATGATCCTCTTCATTTATTTACCGTTTTTGAGGAAATTGATACTTCTTATTGATTCATCAAACAATTAATATTTAATTTGATTTCAAAGTTTGTGTATCAAGGTAAGGAATGAATGACTTAGCAAGTTTCTCATAAAATAAAAGATTCAATGGGAAATAAAAATTTAATGAATTTAATGCCCAACTTTTGCCATCTACTAGGTTAAGGAATTAATTATTTGTATGATATATTATAAAGGTCATTCGGATGCTTTACTCCCATCTAGTCTTGATTGTAAGCTTAAATGCAAGTTTTATGTAGCTAGAACACAGTTAGATTATTGAATTATTGAAGATTGTGGAATCCAATGATGACTGAACATTACATCATCCAGAAGAGCACAAAACATCCAAAATAATTGGAATATATATTGCGTCTTGTTATTGAAATTTGACTTTATGACAAAATGACTGCTTACCCTATCTGTTTGTTCCTATAAATAATATTTTATTTTTAAAACGATCAAACCAGCTGAGACTGTGATTACATCTTGTCCAAAATAAAGAAATAATATATTCCAAAATTCCTTAAAATCTCTTCAAGTGTTAATGCCCCATCCACAATATAATGAAATTGTCTCCATTCTAATAATTAATAGCCAGTAATTTATTCCACTTAATTTAAACAAATTATAAGAGTAAAATTTTTTTCTTTTCCTTAAATCTTCTGTGAGTCTTTAATTTTTGTTTTTCTTCTCTGTGTTCAATGCGGTAATGTTCATATTTTGAGCTGTATATTTAAACTCTTAGTGATTCATGATCCAATATTTTCTTTCAGTTCGGTTTTCACAGATAAAAAAATGTGTGTTGCTGGTTTGTCTTAGCTTATTTTGAGTATCTGTAATGTTGTAAATTTTGGGAATATACAGTACAGAACTTAGGGGCCATTCACTTATGACGTCCATCAAAAACTTGGTTTTTAGACCACCCACCCTCCCCCCCCCACCATCTTTCACAAAATCTTTATTAAAAAATTCTAATGTTTAAAACTGTCACATATCCTTAAACCCCCCTCCCTTCTTAAAAATCAGACATCATAAGTGAACGATCCCGTTTAGAAATTGGTGATTAAGAATTTTCGAGCATTTGAATTTTCAGTTCTTTATGAATTCTTAGAGTATTTAAATGATAACAAAGTCAATGAAATTTATAGATCAGTATGTAACTGATCAAAAAACCCTTTAGCTTCTTTATCTCTGTTTACTTCAAAAATCAAGCAATTACCTTCATTTGTTTACAAGGTCTATAAAAAATTAACTTTTATTGCAAATAAAGGTTCGAAATATTTTTCAGCACATTATGCTGAATTTAAAGCCACAAAAGTAAACAAAATCCGGGGAACATAAAGAAATTCTGCAATAAAAGTTTTGCTCCTTTTTTTATATTGAATTTGTATTTGAATGATTGAAAAGCGTGTGGTACTTTATGGATTAGATAAATATTTGCAACAAATTATTGGCAAAACGTAATAAAATCTATAGTTATAAACAAAATTCCGACATTACAGTCTAAATTATATCTTTTGGTGCCATAGTAAAATAGTTGTTGCTGCTCAACTAAAACTGTTATTGTCAATACGGAATTAAATCATAATATCCATGACATGATGAAATGCGCCTTAAAAAAAATTAACAAACAAACTCAAATTACATGCTCGAGTAAGAATTGCTAAAAATAATTCAAAGAGATTCTATTTAAAGGAGAATACAGCACGTTTAGAATAGCAGAGCTTTATTTATGCTGACACAACGGGTTAAAGAATGGATGGATGAATGGATGAATCAAGCAGATAAAAACTATAAAACGTGCGGAATCTGCTAATGTTATATCCTTATGTACTTTCAATGAAAATCCACTTTATATTCCGCACAATGTCAAGTGAATCGAATAGGAATAGAATATTGCAAGACAGGCATAATTCAATGCTATTTATATAAATTTTGAATGGAAGCTGTCGACGCTCTTAGTTTTATCAAGAAATTCAGAAATATTGGATAAATTACCGATTACAACAGCAGCCAAGAGCAGAAAATGAGATTTTCCACAAAAATCTGGTATTTTTTGTCCTTTAGACAAGCGTTACCCATTAGAAGATTCATTATTATACAGACGTGAAAGGATCAAATGGCATTGTAATATTTTGAACTGTATCTTGCGAGTTCAAGGACAAGAAAGAAAGAAACGAGCAGCACAGATCTTTGAGTGTAGGGGGTGTAGTCAGGATTTTCTTTCTTTTTACTGTTGTCTTAAAGTTTTGACTTTATCTTGCAATATACAAAAATTTAATATTCCAAGTATGATTTATTGGTTAAAATTGAGCTGTTTGCAGTCATTAAAGATTGATTAAATGTCTGAAATAGTTCAAAATTATTTAACCATAGAAATTAAAATTTTCGACAAAACAAAATTTCTGAACACATTCAAAAAATTTTAAAAATTTTGAAAAAATAACGGAAAATAGAGTCGTCGTATTTTGGAAAAAAGTATGGTTGAAGAAGCTAAAACATAAATTCTAAGTACGAGACTGATATCTCCTGCATTACGCTCACATCTCATAGGCAAAATTGAGTATTGTATGTCTCGGCATTTGAATCTGTAAGAGAAAATTTATGAAAATCCAAATTGGATTATATTTTCACACATGCTGAAAAAGAATTCCAGATCTAGAATAAAAAGAATTTCTTTCTTATTTTTTTTCTTTTGTAACTTTTATTATTGATTTTATTTCAATTTTTTTCTCATGATTCTTATGTCACGAATACAACATTGAACATTGACGAGTATGTGTTCAAATACAAACATCGATTTATAAGTAATTACTGACTATTGTTAAAGCATTACAGTCAAACCGCAATTTTCATTTTCTCTTTGGTAAAAAAGTGTCAATTTTTCAGCTTATTTTGGTCAATTTTAATTTTTTTGCGGGTTCACTGTATCACAAAATTTTCTTTAATAATTGTTGTTGATCTTTCGCATTCATTCAACTTAGATTGTGATGAATAAAATCTGTTTGTGCTCTTTGACTTGCAAAATAAAGTCAGCATGAGACATCAATTAAAGTCTTTGACTTCACCACAATCCAATTTAAATTTTTCATCAAAAGTGGAAAATCTTCTCGAAATTAAGCGCCAGAAAAGATTCAATTGCTGTCATGGGAAAACTACGAATTCTTTTTGCCTTTATTTAATTAAATTTTCCAATTTTGATTTTTTCAATTTTTTTTATTAACTAAATGCTCTTCTTAAAATCTACTCACAGCCATGCTTGAAATATAAAAATTTCGTCAAGGAAAGAAAGAAAAATAAAAAAAAAAAATTAATAAAATTTTGTAGCTCATCAAAATTCTTCTTTTCGTGCATTTGAAAAAGAATTTAAATTGAAAAGTCCTCCAAAAGCGAGGAAGTAAACATAAATCATAGGATATGCTTTACTTTGTAACTCTACATTTACATACATGTATGTTTTTAGATAGAGAAATAAAATATCATTAGTCGGCGTCCGATTAAATTCATCATCAAGAATGTGAGAAAATGTAAGATTTTATTTCATGTTTTGAGAAGATGAAAAATTTTTTGGATTATTTATTTGTTGTCACGCGTCGCGGCGCCACAATTTAAATTGTAATATCTCGCAGAGAGATTTCTCCATCATTAACATCAAAAAATTCTTTACAATGGCGACGTGAAATCAACACGATACGAGTAATGTGGGCATGATCAATGAACGATTAAGGCGATTCAGCTGATGTTTCTCATCCGGATGTCGCAATAATCACTACGCCACTATTTTTTTTTGGAGACATGATGATGTTTTGAATGAGGAAAACAGAAGTGAAAATATGTTTTCATGTCTGCATCTGATTAATATGAAAAATACCTTGAATGATCATTAAGTCTGTGATATATTTCATAATACACTTGTGTGTAGACATATATGTGTCTATGTAGTGTGTATGAAAGGAACGTCAAGGAAACATCATCATGAAAATATCGTAAACAAAAAAAAAATTGACTTAGATGTGATTCATTTGGGGGATCTAGTTTAGATATTTTTCTCATTTTCATTTTGAACTTTTTCGGGAAATGAAATCTATTTGTCATTGGAATTTTTTTCGTGCTGAATAGCCATTTGTTGTTTTGTAAGTAAATTGATTATTTTCATTTGCTTCCTATTTCAAGGAGAAATGAGTATATTGAATCCAGATTTCATATTTTGAATGAGTCTGAAAGCCGAAAGATGAGGAAGTAGTTCTTGAACTCATTTTTTTCGAATTTTCTCACAATTTTGATGGGGAATTAATGGATTTTATGGTTTTATTTTTTTGTTTTTGAAATGCAAGGCTTTTGTTCTTCTTACTTGATATTTCTAGAAATTATGAGCTACAAAATATTTTTATGGTGTAAAAATTAGCCAAATCAGTGCTGTTACTTAAATTCCTTCCTTTTTCCAAAAAAAAAATCAAATTAAATTCAATAATCCAGATCAGAATATTTCGCATGGACTCAAAAGGAAAATCCATTCATTAAATGTTAAAAATTGCACTTCTTACATGACTAAAAAAAGTGCGAAATCTACTTAAGAATTATTAATGAATAAGTATCTAAAACGATATTATTCATGTGCTTCATAATGAATTCCTTAATCCACTAAAAAAATTTCTTTCATCTCAAATTTTATAAAAATTTCATGCAAAAAAATTTTGTCGTTTCTGATAAAAATTGTTATTTTTTTGACTATCTTATGGATAGATGCTTACAGACTAGCATAATAGCTTTCATTAATTAATAAATTGGGGCTTAATACAATAATATTTACGTTTAACTAATTTAATTTGCATTATCAGAACATTCATTTACACATGCACTCGGTCATAGTGAAGCAGCTGTTGTAAATGCCTGACGACGTTTTAAGAGTCGATTTTTATTTTGCAATTCACCTTTATTGCATACTTGAACGGTTCCTTGATTTACTAAAGGCTGCCTTGTACCATTATTTCCAATTAGCGTTCCTAATGAGAAGGAAGAAAAAATTGAGAAAAAAAGCAGTTAGTCATCGTTCTCATTTCGAGTTCAAGCTGAGAAACCTTACCTATCATTTTGCTAACTGAGAATTTACGAGGTTTAACAGGCCGTGCTCGAGATTCTATTAGGAGTTTTTCAAAGACTTTATAGAGATTTGGTGAATTTTCTGCAACTGATACTTCGCAGAATCCAACACCGTGTGAGGCTGCTAGCGATGCACCTTCTGTTTCTGGAATCTGGAAATAAATTAAAAAATAAAACTTTGAGTAAATATTTTCAATAATGAACTTATAAGTTGCAGGAAAATATGAAAATAATCATGTCGGTTCAATACTCTTTTTATGTCCTTCAAAATTACAATATAATCCAATAACCCAGGAGCAGTTGACGTAACCACGTATGTGTATTACATTTACAAAGAGGTTGTTCATTAATAATGTGCATCAAAATATTGAATCTACAGCCTATACAGAACCAATTTCAACATCATTTACGAACAAACCCCATAAAAGGAAATATCACTACAGCAATGCATGCTAGTCGGATGATTCTTTTTATTTGCCACCTATGAATCAATTTACCGTACATTATGTCAATCATATTGTGATGAGTACACAACGCATATACATACTCGAAAAAAAGGTTTAACGAACATTCTTGACAGTGACTTGATGTCAAAATTGGCAAAATTTAGTTTACGCTAAAAAAAATAATGCTTTCAGCATGTGTCACGCGTATGAGAATTTATTAAGTACGAAAAATCGAAGTTTATAGCACAATATGGAAAAGATATTAAGGTTCATTGTCCTTATGAATTATAACATTTTGCCATTTTTCCACAACTAAAAACGCAATAAATTTTTAATGAGGCAGACATACAAAAAAATTGTTAAATTTTTTCGGAATATAAAAGGAAGTCTAAAAGTACAATTATTAAGAAACATGTCGATGGCATTTAATTAAATATTTTTTTTACGTCTTTTTTCTTTTCGACACGGATATTAATTGATGATACTTTATGACTTGTTAGAATGCATCCGTAAACTGATCGTTTGGAATTTTTCCTCATTACACATGCAATACTTGTAATCCCTTCCTTTACTTAAACTTATTGAGTGAATGGAAATTTTTTTTAAACCTCATCAACACATATCATGCATCTCATTAGCGGCATCAGTGCAACTTATATATGCATGCTTATATTGCCTTATGGGAAATTTTCACTTCAATATTATTAAAAAAACTTTACCAGTCAATTTTTAAGTGGAATAAGCTTTGAAATAAATCGAGACGTAGAGTCGGGATTAATAAAATTCTGAACATTGTTGACATGATTCATTCTCCTTCTGACCTTAGAATGCTGTAAGCATCCTTTGTTAGAATTTTATTGCCATAAACTTACCTCTCTTAAATGATCCAAGTCTGCTTTGTTTGCGACGAGATATGCTGCTGGTCCATTCTGTAATTGACGAAGCTCACCAAGTGACCGTGTTGCATATTCAAAACTTAGTCTATCGACAATACTATAAACAATAACACAAGCATCTGCCCATTGTATTTGTTCGATTGGAAAGCCATCATCATCATCGACAGACACATCAATTATTTCAACATCTAGTAGACCACTTTCGAGTGTCACAGTTTGCTTATAAAGTAAATCGGTATTTGAACGGTACTCGCCAATGTAGCGTCGAGTTAGATATCGTACGGTCAATGCTGCAATTAAAAAAAATTTGAAAATAGAAACTTAATTAATTTGAATGCACTTTTTGAGATAAATCTTTCGAGTCGAAATTAAGGTAGACATATATTGTGTAAAGTAAAATGGATAGTTGGCATTTGTTTTATTTTATTTGGCAATGATGCATGATATTTGAACAGACAATATACAATCAACATTATGTGAAATGCAACTCGAATATTTGTTTTTCTTTTCTTCCCTAGACTGACAATGCCAAAGTTCAGACAACTTTTTTGCTTCTTCTTCTTCTCGATTTTCATTTTTTCTTGCCTTCAAAAAATTATGAAATTTTTATTGTTTTGGCAGTGATTCAAATTTATTGCAATTTTTCACAATAGAAGTGTTTCGATTTTATCCTTCATCAATTTCTTAATTGATTTTATTGTTACAAAGTTTTAAGGAATTTAAAGATAATTTACTGACTTCATTAGTATCATTGTAAGCATGAATTCAATTTTCATTCTTCTCAGTCGTTTCCTCACTTTTCTTTTTTTCCTATCCCTCTTGAAAATATAAAAAAAATATAAATAAAAAAAAAAAAACATTACAAGCCAAGCAACCTTCACCTAAATGCACATAAGCTAGTCTATAAAATGTGTTTGTTGCTGCCATTTATTCATGTACAGTCAGTGATGAAAATCTATCAAATTAATTTGATTTTAATTTGTTGGCAAATAACAGGCTCATGAAAAATGAATTTTCAGTCTATTGTGTCTATCTTTATAGTTGATAGTCTCGACTAACAAGGCACAGTTTTGCTCTAATAATTTTATAATTTAATAATGGAGAGGGAAAATATTGAAGAAAGGTCATGCTGTCTTCTAATATCCTGACTGAAAAATGAGTTTGCCCTCAATTTTGTTATCATTTATTTTAATAGCATGTGCTGAAAATTAGGTTGCGTGCTGAACAATGGCGAGAAATAAAACCTCAATTAATTATTAAAAATGTGCAAAACTCATTTTTTTCAATCTAAATCGCTCTCGACGGACATGACAATCTCTCTTAAAGTCTAATTTATAAAATATTTAAATTCACCTTTCTAACTTCCGATGAGCAATTTGTATCAGCCAACGGTAACAAATTATGGAAATTCTAACCCAAATTCCAGAAAATAAAAACATTCAAAGGAATTCAACATTTATTTATTTTCTCATTTGAATGATTAAATAAACATGATTGTACTTGGAATCCTTTCTCAATAAAGACATGCAAAAAAATGTGTCTAAAGTAGGTTGACAGAGAGAAATGTGTTTGTAGTTCAGTTTATTTTGTGTATGTTACTTTCAAGTGAAATTCATTTTAAGGTAAATAGAATTCCTGCATTAGGTAAATATTATTTTGGATTGTTTGGAAGTTACGTGTGATTTTTTTTTTTTTTTTTTTTTTGAGAGGAACTTAATTGCCACAACCCTAACAAAGAATATATCAAAGCTAATAATCATAAAGGAATCACACTTTAATGTTGCTGGAATCAGATAAAAAAGTGAAATTCCTTTTTTTATTTCAAACGCCCATGACAGTCATTAAAATGATGAAAGTGGAAATAAAAGTTAGCAATGAAAAAAGTATAGAGGAACTGGGTCATTCAATGTATGTTACGAGAGATGACTTTTTGGTATGTCAGATAAAAAAGTTGATTTAGGAACAAGCAATTCCTCATATATATTGTATTATTAAGGATGAAGAAGAATCGAAGTACAAAAAAGTAGGTTATGTACTACCCAAGTTATGACTAAAGGATAAGTTTATGTCGAACATTTTTTTAATGGATATAAAGTATGTTAACAATTGAGTTTGCTTACCCGATTTTCCAACATTCATCTGCCCCAGTACAGCTATGCGTACTTTAGGTACGTTGCTTTTCTCTTCTGTTTTCATTTTTGTATCTGTTTTGGATTTCACAGTAGAGTGGAAATGCAATCTGAAATGAGAGAAAAAAAAAAATAAAAAAAATAATTAAATGTTGAGTCATTACAATTAAGCAAGCACTAGACAACAAAGCTGAAGCAATAAAAATGAATATGAGAAGTGTTTGTAGAATGATAAAATTAATCAAATTGCTATTTTTAATGAATTAACATAATAGTAACGACGTAACTATAATGGAAGACATTAAATCGAGCACGTGTAGGCAAAAGATATCGAATGTGAATGATGAAGGATAATGAACATCTTGAACGATATGTTTTATGATGATGTGGATATTGACTAATAAATTCCATAAGCTTCTGACATTTATTACTATCATCATCTCGTACATTCTCTTTCGTTCATAGAAAGGTTAATAATATTGATATTTCATTTCCGTTTCTTCCTTCTAGAACTAAAATTTCCTCTTAAGCTATGTAAATGGTTGTCGACGTAATTTAGAAATTATTTTACACTCCATGCACATCTTGTGTAGGACGACTTTAAAGTTTCAAAAGTCAAAACATTGAAATTCAATATTATTTTTTATCTTAGTTGATCAAAACCAAAGGATGCAAGGGAGGAGACCAGAAGTCATAGCCAGAAAAAATAATAAATAAATTTTAGTCAAACTATTTATATCGCATTCGATGCTCAAAATTTAAAACGATTAAAGAAATTGACGCAAACTGTGACTCGCGAATATCCGAAATAAATTCATTATGACAGTTTTTGAGTCGAGATGTGATGCTTAGTGGAATTTTTTATTTTTCATCCAATTAAAGTTGAATAATAAATATGATATAAGTAAAAGTAGAACGATGAGATTAAAGTAAAAAAAAGATGCAAATGAAAAAATATTGATTTTTCATGAAAATTTTATATCAAAACAATTATTAAATGTTTATTTTTCCCATCCCTTTTCAGCTTGCCTTCTTATTTCGCATTAATGAATAAGCGGCGCGAATATAAAATACTTCGGGGAATCCATTGACTAACAAACAAATAAACTGTTCTCGTGAAAGTATGGGCAAGGCATAAGTGCATTGTAAAGTAAACACTTCTCTTATCAAATAATTTATTTAATTTAATTTTCCTTTGCAGTCATTAGCTGAACGGAAGATAAATGTGGGAATTTTCGAGAAATCAAACAATTTATTCTCAATGGATCCGGTCTAATCAATAAATTGGCAATTTCTCTTCATCGTTCCGGTTTGTTTATAAACTTTACACTTTCGCTGAACGAGGAACCTTTTTTCAAGAAAATTTTAATGAGATTTAAAAACATTTCTCTTTCCTCGTAAAGTAATAGGAATTTTCAACCTTGCCAATGGCATTACGAGTTCATAAGCGAACAGCGATGAAAAATTGAAACATCTGTTGCTAATCAGAAAATTGTTGTATGGCAAAAAGAAGCTTTTCATTTTCTCTATTTTTTCCATCTGATCGGCAATAAACTTTCTGTGAGTCTCTATTTAATTCCTCTATTGATGGATATGATGATGGATTTACCATTTTCTGTGAATATGTGTTGAATGATATCGATATGGATTATTTATAGCTCAATTTTTTGCAAATAATTGGAATAAATTAATTAGCTTGTTTACTGACTGGAAAATTTTATTAATTTTTCTGATTATTGCTTAAGTATTTAGGTATCAAAACTATACAGGTGATTATGGAATTTAATCAAATTTCACAGAATAAATTGATGATGTTTATTCTTTAAAGTTTGTAAACAGACTGAATTTTTCTATTTCAAAGGGTAAACAACTATGTTACAACTAAAAAAATTCAAATTTCAAATGACCGTTATTTTAAAAATGAACTAATTATTGCAAAAATGAACTAAATTATGAGCTAAAATTCAACGACTTCTCTCTCGAGAAAAGAATGTAAATGGAAGATGACTTAATAGCAATTTAAAGTCATAAATCCTTCAATCATTTACTATTTTCTATGCCAAAATAATGCACCGGAAATTTTTTCTCAGTTTCTTATTTTTTCATGACTTTCTTCTTATTTCCCATTTTTCTCACTCATCCACGTGTTTGTTTTTCTTTCTTGAATAGAAAACGGAATGAAGAGTGAAAGAGTGCCTCTTAGATACCGCTGTGAGTGGATTGATTTGTACTTGCATTCATTGGCTACGGCAGTGCTCAGCAAGCCAATATTTTATTTCTAAGAAGAATCGAAAATTGCTCGCTCATGTGTCCTTATTCCAATGCCATTATCTGGTCTATGTTATTCTCATGCATCGAATTGGTTCTCGTGGGTAGCTAAGCATGCTTTAAATTGAGAATCTAATAATATGTCAGATAAATTCAAGGAACTCTTTTATAGCTATAAAAGGAACTAGCAGCAATGTTGCAAAGTGCTTAAGCATCTATCAATCAATATATTAATACATGATGAAGTGGGCAAGAGATTGAGATGAGTAGAAAAAAATGTCATTAGGCGCCAGAAGTTTTAAAATCTTATGAATGAAAATGAAAATAAAATCATCGGCATCTAACTTCTTCATATTCTTTCTTGGCTATATTTGTAGGAATGAAAAATCTGACACGAGAGCGTGAAAAGCGAGTTTTCCTCTTTTCACTTTGCTATCGTAAATTAAAGGCAGTGAATAACACCTCTAAGCGTCACATCTTATAAACAAAATGTCCAAATTAATATAGCAAAAATAAAATTATGATTATTATGGTTCTCTTAGTATTGCGGAAGCATATAAGTAAGGAAATTTACTGCACATCAGGTATTCATATCAATTTCAATTAGTTCGTCATACAAGTCATTACGTAGAATAGAAATAATATGAGATGAAATTTTTGGCCATAAATCATAAATAAATATATGAATCATTGAGTTTGAGTGGAAGGAAAATATTCAATTGATAAAATGCCAGATGGCTCATAGTACAATGACGTAATATGATTTTCTATTCCTCCAATATCCATACACAAAATTTATTGTGTCCTAATCAGCATCGTTATACGAAAATTTCTTAAAATGTTCACGTACACAAAAGCTTTCTTTTTTTGTAACAAAATTTTCTTTTTCTCAATTGCATTGCATAATGAAGATTAAGGCCATCGATACAGGCACGAGTTCTATGAGAGACAATAGCGATTGGAAACCTAATTATCTGCGACATTAGTCAATGGGTAAATAGATTTTCTTCTTCAACATTAAACTTTAGTTGCCAGTCAACTTGAGCCATGCATGTGATGTCTTTCTATAGGGAAATGACTCTTTTCAAGATAGAAAAAGACATAAATCGTGTGTGATGAAAGGTTTTCAATGTTTGAACAAATATTTTATAGTTGTAACTACTTAGGATTTTGTTTCTAGAGACATTAGAAATTAAGACATTTGCTCCTCCTCAACGATACATTTCTCGATGAGATGCAGTCGTTAAAAGAAAAACAAACATAATGAAAATTGGTGCTGGTTACAAATCGACAACGAAAAAGACGACGACGATGAACATTTTTAAAATTCTTGTGCATTTATTTTTAGTTTTTCATCGTTTCAAGTCAGAAAGAAATTTTCTTTACATTTTTTTTTTTTTTGCGGGGTGACTTATCTTTTTCTTTCATTCTGTTGTGAAGTATTTTCACTGCCTTGCTACTTTTTCGTCTTCTTCCCTTTGTACATTTATTATTATTTATTTTCAAAAAATAATATTCCAGCTTACACATTAAGAATGTAAAAGAAAAAGAAGAAGAAGTCTTAGGCGTAGGAAATGACATTTTTATATTTTATTATTATTGTTCCTTGTTTTTTGGGTCAATGCGATAAGGTGACTTATTCATACTTTTTTATTGGTGATTTTCGGTCAAGTTTTATGAGTTTCATGACTTTTTCTCTTTCCATTCAGAACTTAAATATTATGAGTTTTAAGCATTTAATGGCTGTTGTTACTAACTGCTTTGAAATTACTTTATTGATTGCTTCTTGTCTCCTTCATACTTTTTTGTTCATATTGATGTGATAAACGTCAGCTCAAAGAAATGGGAAGGAAACGAAGAAAATTTTGAAAGTGAGCGATGACGTGGTTTTCTCTGAGGCATGCAAAGTCTTGAACTTTTCGAATGTTTACTGAGATTTTCAGATGTTAACAAAAGTCACATTGCAGGATTTATAAACAGTAATTATATTTGCAGGCATGATATTCATAGCTAATATGCCGAAAACGTTCTTAATCTATTAAATTATAAATTCATACTTTTGTGACCTTTCTATATCTATCTTTGACTCAATAATCACCCTTTGTTCTAGAAAACTGCCTCTGTCTGGCACTGAGCGATGTCAAGAGATAAACAAGATCTTCAGCTTGGCAACTTAAACTATTTTCAAGAAATATTGAGAAATAAATATGAAGGAATTTGCCAAGCAGCAACAAAAGTCAATTTTCTTGCAAAACGTTTTCATAAAAAAGAAATTTCATCTTATAGCTTTATTCCGAAACTGAGAGTCTCTGCCATAAATGAAATTAATCTGCTTAATGTGCATTTTGATGTCGTAAATTTTATTGATTTTATTTTTCTTTTCTTTCGTTCCTATTTCGAAGCATTTAAGAGGTATCTCTCGTTTTTCACGTTACCTAATTTATGGGAAGCGAGAGAGTCTGTAATGATCAGAAATTAAGAATGGGAAAATTTTTTTACAAAAAATATTTGTAAAGTAATTTGTTGCTGCATTTCACAACAAACGATGCACAATAATTTATGCATGCCACATTGAAATGTGTGGTGGATATAAATAGAGCCAATAAGATTAAAAGAAATCATTCTCGAAAAGAAGAAGAATCTAATTAAGGCACGGATTGTGTAAAGTCATTGAGAAATTTTTCTCTTCAGTTCTCCGATTGATTTTTTTATATTTACAGCAATTGCTGAACATATTGCATTAGCATGTAGCTTGAGAATAAACACACACACGAATTGGATAAATTGATCAATTGGCAAGAGATACTCATGTAGCGATAAAAGAGGAAATGAATTTCTTTTAGGAAACTGTTAATTATCACTTTGCAGTGATTAACAAAAAAAAATTTGCACAGGCACAGCTGAAAACTTTTCATCAACACCTTTGCGTATTTGTTTTGATTAAAAATTAGATAACGAGAGCAGAATATGGGTAAAGAGGATTTCATGTTAAGGCAACTCACGTCTATGTTTATGTTAATCGATATCTTGGCTGTTCTAATTTTTTTTTTTTTTTTTTTTTCAAAACTAAATAATGAGTAAAAATTCCATCGTCTGTGCAGCGAACTAAATACTTTTTTTAAGAGGCACGTCCCATAATAAATAAATTTGACGACTGAAGTGTGTGCTGATGGATTTTCTTCGTTAGCTAATGTTCTCGACACAGATTCACATGTCGCGACAAACTCGAAACATTGTTTGACTTTTTTGGAGTCGCGTGTAAAGTTATATCTGGGTTAATTGTATTGGATTATTGACAATTGTCAAAAAAGGCAATAAGAATAATTTTTCATGGTATTTTGGCATTTTACGCCTCCCATTTAAATACACCATCTGGCAATAAATTTTTGATGCTTTCATCACATGGGAATTTTCTTTTGTTTTTCTTCTCGACATACAACTTGTGCGGAAAGAAATTTTTTATTTTGCACAAAACCAATGAATCATTTACGCACATACAACTGAAAGTTGATGCCTTGACATTTAGCTCTTTATCACTCTTTACTAGTAGGATGGGTATCACATTCATCTTCTCTATCAAAATGATGATGCACACCTACATGCTAAAGTCAGTGAACGATAAGCAGTCAGTCTTTAGTCTCGTTTTTGTTTTGTTTTTTCGCTTACTTCAAATAATAAAGGATTATTTTCATTTTTCTATTAGCGATTCCGTTGCTTATTCTTTGTTCTCATCAAGTTTTGAGATGAGTTTATTTACCTTACTTAATATTGCACATTGATTACTAAGTTTTTTGGATATTAACTGATCTGAAGTTTTCTTGTCTTAATCTGTTGTGCAAGTTTTATGAGATTATATGTGATTAAGGAGCAGATAACATTAATTAATGAGGAATCAAGTAGGTTGTTCACTGATTGAATATTTATGATGCCAAATGTTTGATTTTTAATGGATTATCTATTTTTTCAGGAACAATTTACCAATTTTATAATTTTGTGAAAAGCTCAATAATTAATGATTTAATTGCTTTAAATTGAAAATTCATTCGAAAATTCCTATAATTATTAATTTAATGTCATTTAACAATTTATCATCAGTTCCGATTTATTTTTAGACTGATTAATCAGTTTTCCTGTAAATCAATTATTGCAAATCATTTAAATTAAATTTGCATCCTACTATGATTTAATTTGTTGCTTAAAGGCTTTATTCTCTCAAAACTTAGTAACAACGAATGCAAAAAATTCTAGAATATTTCATTTTTTGTCTAATTCATCTCATAGAGCTTCAAATTCCAAGCCTAGAAACCTTGGGCATTTTTTTATGAAGTGAAATCCTTAAAATGCATGATTTTAAACAGAAACTATGACTCAACAGAATCCATACAAGCCAAATGTTACAGTTCTCGTTATGTAGGCGTATCTACACGATTGTTTAAAACAGAAAATTCCTGTAGGTTTTTTATACTTCATATACATTAAATTTAATTGACCTATTGGACAAATGGAAGATGAGCATGTTAATCTATCAAGCGAATTTTAAACACTAGCAAGATAATTTTTTTTCCTTCCTCGACTTGAAGTATTTCCGATTTTATATTTTTCAGAAAGAGGTAAATTTTTTGGAGAAGCTACAAAGTGCTGTGAAATTCCAAACAATTTTTTTTTTTTCGTCTATTGAGGATTTCAAAAAGTATTTTAAGTGTAAATATTTCGATGCTTTTGAACATTTTTTTTTTCTTTTTTTCATAAATAAATGCCTAACCATTTACAATTGATCTTTTGATGCCTTAAACATTTAAACTGACAGATTTTGACAAATTCTTTTTGTACTCTTAGCAATTTGTCAGATGTTATTCATTCAAAAATGAACTTTAAATGTTAATAAGATCATTAGAATTTCATGAATAAATTTGCGCAGCTTTATGTCTGGTATTAACCTCCAAAATGTCAATAAAATTTTTACTTACTTGTTTATTTAAATTATGGAAATTCCTGTTCTGGTAAGTTTTCTCCAGAGGATATGATTTGTATTTTTTTTTTTCTTTTTCAGTTCCAAATGTAAATATTTTTCTTCACAATTTTATCAATTAATGTCTATCGAAAAAAATTGCACTTGATTAAAATCATCGAGTATTTTGATATATTTTTTTCTTATTCTTCGTCTTTATGACTTTAAATGTTTAATTTGATATTTTCTGTAAACATTTGAGCCGGTTTGAATAAGATTTTTTCCTTATACTTTTTTAAAATTTTCACACCACTGCTGAATTTTTTTCTTTTTTATTTTCTTTCTTTTATTTTGTTTTTCACTTCAAAATCTTGAAAATATTTTTTTCACTTTTTTTTTCTTCTCAAAAAATTTTTTAATTTATTTTTCTAAATTTTTCTCTTCTCTTTTCTATTTTTTAAGAGCTTGTGAACAGTTAGAAGAACATGAAGTAACTGACAATTTTCTCGATCGGAGCAGTTGTTTTAAACCATAAATACAAAATATTTGCCTCTAATTTCTCTCACAAATTTTCTCAATTTTCCTTTCGTTGATGCTCTCATTCAACAGATGATTTTTCGCATGCTTAGTTGTGCGCATGCGGGTAGTTTGTCGCATGTTTATTCGCATGTATGTATCTGTTGTTATTCAATAACTGTAGCGTACAGGAAATTCCAGATCTTTATTGCTTCTTGTTATTCATCATCTGACTTTTATGAATTTTCTTTGAGATTGATTGATGTAGGTTTAATAACTTTTCATTAGCATGCTGTATAGTGAGTACAGGAGTAAAGCGGTCATTAACATGACTAAGCTGGGTACCTTTAAATTCAATTAAAACCCTCATAAAATTCATAATTTTGTTGAAAGATCCAGAGAATTTGAAAAATCCTAAAAGCAGATTAATCTTCAATCGTACCGCTTGTACCTTACTCCATAATCACTTGTACACTACTGTCAAGGAATAATAATAACTATATCGTTTAGTTTATAACTGAAACGATGTTTATTCATCAAACTTATTTTGCAGACTAAAAATTTACATAAAAATCCTAAAGAGGTAAGCAACTAAGTAGAATTTAAATACAATTTAAATCACAAATGACCGTTAAGACACTCCTAATACATCCAATCAAATTCTCTGCATGCCTTCATTCCTTGTAAACAAATTAAACTATTATGAATGAGAAAATCTGAGGTCTTGTTATTGTTGTTTAAATTTTTACGCATTGAGGATTAAAATAGAAAGGAGGAACTGCCCGTTATTAAAAACAACAATTTTCTTTTTCTACGAAAAATAATTTCCACGTGAATATTTTTTTGATGAATGAATTACTCTCAAAACAGTTGCATATTCCAAACAGTCAGTTCTTGAGTAAACCATTGTCTTATTGAAAGATGCTTTGCCATTGTTATTGTAATTATGATGATCTGAAAACTTCTTCACCTAGTGTCTGAACTGATGATGAATGTAGCAAAGAATTTTCTGCTTGACTGTATGTGTAAGTGTATTTTTATTGCTTGCGAATTCCAGACATATTATCATCATCATTACTCACATTTCTTTTAAAAATTCGCACCGCTTTTCTTTTCCTGCATTACAGAAAAATGGAAGTAATCAAAATCTATTTGCAGCAATTGTAATCATGGATTTCATTAACCTTGGTATTATATTTAATTGACTTTTGTAAATGAAATTCTATTTTTATTATATTTGGGGGGTCCTCGATTTAAAAAATTTGTGTCTACATCAATAAAATCTATTGTAAATAAAATGCAAGAAAATTCTAATGAAATTTTGGAATCAATTAGTTTATTTCCCAAATCTGGTTCACTCGATCGAGAACTCCCAATAATTGTATCATGTGCACTTTTCGTATTGTCTAAATAAATAACACAAGTTTAATTTTATTTAGTTATCTCTGGTTATCTCATTTAAATCTGTCTACTTTATATAGGATAGTAAAAATTTCAAAGTATTATTTCACATGCTTTAAATCGTGAGTGTCAAAATTGTCTGGTTTACACGAGTAAGCAATTCGATAAAAAATTTAATTTTAGTACTTATATAGAGAGCCCTTGACGTCAATTTCTGCATTAGTTCAGATAATGATATGTGAAACCTGAAAATGCTTGAATTCTATTCTGATATTAATAGTAGATCTGGCTTGGATGTACTTACCTAGTTGATCCAAACCTTTGAGTCTCTTTGAAAATTTTTCTATTTACATCCCTGTCAAAAAACAATCCCATACCTTCGATAAATTCTCTGAAAATCATTTTCATATTTCACCATACATTGAGGAGAATTCCTCAAAAAAATACTTGAATCATTAGTCATATGTAGTCACAAGCGAAAATGATTTCGAAACAATGTAGATGAAAAAGAAGAAAAGTATCAACGGAGAATCGATGTTTTGATTTGAAAATTTCAAATATTCTTTATAACAAGTTGATTTCCCTCTCAAAACACGTTGCGAAACAAAGAAGTATGGAGCCAAAAATATTTTTATTACTGCATGTAAATTCCTTTGCATCTTAATCATAGGAAATTTTACAATTTTTCACATAATAAATTTCACAATTGTTTATTCAAATTCATTATTTTAAAATATTAATAAAAGGTGTGAATATGTCCAATGAGACATGTTCTACTTACACTAAATACAGTTTTTCTGTTTATATTTTGTCAAATTAATAAAAAAAGAGTCTGAACAGAGAAGAAAACATGATGAAAGAATTTATTTTTCTGTGGTTGAATAAATTGCGATTATAGAGCAACGAAAATTTGGCGCCTGAAACGCGATCCAGTATTAAAATAATAAAAAATCTTCGCATTTTTTTCTAGAGCACTTTCTATGTATGCTCTGGAATCAATGATTTAAAAAATGATTTTGAAGCGTAATAATAAACGAATTAACAATTTCGCAGAGGAAATAAATTTATCATCATGATCATTACTGTATATCTAATTTGTTTTATATATTTAACTAAAGGAGTGAGTTGGAATCGTGAATAAATAAATATTGCAACAGATTTTTATAAGTTACTATTTTCTACTTTAAAATAAATCGTCAGCATTTTAATGCGTTGGTTTGCAGGTATTTATGGAACTAAATGAGTTTAATTAACTTTCAGATTGAATCAGGAAAGATTTGATTTATTGAAGGTTATTTTCTACGAATTTTTAGTTTGAATAAAATAGCAGTTACCTAGTTAGTTCTCAGAACCTAATTCAATTTAGATTTTGAAATCATTGCGGTTTAAAATATGCTTAACAGATGCATTTAATTATTATTCACCAATGTTAAAGCCAATAACGATCATTTTTAATTTAAATTATATTAAAATTTTACTTAATGCTTCATAGTTGTCTACCCTTTGTCATAGAATTATTCAGTTTGTTTACAAACTTAAAAGCATTAACATCGTAAGTACTCCTAATTCACTCAAATTTTATAAAATCATATTTTGAAATAAAGCTTAATAAATTCTTTCAAGGCCATTCAACGCTTTACAACAGAATAAATATATTTCACGAAAGAATTAACATGTAAAGATGCGCCAAAGAAATTTAAATTTATTATCATTTTCTGTATGAATCGCTGTAATTACTACAAATGACGACAATTTAAAGACAAATTTTCCATATTTCATGCAATTTGTAGCAAATTTACACTCAAGGTTCAAGGAAGTTTATAAGAAAAAAATGAAAACTTACAGCTCATTTAGATTCTGTTGACTTTTGATATTTTACTGGAAACTTTTCCTTCGCATTGCTTGCAAAGAATTAATATAACAATATTGTACTTGAAATGTTTGCTGAGAGGAAGGAAAACAATTCGAAGTAGCTAGCTATTCAACCCTGAATATTTTATTTTCTTCCCCTCAAGATTAATCCATGAAGCTTAAGGGAGAAATGTCAATGTCGCATTTAAATGCTTAGTGCAGACATTGCCTCTAAAATCAGAACAATTGATATTACTGTTAGTTTTTAAGATAGACTCGTAGACAAGGTTGAAGATGAAATAAGCTGTATCTTTAAATTCGAAACCTGGAATCTGTCCTGAGGATTTAAATTTCCTTCGTCGATCTAAGGTAATACACAAAATCAAATATGTTATTTTATTAAGTGACATTTAGTCATCAGATGGTGAAATTTCAACAAAAAGCAGCATTAAGATTGCATGTCGACAACCTCTAAAGATCCCTTCCAATTGCCTTAGTAAAACATGTAAACATTTCATTATTTACACTTTCATAAAGGTTACAGCTCACTCCAAGCAGCTTTTGATTTAACTAATGAAACATGACGTGTCTACAAACTAGAAAAGGATGTTTGTACCATTCATAAAATTTTCAAAACATCAATATGTTATTGTAAAGACAAATTCACACATGAATGGACTTACTTGCTTAAAGAAAGGAACAAACAACAGAATTAATGATTTTTGCTCTTTGTCAAATGAAAAAGTTTCATCGAAATATGTCATAGTTCATTACTTGTTCCTGAATAAAGAGAAATGATTGCTGTTGCTGAATGGTAATATATGTCATTTTCATAGATAATACATGAACAGATGAACATAGAGTCTGTTGCCAGTTCCACTTCAAATTGTACATTTAAAATGAAAAAGAAAAAAAAATGAAATCTTGTCTCTTCCAAATGTATTGTTTGCCTTCAATTGTACATTGTGCATCAGATGGCGAAATAAAGGAAGGGAAATAACAAAACTTTATATTGTGTCGTGCTGCTTTTGTTATATTTTTTTATCTATATTCTCCTTCTCATCGATATATGAATTGTAGAAGCTTCAGGAAGGCAATTATTGGATTTGATTGATTTTCGGATGACGTATTTAGTAGCATTAAAAAATAGGTATGGAATAAATATCATTCAGCAGGTAGCATTCATCCAGATCGCGGAATATCTATAAACCATAAAGACGTCAATTGTGTCTTTTTTCAGCACTGATATACCGATTATCCTCTATAATATATATTTAGAGTTTTAATAATTACATTTGAGATATTTTTTACGTCTTTTACTATTATTTAATATTTTTACTACGTGAATTGATTTACTAGAATTCCAATCGCGGAATATATTCATATTCATATTCATATTAATAATATCCTTCCTGTTTGTTTTAGAAAGCTTTCAAGAAAAGTTCTTCATGTTTTTTAATAAAAAACATTGAACTTTAAAAATAACACAAAACATCAGATTTATAAAACATTATGAGTTATTTAAGTTGCATAATCCAAAGGCGCTGAATCTATTCTTCGATTATAATCCAATTGACATTTTTAAGGCCTTGATTTATGAAATAATGATTATTATTCTTAGTTGACATTTGCTATTATTATCTAAGAATATTTTTATTATGAATCAATCTGGCCTGATCCATATATTTATATTAGATTTAGTCAATGTCCTAATGCAACGTTTAGGATCTTACTAAAAATCATAAGATTCAAACTTAACTGCTACTTAGTCATAAAAATTCTTCAAGAATCAACAAAATGAGGTCATGTTACAAATACTCTTGATATTAACATTATTAAGGCCATGGAAAGATGCACAAGATACAACATTAGTATTCTTTATGCGATAAATGTCAAGCCTTATGTCAACGCATTTTGGGAATTAACTGCCATCCCTTTTCAACTGTTCTTAAAAGTTCTTTAACTTTGTGCTCTACTTATTTGTAAGTCCCAATTCACAATGAAATTTGCCGATCTTTGATATTTAAATTAGCTGTTTATTCCAAAATTGGCTTTGAAACTGGATTAGGCTTTAATTTTTAACAATGAAAAGTTTTTGACCCCAAAAATTATTACGTCGTTGAAGATTTTTCTCAAGACAGAAATTCTACAATTTTCCATATTTTCATAAAATGAATTTCCATAAGGAATTTCAATGCCATTTATAATTTTAAGGCAATAAAAGAAGCAATCTATTCAATTTTTTGTAGAGCTTCATATTATGAAATTAAATTGTAAAAAAAAAATGTTTTGAATGTCAAGTCGGAATCTAACTTGAAAATAAAGCGCATTTTAAATTATTTCAGAATTTGGAATCAAATTCAAAGCATTAAGATATGCAGAACGGTGACTGAATTTTATATTAATTGTCTCATAATTGATAGTTCATTTACATCAATTAGTGATGCTTACATTAAAGTTCATGACATAAACACTTCATACTTAAAAGCACAGCAAACTGCATATTTATAATGAACCAATATTTTCCTGAATAAACAAGTACAGCGTTTCCTTTTAAAATGAATATAAGACGTAATTCTTAATGCGTATTAAGTCCCGTATATGACGAAACCACATAAAGCTAAATTTCAATAAAAGTCTAAATAAAAAGTTCAAATGAATTCAGTATGAAGCACCTACATATTTAAGAATGAATTACATTTTTTTTAAGGAAATGAAAATCATAAAATTGACATGTCATTTGGAGGAGGAATACGAGATTTTTATAATTAAGAAATGACCTTTAGGTAGGGTTTCTGAAAAACCGCGTTTTTAGAGAACCGCGGTTTTGCGGTTTTCAATAATTCTAAAAACCGCGGTTTTCGCGATTTTTGCGGTTTTCATACAAATGTATGAAATTTTCAAAAAAAAAATTAAAATTTGAGTTTTCATCCGAATATCTTTAAATTTTAAAATTTTGATGAAGTTCGTCTGGAGGGGAAAACAACATGATAAGAAAAAAAGGCGTTTCCACCGATCGAAAATTTTAAAATAATCGTCTTTAAATTAAAATTTCTTTTTATAAAGCTATCTAAACGACCAACATATTTCTTATTTTCATGTAGAATGATGAACAGGCAAAATTGTAAGACAAATGTGTAGAATTCATTGTTTTACACATGTTTTGCTTACTATTGAATCGTCCAGATATCTTAATTTTGAGAACAATTTATTCTAGAGCGAAATTTTTGATGAAAACACATCTGTCGAACTTCCCAAAATTGGTGAGAAATCAAAAAAAAATTACTGATTTCTCACCGCGGTGAAAAATTTCTCACCAATTTCTTACCAATATTTTTCTCACCAAATTTTAAAAGTTAATGCTAAAAGATTTTTTGTATTGGAAATCTCTAAATTTTCCGATGGGTTTTTCATCCCAACTAAGATAATCGAAGCGATTTTTTTTTTCAAAAATAAGCGCCTAAATAGGCTTTTATTTTTTGCTAAAAAATTGACAGTAATTCAATATTTTGTTATTACATTCTAAGTTATTCTTCCTAAAAATGTCTCTTTCGGAGAGTTTATAATATCAAATAAAAAAGTTAACGCAAAAAATGGCTTTTCCGATTTTTTTTTGAAAAATTAACCAAAAATTCTGATTGATATAAAAATTTTAAATTTTTATTTATTGATCTAATTTAGGTATATGATTTTTCTTGAGTTTTGAGTTTGAAAAAACAAAAAAATAACAATAAAGTAAGAAATTAATTTCAAAAAAAAATTTCTTGGAAGTTTTCTAAATTTTTAATATAGAAAGTTCAAAAACTGCGGTTTTTTACCCAAAACCGCGGTTTTTTAAAAACCACATTTTTAGCTCAAAAAGTGCGGTTATGCGGTTTTGCGAAAACCGCAATCAGAAACCCTACCTTTAGGTGCATAGATTCTTGTTAATATAAATATAGATAACTAGGACATCAGTCATTTCTTGTCAGTGGCTACTCATTTGACAAAATGAAAACGAAAGCTATGCATTGATTCCATATTTAGATAGTCTTCTGCAAACTCTATTTATACATACATGCAGGAGAATTTTTCCAGAAATCTACAATAAAATGGGTATAATTCTACTGGGGGTCTTTAGTTTGAAAAATTAGTTCAATTATCAGAAGTCTTAAAAGGTACAAAGTCATTTATCAAAAAACATCTTTAATATGAATCACCACACAGTCTACTTCAACTGTAATGTCGTCATAGACTCAGTATTCAAATGATTGATAATTATTGCGTTGGAAGATAAAGTAAAGACATTTGAATGCAGAAATATCACATTCAATAATTAATCAAGCTAAAAGTATTTCTTGTTCCCACTCAAATTGAACTCTTTGGACTCAATTTATCAAAACAAAAATAAACTCATACTTATCGATAGCATTTTACAGCACTTAAATATTTTTTTTATCAACTCAACTTAAATAAAATTTTCAATCATCAAAAATCCTCTGTTTACTAAATTTTTCCTATTCAATTCCTTTAATGTCGCGTGCGAGAATTGACATACTTTTCGGTTTGTTGAACTTACTTTAATTATGCAGTAACATTCACGATGAAAAAGCATTTGTTTTCGTGTGCTCTCATCACCCAAATTCAAAAGGATTTGAAGATAATCAAGACTAATGGATGAACACATCCTTTTGACATTTTCTATAGAGTACGGCTATGCTTTTATGTAGGACACACATTTCTTCTTATTATTATGCTGTGTTTTGAATTGTTTTGTTTGGGCTCATAAATTAGCATGAATAGCAGAAGACTCAATTGGATTTTGATATTTGGGTTTGGGTTTTATATCTTCTGAATCCATAAATCATTTTATAAACAGCTCAAATCATCATCGACTTGTAAGGCTCATACTGTTTGCTAATATTTTATTTTCAGCCTAGATTTTATTCAGTATTGATTGTTCCATTAAATCCTTCGCTCTACTTTAATGAAATGTTTTTATAAATATTTTGAAGTCATTCCTGCTTTGTCATCATTTTGTTAAGTACTTCTTAGAAACTCGTGGAAGTCGTTTTATCTTTGGAATGCGAAAAAAATTCAAATTTTAAATATTTTTGTTACGTAATAACTTGTAGGACATTAAAAAATTCAAGATTAGTTATAAACAGGATTCGATTCTTATCTACAAACAGGTACGTTTTGCAAAAAAAAAAAAAAAAAAAAAAAACAGAAGCTTAGCAACTTTGTTATTTAAGGAAGTTGAAATCCAAGGGAGTGGAACTAAGCAAATAAATCAAAAAATTTTAAAATTTATCAAAATTATGGACCTCATAGTTGTTAAAAAATATTGATTTGATCAGTTCTTCATCCTGGATTTGAGTAAGGATTATTCACTTATGATCATCGTAAGGATTCAATTCTTCTTATTTTTTTTTTTTTTAGAGAAAAGACGATTTAAAGAAAGTTTTATAAGAAATTCTCATTTGTGGCCAAAATTTAAGGGGCCGTTCACTTAGAACGTTACGCAAAAAAACAACTTTTTAGACCCCTTACCCCTTGCTACATTTTTGTACAAAAATGTGTTTCTTTTGTTTGACCTGTTACAAAATCCTAGATCCCTCCCGCTCGTCCTCCTTAAAAAACTTCCTAAGTGAACGACTCCTAAATTCTGAATCGAGAATTAGTTTAATTTACTCGAGATCAGTTAAACTACATCTTTAGATTCTGTTCATATTGATTCAAATTGATATTTAATATTTAAGTATGAAGATTTTGTTACGAAAAAACTGAGCACGAGATTTAAAAAACATATTCAATCATGTCATAATTTATTGACCCTTTAGTCACACACCCTCAACTCTATACCAATGATAACAAATCTTATGCACAGTCATCATAAATAAATAAATTAAAAAAAAATCAGCTCAAAAACAAAAACAACAAAATAAAAATTGATAACTTAATTAATAACGTCAGATTCATCAAAATGAACACAAAATTTTACATGACAACTCATGTTGATAACAAAATCCAGGAAAATACATATTAGACGAAAGCATTAGCATCTCAATGACACTTCAGAGAAGAAAAGGAAAAACTTTTCTCATTATTTTTTCATTTGAACAGAAAATGTCAATAGAACCGAGTAATTTACTTCAAAATGTTTGATTATATCTTATATCAAGAGAGCGTCTTTAAGAAATAAGCAGAAGAAGACATTTTAAAAATGAAATTTAAAGTCAAGGTCATTTTTGTTATTCATAGCAACATACATGGAAATTACAGGTTTAACTACCACGAGTCAAAATGATAAGCTAATTTGATGCAAATTTAAGCACATAATTTAAACAAATAGAACCACTTCAAAAATGAGCTGATTGAATATTCAATCCGGTTCTAGTTTCGATCTTCTCGTTTAAGTTTTATCATTCTTATACATTCTGCAGTTCCAAAATGTTTCATTTCAATTTGACTAGCCCAATTAGCTTCATTATCACAACATTTTTTGGTGTTATCAAGGGAGCAGCTTTAAAATTTCTGACAGCTGAATGCAAATTTAAATGAATTTGAAGAACAAATAAGAGCAAATAAGGTTATCACATCAATCTCAAAGATAATATTATTTTCAGTTCTATACGTACACATTCACAATTTTTTATAACATTTTATTACCGATTACTTAGCACGTTTAATTGAGCAGCAAATGTAAATAATTTTTTTTATTACCATGATGAACAATTAATTAAATATTCATTAAATCATTATAAGTACCTATTTAAAAATTTATTTAAGTCATTATCAGTTTGAAGCTATGGATCAATTGCTGCTGACTTATCAGTAACTGGTTGCATACCGTATCGTTGAATGAGTAATTAAGAAATCATTCTGATGAATAAAAATGAATAACTACATACGTTAAACTCTCTAAAGTTCAGTAGACTGTGTTGACAGATTAAATTGAAATATACTTAATGCTTAAACAGGTGTAGTTACACTCCAGAATACAGACTTTAATCTAGATACAAACGTTTAAGGGCTGTGGAATTTAGATTATATTTTTTTCTGAATTGTAAGATTAAATTGATAACGAACGAAGCATTAGGAGTTTTAAAAGAAATGAATTTGTGTTAAAAATGATCAACGGTTTAAAAATATTTGAATTTTATTTCAACTTTCATTTGTTTGCTAGTTGTTTTCCCCAGATTTTTTTTTAAAAGATTGTCAGACCCTTCAAGCAAAATTTTAGTTTGGTTTCAACTCTCTTACAATAAACACCTTATTTATTTATTTATTAAGTATTCCTCAAGAAATATTTTCATATTAGCAAGATAAAGCACATTAAGAATTGATCTAAGAATTATTATTAACCAACTAAATTAATTCATATCAAAAAACATTCAATTTAAAGTCAAAATCTAAATATTTGTTTACATTCAAAGTTAATCAACTATTAACTACGTCAAATAAGAGTTTGAATGAGCTTCCAAATAATTCATGATTCTTATACAAATCTTAAATGAGTATAATTACTGTTTACAAAAGAAACGCAACCAAAAACAAAATCATTTATTATTAATTCTTGCATGAAAGAGAATATAAGGCAGTTAAAGATGAAAACGAAAAGTAATTAATGAGCAGGGTTGGGATTTTAAAATCGAAATCGAATCAAAAATCATTTTGAAATGATTTTTATTTTGATTTTTGATTTAAATCTCAATGGTAAAATGATTTTAAAATGATTTTTGATTTAAATCATTTTGTATGAATGATTTTAAAATGATTTTTGATTTAAATCATTTTGTATGAATGATTTTAAAATGATTTTTGATTTAAATCATTTTGTATGAATGATTTTAAAATGATTTTTGATTTAAATCATTTTGTATGAATGATTTTTTTGTGATTTTAAATCATTCTATGTAAAATTTTTGCCAGAAAATTTTGGATTTAAGCATGAAGTTCTTTGAAATATCACTTCTGATGTATGCAGCAAGCATCAATGGAATGTATAGAACCTTATTTGGCATGTAGGAAGTAGCGGAACTGCTTAGTTCCGGAGATCTGACCCCCTCTCTAAAAACTCATGAAACGTTCAGAAATGAAATAAAAAATTTTTTGGTCAGTTCCAGCCAGTTGGACGTACCCAGTTCGTTTTGTTTTGACAGGTCTTAACATTTATATTCTTCCAAATTTAAAATGAATACTGCAGCAGTGTTCTAATTGCTCTTTAAAATTGGTCTGAAACAGACTATGTCCTATGTCCAAATGACTGGAACTGATAAAATAAAAAATTGTTTAATTTCTGGACGTTTCATAACATTTTAGAGAGTTGTTGAGATTTCAGGAACCAAGCACTTCCACTACTTCCAACATGTCTATTAAGGTTCTGTATATAACAATCATGCTTTCTGTCTACACATTATTCATTTTATTTAAGTATAAAGGCTTAAAATTGCTCCTTTCGGAAAATTATTTGATTTTCATGAAGAAATTTATTGCGTTGCGGCTGAATGCAATTGGACATAGCCTGTTCTTTAAGTTTTGCTGGAAAAGTTTTCAGTGTATTCTTTTTCAAAAAGGGAATTGAAACTTTTTAATCTTTTACTTGTTACTTCTGTATATTACAGAACTGGTTACGTCCAACTGGCTGGAACTGACCAAAAAAATTTTTATTTCATTTCTGAACGTTTCATGAGTTTTTAGAGAGGGGGTCAGATCTCCGGAACTAAGCAGTTCCGCTACTTCCTACATGCCAAATAAGGTTCTATACATTCCATTGATACTTGCTGCATACATCAGAAGTGATATTTCAAAGAACTTCATGCTTAAATCCAAAATTTTCTGGCAAAAATTTTACATAGAATGATTTAAAATCACAAAAAAATCATTCACACAAAATGATTTAAATCAAAAATCATTTTAAAATCATTCATACAAAATGATTTAAATCAAAAATCATTTTAAAATCATTTTATCATTGAGATTTAAATCAAAAATCAAAATAAAATCGTGTGATTTTAATTAAAATCGATTTGAAATCCCCAACCCTGTTAATGAGTACTTATGTTTGTTATGAGAGTTAGACTTTACTCAATAGCAATAAAATTATATTGCACGTACTGCTTAACGCGTGATTTCAAATTCTATTTTTCGCTCATTTACAGATGATCAACGACGTTAAATGAGTGTCTTTTCACGATTGCTAAAAAATCATATGTTTGAGTACTGATAAGTCAGTACTTCCTAAAAATAAATACAATGTGTTTTAATATTTTTTTTTTTTTGTTCATATACTCAACAGTTTATCATGTGTCGGTTTTTTTTTCCATTATTTTGCCTTTTCTTTCGTCATGTGGAACCACGAAAATAATTTTCTTCATATGAGTGTATTAACCCATACTTTGATGATCTAAAAAGAATGTAGCTGTGTGGGTGTTGAGAGAACTTGTGAGAGAACGCGTGAAATTTTACTCACAAATTTTTCCGCGAAATTGTAATAAAAATCATCTGTTTGCATTAATACAATGCTTCTTTTTGTTTCATTTTTAAAGATTTGCAAACAAGTTTTACATTTTACTTATTGTATTGCAATTAATAAAATAGAAAGTCGATGTACATACTTATTATGCTTATAAATTATATCATAAAGAATAAATCTTGTATGACTAAAATATGTGTCAATATTAGCATAAAAAAACTCGACTCGACGCATTACGATGATAATGTATTTCATTATCATTTTGAGATGTGTCTGGGGGTTTTTTGCAAGTCGTTCATGCCTATTTTGAAATGTGGATTGTAAACAAACGTTTTCTGTAAAAAGACCTAGTAACCTAATAAATGTTTACTATCGAGGTAGGCTTTGTATTTGATAGTATCACAGTTGACTTTATTTACGCGAGAGTATTTGACTACATTGTAGAATAATTAAATTTATTAGTTTCGTAAGTTTTTTTTTATCATTCGCTCTCTTCAATTTTTGTTTACTGAGTAAAGTTTCCCAAAATAAACATTTTCAAAACAATAAATTAGACGACATGGGATTTATCCAATTGTAACGTGAAGGAGAAAATTTAAATTTAGAACTAACGAAGAGAGAATAAACATTTTGAAAAATTGCACAGTTTCAAGAACTTTGCCTTTTTTTAAATATCCAAAAAAAGCTAGATAGAAGCTTCTTCTTAGAACTTACTTTTGAATCTTATCAAATTTTATACTCTCATCACAAATCTTCAACTTTGCTCCAAACAGACTGCAAACCTCATTTATAAACGAATCTTAGACTAAAAAGATAACAAAAAGAAGTCGATGAACTCTAGCTAGACATTTGCAGTTACGATTCAATAAACCCAAAATTCAGATTCAGTTTTGTTGAAAAAAAAACATACTCAGTTATAAGTACAGTACCCAGTTTAGATATTCTATTTTAAAATCATACTTTTAATCACATTCATGAACTTTCTTTCTTTTAATAACAATTACGAACCTGTTCATTCTTAAAAAAATTCAAAATAAAGTCCAAACAAAAAACAAAAAAAAAACGAGGTGAGAAATAGAGAATAAAAAAAAGTAACGAAGAGCTTTAGCCATGTGAGACAAAGATGATGTTGTGTGGTCAGCATGTATAAACACAACAAATACCGACAAAAAGAGCAATGAATGAAAGAAATAAATCTCTTTTGTGTATATGTCTTTTGCATTTACAGCAAACGTTAACATAGATTATAAAAAAGAAAAAAAAAAGTTTTCTGAGCGTAACGGAGAGAAGGAAGAGGAGAGAATCAAAGAATGGGATAGGAAAATTCACACATAAAAATATATTTTTTTCTGCCCCATTCTCCATTCGCACTCTTCATTCGGTGAAGGAAAGAAGTCAATTTCCAATTTTATTTGATTTCGAATCATTATTTTGTGCTGTTGATAAGACTAGCCTGTTGATTAGTGTAAAATATCAATTTTTTTCTTATTATTATACTTTAAACCTATATCCATTATAAAACTAACTCAATCGATTACTGTTTAGTAACGATTTGAAGCTTCACGAGTGAACAGAAATAAAATTAAAAATTTATTTTTTTTCTTCTACTTTTCAAGTGCAAGGTTTCGAGACAAATAAAAAAAAATATAAAGCATAACCAAGTGAACAGAAGGGAAGAGAGAAGAAAAAGTTAGAAAATCGATATCACGCTGCGCATTCAAATGATATAATAAACAACAAAAAATTGTGATAACAAGCATTTTACGATAGATAATAATAATATAGTGTAAAAAACAGCACTTCCAGCGAGGCCAATTTTTATTAAAAGCATTTAAAGATAATAAATCATCTCGTGCAAAACATTTGCATTATTTTTGTGGTCACTAAAAAGCTATAAAAAAAAGAATTAAATAAACAATCATGGCCTTAAGATGTTTTGGTGTATTGATTACTAAGGAACTGTCTGGTGGAATGGCGCGCAGACTCATCAGCACAACTGCATCACGTTCCAACTTTTTGAAAGAATCACCAAATGCATTTCTTAATAAGAGTATTTTGAATCGCTATACACGTCTCAAGTATGATCCAAAATATGTTCAGGTAAGCAAAAAGTGACTACGTGGACATGTAAAGTAATTTTTTTTTTGTATGTCACATAAAAAAAGTTATTACTACCTGTTTTGAAATGACAACAAAAAAAAAAAAGTTATCGAAATTTCCGTGTCTAATATTTACATCATATCTGATAAAAATAAAAAATATAGGCAACATACGTCTGGATCGATGGAACTGGTGAAAATGTTCGTTTGAAGGATCGTGTACTCAGTAAAATTCCAGAACGTCCAGAAGATTGCCCAGACTGGCAATACGATGGAAGCTCAACATATCAAGCTCAAGGTGGCAACTCAGACATTGCAATTGTTCCACGTGCTTTGTACAGAGATCCATTCAAAATTGGTGAACATGATGTGATTGTCCTTTGCGATACCTACAAGCCAGATGGAAGTCCATGTGAAACAAATCATCGTGCAGCTATGCAAGCAGCTTATGACAAAACAAAAGATCAGGAACCTTGGTTTGGCTTGGAGCAGGTAAAACGAAATATTATTTATGACTTTTTGTGACTTTCAAATTAACTTATGGGAATATCCATCAATAAATCATTCGAAAAAAATAGGAATACACATTTTTGGATGTTGACGGAAGACCTTTCGGATGGCCAGCAAATGGATTCCCAGGACCACAAGGGCCATACTACTGCGCAACTGGTGCAGAAAAAGCTGTCGGACGTGACATTGTTGAAGCTCATGCCTTGGCTTGTTTATATGCCGGTATCGAATTCGCTGGAACTAATGCCGAAGTTATGCCAGCACAATGGGAATATCAAGTTGGACCATCACTCGGAATGAAGGCTGCCGATGACCTCTGGGTATCTCGTTACATTTTATGGCGTATTGCTGAAGAGTTTGGCGTTGTTGTGACATTCGATCCAAAGGTACTTGATGAGCAATTAAAATTTATTGTGCTGTATATTTTAATTAATGAAAATCATTTATTTTCATCCTACAGCCAATGGAAGGAAATTGGAACGGAGCTGGTATGTAACACACATGATTAATGGACTGAATCAATATTTATTCTATTTTTTCCCCTCTCTTATCTCATTCTCTTCACATGCAACAGGTGGACACACAAACTTCTCAACAAAACCAATGCGTGAAGAAGGCGGAATTAAGGCAATTGAGGAAGCAATTTTGAAGCTTTCAAAGCAACATGCAAAACACATTAAGGCATACGATCCACGTGGAGGCAAAGATAATGAAAGACGTCTTCTAGGTCGTTTGGAAACATCATCAATTGACAAATTCACATGGGGAGTTGCTGACCGTAGCTGCAGTGTGAGAATTCCACGTGGTGTTGCAAAGGCTAATAAGGGTTATTTGGAAGACAGACGTCCATCATCAAACATGGACCCATACAGTGTCTGCAACGCCATTCTCACCACTTGTTTAGTAGAGTAAAAAATTAAAAGAATTGAAGCACAAAAAAAGTATATCAGATGTTGAAAATTTTAATGCAGGTGAAAAAGGCACAGAAAGAAAATTGAAAGAAAAAAAATAATAATAATAATATAATGTTAATTGTGATTAAGGATGAATATACATATACGTAAAACGATATTTTTTTGTTCTGATTTGTTAAACGACTAATGATGAAACATTGATAATAATTTAAAAACGCCTTGAAGGGAGGACAAAAATAGAAAAATGTGTTTGTGATTGCATTTAAGTCAGTGATTCTCAAACTTTTCAGTGCTGTGACATTTTGTAATTGGGTCTGAAATTTCGTGATATTCTCGACCCTAAATTTTTTGTGAAAGTCATTGATGTAGGATTACAGTTTATTTGCAGAATCTAAGTGTAAGCTAGATTAAAAATTCTGCAGTGTCGTGTAACAAAGTTTGAGAAACATGAATCAAAATGCACGAATCTATAAATTCAATGCAGTTCTTTTCCTACTCCTACATAGTTTATCTCAGAAATGAGAAATCTAACATTTCGTTCAAAACTCATTTTTTATGCTGCTTTCAAGGCTTGGCAGTTTATTTTTTGCTATATCTTGTTTCCTATTATGAAATCAAAGTTTCACAGCTAGGCTACAAACAAGTTTGAGTCTAAACACGATGGGTGAATGATAAGAGTGCATTTTTTTGCTTAAGACTAACCGGAATGTTGACTGTGCTGGATCCTAAATTATATTAATTTAGCTAATATTTTTTTCAGACAGTCGACTAATGTGAGAATCTGACAACATGTTCTATATGTGCTTAAAATAGTCACCCGTCAAGTTTATTTCAAAATATAAACACAGGCATAGCTTGATTCAAAATATTGATGTAAAAACTATTTCAAGCGAGTCATAGTAATCAGTCTGTAAAGTTAGTTTCTGCCTTAAAATTTTACTCATTTTATTCTCAGGAATAGATTTTCATCGAGAAAATTTTTTGTGTTTTTTTTCCGTTGCATTAATTTTAAAAACTTAGAAAAATTTTGTTAAATGAAATGTGTTCATGCCTTTATTTCAATGTATACTGTTTTGCATTTGTATGCAATGTCTAATCTAGCGAAAAAAAACTAAAAATGATGTTAAGTATAGGATATTTTTAGAAATACTAATAAATTAACAAAGTTGAATTTTTATGAATGGAATTATAAGAAAGAAAGGAAATTGGAACAATAATAAACATTTGCAATTTATATTATCAATAAAATAATAATAATACATACAGAGGACTGTTGTGTGATCATCTATATTTATACAGAATTAAATTTGTATTTGTATCAAATGAAGAGAAAGAAAACAAATATTTTGGAGTGCATTTACGAGATGAATAGAAAGTTTAATAATAATACTTTACTAACAATTAGAAAAGAAAAAAAAATATTTTTCAAAAAAAAAAGAGAAAAGACGTTAAGAAATCGTTCTCAAATGACGTCCATAGCTGAATTTTAGGTCTTCTAAAACTCTATATTTTGGTTCAAAAAGTCATTTGGATAGGTCATCAAAGACCTTGTAAAATTTAGATACAGTTATGATGTAATTTTTGAACGATACCTAAGTAAAGCATATATCAAAGAATGTATTGAACCTTGGAAAAATTTCTAATCATTCTGTGGATATTTTAAAGATTCAAACTGATTGTTAAATCGGCACAATTAAGTGTTGGATTCTGAACAACTTTTGGTTTAAGATAAGTTTCTATATAACTAGTGTATGGTACCGAAAAAAGATTACCATCCCTAACCTCAATATCTTAAAGTTACAAAAACTTTGATCTTTTTTAATATTTAAGATACCAAGCCTAATTTTTGTCACAAAAAGCACATAGATCTGATTAATAACAATTACAATAATAGTATTGACGAAAAACTTAAGCTACTGTATCTTAAAAATCTTGCAAAATTGCTACAAACACTTAAACTTATCTCACAGAATGGTATCAGAAATTTTTTCAGGTATATTGACTTTATCTTACTCGATTTCTGAGTGTGAATGAAGTCAATACAACACAATTGAAATTTTTGAAAAACAATAGTTAATAAATGAAAAAAATTAAAAACAAAAATAAGAAATATTTTAAAGATGAATATAGGAACGGTAGGAGCAGTTGTGTCTATATTTACTTCAATGTCGTAATGCTTCTTTGAAAAGGGAATTTTTTTGTTCGTGTTGTTGTCAAGTAGTAAGACACAGATAAATTATATTATAAGATTTTCAAGAGTGCGAGGGGCACTAAGTGGCATTAAACGAGCCTCCAGAAAAGAAAACAAATACGACAGAAAGTCCAAAATAATAGAAAAAGAAAACAAAAACAAGAATTTTGTAGACAATACATGATTTTTGACAGTAAAGAAGCGGAATGAATGGAAGTCTTGTGAAATGTTTTTTTATCAACTTTTCGAAAGGTGCTGATCATTTATAAATGATTAAAATAATCTCAACAGGAAAGTTATTGAGACTTTATTGAGTTATTACACATTTACTTCTTCTTCCATTTACCGCACACTTAAACTTTAAAAACATTCATTAAATAAAAAATAAAATACATTATTCGTTTCGCTAAATAAGAATAAGAAATAAAAAATTTAAAAAAAAATGTATAAGAAAATACGTGTTTATTTATAGACCCGCGATTCTCGAATGTTTTGCTTTTCATCTCTTTTAGAAGTGCGTGTATATATCGTCGTGGACAGAGCATAAACAGGATTAATATGAGCAACATTGATGAATGACTATATTACATCCCTGAATCCGGTTCAATTTTTTGTTTTAAATATCTTGTGACTTTTATAGCCTCTTATCATGCTACCAAAGCCTGAGTCAATGCGTTTTCATCATCCTCTCTCACCGTGCTAATAAAGCGGTCGTTGCTTCCACTTACATTGTCTTTATAACTTTTTGACCCAATTTTCTTTTTTACCTTAATAATTATTCTGTTCATTGAATGGATGTTTTGAAATTGAGTTTTGCAGTCATAGATGATATAGATTCGATTTTTAATTAGATTGAGGATTGATATATTAGACAAATTTTTTCTAATTTTGGTTTATAAACACAATTTTTGATGACTTTGTTGAAATACATGCAGGGGAGAAACTACTAAATGCAGGAGAAAAACTATGAAATACAAAATAATTTTTAAATATAAAAAATACGGTAAAATTGTACCACAAAATCATAAAAATTATCAGACTTTTCTACTCAGCATGATATTAAATGCCAATGGAATCTACTGTATAAAAATTTCAGCTGCCTTAACTAAAATTTTATTCAACATTAACAATTTCATAATTTGTCATTTTTCTAACTGTGCATTATGCAAATACTTTAAAGTTCATGCACAGTTGTCACAATAACTTTAATTGAATTTCAAGTGTATTGAAGTATGTGAAAAATCGCAATGTAAGGTATTCGATAACGACAGATCACTTACATAGCATAATAACGAAAAATAATAAAAATCTAATTTAGTGAAACATAAAACTTTAATGAAAAAATCATAAAAAATCAATTTAAACAAATTTTTGAACGTTTATTAAAAGATGTGTGTTATGTAAGAAAATCTACAAGCTCAGACTTACCATAGCAAGTCTTTATAAGAGAAATATACAAAATATTAAGCTTGACCTTGACATTGAAATACTGAACAATGAACCTTAAAATCTTTCAGATTCTGCCTTGATTATTTGTTCCAATCGAATTTCATGTGCAAAGGGATCGTTCACATATGATGTCCAAATTTTAGGGGCAGGAAGGGGGGTCTAAGGCTGTGTGACAATTTTAAAGTTTGAAATTCAAACAATAGAACTTTTTGTATGAAGATTTTTGACACGGGAGGGGGATCTAAAAATCCAAGATTTTGATGGACGTCATAAGTGAACAGTCCCAAATCAATAATGAAACGTAAGAGCTTTAATAAATTTTTCGTGACTCTTTCTTTAACACATTTTTAATTCCAGCAAACATTCCATCGAACTAATCTTTTGTAAACAGCAAGTCTGTGACGAGCCTCTGAATCTAAAGAAAACCGGTCAATTATCAAGTGACTGCCGACGTAATCAACATCTTAGTTTATAATATTGACGATTAAGTCTGTTGATAATTAATTAGAATGAATTCTTATGCAGTTGGATACTATTTTGAGGCAAAATATCCATGCAGAAATTATTAACATTTTTTTGGAACCAGACTTAATAAAAATAAGAAAAAAAATATTAAAGAAATCAATGACATTCGAAAAAGCAACATTGTAAGGTAGTAAGAGAAGCAAAAATCTTTTGATGATTCTCAACATTTCGACGGCTTCTGCTATACCGTAGAATTTATGCTTATTTCTTTATAAAATGAATTACAAATTAAGTTTCATATTAAAAGTTCTGAGTTATTTTTAGAATTTTATGAAGTAATCGTAAACTTTGACATTTTCATTATTGCTGCTGGTATTTAAATTAAACCTGAAAATCCACAATATAAAAGAGTTAATGTCAAGTTAATGTCCACAAGATTATAATTAATTGAATATAACATCATATCTTATTTCAAAGCAAATTCTTGTCGACGACACCAAAAGTGGTTCCAACAATCGATTACATAATGCTTTGATAATCAACATTCGATTGAATTTCGTGCCTGCAGTGAAATTTGGAAGTGGGTTTTCAACAAGCTCTGTAAATTATAGCATATATACAAGATTTATGGCGTGAAGATAAAACTTCTTAAGGTCAATTATCTTTCCACTTCAGAATATCAGTAATTGTTGATTTTTTTGTTGAGGATTAAACTTTATTAAATTAAAGAAAATATTATGTCAGGTTTTTTGAGGCAGTAATCTACCTTATTCTGGATTTCAGAATACTATCCCGACCGACACACTTTGAAATGTTGCGAGTTCGGCACTGAGACGGCAGTATGCTAAGAACCAAGTGGCTGTCACTTGGTGAAAATGAACCAAATCGCTGAGTGGCAGCCACTTGGTTCTAAGTATATTGCTGGCTCGGCGCCGAGTTGGCAACATTTCAAAGTGTCCCAATCGGATATAATTTATTAAAATCAAATTAAAATTATTTTGACCAAATTGCCTGTACTTGTCAATTTCCGTCAATTCCTTTTAAAAGGAAGATCCAAAAAGATTAAAATTTTCTGAAAATTCTTAATGTCTAAAAATTTTACACATCTATTCCCGATATAGTTTACTATAAAGTCACTTTGAAATGACGTTTTATTAAAATAAAAATATGAAATTGTAAACATCGCAATTCTCACTTTTGATATCTTGGCAGCTACTATTATCATTCTTTCTCGGAGTATCCCCATTGTTCCTATAAATAACTATGCCTTAAACGAGAAATATTTTAAAGTTACGTGAACAAAGGAATTTCCCACAATGAACCTTTATTCACTTCAACCAAATAAAAGGAAGTCTTAAAAAATGCTTGCCTCAGTAACCTAGCTATGCGATTATCGTAATCAGCACAAAAAAAAACTTAATTACTCGATGAAATTCCAGCGTCTATTAATGTACAGAAATTAATATTGAACTTCATTTTACTGCAATATTGTATATAGGAAAAATAAATATACTTTTTAATCAGTTACGCACGTCATTTGAGTAGTAAATGAAACGTGTTGAAGTACTTTGAAGTGGTTTCTTCCAAAAATTAGTAAATAAAACAAACTTGACACGATAGCAACGCCTGAAGAAAATAAAACAAAACTTAAAGATTGTTTTCTATTATCAACCGGTCAATCTTATCAGTTTACATAAATTTTTATTAGACTGTGTTTTTGCGAAATCACTAGCTGAGTTTTATACTCATTTTTTTATGACAAGTTGTGAGAAGTTGATGTTTTCTTTGAATAACTGCATGGTCATCAAGTTGTAGATTGGCTAGAAGTAGTGAAATTTCTCAGACTATATCATCAATTGAAAATTCAGTAGCTTGGTGACGGAATTGGTTTAACATTCAGGTGACGGAATTGTATCAATGTAGGTACCTAAAACAGTTTTTTCAAACTTTTTGACTCGAGACACTAAAATTATTCATGATGTTTTTAGTAGAATAAAATGTGTATCTATCTGTTGATTACTATGGATATGGCAAGATATGCTTTTGTATTGTTTAGATTTTTTCAGTTTTACTTCCATGTCCGTAATCGAACATTCCCTAGATACCAATTGTGGCTCGATTCCATACATTAAGCCAGTGTTGTCCAAACTGTGTGGTCGTAAAACATTGCTATGCCATGGGAAAATTTTTAAAATCCCTAAAATAGGTTTTAAGTTAAATTAAATCCCATGAAACCAAAATGTTCCATTCATTTTCCTCTGACATCAATGGAAGATCCAATGTACTATCCATAATTTCCATACAAAATTTTGATACATATAAGTAACAAAAATATTACATTCAAGGATAACTGAAGGAACGCATAAGTTCGAATCTCAAGACAAATTAGAAATTTTGTTCTAAATTTAATTTTCTCATATACTTCACAAGAGCATTCAGTTAAATTTATAATACATTAATGGAAAACTCGATCTTCCATATTTTGTTCCATTGCTATGCGACAATGTTTTCCTTAGGACGATACATGTATTATACATATGTATCATCCATGTAATATTCTTAGGGAATACGTCGATCTTCCATTTGGTTAGATGGGAAGGTGTGCAGCAGACAAATTTTAGTGTGCCACGAAAAAAATTTTTAGTCAAAGAGTGCCATGAATCAAAAAAGTTTTTACAACACTGTATTAAACAGTTGAAGTATCTAAACTTTTGAAACAGAACAAATTTGGAAATTTATTGAAGGAACAATTTCAAATCGCCATAGGTACTGTAGCTTAAAATATCATCTCCGCATTTAAAGAGCAACTTCCCAAAATAAATTAATTTCTTAATCTGTCATAATCCTTCCTACAAAGTTCTAATTTTCTAAAAATAACTCTCATCGTATTTGAATGAAAGAATTGCTTAAAAAAATACACAAAAAGCAGCAAGTGTCTGTAAACAAAAATGCTGAAAATATTACTAAGTTTCTAAAATGTCACGAATAGAAATTGCATAAAGACTGAGACGCAATGGATATAATAGAATAGGAAATTACATAAAGAGATTTTTTTCTACATTCAATACAGCAGTGAATCCATATTGAGGAATGTAAACAAAAGTTATTCAATCACTATATTATAAGAAAAAAAAAGGATTTACCTAATATTGCAGCTTTTACTCAATTACTATGTTCATGTAATGTTAAGAGCAAGAACTTTTCAAGCTTCCTTTCAATTTTTAGAATTGGATATAACAGCTATCGAAATTATTTTTGTGATTTATTTTTACTCAGTTGACTTTTTCTTTGTATAATATTTAAGTACTAATGGAAACTTACTTGGTAACATAGTTTTGGCACTTGCCCAAAAAAATTTACCTCCATCAACTGTTTTTGTTTTTCTCTGTCTCTCTCTCTATCGCTAGCTATTCGCGTGTGTTATTGTCTGTGCTAAATTTGAGTCAAAACAAAGTGAATATGATGTAAGGTCAAGTTCGAGGATTCAATTCCTTTGTTTTTTGTTTTTGTATCAAATCTATGCATGTCATCGTTATCCTTGCCTTGAAATTTCAATTAAATCTTAAAGAAATCGAGAGCAAATAATAAGGATGGAAATAGAATCTTAATTTTTTGATTCCATTGGAGAGTTTTGAGAGGAAAGAGAAATAAGCGTGAATTGAGGTTATTTATACACATGCAATAATGCATCGATGAGGATTTTCTAGATCACTTTTTTAGTATGTCATTGCCTTGCATACGAATGCTCAATGGAACGTAATGATTATTAATTTTTCCACAGTAAAAAATATGGAACTTACTTGATCATTATTTGAAGTTATAATTTTATTTTTATTCAGGGAATCAGTCCCACAGCATGCGACACACAAAATATCTTAGATTCTTAAAGAAAAAAAATCATTGACATGCTTTCACATGTTGGTAATTTCTGGCTCGTTTTAAGTTTCTTTCATAGGTTTTTCCGCTCGTGTTGTAAAGATTAATGAATTTAGAGGGTCTAGATGGATCTAAAGGTGTAAGTTTTGTGTGACGAAAATATGTGAATTTAGATGGAATTGCAACTAAATCTTAATTGTTTACATATAGATCTAATGTACTTAATATTTTGGATTTACTGTGAATTCAAAAGAAACTTGAAATTCTATTGGATTTAAATCTGTTCCATAAATTAATTAGTATCTAGATGACTAGATTTTTCGGAAATGAAGGGTCTAAAACTATGAAAGTCATAGAACAAGGGGTTAAAAACAAGGAAAGAAAATGAACAGGGGATCAAAAACATGAAAGACGTAGAAAAAGGGGTCTAAATCTATAAAAAACGCAGGACAAGACAAGGGATCTAAAACTATGGAAATCGTAGGACAAGAGGTTTAAAGCTTTGTGTGTAAGATAAAATTTCAAGCCCCTTGCAATTATTGACCTTTAAAACATCTTGGAAAATTGTATAAACGAGTATAAACCAATTCATCAACTGCCCTGTGAATGACCTCAAATGACTTTCTATGTTATACTGTACTGGGAAATCTCATCGTGAAAAGAAATCTAACGCAACATTGATTTATTAAAATTTCGACTACTGTTCATCTTTCACACGCAACGGAAAATTTTCCCTCGCGATTTAAATCACTGTCTACAGAAATAAGTCAAAAGAAATTCTTTAAATAATCATAGAAAACAAATGGATGTGTACAACTTTGTATTTTGAAAATAGAGGAAAATAGATTGGTAAAAAAAACTTTTTGTTTTTTTCACATTTTAAGACAAATTCTGTGAGAAATAAACAACTTGTTGATAAACGTGGCATTAAGTGATATATCAAGTTGTTATCAACAATAAGTTTTTTTCACTTCTTGTTGTGTAGAAATCCTTTCTATTGGAATGTTACTTAATCTTGAAGTTTAAATAAACAATCATTACATAAATATGGGAATTATGACTTTTTGATACGTGATAAAGACATGATAATAAATCTATTTAGATTAACATGTTAAAAAATACATTTTTAACCAAAATAACAACTTTTGTGTCTGTTACCTTGCGTCAATTTATTTTTGGAATTAGAATTATTATAATAAGGCAGTGATTTTCGTAATGTTATGCTAGTTTGCGTCAATTTGATTTTGAAATTAGAGCGATACTTTGAATTTTGAATATTTTGTTTACTTTTTAGCGCATTTTCCTCTTGGGAAAAGGACGCTATTGTCCGCACTTTGTCCGTCTGTCCGTCTGTCCGTCTGTCTGTCTGTCTGTCTGTGGAGCTATCTCCTCCTCAGGTTTAAGCTTTTTTGATGCGGTTTTTGGCTTAAAATATGTGTAGTATATCTGGCTAGAGCTGGCGAAAAAATCAGCACGAATGGTCACTTCCTCTGCTGGAACCAGCGTAAAAAGTGCCAAAATTGCATTTCTTTATATGTGTTAGTGTGGTAAAATACACTAAAATGTTGACTTTTTCAAAAACTCAGCCTTCCTCGGTTCAAGTCCCACCGATGACAATTTTTTTTTTTTGCTTTTTTTGATACTTTTTTGATTTCTTATGACATATAATATTGAATCATGTCATAATTTTCCATTTTCACAATTTTTCCGAGTATTTCCGACGATTTTTGTTAAAATTTTCAATATTTTCATACAATTTTCAAAGATAATTACTCTTTTTTATATTTTTTTGATATTTTAGTTGTTTAGTTTTCTATTTTCATGGATTTTTCATAGTTTTTCCGGAAAATTTTGTGAAAATTATAAAAACTTACACTTATATAAAAAAATCATCAATATAAATAATCAAATTGTCACATAAAAACTTCGTAAAAATGAACATCAGTGGCGTAACTGGTAAAGCACACGACTGATACCGTGAAGGTCATAGGTTCGATCCTAGCCTCCGGCAAATTATTTTTTGCTTTTTTTTTACTTTTTTGATTTCTTATGACATTTAATATTTATTTATGTCATAGTTTTCCATTTTCACGAATTTTCCAAGTTTTCCGAGCATTTTTTTTAAAAAATTCTTAATATTTTCATATATTTCTCGGAAATAATATTATTTTTAAAATTTTTTTATATTTTAGCTATTAAATTTTCCATTTTCCTAGATTTTCAAATTAAACTTACATTTATATAAAAAATCTCATCAATATATATAATTAAATTGTCACTTGTTGTATACGTAAAAATTTGCAGAAATGGCTTAAGTGCTAGAGCGAGCTGCTCCTAATTTGAAGGTCATGGGTTCGATCCTAGACCGTAGCCGATTCTTTTTTTGCTTTTTTTTTTTTTTTTAAATTCTATGTCGCATAGGGATTTCAAACCCGGGATCCCGAAAACCGGGATCCCGGGGTCCGGACCGAATTTTCCAATACCGTAATCCCGGGATTGAAAAATTGTCAATCCCGGGTTTACGGTATTCATTCATTTTAAAAATTTTTCCTTAATTTAAAAAAAAAATCTAAAATTTTGAAGTCAAAAAATGTTTATTTTTCTATATTTTCGGCATATTTTCGTAAAAATTTATCAAAAAACATCTGAAATTACTAAAATTTTCTTTTAAAATGTAAATACCGACTACCGTCACTTCTTTTCGAAGTTTTTCGAAATTAAATGACCACAAATATCAAAATATGATGAAAAATATGTTGAAATCAAAATATTTATCCCTATTTTTCATTCTGGATCTTAATTCATCAAAATTAATTGCATTCTTCTATCATTTAATCAAGAAAGCGTATATAAACAAACTTTAATTAACAAATCATTTTGAAAATTAAAAATGGTGAAAAAAATTACAAACACATTTACTATTTAACTGACAAATTTCGAAGTGTCGGTAGTCGGGTAAATCGTTGATTTTAATTTAGGGGCGAGGTAATTTACTCAAAACATTTCTATTTAATTATGAATCTTTTTTGGAGAACAATTTTCAACTCAATTCTCAATGCTTGTCGAATATTAGTTAAAATTTTATAAATTTGTTGTTTTCATTTTTGAATTAGGTATTATTCAACTTTTTCAAACCACAATATCAGTGCACTGAAATCACTGCAGTGATAAAGTATTAAAAAACATATTTTTTATGAAAATTTAAAATATATTTTTCTTTAATTTTCAATTCTTTAATAAAAAAGTGCTATGTAGCTCAAAAGAAATTAGGAGATTTTAAATTCAGACAATAACAAGAAATTAAATTATTAAATTTTAAGCAAATATTTGATTGAGTAATTAGTTAGAACAATTTACATACACAAATTTAATGAGAATAACTTATTTTTTGCATTTTTGGACATCAAAAAAGTGGTTTTATGTCTGATTGTTGTTTAATTTCAATCCCGGGTTTAAACCCGGGATCCCGGGTTCACGATTTTTCAATACCGTAATCCCGGGATTGAAAAAACCGTCCGGGATTGAAATCCCTAATGTCGCATAATATTTTTTACCGTTTTTTTTTGCTGTCAATTTTAAATTTTCGGTAAATAAAGAATGGTTATAGTTAAGTATTTGGCTTTGTACTTTTGGGGTTTTAATTCTTTGTTTATTTACTGATCGCGGGAAAATGCGCTTTCGTCGGTCACGAGTGACCACGTTGATACTAGTTTATTATTTATTTGCTTCTTGATGTTTTTAGTCTGACTGTTACTTAATGATGTCAATGGACAACAATTAACATCTCCACCTGTTGCTGTGTATACTGAACAAATTCGGAATAACTTTATCGCATATATTAGCTTTTAGTGCAAATAACAAAAAATTGGGACTTATTGTTTTCACATACTATTTATAATTATCTCTTGTGTATCAAGTTTTCAAGCAAAAGAAGTGAAATTTATGACATTTTGTCTTTATTGTTAATTTGGATCATATTTTTTTTTTTTTTGAGGTTAGAATAAAATTCAAAATGGCGACTTTTTTAGCAAACATGAAAAATATTGAAACTTAAAATTTGTGCTTTTTATCAGTTTTTAAGTTATTGAATAAGTTAAATGCTTGACTTTATACTCTAAACTATCAAAAGATCAAGAAAATACAATCCTAAATATCAACCTTTAACACTGAATATTAAGAAAAACAAAAACTTAATAATTTTTATTATTTTTTAAAACAATTCAACCGGCCAAAGTCCTATTTCATCAATCCACAAAAGATTAAGTCTCAATTAAGTGGGCGAATCCCAAAGAAATGAGCGAAACCATTCAAAGCTTAAGTCCACTCGTAATAGAACTTTATTTCTCTAACTTTAATTGAACTGACCTGATAATTTAGTGCGAGGCGTAAATCGTGACTGTTGATGACGTTAAATGCAGTTAAAAGTGTGATTGACACTTTATGCATTTTCGAGCCCACACTTGAAAGTTTTTAAATTTGATTAAGTCGTAGTAAGGATGCAAAAGGATGCTTCCTGTAGTTACATTTAGTCTAAGGAACTGAACTCTTGTAAATGAGTAAAAATAATGCGTTTTTATCCACAACCACTGAAATTTCAAATTTTTCCATATCTTATCTAACATTTGTTTTTACTTCTATAAGAATTACATACAGAATAAAGGTCTAAAGTTAATACTTATTCGTGGAATTGATCATCGATTAAAGTACATTACACAAGAGTTTCTAAAAGTTCAATGAAATTTTTTCCAGTCAGCATTTCTTGGGCTTAATGGATTATTGCACTGTGCCGTAAATCATTACCCCTTTTCTCATGCACATGGCCGTGCAAATGTTTTTTTGCGACTTCTCCAGCATTCATTCAACGTGATTTTTTCCGTGTGCTTAGCCATGCAAAGTATCAAAAAGTGTGTTGTCCAATTTGAAGGAAGAAAAAGAAAAAAGCAGAGATCGAAGCCGCCGACTTTTAAGCCGGCGGCGGCTGCAAAATCGGCTTACGTAAGCCGATTTCTAAGCCGGCTAAAGATTCGGCTTACGTAAGCCGATCTGTAAGCTCGGCTTAGAAAACGGCTTACGTAAGCCGATTTGTAAGCCGAGCTTAGAAATCGGCTTACGTAAGCCGATTTGTAAGCCGAGCTTAGAAATCGGCTTACGTAAGCCATTTTTTTAGCCGACGGCTAAGCCGATGCAAGTTCATACAAAATTTTTTGAAAAATATGTGTGAAAATCAATTGGGAAAATTTGCTATTCCGAGGAATTTTTCATCTCAAATAAGAAAATCAATGCGAAAAATGGCATTTCTGAGGGGGTTTTCATCCCAAATAAGAAAATCAACGCGAAAAATGGCTTTTCCGAGGGGTTTTTCATCTTAAATAAGAAAATAAACGCGAAAAACGGCTTTTCCGAGGGGTTTTTCATCTTAAATAAGAAAATCAATGCGAAAAATGGCTTTTCTGAGGGGTTTTTCATCCCAACTAAGAAAATAAACGCGAAAAATGGCTTTTCTGAGGTGTTTTTCATTAAATTTCAAATTTTTTCCTCAATTTTCTTATTTGAGATGAAAAACCCCTCGGAAAAGCCATTTTTCGCGTTGATTTTCTTATTTGGGATGAAAAACCCCTCGGAAAAGCCGTTTTTCGCGTTTATTTTCTTATTTGGGATGAAAAACCCCTCGGAAAAGCCATTTTTCACATTGATTTTCTTATTTGAGATGAAAAATTCCTCGGAATAGCAAATTTTCCCAATTGATTTTCACACATATTTTTCAAAAAATTTTGTATGAAATTGCATCGGCTTAGCCGTCGGCTAAAAAAATGGCTTACGTAAGCCGATTTCTAAGCTCGGCTTACAAATCGGCTTACGTAAGCCGTTTTCTAAGCCGAGCTTACAGATCGGCTTACGTAAGCCGAATCTTTAGCCGGCTTAGAATATCGGCTTACTAAGCCGATTTTTAGCCGCCGAGCTAAGCGACTTCGATCTCTGGAAAAAAGCAACAATTTTAATTAAAATTTTCTTTGTTCTATTGTGTTTATTCAGTCTGTACATTCAACTTCACATGCAGACTTTGTTTTTTTGTTGTAAAATTTTACAATCTCAACCATTTATACTGGACGTGTGTCTCGTAATAATGAAAAAAATATTGAATTATTAGTTCTGATGATGACAAACAAGGAGAAAATTAATTTATTTTCTTCCCGACCTTAAATAACTGCCAGTCTTCTTACTTCCTTATAAAATTGTGTACTTCTGTTGTGAACATACTGCGGAATTACGTATCATTCTCTTTTTCTTCTTCAAAATTATGCAAACGTCAATAATATGCGAATTTCAAATTAATTTCATTATAAATACATATTGCATACTTAGATTATGAAATGAATCCATATTGCCTCATTGGTAACATTGATCGGTTTTTTTATTTTAAATGTCACGAGAAAAATTGATTATGAAGCAATCTGGATTGAATGCCATTAAAAAAACACATAAGATTCTGTCTAAGCAGAACTGTTATGGATGATAATAATAGATTCATAATTTCTATGATTCAATATCGCAGTTGCATTGTGCAAAACATTCTGAATAATCCACAAAGAGAGAAACTAGAGGAAAGGCTTCGTACGATAAAAGAAAAAAATTTCCTCTTTCTATTTCAATCGTCACAGAAAGAAATAAAAAGAATTAAATGAGTCATTGACATGCTTAACGAAATGTATACAGTCATATAAACTTTATTCTACTTCCCATATGTGAAAAATCAGCAATGCTACGCGTGAATACTGAGCTAGTCATTAAAGATTTTTTTTTTATTGACTTTTTGGGATAGGTCAGTTTTTTTTATATATTTTGGCAGCGACGGAGATTAAGGAATTACTTGTTTTTGTGATTAACAATACACACGTGCGCCTAAGCGTTTTAGATTGTTAATTATCGAGGAACTCGAGCAAAAACTTAAGATTATTTTTACTACTCTTATCAGCATATTACTATAGAGTCGAAGATTGATCAGTTGAAAGTACGAACTTGTTTTGATAAAACTGCAGAGTGCTGCAGAGAAATCATTGTCAAGTTTTGATAAGGGAGCTAAATTTGATAAGATTCTTGTGACTCATTATTCAAATGGACTTTAATTCGAAGGTTTTAGGTTATAAAGAATTTTTGTTTGAAAGGAAATAGAGATTAAAGATTAAAATTATTCATTTGCAGACCTGCTTAATTTCTTGTTATAAGTGATTTTTTGTGATTCTTATTGTTTTATGTTTAAAATTTAAATGTTTGAATCAGTGGCGTAGCCAAAAGGTGTGATTTTTCGTTTTTTCACGAAAAAACCCAAGCAAATTAAAGAAATTTGCCATTGAGGCGGCTGAAAAATCTAGTTTGGATACGTCTATTATAATTTGTGAAAATACTTACCTAGAATATACGTACGCAAATTAAAATTATGTACGTAACGTAAGAGTTATACGTACGTAAAGAATAGTAACACTAGAAAACGTAACACAATACGTACGCAATATTTCACGTAAAACACGTAATAAAATACGTACGTAATAATTCTTAAACCAAAAAAGAAGCGTACGTAATATTAGGGGCCGTTCTTTTATTACGTAACATTTTTCAAAAAAGAACAATGGGATTCTCAGAAATTCTATTGTCCTTTCTTTGAACCCCCCCCCCCCCCGCATTACGTAATAAGTGAACGGCCCCTTACGTAACATAATAAAATACGTATTATTAAATACGTAAGAAAAAACGTACGTAATGCTTCTTAAAGTATAAAATAACGTACGTAAAATTACGTATCGTAATGAAATACGTACGTAAGAAATTATGCGCATAGACAAAACTGATTTTTGAAAATTCCACTTCAATTTATAATCCATTATGCATCATTAAAATAATACACAGCTTTTAACTTCCAAAATTCAGATTAGTTGATTAAAAATGCCACAATCAGTTCAATGTCCTTGGAATTGACATAAACTCAAAAATAATCACTAATTGAAATTTTGCGAACAAGGAAGTAAATTTGAGGTCAAATTTTGAATAAAACTGGACAAATTCCATTCATTCTATTGTATTATCAACCATAACAACCACTGTTATTGAAACTACATTGTTCATGATAGGCAATTAGAAGAGTTCATTTACACGATATTTGTAGCTACACTTTTTCATTATTTATCAATGCATTTTCCATTTATTTACCATTGTAAATTTTATTTACACTGTAATCCAAGCCCATCTGCACGTTTGTTAGTTCCTCGAATAAAATGACGCTTTTAGAGTGAGATGCAGTTATGTGCAACATGAAATATCATTTTATGCTACAATTTACCATTTTTTTTTTTGCAATCGAGATGGAAGTACAATCACCTATCGATGACTGTCCTTGACCATTATTACGAATGAACGGGCTTATCAATACATTTCAATTACGTGGGTGAATCGCTTTTATAGTGGATATTCTATAAAGCACAAATTAAACAAAATCATCCATAAAAGCATTACTGTATCTTTATAAAAAAAAACATACAGTGTATGTGCCTTGTATGAAGTGTTGTGAGGAACAAAAAATAAATTTATATTTATTTGCAAAACAAATAAAAAGAGATGTGATGAATACCGTTTACTTATTTGGATATCACACGCTTGTTGTCATTTTGAAATTTATTATAAATAAAATAATTCAAATATACTGGATTAAATTGAAAGCGAGAAAAAATCATTTCAACATATTGATGATGAGTTCATCGACACTTTTTTCACATTCACAGTTCAATGAAAATGCGGAAAATCTGGGAAAATCTTTTTTGCATAATGTATGATTGTAATGTGTACTAACAGGATATAAATTGAATTTTTTGATGTAATTTATGTTGATTATGCTTGATTGTGAATTTTTGAATCATATTTTATGCTTTTAAATAGATTTATACATGTAAAGCATATCCTTAGAGGAAATGTATGATTTGTGAATTAAATCGGCACGTTTTTATTCCCCATTCTGGCCCTTTCTCGTCATACTTACACAAATAGCCTTAATTCTTTAAAAAATTATTCACTTTATTGCATTTTAAACACAGTAATTATATTGATGCTGTCCAAAAAAATTATAAAAGTAATTCCTTTTTAATCAGCCTTAATTTGTATATAAATGCGATCTACAAATTGCATACAGCAATAAAAAGGAATAATAAATTTATATTTTTTGACAGAAGACAATTATTTATTGCCCGTTAAAAGCTCAGCGCATATGAACGTAGTTTTGTTTATAAATTTTCTTCATCGCTGACCTTACACAAAGTTTTTTGCATTATGTCTTGGTTCGCATTGCGGCACTTTTCAATTTCTTAGCAAAAACTTTCTGTTGCTTTGCTGTTTTTGAGACTTTTCCCTTCTTTACTTTATCTTTCGTCGTGTCATCAACCTTAGATCCAAAGAATTTTTGCTTCTTATCAGTTTTTTCACGTTTGAATTCACGATTATCTTTATCCATTTTACCACCACGTCTAAATAATTCCTTCTTTGAACCTTCCGAATCAGTGAATTTGTTAAATTTAGCTTTTTGTGAGTCTTTGATTTTTTTGACAATTGGATTATTGATGTTTGGACGGCCTTTAAGCAATTTGTCATTTAATTTGTGTGATTTTTTGACTTTTTGCCGAACAATTTTGCCGGTTTTTGGATCTTTCTTGAATAACTTCTTTCGTTCCTGCTTTTCCTTTGACTCACTTCTGGATACTCTTAGTTTTCTGTTTTGGAACATTGTGTCATTAAGCTTTAATGCATTGATTAGGCTAACACCTTTTTTATAGCAGACAAATGCGATACCTTTTTTGGGTAACTTTCGTACATACTCAATTTCACCAATTTGAGAGAAATATTCATGAACATCAGCTTCTGATGCATCAAATGGTAAGTTTCCAACAAATATTGTTCCTTTATTTGTAAATGACTGCTTATTATTAGCCATATTAACTCTTAGATGATTTTCAATAAGTTTATAGCCATTAAGTTCCACTGACTTTAATGCATCTTCTTCATTCTCAAATACAACATAAGCATTAAAACTTTTGCAGTATTTCTTGACCTTCTTTGAGAATATGACACTTCCGTTTTCTGTCCTTAATCTTATACTCTTAATTGGTCCATATTGTGCAAATAAATCTTTGATTCTTGATTTAGTGACATTTGGATCATTTGGAACATTTCCACAAAAGACTGTTTTTGACTCATCTTCCTTGTCATAAACTAGCTTCTTCTCTTCTTGGTCCTCTGATTTTGATACTTTTGGACCTTTTGCAACTTCCTCCTCGTCACTATCTGACTTATCTTCGGTCTCATCTATTGATTTGATTATTTTATCATTAGATTCCATTAATTCATCTTCAACCTGCTCATCCTCTGAACTTTCATTCAGTTCCTGTGCTGTATCTTTTGGCACAATCTCTTGTGGAACTTTTTTGGCCTTTTTATTCTTAGTTTTATCCTATAAATGTGAAATTCATGTTATTTAAGTGTAATTTATGCAGTTTTAATGATCAGTTACCTTAACTTTCTTTGCCATTGCTTATAAATTGATTAATTTATTAAAAATTATAATTTCAATATTTTTTCAAGCAAAAAAATGTAAACAAAACGCACATGTTTGAGGGGATAACGACTTTTCATTTGAATTTAAATTTTCATTTTGGCCGTTAAATTGTGATTAATAATTAGACAGTTATAGCTGATTTGATTAACATTTCTAATTTCTCATACTTGTAGATGCTATTATATTGTTTTCGTTTATTATTTTGGCATACTTTGATAACGACAAAAGCAGTTTCTAATGTACAATTCAAGTATTTAGATTCCGTCTATAAAATGTTTGTTTGTATTTGTGACTTTAATGTCATTGTATTTGTATATTGTGAATAATTTCCGTTAAAAACACACAAAAATTCAGCTTTTTATTAAATTAACATATTTAACAGCATTAAACAGGCATAATGGAGGAGAAACATTCACCAACAGCAGAATTCTTACAATCTTGGAATGATTACATGTCGGATACACCAATAACAGAAGCAGAATTAAGAAAACCAACTGAAAATTTCTTCCGAAATTGTTTAATCCAAATATTAAATCAATTACATGTTGATACATCTAGTTTTGATAGCTTCAAGTTAATGTCAACAGTCAATTACTTCCTTCCAGCATGTCAAAAGAAAATGGATCTGAATTATTGCAATTTAATTAATCCAAGTAAGTTCCAAAATATATTTATGTTAACATCCAGTAACTAAGTTGTTCCTACCTAATTTCAGCATTCAAAGTTGTTTTTATTACTCTTAGATATCTCCTTAACTATACATTCTTTGTAAACATGATGTATACCAATAATATTGTTGAGTGTGCCAAAAAAGTTGAAGAACGTGACAATTTACGTACAATTAAGAATCAAATGAGAAAGGTATGATACTAATTACGAAAAGACAATAAGCACTGACACTAGACTTTCCACAAAAAATATCGCTATTGAATATGTTAAAGCTAATTTTCCTTCATTAGCACATTAGATCTAAACAGTGTTACGCGTGTCCTAATGATGGTCGCAGCGTATGGAGACCATGATTAATTGCTTTTAAGTGCCGTGATGCAGCTATCGATTAGGAAGTTTTAAGAGATTCATAAAAAAACAGTTAAAGTCATTTGTGTCGTACTTTATTTGCATAATCTAATTTTATTATTAACTGAAATTCATTAATGCTTTAATCCAATTGTAATAAATTATTATTATTATTATTAAAGGATATAGAGCAAGCTAAAATTGAGGAAGAGAATTGTGTTAAGCAATATAGAGAATTAGAAAAAAGAATTCCTCAACAAAATTACACAATTGCGACATTACAAGAAAAAGAAGAACGTCTTAAGCAAGAGATCCAAAAAGTCGAGCAGGATATTGAAAAGACTGACATGATGCTGTTGGAATCAAATTCAAGAAAATCAGCTCTCAACGATAATATTGTGAGTGATCAAGAAGCTGTGTCAATTTATGCAGTTAAAGAATCTGTGGAACGACAACTTTGCGAACAAGAAGACATTATTTTAGCGGGGAGACAAAAGCTTAAAGAAAATGCATGCACAGTTGAAAGACTTAGGTCCATAACTAATAAAATGGAAAGTATTCTTACCGAATTTGTCTTTGATACCAACGATGTTAAAGTTATGAGGAAGAATATGCTGAATTCTGAAGGAGTTTTAAAAAATCTAAAAGCTAATATTTTACAAATCACTGCTGAAATTGAGTCACTTACGCAAAACATCAATATTAAGCACGCTAACATTGTCAAAGCTAATAAAAAGAAGGAGGAAATTGAAGGAAGTATTGGGTCCAAAGATAAAGATAACTTGCAAATTCTTAAACAACAAGCAAGGAATTTACGTAAATTAGCCATAAAGGAAGAAGAATTATTGGAGAAAAAGCAGAGAATTATAGACGAGCTCGACCTCATTTATAAGATCTCATCAAATCTCATTAAACAAATGTCCATTTCCTATTATGATTATTAAAATTATTTTTTTATCTTTTTATTATAAATATTTTTTTTTTTCTCTTCAGTTTTTATTATAAAGCATTTTGCGCGTCATGTTATTATGTATTTATCGAGGTTTTAATCACTATTAGATTTATGTCATATTAATAAATTTATTTTTTTTTCATCTTATATCTTACAAAAAGTTACAATTTGAAAAGCACCTTTTAATTGGAGATTTATTTTACAAATTGGTAGATTCTTAAAGATTCCTTTTGACACAATTACAGGATGTGATAATAAAAGAGATTCTCATTTAATTTTTATATAAGTTTGTCATATGAATATTGAGTGCTGGATATGACTTATAAAGTAATTAATTAAATATATTCAGAGAGTTTATTTAAATTGAGGAACCAAGTTTGTTGCATGATCCATAAAATATTAGACTTAACAAAAAATGACAACAGTACGAAAAATTTGAGATTTTGTTTAGTAAACTTTAACATAACAAAAAAATGTATGCTTACATAAATATAGACAGAACGAGCATTAGAGTAGTTTGTTTTACTATAAAAAGTAGTTACGTAAAGGAGAAATTGATATTTGATCGAAAAAAAAAACGGAAGAAGAAAATATTAACATTTCATTGTGGATTATTAAAATTTTCATTTTGTAACGTTATATTTGTAACATCCTTAACAATCAATTCAGCAACTTGCCATGCAATTTCTTGTTGTACAGTATCTTCGGGTAAGTGTACGAATTTTCTCACAGCATTTTTAAGCTTATTTTGTGTACTATTCCATTTTGATTGATCAAAAATTGACTGTGGATTTTCAATATCAATTGAATCATTTTGTAATTGGAATGATCTTGATGTTGGAATAAAATTATTACTAGCTGGCATTTCAAAATCTCGCTCATATCTTCCATATGCATCAACACGTCCAAAGCTTAATTTTGATGTGGAATTTTGTCTGCGCCATAATAAATCTGGATCGACAAGTTGCCGTGAATCTATTTGCAGATCTGTTGAATTTCTATTGTTGCTTCGTTTATAATCAAGACCTGCAAGAAGCGTATTTTGTGCTGAAATACTTCGAGTCATTCCTAAAAAGAGTAAAATAATTGTTTAAGAATTTAAGAAATTGCATTATTGCTACGTACGAATGCCTTACGTAAAATTTACTTAAAGTTTTCTTACGTAAAAACGTACGTAATGCTTTACGTAAAAACGTACGTAATGCTTTACGTAAAAACGTACGTAACAAAGATTTACGTAAAAACGTACGTAACAAAGATTTTCGTAAAAACGTACGTAATGTCTTACGTAAAAACGTACGTAACAAAGGTTTACGTAAAAACGTACGTAATGCCTTACGTAAAAATATACGTAAGGCCTTACGTAATGCCTTAAAAACGTACGTAACAAAGGTTTACGTAAAAACGTACGTAATGTCTTACGTAAAATTTACTTAAAGTCTTACGTAAAAACGTACGTAATGTTTTGCGTAAAAACGTACGTAACAAAGGTTTACATAAGAACGTATTAACAAAGGTTTACATAAAAATATACGTAATGTTTTACGTGAAAACGTACGTAATGCCTTCCGTAAAAACGTACGTAACAGAGGTTTACGTAAAACGTACGTAATTTTTAACCGAAAAACTTTGATACGTAATTTCTTACGTTACTGTTTAGATATAAATACTGTACGTTTTTCAATACGCTCGAATTATTTAAGGCTCAACTCCAAATTTAACTACTTACTATGTTCAAATGATTCTGAATTAGTTCGACGATGCTTTCCTTTTGGTGGAAATTTCAATGAATAGCTCGAATTCCTTCTGATAATTCCACTTGAATTGTGCATATTCTTATCATTAACATCAACTTTACTCATCACTTCTGATAAATGTTTGAAGAATAATTGAGATTTCATGAATCGTTTAAAGCAGTTCCGTTCCAAAAATATTTCAACAATTTTAATTGGTGTATCGAAGCACGTTGGCATTGATGACGAACAAATTTGTTCCTCAACTTTGACACGAATTTTATTGGAAAAATTTAATGGTGTTGTGGCCTGAAGAGAGAACCATTTTTCGTATATCACAAGAGCATCCGTTCTTATTTGATTATCATTTGACTCATCATTTTGATCTAATTGTTTACGAAAATTTGTTGCTGACAACCAAAATTCCAAGTACGGTAATTTACAAGGTTCGCGATCTTGTTCCAAAAATTCCATAAAATAAAACAGTGCTGATTCACTGCATAAAATTTCTTCAAAACACAAATTATCACTTGTTAGTATGTCAATAGTATATTTACTGTAGAATTGACTGTCTAGAAATTCACTTAAATATTCCTTTTCCATTACTTCAAAAATATGCTTTTGTGCTTCATCAAATGCTTGCCACAAATTATTCAAATCAATTTCAGTATCCGAGTCATTTCCACAGAGAGCTAGAGATAATTTTGATAAAATTATTGCCGGTAATTCGACTAAATATGTAGAGTCTGTCACTAAGTACTTTCGATAAATTCTCAATGCATCTTCAAGAATTAAAGGCTTGAATTTCCTCGACTCGTCATTTTCTCCATTTTTTGTAATACTATTGTTATTATTATTAGTTTCGATTAAATCACAATCATCCTTCTTACGATTTTTCTCACAAATCTTTGACTTTTCATCGTCAGTAAGTGATTGTGTCATTCGTTCAACAATTTCTGGCGTTCGTGAGTGATCAACTTCGTCTTCAATATTCGAATGAGTTTCTTCTGTTTCATCAAAATTACTAATGCTTGTTGTCGTCGATATTGAATCATAATCTCTAAATGTATCACATCCAGTGTCTAATGATTTCCTACGTACTTCCTTTTTTGTATTATCATAATTACTGATACGTGATTCAGCACGATCTGTATAAACACTTGATGTTGTATCACCGACTGCTTTAAATGTCTCAACATCAAGCCAGAATTTCACTAAAGGCAGTCCATTTTTTGATTCGAGGTATTGTACATAGAACGATAAAATTGCTTTATCGTTTAAAATGTCCAGAAGATTTCTGTGCAATTTCTTAGTGCTATTTTGCGAGTTAGCGCAATCTAAAAAAAAGGAAAAAAGGTGAGAAATAAGCAAGTATGAAAATGTAAATAAACAGAAAGAGTGTGAGAAGGTTTATGGCCTTGAAGAATGAAGATGTAAAACAAAACACAGAAATAATGCCATCGCGACACATTCCACTTGTATGATTCTATCAAACTGTATATATTCTGTCATATAAAGAGTTGTCCAATTGAATGATCTCATTATACTCTCTTTAATCGATAGTTACGCATAATTGAAATCATTTAAATTTTGAATGATTATTTACCAATATTTTCAAAATAAATCTTTTCTGCATCATCTAAGCTACAGATGTCATGAATCTTCTCGTCATCAAATGATTTCTTTTTGTTGTCTGAAAATATATTTAGCACATTTGAATAATTTAAGGAATTTTATTAAAAACTAGTTTTTGTTTATAAATATTTCAATTACCATTTTTAAGGAATTTCAACATTTTTATGCTTCACTTTCTATTTACATGATTTCAAGTGGTCCTTATTTAATTATTTACGGTGATTTTTGCTAGAATAATGCTGAGATTCTTGATAAATTCATTAAATTTATTTAAAAACAAAATTTTAAAATTTCTCTTTGATTTGTTCACAAATTACGACACGCAAAAAAATCGTTGAGAAAAATTTCAAATTTTTAAAATACGTTGCACAACTCAAGTTTTGGCGAATTTTTATATGGACTAAAATCACTCATATGTTAAATGTGCTAAATATATACTTTTCAAACATTTTTGGTAACTTTTGAGTAAGAATTTGATCATTTAAATACCTTTGTTTGAGAAATTTTTCAAATTTTCCAGTACTTTTTCCGTTCGTATGAAGTCGTCTGCTGTCTCAAATCGTTTTGTTACTCAAATTTACCTCTTTCATGATGATACTTAACTCACTTAATTGCTTATTTAAAGTTTTTTTGTTGTTTGTGACTTGTTTATCGGTGAAACTTTTGTTTGATGACTTGCTGAAGAACGACAAAATGCTACCTTTTGCTTGCATATAGACACCTGTATTTCCAAATTTGATCTGTATCTTGAAATTAAATGCTGATTTTGTAGAATTTTATGTATTGTCACTGTTACCAATTGTATTAATTTTATTTCTTGTCTTATCATAGTTCTCATCATCGATGTAATCACCCTCAATGTACAATTCTTCTACAAAATCCTGAAAATTTTCGAAATTTTATGTAAATTTATTTTTTAAAGCAATTCATTGACATTTTACCTCTTTTAACTCATTAAATCCATTTATATCCTTGTAATCTTAAAAGAATATTGAGTTGGTCGGAATGTAGTTCCTCGATTTCCATTTTAATTCAAATGTCAAGCACAAGAAACTCAAAAAGATATTTTCTTTAAAAATTTTCTATACAAAAACTTGTTTTTGAGTAGATTTTTGGCTTCTAGTTTCAACTTTGCGGAAGTAACTGGAACAAAGGATACTTAAAATAATAGCTCTTGAAATTCCCCATCAAACGAGACTAAATTTGTTAAGATTGGTGCTATGGTTGGCTCACAATAACAAAAAAGGTGAAATTTTCCGTTATTTTTTTTTTTTTTTTTCAAATCAAAGCAAACCGGTATATAAAGAAAAAAACATGAGAAAAATTTCTCATTCTGTTGTGAGAAGTTGAAGAGATAAGACGTGTTTTTTTTTTGCTCCCGAAAAATAATTCATCAAAGAAAAATTCATCATCAACAATAACAAACCAAACATTTTTTTGATCAAGACAGGATGGAGAACAAAGATTCAGAATCAAGTGGAAGCTCTGCTAGTTCGCTGCCACAGCTGAGTTTTACACCATCAAGATCATTCTTCGCTAAGAAATTGAAGAAAATTAAAAAGATGGGGAATGACTTGATGTGCTTATCAATCGAAGCCGCATCATATTTTTGGAGTCGGAAGGGGCAAGCAGATACCCCGAGTGCCCAATGGTATATTGATACCCCATATTATCCCGATGATGTTCGGGATTATCAAGATATGTTGAAAATTGTCAATAACATGATAGATAATGCAATCCCGATCATCATCGATGATGTTGTAATTCCCATTGAGCTTTCTTTTTCAACGGAAAGCTTAATGACTTCAGTTTGCGCAGTAAACGATCTTGAGTCTGATTCTGCATCTTTAAAATTTTGTCTTGATCTTGAATAATTGCATCGTGCCAAGGATTGACATTTCGTAACAATATTCCAAATTAAGCCGTAGATAGAGTTAAGATTAACATTTCGACTTTCATTATTCCAAATTAAGCCGTAGATAGAGTTAAGATGGACTTTTTCGATTTACAATGGACAAAATTAGAAGTAGTTAAAGCTAAGTATTCAGCTGATAATTTATTTTCTTTTTTTTTGATTTAGGCTTGTATATATCCAAATTTTTTGTATTCATGTGTATTTTTGGCATCCAGGACAAAATCTATGAGTAATCTTTCGGCCATCTTTCAAAATTTTTTGTGTATATGAGTTTAGAAGGATGTAATGCTAATATGCAGTTTTGTGTATATAGTGTGTTACATCCAAGTGCCTATCCTCACCTTCCCGTGGTTAAACTCGTTAGCTGAGAAATCAGTGACTAACGAGGAAGGCTATTGAGTATTTATCGTTTTACTAGTGACTATCCATGAAAAGCTTTTAGCGCATTTTTCTCTTTGTTAGTATGCTTAAGGGATCTATTGGCCATGAATTCTCACTAGATCTCACTTTATGGTCTTGACTGCTTACTGGATCTCATTTAATGGTTATGGCTGCTCACTGGATCTAATTTATTGACCATGACTGCTTACTGGATCTCATTTAATGGTAATGGCTGCCAAGGGTGTAGCCAAAAATTTTTTGAGGGGGGGGGGTTTGAATTTTTTTTGTATGGAACGAAAAAATCAGGGGGGTTTGGCATTTTTTTCTCAAAAATCCCTAGCAAATTGAAGAAATTTTTCAAAAAGAGGGGGGGTTAAAACCTCCAAACCCCACCCCCCCCCCCCCTCCCTGGCTACGCCCCTGATGGCTGCTCACTGGATCTCATTTATTGGTCTTAAATGCTTACTGGATCTCACTTTATAGCCATTAATGCTTCCTGGATCTCATTTTATTGGCTGTATATGCTTACTGGATCTCATTTTATAGACATGACTGCTTACTAGAACTTCATTTTATGGCCATGAATGCTTACTGGATCTTATTAATTGCCCAAGAATGGTTACTGGATCTCATTTATTGGCCATGAATGCTTAGTGGATCTCATTTCATAGCGATGAATGCTTACTGGATCTCGTTTTTTGGCCATGAATGCTTACTGGATTTAATTTTATGACCATGAATAATTACTGTACTCACTTTATGGCCATGAATGCATTCATTTTATAATCATGAATGGTTACTGGATCTCGTTTTTTTGGCCATGAATGCTTGCTGTATCTCACTTTATGATCATGAATGCTTCCTGGATCTCACTTTATGGCCATGAATGGTTGCTGGATCTCAATGTATAGTCATAAATGGTTGCTGGATCTCACTTTATGGACATGAATGGTTATTGGATCTCATTTTTTGGCCATGAATGCTTACTGGATCTCACTTTATGTACATGAATGGTTACTGGATCTCACTTTAAGGCCATGAATGGTTGCTGGATCTCATTTTTTGGCCATGAATGGTTGCTGGATCTCACTTTATTGTCATGAATGCTTACTGGATCTCATTTTATGGCCATGAATGGTTACTGGATCTCATTTTTTGGCCATGAATTGTTACTGGATCTCATTTTATGGCCATGAATGGTTACAGGATCTCATTTTATGGACATGAACACTTACTGGATCTCACTTTATGGCCATAAATGGTTACTGGATCTCACTTTATGGCCATAAATGTTTACTGGATCTTACTTTATGGACATGAATGCTTCGAATGGAACGAAGCAAAGCTAGTAAAGGTGTGAAAATTTTCCTTAGTCGTTCCTAATGTATAGATTCATAAGATAATGCATTATCTTATTATAATGATGAGGTAAACAAAGGAAACAAAATGAATTGATTTCAATTTAATTTATTGAATAATTAGGTGCAGATGGTGTAATGACGAATCAAGTAAAACGAAATTGGCAATACTTAAATTTCAGTTCATAAAAATATATACTGTAACTCAATATTTATATATGTCTTCATACAACTGAGCATCGACCAAACGCCGACCATAGCTCAGTTGAGTTGTTCAGTTTTTTGTACTGAAAATTTGATAGTGTTAGTGAATTTTTTCAAAAATTTGAAAAAAATAACGGTCACTTTTCTCATATGAAGACATATATCAGACTACCGACATTTCAAATATATCCGTTAAAACCGAAATTCAAAATTTTTCAAAAAAATTCCAGTCGTTAAAATTTTTTATTAGTTTTCTTAATGTGCCTCAAATCAAACTAGAAACCATCCAGTTTAGCTTATTAACACTTTATTTAGTATTAATAATCATTTTCTATCTGTTCAAATGGATTAAAGTATAATTTTTGATTAAATTAAAATTTTGTAAACAATAACAAAATTTTTGTGAATCAAAATTTTTTGAAATATATTCTCTAATTTCTCTTTAACTATTAACTTATATAATGTGTAATGCAAAGAGAATCATTAAATAATCATCAAAGTTTTGTTTAAAGTATAAAACTTTAAGCTAAATTCACATTCAAGAGTCAAATTTTGATTATTAAAATTTCTTTTGTTTTGGAATTTCGAAGAATTCGAATCAAATATCGAAGAAATCGAACTTAATGTCGAAGAAATTCGAAATGAAATGTCGGTAGTCTGACATATATAAATATTGCTGTAACTTATCGGTTCTTATCAACAAGTGGCGTGGAAGTTTGTGGTTTTCTACCTAAATCGTGTTTTTTATGAATTTTTATGGGAGTGATTCTTTTAAATATTATTTACACATGATACTCAAAGATTCTCTGAAAGGAACAAAGTGTATTTTTGATACTCAACTTCCCTCAGAGAACAAAATTAAATCTCTCAAAAGCCTTTACCTAATATAAATAAACTCTCGTCTTAAATCTCATATTCAGTCTTGCTGTACCGCTCATCATGCATGGAAGTAAAATAATAATTTTATTGACAATCATTTCGGCATCATTTGACCTCACGAAGGCTATATGTAAGGCATTATCTTCAATAAATAATTAAATGACAAATTTTATTTGTTTATTAATATTAATTAGCATGTACGGTTGAAAAATCAGGAATAACTGGAGAATGTAAGTTCATTACTGATTGTCCTGAAGTGTTAATGGCATATCAAAAGTTAAAGGAACGTCCAACAATTTGTGATAGTAAAACAAGGACAATTTGTTGTCCAATGAAATTACTTAGAACAACGACGACTACCGTAAAACCAACAACAACACAAGCACCGCCGTCTCGTATCAGTGTCAAAAGTATAAACAAAAATAATGTTTCGGTATTTCCCAAAATAATAATGATATATTAAATGTTTTTTGCGCTGCAGAGTGTCGTGAATATGGTCAATTGATTTATGAAAAGATATTAGTTAATAATCCAGTTCTGAATGAACCGCCAATAGAAAAAGTTGTATCTAAATGCAATCATGAGGTTGTTCAACTTATTGTTGGTAAGCAAATCAGTCACCCGGAATTTAATCCCTATTTAAGGAAATTAAATTTATTTTAAAGGTGGAACTGAAGCAAAAGATCGAGAATTTCCACATATGGCATTAATTGGATTTGGAGAGGGCAAGTCTGAAGGTAATATTCTGGGATACATATGACAACTTTAAATCTTTAAACTTTTTTATCCTTAGATTATCAATGTGGAGGATCGTTAATCTCAGAACAATGGATTCTTTCAGTAAGTATAGCATTTAAACCAGGGACGTAGCCAGGGGGGTTTTAGTTGTTTTAACCCCCCTTTTTATTGGTTGGGTTTTTTAAAGAAGACCCCCCTCCCCTCAAAAAATTTCTGGCTCCGCCCCTGATTTAAACACATGGAAACACATTTTTAAAATCATTAATATCTTATTATGAAACAGGCAGCGCATTGTCTCAACGCAGCTGGATCGCCAGCAAATTTTGCAAAACTTGGATACATCATAAGAAATATCGAGACACCAAATTCATACACGTATCGAATAATTGAAAGAATTCCACATCCTAGTTATGACTCAAGATTCGCAGACGATGACATTGCCCTTTTTAAGTTAGAAAAACCTGCTGTATTGAACTCATATGTCATTCCCATTTGCTTACCGGACAAGGAAGTTCTTACAACAAAGAATGCAATTGCTACTGGATATGGAAAGACAGGTTTTATTGATGACGTTAGTGATGTCCTCATGAAAGTTGTTATTGAATATTTTAATCGTGACACGTGTGATGCAGCTTTTGAAGGAACTGGAAGATTCTCAAATAGAGCCATTAACTGGGATAAAACAGTTTGTGCTGGGTCAACTAATAAGTCAGGGGATACATGCAATGTAAGTTCAGACATGATATGAATTCGGAATCAATTTCAGAAATAACACTTTTTTATTTTCTTCCTTTACATTTTACAGGGAGATTCTGGAGGTAAGAAGAGCTGCTTAAAAATTAAAAGTTATTTACCGAAAATTATTTTCAGGACCTCTTCAAATTTACAACAATGACATTTATTGTATGTATACAGTAATTGGAATTACATCTTTTGGATATGCATATTGTGGACTGCCGGGCGTGCCTGCCATTTACACAAAAGTTTATTACTATTTAGATTGGATTGAGAAAATTGTGTGGCCAAATGAATCTGTGTAGTCATAGCTTTTAATTATTAAATCAATCCTGAATAAATTTTTTGACACTTAAAGCTGACAACGTGATCTATCTGAAGCAACATTGAAAAGCAAAATGATTTTTTGTGATTTTAAAATTGAATTAACAAAAGACAAATATGTGCAGTTCCAAGAGCTTGTTGTTAAAGCTAGAATGCTTACTTTTGGAAGTGTAATATTTAAATTCTTATAAGCAGCAAGTCGATCGACTCTTAAATTTGAAAGTGATGTCAACGGACTAAATGCTTTAGCTGGGACTGATGGGAATCTTGTCATGTTGTACATTTGTAAGTATCTTAAATTGGTTAATTTCAAAAATGCTTTCTTTGTTGGCCTTGGCATTTTATTGTTGATGACACTAAGATCTGTGAGATTCGTCATATCACGAATGCATAAAAAATTTGAAAGCAAATTATTATCGGCATAAAGTCTTTTAACTGTTAAATTTGTAGGATTGGTACAAATGATCTTGCGGATCAAATTGTTTTCAATATGGATGGTTGATTCTCCACTTGATATCGTAAAATTTCTTAAAATATTGTTACTAACATCCACGTAACTTGCTCCATAAGACTGAACAGCAACTAATTGATTATTTTTTGCATAAAAGCTTGCAAGAATAGTTTGAGTTTGAAAAAGATCAGGTGGAAGGCTTATTATTTGATTTCCATTGAAGAAAACTGCACATAGCCATGGATTATTAACAAACTGCTGCGAATCAATTGTTGTTAGGAGATTGCTTTCGACACTAAAGTACATAAGTTTAGGAAGTGTTGATAGAATTAATGGATGAAGAGATGTAAGCTTATTGCTAGTCAAATACAAATTTTGTAAGTTCTTCAATCCTTGAAAAGCCATAATGTCAATCGATGAAAGCTGCTGACGATTGATTTGAAGATTTTGCAGCTTTACACATTCAATAAATGTTCCATTATTTAAAGTAGTTAAAGGTCCATCCTGTATCAATAAATTTGTCAATTGCACAGCATTTTTGAAAACATTTGGAGTTATATCCTGTAAGCTTGTATTTGATATTGAAATCCATGTAAGTTCGGTATATTTTGTAAAAATTGTGTCAGGTATTTGCGGCATGTAGCTATTAGAAATTATAATAAATGTAATAGAAGATACATTTTCCCTGTCCGTTACAAAAGGATCTGATGCAGAAATACTTTGTCCATTTATTGAACAGATGCCACTTTGTGAATCGCAATTGTAGACTGCATTACTTGATTTTAAAATCAAAAAAAGCACGAATAAACTTGTTCTTATCATTTTCAAAGCAAAACTTGAAAAGTTATAAATTTTTGGCATTTAAAGACTTTTATACCTGTAATTTAAAGCTTTGTTAATGGTTCGCAAGTAATTGAATTTTAATGTCCAATTTTTTTATTTACTAATTTAATATATTTAATTTGGTAGCTTTGATTTACCAAACCAACGTGACATGTCTGCTAGATTTCAGTAGTTATTCTTCTGATATCGAAACTAGTTCAATGAAATTGAATAAAAATTTTTAAAGTTCATTAAGGAATTATTTTTTTTGGGGATGTAAATGGAAATATAAACTTGAAACTTAAGAATTCTAAAGAACTTTAAAATTTTACACACTTTAATATCTGTAAGAGAATAAAAGATTTTTCGCTGTTCTAATTATTGTTTTGAGTTAAATCAGAATATATTCAAAAGTTTTAGAATACATAACCTTAAAAAAATATTTTTGAAAAATTTGTTTCTTTTATTTTTTTTTTTTTTTTCCCAAAAAATTTGTGTATTTTATTTTGTTTCGCTAAATGAAAATTTACAAGAAATTTATTTATTAGCTCTTAAACTATTTTGTTTATCACTTTTTGGAGAGCAATTAAAAATAAAAAAATAATTCAAAATCATATAGTTCAAAAAAAATAGAATTAAATATTGAGTGAGAGTAAAGAAGAGAAAGACATAGGTAAGTACTTAATTAAGGAGCTAAGGCAAGGATATATGATTAAAGTAGTTTTTTTTTTTTTTTTTTGTTTTTGAGCCAGTAAAGAAGACGAAAAATAAAAGCTATTAGAATTGTAACTGTAATTAAAACGGAGTGTAACTGAAAATTTTAATAAGCTTCTTAACTTCACAAACTTTGAGCGTATGGATAAATGTATTATGTGAAGCAAGATGACGTGTGAAACCATTGTATAGTATAACGCCAAAGTAAAAAATACTATTTTGCGCAGAAGAGTTAAAAAAGGATGCTGGACGTAGTAAACTAGATTGACGTGTTTCCCTAATTCCAAATTCACGATTTGTTACAATGATTGTATCACTTCTTAATAATCCAGCTTTAACTTTGTAAATGTAAAGAATGCATTCATACTTTACTAAATTATGGAAACTTAAGAAGGAATCAGAATAAAGTAAATTTGATGTTGTCGAGGGAGGAAGGAATTCAATGTATTTAACAGCTTTATTTTGTAACACTTGAATTTGACGTTTGCCATCTGTATTCACGGAATGCCATATCGGTAGACCATAAATCATTCTTGAATGTATGAAAGCATAATAAAGCATAAATAGAACCGACTTATTAACATAATGTCTAACTTTTCTCAGCATTCCAACGTATGGAGCTATACTTTTCGCTACAATTGATGCATGTAATTTCCAATCAAGAAAACTGTCGAAGTGAATTCCAAGATACTTGTATTCAAATACGCGATTAATTTTGTGATTATTGAAGTCAATGAAATTAGTGTCTGAGATATTTGAATTTCTGTACGCAAAAATCATAAACTTTGATTTCGTTAGTGATAATTTAAAATTTAATGATAGAAGAAAATCTGAAATTAAGGGCAAGTCGGTTTTCATAGCAGTAAATAGATCATTGAAATTGCTTTCTGAATAGACAATGGCTGCATCGTCAGCATAGAGTCTTATGTCGCCATGAATTTTCAAATGGAGAAAGTCATTAATATAAATTAAAAATATCAAAGGTCCTAAGATCGACCCTTGAGCGCATCCACACTTAACATGTAAGCGGTTACTTTTAGTATTATTAACAGAAGTGAATTGTGAGCGATTAGTAAAGTAACTTATTAATAACTTGTGCGCATTTTCGACAATTCCATACGATATTAATTTACGACTTAGAATCTTAAAATCAACACAATCAAAAGCCTTCACAATATCTAAAAATAAAGCTGCTACTTTCTTTTTGTTGCAAGCCCTAATGATACTGAGTTTAAGAGATTTGCGGCAGCCGTCGTTGTGTTGGATTTTTGGAGGAAGCCATATTGCTTAGTGTTAATTAGTTTGTTAGTTGTTAAGTGATCTATAATTCTATCCTTTATGATTGTTTCGTAGACTTTTGAAAATGCAGGTAGAACACTAATTGGTCTATAGTTTCCAGGATCAGTTGGATCACCAGCTTTGTAAATGACTGTAACTTTGGCAATTTTGAGTGAATCTGGAAAGACATTATTGTTAATGGACTTGTTAATTAAGTTAGTGATGGATGGTGTTAAATCGTCGACATTATCTTTCAGGAATTTAATTGGTATGTCATCATATCCCATAGCTGTGTTGCTTTTTAATGACATAATTATCCTATGCACCTCATCTTCAGTAGCTAAATCAAAATTAGTTAGTTTATTGTTGATTGGAGGACGCTCAGTAAATTCAAAATTTCCAGTTGATGAAGCATTGCTGTTTACTGAAGTACCTACTTCAATAAAGAATTTATTGAATATGTTTGCCACTTCTTCGGTTGTAGAAATCACATTTCCAAATTCATCTTTTAAAGAAATTGTTTTAGTTGTTTTACGATTATTACCATTTTTGATTAATGAATTTGTTAATTCCCAAATTTTTTTCCCATCACCAATAGCATCCTTAAATTGATTGTTATAATAGAATCTTTTAGCTTTGCGCAAATCTTTAACCAATTTTAAATTTATCTCTTTAAATTTGTTTCTATAAATTTCAACATCAGGGCAAGCTATTTTAAGTCGGTAATATCTTTGCTTTTGCTTCCACAAATGAAGATGTGAAACTGTGAACCAAGGCTTAAAACGCGACTGATTATTCTTGATCTTTTGCATTTTTGTTTCCTTTCCAATGGCAGAAGAAAGTGCAAGGTGAAAATCATCAAAATTATCATGTTCAAGTGTCAATAACTTCTCAAGATGTAATTTGACATTTTTATAGTTAGTAAACTTTTTAAAGATATGATTTGTTTGAGATATTTTTATTTGTTTAATTAGTAATATTAAGGATTTATGATCAGATATGCTATTACTAGATAATAAAAATTTAAAGTTGTAATTGTCACTACTATTTAAGTTAGTATGTACATGATCTAAAATTGATGATGAATTGCCATCTGACCGAGTAGAAAATTCAGTGGCGATTTGATTAAAAGTTATAAAGTTATTTGCGCTTAACAAGTTACGGTACATATTACTAAAGGTGTTGTTCTGGAGAAGATCTATGTTGAAATCTCCAAGAATTACTAAATTGTTATAAGATAAGATTTCATCCATTAACTCTAAAAAGTCATTTTCAACTGAAAAAATTGATGTTGGAGGCCTATAAACTGCACAAATGTGCATATCAAAATCTAAGAACTTTAAAAGTAGAAACTGAACATCGTTGCAATTTCTTTTAATAATGTCATCACTAATACGAAGTGATTCCTTAAAGTAAATTGATACTCCACCACCTCTTCTGCCAGTTGGTCGAAAATAGTGGCATGAATTATAGCCAGTTAAATTATATTGTGACATAAGTATGTCTTCTGAGAAAAAAGTCTCACTCACGCAAATTATGTCTGGATTAATTCCTTCTGTATTTAGTTTCCATACGAATAGCTCAAATAAGGAAAATTTATTTATTAAGCTCCAAGCATTGACGCAACAAATCGAAAGGCCTTCTCTGAAATTACTTAATTTTATGTCTTTCTCATCAACGTACTCAATGTTACTCATTAATTAATTAATTAAATATTCTAAAAAGATTCAAAGAAAAAAGAGAAAAAAAATTGTATTAGAATAGAAAAGATGATAATGCAAGTTAATTATGAATGAAAAAAAGAGATAAATTTAGAACGAAACAGAATAATATAGACAAATGTACATAAATTATGATTTATCTTCCTTATTATTGCACTGCAGCTTTTTCTTGAGATCCAGTAATTCAGTTTCTGTTGTTATTTGCGACCAGTCAGCCTTCTCTTCACTTTTAAATCTCATGAATCCGTTGTGCAATTGAAAATTGAATATTAGAGCGTCCTCTTTTAATTTCACCAAGTTACGAAATACTTTCAAGTTGAACGGAGAAAGTCTGTTGCTAATTCTTATTACCGAGTTGGTGTGATTTTTCTTCTCTTTATCTTGCAGAAGTTGATGATAAGTGACTTTACCTAAAGCCTTTTTTGCTCGAAGAAAATTAGATTTTTGTGTTTTGTTTGTAAAGCCAATCACCATAAAATAATTTTCTTTTGCCATTGATCCCATTGATCTTTCCGGAGTGCTTGAACTGACAGGTTTTTCATTATTTGAAGAAAATTTATATTTGTATGCTATAGCCGATTCAGGACTCTCTGTAAGACGTAAAAGTTTAGCAGAAACTTTACTTACATCAGGAGATGAATCAAAACCAGACAGAAATATATCATTATCGACTTCCGATTGCTGGATTTTATTTGTTTTTCTCTCTAGAACTTCCAATCTTTTGTCATGGTCTGATATAGCTGCTGTATTTGTTGCTACCAATGCCTTAGTCTTAGCTGATTCCTCCTGATTGTCACAAATAGCTGTATTCATCGTCATAAGAGATGTAGCAATTGATACCAATAAAGTGCCAATATCTTTTGTTGTTGGATCAGAAATTGATTGAAATTCACTTATAGCACTCTGGATCGAGTCATTCAGTTCCAATTCAAAATCTGGACGCAATCTCTTGTTTGTAAGATTATCCATTGATACTGTCTTAACTTGTACACTGTTTAATTTTTAGTTAAATGATTTAATTCACAGTAATTTCCAAAAATTTGGGGTTACTTGTGGAAATTTTTTTTTTTCAAAGTATTTTAATTCAAATCTAGCGTAAATAACACTGAAATTTGTACGAACTTCACTATTTTTTAATTAACGATGATATCAAATGTCAATTTAATGTATTACACTCTTGAAAATTGTGATATTTAAACAGTTAAATGTTAAATTGCAAAAAAGTATGTGCGAACAAAAAAGCTCCCCAAAAAGCTCTCAATTAAATCCAATACTGCATTAGTTTACAACTTGTAAAGTCACTGAATCTTTAACCATTCTTAGTTTAAAGAATTTTTGTAAATTTATCTACTCTTGAAGACCACATCGATCGTCATATTCACCATTTTGTATGAAGATTATATTTTGAGATTTCAATATGCTATTTATATGGGATACATAACTGCAGTTCCATGTCTTCGTTGACGAAGCAATAAGATACAGATTTGGAAACGTAGTATTTAAATTTTTATACGAAACCAGACTATCCACTCTCAAACTTGCAAGAGACTTTAATGGAGTAAAGATTTTGGCAGGAACTTTATTCATTCTCGTCATATTTGTCATTGACAAACATTCCAAATTTATCAATTTTAAAAATGCCCGAATAGCACATGGTCGGCATAATGTCGCCATTATGTCGACCAAATTACGGGGCGCCGTGAAAAAAAGTTCACCAAACGTCGACGTAACGGCGACGTAAATGCCGATTCGTCGACGAAACGGCGACCTGACGTTCGATAAAGTACCACTTTTGGCTGACATTTGGCAGCCATTGTGGGCACCTTCGGGTCGACGTAAAGGCGACCTCACGGCAAAAATTTTGTATGGAATTTCGGCGATTAAAAAAAAAATACGGCGCCCTGTCGTCGACTAAACGGCAAAAAATAAACACATAAATAAATATAATTTAAAGTAAAAAAAAAGGTAATAAATTTTTATTTCAAAATCAGATATAATTCACTTTTTTAATTATTTGATACATTCAATTATTATTGAAAAAATATAAGTTTATAAAAAATAAAAATTTAAGTAAAAAACAGTAAATGAAGGAAAATGATGATCAATTTTAATAAACTTCTGGACGATTTTTACTGCAGACATCCTTTATGAACTTTATGTGGCCTTCATATTTCTCAAATGGGATTCGTTCTAAAAATAAAAGTTTATTAATATCTTGTAATACGTGCACTTTAACATGTTTATGAACTCACCCTTATTAAGAATCTCCTCCTTAATTGAATTCTGGTCACAAAAAATACTGTCGGTGAAGCTATCCAAAAACACGACTAAAAATTAAATAAAAAATTAATTAGGTGTTGTTTAATTAAATTTGAAAAAAAAAATAATTTTTACTTACCTTCAAATATGAAATATGATAGAAATGCTGTAGGAAGTAAAGTTTGATGAGTAAAATAGAAAATTAGTTTTAAAAAAACACATTTAAAATCCACAAAATAAACATCTAGGGTTTTGAGGCGAAAACTTGAAAAATTTCATTTTCCTAATATTTTTTCACTAAATACTGCTAAATACACACCTTATGTTTTATACTTTTTATTCTAACTTAATTTTAATTAAACACTTTTGTTTAAAAACACATTAAAACTTAATTTTCACACTTAATAATCATTTATTGATGTTTCTCGTCCGGCGGCTTGAAATAAATGTGTTTTTTTTTCTTTTGTAAAATTTACAGTGCCGTTAAGTCACCGATATGTTGCCGTATTGTCTTACGTTACGGCGAACCGGAAAAAAAATAAAAAGGCTGATTTTCGGCAATTATTTTTTTTTATGTCGACCTTACGGTGCCGTTTGGGTGAAATTTACGTCGACCAAACGGCGCCATATAGAACAATAGAAACGGCGGTCGTACGGCAGCCGCTTTTTCGGCTCGCCTTTCTGTGCTATTCGGGATGGTTTCTTGGTTAGTTTTGCCATTTTATTTCCATTAATGCTTAGGTCTGTCAAATTTACCATATCACGGATGCAAAGGAAACTTGACAGTAAATTATTGTCGGCATATAATGTTTGAACTGTCAAATTTGCAATATTACTGCAGATGATTTTACGGATCACATTGTTCTCAATCTTAATTGTTGTTTCACCACCAGTTAATGTAAAGTTCCTTAGTTTATTATTACTTAAATCCACATATTTTACTCCATAAGATTGCGCAGTTACCAATTGATTATTACTGGCAATAAAAGTATCCAAATTTTTCTGAGCTTGAAATAAATTATTTGGAAGCGATGTTAATTGATTTCCATTCAGTGTCACACCATACATGTGAGGGTTTTTGATAAACTGTTGAGAATCGATTGTTGTTAGCAGATTATTTGATATGTCAAAATTAGTAAGTTTTGGAAGTACTGATAAAGTTAGAGGATGAAAAAAGGTTATGAAATTATCATTCAGAACAAGATTTTCTAGGTTTTTTAATCCTTGAAAAGCCATAATGTCAATCGTTGAAACTTGATGACTGACTATTTGAAGACTTTCTAGCTGTACACAGTATATAAATGTTCCATTATTTAGAGTTTCTATGCTTCCATCCATCATCAACAGATTTGTCATTTTTATGGAATTTGTAAATACACTTGGAGTTAATTCCTTTAAACTACAATTTGCAAATGTAAGCCATGCGACTTGAGGATATTTTATGAAAATTGTTTGTGATGCTTGCGGCATATAGCAGTCAGAAATTATCAAAGTATGCAATAATGAAGTGTTGTTGGATGTTATTATAAAAGGATCAGTTGAGGAAATATTTTGTCCAGAAATTGAACAGACGAATCCTTCTGATTCGCAAGTATAGTCAGCGTCGATGGATTTTATAGTAAAAAAATAAATTAGCACTAAAATTTTTGTTCCTTCCATTTTGCAAGCACAAGTTTAATGAAATTTGAACTTCGCTCGTATTTTGGCTTTTAAATAGATTTGGGTAATTTAATTTTAATGGATTTTACTAACGCATGAAATAGAAATGTACCCGAGAAAAATATTCTTAATGCTAAATTTTAAATACGGCATTTGCACAAAATATTAAGTGCTGATTGCTTTAAAATATCTCTTTTATTTCAACGGTCATAAAAAATTCAAAAAAATATTTTTTTAACTTCCACGTAAATTTTTTTAAGTTTGTTTTTGTTTTTAAAAAACAATTTCAATAAAAAATTGTCCTTCAGAGATTTTATTAAAATATCCATATTTTACTCAATTTTTATACATCTTAATAGCATTAATGACATTTATGATCAGCCTTTAGTTACGTTAATTAAGTAGTGATACAAAAATCTGTTCAGAACAAAAGTTTTTCAATTAAATATCAATTTTAAGCAAGACAAAGGGAAAAGTGTTCACAAAAATGAATCATAAATTGATAATTCTGGTGATATTAAGTTTACTGGCAATATCTGCAAAAGGAGGAACATGGTATGTTTAACAATTTTGTATTATCACAATACTTCATAACTGGAACTTTTTGATTTCTTACAGCGGTGCAAAATATAATCCTCCCGTTAATAATACTGTAATTTGTTCAGAGATTTTCCAAATATTCCATAAATGTACTGGTAAATTTCTAGAAGTAGCGTTAGACACAGCAAATCCGTTCACATTGTGCACAAATAGTCAGGCTTTTGGATATTACCGGAATCTAACATTCTTCTTTAATCTGCTGGAAGAAAATTATGACAGAACGAATAAAATGATATGTAGTGACGAATATCTGAATAAGAATAAAATGAGCGTAATTGGACACATTGTTACTACATCCAAAGGTAATTTAGACCTTAAAACTTCATTGTTGTAATTCTAATTTGATGGCCGAACTTTGTCTTAAATAGGACTTTGGGAGTCTGGAAATTGTGATGACTGCTATGCAGATCAAAGTAATTTGGTTCAAAACTTCTCACAACATACCATTGCGTTCCAAAAGGCTCATCAAATGTATGCAAATTGTACTCATAAATATGGCGATACACAAGACATTTGTAAGGAATGTATGAACGACTACCTCGCAATGAATCAGCTGTTTGACTATGAAAAGACAAAAAAGGAAGGAAAAATTTGCTTTGACTTAGAAGATGTGATGAATAAAACGCGACAAGAATGGTCGGTTGTCTATAAATGCTGTAAAAATAAGAAGGATTCACTCAAGGCTTTTTATAGCCTTTTTTCAACAATAATCATCCTCACTCTAGCTTTTTATTCGGCCATATATTTCACTGGATCAAGTTACACTGAAACCACGACACTCGATGCAAGAGAAATTACTAATATCCAATCTGCACGTCCAGCAGATACCTCAGCATCATCATCATCATCATCTGGATCTTCAAACACTTCCACAAAAATAAAACCAAAGAAAACACCAACAAAACCAGATAATAAATTGCTTATCAACGTAGACGATTCCGATGATGATGATGAACCAAATATTTTAGCAAGTCCATCACTAAATAGGAACCAGATTGTCCTAGACAATTGAAATGTAGTTAATTCCTTTTTAATTTACTTCTTTTATGTACTTTGTCATATAATAATGATGGAATATCCAAATTACAATCGAAAACGCTTTTAGATCCATAATAATATCTATAATTTTTTCTAATTTTTATTTTAATGTTAAGGATATGATAATTATTTTGTTACATGAAAAGTAATCTCTGGATATAAAATTGTGATTAATAAATTAAACAAGACTCTAAGCCTAATAAAAGAAGCTTAATGAATTTCTACAGTATGCAACATAATGTTATCAACAGCTTGACTAACTGAATTTGATTCATTGTCATCTGACTCATCATGCTTTTGCTGCACTGGATTAAATTTTTTATAATCGTCATAGACTAAATCGACAAGAATAAATATTATCATGTGATAGACGAGGATTAAAAGCAAAATATCAAGCGTTGGAATTTTAAATGACTGATCTTGTCCATTAAACATCCATTTTGATATATTCTGAAGCTCAAATAGTGATATTGGAAGTAAGATGAATGACACAACCAAGCAGAAAAGTGCAAAGAGCCTAAATTTCCAAACTTCTTTATGATTTTTCTGCAACAAAAAGGATTAAACTTTAAAGCTCTTCCACAACCTCTTCAAACTTGGCAACTCACATTCTTAATTCCATAAAGCATGTCAAATGATATCCAAATTATAAATATAGCTATGCTGATAGTAACTGCACACATTAGAATCAACATACCAGGAAATGGCTCACTTCTAACTATAATGAAAACTTCAAAATTATCCAATGACAAAAAGGTAAAACTTGATATTAAATAGTGCCATACTTTTCCAATAATCAAGCATCAATAAAGCATAAAGTATGGATCCAACAATCACTACAATTATTGAAGTACATAAATAAAGCCATGCTATAACTAACGCACAGATTTCAACTTTTGTTAAATTTTGGAGTATCTTGAACTTGTTCCACATAACGAAAACTGTAAGCCTACCTTCTAGCTACGAATGAAAATGACTAAAATGTAGAACGAAAAGTTTTCAATTAGCAATGCCAAAAATAATTTGGGATGGGCCTCTTATTATAATATTTACACATCATGGGAAATTGTGTAGGGAGTATATTTGCATTTTTTTATGCTTAATGCTTACTATTTTTCATGTTGCAACTTTATGAAAATCAATAATTCTTTTTTGAATAGTTTTAGTAGGCTTAGAAAAGTTTTCCTTGAATATTTTTTTTTTTTTGCCTAATCTTTGAAATCGTGGACATAAAAAATGGGAGATTTCTGTATAGCACTTTGTGGATCAAATGGATGCATTTTAGTTGTTAACAAGCATCTCAAAATTGAAGAAGATACAGAAGAGTTTGAAGAAGATGAGTTGCTGTTAGAAGTCATAAAGTCCGACCTTAAAACTCATGAAGAATTAAGAAAATGTGAAGTCAAGTCACCGTCAGAAGATAGTCATACAGTCGTGATTGCTTATGGAAATTTTGAGGAAAGAAAATCAATTTTTGGAGCCATAAAAGATGAAAGGAGAAGCTACTTACTGTCATTTTATAAATCAATACCACTCAACATGTTGTCAAATCGAATGGCAGATTTCATGCGCAACATGAGTTCATCATGTCTGGAAATTATTTTAGCATCTTGGACAGACAAGCATGAATGCGAACTATATACAGCAAATTCTAAAGGTGAAAGCTTCAAGTGCTTTGGATGTGTGGTTGGTTATCAAAAGGAATTTATCAAAGAAGCTTTGCAAAGACTTGATTTCAAGGCCTTAAATGTACGTCAATTGTTGACGGATGTTGTGAAAATTGCTGTAAATTTTTGTGACGAAGATGATGATCTTCAACTTTCGTGGATTTGCGACGAAACAAATGGACAACATCAAAAATGTGACAAAAGGTTGGTGGATGGTGTAATGAGAAGCATAAGGAACTAAATAAATTTAAAATCCTTTCGGCGGTGGAGGTAAATTCTCAGTTTTTAGTTCCTTTACATCCAAAATCTTTCTTTCAGTTTGGACCTTCTGATTGGATTTTTCAGCTACTTCTTGTTCAATCTGAATGAATTTTTTCAAATTCCTGATCTCTTCTGGAGTTTTCTTCCTTTCAATCTTCTCAAATGGAACTTCCTCTGCAAAATTTTCATCCACAATAATTACACTGTCTTCATTTTCTTTAGTTTCATCTTTGCCTTCAACTGGCAATTCACTATAAGCAGGCTGAAGTATAGTCAACTGTTCTGCTACAGTGTTTAACTTCCTTCTGTGATGCTTTTCTATTCGCTTCTGTTTTGCTTCTTCACGTAACTTTTGGTAAATAATGAATACCAAAATCCAAACTATAAACTCAAAAATGGACAAAATAAAAAATACAGTCAGACGTAATGTCATATTATCTTCATCTAGAGATATCGATCTAAAAAAAGATAATAAAATTAAAGTAAATAGCTTTTCACAGCAGTCACAGAATGTGAGGGTCTAAGGGAGTGTAATATCCAAATTACTAATTTTACCTGCTATAAAGGTTAATTAGAATGTATCCAACATATCCAAATGATAGCAAAAATAAAATAATTATGCAAATCCTAAACATCAACATTCGAGTATGATCACGCTGGAAATAAATCACAAAGTTACTTCCATTGTAGATTTTTTTGGTTTAAACTTACCGTTTTAAGTCCACGAACAAATTCATGGGATGCATAAGTTAAACTTCCAAAAACTGTCAATGTAAAGAATCCAGCAACAAAGACTAGCACTAAAAGTTGGATCTGCTTGTTTTCTTTAAAAGAAATTTTATATCAAAAGCTATAATCAGCTGTAGCAAAAATTGAAAGTCTTACCGTCAATAATACCATAAATGTGATAAATGATTGATCCAAAAGTCAGAAAAATGCACAAAGAAAAGACAATAAGATGCATCCATCCAATGCATAAATTTACAATTATCAATTTCCTGAACTTTTCCATGTTCTTTTTTTACTGCTTAACTGTTCACTTTAGTGTCTGACTTAAAACTAATGAAAATGTGTGAAAATAGACATTACGAAGCCCTCACATTTCCCAATTTGCATGAAATTTGAATTAGAGAAAATTATCCCCAACTAGAAATGTGTGTCTGTGGCATAATCTTGAAGCTAATGTAGAACAAAATTCAGCAAAATTCAAACATCTGACTGGGTTGGTTGTGCAATTACTTCCTTGCTATCATTTCAAAAGTCACACCTTTTTACTTCATACACGATTCGAATAGTTTGAAACTATTTTGGAGGTGGAATTTTACATGGTGATGGCAGACAGGCAGGTAATGCTTGCTTTTAAATTTATAGATCCGCAGGAGATTCTATTACTTTTTAAAAAATGAATTTTGTGACAGAGGAGGGGGTGGGGTTAAAAATCAAAATTTTCGATCAACGCTTTTTTAGTGATCGTAAAGTTAGTTGCAAAGTTTTAGTTGGTTTCATCAAACATTCGATAAGATTTTCATCAGATAAAAGCACTAAAAAGCTTTCAATAATATCTTTAAACTTTAAACACCTGTTAAATTGTGTAAAAGTTTTATTTCTCATAAAATCTGGAAAAGTTTTTCAAGCTTTAAATATTAAATTTCAAAAATAATTTTTTTTAAATTTGGAATAATTTTTAAAAGAGTAAAAGTTGGTTCTATTAAAGCATGAATATGAAAGGTATTTTTCTGAAAATCTCCGGCCATAATTTTTCATCATAAATCTCAGTAAATCTTCATAATAAAATTTTTTAAAAAAAGATTTTTCGACACCTGGCATCCAATTTGTAATCATCCAAAAAATCTTCAGAGTGTTCATCAGTTCCAATAAATTGATCATTAATAACAGCAAACAATATCAAAGAGTCAAAAATCATGTTGCTGAGTAATGGAGAGATTTAAGTAAATAAAAATGTTTATTTATGAGGTGGAGATTAAAAAGGTAAATTAATCAAAAATAGAGGCTACAAGTACTTGAGCAAATAAATCTGAGGAACGTGTCTGTGAGAATTATTGCAGATAAATTGCAAATATTTCAATTACTTGCGAAAATGAGTCAGAGCAAAATCTTTAAATAAATGCAAACGATCAATTATTAATAGCAATAACTTTTCAAATGTCCAGATGTGCTGATAGAGATTATTGTCATCAGAAAGATCAAATAAATTTCAATTTCAAATTTTCTTTTGGGTTTATTCATAATTGTTGTCAATTTTTAGGAAAGGGGGAAGGGTATCTGAAATTTCATGCAAAAATAATTTTCTTTTTTAAGATTTTGTAGGAAGATGAAATAGGGGGTCTAAAAATTAAAATTATGGATGAACATCACTTGTGATTGAATCCTACGTGAAGTAAAATATGTCTCCATTAAGCTAAAAATGAATTTATAAATTATTAGCGAAATTTGCAATTAAACATACAAGCTATAAAGAAAACTAGAATAGGTCGATGGATGAATCAACTGTTTCATGATCACACCGGGGGGATTTGCGATGCTTGACATGCATTTAGTGTCTAAAAGTTTATGACAATTTTTTTGTAAAATCAACCTGCAAAGAATTTCAATTTTTTCATACGTGATATTTTCTCTAGATGTTTACAAACTTCCAGTCATTCTGATTCCGCCCTTTTTAAACCTTGAAATTTCAATAGAAAAATGTAAAAAGAAAATAAGAATTAAGTTTATTTTTGTAATATTTTCGATTTATTTACTTTTTTATACAACTTTTTTCTTTGCATCCACATTAGCCTTTGAGACTCTTTTCATCACCGCTTCCCTCCATTAATAGATCAATTATAGATCTATAAATAGTATCGAGAAAATAAAAAATATGTACCAATGGTCATCAACATTTTATTTTCATTTTAATGTCTCAATAAATTTTTCAAACGAAATGAAAATTCTTTTCTTATTTTTTCACGAGAAATAAAATGAAATTTTCAAGCATGACTCACAAAAATGCTAATTTACTGTGTGATAAAAACTATTCTTGTGAGAAGAAAAAAAAAAGATAAATTAAATTGTTTGTTTTGTTTACTTTTTCTTGAGTGATTATTTCGTCACTATTTACTTCCTCGCTCCATATTTTTTAAAGTGATGAAAAAGGAAGTAAAACATACAGGCGCCAGCAAATTTTCTTCTCATCTCGCATTGTTCACTTCTTTTTTTGTGGATGAGTATCATTTTTTAATTTAACATGAAAATGAAATATCCTCGAAGAAAATTCTTTAAATTTCATTTGAATGACGAGAAAGAAAAATGTTTCACTTCCATAAAAAAATTAATAGAGTATTTTAACTGACTGAATGACTAAATTATTCACTAATTCATGCTTAATGGGGAACATTTTTGCATTAGGGGGTCGTTCACTTATGTCCGATTTTTAGGGGGGTTGTCTGAGACTGTGTGACAGTTTAAAACAATAGAATTTTTTTGAATGAAGATTTTGTGACAGAAGGGAAGGGGGGGTGGTCTGAAAATCCAATTTTTTGATGAACATCTTAAGCCCCCTTATTGCAATTTTATTGAATCAAAAAATCTCGAATTTCTAAAATTTTATCTTAAATGCTAAGCGACATACTTAATGTCTTCAAAAACTGCGCTCATTCCATCCAGGAATGTACACTCTTAAAAATATTTTTATTTTTTTTTTTTTTTCAAATTTCTCAAGAAAAATCGCGATTCGTGTGATACAAATAATTCTTCTAAATGATGTATCAATGAAAATATATCTGACATGTCGAGCGGCTCGTGCTAATTATTTTCTTAATGTTTTATACTTTTTTATTTATTTATTTTTTATATACTCTTCAAAACGTTATAATCCATCATACTTTGTGCTAATTAGATTAACAACATTTTCATTATATTTTTTTTTTATCATTAGTTTGGATTTATACGAATTATTTCGTTTATTATGGATTAATATACTTAATATGAATTCATGATAATTTTCTCTTTTTTGTTTCATTTTTTATTAATACAAAAATATTTTTTTTATCTGGATTTTTTTTTTTTGTTAATTTACTTTTCTTGTTATATATTCAATTTCATTCTATGTAGGTAGGCAGATAAAAAGTGGATAGAACAAGAGATTTAGATATACAGAAAAATATAAATATCATAAAAGATAAAACAATGATGTCATCGCATGCAATTATTTTTAATTAAAATGCACTTTTTCAATGCAACCAAATAGGAACTTATCAGAAGATGTTTGCTTATGAAATGTTTTAAATTTGTAATTATTAAATATTATTAGATTAGAAATGTTTAATTTGATAATAATATTTGCTAGCAAAAATATTTTGAGTTCAATGGAAAGAATTTTACATGAAAGACTAAGAAAAGGTACCAAAACTCGCTAAAATTGTTTAAAGTTTAATTACAAATTTGAGATTGTTCATTAATTATTTTTCAGAAACCTTAGTTTCAATGCTTTAACATTGCAGCATTGTACAATTTTTTACTGCAATGCTGCACAATGTTTTTACCAAGTTTTTACCACAATTCACAACGTTTCACTGACTACGATTTTAGATTGAAAGTTATCCATTAAATGTTTCACCCATTTTTTAGGGTCTGATTGACTTTAAATGTAATTTTCAAAAAAAGTTAATATTTTATGCGACATCATTGTCTTCACTTCAAGGCTCAGACACTCATCAGAAAATTGTTAAATTGTTTAATTTTTTCCAAATTTAAAAAATTGTAAAAAAATTTGAAAATTTATTAAAAAAATTTGAAAATTTATTAAAAAAAAATGTGTAATTTTTACAATTTTATGATGAGTGTCTGTCTAAGTCTTGTCTTCACCTTTAAATTGAGTAATAGCAGTAAATATAATTGCTCAAAATCGCAATTAAGATGTCAAAATTTCTATTCTAGCGCCAAAATTTTCAATGCTATGCTAATTAAGAAAACAAACTTTTCGACCTTCCACAAAAATTGTCAAGTTGTGTCTGGATATTTTTTTTAAAAATTATTTCAAGAATCTCCATGAAATGTGAAAATGTGATTCAAGAAGCTAAAAAAATATTCTCAAACAATAATTTAAATCTCTTACAGCACACACCATTCAATGTGACTTACCAAGACTTGTTTGAGTATCGTTTATTATGAAAACAAAAAAAAAAAAAAAAGTTATTTTAAATCCATCTTCAGAATCGATTATAAATAATATAAAACTTTGGCATTTGCAAAAGAATATTGAATAATTTTTGAAATGGAATTTTCCATGATATAACGAGTATATCAACCAAAATAAACATTTGAAAGCTTTTAGCTTCTCAAAAAATAAGTCAGTTTTAAATGAAATTGTCATGAGCAATAAAAGCCTAATTTTCCGATGAGAGATAGAAAAAAAAAATGAAACGTTAATTTGCATAGATGTAAAACTTGCTAATTAGCCTGCATTACGTATGTCTGTGCATTTCACTTGACGACAGTTGATACTTTTATTATATATGCACACTGTTACATTTTTTTTTTTTGTTATGAATTTTATTTAAACAAGAGAGGAATTAACAGTTACAAATTTCAATTCCGATAACATTGACAAAAATTGATCATTTACTTGATTAATATAGTTGACTTTAAATATTAAATACGGAACAGAATTAACCAGCAATTTCCATTCCGAATGTCATATAATTTATAGTAATGTGATGGTAACTCATTCGTCTAAAAAAAATGACAACCACAAAATTTGACCTTTTTTCATCATAATTTTTTTTAATGACGACTCAACGTTAGCTCATAATAAAAATGTGAATTAATTGAACTAAATGATACTAAGTAAGTAAATTAACACACTACCTACATACATATATGTATAATATAATATTTTTTGTGTATGCTGCAATATATACTTTGCATTATAAATGCTACTTAATGAGAAATTTTTAATTCAAAATCTTAATGTCATTTCACTCGCGTATTTCATCATTCATTCTTTCTTCCTCTTTATAAACTTTATTTATCACTACAAATTATTGTTTCTCGGTTTTTTTTTTTTTGCATATCAAGGTGGATCAACTCTACAAATTTACTTTATTTCTATGAAATTGTTTCTGGATGTTTTAAAATTAGATGATTTATTTGAACACGTGTAATCTTACTGACATGTATAAAGAATACACAAAAGAAACTATTTCTATGAAACAATGCAATTTAGATCATTTTAATGAGTCATTACTTACTGATTGATATTTGATATAATTATAGTTTTCATCCGTTTTCATAAGAATTTAAGGAATTTAATTGCAAAAGGCATTTTTAAAGGTTGATGATCAAGATTTGTTTGAATTTTGAAATTTAAGTAGAATTTGAGGAGGAGCCGTTCACTTATTACGTTCGTTTTTCAAAGGAAAGGAGGATCTAGAATTTTGTAACAGGTTTAAAAAATCATCCAAAAATCATAACGAGGGGTGTAGGGATTTAAAAAAATAGTAAAAAATAGCGTAGCCCCGGATCAATATCTTTTTTTTTCGAGAATAATGTGGAAAAATCTTTTGCGCTCAAAGTTAACAAAAAGAATCAAGTTTTCCTTTAAAATTAACAAAGTTGCTAATTATTATAAAGCTTTTGCTTTTGAACAAGAAACTGATCTTTTCAAAAAGAATTACGATCTGGCCAAATACCTAAATTAAAACAAAGTCAAAATTTATAAAAGTTTATCCACCTTAATTTTCTAATTCATTAAAGAAGACAATTTCATTCAAAAAAGTTCACAAACTGTACAATAATTTTTTTATAAACAGGTAGCAATTTGAAAATAGAAATTGGATTGACTGTTGAAAAATAAAAATTGATCACTAGATTGTAAAATTAGGAAGTGATTAACTCGCAAATCACACAAAAATGACATGACTCGAATGTGAGTTACACTCTAATTTGTCTCATTCCGTTTAATTGTTATTACTTTGATATTTATTCTTAATTATATAGCAAACAACATTAACAAGTCAAAGAAAGAAATTTTTTTTTTTTTGATAAGCTAAAGATCATGTAAAAATGGAATGAGAATTAATTAATTTGTCGTTCATTCGAGTAAGTGCCACAAAGAAATTCTTGTTCTACTCATTCACATTCCCGTTATCGTTATTTGAATCTTGAAAAAAATCTTTTGTATTTTGTAGAATTAATACAACAATCAAGTCGTGTGCCATTTAAGTTCTACTATTAATTGATTAATTGATAAAAAGTGATCAGGAAGTATTTTTTTTTTTTTTTGGGGAATTTTCTTGATTATGTCATAGTTTAAAATGGATAATTTTTCTGATTCATAAATTGGAATCAGACTAACTCTTACTCGGAAAAAATCAATCTACAACTAGTAAACATCTAAGAAGAATTTGTAGATTCTTAAAGATTTTGTAATTTGAATTTGATTCTGCCTGTCTACACACAGACAGACGATAGAGCTGTGTATTTTGTCACAGACATCTGATTAGCAACCCTGCTTATCAAGTTCAAACAAGTCTTTAATTTTGTTTATTTTTTATTTATTTTTTTCTTTTTGTTATTCCTTAAAGTGTTCGTACGTCACATTCATGTCGTAGTTGACGAACATTTTCTTCAAAATTTTGTCGCACAAATGACACGATAAGAAGTTACGCAATGTTTTTCATCTTAGAAGAACTTCAAGAGTAGTTACTTATTTAATTGATTTTGACGAAATATTGAAATGGCTTCGAATTGACGCAATTCACACACTTTAGTTCTATATCAAAACAAACAAAAGTGACATACAAAAAGATTTTATGTGTTTTTGTTCCTAAACAAAAAATACGATAAAGACAATAGTTACAAATTGATAAAAATTCACGCACAGGAAAACAAAAAGAAGTTAAAGATAATAAAAAAAATAAATAAATAAATAAAAAGAAAAATATTTTCATTTTAAGATTTTTGTATTTATATTTCAGGAAATCAAACATATACATAATGACGTACAAATAATTAAATAAAAGAAAAATCACTTAAAAATAAAAAGAAATACAAACAAAGTGATAAGAGAAACTCCATAAAAACACAAAGTGCAAGAAACTAAAAGATCTTTTTTTCTATAATAAAAAAAAGAAGATAATCATCATCGCAACTAGAGATGGATGATTAAGGGGAGAACGTCTAATTAATTAATTTTTTTAAAAAAATTTTGTTTCATAAATTCTATTACATCTATGAATTTAATATTATCATATGCACCTAATTTGTAATTTGTCGGTTTTTTTTTATTTTTATTTTTATTAATAAATTGTAATGAAATTTTTCCATAAGTTTGCAGTCTTTGTCAAAAAACTCAGCCAGACTCTTGCTTAGCATCAAACCAGTAAAATTAAAATGAACACGAATTAATCATTCGGCTGATGTCTTCTTGAACTTACTCATAGAATGTTCACTATTTTGTCACTTGTGACAGAGCAGCCGCCGAGGAAAATTAATCATATCTGGCATGAGGAGATGTCTAGTAAGAATCTAGCAAAACTTTTCCAAGGCTGAATTTTTTATCACATAAAAAATTAAATAATAATAAAAGTTATTGTATTTAATAAATCATTTCCATTGAAATTTATTTCTTAGTTTTGTTGTTGTAACTCGTGCCAATGTCAAGTACGTTCAAGTACCAATAATCCATATCAATCATCAAGACTAATTTATACATATACACATATTGTGACAAGCTCTTCTTATACTTGTTTTTTTTTTTCTTTCTTTCTTTTTTTTTTGCACTTTAGAGAAAAAAAAGAGAAAATTTTTGAGAAATTCTCCTGTTAAACACATGATGGATGTTGACGCCTTGTATGAATTGTGGGCAGTCGAGAAATTTCTCAAATTTCCATACATGCTTTATATTATTAAGTATTTATCCTTAAGAAAATATTGTTAGATTTTTTTTTGACACTTTGAATTATTTTTAGAATTGCGATAACATTTTGAATCTATTTTGGCTACTTATAAGTCACAGCTTCTTCTTAATTTGACAAATGATTCTTTATAAATTCGTAAATTCTTTCAAATAAATAAAAAAAAAAAAATCTGACAATATTTTTTCAAGGTTGAATTTCAAGCAGGCATAGAGACAGAAAGGGTCTTTGCTATACTTCCAAAAAATAGCTTCTTTTATCTAAGGTACAATATTAATATCGTCTATTTTTATATTAGGTATATATGGCAACTTTTATGTCAGTATTCGTCATCTTTCGTATCTTTAAAGCTATTCTTAAATTCTTACAATAATCAGATTTTTTTTGGCTGATTCAATATTGTATCACTTAAGTGCCTTTATATTTCTATGCCACTCGAGATAAAATATTCTTTATGACTCTCCTGTAGTCTCAAAAGTACTTCCAGCACACTTGCTTTTCAGTTTGATAATTTTTTTTACAAGATTCCACAATGGTCTGAAATCGAAAAAAGTGTTCAAATTTTATATTTTGGTGAAAACTTTAGAGGTCCCAAAGTTTTAGTTGATTTTCTTTATTTTGAAAGTGTCAATAGCTTTGTCATATCTCAATCATACATCACTGAAAATATGAGCTTATAATATTAAGGATAAACATGATTTTTCATTAAAAGTTTAAAATTGTTTCTCAAAAAATTTTGTGCACAAGCAAATTTGTATGGAAAAATTTTGGAAAAACAAGTGAAATAAAAATGCAAATATCAAGAAAAGTGCATCAAAGTACCTTACCAGAGCATGATTAGAAGCTAAATAAAGACTCAATCTTTGGATTCTGGTAGGTTTTAGAGACCCTGAGAAACCCGCTTTTAACTTATGAACGTTTAAAGTTGTGGAAATTTTCAAAATTTTAATAGAATTTTCCCTAATGATAAAGGAAGTGGCTGATGTTTTGTAAGTTTTAACATAAAATTTGTATATTAATTAAGTTATTGAAAGTAATTAGAACATAGATCACACAATAGAAAGTGGAAAATTTTTGTAAAACTTTTTCATAGTGTTTTTGTAAACAAATTTTTGGTGACTTTCGTTGATGATTTAAAGAGTTAGACAACGATTAGAAGCTTGATATTTTCACAGAAGATGCATCAGTTAATGATTTACAATCCTGCATTCAAAAGTTCAGGTTTAAAAGACATGACTTTTTAGCGCATTTTCCTCTTGGGAAAAGGACGCTATTATCCGCACTTTGTCCGTCTGTCTGTCTGTCACCGCATCTCCTCCTCAGGGTTAAGCTTTTATGATGCGGTTTTTAGCTTAAAATGTGTGTAGTATGTCTGGCTACCATGTAACCAAAAATCAGCACGAATGGTCACTTCCTCTGCTGGAACCAGCGTAAAAAGTACCAAAATGCCATTTCTTTGTATGTGTTAGTGTGGTCGAATGCACTAAAATGTTGACTTTTCAAAACCTTAGCTGTCCTCGGTTCGAATCCCACCGATGACAAAAATTTTTTTTTGCTTTTTTTGATACTTTTTTAATTTCTTATGACATATAATATTTATTTATGTCATAATTTTTCATTTTCACGAATTTTCCAAGTTTTTCCGAACATTTTTTTGAAAATTTTTAATATTTTCATACATTTTTCTGAAAAAATGATTTTTTTTTTATTTTAGCTGTTAAACTTTCCTTTTTCCTAGATTTTCATAATTTTTTCGAAAAGTTTTGTATATATTATAAAAACTTACATTTATAAAAGAAATCTCATCAATATAAATAATCAAAATGTCACATTATAATTTTAATAAAAAGAGCATCAGTGACGTAAGTGGTAGAGTATGAGGCTCCTACCTGAGAGTCATGGGTTCAAACCTAGCCCGTGACCAAATACTTTTTTGCTTTTTTTTTTTAATTTTATGTTGCATATTGTTTTTCTTCCATTTTTTTTTTGGTCAATTTTAAATTTTTGGGTAAATAAAGAATGGTTATAGTTAAATATTTGGCTTTGTACTTTTGGGGTTTTAATTCTTTGTGTATTTACTGATCGCGGAAAATGCGCTTTCGTCGGTCACGAGTGACCACCGTTATACTTGTTTGTATTTTTGAACATTTTTTTCGATTTCAGACCATTGTGGATTCTGATTTATTTTATTTAAATTTTTTTTTTAATTCTTATCAAATCAATTTTTTTTATTTTTGTTGATGTTGTCAAAAAATAAATAGGACATAATCTACATTATTCAACCTGCAAATGAGGTTATTAACTGACATTTCTCAATTGTGCATCTCATTGGTCGTTAAATTATTGGTTTATTGACATTATATTCTTTTACTTCTAATCATCGACGAGTTTCATGACTTAATGATGTGATTAACTGTCGATTTGTCATACTGTGTACATATTTAAAAGTGACGCATTAATTTGATAAAAGAAACACAATCTAGATTAGTATTTGATTCCGAATTTCACCTTCACATACAAAGAAATAAAAGTCAGTAATGTAAGTAAATAAGCGAGTTGAAGCACTTCAATCAGCTGACAAACTAAACTTGTGTAGACAAGAAACAACTGTTTAACGCTTTGTTATGTTTGTTTGTTTGGTTTGATTTGATTTGGTTTAAGTCGAATGCCACTGGAGATGTCTTTGTGTGTATTTAGTCAAGTTTTTTTCGCTACTGTTTAATCAGAAATTGATGAAAAATATCCAAGCTATTTATGTCTGTTGATAGCCACTTGAAGATTATTTTTAGTCGTAAAAAACGATCGTAGAGAAGAAGAAAGAAAAAAAATAATAATAAAGCAACAACAACAAAAACGTCGACGAACAGAAATGTTTGCAGTGTTGACTAATTTTCCGCCTTTTCCTGTGTTCCTTGTCTAATTAGCATCAATTTAAACAGCTTCATCCAAGATCTCAGAGAGAATTCGTTTTAAGGATGTAATTCCGGTGAGAAATCCGCCATCCGGTCCATGATGAATCAATTTTGACTCATTTTCATCCAATAATGGTGATGGTTCCTTCTTACTGAAGGTTGTATGTGCAAAATCAATAATACGAACATCAAAAAGTGTCGAATTTTTATTGTTACTGCTATGACCATTCGTAAGTGAACTATGTTTGAGTTCCATGCCCAAAAGTCCATCATTATCGCATGATTTCTTCTTTTTTATACTCGGATGCTCTTCTTGCTCACCAGATGCATTAAAGAATTTTGTCTCACCACTCTCACTCACGATGATTGTGTCAATATTACTACTAAGTGATGACAACTGATCATCTTCTTCAACGTCTTCCTCGACCTCAATACCATCATCTGTTTCATGTGTCTTACTACTAGAATTTCCGTCGCACAATGTAGGCGATGTCATTAATTTATCATCTTTGTCTTTGGATATTTGTAGAAATGGATTTTCATGAACTTTGGCAGTGTCCTCTTCTGTCCTCGACAATGATATATTTTTATCAATTTTCGATTTCTTAAACGATGAAGTCATAGATTTGGCATTGACAAAATTAATCTTATCATATACATCCACGTCGTCATTACATTGTGTGACGTCATCATCATGTAGATTCAACTTTGTACCCTTCCGTACGATTAATTCCTGCGTTGAATATTCATCGCTACTGTTACTATAATTAATCCACGAATCCATTGAATGCGGCGAAGGTGCACGATTTTCAGGCAATAAAAGATGATACTTTGAATCATCTATGTGTTCCTTGTCCATATCTTCTAAATTCCCTGAATCTCTCGCTCGTAGATCAGCATATAAACTTTGATCCATATTTGATTCATCTTCATGTCCAATTCCACCATCATTTTCACTCTCATCATTCAATGACCGATGATGTGATGTGTGTAAATCAATTGAACAATTGGAAATGTCAGCATCATAATTGGAATTATTTATTGCTTCAACGCGATCTGACTCGGCATCACTTCCTTCGTACACTAATAGTAGGGAGCTGTGAATGAAGGAAATAGAAAGAGAGATAAATAAAGATGAAAAACATATTGGAATGCTGAACATTTTAAAAGAAAGAGTTTTCACTTTTTTTATTTTTAAAAAAATACGCAAAAAATTCCATTTTTCTTTTTTATAAAACGCAAAAAAATTTCTCCTTTAGAATTCTTTTCTTTATGTATTACTTTATTATTTTTTTTTTCTTTGCTCTAGCTTGTTTTGAATGAATCTTCATTTAATGGCAAATATCACTTAGATGTCATCAGATGCGTAGTTAGGGGAGGGGTTGTTTACAGACTCGAAAAATTCTTCAATTTTAATTTTCACTAGAGAAATAATTCAGTAGATCCGGATTCTTTTATCCATATAGGATCTGATAGGATCGTTCAGAAACAACGTCACAGAAGGAAGTGGAATGAAAAATTTAATGAAAGGTATTTTCTAAAATTTTTGGTAGAGCCCTATATGAAAAAGGTTTCATACATAACCTCAAAATTTTTTTAAAAAAATAACCATTTTGGAATTATTGATCCCTAAATACGTCTCTGGTAAATTTGGTTGAAAATAATAGCATTCTTCGTAATTCATTTTAAAATTATTTAGGTACCATTAAATTCGGACATAATTTATGAATGCCTCTTTTTAATACATTTCTATTTTATCCCCTGAATGTCAAAACAATAAATTTCTTGGATTCGAAAGATTAAACCATACAATGAATAAAAAGCTCTAAATCCATCAAACAAGCCAAGAATGCATCATAAAGAGACATTAAAAAAAAAAGAATTTAATGCGTTCCAGTTTTTCATTGATTTTCATTGACATTCAAACTCTCAATGCTCAATATTATACTTTATATATATTTTTTTTCTCGGCGCGCTCAACTCACCATGAATAAAATCGGTAGCTAGACTGTTTCTCTATCACAGTATGTAAGTTTTCAAGTCGTGCCAGCACTTTTTCAATAACTTTTGTACGAAGACGAATGCCATTGTGGAAGAAATCATGAATTGCTTTTTTAAACTGCTCTTCACTCAACTGTCTACCCCAATATTTATCACGCCTTATAAAGTTCTTGTCATGATAGTTATACTTTTGTAGTCCACATAATCGTACGCCAAGAGAGCCTAAATGCATGAATGAAAGTCGGCAAGTGATGATGATGTGAAGGAAGGGAAATGAAAAAAAAAACTCATTAAGATTCGCGTGTAAACCAACAAAGTAATTGAATCAAAGGAATAAAATGTAAAGAAAAAAAATATTTAATTTAACTGACCTGATGTGCTTGCCGCGCACTTAGCCATTTGTTTTGATCGTTTCTCAGCTGATGCATCATCACCTATAAACGACAGACATGAGTTTTGTAATTTATATCTGATACAATTTGTCTTCTTCTTTTCCACATCAGTTGTACCGACAAAATGTGTTAATTTACAAACATAAATGATACTTACCATGCTGTCTTGTTCCCATTTTCAGATCCAATATACATGGCTGTTTAAACTTTGATGTTATATTTTCCAGCATCAAAAAATCTGTAAGTATACGGAAAAGCAAATATTTTCACGTTAATTAAACAAGATAATACGATGCATTTTCCAAGTTAAACATAAATAGTCGTAGCTGCCTATTTTCACTGTTAAACAATAAATATTTAAGCAGTAAATTGTAAATTTTCCATCAGCTGTTTGCAAGGCGAAAATATAATCGAGTTTAGGAGGTGTGCATGTGAATAAAACAATAAGAAGGCTTTTACATCATCGCTGCGTGAATGTATGAGAGAATTTTATTTTCGTACGATCAGCTGGAAACTACGATTGACAACAACAATGTAAAGTTTCAAACTCGTTTCATAGATTCCCATATGTTGCCCCGTACTCTTCGTCTTCTAAATGAAAATTATTTCTCTGGTTCTATAAATCATCTTTAAACTGTTTTTCGGCTCGTGACAGCACTCAAAAAATTAATTTACAAATCAAATGTGCACTTCAAACGTTTAGATTCATAACAAAGATCCACGTGTATCACATTAAGTTTATTAAACTGTCGATGATTTTCTTATAATTAGTATTTAATGGATGTTTATCGGACTTTAAAAGAGAAAATTTAATTAAATTTTTTGAATTGAAATTGAACTTTTTTCAGCTTTTTTCAATGTCTACTATACAAATCGATATTGATTACGTTTTCAAGTTGATTACGTGTTTGTTTAAAATTAATCTTGAAGAATGTGTATAAGCATGTGAAGCTCTAATCTTTATTGAAAGAAAAAAGTCTATAATAGAATCATCTAAACATACAAGTTCAATGCAAAAGTGTGCCAATAAATTAAATAATAGTATGTATATGGATCTTGCCTCGTAAGTTTTTTTACTACTTCTTCTTCTTCTTCGTCAATTTATTATATACACACAAGTGAAACTAACAGCATGTAAATGAGAGTGAAATGATTCATGCAATGCTTGCTTACTTAGCTATAAGAGTTATATTACACTTTTAACGTGTCTATTTTATGTCGACTGTAACTTGATCGAAATTATAACAATCATATGGTGATATTCAATAATTGTAAGCAAATAATTCTTGGTAATTCAAGTAATTTTCATTAGCACTTAGTGACTGACTAAACATTAATTTCGACATGGATTTTTTTTTTTTTTTTGCTTTTAGAAATACCCAGAAATTTTACGCTAAATTTAATTGAGGGTGTTTATTGGAAGCTTTCGTGTTAAAACAGCTGTTTCTAGTTTTTTGAGCATGTCGACAACAACAACTGGTTGTGACTGTATATTATTAAAAATTCCCGAAAATTCGCGATGCTTTCGAATGTTTTCTTTTTGGAATTTTCTGAACTATGTATCAAGGAAAGGATACACAATGAGCACAGCCGGATCCAGAAAACATATGCCATTTATGTAATAATTATTATTTTTTTATATAAAGTAAAAAAATCAAGAACGGCGTAGAGAAAAAAAAAAGTTCAAGGTTCTGAAATTGCACCACTTTAGAGCTACAATGACCTCGCTTATAAAATAGCTCTGCTCATGTATACAAGCTCATATTATTTAGATTAAATTATAATATCGTTCATCGAAAGGATTTATTAGTACTTATTTTATTCACAAATTGAAACATCCCGAACGCGCGCGAAACATCATTCAAATAAATGTTGACAAATGTTTCGTCGGTAAATTATACAATGTGATGATCTTTATGGGTAAACCTGACACAATGATTCATGCTGCTTTATGTCATAAACAAAATTTTTCTTTTTGCGCCTTTTTTCATATTATTTTATTTTTTATTTTATTTGTATCGATTTAGCTTTTATGGAGCTTCTTTGTTTCCGTACCCAAAACAGCAGAGAGAAAAAAATTGTATTTAAATTTTTCACTGACACATGGTGACACAAAACGTATGTATGGCAGGCAATTGGAAGCAATATGAATGAGAAATTGAGAATGAGAAAGCAAACGAATTGAAAAATATACAATAACAATAATAATGAGATGCATACGTAACATGTATGAAGTACAATTGAATTGAAAGAGATTTTGCCATGCGATTTTATCATCGTGTCTTGAGTGTATATGCACGAAATCGCACATCGCTACTGTTTGCTTTCAATGAGAAATCCCCAAAAGTCATTTAAGAGACAAATTGTACAGCACAGTACAGTCGATGATGATGATATGCAATTTTCCTTCTATATATGGTTAAATGGGAGTTCACATTATTATGAGGTATTCTCATGGGAGACATTACGTCTACTAAGTCAACTCTTTTTCGCAGAAAAATAATAAAAACATTATAAATGCTCTATTCAATTTGAATAACAAACGAGATACATGACGTCAGAACAAACGACTCTCAATGATTTCCATGAAGCACAGCAAGAAGAATAAGAAGAATTTTATGGAAGAGATAATTAATGGAATATCGTCTCAATTTTAAAGTTGGCTCGTGACGTGAATGAATGACTATTGATGATCTAATGTGTATTTTCCTTTAACGTGTTTACAAATAATTGAAATATTTCTTCGAAAACTTTGTAAACAGAACATTTTAGATGGACACGCGCGAAACTCTACTCATTGAAAATCGATTAAAAATTTTCTTTTTTTTCAGATTTTTTTTTCTGTTTTTCGCCCTAAATTCAAGCATATAAGAAAATTTTCTTTTCAATTTTCCCGCCCTGTTTATTAAAAAAAAAAATTTTGTTTCCCAATCATTTATACGCACATTGCTTATTACTGTTGTCTAAAGTAGAAATACTTTTCAGTACTTCTGTTGCATTTCCATTTTTATGAATTTTCATTCTGTAAGAAAATAGAGATAAAAGAAAAATTCTTGGATTAGAAACTGTCTTAATAATTTTTTTTGCTTAATTTTTAATATTTTTGCATATGTCGAGATCACTTAAAACAAAAGATGATATAAGATGTAGAACGAAACAAAAGAAACATGAGTAACGAACAAGCAAGATAGTCAATGACCACACAAGTCACTCGAGAATATTTTTCATCAGAACTTTTATTTATTTATTGTCGGCGGTATGATTGGCCTGATTATTTCTTGTCATTAAAGCATTGCGAACATTAACGCATTTTTTATTTACAACCTGAAGTCATTTCGTGTTGACTAGGTAAGTAGATTGCGTCAAAAATTAGCCAACACGTTTCATTGCAAGCATGCATTAAGTCCATACCGATAGCACACGCTAATTTAAGGCTCATATAACAATCAATTGTCATATGTTGTGTCTGAATGGATTTACAAACGATTAGAACACAAAAAAATTATAAAAATAAAATCAATTAGACTCAACGATAGCTAATAGGATGGAAAACAGTCGTTTTAGCAAACAAAATTAAATTAACACATGAATAATACATTTCCGCGTTATGTACGATTTATAAATATTTTTGTAAGCTTTTTTTATAAGCTGATGGTCATAACGAGGGAGGATATTAATTAAGTAAAGCAATAACAATAATTAAGTCAAGAAAAAGTTTTTTTTTTTTTTTTCACTTATAAAGCTATTGTAGGAATTTGATATATCAATGTTTGTATGCAAATATGGCATACAGACTCATTGGCAGAGCTTATCAGGAAAGAATTCAGTATGTTGAGCAACTAATAGTTCAATGGCAAACCTAATTAGTCAGCTGGTTGATTGAATGAATATGTAAATAAATAATGACAATAAACTAAACAAACAATGAAGATTGTAGCAATAAATTATTATAACAAAAAAAAAGGAACAGGATGATAAATAGATGAATATATATATTGATATGATTATCGATATACTAACCGAAGTACTTCGTCTCGTTTCCGTTTTGTTGAACTTTGACGTCTTAGTGATTCATCAACTTTAAAATTTGGGCTGTAGCGTTTCTCAAATTCCTCGCCCGTTGAAGCTTGCATCACACCTGATTTACGATAGGAATTAAACATAATAAGGAAATGCACATAAATAGACTTCGAAAGAGAAGTGAAATATTTCATGAATGCTCCATCTTGATGCTTTCATAACATAAGCATAACACATTATTTGCACATAGAGAATCAAGGTCAAAGCCATAAAAATTTAAAGGTTACTACGCTTAGTGGAAATGGAAAATAAAATCAATGATTTTCCTCCTTCCTCACACTCACAATCACAAAAACAGTTCATATAGAGTTCACAATTCTTTCAGTCATAGGAAAACTGTTTTTTTTTTTGCCCTCCTCACTCCTTATATATTCATTCATTTACACTAACACCCATAAGCGAGTGAATGAAAATGGGGAAAAATTCCTTCATTATTGTGTCACACAAAAGTTTTTCATTCATTCATACACATCAGCGTGTTGTTGTATATATATTTTTGTTTTTATAGAGAGAGAAGATACGAATTTTTCTTATGTATGTCATGAAAGTTTTCATCATTCTTATTAAATAAGAAAAACTATAGCGTGAGCTGTGAAAAACCCCTTGTCTCTCACTGTTTCTGCGAATGTGAATCATTTAGAGCACGCATCAAACATCATTTCCCATGATTTTGTAATTCAGTCAACATGAAAGCCGTACAAATTTCTGTTATATTGTCTAAGGTCAAGGTGTGTGTGACTAAGGTGTGTGTGACTCAAAAACAATAGATAGGAATTGTATAGCTTTCAAGTTGACTGACTAACTGTCTGACGATGATTTACAATACCTTTATACTTTGGAACAAAATGCTGAATGTCATTTCCGGGAATGTTTTGATAAAATTCCAATTCACGAATGTTTAGTGGCTTTATGACAGTTTTATCGTTTAATAAGAGTAATCTAGTATGTCCCCCTACTTGATTTGCAAGTGGATATAAATTAATTTCATCATGCTTTGCATCATCGTCATCACTCTCGGATGAATTATTATTTGTCAAAATACTGTGAGGTTTTAAGAATTCATTAAGATGATTTGTTGATGATAAACTTTTACGATTTCTATTGCTATGGAGGACTTGATCAGCTGATGTTGGTGAATCTAAAGGAATTTGCGTTGTTGTTGTTGTTGTACCTTTAAAAATTGTTGATGGATCATTATGAAAGATTGGTTTCGGTAGCTGAAGATGCGTGTCTGTGCTTAATATTCCTGACAATGTCGTTTCATCCATAAGTGGTATAAATGAATTTAAGACCATTCAGTCTGCCTTTTTTTGTCTCGAAAATGTGAAATAACAATAATGATGATTATTATTATATGTGATTTTTGGTTTTTTGTGTTGTGAGAATCACTGCACTTTGTGTGTCTTATTTAACTCCTTTAATTTTTTTTTTTTTTTAAATTTATTAAACTTTCACTTTATATTAAGTAAATGTCACACTTTGTCGATCCGTGACTCACAATTCTTTAATTCTATTTCTGTGGAACTTTTTTTTATATTTTTCTCTTTTTTTCACAACGTCTAAATAATCTTACAAGCAGCACTGCTATATTATTTAAATCGCGTATCTTTTCCTTTTTTTCTCAAAAAAATCTTCACAATGAATTTTCAAAAAAAAAATCAATTTTTTATTTTTCAATTTTATAGCTCTTAACATATCATATTCGACTCATATTTATGCTCATTCTGTTTCTTTTATGGAACTAGTACTGTTTAATATACTTAAGCATTACATTTCGATTCTAAAGATATTAAAAAACTAAAATTATTACAGAGAGAAAATTTTCATTATTGAACCTAAGCTGAGTATCTTTTTCTCAATGAGTTACTGCCGTGGATCTTTTTCGCAAGTCCATAAAAAATCGTATTCAGCATTATTCAGCACATCCAGAGTTGCTTTAAAGCAAATTTCATTTTTATTTCCTTATTTTATATTGATAATTGTATCCAATTGTGAATCTAGTTGTTACCTCAAGTATCCAAAGAGTATTTGTTCCTTTAATTCCTTTGTTTTACCCAAAATCAAATAACTATACCAAGAATCTATGGTAACAACCCTGTTTTAGTGGGAATATAGTAAACAACAAGTTTCAATAATTTTAATTAATTTTCCGGTAAATTTACTGCTTATCAAGCAACTGGAACGGATTTAAATCACCAATAAGTCATTATTGCAATAAATTAAATAGAATTAAACACTTAATAAGTTGAAAATCATATAAAAAATGCCATTTGCCAATCAACCAGTTGTAACTATTAGTGAATTGAGTGGAGATAACGTGAAATTCGTTGTTGAGGATACAGAATTAAGGTACCAACTCGTTATTTAAAGAATCATGTGCTATTAATGTAATTAAATCACTTACAGTGTCGCAAACAGCTTAAGACGAGTATTTATAGCAGAAACGCCAACAATAGCCATAGATTGGGTTCAGTTGGAATCTAATACTACAGTTCTTGCTGATGAATTTATAGGTAACTAGTGTACATACTTGATTGATATCCTGAAACTAATATGTTTATTTCCATTACAGCCCATCGAGTTGGCTTAATTCCATTAATTTCTGATGATGTTGTGGATCGAATGCAGTATAGCAGAGATTGTGTATGCGTTGACTTTTGTCCAGAATGTAGTGTAGAATTTACTCTGGATGTAAAATGTTCTGATGAACAAACTCGTTTAGTTACAACGGCTGATTTAAAATCCAGTGATCCTCGAGTACTCCCAGTGACAGCAAGAAATCGTGAGGATGATGACAATGAGTATGGCGAAAAGACAGAAGAGATTTTAATTGTTAAGCTACGACAAGGACAAGAATTGAAATTGAGAGCTTATGCCAAAAAAGGTTTTGGAAAGGAACATGCAAAATGGAATCCAACAGCCGGCGTTTCATTTGAATATGATCCAGACAATGAGATGAGACATACATTATATCCAAAACCTGATGAATGGCCAAAAAGTGAACATTCTGTACTCGATGATGATCAATGTAAGTATTTTCTTGACTTTACTTAATTTAATGTAAAAGTAATTTTTGGATTAATTATTATAGTCGAAGCTGAATATAATTGGGAAACTAAGCCGAACAAGTTCTTCTTCAATGTTGAGTCATCGGGAGCATTAAAGCCTGAAAATATTGTATTGATGGGAGTTCAAGTTCTCAAAAATAAGCTATCAAATCTCCAGACACAACTCAGTCATGAGACACAAACAAATGCTTTAGCCATTTAAAGTTACAAATCATATATGCTAGATTTTATTCCTTAAATTTAACTTAAGCCTGAACATCTTTAAATAAAAACACGGAAAATTAAAAAAAAAAAATTGTACTTAATAGATATTTCCATTATTAAACTTATTAAATGATCCTGCTTCCTCATTCTGTCCATTTGATTCCTCTCGTGTTGGATCTGTTTTTGATGCATCCCGATACTTTTGTAAGAATATCTTTAATGGATCTATGTAATTATCAAATCCAAGATTTTGCATTGCCCATAGAATATCTTCGCCATTCATAGTTTTCCTCTTTTCATTGGAACATCTTTCCGAAGCTTCAGAAGTTATGAAGGAAATGAATTCTGAGACACATTCTTGGACGCATTCACGAGCATCTTTAGCAATCTTTCCTTGGCTGTTATTTGGAATAGCTTTCTTCATTATTTTTGCTATATTTGCAATTGGAAGGAATCTGTCTTGTTCTCTTAGAAATCCTTGTTCTGAAAAATGTTAATATGCTCAATTTAATGCTTGTTATTATGATTTTTATGATAATAAACAATTAAATTTTAGCAATTTATTGTTTCTTTATTTTACATCCATAATTACCTGATTCTGATTCATCCTGCACATAACTATCGCCCATTTCGTATTGATCTGATGTATTCATTGCTTAACTGCTTCCTAATACCTTAATTATAGCCAATTATCAATAATTTTTGTCTATTTTGAAAATTTACAATATTATTTCTTTTACAAGACGCGGCTTAATGAATAAAAAACTTAAATTTGAAATTTCAAATTTTGTCCGTTATTTTACACTCAAAGAAAAATTATTTTTAAATCAATAATTTTAATTTATTCGCTTTATCCATTTTAAATCTAATAATTTCTTACAAATCTAAGCTTTTAATAATTAAAGACAAAATTGATAGACTTGGCAGATGATTCCAAATTGAGTCAATTGGAATGAAGGGAGGAACATGATTTCTTTAAAAAAATTATTAATTAAAGTCAGAATCAATAGTTATGTTCATTTGTGATTGTGTAGCGGAAGAACTGCTCGGAAATACTCGATTTCCTTTTCGATTCCTTATGTCATGCAATCGTCGTCGATGTTGGAAGTAATTTTGTTTATTGTTCGTTACAAAATTGCAAATTTCACAGACAAATTCGCCCAATACTCGATGATGGATTTTTCTTACATGCTGTTTGAGTAAATCTTCGTATTTAAAGGAACTTCCACAGTCAGGATATTCACAAACAAAACGATGTGGATCTAAAAATAGGAAAATGAGTTAGTAAAAGAATCTTGAGTATTAAGTTAGTCATGTTACCGAGATCAACTTCTACATGCTGTCGTAAATGATGCTTCCTTAAACTCTGTTGATTAACAAAACTTTCATTGCACACTGGACATTTATAGCCTAAAGAAAATACAATCAGACCAATAAGCAATTTTTTAGACATGCTATAAAGCTTGTGGTATAATTACCATCGGGATTTAAATGACGTTTTCGGTGATATCGTAAATTGGCACTATTATGGAAGCTTTCACTACAAAATTCACAAACGAATGGCCTTAAATCTAAATGAATATTTTTGTGCTCATTTAATATCCTCAACTCGGTAAATTGCATGCTGCAGACATCACATTGAAATTTCTTAGGCCTAATTCAAGGGGGAAAAATTTGAGTTATTCAGTTCCTTCTTTTCATAAATGCTTTAAGGACATTTACATACCTATTAACTCGAACTCTCGGTCTGTCTAAATGAGCAATTTCTATATGCTTCCGAAGTTGATATTTAAAGTTATATTGGAGATCACATTTGTCACATTGGAACTTTTCTCTATGTGCTGCTGCTGTATGATTATAATATTTCTTCGGATTGTCAAATTCCTTCATACATACTTTGCCTTAAAAGTCATTAATCATTAAAATATTCATAGATTAATAAGTCAACAGATGCCTTACATGTCAAATTCCGTTCCTTCTTTACACGAAATCCTGTGGACGATGAAGATCGTCTCTTCCGGTTCTTTCTTCTCTTGGATGTTGGAGTTGACTCAAATTCTTCGTCACTTCTTTCAAATCTGTCATAATCTGATGATTCATTCAAATATTCTTCTGTATAACTTTCAATTATATGATCTTCCTTAATATCCTCAACTGACTCAAAAGCTTCAGTATGCAGTATTGAATGTGATAATAAATGTGTAATTATTTGTAACTGGAAGTTGACACTTTCTTGACATTTACAGTATTGTAGAATAGGTCCATCAGTATGAATGCTACAAAGAGACAATCGTTACTTGATTAAAGTTAGGATAAACAAGATGAAATAAGTTTTAACTCACCTGTAATCTTTGTGTTGTTGTTGAAAATGTTTAATTAATAAATTGTAGTATTTTTGACCGTCTTCGCATAAAAAGCATTCTCGAGGATATTCTTCTGTGTCCAAAGGTTCTGGTTTTACAAAAAATTCCATAATTCTTATAGATATTACAGCTTAACTCGTCTAAATTTTAATTTTTCAATATAATTTTTCTTAAATGTTATTTTTTGACAAGTACAAAAGTCACTGTTATAATTATCAATCGACACAGTAGGCGCATTTCTTTTCAAATTCATAATTAAATCTAAGAATCAAAAAAGACAGCTCATCACTTTCGATTTTAAGATCCAGTAACATACAGCATCTAATTTTATGGAATATTAAGCTTTCATGGAAAGCCAACAGCCATCAGTCAAAATGAGCATTAAGACACAATTTTTCAGACGGACATGCTAAAACTGTTCGAATCGAGGGGAAACTTCTGTGCTGCATGTTATCGAAAATCAACGAAAAAATATCATAAAATTTTATTTTAATTAAAAATAATGGATAATTGTGTAAACGAGAGGCGTTTAAGGATTGTTTTCGGTAAGTATCAATGCCGTAAGCTGTAATGTAACAGAATCCAGTCAAGTTATGTCATTTATTTGACATTTAATTGAATAATTTAAAGTTTTCAACTTTTGTATGAGGTTATAAGAATTTTAAGAAATAATTATGAATTTAATTAATTTTAGATGCAATCGATTTGGGCAACAATAAGAAGGCACTTCAAGAAGTCGAGAAGGTTTTGAAGAAGACACCAAACTTGAAGACAGGATTGGCACTCAAAGCATTAGCATTAATTAGACTAGGACGAGAAAAAGAGAGTCTACAAATTATTAGTGAACTGGAAAAAGATCCCGAAGATGATTCAACACTTCAAGTCATGACTTATTGCTATCGTGAATTAGATCAATGTAAGTCCTTACTGACTACTGATTGAGTGAAAAAAAAAATATCAATACTTGACATAATTTTACTGTCTCCTTTGTAGTGGATAAAATATGCAAAATTTATAGCGATGCTGCAAAAAAAGTACCGGGAAATGAAGAACTCTTGACACAATTATTTATGGCTCATGTACGTGTCAATGATTATAAATCTCAACAAACTGTCGCCTTGCAGCTATTTAAGGCAAAACCAAAAAATCCTTACTACTTTTGGGCTGTAATGAGTGTCGTGCTTCAAGCTTTACGTGGCTCAGAATCCAAAGATAAGCAAAAGGCAAAAGTTTTGTTGTCTCTTGCGCAAAAAATGATTGACAAGATTATCAAGGAGGATAAAATTGAAGCTGAACAAGAAGTACAGCTATATCTAAGTATCCTTGAGTACCAAGAAAAGTATGAAGAAGCACTCGAGTTCCTTCAATCAAAAGTGTGCATTGAAAAGTTTCCAGGCGCCCCGATTACGATTAAAATTGAAATTTACAAGAAACTCAAGAAATGGAAGGAACTTATGAGTTTGTCACAAGAACTTCTGCAAGAAGAGTAAGTTAACTTGATGCTTTTAATTCTGAGCTGTTTACTAAGTCATCTCAATATATTTCAGTCCTGATCGATGGGATTATTACCAAGACTATCTTTTGGCATGTTTCGAACTTGTAAAGGAAGGAGACAATGCCGTTATTGATTTGTGCTTTAATTTCATTAACAATGTGAGTTCGACATGTCAAAATTACCACTTGTGGATCATTAATAAATATGAATTAATAATTGTAGATTCTAAAAGCAAATAGCAAAGTCAGGGGACCATATTTAGCTCGAATTGAGATGCATAAAAGAATGCGAGAAAATAATTTAGATCCAGAAAAATTATTTGGAGATTATCAAAACCTGTTGATTGAATATTTTAGCATTTTTGGAAACAAAAAGTGCTGTGTCAATGATTTAAAAATGTTCTTGGAACATCTTCCTGTTGAACATCGTTCTGAACTAGCTTCAAAACTTCTTCAAGATACTGGAATTAGTTCAACTACATTGCCACAAAATGTAAGTTATTTAAGCACCAATATTATATAGATGGGCCAATACAAACAAACAAATCTTTTTGTAAACAAAAACAAATGAAAAAAAAAAATCTAATTAAAATTTTTGATTTTTAACTCAAATTTATTTACTGGATCTCATTTTTGAGACTAGTAAAGTAACATTATCATGTGAATTATCGAAGCATTAGATTAGATAGGTTTTTACCCACGAAAACTAAATCAAAAGTCCAAAAAATTGAAAATTAAAATTTTCCAAGTTTTTTTCATGGTGTTAGTGTTTACAAAAATTTTAAATATTTCAAATTTTTATCCGTTAAAAACGGCAACTTTTTTGCATTATCCTATCTATATATCTTAATATCTTGTTAAGCACTTTAAACTAATCAGAAATTAAAATTAAAATCATTACAGAAGGATCAGCTTCAAAAGCACATTTGTTCCTTACAAATCTCTCGATTATGTGGATCACATTCAGCATTATCGATTGAACATTTACAAGCGCTTTATTCAGCATTAACATTGCATTATGAGCATAGTTTTAGTGCTTTTGGAAAGGATTTGTTGTCCACTGATATTGGACCATCAGATCAGTATTCAATTTTAGCTGGTGAGTTAGGTTTTATCGAAAAGAAAATTGTTGATTTGAAGACATGATAATAATTAAAAAAATTTCAAATTCCAGCACATATAATGTACGACATAGCAATCAAATCAAACTCCTCATATCGACTCATCGAAACACTTCATTTTCTCAACTATTTATTGAAAAATAGTCCAAGTAATTTTCATGGAAAACTCTTATGTCTTCAAATCTTTCATATTCTTGGATGTACCATTGGTGCTCATAAAGTCTACGACTCATTGGATATTAAACATATTCAATTAGATTCAATGGGATATCTTCATTGTTCTCATTTACCATCGACTGCTCTTTCATCCTTATCTAAGCCAATTTATGATCAAACTTTAAAATTCTTTACTGCATCTTATAAAGACAGTTTAGAATATCTCGCAATGTCCTACAAATATGGATCGTTCTCAAAACTTCAAGAATTTATGGATTTTCGTGAAAAATTGTCAAATAGTTTGCATTATTCAATGGTTTCTGTTGAAGCTTTACTTCAAGAACTTGTTGCTTTTAATGGAACTAATCAACAGAATTATTTGCAATTTCAAAATATGAAAATTGAACCAAATGAAGATCGTATCAAGTATGAGGAATTGACAGATAATCGTGACTTGAATGTTATGCTTCGATGGGATCCAATACGTGATGAGAACAATGAATCACTTTATGATAAAATTAAGGAAATTGAAAAGGAAAGTTTTAATCAGGATGTAATTCTTCTACGAATTAGATCAACATTATTAAGAATTGTTGCATCGTCTGTTGAATTGATTCATTCACCATACAGAAGCTTAAATACCAAAGATCAGAATGGTCATAGTTCAATTTCATCGGTTGAGGATGTCGATGAAAGTCATAAAATTCTGATCAATACGTGGGATGAACATTTTAAACTCTTAGAGATACTTAAGTACCAACAAACATCATCGCAATTTCTAGTCAATTTACTGCCATCACGGCTTCATGTTATATTACAATTGCCTTACAATAAGGTATTTTCATTGTTAGGGAAATTTGTGTACAATTTATGGATGAGTAGTGAGGAAACAAAGGAATTAGGAAAATCTTTACAGCAAGCCTTTTTGGATTTGAAATCCTTTATTGAAAATTTGGAGCCTGTAACTGAGACATCTAATTTATTTTATTATCGAGAATTACAAGCAAAATTTGTTGGATGTGTTGAGGTAATTGATCATGCTGCTTATTCTTTAATTTTGAATACATTTTAAGTTTTATTTTTTCCACAGATAATGTCGTTGTGTTCATTTGTTTTGTCGTTATGTTACGAAAAATGTAGCCAGAATCAAACACAAACTACATCTAAGAAGAAGAAGCAACAATCAAATTCTGACGTTGACGTTAATTCAAAACAAATTACGGCGAAAGAAAAAGTTTCGTTAATCACGGAAATTATGAGGAATCTAAAGAGTGCACTTAATACAGCTGAAAATTCACTGGGTAAGTTTTTTGAAGCTTTTATTCAACGTGAGGAATTTTCTAAGTTGAAAATTTTAAGCAGAACTGCGAACTCTGTTTTCTGTTACGTTAATTTGCATACGTATTTAATTACGTAAGAAAATTGTTACGTAAACTTACGTACGTGGCAAAAAAACGTACGTAAATTTACGTATGTATTTCGTTACGTAAGCGTAATTTTACGTAAGATTTTTCATTACGTACGTATTTGCTACGTTTTTGTTACGTAATCTTACGTACGTTTTTTTTCTTACGTTACGTACGTTTTTTTATTATTACGTTAAACAAATATTTCGTTGAGTAAATTTGCATCCATTTTTTTCGGTGATTGTTTAAATAGTTTTTTTTTGTAATTTTTCTGTCTGACCTAGAACCAAAAAATCCCAAAATCTAATTCAAACTTATTTCATTTCACAGAGAAACTAAAGCCATTGAAGGTTGAGAAAAATTTAAACGACTATCTTGCATCCTTATCAATCACACCGAAAGAATCGAATAAGACTAATAATAGTGAAACAACAAGTGTCATAACGACCGTTAATATTGACATTCACACTATTTTCGATGAAAATTATCAGCAGAGCGTTAAGGAACTTTCAATGTTAATAAAAGATAAACTGAAACTGATTAACGTGAAGTAATTATGATTCATGGAAATTTTCAAGATTTTTTCGTCGTACTTTTTTTTTGTTTTTTTGTTTCATTGCGGAACAAGGAACAAGTAACAAGTAGAATAAGCTTTTTTCTATAACTCGAAAGGAATGAGATAAACAAATCAGAAAAATATTCAATTATAAATTAATTATGTTATCATGAAAGACATAAAATTGAAAAAAATTGAAAAACATGCTTGATTTAAATAAAGTTTCAAAAATTTTTAAACTAAACGATGTGTTTCTTTCTCTCATCATGAGCCTTAAATGATTCCACAAAACCGATGTCATAAATCTACTGAAAGTCATTTGAAAATCTACATAGTATGCACAATCAGTGAGTTATCAGGTAAAGTCATAAAATCATAAATAATTGAAGGAAATTTTTCAGGAAAAACATACATGAGAGTTTATAGCTTTATGACAGTCCAAGAAGTCAACTGCAGTGCCATAAAATTTCTTCATCATATCTCAAATGATTCTCCTGAAAATCTTAAATTTCATGCACATTTTTTTAAACATTATTCAATGCAAATTGTTCAGTTTATTTAAAATTTTATGACACTGGCAGGCAAGACGAAGAAGTTTTTTGTACACGCCTACTTGCTGATTTTCAGTATGGAGAGTAAAAAATAGAACGAGACAAAAATGTTTTAAGGTATACTCTACATCTCTTTCATGATCATTAAACGTGCGAGAAAGACGATTAGGAATGAAGAAAAGGCAATAAGTAAAGTAATAAAATAAAGGAATAAAAATTTTACAATCAGGCAAAATTATGAAAAATTAAATATGCAATAAACTTTTATAACTTCATAATCTATTTTCGATTCATAAATGATGAACTGCATGCGTCAGATGTAAAATAAAATTTATTCAAATTTTAACGGTCTTTTAAAATTTGAATTTAAAATAAAAGCGAATTCAAAATTGAATTTGCCTTGAAAATTTTGAATTTTAAAAATACGTTGTGATTTAAATTTTTAAAAATCCGTTAATTTTGCATCAAAAAACACATGACACATGTTCAAGAAAATTACAAAAATTATCAAAAGAACCTTCAAAAAGTGCACATATAAAATCAAAGAAAACATCAGAAAACAGTATGACAAGAGAAATGAATCTGTAAGGCCTCAAAACTTGCTTCTATCCAGAAGAAAATCGCGATTTCACACTTCTTAACCAAAATCAGACATTTTCTATCTTAATGTCAACAATATCCTTGAATATTTCACAGAATCCCTCATTGCTTCTATTCTGAGACATGATCAGCCAATAAGGACTTCAATATTGTGAAAATATTTGCTAGAATCAAAACAATAGAAACTGTTAACAGAACTCAATGTGAGAAATTTCAATTCGTTCCTTCTTCCATTCCATGAGTAGTTCATGAAAATCCAATAATGTTGTGACCTTCTTCTCAGCTGGATTGATTCTGTTGCTCCTTCTTTATGGGTAATGCGTTAATGTGCATACAAAATTTGTCTTTACCTATTTAAATTTATTTTGTGTGCAATTTAGAATAGAAATAAATCTTGGTAAATGTCAGTAAATGCATGGATTAAATGCTTAAAAAAATAAGCTAGAGCAAATCTTAAAAGAAGCGGAATCTAAAAAACTTCAAAGAGCCCTTCTTGTCAAAATTAATTTATTAAATTTAGAATTTCTCACATTTTTTAAATGCATCCACATCATAGCTACATAGCAGCATGTTTATTCATTAAGGGAATTTATATCAGTTTCAATGACTTGTCCATGTTTTCCTTCTCGTAAATAATTAGAAACTGATGACATGGCAAGTTTTGGAAATAAATTTTTTTCTCTTATTTTTTCCGAGCTTCCATTGCCTTCCAATCATCAAGTCACTCAATAAGTTTTTATTTTATATTTTTGGATCGTTTCGATTTCATTTCTTTGAGTGATCATAGATGGATGGAGTCAAATAATAAGTAAAAGAGGAAGAAAAAGAAAATAAATTGGATCAAAGATCATGTTCAATAAGAAAGTTAATTAATTTCACAAACTTTTTAGCTCCCGTTTGACTTTTAAGATTTGCCGCTTATTTTTGTCTTCCTGGATCTTCATTTTCTATCTTCATATGAAACACATGAATGTTTGAAAATGTCTGGAAAGTTTCTAATATCGCACAGGTTGAATAAAATAAGCAGCAGTAGTAGCACAAAAACAAGAAAAAGAAGGAATGAGAAGCAATTTGGAAATTATTACTTGATAGCTGAATAGACGTGATTATTTTCTACTGTTCATGCACGAAATATGAATGAATGGAGTGTAAGTAAGTAAGTAATAAGTAATAAGCAGCAAGTATGAGGTGTGAGGTTTCCAAAAAATATTTCTAATATCTGTGTATGAATGATGTGGTGAGCAGACAATAAAACAGTAGCTGATTGAAAATTAGCCGTGGAAGAATTTTTTCGTCTTCTCTTTGCCTACATATATGAATATAGCTATAGCCAACTATGACTTGCTATGACTTGATTTGATTTTTTTCGGTTGTCGAATTTCTCAATTGTTTAGAATGTTCAAAAATGAGTTTTATGAATATATGGCATGTTGTGACTGACTCATTCGTCATTCCATCAACTTGCTACTTGCTACCGACATTGTGTGCTGTATAACATTAATGTTATGTATCAATATCAATCTAATCTAATCCAAATTTTCATTTTCATCAATGACTGAGTGTTTTTTTTTATTTTCGATCCAAATTCAATTCTGTTGCTGCTGCTCATCATCCATTCCATCCATTCATTCATTTGAGATTGGAATTTTTCATTCACAAAACTACTTGGTGATGATAAATCAAGAAAACTCAATCAAATGTCCATCTTTATAAAGTCACTGCCGACATTTTTTCATCCATTCATCTTTTGGTACATTCCAAGCCCTTCTTTGTTCTAGTTATAACATCCAGAGATCTATTATGATCAATTTCAAATCAATGACTTTATGATGATTATTCAGAATTAAAAGGATCTCATTTGAAGCAATGGATGATCACACAAGACGTGTGAATAAGAATTTACATGAAAATTGTCATGCATGAAATTAAAATTCCATCAAGGAACTCAAAATGTAGCTTCTGGAATATCCAAAAAGCTGTACGTGATAATGTTTGATGAAAAGCATCAAATGATGAGGAAATGATGATTGAGATTGAAAAGAAAAGAAACAGAACAATAGAAATGGCCGTGCTGACAATTGATGATCATTAATGTTGTAGACCTTTTCCTTTGTATTTGATTCATTGAATATTATGTGTGTTGATGCTGTTGACGACCAGGGTCAATCAATTGATCGCTGTTTGATCGTGATCGGTGATCGTCGATCAGATCGACAAATGATCGAACGATCAATTGATCGATTCGATCAAACGATGTTTTATGATCGAATGATCGACGATCAATCGATCATATTTTGAGAAAAAGATCGATAGATCGTTGATCGACTCGATCAGTGATCGATCGATCAATTGATCGACTCGATCAGAAAACAAATTTGATCGAGACGATCAATTGATCAACGATCAAAATTTTTCTTTGATCGAGGCGATCAATTGATCGATCGATCACTGATCGAAAAATGATCGCACGATCACGATCATTTTCTCATAAAATGATCGATTGATCGTCGATCATTCGATCAAAAATACCGATCAATTGATCGTCGATCAAACGATCGTCGATCAATGATCGAATGTTCGAAGGTGAAAAAAAAATAAATTAATAATCAATAAATAATAATAAAAGTTCCTTTTAAAAGGAGTAAATCCCTTCAAATTTTTTAGTTCATTTAGTAGAAAGAAATTTAGCTCTTAATTATTTTTTTTTCTAAATCATAATATTATATTCATTCTTTTCTTTAAAAAACTATTAGAAATTAATATACATTGAATCAAATTTAAAGGAAATTCTGTATGGAAAGATCCTATTAAAAATTTGAACTTCTTTTTTTCTAGTAAGTTTTATTTGATGCTCAGAATTAATATGGTTCTTATTATAAATAAAAATAATATTTTGTGCGTTTACAAAATAAGGTGGAGAAAAAAAATTAGCGTAAATAAAAACAGATTATTCCTAAATATTACACATTAAACTATACATTAAACTGTACACTATTAATAAAAACTAAGATTCGAACGAAAATTAAGATTCTACAATAAACATTTTGGATTCTAAAAGTTTTTTCACTATTAGCAATATTTTCATTATTATAATTTTAAATCTCGTTTAATTTACAAAAATATATTATATTGTATGCAATAGTTTCTTGAAATTCTCTTCTAAGAAAAAAGCGTTACCGTTTATGGTCACAAATTTGTAATTTTTAAAAAAACTTGTAGTAAATAATGCTTGACTAATACAGTGTGAGAATTGTATTTCAATTTTATTTTCTAATTTTTGGAACTTTTCATTTAATTTGTATTGAAAACGATATCAAACAAGAAAATGTTGCTTTAACCAGCACAAATTTGAGATTCAGTTAGCAAATTTGAGTTCAAACTTGAAATTTAATTTAGATAATGCAACCTACAATACTTTAATTTTAAAAATTCTCGTTCAAGACATTTTTTTACAGTACTCTTATGATCATTGATTAGATTTAATTTATTTATTAATGTTTATCGATCATTAAATCAATTTTTCGATCATTTATCTGAAATTTGATCGAAAATCGATCAAATGATCGATGATCGACCGATCAATGATCGATCGATCAATTGATCGCCTCGATCAAAGTAAAAGTTTTGATCGTTCGATCAATTGATCGTCTCGATCAAAATCATGTTTTGATCGAATCGATCACTGATCGAGCGATCAAGGATCGAAATTGATCGTACGATCACGATCTTTTTTTAATTTTTTGATCGAATGATCGATAAAAAATTCGATCAAAATCGATCAACTGATCGACGATCGTTTGATCGTCTCGATCAGAAATGATTTTGATCGAGGCGATCAATTGATCGATCGATCACTGATCGATTTTTGATCGTATTTTGCGATCACGATCATGTCGATCACGATCATTGATCGTTGACTGTCCCTGTTGACGACGATGAAAGTCAAAAGACGAAAGCAATTCAGCAGACAAAAGAACTAATTTTATATGTGCTTGCCTCAAGACTTCAAGAAAGACAAGAGGAACCGACCACAAAAGTCATCATCAATATTAGTTCTATTTCCTCCTGAAAATTCATCCCACCTTAATGATGATCAGTAGCACCAACAATAATTTTTCAAATGCAGATAAAAGCTAACATATGTGAATCATGTAAAGCGTCATGCTGATTAATTTCATCGGCAACTTCTATTACTTCCATATCCTGCTGTCATTTTGTTCATAAACTTACTTGCTTACTTATTGCCGGAAATTTTGATATAAATTTTTATTTTTTACTTCTAATGCTGTGCTGCTCTTTTCTTTCTCTATTTTTTTCATTTCATTTTGAGCTGTTTTGAGATCACGAAAATTGAAATTAAAAGATTCGTACGTGAGTAGAACTGAAATCACGTCGATAATGATTGAAAAATTTTACGCAATTTTGTAACTGGAATGGAAATTCGAAGCATTTGCAGGCATTTGAAAATTTTGGGAAATGGAATGAAACATCCTAAAATAAAGAAAAAAAAAATCAAGCATGCAGAAATTGTGGGAATTAGTCAAGCACAATTTGCACAAAAACGAGAGTGATGCACGCAAAATTTATTTCAAATGACTTTCATGTCTCAAAAACAAAATCAGCAAGCATCAGAAAAAATAAACATTTAAAGGCACCGAATCGTTGTCGACAAAATAGTAAAGTAAGAAGAAAGTTTTGTGTGTGGTCGGTCGACAAATTACGAGTCAATGGAAGGGAAAAAGCTGTTTCATGTGAATGCATGGCAAGCAATGACTTCTAGCAAGCATAAATCGTCAGCTATGCTTCAACTAAATATTCTGACGAAATTCCATTTATCACTCGAAGCTGTGATCTTAGTCATGTTTTTAGAAATTTTGACACATTTAATTTCTCTGGACCATTAACATGACAGCATAAATTAATGCTGCTTGCTGCTTCAAATGCAGGAATTTAAATCAAATGAATTAATTTGAAGAAGCATAACTGTGCTGAAAAGTGTCGAGTAATTACCACTCGATTAATTTTAATAATCGTCAACCACAGCAGCAAGTATCATCCCAAAAAATACAAAAATTATCAATTAACAGAAATTTCGTGGTCGGAATTAATTCCAAATTGACTGCGTAAGGTCTTCATGGGAAAATTTAATTAATTGATTGATAATACATTAAGGAAATTTCTCAATCAGTCAGCACTCAGCGTTTGACTTTTGGAAGCAATTTCAGTTGATCTCAATAAATAATGATGCTTGAAGATGAATTTAGTTCCGCTACTGTTCGATTTGAGCCATTTGATACACAGCAGATCTTTTCCATTCGCCCAATATTGTTATTATTATCATGATTATTACACTTGATTCAGCATGTACATCATGTCTATCGTAAACAAACTTTGCAGCTTTTTTTTCAATAAATCTTTGTGGATGCACGAATTACATTAAAATGTAAAGTGTATGGGAAATTAGAACGTGAGGATTGTTACTTCTTTAGTCACTTTCAAAAATAATCCAGTGCAAGTCTAACGATCATTCTGAATACAGTAGTACAATAATGAGGAACAAAACATTCTGAAAACATCAAAAGGAAAGCAGTTCGAAGGATAGAAAAGAAATAAAAATAAAAAATAATAATTAATGATCTATTTATGATGAATCACCCAACTAACACCGTTTTTTTATGTTCATGTTCCTCATATCATATTGTATTATGTTATATTATTATGTTGGTGCTGTCTTGGAACGCGAAAATTAATGAAATTTGAGATCCAGAAAGAGCGATGCGATGGAAAAAAAATTTGGAATTTTGATGTGAAATGAGCGATTAATTAAGTTAAAAAACTAAAACACTTTGTTGGCAGTGCTTCTCACTTTTTATGGGAAGAAATGAGAAGCAAATTATGTAACTTGATATCTGATCTGATCTGCTTGGTGTTAGTCACGTCAAAAAAAAAACAACTGAAATGAATTTTTAATGAGCACTGCTGAATAATTTCTATTTAAATGACAAATAAATAGTTTAATTAATGAAATTAAGCCTTGTTAATTGACAGCAAATCAACTCGAAAGAGAAGAAAAGAAGTAAGCATAAGCAGTTACAGCAGGTCAAAGAAGTGTGAAATTTTATTTACAAGAAAATAAGAAGAAGGGAAAAAAAGGAGGCAGAAAGGATGAAAATATTTCGATACCAGCATTGTCTTATTTATTGGATTTTCATGTAAATTCTACTTTAATCGCATCTTTCTGTATAGGATTGACCGAAATGTAAATATACAAATATTTTATGGACGATAGAGATTAAGGTGGACGATGTTGTATGTGCATAGAGGTAAGCAAAGTGCACAAATTGGTTCAGAATCAGAAGTAGGTAAATTTCGACAGAAAAAAAGGATTTAAAATCCATAAAAAGATTATCTTCCATGATTTGTTGGTTTTAACAGTATGACATCATTTCTCATTCCATTTATGCATGCATGCTCAACAAGCAGAAGTGATCTTTGAAGCTTGAAACAAGTCTCAAGTCAAGATCACATCCTTCATGTCGGTTCATGTCTATAACCGTCTATAATAATAAAAAAAAAATTGTTCATAGATAAATTAAAAACAATTATATTCATGAATATTGAATGGCAATAAGAAAATCATTCATCTGGAACTTACTTTTTTGCGTAATTTTTTTATTTTATTTTTCGTTCCTTCATTATTTTTAATCTCCTCCAAACTATTCTTCTGCTCTCATTGTTTTCAATCATCAATTTCAATTTTGTTGTACATTTCCAATAAACTTCAATGTGCATTTCTATTGTCTTTAAAATTTCTATCGTTTCTAATTCCAACAACAACTTCTTTCTTCTCATCCATTAATGATTTAAATCCATTGAAACAAAAGAAAAGAAAAACTACCGTACCATACATAGTTTAGAAACAATTGCTATTTACTCATTTTTTTTTATTATTTCTCAATTTATTGTCACGTCCCACTATTCTTCCAACTCAATCATGCGATAGATTCATCCACAATGGACGTTTATTTTCATTCCATTCTTTAGCTCATTTATGGTCGAGCCACTTTGCAGGTCAATTTCCGTTAAACTGGTACCTAAATAAAACATATAATTTGGACAGTCCAAATTTTAAAAAAAAAATTTAAGTTTGATAATATGCAGCAAGCAGGCAGGCACAAATGCTTATCTCATTCAGTAAGGAAATTAAAAGTTCTTGATTTGGTTTTTCTCGTGAAATTATCGACTATGTTGTTATGCAATGCTTGCTAATTTTGCATGAAAAATATTTGTCGGCTACGATAGCCTTTTAAAAATGAGTTTATGGCATGAGAATTTAAAATTAGTTTTGCTTCATCAATTAAATTATTTCCACTTGTTAAATGTATTGTACGTCCATATAATAAACAAAATTTTAAATTGATATTTAATCTATGCTGAGCTGTACTTTATTTTATTCAAATTGAATTGTGAATTTGTTAAGAAATAAATCATTCGTTGAGCTGATAAGAAGCATGTAGCTACAAAAAATCTTATGAATGAATGAAAAACAAATGCAAAATCTTTTGTTATGAAAAAATCGTGAACGGATTCACGGCAAATTAAATTCGTTACAATTCAGTGTTAATACATGCTACTGACTTGCCGTGCTTATCACATATAGAAGCATTAAATGTGTCAACGACCAACTATTGATTAAAAGCAGAGATTTTATGCATGAAATGTTAACTGAGTAGAAATTGGGTAAATATTTGTGCTTCATGATCAATTCCATCTCTTTTCATGTTCATCCACACTACTTAACTCCGCCCAATTATACTCTTAACTTCCAACAACCATTTTTGTACTACAAATGCTTACGAATCGTGAATTTTATCTTTTACACAAAGTATGTAAACTTGATGCTTATAAAATTGTCTTTTTAAAGACTTTTGTTTTCCAAAATCAAATATTTTTATAGTCTTACGTCCTAAATTATGATTTTTAAGATTCCTGCAAATTTACAAAATTTTCGAAGGAACAAAATACTGTAATTCTGTTTAAAACAGTTACATCAAATAATTATGACAAGATTAAAACTATGCAGGACGAGGAAATTAAGCAATAATGACAAAATCCAATTTAAATGAATGTTAGTCAAAATAACGGAAATTGACCTGCAAAGTGGCTCGACCATAAATGAGATAAAGAATGGAATGAAAATAAACGTCCATTGTGGATGAATCTATCGCATGATTGAGTTGGAAGAATAGTGGGACGTGACAATAAATTGAGAAATAAAAAAAAAAAAAAATGAGTAAATAGCAATTGTTTCTAAACTATGGTACGGTAGTTTTTCTTTTCTTTTGTTTCAATGGATTTAAATCATTAATGGATGAGAAGAAAGAAGTTGTTGTTGGAATTAGAAACGATAGAAATTTTATAGACAATAGAAATGCACATTGAAATTTATTGGAAATGTACAACAAAATTGAAATTGATGATTGAAAACAATGAGAGCAGAAGAATAGTTTGGAGGAGATTAAAAATAATGAAGGAACGAAAAATAAAATAAAAAAATTACGCAAAAAAGTAAGTTCCAGATGAATGATTTTCTTATTGCCATTCAATATTCATGAATATAATTGTTTTTAATTTATCTATGAACAATTTTTTTATTATTATTATAGACGGTTATAGACATGAACCGACATGAAGGATGTGATCTTGACTTGAGACTTGTTTCAAGCTTCAAAGATCACTTCTGCTTGTTGAGCATGCATGCATAAATGGAATGAGAAATGATGTCATACTGTTAAAACCAACAAATCATGGAAGATAATCTTTTTATGGATTTTAAATCCTTTTTTTCTGTCGAAATTTACCTACTTCTGATTCTGAACCAATTTGTGCACTTTGCTTACCTCTATGCACATACAACATCGTCCACCTTAATCTCTATCGTCCATAAAATATTTGTATATTTACATTTCGGTCAATCCTATACAGAAAGATGCGATTAAAGTAGAATTTACATGAAAATCCAATAAATAAGACAATGCTGGTATCGAAATATTTTCATCCTTTCTGCCTCCTTTTTTTCCCTTCTTCTTATTTTCTTGTAAATAAAATTTCACACTTCTTTGACCTGCTGTAACTGCTTATGCTTACTTCTTTTCTTCTCTTTCGAGTTGATTTGCTGTCAATTAACAAGGCTTAATTTCATTAATTAAACTATTTATTTGTCATTTAAATAGAAATTATTCAGCAGTGCTCATTAAAAATTCATTTCAGTTGTTTTTTTTTTGACGTGACTAACACCAAGCAGATCAGATCAGATATCAAGTTACATAATTTGCTTCTCATTTCTTCCCATAAAAAGTGAGAAGCACTGCCAACAAAGTGTTTTAGTTTTTTAACTTAATTAATCGCTCATTTCACATCAAAATTCCAAATTTTTTTTCCATCGCATCGCTCTTTCTGGATCTCAAATTTCATTAATTTTCGCGTTCCAAGACAGCACCAACATAATAATATAACATAATACAATATGATATGAGGAACATGAACATAAAAAAACGGTGTTAGTTGGGTGATTCATCATAAATAGATCATTAATTATTATTTTTTTATTTTTATTTCTTTTCTATCCTTCGAACTGCTTTCCTTTTGATGTTTTCAGAATGTTTTGTTCCTCATTATTGTACTTCTGTATTCAGAATGATCGTTAGACTTGCACTGGATTATTTTTGAGAGTGATTAAAGAAGTAACAATCCTCACGTTCTAATTTCCCATACACTTTACATTTTAATGTAATTCGTGCATCCAAAAAGATTTATTGAAAAAAAAGCTGCAAAGTTTGTTTACGATAGACATGATGTACATGCTGAATCAAGTGAAATAATCATGATAATAATAACAATATTGGGCGAATGGAAAAGATCTGCTGTGTATCAAATGGCTCAAATCGAACAGTAGCGGAACTAAATTCATCTTCAAGCATCATTATTTATTGAGATCAACTGAAATTACTTCCAAAAGTCAAACGCTGAGTGCTGACTGATTGAGAAATTTCCTTAATGTATTATCAATCAATTAATTAAATTTTCCCATGAAGACCTTACGCAGTCAATTTGGAATTAATTCCGACCACGAAATTTCTGTTAATTGATAATTTTTGTATTTTTTGGGATGATACTTGCAGCTGTGGTTGACGATTATTAAAATTAATCGAGTGATAATTACTCGACACTTTTCAGCACAGTTATGCTTCTTCAAATTAATTCATTTGATTTAAATTCCTGCATCAGAAGCAGCAAGTAGCATTAATGTATGTTGCCATGTTAATGGTCCAGAGAAATTAAATGTGTCAAAATTTCTAAAAACATGACTAAGATCTCAGCTTCGAGTGATAAATGGAATTTCGTCAGAATATTTAGTTGAAGCATAGCTGACGATTTATGCTTGCTAGAAGTCATTGCTTGCCATGCATTCACATGAAACAGCTTTTTCCCTTCCATTGACTCGTAATTTGTCGACCGACCACACACAAAACTTTCTTCTTACTTTACTATTTTGTCGACAACGATTCGGTGCCTTTAAATGTTTATTTTTTCTGATGCTTGCTGTTTTTTTGAGACATGAAAGCCATTTGAAATAAATTTTGCGTGCATCACTCTCGTTTTTGTGCAAATTGTGCTTGACTAATTCCCACAATTTCTGCATGCTTGATTTTTTTTTTCTTTATTTTAGGATGTTTCATTCCATTTCCCAAAATTTTCAAATGCCTGCAAATGCTTCGAATTTCCATTCCAGTTACAAAATTGCGTAAAATTTTTCAATCATTATCGACGTGATTTCAGTTCCTCTCACGTACGAATCTTTTAATTTCAATTTTCGTGATCTCAAAACAGCTCAAAATGAAATGGAAATAGAGAAAGAAATGAGCAGCACAGCACTAGAGTGAAAAATAAAAATTTATATCAAAATTTCCGGCAATAAGTAAGCAAGTAAGTTTATGAACAAAATGACAGCAGGATATGGAAGTAATAGAAGTTGCCGATGAAATTAATCAGCATGACGCTTTACATGATTCACACATGTTAGCTTTTATCTGCATTTGAAAAATTATTATTGGTGCTACCGATGTATGGATGGATATGATCATCATTAAGGTGGGAAGAATTTTCAGGAGGAAATAGAACTAATATTGATGATGACTTTTGTGGTCGGTTCCTCTCGTCTTTCTTGAAGTCTTGAGGCAAGCACATAAAAAATTAGTTCTTTTGTTTGCTGAATTGCTTTTGTCTTTTGACTTTCATCGTCGTCAACAGCATCAACAGACATAATATTCAATGAATCAAATACAAAGGAAAAGGTCTACAACATTAATGATCATCAATTGTCAGCACGGCCATTTCTATTGTTCTGTTTCTTTTCTTTTCAATCTCAATCATCATTTCCTCATCATTTGATGCTTTTCATCAAACATTATCACGTACAGCTTTTTGGATATTCCAGAAGCTACATTTTGAGTTCCTTGATGGAATTTTAATTTCATGCATGACAATTTTCATGTAAATTCTTATTCACACGTCTTGTGTGATCATCCATTGCTTCAAATGAGATCCTTTTAATTCTGAATAATCATCATAAAGTCATTGATTGGAAATTGATCATAATAGATCTCTGGATGTTATAACTAGAACAAAGAAGGGCTTGGAATGTACCAAAAGATGAATGGATGAAAAAATGTCGGCAGTGACTTTATAAAGATGGACATTTGCTTGAGTTTTCTTGATTAACATCACCAAGTAGTTTTGTGAATGAAAAATTCCATTCTCGAATGAATGAATGGATGGAATGGATGATGAGCAGCAGCAACAGAATTGAATTTGGATCGAAAATAAAAAAATACTCAGTCATTGATGAAAATGAAAATTTGGATTAGATTAGATTGATATTGATACATAACATTAATGTTATACAGCACACAATGTCGGTAGCAAGTAGCAAGTTGATGGAATGACGAATGAGTCAGTCACAACATGCCATATATTCATAAAACTCATTTTTGAACATTCTAAACAATTGAGAAATTCGACAACCGAAAAAAATCAAATCAAGTCATAGCAAGCCATAGTTGGCTGTAGCTATATTCATATATGTAGGCAAAGAGAAGACGAAAAAATTCTTCCACGGCTAATTTTCAATCAGCTACTGTTTTATTGTCTGCTCACCACATCATTCATACACAGATATTAGAAATATTTTTTTCATTTTTATTTTTTGGAAACCTCACACCTCATACTTGCTGCTTATTACTTATTACTTACTTACTTACACTCCATTCATTCATATTTCGTGCATGAACAGTAGAAAATAATCACGTCTATTCAACTATCAAGTAATAATTTCCAAATTACTTCTCATTCCTTCTTTTTCTTGTTTTTGTGCTACTGCTGCTTATTTTATTCAACCTGTGCGATATTAGAAACTTTCCAGACATTTTCAAACATTCATGTGTTTCATATGAAGATAGAAAATGAAGATCCAGGAAGACAAAAATTAGCGGCAAATCTTAAAAGTCAAACGGGAGCTAAAAAGTTTGTGAAATTAATTAACTTTCTTATTGAACATGATCTTTGATCCAATTTATTTTCTTTTTCTTCCTCTTTTACTTATTATTTGACTCCATCCATCTATGATCACTCAAAGAAATGAAATCGAAACGATCCAAAAATATAAAATAAAAACTTATTGAGTGACTTGATGATTGGAAGGCAATGGAAGCTCGGAAAAAATAAGAGAAAAAAATTTATTTCCAAAACTTGCCATGTCATCAGTTTCTAATTATTTATTGAAAGAAATAAAATAACAGAAAACATGAGCAACGTCAGTGAATTGTAATGAATAATTCAACTTTAGTTTGTAAAAAGTGCTTCTTTTGTAACACATTAAGAAGTCTATGCACTTTGATGAGATCCCGTATTCAGTCTTTTTTGGCACATAAAAGTTCATTTATTCATGCTTTGATATTTAATTTTGTTTTTGTATGATTTTAGGTTAATTTAAGTATGTGATGATTTTTAAATGATCCTTTATCATAATAAATATGGACGGGGTTGGACGGGTTAATGCGAGAAAAGGTATTCATTTTCAAAACTCAAAAAATTATTCTGATATCCGATTTTATGGGTGGGAAGGAGTATGAGACTGTGTGACATCTGGAAGGGCACAAGTCGGATAATCGAGATGAAATCCTGCATCAAGCCCTAGTGAGGCCAACACCACTCCGGATTAAATTTTATTCTATCCGACTTGTGCCTTCAAGTACCAAAAGGATTTTTTTTCGAATGAAGATTTTGTGACAGGGGGATGGATGTCTAAAAATTCACATTTTTGATGGATGTCATAAGAGAAAGGCCCCATAACAATGTTCCTCTTAAAATCAACAAATTGTGATCCAAAAAGCTAGTTCGAGTAAGAAAGTCAAAATTTAATTTAGACCCTAATCCGAACTCAACTATCAAATTTAATTTTTTAAGAACCAAAGATTTTTTTTTTTTTTTTGAATTTAAAAAAATCCTTTAACACAGAGTCAAACTGCTAAAACAGATTTCTACTACTTCTTACTCTACCCGACACTAAACCTTCTAACTTCATCCCTGACATGAACAAATTTTAAAGAATTATTACAAAAATGATTTGTCCTTGTTTCAGTTTCAATGATTTATTGTTTTATGGTTTCTTCTCTTACTTTTGACTTATTCGTACTGCCTAATTGCTTTTCTGATTTATTCTTTGAGTTTTTCTCTGTTGCTCATTTAAAAGGATATTCGAAGTAGCAGAAGAAAGAGACGAAAAAAAAACAATTCTAAAGGAACTGATGAGGCAAATGATTCTTCTAAACGATTCCGAAGAGAGTAAAAAAAAATCTGATATGCACATTAATGCATTACCCATAAAGAAGGAGCAACAGAATCAATCCAGCTGAGAAGAAGGTCACAACATTATTGGATTTTCATGAACTACTCATGGAATGGAAGAAGGAACGAATTGAAATTTCTCACATTGAGTTCTGTTAACAGTTTCTATTGTTTAGATTCTAGCAAATATTTTCACAATATTGAAGTCCTTATTGGCTGATCATGTCTCAGAATAGAAGCAATGAGGGATTCTGTGAAATATTCAAGGATATTGTTGACATTAAGATGGAAAATGTCTGATTTTGGTTGAGAAGTGTGAAATCGCGATTTTCTTCTGGATAGAAGCAAGTTTTGAGGCCTTACAGATTCACTTCTCTTGTCAAACTGTTTTCTGCTGTTTTCTTTGATTCTATATGTGCACTTTTTGAAGGTTCTTTTGATCATTTAAATGCATACGAATTTCTAACTAAATTCGTCATGTGTAGAATTGATTTTTAACGCGTTCAAGTTATCTTGTGCATGAATTTTTTATTTTCATAAACATGTCTTATGCTTAAAATGAAAAGCTACTTGATAATGTTTAGAATTTTCTATTAGATTTTTGTTAAATTTTAAATTGAAGGTTAGAATTTATTTTTTATTTTCTGGATGTTGAAGAATTAAGGTATTGATTTTCTTTTTGATGAATGAACGATCTAGATCTGATGTAGATCTGTAATTTGTGGATAAGGGTATCTTGAACGTTTGAAATCAAAGATTCCTACTTATATCATCAAATTTCATAAAGAAAATGCCAATGAATTTACTATTCTATTCTATAGAATATACGGGAATGCACAAGAAGAAATGAACTAAGTAACTCAAGTTTGTCTTTAAGTTTTTAAACAACCAAAAACGGAATCAACTCAAAAAATTGCCGTCGATCCGTAGCTAACCAAAAGAACATAAAATTATCTAGTATGATGTGGCCATAATTGAAGTCAATTAATTTATTATTTTATTCACTCATAAAAATTGTCATATAAGCATTTCCACAATGCATTTTCGTATGTCATCCATAAAAGTTTTATATGCATGCACAAGTCATGAGTGTGAGCGAAATGTTCATACTTGAATAAGTATAAATGCTTCATCTCACTCTATCCAATGTTGCATGCAATATAAAGTTGTTGAAAATGGGCGTCAACAAGGCAGTGCTTGGCTTAAAGATATTTAGAATTGACTTTTTCTTTCATCAACATACTACACAATGCTAGGCAACAAAAAATATTTATGGTTATTTCTCTTTTCAACTTTAATTTAGTTTTTAAAGTGCCTTCATCGTGTTCGGACGTAAATTTCATTGCCTGCTTTTATCGTATTTAGAACATTTATTTATTTTTTTTTTTTTGGAGATTCTTATTTCTTGCTGAAAAAGTTGCACATTCTAAATTTAAGTTGGATAATCAATAAATATTATGAAGTTTTAAAGAGACATTGCTGGATGATAAGCAAATAAAAAAAAACAAGTGTATACTCAAAAATTAAGGATTGAATAAAAAAAAAGAATTATTAAAGTGATTATTAAAGGAACTGAAAAGTGTGAAAAAAATAATCAAAAAAATTTTACATCCTTAACGTGATTAAATTTTTATGATTGTGTGAATGTTAAACATGACGATAACAAATAATTTCTCGAGTGCCGCAATGAGACCTTGTTTTAATGGATATTCTCTGCAAGGTAAGGATCACGACTTGGACACCGATCAACTTACTTTAAAAACTGATAAATTTCAACAATTTTCCAAAAATTCTCATGAGATTAAATTTTGCAAAACTTTTTTGCACATTAAAATAATCGAATTTTAATAAAATTTGAACTTCAATAATTGTACAATTTTGAGGATAGAAAGAACTAACTTTGAAAGAAAATTTGTTTCATTATGAACTTTTAAAAAGGCGCGAAAAAAATTTACCTAATTTTAAAGAATAATAGGATAAAATAAGGTTTAAAAGGATTTGTAAAATTCAAAATTTTAAGATTATTAAAATTTCATAAAATTGGAATTGAAAAAAATTATGTTTTGAGTTTCAAATAGGATTTGTGACTCTTAAAGTCTTGAAAATTTATCCTTTTCGAATATTATAAATTTCACAAATTTATTATTTCTAACATTCAATATAAAAGATTTTTTAATATAAACTTTAAAAAATTTAAAATTCTTGAAAATGTCGGCATTTTATAAATTCTTTAATATAAATCCTTCAAATTTTTAAGATTTTGGTGAATTCAGTAAAATTTTTAAATAAAACTTTAGTCAAACCTATTTTAAATAACTTCTTGAAAGCACGGATTAAAAAAATTTTTTACAATCTTCTCTGAAATTCGACTAACATGATTTATAAAATTAAAAAATTCTATTCGTTTCGTTAAAATTAATCTTTAAGAATATTATTAAAATCAAAATCAGTAAAAATCTTGAAATTTAACAAATAACTTATCAATCTTATCATGAATCAAGACATTATCTTAATAATGATTTAAATAGTTTTTAACGATTTCAAATATTTATAAGATTTGATTTCCAATTCCTATTTTAACATTGCTTTAAGATGACATAAGGAATCAAAATAATTTTTCAAGCACGAATCAAAAGTTAAAAAAAAATTAAAAAACAGAAGATTAAATTTACGCAACTCGATGTCAATGAATTAAACGAAAAAAAAAAAAAAATCCAAATTCATTGCAATTAAAACTTTAAATTACTTCCAATTTTCAAACATCCAACAAAATACTTCTTTTAATGCTCCACGTGATATCAATTAAGTAATTCCAATTAAGAATCAAAGAAACATTTGCGAAGGTTGCATAAAATTTAAAAATTTAGAAGACTTGATTGAGTTTCAATCTGTTCGTTCATTTAAATCTCTTTAATGCATGGACATGCTTATTGTGAGTGAGGTCAACAATCTTATAAATCATATCACATCCATTCTAAATGATATTTGATGATTTTTGACAAATTATCTTCCTAATGGACCCTCAATTTAACACTTTAGAACGTACAGCCTAGTCTATTGTGTTTATAATTTATGACCCACAAAGAATAAAATAAAAAAAAAGGTTCTTGAGTAGTCCTGAATTTTGAGAAGTAAAAATGAATTTTTAGAATGAAGAACTTTAAAAAAAAAATGTGGAAGAAGAAACCAGAAAAAATTACAAACATGTTGTCAATGAACATTTCAATGGAATGCACTGCAAGAGTAAAAGGAACAAGGATTGAGCATGAAATTGGAAATTTTCAGGAGAATCATAGGGAAATGATGAAGAGAATTTATTGCACCATTAGAAGTCGACTTCTTGGACTGTCATTAAGTCATAAAAGTTTTCTTGAAAGTCCACAAAAAAAACTATCTTCTCTTTATGACTTTACAGCCTTACCTGATCTGCCAATTGTGCATATTTCTTCAGTCAGTTTTGCATACATGAGAAAATTTCTTCCAGTAATTTTTATTTTTTCACTGGAACTTCTAATTTATGTTGCTTAAAACTTCTTCTAACTTATGTATGGCATGCAGATGTAATAATAAGAACTGTTTTTTACTTATAGGAGATATGTCCGCTGGCCAAGGAAGAGTTAACCAACTTGGTGGAGTATTCATAAATGGTAAGTTCTGATAAATTATGAAAATATGCAGCATATTAAAGATTTTAATTCTTATTCTTAGGTCGCCCACTACCTTCACATATTCGCCTAAAAATTGTTGAATTAGCTGCCGCCGGTGTTCGTCCATGTCAAATTTCTCGTCAACTTCGTGTATCTCATGGATGTGTCTCTAAAATTTTAAATCGTTATCAGGTAAGTGTCGTTCTTTTAGTTCCTGTTGACCTTTTTTATCATGACAAAGCTGACTGAAATTTTTATTTCTAATCTAGGAAACTGGATCAATTCGACCAGGAGTAATTGGTGGATCAAAACCAAGAATAGCTACACCAGAAATTGAAAATCGCATCGAGGACTATAAAAAAGAAAATCCAGGTAAGCATTTAAATATTTTTGTCAGGGTGTGAAACTAATGAAAAATTATTTTGACTAGTTCCACACCCTTGTCTTTTAGTTTACTCATAAATATTCGGAATGAAATGATTGAAGACAAATTTTTCTTTAAAAATTCAAAAAAGATAAAAAAACAAAATTTCACTAGCTTTAATATGCAGGCACACAAATAGATACCAAAAAGTCATAACTGATTCAAAAATATTTCAATTAACAGGCATATTCAGTTGGGAGATAAGAGATCGTCTAATAAAAGAAGGAATTTGCGATAGATCGACAGCACCTTCTGTTTCGGCAATATCACGCCTCTTAAGAGGCCGCGATGATGAAAAGAGATCCTCACAAAACGGTATGCTTTGTTTTTACACATTTTGCATGATTCATGACATAATTTATCTTACTAAATGCTCCCTCTTGTCACTGAACTTACTTATCATATATCGGGATGTAAAGTCAGCATGATCATTCACAAAAAATCCAATTAAATTATTTTTTTTTCCATTTCGGTGTGATCCCTTGATCCCTCAAAACAAAAAACATAAACAGACCGAAAATAAGAATCTTGTAAAGAAGCGAGTAAATTAGTTTTTAGCACCTATCGAACTACCTTCCATCAAGGTCTTTCTTCAATCAATTTGTTCTCAGTTCTCATGTTTCCACTTGCTGCCTTTTTTTATTTTATTTTACATGAAAAAATAAAAGAAAACGACAAACATACAAACATCCAGCAGCAATAATAGCAATAAGAATAAGAACTCATATACAAAAGACTCCGAAAGGAATGAGAATATTACAATAATAATGAAATGAAAAACGTATAAAGGTGCCAAGAATGATTTGTGAAATCTCATTTCTTTCTTTTTTTTGTTGATTATTATTAATGACTCTTTTATGAACACACAACACAGTCAGTCTATTGCGGTAGCAAGCTCACTATATTAGCTGTGAAACTTTACATTTTATTTTATTTTATTATTCTTTATCAGTCAAGTTGGAGGCAATTAGAATAAGGCTTGCAAGAAGAAGACAGACTGAAATGAAAGAAAATGATGAATTGAAAGTCCTCCATGCCACAAATAAAGGCAGGCACAAGAAGAAATAATTACAGATTCATAAATAAAAAAGTAGCACACAATAAAAACATCATCAAAAGTGTATAATATAATAATATAATACATAGGGGAAGTGAAATCAAGTAGCTATATAAAGCTATTGTTGCTGCGGTGCTTTTCTTTGTTAGAATTATTATGGAATCAATTCAAGGAGGAAATCTAATTTATTTAGAACCTAAATTACCAAAAAAATGATTGATGGGATTTGTCAGTCACTGATGGAAATGATTTTGCATGTGCTGCATATTTTTCAAGGGGTAGCATGCCTTAAAAATTATCAGAATTGATATAAAAAAAATCCTTGATCAGTTCCATACACTTAATACTCGTACGTAACTGCTGAACTAATCCCAGCAGTAATGTTCTCTCAAATCGAAGCCAATAAAACAATTACCGACGGTATTAAATGTAATTAATCATGAAATACATCAATTTTATCTGACTTTCATAATGCCTGCTCTCTAGCTAGTCCATCCATATACACATACTCCATTCATTTCATTCATAAAACTTTTTCGGTTACTCAAAAAAAAAAAATGAGAATCAATGGAAAATTATTAATTTCCGTTTACTTTTTTGTTCATAGGCGAAAATCATGCTATGAAGCAATCAGATGGTGATTTATCGGACTGCGATAGTGAACCGGGCATTCCATTGAAGCGTAAGCAGAGACGATCGAGAACGACATTTACAGCAATGCAGCTTGATGAACTTGAACGAGCTTTTGAGCGTACACAATACCCTGACATTTATACACGTGAGGAACTTGCACAACGTACAAAATTAACGGAAGCAAGAATTCAAGTATGGTTTAGCAATCGACGTGCTCGTCTTCGTAAACAAGTTGTCATTCCATCATCATCAAGCTTCTCTTCTATGGGATCTAATCCTTTAGCTTATTCTACACCATCATCAGTTTCTGGATATTCTATTTTACAACCATTGGCTGAGGCATCACAATTCAGCTCAGCATCTTCTCAAAGTATGTAGTAACAGTAAAATAATGAAATTAGCCCATACTAATAACTATTCTTAATTACAGTGCATGACTTTTACTCATCGCATGTCCATCAAATGGCAAATCAAGCACGTCAGTCACCATCGGAGCCAACAAATCAAACTGCATCCCCAAATTCTCTTCAAAATTCAAGCTCCTATTATCATCATTATCATTCATCTCCAGCAGCTACAATTAGTCAAAATTCAGGAACAAATGCTGGCTATTCATCGCCACAAAATGTCAATCAAAGTGGATCAACTTTAAATGGCAATGAAAGTCCAAATTCTGTTGATCAATTTACACCAAATAATAATAACAACAACATCCAATTGCCTGATACACCAAATAGCTTAGTGACAACCATGATGGGACCAACGTCTGGAAATAGCAACAGTAATGATGGCACAAATGGAATTAACGAATCACCAACTGAGAATGCAACAATTATTGCAAATAATAATAACAATTATAGTCCATGGTGTGCTACAACTGGACATCATCAGCTTCCATTATCCAATTCACCAATACATTCCAGTTCTTATAATCATCATTCAGCTTCTTTATATGGTGCTCATCACAACTTGTCATCAGGATTATTGCCACATCAAAATATCTCAAGCTTTGCACATCCAGCACATTCTGGCAAAAGTTTTGGAATGTCACAGCCATTTTACTCGTGGTATTAGAGAATTAGTTATTCTTATTGATTGCTGGACATAACATGATATATATATTAGCTATTAAGGATATCTACTTCGTATAGGTGTAATTTTTATATTATTTGTAGCTATAGATTTTAATTAGACTAGGTTAGAATAGGTTCAATTACAAAAATATAATTATTTAAGAAGCACAAGCAGAGGAATTGACACAAAATTTGTAAATATAAATATATAATAAAATTTCTGTGCACATTTAAATTGCATTAAGCATGATCAAAAAATATAAGATTAATAAAGGAATCTAAAAAATATTTAAACTGATGATTTTTGGCGACGGGATTTCTTAAATGGACAGAATAATTTGCCAAAGCAGGATGTAGTGTGATGACTACTAAATGTTGAAACTGTTGATACAGATTTGGACACTAGATTTGAGGAACTTGATATATTCATTTCTCTCCTTAATAGTCGTTTTTGAAATTCATACGAGGATGCAACAGCAAGTCGTTCAATCTGTTTTTGCTTATATGCTAAAAGATTATCTACAGAAGCACTCAATGCTGCTATTTTTTCATCAGCATTAAATTCATCTGGTGCTGTCTCAGCATTTACTTCCTCATTTAGATTTTCCTTAAAAACTGATGCCATTACTGATTCTTCCGATTGATTAAAAGTGACAGGCTTAAATTGTTTAATATGATTTACTGGCATAACTTTCTGATGTGAAGTTGTTGGTCGATTCTGTCCAAGTATTTTGTTTTCTTCAATAATTCTTTGTATTTCAGCATCTCTCTCAATTCTTCGGCGGCAATTACTGGTCTGTGACTGACTGCTGTTTTCAGAAACTTCTTCAATTGGATACAATTTGAATCTTGATCTGTTGCTGCCCAAACTACTTTCTGACCATTTCAAGTCCAGCTTCATCTCATCCTTAACTTTCATTTTGTTAAATTTTCGAGGCTCTCTTATTGGAATTAGTGACGTTCCATCGCCTATACCAAGCATCTCATTTTTAGTTTTCATTTTAAAATATAAATTTTTCAGTGACCGTCGGATTTTCTTTCGATTTACAGGTTCTGAGTCTGAGTAATATCCACAATTTGTGTTCATTTCTTAAATCATTTTTGGACATTAATTTTTTTCTGAAATATAGAATCTTAAGCTACTGAGATTAATTTTGTGAAAAATAAATAAAAACGCTTCGTGTGATTTGGAATTAAATTTTTGAAAAAAAGAAAACATTTATTGATGACTTTAAAGGATAGACTTAATGACTATTTAACGAACTAATGTATTTTCGATAATCATAGCTCTTGAAAGATTTCGAGCACAAGCCAACCTCAAAAGTTGTACAAGATCGTCAGAGCAGCCATTCATTAGATTTAATTTACCTTCTTGTTCCTTCTTATTTTCACGTTCCTTTTTTGTTTTGGCTAAATATGGAATTAGATCACTTTCTAGGTGATGCATTATGATGAATGTTTCTTTTGTCGGAATTATTGGCTCATTATGTTCAAGTAAAGGAATTGTATCAGCTAATAATGCTGGCCAGAAGAATTCAGGAATAATTTTTGAGTCAAGTAAGTTTACAAGTAATTCTGCAGCTTGAGAGAAGGCTCTGGCTTTATAAAATTGATGAAAATCAAAGTATTTAATAAGGAAAAGCAGCCTTGAAGCTATAAACATTTTTGCACCAATATTAGCTAGAAGATCTTCGTGCATCATTTTTCCAGTATTAATATAATGATTAAGGAAAATGTTGGCAACTTTTGTCACATAGATATTATCACGTGAACGAATAGCCCATTCTAAGGCATTTCCATAATTCTGAAGGAATAATGATCTTTTGACCATAACACGACAAACTTCCTGTTCAACTGACGTAATTCCATTTACACGTGCAATTTCAATAATTTTCATTGCCTGAATGTCATTTTTTATTGGAACTCTTTGCAGTAATACTTCTCGTGCACCAAGTCCTTCCGATGATGAGAATTTTAAATAATCCATGCCAATTTCCCAGAGACTTCCATGCGACATTAACATTGTACCGTAATCAAAAATTAAACTCTCACGTAAAGCAACAACGGATGGTCCATTAGATTCATCACTAATTCTCAATTGATCACAATGGACTAAGAGATCAACTAAATGAACAACAAACCATTTATTATCTCCCATATCTTGGATTGAACTTATCAATTCCACAATGTCATTCTTACAAATTTCCAAAACCATCATATCAAGTGATTTTAATTCTGTATATCCTCTCATTCCTTTCGTACTTGACCATTGACTAAGCCAATTGTCAGCAAACGTTCCCAATTCATAGTAACGTGCAGCAGGTTGAGTAAAGAATAGAAATCCAGCAAAATATTCATACCAACACTTTGAATCTTGACAAACTTGCATCCATGCCTGTTTATCTCCAACAATAAGTTTCATGATATTTTCCAATTCAACTTCTGTTGAAAATAGACCAGAATCTAATTTTTGTTGTAATGCACTCGACCAAAACGACCATTGAGAACGGAATTTTTGTATCGAAAGTCCTCCATGTGAACTAAATATTGGCATTGTCTGCAATTCTTTTTCTGCAAGTGTGAAGGTCATCGTTTCAGATGAAGAATTTAATCTTAATAATGCTCGAACGATATCTATTTGTCCTTGTAAAATGAGTCCTCTAACTGTTTCCCAATAACTTTCACGAAATTCTAAATCTCGATCCTTATTGATGAGCATTTCTGCTGCTGATTGACTTGGTGATGGGAAATGAAACTTGGTCTGTAATGTAAATTTTACTTAGTATGACTTTAAAGTGCTATAAAATTTTAATTCTTACCCATTCAAGAAGATTTGGAACAACAGATGTCGTTGATCGATCAATTAACAAGAATTCACATAAATGCCATAAGCATTCGATTGAATAGAATATTGTGATGTAGCTTTCATACTTTTTGATGTCATTTTCTCCACAGTCATCGATAATTGCTTCCTGTAACTTGTTTAACGTTGCTCTTATTGCTGATCGATAAACCCTCGATGTTTGGAGGAATAATTCATTTGATTTAGTCTTAAGTGACTGTAGATTATAAAATATGTTGCAGGACTCAGCAACTAAACTTCTCAAAATCTCATCATCCAGTATAAAATTTTCCGAAACTTGAATGACATTAACTTCTTCTGTATTTGCATACTTTGTGGGTGCATCTTTTGTTGAATATAAAACTGGTTGATATGCATGAAGTGACACTGTTTCATTTGTCATGAATTTTCCTACAAATCCAGTTTTTGCACTTAATTTGTCGAAGATCTGAAAGAAGCGGCATTTTTTATTGCACAAATTTTGAAACTCGATATTTAATATTTTAGAGCTACTTACATTACAGACTGTTGAGTCATTCGATGACATTTTGATGTATAATTATATGATTTGTAGATGAATTGATTAAAAATGTTCTAGTTCCTTTAGAAATTTAATTTTTGTTAAGAATTTCGGTTGTTGATATTCTGTGCAGATTTTAGGTTGTTATTGACTTCCACGCAGCTTTTTAGGTTTTTTTGTTGTTTTGAATTTAAATTTTTTAAGAACGTTACAAAAATATTTTTCTTGGGCACTGTTTGTTGCCTTCATGAATTTATCCTGACTAACAGGTGATATGTTCTTGATAAAAAAAGCAGTTTGATATTAGCTTATGATTATTCAATTGGATCATGAAAAAAAAAATTGATTTAAGATTAAAAAATAAATCCTAATATTAAACAATCGGATTAAAAATAAATCCATGATTTAACATTTCAAGTCTTTTTATTGGAAAATTCTATGAATAGATTACATAAACTGTAAAGTAATTAAAAGAGTAAAATAATAATTCACATTCAAAGAATAAATAAAAACAAAAAAGCCTCATTCAAAAGAAACCCATGTGTTCTGCAAAAATTCTCTGTTCCTGTCCTTTGAATACAAAAAATTCAACTGTGGTCCATCATCTAAATCAATCAAGCATTTATCATCATTTTTATCGCCAACAGTCATTAGATTTTTAATATTTTCTGTATTATTGGACCCGATGTTCTCTTTGTTGGTCTTTTTTTCACGAATTTCTTTCAAAAACTGCTCACTTTGATAAATTTGAAATGCACGCTCAAATGATCTACAAAAAAAAAAGAAATGAGGAGATTTATAATTGCGTTAATTAATTTAATTCACATGGAATACATAACGGCACTAATATTTTCATTTTGTGAGAAAAATCTGGAATGCAAAATCTGGCGCAAGTACAGAAGATTTATGAAGGAGGGTTCATGGTTAAAAAATGTACTGTTTGTATCAAAAAACAAAAACCAGTCAAAGCAAGCTGATAATAAGCCAGTTTATAAATTTTATATCCATAAAATCTAATTTTTATAGTCCTTCATTAAGCTTGTCAATAATTAAATAATTATTAAATTGAGCCTTACCTTGCAACGCTTAATGTTACAGTATGTGCTAGTTTTCTTTTGTTGCATTGAAATGCGTGTAGAATAAGGTCATTGTCATCATCTAATGACGAAGAAGATTCTAGTTGACCAACGGGAGAATCTGCCGATCCAAATTGATTTATTTCAAAATTCTCTTCTTTATCAGCTGTTGTACTGACGAAGGAGAATATTGTGTCATGTGCAGAATCAACGGAACAGTATGAAATTTTATAAATTGGAATTTCTAGAACTGCTTCCTCTGTCACTGTGTCAAAAACATCAATTCCTTTTGGTGAGATTGAAATTGTTACGTCAGTCAATTTCTTTTGACTTTTTGAGGCTGCAATGACCTTCTTAATGGCACTTGTTGTTGCTAAATTTGGCTTCTTGCTGAACCTTGTTTTCTTTGTTTCTTCCGGTTTGACTTGCAATAGTGGTGTACTTCCAATGAATTTTAATGTATAGACTACAGCATCATCAGTTAATTCCTCATCATTTAAATCTAGTGGACTTTCAGTAAAGTCTCTTATACTGCTCGCAAGTGCAAGTTCCTCATTTAATTCTGAAATGTGATAAGAATAAATTATTTTAATCAGCATGCTGATTATTATCATTCATAAAATTTAATTGCTAGACAGTCGGAATATGATAACATGACATTAAGGAACTCTAATGTAAATCCTGAATTATGACAACATGACCGAAGTCCTAAGGGGCCGTTCACTCATGACGTCTATCAAAAACATGAATTTTTAGACCTCCTCTGTCACAAAATCAAATCATACAGCCTCATATCCACCCCCCGCCCCCCTCCCTCCTAAAAATCGGATATCATAAGTGAACGACCCATAACATGTATTGACATATTTTTAATAATAATCCTTTATTCCCACGACTATAACATTGCATGTAAATTTTATTATACAAAATTAATTATATGTAAGTAAGTAATCAGTCAGTGATCATTGGAATAAAAAATAAAAATCATAACGCCACCTTTATATAAGCTTGCATGATCAACAATTTCATTTCCATGAAATTTCAAAATTAATGAATTTTTAATTAAATTCAAAGTGTAATAATTAGACTGAAGTTATGACTTGCAATAATTGGTAAGAATTTATATTGATCCAATGCGAATTTTAGATGCCTGTGCGTGTAAACTTATTTTCTTTGTGAATAGAAAATGATTTTATAGAAATTTGGATATGGGTCGTTTACTTATTGCGTTAAGGGCTGTTCACTTAGTACGTTATGCAAAAAACGACTTTTTAGAACCCCTTCCCCTTCTCGTCGCGCTTTTTGCATGAAAATGTTATTTTGATTAACCTGCTATAAAATCCTAGACTCCCCTTCCCATGAGAAGTGAACAGCCCCATAGATACAAGAAGATTTTTTAGATCCTCCTTTTTTATATGATCAAAATTCTATTTTAAATGACATGTTAATAAATTCTAGTCCTCCCTTTTATTATTATTTTTATTTTTATTATGGTCCGTATTATTAATTGAAGGACCTTTACTTTTCCTTTGTCCTCCCTTTTATACTCCACAAAAAATTCAACAAGCTCATGAAAAATTTTTAAATTCTTCAAAGTAGAACAAACTCCTTCAAGGATCCCTCCATCAACCAATTTTTAATTCAAATGACTTTGGGGTCATTCACTTATTACACCAACAAAAATTGAATTTTTAGAACCTCCTGTCCCACCCTGTCACAAAATCTTCATATAAAAAAAATCACACATGACGTTGGACATCATAAGTAAATACGACTCTACCTTATAAGATAAAGGACTCAAGATATCAAAATTCCAAGAAGTGCCAAATTTAAGTGTCAATAATTTTCTCTCGGCATCATAATTGACTGTGACTTGCTAAAAGCCTGATAATGGATACAAAAATTTGCAAGTTTCAAGACGATGACAAAATAAGCAATTGTTAACAAAAAAACTGAACACTACACAAGCAATTAGCACAATAATGACGTAGAAATTTGTACTGTCTATTATTCTGTGCCACACTCATACCAAAATGACCTTCGGAAATATTCATTTCTTCTTTTAAAATATTATTCAGTCATAGGCACAAAAATACACTTTTTGACTGCTTCATAGTCCAAATTTTGCAATCTATGACTTACTTTTGTGTTTTGAATTGATCTTTAGCATCGATTTTATGAATGACATGATTCCTTATTTTTTAGTCACAGAACATAAAGGCTGATCAAGATTTTCAGTGAATTTCTTTAAATTTAAAGCAAATTAAATTAAATTGCGTCTCAAAATCTCGTCTTATGTGTTAATTTAGGTACGGGAATCACTTTAACAACGGAAAATAAAATTGTACGTCCAAACAGCACGCTCGCTAAACTTATTCTGATTTTCTCTTTTCATTCATTGCGATTTATTCATACACAGAAAATAATAATAAATAAATAAAAAAAACTCACATCGATGCTCGCGTTAGATATAGAGAAGAAGTAGTTTGTTCCATGCAATGCAATTTTCTGAGATTATCCTCATCATTTTTCTTCCAAGTCTATTCTCATTTACTTCAATCTTTTCTTTCCATTTCTACGTTGTTCATGCATGGAAAATGTGATTGTGCAACGATTAAATTAAATAATTTTGTACTTTACAATGCCATATCCTATAATAAAATTGACACTTGATTAAAGGTACTTAGTCAGTGATTTATGTACATTTAGTCTATTATTTGTGACTTGTTATGGCTTATTATTTATTATTTACATTTTTGTTATTATTTACTATGCTTACTTTTATCAGCAGCTTTTTTTGCGTCTAAATTCAAGATTTTTTTTTATGAATGAATTTTTAATTTCACAGTCTTGGTTCCTTTATCAAAATACGACATAATAAAAAGTTATTGAAAAGTCTATTCTTTAGGTATCTTTGGCATCTTGGTAATTTTAGCAAGTTCTTGAAATTTTGACTTTTAATCAAGCAAAAATAATTTGAAACTTTTAAAATCCGAGAAGAGAAAGGTCCACCAAAATATTTGGGTTTTACTCTCTTGGACTCTACCCTTCTGGCACAAAATCTTCAACCAAGAAATAAAATTCATTTTTGTATGGGGATATCACAAAGCATAAGAATTTCCAAAGTTTCGGTCGAAAACAAAAACTTTCTTCGAAAATTTCTCAAGATAGAATTCTCGGTATCGGTCTCAGAATCGAGACCCTTAACACAGTCTTAGAATTTGAGGTTCAGAACCCCTTCATTTGTATTAAATTTATCTAAAATCTCGTTTGAAATATTGCTTGTCATATCCACAAAAAACATTTAACAACTCTTACAAATTAATGCCATTAAAATCCCATTCCTTTTGTATTCTTGTTACTCCAAACTTAGTCAAAATCGACTTCCAATGACAACTTTTCATCACAATATTGTTGCAACTAATTTGCATTGACGAAGCCTTTCTCTTTTTATGTTTAATTGAAAAATAATTGTCGCAAGCTTTAAACTACGTCTTAAACTTTATGTAAATTATGTATCGATCAATACAAGCAAGTAGGTTCGTCCAACTTGTTATAATTGACATATCTTTATGAGATGCACAATTAATTTGAAAAAAATTATTGCAATTATAAATCATTATGATGATAATTCTGTGGTGCAATAATCACTTCCTACTTCTTCTTCTTCTCCGATGAAAGCAAAATCCAGTTTAATGTCAAGCAATGTAAGTTTGTATGTCTCATATGTATGTGACCCAATTGATAATATTATAGAGTCAATTTAAGCATGAGATTCAATTTACGTATTTATTAAATCTCTTTTTTATTTGTCAGCTGATTTACTGTTTATTATTTGTTATGCCCTGCTGAGGAATCATTCATACGCTATTTATTTATTGTCTGTGTATTTTTTAAATTCTATTTTTATCGCCATACATCACATGAAAATGTTTTTCAGTACATGTGAGAATAGAATAACAATAATAAATGTATAAGGTCAAGATATGATTTTGTGCGATTAATGAAAATGTTTATGATAATAAATTTGCAAATTAAGCATAAAGGAGTCAAGTATACATAAATTATATTATAGCATCTATCACGTGCAACATTTTCATTCAGAGACTTATTTGAGATGATGAAATAAGTTGATGTTAATCAATCATTAAAAAATTTTAAATCCTTTTATAAAATTTAAATGGAAGAATTAAGGAAAAGATTTTTGAATTCAAATAGAATTTTGGATATCTTTTTTTTTTCCTAATTATGAAACACCCTAATAACCAAAAAATTTCAAAGTTAGCTAAAAGCTAGTTCTCAGCTAACTTTTAGCTATTCTTTCTTTACAAAGTTAGCTTTGAGCTTGCTTTAAAGTTTAAACTAACTTTTAAAATTTCTGGTTATTGATGTACATCATTCTTTATGGACAGAAAGTTTTTAAGATAATTTTTTTTTTGAGAATTTCTGATGAATAAATTCAAACGCAAAAGGTTTTGATTATTCTTGTAAGACTAAATTTATAAATTTGGATTTTTTGAAAAACTTTCAAAATTTGAAAAATTTTAAAATTCAAACTTCACAACTTCAATTTAAAATTTAAAAGCTGATTTTAGATATTAACACATAAACCACACAAGTTTACATGACCATCTCAAAGATTCAATAATTTTTCATGCTAACCGCTGACATATTTGTGCAGTAAATATTTTAATTGAGCATTTCCACTTTCTCATGCTTTATTTGTTATTTGTTATGTTAAATAAGACTTTATGGGCATACAAATTCATGACTATATTAAAAAGCTTTTAAATTATGTCGATTAATTAATTAAATTAATTCTTCTTTTTTTGTCTGGCCCAAAAATAAAGCTTTCACTAATAGAAAAGTGAAAAAGGGCAACATTTGGTACTCATACTTACTTTTGTGCTTACAATTGTTTTTATTCCATTTAAATAGAAAAGACATGATGATAATTGATGCTGCTTGTCTTAAAAGTCTCAAAAAGATCCAAAAATCTTATGCTTCCTGTGGCAACTTAATATTCGAGATTTATACTTTCTAATGTGTTATGTACTTGCTAAATTTGCGGTTGCATAAAAAAATTGCCTCAATTAAACTGAATTGCACTTGAAAATGATCAACTTTCGTAATTTATTAACATTGAATAAGATGCTGAATGACTGACTTAAAATACGCGATCGATCACTTTGAAACTTGTGTGTTGAATGCTTTTTTTCGTGAAGATTTATTTTTTTTTTCTCTCCACAGCAAATAAAGAGCTAGTTACTTTATTTAACGACACTGATAGCAACAGTTGAAACTTGTAATCAGGGACCGAATTTAATCACTCACAATCATGTGAGTAAAAAAAATATGAGTACTCATTGAAAAAAAAAAATCTGAGTTTTTGTTTTTCAATGAGTACAATGATTACTGAGTACTCACAAATCTTTGTACTCATGAGTACTCATTTTAATCATTTTGACCGTTATTTTTTTTACTCATGATTTTTTTTTAAAAAAAAGCAATTTGTTTGCTGATTTTCATACAAATTTTTGCATGAATTGAGTAAGAATTAAGCATGAAATCTATTGAAAACCTTCTTCTAATGTATACAGCATGCATTATTAGAATGTATAGAACCTTATTAAGCATGTTGGAAGTAGCGGAAGTGCTTGGTTCTTGAGATCTGACCCTCTTTAAAATGTCCTAAAACGTCCAGAAATGAAATAAAAATTTTTTTGGTCAGTTCCAGTCAGTTGGACATAGCCCATTTCTTGTGTTTTGAATGACTTATCATAAAAATTATTATTTGTTATGCATTCAAAATTAATATTCATGCTTTGTTTTGTGATTGTTAAGCACTGAGTATATCCAACTGACTGGAACTGACCAAAAAATTTTATTTCATTTCTGGACGTTTTAGGACATTTTAAAGAGGAGGTCAGATCTCAGGAACCAAGCACTTCCACTACTTCCAACATGCTTAATAAGGTTCTATACATTCTAATAATGCATGCTGTATACATTAGAAGAAGGTTTTCAATAGATTTCATGTTTAATTCTTACTCAATTCATGCAAAAATTTGTATGAAAATCAGCGAACAAATTGCTTTTTTTTTTAAAAAAAAATCATGAGTAAAAAAAATAACGGTCAAAATGATTAAAATGAGTACTCATGAGTACAAAGATTTGTGAGTACTCAGTAATCATTGTACTCATTGAAAAACAAAAACTCAGATTTTTTTTTTCAATGAGTACTCATATTTTTTTTACTCACATGATTGTGAGTGATTAAATTCGGTCCCTGCTTGTAATTGCATATTTGTTAAACTTGCTGACTTGTTCCTTTTTTGGTCACGTTTTGAAATTTTCTAGTCTTGAAAGTTTTTTTTTTTTGAAACTTATTGGAGCTTTCTTTTAGGGAATTGAATAGAGAATAGACACAAGTGACTAATAAGAATGGTTTTTTTAGAAAAAAAAAAATAAACCTGAACACTCATGTTGTTGAATTTATTACTTAGTTTATGGATGACTGCAATTTGTTATGTTGATAGGTCAGTCCATGATTTAGAAAAATACAAACAGGAAAAAATTGATCATTTTTGCAAAAAAAAATTTTGTTGAAAAAAGAATTTTGAAATTTTTTTTAACATAAAATTAATCAAAAAATCCATCTTTAAATCATGCTTAGTTCATAGAGTTAAATGGGTTTGATCTTGAAAATTAGATAGAATTGGGTTTGAATGTCTAAAAAATTCTTAGATTATAATTTTAAGATAAAAACATTAGCATTAGAAAAAGTTGATGATCACACTGAATTAAATCTTCGAACCCACAAAAAAATTATCAAAACCATAGACCCCCAAAAACTTTTAAACCATGCGAGTTTTACCATTTCACAAAGCTTTTTTTTTTGCATTATTATAGACAATTGTCAATATACATGCGTTAATAATTAGTTTAAAAGTTTCCTTTATAGGTTTGTAGCTGCCGAACATACATAAGATGCTGATGCAATACTTTTATGTTGCATGATCAGAAACAGTGTACACCGGTAATTTGCAGTTTAGTCGATAATTACTAGTCAAGAAATTAAATGCATTTTAATTTTTTTAAAAGCAAGCAGAATCTCAAATACATTGACCTATTTTAAATTTCTTCTGCATCGGCATGTTCTTTGTTGGTTGATAATAAGGTGGATTGTTAAAGACGTAAATCGGTTAAGATGAAATGAATATTGAAGAGCTTTTAAGAACTGATATAAGAACAATTATTTTTGGGATTTTAAAGAAGAAACTTAAAGTCAGGAAACTCCTCAATTTGTAGACAAAATGACATCATCATAATAATCACTAAAAATTACAAAATCAAAATTAAAACTTTAGAAAATATAAAATTCAATATTCAGCATAAAAAATAGTCAGCAAATGAAAAGTTCAACAAGTTCATTGTTTGGCCCAAAAAAAAAAAAAAAAATTAACAAAATATTCAAAATCATCAATAACTCACAAATTTACGTCGTAATTTTCACAAGTGCGACACAAAGAAAATCTGTCATTATCATATATATGACCAGTCAAGTACCGTGCTTTAAAATTGTTTGTAAAACAAATTTGTGATTATTACCTCCTTATATTCATCATAGGTCGTTGAATTCATAAAGTGCGCATCGCCTATTATTAGATTTTTTCTTTCATTTTTTACTACGTTACATCCATAAGCAGCACATACAGTAAAATTTCCGCTTCCAAAAGTCGTTCTCATCGTTTTCTGGGTCAATGTCAAGAAATTATTGACTGATAACAATTAGTCTTTAAAGTAAATAAAATTGAATTTTTAAAGAGTCAAGACTTGTGAATTAGATTTTACTGGTTATAGAATGAAGTGCGACTTTATAAAGTTAAACAGTAGGGTTTTCAATCCCGGACCAAAATTTCAATCCCGGGATTACGGTATTCAAAAATTCTGAACCCGGGATCCCCCGGGATCCCGGGATTGAATTTCAAAAGAAAAAAAATGAGTAAAAATTAATTTTTTAGTGTATGAAAAAGCATTGTTTTAATACTAATGGGTTTTTCTAAACAAAACTATTAGTTTTATCTATGTAGTATCTAGACATTTTAAGTATTAGCTTTTGCTTCTAAAAAAATTTTAATTTCTAAGAATTTAAAATCTTAACAACAAATTTTCATACAATTCAAGTTTTGAATACCTAAAAATATTTTTTTTTTTTTTCTCAAAATAAAGTTTAGATCAAATTTCGATTGGCTCCAAAATTTTGTATGAAAGTTAAAAGAGTTTGCCATGAAATTTGTTTGAGTATTATTTTAAGTGGTTTTATGCTTCAAATCTTCTTTAATTTTACAATTGAAAGTATCCATCCATCCAAAAGATTAATAAAAGGACCCTATCAGCAGTTAAATTTCATCAGTTTTTAATGAAAATATTCACATTTTTTGTTTCAAAGTCAACTCTTTTAAGTTGCATGTTTGAAATATAAGTATTTTTTACTTCTATTGAGAAAATTGCATTCAAAACTAATTTTTTAATAGTTAAAGTCAAATCAGAAATTTTAATTATTCACATAACATGTATGTTTAAGTAGCGGTGTAAACAAAAAATCAATATATATATATATGAGGTCATATAAGAAAATGACCGTTAAATTTTGAAAAATTTACTAACACCATCAAAACTTTCTATACCGGAAACAATGGAAAATTTTGAAAGTGTTAGTTTTGTTTGGGGCGATTTTGGGGCGGACTCTGTTCATATGACCTCATATATATATATTGCAAAAAATGAAAAGTTTTACTGAGATTTTCTCTAAATGTAGACAAATAAACTTATATTGAAATTTGACCTGTACTTATTTCCAAAATTCGTATGAAAAAGAGGCGTGGCTTAGAATACGATAACAAAAAAGATAAAAAAAACCAAAATGTATTCAAATTTGTTTGTTTTTTAAAATCAAAAGTAGATAAAAAATATAAAAACGGTTAAAAACACCATAAAAATTAGAAAAATGGGGAAAAATGATAAAAAATTTAATTTTTTTTCATCGTTAATTTTTGTAAATTTAAGGAAATTTTCAATCCCGTAATCCCGGGATTGAGACTGTTTTCAAACCCGGGATTAGGTTACTGCAATATATATATATGAGGTCATATAAGAAAATGACCGTTAAATTTTGAAAAATTTACTAACACCATCAAAACTTTTTATACCGAAAACAATGGAAAATTTTGATAGTGTTAGTTTTGTTTGGGGCGATTTTGGGGCGGACTCTGTTCATATGACCTCATATATATATATTGGGTTACTGAAAAAACAGCGGGATCCCGGTATCCCGGGATTCGGGATCCCGGGATTGAAAACCCTAGTTAAACAGCATATCACTAAAGATAAAAGTGCCAAATTTCATATTTATTTATTCTCAGCACTTTTATTTTGAAATAATTAAGTGATACATTCTGCGTATAACACAGGGAATTTAATCGTACCCGTAGATTCATATAATTATAGCTGCGTTGATTTTATCAAATTATTTAAATTGCGTTGTTATAAAATAAATTGTTAGATTTAACTGCTGAATTAAAAATTAATCTGAGGATGTAGATTTAAATTGAATCGATATTTTAAAATAAAAAAAATAAACTTTTTTTTATTCACACTATCCATAAATTTCTTTAAAATTCTTGTGGATAAAGACTGATCGAAAAAATAATCTGTAAACTGGATTAAATAAAATAATATATAGAAGCTTAATCTAAGTGTTACACTTTAGATATTCACAATTCCAATTTCCAATAAAGAAAAAGACAACAAAAAGATTTTATTTTCAATAATTCTTTTATTAGCGTTTAATGTCTAAAAATGGTTGTTTTTGTCGTCACCTATTGAAAATTTTCATCTTTTAATTCTTTTTTTATATAATTCATTAATATTACTTACTTCAATCTGTTAAAATGACTAATTTCTTTCATTCTTTAATATTTTTCAATTTTGATCAAAAAAACTTTCATTACAAAATGATTATTGATAATTTAGTTTTACTTTATCTTTTTTGTCATTCCAAAAATGCTTACTTTTGTTTTGTTTTCTTTTTTTTTTGTGTGAATTAATAAGCTTTTAATATTCCAGAATAATGATATTATTGGGTATTTATGTGCTGTTTTTTATGTAATGTTTATGTTATGAAATTTGATGGAAATATTCAAGATACGAGTTTTAAGGAAGGACTTAATTAGTATTGAAAATGCTTGATTAAAATTCTTAATGCTTAAGACTTAATATAGGATATTTGTGGATTTATTTTCATTTAAAGCTTGCAGTGATCCTACATTAAAAGCTTTTACAAACAATTAGAAATTAGAATTTTTAATTTTGATTCCTTTGGTTTGTAGCATAAATCTTTTGAATGATGTTGCTTTTATCTAATTGTTTATTTGATTTTTGAAAGCATGTAAATTATTAATAAAACATCTTCAATATCCAACATTAAGGATCTATTCATGAATGTCAAATAACATTAATGCATAACTTCCAGCAAGTCCATGAATTTATTTTGATTATCATACTGCGAAAATACTAAAAAAAAAGTTAAAATTTTGGATACAAAAATGTTTAAAAAATTATTATCCGTCTCCACTTTTTTAGAGTATTCAGTATAAGAACTTTTGTCAAAAAACTTCATTTCATTCTAACATTTAGTTTTCTTTATAATATATGTATTGTGAATTATTGAGCTTTAACATTTATTTTAAGCATTTCCGTCACTTTATTTTTTTCTCACTTCATAATTTCCTTCCAACTTAATTCTCTCTTCCATTACTATAATTTACAAACTATTCAAAAAAGCTTAAAGCATTGAATTGTTGAATTTTTAATTTCATTATATTTTATTCTCATGTATAGGGTAAATGATTTTGAAATTTGCGGATTTTCACATTTCGAAATTTCATTTGCTCAGAACTTTTTATTGGCAATGAATTAAAATCTGAAATTAGTATCAAAATATTCCAAATTGTAGATAGTTTCATTCCATAGTCTTTTATTAAAGCATTGACGCATAATAGCTGTAAATTTTGAATTTTAATTTCAAATGTTGAAATTTGCGCAGAAAATGTTAAAATTTGCGCAAAAAAATGTTGAAATTTGCTCATTTTTTTGATAGTAACCTTTGACACATTTCAATTTTGAAAATGTCAACAAACAATTTTTTAATTTTTTTTCGAAGCTAAAAACTGAATTTCATAAGGAATTGGCACCTAAATAGTCTTGGAATTGAATTTAATGAAATTTTAATATATTATTCTCAAGAATTTGGACAAAAACAGAAATATTTTGCACGCATTTATGTTTGAATCTTCAAAATCATCATATACAGTCATGAGATCATCAGATACGAATTTTTTGCAAGAAATTTCAAGAATAAATCAAATCAAAAGTCAAATTCCAAAAATATGTTTATTGTTACTACAATCATGCCTGAATTTTAAGGCAGGGATAACATTTTTTATTATAATTTTCTAGAAAAAATTAAATAAATCATTTTTAAGAATCCAAAACAAGATTTTTCTTCTTCTGTCTCAAAACATTATTAGTATCTTCAGGTTTTTTCTTGAATGACTCTTATAGGTTCCATAGGCTGCATATTTTGACTATTCTTGCTTTTTTGGAGGTTTTTAAGTTTTTTTTGGAAAAATGTGTATTTAAAATTAATGACGATGGTCTGCTTCCTGGATTTTCGCAGCTTTTTGACTTTTCCTTTAATAATTTCTCCTTATTAATTGATTTTTTTAAATAAATAATTATTTTTGTTTACAAAAATTTCGCATCGATTACTGTGTCAAAAAGTACGCAAATTTCAAAATTTTTGCAAAAATTTTGCGCAAATTTCAACATTTGAAAATGACATTTTTAAAAATTCATTTTTAAAGCATTTCCGTTCAGATAGTCAAGATAAAATGTTACAAATATTTTAAAGCAATGTAGAAACTACATGTTTTGATACCGAAACATAAGGATAAGCCTCTGGATATTAACAAAAATTTATCATTAAAAAATTTTCGATTTGTATGGGAATTTTAGCTTGTATTATATCCAGCTTCCTGATGTCTTTTTACTATTGGAAATGATGTTAAAAGATCTGTGCAATCATTTCAGATACATTTCTCAAATAAAGTCTGAATATAAGAAGCTCTTTTGCATTAAATTTTTAAATTTCCGATTTCATTTGAGTGCGCAAATTTCAACATTGCGCAAATTTCAAAATCATTTACCCTATATAATTTAATAGTTACTTCAATATTATACAAATTTTAAATGTCTCATTCTTCAATTCTAAACAATTTCACGTATTTACAGTTAATCAAATTTTAGATTGATTTTTTTTGCACGGATTTAAAGAAATCGAAATTAAAAGTCTCAAATGGTAAAAGTCAAATTCGAGAATTTTACTTTTCACTTCAATCAGCACACGAATGCAGAAGTTCGTTTTTGTTTACGAGATACATTGTTCGATCTTCATGACATTTGTCACAAGAATGTATCTCATGTGTCACGTCGATGTGTGACATGTCACACATTGCGACAATAATCAAATATTGATTTTACTATATATTAAAAGTCCTTGTTATTGGTTCTTTGATTGACTATTCAAGCTCTTTGATTAGCTCACATAATAATAGGTATGTTGTATGCCACATGTGACGTAAACAATACGCAACATAAATTCCTGTGCCTTTTAAATGAAAAAGTAAATCTCAAGCAGTTTAAGCATTAACGCGGAACTAAGCAAAATAAGAACACAGTAGCTTAAATAAGAATTAAATAAAAAAAAATTCGTTGTAAAAAAGAATGATAATTTGTGCCAATTTCCCTTTTTGAGTATCAAAAAACTTATTAAAATGGCAATTTTTTTAACTTGATTTAAAATTTTCTAAAATTCTTTTAGATTTCAAAACTTTTACATTTTGTTTTATTAATAACTGGTAATTTTGGTAATTTTTAATATTTCATCATTTGACACAGTCATCATAAAAGGGAAGATTCTTCACAATTTAAAATATTACAATATTTTTTCTTTGTTCCTATAAATGTGTGTGTGTATGTGTGTCTTTTTCATGAATGCAATGCATTTAAATACATCTTAATAATTTATAATTTCGATGCAAAGTACAGAAAAATGCTTGATTGTGAGCAATGGAGTATAATTCTTAATACTTAGGATATTTTTTTAATTTTATTTAGGTCAATTTCCATCACTCGTACTCTTACCACGAAACAGTGAAAACTATTTCTTTTTATGTTCTCCTTTTGACTTTTCAGACTTCTCGCTTGGTCAAGCGGATGTTTCATTTGGTTCCATCCATTCTTCGTCACTATCATCGCTATCACTTTCTGAATCTGACAGCTCAATTGCAACGCGACGAGCAAGGATTGATGCAACATCATGTAAATTAGATTGCTTTTGATGACGAATGTCGTCACGCATTTGCTCAACTTTACGTAATTTAATACCTTAAAAAAATGTAACATTTAATATTATTTTGCTAATTCTCATATTGATTTTTTATTTCATTATTATTATTCACCTTCACGAATTTCCCGCATCAAATCTCCTTGATTGTATGTTGAACGGTTTTGTTGTGGCTCAACTTTACGCAACGAAATGCCTGACGTAAGGGAAAAGTCAAAAAATACAACAAATTAGATTTTTGTATACAGAAAAACAACAAGAATGAAATTTGTGATTTATTACCTTTTTCTATTTCTTTTAATAGACCGTCATGATTAGGTGGCGTGATAATATTACTTGGCTTATTATTTGCGATTCCATTTGATAAATTTCCATTCATCATTACTGGAGGTGGTGGTGCCGGTGCCATCTGAAATTTTATGAATAAGCTTCTTAGTAATAATCTTTTAAATCAAAATAAAATTTTCAAATGCAAAATGAGGATAAAAGAGGAAGGAAGAATGAGGATAAAAATCAAATATTTACCGGTGGTGCAGGAGGAGCATTGGATGGAATATTCGTTGCGCTATGTGGTGGTGACATTTGATACTAAAAAAATAGGAAATAGAGTAAATAATTTCAATCAATGTTTAAAGGGTAAAATAAAAAATAAGTAGTGTTAAAGGAAGGAAGATTTTAATTACTTGTGGAACTGGTGGCGGTGGCGGAAGATCATTAATATCAATATTGTTAATTTGACTATTTAACTGTGCCATAACATGATTATTCAAATCATTACGCTGTGGAGAGTCGCCTCTTTGATTCATTGAAGTTCGTCCTTGTTGCCTCATAATGCCACCATTTGTAGCAACTTGAATTGGTGACATGCTGATGATTAAAACACAAATTAATATTCAAAGGTCAAAAAATTACACACAAAATAATATAAAAATTACCTTGGAATTGGCGGTGGAGGAGGTAAAACATCACGTCCTTGACTCATACTTCGTCCTCGTGTTGGTGTATTAGCATTAGATGCATTTGGAGTGCCTGAATTTGAATTCGATGATGGTGGTGCAGGAGGTGGCTGAGTTGGTCTAATTTTACCACCTCTTGATGGCGTTCCTGGCGCATAAGGACTTTCAATTTGTTGTGATTGACCATACATGGAAGAATTATAAGCTGAATCATCATTCATTTGTTGTTGATAACTCATTTGTTGCTGATAATGTGGTGATGGTGGTGCATATCCTCCATCGGAACCACCTTCTGGATAACTACGTCTTAACTCAATTGAATTTGGACGATTTGGTCGACCATCATAATAATCAGTAGTACTATATATTGTAACTTGTTCTTGTTGATTTACAATTGAATTTGGTGTTCGATATATTACATTATTTGGCATCAATGTTTCTCCATGTTCAATTGCTTTATGTCTCTGCTTCTCTCGCGTATCCGTTGGTTGTCTTACTCGCTTATTTTGTCTCTTACCACCACCACTCGTTTCCGATTTTGGCTTATGTTTTTGTTTATAACGATCATTCTTCATCCTCTCAGTTTCTTGCAAAATATCTTGTCGCCATAAATCAAAGAAATAATTTGGATCTGTATAGAATTTTAAGCCATCCTTTCCATCGTCACGATAGCAATTTAATTTATCTAATGGTGGTGGCTTATCGCACGTTTGATATGTCTCAAGCATTGCCGTTGGCATTGTGGCACGAGAGAAAATATCCTGATCAAATTGTACTGCACTCTTAAATGCTTTCTTTTTATGAATATCCTTTAATGCTACATCCTTCACTTCACTATCAAGTTGTGTCACTTTTATTGATAGCCTATCTATTCTACCTTGCAATGAATTTGCACGATCTGCCATATTATTTGTTTCTCTTGCCAATTCTCCAAATAAATCTTCGGAATGTCGTGCAAGTGACGATAATTGTCTCATTATATTCGTAAGTGTCGTATTGGTAACTGTTTCCAAATCTCCTGGAAGTTCATTACGTTCATACACAGAACGTGCGACGAAGATTGGTTCTATAACACGCTTCGGTAATGGCATGATGAATTGCTAATTTATTTTTGTTATCTGTCTTCTCAAAAATCAATTATTGATTATACTTTATTTATTTCTATATATTTGATTTGACTTTTATCTTTTTGTTATTATTTTGTTCTTATTACTCAATGTCTATCCTTTTTTATTTCGGTGTCAAATTGACGATATTTTCCTTTTACATCATGTTAATCAAATGTTGATCACTAAAATAATACAAATGGAAATAAAAGAGAGAGAATGAGTGTGTGTTTGGGACGAGCAAACATTTAGATTGATTGAAATGAATGAATACTTCCGTCATGTCGATTTGGATTTTATTAAATTTCAGGTGACGAAAAAAATAAAGTGATAGAGTTGCAAGTTTTTGGATTCATGATACAATTATCTATTTAGTAGGTTCCTAAATCATTGATAAATTTAATACATTTTAATGATGAATCATTTCACATACACTTAAATTTCTTTTGGACATCACATCAAAGTTACCCCATACTTAAAAAATACTGATGTCATTAAAACAAGCATTTTAGCTGAATCATCGGACAAAAGTAGCATCATTTTCATAGTAAAAATTCTTAATGAATGCGTAAGTGAACATTCCATAAGAATAAACTCGAATAGACATTGAGCATGCTCACTTTTTTGAGCACGTCGTTGAGCAACAGAGCAGCGGTCATGGGTTCGAATCCAGGTAAAATCAAAAATTTTCTAAGTTTCATTTCAGATTTTCTAATAAATAAAATTTATCCTAGAACAGTGCAAATTCTTCAGAACAATAAAGAATATTCAAAAAATTTGAAAAAGTATAAAAAAATATTTATTTTTTAAAATTTTGAACGATTTTTTGAGTATATTCAGAGTATACTCGTGAGCATACTTAAGATTATGCTCAAATAACGTGCTCAAATGTGTAAAGTAATGTCATCAAATTTTGTATGAATGAGCAAGTTCAAGTGAGTATATTCAGCAAAAAATTGAGCGTACTCTGAGCATACTCTTTGTCTATTCGGGAAAATAATCAAGTGCCATAAAATATGAGAATGCATTCAACAGACACCCACAATTATGTAATAGAACTTCAAGTACATGTAAGCGCGTCAATTACACCAGAATTTATAAGTTCCGTATAAAATGTCACTTGTTCTTCGACAAGATATGAATGAATGAAGGAAGCCACAGTAAATAATAAAAAAATATTATTTTCATTTTTATTTAACACTGAACAATACGTATATTGCCTGTACAAGTTGAAACCATCAAGTGGGTAAATTTTTATATTTTATTTAATTTTTTGTAACTTGATATTTTTACGATTAGCATACAATTGCTGGTTTAAAGGATTTTTTTTGGATGACACGAATATTGATTACAAAATGAAACGTATAGCGTCAATTATTCCTTCAATTTACTTTATCCTAATAATCATTACTATTTATAGCTAAATTAGCAATTCTAGACAGAGATAGCATCACAATTGACTGTGCTTTACTTTCGAATCATTTACTCCATATCATCAACTAGCTCGAGACTCGAGTGTTCATTAATCGCAATAAAAATATATGTAGTCAAAAGAGCCTTAAAAAAGCTTAATTTCACTATAATTTGGGGTGTCATTTATCATAATAACACATATAATTTGTCACATGCATAACACAAAAAGACGAAATGCTATGTTTAGGCTCAATTACCACAATAATAAAATAAAATAACATTAAACTTGGCATAGGAACTAGAATAATATTTTACATGCTAAGTGTTCACATTATAATGGCATCATATCACAAATAATGCAAATAGGAACATATGTAATCAGCGTAAATGATAAAAATAACAGAACAGCACAGCACAGACAAGCTCTCATCAAACTTATTTACATTGAACATGCAATCCTTAACTAACAAGATGATCAATTAAAAAGCAATTATATGTCAGAATGAAAATATTTGATTCATTTACTCTTCACAAAGGCTACTACATGCTAAAGATCAATGAACTGTATGAGATTCATTTTTCCGAATACTTTCTAGGTTAGCAGGTCATTAGAGCTGTGAGAATTGTATTGATTAGACCGTGAAGTGAATGTGTAGCGTATATGCATGCTACACATTTTCCGCAATAATTATGTTTATCTAGTCATTTTATTGTTTACTCTATTTTGTTTACGGCAGTATATTTTAGTGCTTTATAGTCTTAGCTCCCTTAAATAGTTGAATAAATATGCGGGTTTTGTGTTTAAACATTAAATGTTTTTAATGCTGAATTTAATTAACGTTTTCAGGGGAAATAGAAACATTCTGAGCACCTAAGCAGTTTTATAGACTAATGTTATGAATTTGAGATAGTGGAATAACTTTTCTACAAGGTACATACTAATACCACTTGTTAAAGACTATGTATCATTAATTTAACGTGTCACCAAATTTTGAGTTATTCCTTAAAGACCAATTTGATGAAAAACTTTGATTTGCCGATACTGGGGATACTCGATTTGAATAACTGTTTAGTTCCGGAAAAATTCTACTCAAATCGAAACGTATGAAAAATGACCGTTAAAAAAAGAAAATTTGAATTTTTGTATGGGGACACTTTATAGTTACTTATATCCCCAGTAATTAAAATTTTTTAAAAATTTGTGTCGCGTCACACTGTTCAGAAAACACTGACAAGAACTTTTACAACCTTACTTCCAGCACATTGCATATTCAAAATTGAACTTATGAATCATAAAGCTATTCATATTCACACCGTTTCACGTTGTGAATATATTGATTTCGATACACTTGAAAAATCGTTTTTTTAGTTTTTTGGCGCCAAAACTCAAAATTTTCATAAACTGTTCGGTGTGAAAAGTTCGGCCTCAAAATTATCTACAAAATACAAAAAACCGCATTGAAAAAGGTTTTGATGCCTCCGGACACGACCCCAAATAGTGGTGGTGTATGCTTACAAGCAAGTTTGTTCCTCGCAGAACTCAAATACGAAAAAACCATTTTATGTCAAAAATGTCTCAAAATGTGCGCATTATCACTCAAATGTGCACCTCACACGTTGGTGCCGATTTATGTAGATGGATCTGAGAAACTAACGAAATAGTGTGTTTTTTAAGCATATTTTAGCCGATTATTGCAAAATACATTTAAAAAATTTCACACAAATTGCGAATTAAACTTTTTTGATCAGAATCAATAAAAAAGAAGTTTTGCTGAGAAAAAATACAAAAAACTTTGTTAGTCACCAGTACACCCCACAAACCTAAATTTTGGAAAAATTAGTGTGGTTCACTGTATGGATAGATTTTTGTAAAATTTTCTGTTTTGATCAACAAATGCGAGAACTTTTATGGAAAAATACCAAAAATATTTTTAAACCTATTTTAGTCAGTCAAAATCTCGAAAAAGTTCAAAAAATCGGCATTTTTTGGACATTTTGCCCTCCTGTCCCTACAACTCAGAATTAAAAATTCTAAAAACTTGTGATTATTGTAGCTTATAATTAGATCTAAAAGTCGTACATACCTTGTCATGTCCAAAAACATCAATTAGTGCTTGAAAATTGAGTCCGAATGTGAAATTTTTCGATTTTTTTAGGAAACTTAATTGTCAATCATATGCAAAGCGAAGCTTTGCTGACCCGATTGAGTCCTAATTTTCAATCTTATGCAAAGCGAAGCTTTGCTGACCCGATTGAGTCCTAATTTTCAATCTTATGCAAAGCGAAGCTTTGCTGACCCGATTGAGTCCTAATTTTCAATCTTATGCAAAGCGAAGCTTTGCTGACCCGATGGAATCCTAATCTTCAAACTTATGCAAAGCGAAGCTTTGCTGACCCGATCTAGCCTTAATCTGCAATCTTATGCAAAGCGAAGCTTTGCTGACCCGATCGAGTCTTAATCTGCAATCTTATGCAAAGTCAAGCTTTGCTGACCCGATGAAGGCTTGATTATTAATCTTATGCAAAGCGAAGCTTTGCTGACCCGATGGAATCCTAATCTTCAAACTTATGCAAAGCGAAGCTTTGCTGACCCGATCTAGCCTTGATCTGCAATCTTATGCAAAGTGAAGCTTTGCTGACCCGATTGAGTCCTAATTTTCAATCTTATGCAAAGCGAAGCTTTGCTGACCCGATTGAGACTTAATCATCAATCTTATGCAAAGCGAAGCTTTGCTGACCCGATCGAATCCTAATCATCAATCTTATGCAAAGCGAAGCTTTGCTGACCCGATCGAGTCCTAATCTTCAATCTTATACAAAGCGAAGCTTTGCTGACCCGATGGAGTCTTAATCTGCAATCTTATGCAAAGCGAAGCTTTGCTGACCCGATGGAATCCTAATCTTCAAACTTATGCAAAGCGAAGCTTTGCTGACCCGATTGAGACTTAATCATCAATCTTATGCAAAGCGAAGCTTTGCTGACCCGATGGAGTCTTAACCTTCAATCTTATGCAAAGCGAAGCTTTGCTGACCCGATGGAGTCTTAATCTGCAATCTTATGCAAAGCGAAGCTTTGCTGACCCGATTTAGACTTAATCTTCAATCTTATGAAAAGCGAAGCTTTGCTGACCCGATTGAGTCCTAATTTTCAATCTTATGCAAAGCGAAGCTTTGCTGACCCGATGAAGACTTAATCTTCAATCTTATGCAAAGCGAAGCTTTGCTGACCCGATGGAATCCTAATCTTCAAACTTATGCAAAGCGAAGCTTTGCTGACCCGATCTAGCCTTGATCTGCAATCTTATGCAAAGCGAAGCTTTGCTGACCCGATGGAATCCTAATCTTCAAACTAATGCAAAGCGAAGCTTTGCTGACCCGATGGAATCCTAATCTTCAAACTTATGCAAAGCGAAGCTTTGCTGACCCGATACAGAGTTTTGGAACGGTGTGAATATGCACATGAAGCGTGATCCGCTTCATTACTATTTATTAATAAAAAACACACAAACAATCTGCGGCTCCCGTCAATTTATTGCATTAAATTTATCAAGAAGAATATGAATCTGAGCGTGTATCATTTCAAAATTGCCTGTTCTGTTCTGCTCGCTATGAATATTTGCATATAACTCATTAAATCAATCCATGTTCATGGATGCTCACGATTTTTAATATAAATGCAAAAATTCACTCTACCACAATGAAAATTAATCAAAACTTGAAAGGAGAGCACATTGAGTCTTTGTTCTCTGTTGTGAATTTCATCTTTTAGCTTATATAACTGTTTTGATCGTAATTAAATTGATTCCATCTTTTTCACACCAGATTTACTAATTTTCGTGTCTTCTTTATTGTGGATTTTCGTTCGACTTAGTTCCGACAGCTTCAAAAAACTATGTAATAAGCCTTATTGGTCACAAAGTCTATAGATCTAGATAGTTTAAATAAATAAGGTGATTTAAATTGCTTCCACAAATGTATGTAAACTGAACATTTAACAGTCCAACTCTAATGAAATTACCGATGTGTCAAAAGATGAAAGGTGCTAACATCACTATTTTTATTATTATATTGTGCAAAAGTACGCTTCCTCTCACGCTTTTAATAACACATGAAAAAAATAAAATGTTTGTATGTTTTACGAGGAAGCTTAACTTCTTATTCACGCAAAATTCTACTGAATATGAATGTAAAATATGCGAGACCGATAAAGAAAATAAAATATTATGAATAGCAAGAATTTTCCACATTTATAGAAATCCAAAAAATGATACTCTTTTTACTCCTTTGTCTTCGTCTCAAGTGAATGGAATATCGATTTTTGTATTTTATTTTATATTTTCCTCCTCTATTTTTTTACGAGAATTCTGCAATCACTTTTTATTTTATGAGAGATTTTTGATGATGAGAATGTTGAGAGCTCAAATCGTCGACATTGAAAAAATAATAAAAACAATAAAAATTTGTTGATAGAACTTATTTAATATAAAGTGATGGTAATTCGTTTAGAATCAAATCATTCAATTTATTCAATAGGTCAAATGTCACTGACTATATTTGGTATTGATTAAACAACAAGAGAGGAATTGATTTATTTAACCAAAAACACACAACTTTAATTTGTCATGACGTAATCCTTTGCAGTCATACTATCGAGCTAAAATTAAATAAAGGATTGTTAAGCAAACAGAAATTTTGGTTAAAATGAAAATAAAATTTACGGAATGCAATAATTCTTTAATTAATTCTAATAGATTGTTGGTATGTATAATGGCTTTGGGGAAAAATGTTTGTTCCCAATTCCAAACCCTTTTTTTTGACGAGTTTGTTTCAAAAACATTAATCAAGTTCTACCGAGTGAATTCTAAGGATATATAATACCTTAATAAAATAGATTGAAGCTATGACAATGATGCCGGTCAGAACATTATAGAAATTGTATGAAAAGCACGCATAGATTGTTATCAGACATAAAAATAAAATAAAACTTTCATTCATTGCAAAAATATAGGAAGGGATGGTTGGTTTATCATTCCGTTATTCCGATCAAAGTTCAAGGCATAATGACTAAACTTTTTCTTTTTTTTTACAATCTAAAGCATAAAATGATAAATTTTCATTAACCACCCGCATGACATGACATATTCGCCTCTTATTATGTGCTCGATTTAAGAGCTTTTATTATAATAATCATACTATGAAGAACTTAATATTCTTTTTTTTTGCAAATGATTTATACAGTTTATTGCCGCGAGAAAACGCCCATCAATCTAGAGTTGGTGTAAAGTTATATTTTTGTTGTTATCTGAATGTACAGCTAAACTGATAACAGCAAAAAATATGTGTTTGTGGATGAATGTTTGTAAAAAAACTTTCTCGACTCTCGTTCTCACATGAATGTGTGCAAAATATAATAAAATGAATATAGCTACATAAACTTAATAAATGCACAATATTCATTAAGAATAGGGTAAAAAACAAGCAAAAATCAAATAAGAGGAACTAATTTCATGTTCATCATTGTGTTATTTTAAGCAAGACTGTAAAAACTTATGAATATTTGCTTAATGGTGCTAGATCTTAAATCTACCATAAAACAATAATGTGTTCATTGATGGAATGCATGAAATGCACCAATTTTCTTTTGTTCATGATTTTTTTACAGCATGTTTTATGTTTCTCTCTTATATGCATGCGTGTCAGTCATCATGTGTTCGTTACAGCAAAAAAAAATGTAAATATTGAATATCTCGGCATTTTTTTCAGGACAGAAACATGCACACAATGATTTTTGTAAAAGTCAGTCAGAAATGTGTAAAAGCACTTAAAATTATAGGTTTCACATAAATATCGTCAGCACTAAAATAAAATTAACATGCTAGACAAGCAAGTAAGCAAGTTCAAGGGCGATAAAATTGGATGTAAAAGAATGTTCAAAATTATTTCCAATTCTCAATACGTCGTCCACTATTAACTTGTCGAAGTCAAACATAATGCTATTAAATCATGTGAATATTCTTTTTTTGGATCCCACAATACAATTTTTTTTTATCATCTCATTTACTTTATTCTCTCTCTCCTTCATCTTATTCTTATGTATTATATATATATTCTATATACATATGACCATTTCGTCTCTACGCTACCACACGAAGTTTTTTTTTCTGTTGTTCATTCCGACTCTAAAATTAATTGTGCCGCACACTGAATAAACGATTTGGTAAAAGTCTACTTTAGGGGGGGCCAATATATGAAATTTTCAAAATGACTTTTTTGGCCTAAAAATGCTTAAAATGAATAGAAAATACTAAAATTATGTTTTTAATACTAAAAATGACCAATTTGAGGTATTTTTTTGCTAAAAAAATATTTTTCGAAATTTTTTAATTTTTCAAATTTTGTCATATTATTAATGATTTTTAGACTAGTTACGTAGACAGAAATATGTAAATATCATAAAATGTTAATATTTTAAGCTAAATCAGTACTTATAGATCTTTTGTCTAAGGGATCATTACAGTCTTTAACTAGATCAGTATTTACGGATCTTTTGTCTAAGGGATCATTACAGTCTTTAACTAGATCAGTATTTACGGATCTTTTGTCTAAGGGATCATTACAGTCTTTAACTAGATCAGTATTAACGGATCTTTTGTCTAAGGGATCATTACAGTCTTTAACTAGATCAGTATTTACGGATCTTTTGTCTAAGGGATCATTACAGTCTTTAACTAGATCAGTATTTACGGATCTTTTGTCTAAGGGATCATTACAGTCTTTAACTAGATCAGTATTTACGGATCTTTTGTCTAAGTGATCATTACAGTCTTTAACTAGATCAGTATTTACGGATCTTTTGTCTAAAAGGATCATTAATTCCTTTACTAGATCAGTATTTACGGATCTTTTGTCTAAGGGATCATTCAACAGTCTTTAACTAGATCAGTTTACGGATCTTTTGTCTAAGGGATCATTACAGTCTTTAACTAGATCAGTATTTACGGATCTTTTGTCTAAGGGATCATTACAGTCTTTAACTAGATCAGTATTTACGGATCTTTTGTCTAAGGGATCATTACAGTCTTTAACTAGATCAGTATTTACGGATCTTTTGTCTAAGGGATCATTACAGTCTTTAACTAGATCAGTATTTACGGATCTTTTGTCTAAGGGATCATTACAGTCTTTAACTAGATCAGTATTTACGGATCTTTTGACCCTTAGTCAATCATTACAGTCTTTAACTAGATCAGTATTTACGGATCTTTTGTCTAAGGGATCATTACAGTCTTTAACTAGATCAGTATTTACGGATCTTTTGTCTAAGGGATCATTACAGTCTTTAACTAGATCAGTATTTACGGATCTTTTGTCTAAGGGATCATTACAGTATCATTACTTATAGAGCTATAAGTACTGATTTAGCTTAAAATATTAACATTTTATGATGTTTACATATTTCTGTCTACGTAACTAGTCTAAAAATCATTAAAAATATGACAAAATTTGAAAAATTAAAAAATTTCGAAAAATATTTTTTTGGCAAAAAAATACCTCAAATTGGTCATTTTTAGTATTTAATACATAATTTTAGTATTTTCTATTCATTTCAAGCATTTTTAGGCCAAAAAAGTCATTTTGAAAATTTCATATATTGGCCCCCCCTAAAGTAGACTTCAGCCAACGATTTTTTTGCTTTGCTTTATTTTTTTTCTATGGGAATAAGGAAGTGATATGGAAGTAGCCATCATTTTTATCACTTTAGATGGCTCACTTAGCATTTCTCACAGCAACCGAAAAAAAAACGAGAAAAAGTATGAATGAAGAGTTCCATTTATGTTTGTTTGATGCGTCGTTTCTTCATTCAATAATTTCGTTATCGGTGTATACGTACAGAATAATAATTATTATACGAAGAAAAAAAAATGGAAAGAAAGGAAATTAATAATATGATGATAATCTCTTTTTTTCACAATTTTCTTTACAAAGTTCCGAAAAGAATAGAATAACTTCTCATTGTAACCGTAAAAAGTATACTTTATGCAAATTTATCCAGCACAAATATTTCGTCACAAATTAATATATCCTCCCATTTTTTTCGACACAACTAATAAGAATTTCATGTATTAGATGATTCATTGTTGAATTAAATTCTCAAGACACTCGCTAGATATGACGTAGCTTTAAACGAAATTTTAATGAACATTTTTGCAAAAGTATTCATTCATTTTATTAAATTGATTCATATTTGCACAATTACCATTTAAATCAACTATCTCTCCACGTCGTAACTCGTTTATTTATCACAAAATGCACTTAAAATTCTCACAACTTTAAATTTTTTCTATCTTTTTCTTTTACACTTATTTTAATTCACAATTTTATGCATTTAAAATCACTTTTCTATGTTATCTTCATAATTATTCGATATTTTGACTACTTATGTGCGTTTATATCGATTCCACATTCATGGAATCTAGCTGTAAGTGCTTTAAATAAGCAATTTTAAATATTTTTTTTGATGTTCAGAATTATTCGTGTTTTTTTCACTCAACCTCATTTAAATTCATTTTGACCGTTACAAAATTCAACGCCTTAATTCAATGTTTTAGCTTACTATTCGTAGGAAATGATGCTGTACTAAAAGTTATTGAGGCCTGTATGTGATTTATATTGTAAACGCATATGGAGTGAGTTAAAAAATGCTTAAAAAACGTTAATAAAAATTTCAACGATTACTGGATTTTTTAATTTTTGAAAATTCTTTGTTTACATTTTTGTGATGAAAAAGTGTTGAATTGTGGTGAAAAATTCTGAATTATGGTGAGAATAGCTGAATTAAGGTGAATACATTTGTTTACATGACAAGAAATTTATTCATTTAATTAATCGACTTAAAATCAAGTATATAATTACAGTTTGTGGACAAAGTGATGACAAAAACATACAGGACATTATAATACAGGCTGAAAGTCACGAAACGAAACAGAAAAACTACTTAATGCAAAGAAAAGTCGGAATTAAAAAAAATATATTAACAATTTGAAGGATATTTTGTGAAAAAAATGTGCAAATTAGAGAATAAATGACTTCAGATGATTTAAAGGAATTGTGAAAATTCAAAAGTTGAAAAAAATTTACAGAAAAAGCGTAAATAAATAAAGAAAGCGTGTAAATAAAAATAAAAGGAAAAAACAATTCTTTGAAAAAGGCTTAATTAGAACATAAATAGCTTAAAAATGCCGCGAAATAGGACAACAAGTGATTCACGTCAGCCAATTTTACAAGATTCAGACATTTCTTACTCAACAAACGAACCATTAAATAATATAAATATCCCAGCATTAAAACGTAAATTATATCATCTCCTTCTTAGTCATAACATGACATATCATTGCTCAATTGACGTATTTTGTTATTATTATTATACTTATATTTATTTTTTATCATTCTTTTAGAGATTCTACTAAAGCGGGCATGGGAGCAGTGGAATATACACAAGAATGAGAAATTCGCAATATTTTATCAGACAATTTCCTTCTGTTTATCATCGATATTGGGTCCTAATGAGAATTTAGATTTATCCAGTTATCTAGAGAAACTTAATACTGAGCTAAATGACCTAAGTTATCAAAGTATTGAGAAGCCCTTCAGCATATATAATTATTCAAATTTTGAAGATATTAATAAATACCTCGAACGAGAAATTTCATCAACATGTCGACATCAGTTCCCTAAAGAATGGACAGTTATACAGTTATGTAAAAATTTTAATCCTCAAACGCTCTCTAGTAAATATGAGGATATAATGCAATTTAATGCCGGTATATCGATGACAATTTTTAAACATTCAGCTATTAAAGATATGCTTATGCTGGAAGTAAGGAAACAATCACAATTGGAGAATGTATTTGAAAAGACCTACAAAATTAATAAGAAGATAGCCGAAAGCTTAAATTATCGCGTATCACAGCTCACATCCGCATCAGATAAGCAAGAAAATAAGGAAAAATATTGGCGAGCATCAAAGGAGATTGAAAATTTCATACAGGATGTTGTCACATTACTAATATCCTTTTTTGGTCCATGGAAGGCACTGTTGACGGGAAATTTTAAGAATCGTAAATCCATTGAGACAGAAAATGAAATCAGAAAGCAAGTTATTGAGTTCCTTAATAAAAAGAATTTCACAGACTATCAAGGGAAATTAATACACCTCATTGCACGCCGTACTGATCTCTTGTCTAATCAACAAATATTTGTTGCAATAACATACATTCTACAAGACAAATCAAATCTTGGATATAATGATGTTGACCTCAATGACTTATATGATCATCTTACATGGATTAAACAGGAATATAAATATGATGATACTTCAACATACCCATGCATATTAATTATTGATGAACTTCTCGACCAGTTGCCTTTCGAAATGGTTAATCCACAACAGGAATTTACACGCTTGTGCTCCTTTGCTGGACTTAAACAATTGTTTGAAAATCATTGCAATTCAATTGATAATAATGGATATCTTATGAAACCAACAGCAAATTGTCAGGCAATTTTAAATCCAGATCAATCATTGTCATTAATGGAAGATCGTATGAGGAATTTTTTCAACTATTGGCTGCCATCATGGAAAGTTATGTACAATCAAATGCCATCAAAAGAGCAATTTCATGATATTTTGACACAAAGTGACATTTTCGTTTATTGTGGACATGGATCTGGTTTTGATTATTCATTTCATGAGAATGTATATGATATTAAAACAAATGGTATTGTCTTTCTCTTTGGTTGTGGCTCAACGAGTCTTACATCGATTGGACTGAATAGTGAATTGAGAGGATCCCATACATTCTATCATTTGGGAAATTGTCCAGCTGGTAATGATGTTAATGCTCTACTAATCTAATTATTGGTAATTATCCTTATTTTATTTTTATTAGTAATTGGTTTTCTATGGACCATCACGGATTTTGTTACGGATCTTTGTGCGACAAGAATTCTCAGCTCATGGATAAAATCATCGTCGTCAAAGCCTCATTGGCAGTTAATTGACAAAACATTGTGGAAAAAGAATGGCAATTTAGGTGAGAAAAAAAAAATATTAATTTAATTTTTACATTAAGTCAATAACATTTTCTCTTCTTCTACATGCTTCTCTGCTGTTGACATCATAACATCATTTTACAGCCTTCACAAAAACTATCGAAATTATCTCATCCGATAGCCTGTCAGAGATCATTACAAAAATGCACAGCGATTCTGAGCTTCCGATTTCAATTAGAGCATCTTTAGTTTATCGTGGTTTACCTGTTATTTCCAGTGATAGTTCAATACAGAATTCCTCCTATAAGTACTAAAAGAATCAGCATCAAATGATGAAAAAACTCAAAAATTTACGGGAATTGAAACTGAGAATTCAAAAAAAAGCCTTGTTTGGTTCTAATATGCTCAACAGATTTTTTTAAAGAAAATGAAAAGAAAGGAAGTAATGATAATAAAGAAAATATGCAACCAACGTACGGCTTTTTTATATATAGTAATATTAATTAATTAATTAATAATCATCAATCATATACGCTTCATCTTTTAAATTTTAACGATTATTTTCTAGCAAATTTTATTTCATTTTTTTTATATTAAATTTTTTTCTGTAATGAAGGAAATGTAAAAAGTAAAAAAAGTAATAAGGAAGAAGAATATTTAGAAAAAGGATGAAAAGCTGAGGAAAATGTGAAGGGTCATCAAGAAAAAAAAAAAAAAACAGATCCTTTTGTGTTCAATAAACTTAAAAGCGTAAAAAATGTAAAAATCTTTTGTTTTATTTAATTTTTTATAGAGCATGATCTTAAGTTATGCAAGCTTATGGTTCAAAATTTAGGTCGCGTGAACAACTCTGAATTACTGTTTAAAAAAAAAAGTTTGAGAATCTCTGTTAAATAGACAATTTAAAATTGAACTTTTGGTTTATTTTTATATGAAAAGGATTTAATTTTTAAATTCTTTTAAATTTTGTTTTGGATTCAAAATTGAATTAAAAATTTCAATTCAATATTAAATTTTAAAATTATTCTTAATTCGATTCACTTTTAACTCAAGTTTAAACTTTTGATTTACTTATGTTTAAATTTGATTTTTTTTAAAAAAAAAATTCAAAAAACTTTTGAATTAATTTTTAGATTCAAAATGGAACTTATTGCATTTCAATGAATCTTAAAATTGAATTTTAAATTTTACAATTTTTTTAAAGAATTTAAATTAAAATTTATTAGAAATTAATTTTTCTCTTAAATTGAAGAATTTTCAAAAAATCTAGTTTAAAATTCATCCTCAATATAAATTTCAAAAATCTTTCAATAAAGTCTTATATCCTTTAATTTACTCAAGTGTACTTCCTGAAACAAAAAAAAAAAAAAAAAAAGAAACTGAACTAAGCGAAACATAATGATGCTGCAACTGAAAAATTGTGTTTTTATGATAATTGATTTTTTTCTTTCTCTGCTTATATTAAGTCTTATTTTTGTTGCTTTTTGTGGAATATGGCCTCATAACTTCATTAATCAAACCATTTCTTTCGAATTATTTCTTTTCTGAAGTGGTTTTATGTTTTTGCAATTTTTTTATTGTCATGCTGTATTTAATAGTCGTCTGTTTTTAATTTTAAATTGATTTTTTTTTTATTTGAAGCTGTTAAAGTTTATGGATTCTAGTTTAAAGTTTGAATTAAATTTTACTAGATTTCAGATTTAAAAGAATTTACAATTTTTGTGGATAAAATTTATGAAGTTGAGAATTTTAAAATACCTATAAATTTGTTTTACGAAATAAAATGAATTAAATTCCTACAAAATATACCAATTTTATTGTAAATGCGTTGGTTTAAATTATAATGAAAAAACACTACAAGAAAGTTTTTACTTTAATTCTCTTGAGGTGTGAGATGAGATATTTATAGCTTGGTAATTTTATTTAGATAAATTGTGGTCAGTTTCACAAAGATCCATAGAAATAAGATTTTATTGTCCATTATTTGTCTGAAATTACAGTTTTTTGAAAAAAAAAAAATTAATATTCTGCATTAAAATTGTATGAATTAGCCTTAAAATGAAAAACTTTTGAATAAAAAGAAATTCATTGAAAAAAAAGGTTTCTTTACTTTTTTTCTTAATTTTTTAAAAAAATTCTTGATGCCAGTCATATTTTGATTAATTAAGACTTGTTTTAAATTAAATTTTTAAATTAGCTTTAAAGCAAAATTTAAAAAAAAATTGACTCGATTTGATGACAAAAATATTAGGTATTATTTTTTAAAAATCCAAAAATGATTTTATTTAAATAAAAAAATTCAAATCCTTCTTCAGATGAAAAAATGTTTTACAAAAAACTTCGCTTCAATCCCGAAACAACATAAAAATTGTCTACTCCTGCAAATACATCTTGTATTATTCAAACATACACTTTATTTCTTATTCTGCCACAAAAGCATCAAAAAGTGGCATAGACTGTTGATAATGGATGAAAAAAATGTTCTACGATTTCTCTGCAAATTTTATTGTAAAATAAAGGAACAAGAGAGGGAGAGAAAGAATTCTTTGGAGAGCTTTAGAGATTTTTATTTTTTCCATTGTGCATGAACTTAAAAAAAGCAAGCGTAAAGGAGAAAAACAAAAAAATAAACTTTATGCTGAAACCATTGAGAAAGCAGATTTTTTTCCTTACATATAAAATAGTTTCTTTGCCTTTAAACGTCGCAATCAAATTTGTTTATAAAAAATTGAAATTTGTGGCGATGCTTTGTCTGCATGTTTTGGAAAATTAAGTTAAATTCAGAGCTCGAAGTCGACTTGGATTTTTGGTCAAATTTGTATAGTGAAGTCGACTCCGAGTCAAAATTAAAAATAGAAATACAAAATTTCATCGAATTCGAGCTCTGGTTAAATTTAATAACTTTTCTTCATACTAACATAAATCAAGGCTTTTAAATTTTTAAAAGTCTTTCTTGAATTTTGAGTCTATGTTATAAATTGTTATAAATTCATATAAAATATTTTAATTCATAAGAAAAAAAAAATATCTTGTGATTTCAAATCAATTGATTTATTTTTGAAAGGATTTAATTAAAAAACAAATGGATATTAAAATGTTCGCGAATTAGAAAAAATCAATTAAAATTCTAAAAAAATTTAAATGATTTGGAAAATAATTTATTAAGAATAAAATGAAATAAATGTTACATTTTTCAAACTGAACCACAAAATGCGTTCAAAACATTCAATCAAACTTTTTTCCAATTTCTTTCTGACAAATAAAGAAAGAATACGAAAAAGGGAATGAGAATTAAAGATTTATTTCCTTTGTTGGCATTTTCCTATTTTTTCACAATTTTGTAAAATCACTTTTATTCCCATCTTTTAAGTTTAACCCAAATTCCGATACCGAAAAGTAATAATTTTAAGCAAATTTTTTTACCTAATTGACACACATTAGGTGTGAAAAAGAAATTACATTAAGAAAATTCCAACAACAATTTTCATTTCAATTTGAATTCATTTATATATTTTCGAATATATTCAACGAAGCGCTAGAAACAACATATTATGAATTGAATAGAAAAAGTTTAGACTCATAAGTACATAATAGTATAATCAGAAGGAAGAAAACGAAGAAAATAAAAGAAAAATGCCATTTTCATTTATTTCTTCTTCTTTTATATTTTTTCGGTTTTTCTTCTTTTTCCGCTCTTCTTTATTTATCATAACAACTTGGACTTTTTTTTTTCTTCTTTAAACGGACGATTTTTCATCATTCTAATAAATTTATTCATTTTGACAATGAAACTTAATCGAGAGGAAAAATGAAAGCATGAAAATTATCGAAAATAAAAATTTCATAAAGTTACGGAGGGATGATGCACAAGAAGCTTAATGGAATCGAATAAATAAAATAAGGGAGACAAATTTACTTGCGTGAAAGATTTTTGTCTTTTTTGTTTGAGTTAGTGGATGCTGAATTGAAACTTTAAAATATGACAAAATACTGAACTTTTGTATAAGAAATTAGAATAAATTAAAATTAGATTCTTTTTTAAAAAAGTTTCAAAATTAAATTTTAAAACTAAAAAAAAAAATGTTGAAATTTTTGCTACATTTGATTTTGAAATTTTGTTCGAATTTGATTTTAAATTATTTTTAAAATTAAATTTTTAAAATTTACTAACTTTGTGATATTTATGAATTTTTTTGAAGTTTGAATTTTCTTAAAAATTTGATTTTTAAATCCTTAAAAATAAAGTTTTAAATTTTAATGTTTTTTAAAGTTCCAATAAGTGCTTTGAATAAAATAAAAAATAAACAATAAGAAGTTTGAAAATATTTTTCAAACGATTTAAAAATGAAAATGAATAATTTTGACAAATTTCAGTTCCTATAAAAGTTTCAAAAAGATTTGGAAAAATCATTCAACTTCAAAACATAAACCAAAATCTTATCAAAACTCACCCATTAATCATTATTCATTCATTGCATTTAAAATTAATGAAAATATATTGATAACATAATCTACTACTAAGGATAATATAGTTTCGCGCTATTAATATACATTTTCACTCTGTTCATTTCCGAATAATATTTCGATTTCTTTTTTTTTGCCTTCTTTGCTTTATGTATACATGAATTAAATATCACTCAAGTTCAGAAGAAAAAAAAAAGAAATAATATTCAAGGCAAAAAGGAAATTAGGAATGGAAGAAGAAATTTTTGTGAATACACGGCATTGCTTTTTGAATTGAATAGGCAAAAATTTATGAGCACAATCATATAAACATAGAATATTTTACAATGCAGATTCTCATTTTTTTCTATTTTAAAAAGTATTTTTTCTAAAAATGAATGCTGAATTTTAAAACATTCGATACAACAAAAGATTTTTTTTATCTTAATTATTTTATTTTTATTTGTTTGTTGCCATTTGTTGCAAAAGTATTTATTTCCGTATATAAAAAGATAACATAAAGTCTGACGACTGAACACAAATAGAATGAGAGGAAAAAAACAACAGCATAACTTACGTATTAAAAATGTTTGTTCCTTTATCTTAGATTTGTATCTCTATGACCTTAAGTTCCTAATGATTTTGAAAAATTTCTGAACTAAAATTTCCTATAAAAGAATCGGAATTGTCTTTAAAATTGAACAGAAGATTCAAAAAATAAATGAGAAAATGTAAAGCAGCTTTAAAGAGTTTGAAAATGTCATCAATAACAAGACAGTCCAAGTATGAGAAAATTTAAGTACAAACCTTAAAAATAAATCGATGGAAACTCATCCGCTTATCATTATCATGAAATGAAGATGTAACAATTTTTCATCAGCAAAACGCTAAACAATTTCATGCTTCGATGACTGAAATAAATACTGGATGAATAAGAAAACAAAATGTCAACTATCTATCATGTTCTTGTTATTAACTATTTCATTTCTTTCTATGATATTCCATTTACGACAAACGCTTATTTTTTGTGCAGTAGACAAGTGATATTTATCATAGCATTTAAATGAGTTTGGCTTTAAATTCGACTTACTTTAAAAAAAAAAAAATTCTAATTGAAATTTCTGCTCTAAATTTTGAGAAATTTAGTTTAAAGTTTTAAATCTAAATTAGATTCTAATGGATCTAAAAATCTAGAAAATAGAATAAAAAAAATTAAAGAAAAAAAATCAATTTACCTAAATGATCTTATCCGCATAAAAATGGAGATTTTGAAAAAGATGGTTAAAAGTTCAGCAAAGAGGAAGAAAAATAATAAATTTGTGAGGATCAAAACTGAGTTTATTAAATTGAAATGTAATTTGATGATTTTTAATGGAGAGTTATTTAAAATAAGGATTTGAGGAATTTATTGTATTTTTAAAATTATCATAGAATCTGTAAGAAAATTTAGTTTGTCATTAGCTTTTGTATACGTAAATCAAGGGCTAGGGACCCAAAGAAAAGTGTACTAAAGTGTAGTAAAATGTAGCAAAGTGTAGCAAAGTGTAGTAAAGTGTAGCAAAAGTGTAGTAAAGTGTAGCAAGTGTAGCAAAGTGTAGCAAGTGTAGCAAAAGTGTAGTAGAGTGTAGCAAGTGTAGCAAAATTTTATTTTTTAAGTAAATTATATTACGGTATTAAAGGTTTCTTATTAAAAAAATATTTTGATAATAAATAAAAATTTTATTCAAAAAATCTTAAAAACATATTGAATATTAAAAAAAAACAGCTTCCAAGCTTGCGTGGAAGCTAATTCAAATGTTTATTTACAAATTAATGATGATCAATAAAGATTGTAAAATTCAGTTCATTGCAGATATTATTGAGTTAATTATTTTCTTATTTGAAGAATTTGTTAAATCAATATTTTCTTTTACGTTGTACTTATAATCATTGCATGTAAATTTAAAATTAACAAGTTTATACTGAATTTTATTATAATTGTATATTAAAAAAAATTGGAGAGATAGAGGGAAAACTACTTGGTGGAAAAAAAAATCTGTGGAAATTTGGCGGAGAAATTCCGCAAATGGTAGAAAAATTCCACCAAGTTTTTTTCCACAAATTTTCAGTCCAGCGGTGGAAAATTTCCATTAAGTTTTGGAGAAATTTTTAAGTTAAAAACTAAAAATGAGTAATTTTTACTTCAAATGCTTTTTATTATGAAAATTCACTAAATAACATGAAAAATAAATAAAAAAATTACTTTTTTTAATAAGAAAATGAGCTTGAAAAATCTTTATTCTGAGGGGTTTTTCATCCCAAATAAGAAAATCAACGTGAAAAATCGCTTTTCCGATGGGTTTTTCATCTCAACTGAGAAAACCAATGCGAAAAAACGACTTTCTGAGGGATTTTTCATCCAAATATTGTTGTTAAGAGACTCCAAAGCACATCCTCATCAGATGAATACGATGAATTTAATTTTAATTTTTTTTAAACATCAACTCGTATTTTTTTCCCTTCTTTACAATTTTCGACATTATAATTCAGAATCTAATATTTATATTAAAATAAAATATACATAGACAAAAACAAAGTATATTTTAAATTATGATTTATATTTCAGGTGATTTTTATAAGCACTTTTTTTCGTATTTTTATACATCATACTTACGTTTAGAATTATTTTTAGCTTGAAATTTGTTTAAAAAACGAACATAATATAATTTAAAGTCATTTTATTAAAGTGTAGAAAAGTGTAGCAAAGTGTAGCAAAGTGTAGTAAAAGTGTAGCAAAGTGTAGTAAAGTGTAGAAAAGTTTAGTGAGTGTAGTAAAGTGTAGTTAAGTGTAGCAAAAGTGTAGTAGAGTGTAGCAAGTGTAGCAGGTCCTTGGCCCTTGACGTAAATATTGGGAAATTTTTGTCCAGTCATGGATAATTTCTGAAAACCCACAACTTTTAAAAAACTTTAATAACAATTTCAAAGGAATTCGAAAAATACTTAAATTTAATTTTGATTCACTGTAAATAAAAACCTATAAAAATCAATAATTTGTAGTCAAAAAATGAAAATCCAATTTTTTTTCTATATTTTTAACAATTTTTACTTTAATTAACAACTTTTTCTTTTTCATTTGTCTTAATTTTTTTTTTTTCAATTTTACACCACACTCTGAAGTACACACTTGTTTTTGTTTTAAATTTCATTTAATTCATCATTAAATATGACTCTCAGTGTGATTGGTGATTGCTCAAATGAATATAATGGCAAGTAAGTAATAGTTTATTTAATATCTCATGTTTTATTTTTTTATCATAAACGGATGGCTAGAATCATCCTAATCAATATCAACATCATGAAAAAATGTTGTACGTTAAATAATTAATTTTTATTTCTTTTAAAAGAACTTTTTTTCATATAATTAAAGGTTCTGGACCTTCATCTCAATAAAAATGTACAATATCAATTAACAATTTCTATTTTTTTTCTTATTTTCTCACTTTTTATTCAATCTTAAAATCTAAATAATTTCATTTTTTTTTCTTTTCATTTTATTTCAACTAATCATTAACAATTGATAATGTTTGTCTTATTATTTTCTCATTTATCATTTTTTTTATTATATAATTATTAATATTTTTTTTGTATTCTTTAATCATTTAATAGATTATATAGAAAGAACTTTTTCTTAATTTCAGATTTTTTTATTATTTATCGATTTGCTTTAAAATTAATAAAACCAGTTAAAATTAAACTCAACAAAATTTCAGTTAGGTAAATTCAATAAATAGTCATTGCACGGAATTTTGTTGAAATTTGCTTTCATTCTTTAAACTTTTGACTATAATTACGATTTGATTGCTTCTTTAGTCTAATTTGAGATTTGAATTAGATTGACATTAAACTTTAAATAAGTTTAATAATTTATTTTAATCCATTTGACATTAAATTTTCTTTGAAACTTACTTTCTCAATTAATATATAAAAAAAAAAATCATTTAAAACTTTTTAGAATTTCAAACATTATAGAAATTCATATTCATGATTGGTTTCTCAAATCAAATCAATTTTAAATTGGTATAATTTGAAACAGAACACAATCTTTACAAATTAAAAACTGTATTTTGAGACAAAATTTAAATTTTTACAAATTTCAAATTGATTGAACAATTTACAACAAAACATCGAGATAGCAATCAAATCTGAAAAACTTGTCAGAATTAACAAATTTCAACAATTTTATCCTGAAGACTTTTTTGCAATGACAAGGAATATTATTATCTAAAATTTTCATTCTATATATCATTATCTACTGTTTACTTATGATTTCATTCATTCACTCTTGATTCATTATCAACATTTTCACACTATTATAATAAGTTTTTTGGAAATTTTTCAATGATATTCGTTTCTTTGTTTACTTGAGTAAGAATAATTTTTTTTAACATTTTTTTTAAATAAAAGGCTCATCATACTTTTAGATGAGTAAAAGGAAGCATTTTGAAATTTTTTATATTATAATTTTTTATTTTTTTAATTTTATTTTTCAATGCGCCAAAAATATTAATTTATTTTATTTGCTCATCCAATTTTTAAATTTCATATTTTTTAAAATGCAATTTATTTTTGCATTCATTCATTTTCATCAATTAATTTTTATCGTCTTCATTTAATTTATACAATATAATTAAAAATTAATGAGGAAACTGTGAAATTAAAACTATTCATGGATTCAATTTCAACAACGTCAAAGTGGAACCAAAAAAAAAATAGTTTGTATTTTTGAGATCTTTGAAATAATTTCCGTAACTCTTCTTGTCTTAAAGTTTTTCACGTCAAAATTTTTCAAGCTTTCATGTTTTACTCAAAAAAATAACAATGAATGCAGAAAACTTTTTTCATTTGCATTTTACCATCAAAAAAACAATTTTTAAAACTCTTTTCAAGTGTTTCCAAAAGCTTCAATAGTTTTTTTTCATTTCTAAAAAGATTAGGAATCATCATGGCCTAATTCAGTGATGATAGAGCTTTCAGATTTTGAAATTTATTTCATTGATTCTGTAATGTTTTCAGATTTATCCATACTTATCTCGATGATTGATCAATATTTCTTTGTCTTGTTTGATTTATCTCCTATTTCTATTTTTTAAGGGACCATTTTGGAAGTAATTTTATTCTATGCAGCTCTAAGTAATTCAAATCTTCCAAGTTTTCATGTTATTGTATCTTTTTGATAGTCTAAAAGACTTTTAAACTCAATATTATATAAATAAATAAGATTGAGTATAAAGAATCTATAACATAGGACATAGAATCTCAATAAACATCACTGAATCAATTTCTTTACTAATAAGTTTTAAAATGTACAAAAAAAAAAAATCTATTTTAAACAAAGATTATTTTTCATAATAATGCAACCCCCAAAATTTAATTTTAAATTCAAACCGTCTTTTTAATTAAATATTGAGTTCATTACCCAAATTAGAATCTTTAATCTCTTGAAAATCATAACGAAAAACTGAAAATATGATAATTAATATCGATAAAAATAAAAAAGAAGATAGACCAAAATTGAAATTTAATCTTTATATACATGTTAATTACGAATAGATATGATGAAAAGAGATAGATAAATAGATGGATAGATAGAGAGCTTAAAGTTTAATTACAGAATTTAATTATAAATATGAGATTGAAAATGTTCTAGTTCTTCTTTTGACGTCTTATTCTATTTAAATGAAATTGAAGCTTTTAAAGTTTTTTTTATTAGTGTTTTTTACCTACTATTTATGTATCGTTCCTTATTCGATTATTGTGATTCATTTAATTTTTTTTTAAAAAGAACTTTTTATGGCAAAATAAAATCTATAAAATCATTTTTAATAAAAATTTCATGAATAAACCGATAAAATAATTTGCATCATTTATTTATTTTTTTTTTAATTAATGCAATTGTTAACTATTTTTTATATGTGTAACAAATATACATCACATAGTACCAAAAAAGTATGCATTTTGTATAATTTTTTTCATCTTCATATTCTCTCTTAATTCTGATGGAAAAAAAATCATCGAAAATTATTATTCTAGGCCTTAATGATATTATTTTGCAACTATGCCTATGTAGATTCTTGTCATGTTGCAACATATCTATTTAGATCATCTGATGATTTCGAAAGATTCATTCGAGCCGTGTTGAAATCTCGAGCACAAAAATTGTGTAATAGAGCATATAAAATGTTACTTAATTTTTAATATCATGCTAAAAATGAGATCTTAATACTCTGTAGTTATTCATTGAACGTACGGACTGACTGATATTTCTTTTTTTGTTTGACTGTATTAGCACATTTAACTCCCTGAAGTGCGTAGAAGCATTCTTTAACTTTGTTTTCTTTTTTTTTTTTTTAATTTGTCTTCCTTGCATTCACGTAACGAAAATAAAAGTTAAAATCCACACATGACACGATTATTTTTTAAAAAAAAAAAAAAAAGTGAGAAAACTGCACATGAAAAAAAAAAATCCAAATGAGAGCGAGAAAAAGCTCGTTTATGAATAATTTAATATATGTAACACGTTTTTGTGCGGTTTTCCTTCAGTCTCTATGCTCCGAATTGTTGTTGCATGATGTGTGTATATGTGCTTATTTTCTGCATGTAAAAATTTTCCTTGTTATCTTTTCGTGTTTCTCTCTTTAATTCAGCGACTGAAGTTGATTAAAGTCAAATGGATTTCTAAATATCTAAACTTTTGGACTTGTTATAAATTTTTATTGATCATACTCAAGGAAAGGCTTCTGCAGATTATAATCTTTAAAAAATTTCATACAAAGATTATAATCTTTGATTTTTAAAGATTATAATCTGCGGAAGCATTGATCATACTTTTAATATTTTTTGGTATCAAATCTTTGACATCTTTTTAACAAACTAGAAATTCTTTTTGAAAACTATTCAAATAAATGAATCTGAGATCGTTCTTAGATTCGTATATTTGAGATTAGAAATTTTAAAAAGTTAATATTTATATTTCTTTCATCCAAAAATCATTAAAATTTTAAAATTGAATTTCCAAAAAACTTGAAAAAGTTTTTTGAATTTAAATTGTTTTATCCATTTTCTCAACTTAATCAACTTCAGTAACTAATGACTTTATATCTTAAACGTTGATGTTTCTCTTAAATATTTTTTCATTTTTAAGCATCTTTTTTTTTTTTTGTAATAAAAAATATTAAAAGAATAATTTATTAGCAACAATATCTTTGCTGAGAACATTTGAATGGAATTAAATTTCCTGTTTCACTTTAACTACTTTTTTAATATCTCTTAAAAATTTATAAGTACACAATATATAATATACATTTCTTCATCTGCTTTAAATGAACACAACAACAACAACAACAAGTAATTAGTTTTATTGATTTTTTTTTATTTTGGTTTTAAATAACTTTAACTTTAATGGATTTTTATGACATAAATTAAGAGCAATAGAGTTAAGAGAAATTGAATTTTTTTCTTTCTTTCAATTATTTTGATAGATAAGCATTCCGAGTAGCACATTGCTTTAAAACAGTCATCATTTAGGCAAGTTTAACCTTTTTTTTCAGTCGACGTAAATATTCCACTTTGTGGCAATATGTCGTTAGGGACAGTTTTAGACGAAATAGTGTCTGGAGAATTGTCATTAGTTTGCATATTTTAACCACATAACTTTAATGAACAGGATGAATAGAGAGTATGGAAGAGAGAAATGAAATCAACGTGATATACACAACATTTTTTTTATTTATTTTTTTTTTCTTTTCATTCTTTATAATGTAGTAAAATTTATTTATTTTTTTAATGTGCGCACGATCTACAGTAGTGAACAATAAAATGTATGAAGCACATAGAGATTGTGCTTATGATTATTATTATTTTTATTTTTTGTGTTGTTTTGCTTGAAAAATTCTTTCATTGAGTGAATTCACATTCATCGCGTATCATATCGTTTTGTCATTAAAATATTAATTTTGGATCCAAATAGAAGATTATGATATCATTCCGAATATATCCATCCTTAAAATATATATTTTTTTATTTTCGATTTTGCTACTCGTGATTTTTGTCGCATATTTTCTGTAAATCCATCTTTTAATAGAAAAAGAAAAATGATGTGCTTTCGTCAGTTATACATTTTTTATATACTTTGTTTTGATTTCATCAAATATATTCAGTTCTAAGGTGGTTCTTTATGATATATATCATTGTGATTCAATTGATTTTTCAACTTCGATTCGTTGAATTATCATTTGAGCTTAAATGTAAAATTATATCACATAAAACGCACCTCTGTTTTGGACACATTCTATCTATTTAAGAATTTAAAATTTATAATTAATTAGATTTTTAATAAAAGGAGATATTTTAGATAATGAAAAATTTTTTCTCATCCTGACATGACAAAGAAAATTTTCACATAGAGTGAACATGAAAAACAGAAAAAAAACTATATCAAGACCACATCGAGCGAAGAAAAATCGATAAGTATATATATTTATTTTATTTTAAGATAGAAAAATTATTTTCTTCAATGCTAAGGCCATATAAGGAAGAACTAGCTGGAGGTTTACAGTTGATTATTAGTTTCGTGATATTGAAATACGCGTCAGAGGAAATAAAGAAAATTTGAATTTTAGTATTATAAAAAAATTAAAAGATTTCAGAAATGATAGAAAAACCGTTAAATTAATCATTTTTATAATTGATCTTTCTAGTTTACTGTGGTTCATGTTGCTTGCCTATAAGCAATTAAATTCTCATTGTTTCGATTAATCTCGCATTTTATCGCGTTGTTAATATTTTTTTATCATTTTCATGTCAACTTTAATTACATTCCACGAAATTATGTATTAAAACTGTAAATAACTTTCCGAATATAATTTTCTGCTTCTCATTCACATCCTTTTTTTCATCATTCAGTAAAATCATTAAAATTCATTTCCTTTTTGTTTAATTCAGTAAAAGATTTGACTTAAAATTTAATACTTTTTTTTTATTCTTCATTTCACCTAAAATTTTTATTCCATTATTCTTATCAATTTTATTTTTCTTTTTTAATTATTTATTAATTCGTTATTATTTATTATTGCTTTCTTTGGATTTACATATTCATCATAGAAGAAATAATTGAGCATAAAGAAAAATTGATGAATTATTTAAATTTAATTTAATTATTGATCATTTTGCCATTCGTATATGCTTTGCAATTAAAATTTTCCATTTAGTCATGTGATTCATACAGTTTCGTGATTTACTCAGCATGTAGCCCATTTCATTCAATGCTTTTCAATAATAATGATAATAGTAAGAAGCTTAATATAATAATAGGTTTAGAGTTGGGTCCTCAAATCGATGACTGCTGTCAAAATTCAATAAATAATTTTTTTCCTTTGACTAACGAAGTCAAATTCTCAGCAGTATTCAAAATATTTTATTCAAAATAAATTCCGAGATTAAAATCAACAAAAATTCCATTTAATAAAAATATTTTGATAACGAAAACAAAACATGAAACTATAATTAGATAATTTATAGACCATTGTATGAAATGTCAAATTTAATTGTACTTAATCAGTCATAATAATTAAATTGAGAATATTTTTCACATAGGTACGTGAACTCACCGAAATATTACTATTTAACAAATAATTATTGAAATAATAGTAAGAATGGAAATAAGGTTACTGAAGGTGAGTAAGTGGAACAGAAAAGTGAAAGAAAATCAATCCGATTATAATCAAGTGATAAATTGAAAGTCGTATGAGAAGATTTTTGACCCATAGTTCAGATTTGAACTTAAACTCAAGCACATTTGTGCTGAATATTGTATGTAAATTCCAGATCAAATGTTATAGGATAAAATATTATTCAAATCGGATATGGATATTTTAGATTTTGCGACATTTTATTTCTTCTTATTAAATCCTTCACTCAAGCTTGTGATATTCAAATGATTCAAACTATTTTGAAGAATGAAAATAAAAATAAAAACAAATCATGTAAATAAATTATTTTTATTCATCGAAACGGAATAGTTTAATCTTTACTACATTTTTGGTGAAGGACGACTTGAAGTATTTCAGATTTCATCCTTGACAATTCTTTCCTCTCGATTTCGTTTTTCGTTTGCTTTCTTTTGGGGTTCACATCACGAGCTATTCGTGCAATATGTGTTCCTTTTTAAATGGAATAATTTTCGATATTACCATATGTGACCATGAAAATGTAATACACGAATTTTTTTATTCTTTTGTCAAATAAAATAAAATATTTCATAAATTCAAATTGACAAAAAAAAAATGTATAAATTTAAGTCATACAAATTGCAACAAAGTTTTACTTGACGAAAAATGGCTTCATTGAAATTTAAAAAATACATGATGAGACATTTGACATCAAAGTATTTACAGTCAAAAATTTTGTAAAAGTAAATCAAGGATAAAAGTTAATTTAAAATCCAATCACGCAAGACACATTCAAATTTGACATTTTTTTCCTGGTTAGGAATTAGAAGGATAGATTTGATCGATAGTAAAGTTATTTAGAAATCATAACAAAAGAAATCGATATCAAACAAAATATTAAAGAAAAGCTTTCAAACTTTATTTTTCGCAATCACACATACACATGCACACAGACTCTCACACGTGAAAACAAATATATTCACAGTCTTTCGCACACAAAGAAGTGAAAAGCTCATTACAAGTTGAAAAAAAAAACAAAAGAATTATCATTTCTCGTCATTTTCCTATTCGCATTTGATATTATGTTATACTATAAATATGTATTCGTAATATTAGCGCCTGTGCTTTATTACAACTTTTCTTTCCGACTAATTATAGGAAAAGATGAATAATGATTTTTTTTTCTTTTTCCATTTCTATTCAAATTTCCTTCATCATTAAATGTCCTTCTCCTTCATCAAAATGAGACTTTTTCTTTCATAAAGGCCATAAAATATAATTTGAAATCGCATCGATAGTGGAAGAAACTCGTGACTTAAGCATGAAGTCATTTGACGATTTGTTCCAAACTATACAAACGAATAAAGGAAGTAAATTAAGTATCAAAAAAATAAATGCAAATTAAACTAAATTTTACTTTCATTTAAAATTCATAAATTTTCATTTAGCACATTTTAAAGACGAGACTAGGTTCTTAATTTTAAAAACAAATTTCAACTAGATTTTTTAAAACCTTTTCTTTTTTTTAACATCATAACTTTATCACTGCCAATTAATTTAAAGAAATAGATTAAACTAAACAACATTATCATCTCATATTAATTACATTAATATCACATGAGAAATTAAAAATCTATAATTTTAATATCATCGCGTTATTCTTAATCAATCATTAGGTTATTAAGGTGTGTGCCATCAAAAGAATTATCAACTCCTACTTATCCTTTTGTTTGTCTACTTATAAAATATGGAAAAATAGTATAAAGATGTAATTTCTTAAGAATCGAATATGATAATTTTTTGCAAATGAAAATTGAGAAAATATAGCATATAAATTGATAATTCGTGTTGTATTTTTACTAAATTTAGAAAAAAAATGTATTCATAAACTCATTCAAATTTCTTTCGTTCGTGAGAATTTTTATGGATATTGATTTGAGTCTAGATGAAGGCTAATGCTGCATGAAAGCTTTAACTGAGATATATACTTGATCCTACACCAAAAATAACGCATAGTTTCCGAAATTTCGGTGGATGTTGTCAATAAATATTGTGCGCTTTCTACTGAATAATTCACAAGACGTTATTAAATTTGTATGAGTTTATGTGCACACATGTAATTGGTGTATAGTAAGCAATAAATAGGTGAGAATAATTGAAACACACTCATTCATATCACAATGCTCATTCATACATTCGCTGCTACAACTTCGAAGAAATATTGAACCAATTCATTTCTTATAATGATAGATCGATTTTAATTTTTTATAGAAGATTTACTTCTATGAAAATTCATCTCAAGTTTTAAGGTTAAATATGAATTTAAAATATATATTTTAAATATATGATGTACTTTTATAATGTCTTAAAATTTTAATCATTTATTTGTTTTGAAAAATTGATCCTAGGAAAAATTGTTAGATTTTTTTTTAAAGAGTTTGGTTAAATGGAAAAATGCATTAAATAGAAAGTTGTTTGGTTATGAGCTGAAGATGCTCTTAAGAGCTGTTTTTTTTAGAATCGAGAATAAAGATTATGATTTTTTTTTAATTCGTTTGATAATTTTTTTCATTAAATATTTCATATTTTTTTGAAGATTCAAATTCTCAAGTCAATTTCTCTTTTCAATATCTGGTTTTTTTTCTCTATAAAATCACATTTTTGAAAGATTTTTTTTAGTATTCATCATATTTGTTTCACTTTTCATATATATAGTTATAGATTCCTTATTTTCATATTTCTTAAAAAGATTTTTTTATTAAAAAGTGTTTTAATAGATTTAATAATAACGCATTTAATTGTTCTCCACTTGAAGGATATTTTTTTTTTTGTTTTAAATTTTTTGCTCAATTAAGCGTTTAGCAATCTTTTGATTTTCCCGATGAAAATTTGTATTAGTGAGGATTAATAGGATAGGGATAGCTATTCAATTATGTAGGCTTGTGCTCGTTATTTTCTCTTCGTTTCTTATGTACTTCAACTTTAGTATTCTAAGATAAAATTTTATCATATTCATATTTTTTGTTTTACTTCCATGATCCTTAATACACATACATGCAAGAGGCAGTAGCTTTAGCTAGCATGCTTTTAACACTTCCATTATCATCCATATCCATGATAATAATCAAACAAATAATTAGGTCATGGACAAACCTTTACAAGAATGTTCTCAACTGCCACTTATAGAGGAACTATACATACATGCATGCCATGTGGCTTTATCAGGAATACTTTTCTTCTACCTCTCTCTTTCTCTCACTATTTCACTTCCACTTCTCATCATGATTGCTCATTGACTAGTTTATTTTATTTCTCTTAAATATATGTATAATGGAATATATGCATACTTGCTTGCATTTTTACGTTATGGCATACTTAGAATGAGAGAGAGTACATAGTTTTTAAAATAATCGAACTTAAAGTCAGATTTGTATTTGTGTATACGATGATAGTGTGTGAGAGAGATAGAGATACAACTGAAAATGAAGTTTTTCTTTTATTAAAACCTCCAACTAAGGTGAGTAGACGAAAAAAGATGGTGGATGATGATAGTGGTGTTAAAATAATCAGTTATGTATTTTGAAATTATACAATTTTAACACTTTATAGCTTCATTCTCAGACATTGCATGAGTTATAAATTTTTATATAAAAAAATTCTAAGTGAATGTAGCTTGTATATCTGAATGAATAATTTTTAATTTTCATTGACTATGTATTCTTATTTTATGAGTTTTTCATCCTGTCAATTGAGACAAGTTGAGTGAAGATTTTGAGAGAAATTTAAAAATTGTCCAATTGTTGAGATGGAAAGAGAGAAGGTTTAAAACTTAATAGACCATAGGTGATATAAATTGGGATGAAATGTGTCGTAATTACTTTTTTTTTACTTCCTCTAAGTAACTTTGAATAAAAAAATTCTTCACTTTCTTATTTACTCTTAATATTATTCGAGGTTATTAATTATTTCGTTGGTTTCTCTATTATAATAATTATTTTTTCACGTTGTTATTATTATTTTAATTATTATTTCTCATTTATTGGAAAAATGAAAATGAACCCTCGAAACAATAAATTCATTAATTTATACATTACATTATGTCAACTTCCACGCATAGTTTGTTAGTTATTGGTTTTACATGTTAGTCGAAATACGGAAACTTGCTTTATAAGATTTTGAGGTTATTTAATGGGGTTCTAACCTCAAAATTTAAAACCCAAGAATTTCTTGAAACTAAATCTTTTTGAGACCAAACATGGAAGTTTCTACGCAAATCGTGCTTATTTCTTTTATTATTATTACTATTATTTTTCTCCTTGTTATATACTTTTAAATTTAAAATCATTATATTTATCCTCTTGAAAAAACTATAAAATTCGATTCCGAAAATGTTTTTACTTTTTTTTGTCGTTATTGAAAAATTTTTCCTATGATTTTATTTTTTATTTTTTTTTTAAAAACTTTATCTTTATATTTATTTTAAAAGTTTTTCTTCTCACTTAAAACATAACATATTTTCAGTATTATTGTTAATTTTTCCTTCTGTTTATGCGCATTTTTTTGTTGATATATTTTTTTTTTCTCAAAGACTTAAAATTTTTTATTATTATTATCATCATCTCCTGCTCTACTTGTTTGTGTATTTTTTTGATGTTCTCGTTCAATAATTATCAATTTTTTAACATAATTTTTTATTATTATTATTTTCTCATCATCTCTCATTCACGAATCGTAATTTAATGGAATTTTTTAAGGGGGTTTATCTCTTTCATTCGTGATTATTTTCTTGTTTTTGTTTCTTTCATAATCAGGCGTGGTATCTCTTTTCAATTATGTATGTATATATGCTGGCTGGCGTTTATGTATGTGTACTCAATTTGAATATTTGATAATAAAAATTCATTTTAAAGTGGACAGACATACCACTCATATTCAAATCCGAGCGAAACAGCAACGAATACAAAATATAACACAAACATTACGAGTCCTAAACCTTTGTTCATCTTCCATCGGAAACACGCAATTGATATGGTAACAAACAGCAGCATAAGGAATAATATGGTTATTGAGCAAACCATACCTTCAGAGCTTACTTCCACAGGCTCCCCATAAATTATTCCATATAGAAGCCATGGCACTGGTAAACTGTAAATAAATTATTGAATAGCAATTTTTGGATATTTGCACTGACATTTCTAATAATAGGCATGCTGAAAATCATACATAAATAGTTAAAAAGTCTACTTACCCAACAGTCACATCGAAAATATTACTACCAACTGAACTTGATACAGCCATATCACCAAATCCTTTACGGGCAACAATTACTGATGTTATTAAGTCAGGTATGGATGTTCCTGCTGCTAATAAGGTCAGACCCATGATCTGGGAGTTATCAAGGTACAGCATCGTTCATGTAGAAATTATCAGGAATTAGAAACATCACATGGACCGAGAAAAAAAAATAAAATTCCTTAGTTAAATTGTCACATTTTGATAAAAAACTAAATGAAAGGAATAAATAAAAGCATACATGATGAGTATCAAGCATAAGAAGAAGTAAATGACTTCAATTTTGCATAACGATTTTTTTTTTTTTGGATTTAAGTTTCATGGAAAATTGTTTAAATTGTCACATTTTGTTAGGAAATTAAATTAAATATAATTAAAAAAAGACATAATTTGACCTGTATCAAGCATATTAGGAATCATTCATGTCTAACGGTTTTTTTTTTTTGAATTTCTGTTTCAGGAAAATTCAAATTTCATTCGAAATTATTCAGTTATTCTGATAAGTTGAGAAATTAAAATATCCACAAAAAATTTATCAAAAAGTCAAAACTTTGCGAAAAATTATAATTAAAATAGAACGAATTAAAAGTAGATAGATAGATAGATAGATATGAATTTATTACCTTAAAGGTATTAATTGTACAATAAAAGTTGTATAAAAATGAAATATCAAATCAATGATAGTAAAGCAATAACAATTAAGTTTGAACATAAAAATAAAAAGCAAGATAGAAAGATGTAAAAAGGACTTCGGCTAATTGAAACTCAGACATTGAAACCGCTCGCCTATATCCAACTACTCGTCAAAGAAGTATAGCATTGCTGAGTGTTCCAGCTAGAGCTAATAACGTCCTATGCCACATGCCGTGCTTTCGCACTTGAATCTCGATGAAATGGAATCCAAAGATTAGATGCTTTGAAAGCTTCCGTAGTACCCTACACCAGATACCTAACATTCATTTGTCACATTATAATGCACGTTACGTCAATGGACCAGGTGCATAATAATGCCGCATGTGAGAACAGGCTCAGGCAACAGGAAACGCAATTATCTCTCTCAAAATCCTTGCGAGAACCGTAATCGTTGCCACTCTAGGTCCTAAACAAACATACAATTTAACACTAGAATGATTTTCGTCGGAAAAATAGTGAGAAGCAGTAAGTCAAAGAGACAAAAGCATGGAGTCCTCATGCTAAATATGTAATGTAAGTTATACAATCAATTAAGTTAATTTAAATCTGCTTTTGACGTATTCAGTTGCTGCCGTTTTGAATCCTTTATTTTGGCATTTAGCTTTTCGGTACCTAATGAATTCGTTATAGAGCTAAAAGCTAAAAGCTAAAGGTAAGTCATTAGCTGCATATTTAGGCCACAAAATCACCCAAATTAATTAAATTTGTTTTTTTTTTTCTTTTCATAATTAATTTATCAAGCCTTGTCAATCTTTTACAAAAAAATGTGCAACTTTAATTAAAGAATTAAGGAAGGAGAAATATGAGAAATATTTTCCATTGCATTCTATGATGAATATTCAGTATAATCGATATTGAATAATTGAAGTAATCGACCTTATCAGTGACGACGATGAGATTGAAGCCGTATTTTCTACGGCTTACCGTGAGCAATCTCATTCGGACGTCACTGACACTGTCGATCCTGATTCTGTGAAGCTCTTCGAAAATAATGAAGAGATTCGTGTTTATATCGAAGACATCGTCAAGGACCGAGCAAACGAAAAAGGATTGGTGTATGAATTGGCTGCTGATGGTGAAAGGAAGTGCCTCGTTCAAAAATGCAAGTTTAAGGCTTATTACCTATCAACAGCCCGAGGATTCTGCAGGTTTCACTCATCAGTTGGACACGTATGCCTAAGTTTAGTGAATGGACACATTTGTTCGACTATTGACTGTAATAACAAGGCGAGAATCTTTGAGGAATTATGCAAGGGTTGCTACTCTCCGGGACATGAAGAACTGACAAGAAAAGAACTGGAAAAGGAAAATCGCGAAAAAACAGCACGATGGTCGAAGGAGAAAGTTGAAAGGAAGGCTGAAGAAATAGCAAGGAAGTATTCAGCTATGGTGAAGGATGATCCAAGCAGATCCAAGCTTGATGCTTTACTTTGGCATCACAATTCGTAATCCTTCAATCCGCCTTAATGAACATCTGAAAAGCGGTAAGGACTTTGATGATGCGGTTCTGGAAATTCAGGTCCCTGACGCATATTCACTGGCTGATCTCGAGTATGAGGTAATAGCAAGATTTGCTAAGCAAGCAGGAGGACAGCATTTGCGAAACAGGACTGCAGGTGGCGATTATATACTACAAAATATGAATCGCGCAGGCGTATTGTATGTCCTCATCTTCAAAAATCGTGTAAATGCTCAAAAGCCAGCACCTGCAATTGACTTCAGTCGTCGAATAGCATCACATCTCCGAAATTTCAACATCATCACTCGTGAGCGTCATTTAGAGCTTCCAAGATTCAACAAAATTGTATCTTTGGCAGCAATTATGCAAAAAATGGGATACGAAAGCAATTCCAATGTCCGTGAAGCAACACGACATCGCGAAGTGGGACATAAATGCAGCAAATGCGACTATGTTGCAACATCGATGCTAGCTTTGAATACACACATGAAGGTGCATCGAAACAAAGGCAAGCATATTTATCCTTATTGTGGCCATCCATCTTCTCGCCTTGAGCATCTTCGTCTCCATTTAGAGACAATACATGGTGAAGTACTGCCAAAAGCCAAGCGCCGAAAGGACGAATATCCATGCGATAAATGTGATGAGATCTTTGAGACAATAATTGAACGCTTCAGGCGCAAGTATTGAGATTTTTTTGAATTCGTCTCTTGCAAAATATACCCTTCGGTAATGAAGAAATTGTATGTCAAGACTCATATGAGATTGATGCATAGCGTGGTCAGGAAGATAGAGCCAGATTATCAGTCTCCACTCTATGAAAACTATTTGGAATCTGAAGACTTGTTGTACATGTATGTCCGACATCCAAAATGAAAGTACAAGGCTCATGCAATCAAAACTAAAAGAAAGAGTAGACCATGCTGATTAAAATATTGTTCCGATTCGATTTTTGATTTAGACATCGTAGAGAGCTCATGTTAATTTTTTTAAGCTTCTTGTTATCAAATTATTTTGGCCACAGCTATTTAAAAGTCTTAAAATTGTGATAAAACCTTAATAGATCAACTTTTAATACCATAAATAAATGTAAACACAGAATTGCAATTCCAATTAGTAGAAATTTCAATTTTTTTATCATTGACTTTTGAATTTATATACCGTTGTGTTGAACCAAAAACGAATTGTTCAGTTGTAGATAAAAGCAATTTCATTAATTAACAAATTTTATGACGAAATTTTACGATCTTGATAAATAATAAGATGAAATTGGTATGTTTAAATCACTTAATAATAAATCATTAAAAAAATAAATTTAATATTTCGATATTGAACAAAAGAACTTAATTTCTATTGATTTTATGAATAACTTTTGATTTAAATTTGCTTGATTTCATAAAAAAGATTTTAATAATTGTAGCTTACCTCTGGAGGAATGTTAGCTGTATCACCGGCAACGTTAGCCCACCACACCATGAGATATGAATATGCTGCGATCCATATAATAGAGCCAATAAATGTTATAGGAAACCATTTCTTTCCTTTTGGAGTTCGAGTATCGGGAAGTGTTAACCATAATGGGAATATGATAGGCGCTACCAATAAATATGTTATACGATCTTTAAACCCTGAAGGCCAGGCCATACTGAGTGCCTCTGGTTCGTCTTCATCAGGTCCCTGAATATTTTGAAGATAAAAAAAATATAATAAAAATAAAAGTTAGATGAATCATGTTTAAGAAATTTGAAAATACTATCACAGTTAGTGTACAAACTAACCGAGTCTATAGTTGTGTCAATATTTCCATTAGGACGACCCAAAGTTGTTTCCTTCAAATTGATTTTAATGTGATTGGCAGCTGACGACGTTGCAGCACCTCGTTGGGGTTTTGTAGCATCCAAAAGCACTTTGAGGGAAGCGATGGCATGAAGTTGAGTTGCTTTCTCATCAACTTTACCTGGAACAGATTCTTTCAATCATTAAGTATTTTTATATTAGATTATTTTGGAGAGTACTAAAGAATCCAATTATATTATAATTATATTAACCAACATATAAAATATACAAACATATAACATTTTTTTCGGAACTTTCTCTTGTTGCCTTTTATGCTCCACTAAATTTTACTAAAAGAAATCTATATATATTTTTATATTAAGTTCTGCAAACATTAATGCAGTTTTTTTTTATTTATCATCTAAATACCTATTTTTTGACTAAAGCAAAAAGCAGCAAATGGCAGTTGCATTTAAGGAATATTTTATAAAAGGATATATTGTTGAATGATTGTGAGGCACATAAGGATTTTTAATACTTTTTTTAGGTTTTTTTATCATTTAAATAGATATTTAAAGCTAATACATATGAATCATAGCCAATTAGATAATTTGAAAATACTTATGTGGTCACTAAATTTGAATGATTTATGAAACATAGATTTAAGAAGTCACAGATAAACAATTTGCATAATGCATTTTTGTTAATAATATATAAAACGTGATTTAAGTTTGAGCAGATTTGATATAGAAAATCGCACAAGTGCAGCAAAAAAGATAAACTGCTCAAATATTGAGTTTTAAAAAACAAGAAAAGAAATATTAAGAATATTAAATTTAAAATTCATGAATTTTTTGCCATCATTAAAATCAAAAAAAAAAGTCTGTGGAAAAAGATAAAAATTGAAGATATTGTTCAATATTTTAAATAGGTTATAGATGCACATGTGGAAAACATTTTCTAATCGACATTTTATGTTGAAAAATTTTCATTTTGCTTGAATCCATGTAGGAATACAGAAACAATAATGAGATCAAATCAATTTCAACAATTTATGAATGTGGCATGAAGCACACTCGTGAGGAAACAAAAAACCAGAGATTGGGATGTGAGATATGCATTTTTTTGCAGATTTAATCTTCCACTAAAAATATTCTAAATAAGTTTTTGAATCACAAAAAAAAAAATTGCTTTATATGTGTTTTCCGGCTTTTCTACATTCCTCTGAATATGTACATTAGAATTGAATAAAAGTTATTTCTTTATATACAGCATATATACAGATATCTCTCTCTCGCTTTGAAAAATGTTGTGACATAGTTTACTTTAAAAACTTTTCAATACCCTAGTAACCAAAATCGACCTAATGTATTCCATTCATGTTCCTAAGGAAGGTCAATGTAATACATATGGAATACTTTGGTTATATGGGTATTATATTGAGCTTTGTACAAAGCATATACAACAAAAGAGGGAAGGAAAAATCTAAACATGACAAAAATAGCCAGAGATTAAGTTTTCAAATTCACCAAAAAAAAATATCGATAATTTTAGTCAGGTCTTTAGTGAACTTGAATTATTTTCACATACCAAAATATACACGAATATATGAATACTAAAAAAATTTAATCCTTGGCCTTGTGAAAATGAGGATATAACGATTGAGTTTGATTAATAATATACATATTTATGCTGTATTTATTTTGCAATATACATAGCATTTGAATAAAGAAAAAGAGAATACTTTTTTTATAAATATTCGTCATGAGTAAAAAGAAGCTCAAAGCACACGTCAAGCTTTGTATAAGTATAAAGCATATACATTTTAATATTTGTAGCATTTTTTTCCTATTTTCTAACAGAAGAAAAATCTTGATAGTATTCATCTATAAGTGTACGTGTGTATTGTATCTATCAATAAATCTCTCTTACATAAATATATATATACACATATGACAGAGCAAGCGATGAGAAGCAGCAGTTCAATGAAATTTATGAAGAATAAAGTAAAAAAGGAATCTTTTTTTTTGTGAGGCATCTACACAATATGAATAAGAAGTTTTTGATGAATAGTAATTTTTCTTATTTTTTGCCTTCTATAACTTTGAGATCAAAAATGAAAGAGAGAAAATATCTCATCGAAAAATGCATTTACCCCTTAAAGATTATCAGATTTCTATACATTTCTTCTTTCATGAATATTTTGCAGAAATTTATCATTAAGACTAGAAACTACCAAATATGTTTGAGGTCTCTTACTTTTGACGTCCAACAATTAATTTAGTGTTGAAAATTTAATTTCTATTGACGTCATTTAATCTCAATTCTAAATTTATCTACAAAGAATCTTTATTATGAAAACTAAAAAATAATAAAATATTAATTTAGTTAGTAAAATTTTTTGCATCTCCATTTTAATCACATTATTATTATATATTTAAAAAATGCTGATATGTATGTTGACATAAAATCATAATAGAAAAATCGATGAGAATAAAGGAGGCAATTGAGTGGAAGCATAAAAATTAATGAAATTACGTATTCATCGACGATAAAATAAAACAATGTTGGAAAATTAATCAAATCATAAAAAGGATTTTTTTTTTGTCGCTTAATATTCAACGCATTTTTGCATGTCACTGAGAACTGAATTGGTTCGAATCAATGGAAAAAAAGTTCAAAGCACACCCCTAGCTTTTGAACAGAAATTACTAAGCATAAATCTTTGAACTGTAAATTTCATTCATAATGAATTTTAAAGATATTCATATTCTTTGCACTTTAAATGTTCATTCTTTGATAAAAAAAAAAAAACAAGATTATAATGACTGGATATTAAAGTTAAAGAGATTATATCATAAATTGTATGCAAGAATTAAAAACAATGGTTGAAAATTAATTAATGAGATTACACTCGAAGTCATTTACTTATTTTGTTAAGAGCTTTTAGAGCTCAAAAAACCCATCAACAGCGATATAGTTACTTTAATAATAACCCTCAGCCACAATGGCAGAAATGCGTTAAAATATTAAGCATTTACTTCTAATATTGATTGATTCTAGTCCTTTCATCAAATAAGATGGATTAAATGAAGGAGAAAAAGGAAATCAAATGAAAAAGTAATGGGTAACATAAAACAACTGGTCGAGAAGTAAATGTTATAATACATATGAACTAACGAACGAATAAAACAATACAATACAAAACGAAAGAATTGAAACACAAAGGAAAAGATTCATAAATCATTTTAGAAGTCACAAAACCGATAACAACGCGAAAAATGAAAATGAAAAATAAGAAAAAATAAATAAATGAAGAAAGGAAAAAAAATCAAAGAAAAAAAATAATAACAAATTAGAAAGAAAGAAAAAGAAAGGATAAAATGTAAATTAAGGAACGAAAGCATAATAAAAGTATTCGAGAAATAATAAAGTTTAAATGATTTATGAAACAGCAGAGAGAGTTCTATGAACCTTACCATCGTGCAATGGGTCAATAGTATGTATCATTAGTTGCAGTAAACCGTGTCGGAATTTCGCTCCAGTGGCTGTTTGTGCTGTGCTATTACCTGGTGCACTGCTTGATCCTGGTCCCGATCGACTTTCAGATGCGGCACGTGATGTAACAGATCCACCGCCTGCCTGAGTTGCCATTGATGTCTCAGATGAGTTTGCAGCATTACCCTTTATTTATTTATTTATTTTTTTTTGTTCAATATTGATGAATTGATCGTCATGTTTGAGATATATGCACATATTATTCATGTGTATAGTCATCATAATGTTGTCGATGACACATGAAAATGTGGGAGAAGAAAAAAAGAGAAAAAAAAGAAATGTTAAAAAAATTAATTTGAGAAAATATATTGCGCGTGTTTTTTGCGTCTTGCTGCGCAACTGAATCAATACACAATATTACAATACAACATTTATATAGCAAACACAAGCACAAAAAAATTGGAGAAAGCTTATAAATTATCTAGAATCAATCTTGTTTCCACATCTCTCAATCACACTCGTTATTTTCATTTTCTTTATTTTTTTTAAATACGCGTTTTTATAAATTTTGTTCGTTCTTTGTACCTAATTGATTTGTCCACTGCTTAAGACATTCTGATTTTCAAATAATATAATAATTGTGTTTTGGAAGAAATAAAGATAGTTTTTAAATTTTTAAGGAGAAAATTTAGATTAATTTGAAACATTTTAAATCACGATCTAATAAAATTTCTATGATCTAGATAATTTGTTTTAAATTTAAAGCAAAAGCATTTTTAATGGCTCTAGTATCGAAAACCATCTAAAATCTTATAATTTTTGTTAAAATTAATTGAAACTTTTGGATTATAGAAGCACTTCCTACCTATCCTGCAATAACAATTTTTTATTAACAATATATTTTAAATATTAAAAATTCTATTCTAAACTAAATCAAAATTTGTAAATTCTATCTGGTTTATTTGTCGCGAAAGATTTAAACCCAGATTTGAACTACTTAAGAATTTAAAATCAATATTAAACTTTTAAATGCTTAAAATTGGTGCGAGAAGAATTAAAGAGAACATAATCAAAGTAAATACTAAAAACTAACATTTATAGAAGCTAAGAATTCTCAAAAAATATTTGAACATATCATTAAATAAATAAACAAAAAACATAAATTTTACTTTCAATTGATTTTACAAAAAATGTCTAAATCACATTTTTTCTTCAAAACATATTCTATGAACCAAAGTAAAGTTCAATTTAGTAATAACAAGATAAATGAACAAGAACATAAAATTGTAATAAAAATTTGAACAATTTTTAACAAGAATGAAAGAATAACTTAATAATATGTAATTGTCATATTCCGAGCTTCATCAATCCAGTAAGGCACAATCTTTTATATAAAATATTGAAATGAAATCGGGAGACATGCTAGCTACATATGTTAACATTGCACTGAACAAAAAAAGAAAAGAATCAAGAATGAATGGTAAAAAAAAAAACTATCGAAAAAACCAACATAAAAGAAATATGAATAAATTCGATTTTCTTCTCTTTTTCACTTGTAATAAAAGCATAGCTATAGTATAGTCACTATTACTGAATTGCTGAAATGATTTTATTGACTCTTCGAAGAATTGATTTTCACAATTTTTGAATTTGATTTAGTTCAATTTTTTGAGTTAAATTTTTCATAATATTCTTATTAAAAGTATTTATAAAGAAAAATAAATTAAATGAGAAGCATTAGTTTATTTTAAGTTTCAAATAACAAATTTAAGCCATAAAAAACTGATTAAAAAAATTTAAAAGAAAAAGGATTGAAATTTATAAGTATTTGCAGTTCGGTAGTAGTATAATAAAAATTATGTACTATGAGATCGAAACAGAAGGATAGAGAAAAAGAGAACATAAAAACATCATGGTTTCCAATTAGGAGTAGTAGTTTCAACGATAAAACAGCCAAGACTAGAGACGATGAATTGTAACATGATTCTATTTAATGTTTGATTGGAGAAGAAGAAGAAGAAGTAAATAGTTGAAGAAAAGGAAAGAAGAAATAAGAATGAGGAGAATATCCCATTGTATCTTTATTTCAAACGGACATCAGCATTTTTCTTTACTATACTAGAGTCAGATGCCGAACAAATGAAAAACTATTCCTTTTGCTTCAATATTTATCAACAAATCATTCCACAAATGTATTTTCAATTAATTGTTAATCCATGATTGAAAATGACACGACAATGGTCAGCGAATTGATTAAAGAGCAGTTTCCCATAATGTCTGTCACATTTTCAAAAATGTAAATCATTTTCACAGCAAACATACACTTAATGCTGATAGTTTTTTGATTGCATAAATGATATGTTAATTTGGGTATACATACTATGTATATATTTCCATGCACATTGATGTATCCCTTGAGTATTAATATACGTAAATACTTTTTAACATGTTTCATTCCCGTTTAATTTATTCAATAGGGATATTCCCAACGGTAGTATTTATTTAATGTTGGAGAGTATTAAACGCTTGAAAAAAAATCTATTTTGTTAACATTATACAGAGATTTTGAGCCGATAACTACGATTGATGGCTTCATCAATTTAATTCATATTCATTGAAAATGATGGTACTTAAGTGTCTGATGATAACCTTGATAGCATAAATATCTTCAAGAAGAGATTTTAAGTGCTGATTTATGATTTCTGGTTTCATAACTTTAAGCACTCATTAAGAATTTCTTTTTCTACTTTTTCCTTTTCCCATACTGCATTTAATCGACGTGATACGTACTCAAAAAATCATCTAAAACTTTCTTAATGTGCTTAATATTGATTTTTTCTCTCTTTTTTCGCAAAAAAAAAAAATCTTTTTTCTTTTCCTTAAATATTTCTATTAATGATGATGATATCTCATTAGTCTTGAAAAATGAATCATTATTATTTCTGTTGATAAGTAACGCTATAGCGTTATTTGCAGGTGTAAGAAATTCGTGGAAAACAAAAAGATCAATATGATTTATTAAATTTATCATCTAGTTTAATAAAATCAATGTTAAGGAGCAGTTCATGAAAACCGTCTTCATTATCACAAAAATCTTTTAGAAAAAGTAAATATTTATCGATTATACCTTTAATAAATCTTATTTTAAACGATTTACGTCATTTGGATAAATGAGAATAGATAACGTAATGAGTATTTTAATACGTACGGAAGACAAAAAACCCATCTCCACAAAAATTTTCATAACTAATTTTTATTCCATGACTAAATGTGTAATTTTCTTGGTTATTTTGCTTCATCTTTATCACATTTTTTGGCATCTGATCTCATATTAAAATGAATTCCATTTTTTTTAAAGGAAGAAGAAAAGTGCTTGAATGACCTATCAGTTTCTATGCCTTTTCTCATTAGCATTTTCAGTCAAGTATCTGAAATTGATGTTGTTTTTCTTCTTTGCTTAAATAATCACAATTCTCCTCTTTATTTCTTCTTCCTATTATTTTTTCCAGCTTTTTTTATTGTTACTACATAAATGTATAGTAAAAATGATCTAGTGAGTATATGGAATTGTATGGATGGATTTAACAAAAACTCCCAGATGAGAATTCTCTCTCTAAAAAATTTTATTTTTTCCACTTTTGTTCTACTTGAATATACTGCAAAAAAATATATATTGTATTTATATAGAATCTATAGTCAAGCACTATCTCAAATACACATGAGTAAATAAGAGAATTTATAGATGTATGAAGAATAACACATGAGAGGCTGAAGTATGAACAATATCATTTGTTTTAAAGAAATATGAAAAAGTAAAATAAAAATAATAATAATAATCATTAGCCCACATTTATATAAATACTTTTATGAATGGTATAAAGAAGGTAAGCTTCGACTCAGAAGGGCACTAAAAATTTTACTGTTCAAACTTACCCCCATGATAATCATTAGCTAAAGTATACATACATAGCTTTAAATTATCTCTTTTCTTTATCCCTTTTCTCTCATTTTCTTTTCTTTAGAATAACTAGCATAAAAAATTAATTTATATTTCATGTATACATGACATATACAGAACGATACAATTATATTATATTATTATATTCAGTTAGATCCTCTCCTGTTAGATACATACGGATACATACATACGTTAATAGCTAGAAACGATTATCAAATATTTGAATTCATTATAAATGAATTATAAAGGAACCTGTTTTGTCTATGTATTTTGGGAAATAATGAACGAATTTGAATGGAAAAGCAGTTGTATGAATGAGTTAAATAAGATCAAATATTATGTGTGAAATTATGCAAGAATTATTTTAATTAAAAAGAATAAGTGACAGTTTCACACAATTTGCTTATTTGAAAATTATAAGTTTTTTTTTTATTATTATTTTCTATCTAATGATTTCTATGAATTTAAATTGAAAGAAATCTAAAATAGATTTTAAATTTAAATGTTGAATGATAAATGTTTAAATGGATTTAAATGTTTTAGATTATATGAAAATTCCAATTAAAAATTTTGTGACAGATGTATTGATATGAATAAAATTAGAAAATTATTTTTAAAATTGAAAGTTTAAAAATATAGGAAGGAAAAAATATTTTAGATAAATGCACTAATCTTTGTCTATACTCTTTTAAAAATCTCATCGATACTCATTTTCATTTTTCCAACTAAAACTTTTATTGAAAAAGTTCAATTAAAAAATTGTATTATTAAATCTTGACAAAGAAAGAAACTCTTACAAAACAAATTTTTTTTTTTTAACCTAAAACTGATAATTATTTCTATATCTATGAAAAGACTCTTTATGAATAAAAAAATATGATTATATAAAAGAATTTTATGTTGAAAACAATAACGGAAAATTGTGTCAGAGAAATGAAAAAAAAAAAAAAAAAGTTAAAAGAGAAATGTGTGTGACAAAGAAAATTAAAGGAAAGAAAGAATAGATAATCAAAATGCAAGTCGCGCGATAATACATGTCTCATAATGCAGTATATATTTAAAAATTTAGAGAGCGAACGAGCGATATTAGGCAGTTTCATGAGAGATTGAGGCAAGGAACTGAGGATAAAAATGCAGCGAAGTGAGATATAGAAATTATATATAGATATACTAAAATACAAATAAGCGGGCATGCAACTGTAAACTACTTACAGCAGGCATTAGTTGGTCAGTGCTTCGTACTCTGGTCACCTTATTCTTATACACCACTTTCTTTACGGCTCTCTCGACTTGCTGATTAAACTTCATGAAAACGGCATACGATACGTAGATGAGAAATAGCAGCAGTGCCTCCCACCAATAGATTTTATTATCACGAAAAAAATAGATAAGCGTAAGTAGACTAGTACTGTAGAATGTACAATCACGAAACAGCGGCCACCATGTCAATGTTAATAGTGTTTTCGAAAATAATGCACACATTCCGATAACAAACAAAATATTAAATACAGCAGATCCAACAATCGTACCGATACCGACATCATCGAATGATACAAATACGCCAATAACACTTGTAAACAGTTCAGGCGCACTTCCACCAGCCGCCATAAATGTTGCTCCAGCCACATCATCTGTTATGCCGAGCTTTTCAATAATAACATCCAAGGAAGGCACAAAAAACTCGTCGCACACGATTGCAAGTGCAACAAACATGTAGATGACACCGAGAATGTGGAACACAACAGCACCATTTTGTCTCTGCTCTAATGTGAATAAATCTTCGGGAAAAAGAGGATCCTTTTTTGGGGGTTTCTCATGTTCTGTATCATTTGTATGATTTGTTGTATGACCTAAAATTATAGAAAGAAAAGAAAATGGAAGAGAAAGAGAGAAGGATGAATTAATAAATTATCGAAAGCAATTTAAGAGGTAATATTAAGGAAGTTGAAACAAGTCGCTCAGAATGGATGATTAGAGTGCATTTTCATGTACAACCGAATATAACTTTAATTTAAAGAAATATTCTGATAAAGAAAAATTTCACAGACATTACGTCAGTAAGACACATTCCCCTAATAATTCAGCATATACACATTGTTGTTGAAATACGTTAGGAAAAATTATTCTTATGATCTATGTATATGTTTATACAAAATTTATGACGAAAATAGAAATTTCATTGTACGTATGTTCGTATATATTCATAGCTTTTTATGCTTCCTTCTTATCTGCTTTTATATGCTAATGGATTTAATTTTAGGAAAAATATTTTCTTAAGCTAAGGAAGCCAAGAAAAGAGCAAATTCATACGCAACCAACCGAGTGTAAAAGGAGAAATCGATAGACTAACATTTCCTTATATCCAGAACAGTAAATTTAGAATTTTTAATAATAAAAAAAAAAAAAAAATCACATGAAAGAAAAAAATTAAATAAAAGGAATTAAATTCTAAACTCAAATATCAGTCCATGCGATGAAGATTAATAACACAAAATTTTCTCTGACAGCTATCTTTGTGAATAAGTGTCGCATTCAAAAGCTCTGTGACTGAACGGTGGTAAAAAGAGAGAAAGTGAGAAGGAAGCATAAAAAAAAAATTATGAAAGAAAAATGAATACATGGTAGAAAAATGAAAATATACACAATATATATATACACACAAAAATGTATACGCATTAAGTACATGAAGGAAGTAAGGAGTGAGAGAAGAGAGAATTAAAGTGAGAGAGAGAAAATGTGCAAGGTCACGAGTGTGTGGGAAATGGAAATGTAAAGTAGTAGCAAGGAGAAACGAACACAATGAACAGAAGGAAAAAAAACCCACAACCTTCCACGATTCTCAAAACATGAGCTTTTATAGATATTGAGAATGACTGCCGTTTCGTACGGTACCTAATTGCAATCATAACTTTATTTTTTTTTTTTTTTTACTCAAAAGAAAAAAAAAACTCAATTTCGAAGAGGCAAAGAAAATCTGTGAAAATTCAACGGAAAGTAAATATTCGATATGAGACAGGCACAACTTGAAGGATCTTAAAGAAAACGAAGAAATATAATATAAGTTTGGAAGGAGAGACAGAGAGGTGGAATGACAAGACAGAGAATAAGTTATACACAATATAATGTAAAGAGAGAAAGAAGCACAAATGGGTTTTCTATCATCAACCGACAATGTTTTCTATGCTATACACCATGACATTATATTATATGTGTATCATATATATTGAGCAATGTGAGCGTAGCAGCACATAAAAAAAAAGAAAGAAAGAAAAAACAAATGGAAAAAACAGGCAAACTTGAGAATAAGTAAAGAGCTTCTGACGACAGAAGAAAACAACATAAAATGAGCAGAGGTATTTTTTCTAGTGGCATTTTCAAAATTGTAGTATGTCTTATTAAAATAGAAATGAGATTTTTTTCTTTTCATTCAGTTCACTTATCTAGAGTGCATAGAGCATTGTGAATTAAGAGAATAATTTGAAAGATTAGGTTGCCAAAAAGTTTTCATTGAAAATTTACGATCTTACAAAAATACATGAGCAATGAGCAGCAAAAACATAAAACAGAAGGAAAGGTGCTTAAAATTCAACTATTAAGGATTGAAAATGGCAGTTGAGGAAAAATGAAAAATTACGGATAAAATGTTTTATACAGATTTCTGGATCATTAAATAATCGTCTGTAGAATGTGAAATTAGGCACCATATTTTTTTACTACTGTAGATCTACATCCTGTTCAAAACAGATTGTTTAAACGCGTTGGCAAGGAATCACTATAATAACAAGAGCTTTTTTTTCACATACATAATAACATCATAAGACTTTAACGAAACAATCCAAAAATAAGCACATACTTGTACATGCTCAATATTCATTCTTATTTTTTCATTCCATGCTTTTATGCTTCTTCTCTCTCTCTTCTGTTAATTTCATTTATCTTATGAAAAACGCTCGAATTCAATCAAGATTTTGTATATGCAAGTCATGACCTTTCCTGTGCAGAAAAAAAAATGAAATTTAATGCCCCAAACATCAACGCTGTTTTTTAGTACAGTGCTGTACGTGAACTTTTAAAAAATATAAAATAAAATTTTCTTGCCTATTTTGCCCTCTTTATTCTACATTATATATTTGTGCACAATTTTAAGCAAAAAAACAGCCGAAATGTTTTGTCATTTTGATGAATGATTGAAAGGCAAGGAACTTTCAATTTAATTTGGTTTTGCTGACAAGAATCTGATTAAATTTTTTTGTTGTTTAAATTCTCATACATGTCACATGTCTTGTTTATTGCAGACACTACTAATAGATGCGTTCTAGTCTATAAAATAAAGCTTACTCGTACCCTAAATGAAATACAAACTCAACAAAAAGCGAATGAAAAAAGAGAGAGAGAGGAAAAACTGGCATTTTAGTTTGCAATTTATAAAGTATGTATTGCAAAAAAAAAAAAGCAAATAGGTCATCAACTATTAAGTGCTGCTTGTGCCTCCTTTTTGGTTCCTCGGGCAACATTTCCGTAACAATATTTTTTTGTGTGTACGACTCCCTCACTGCTTTTCATATTATTATTATTATTTTAAATTAAAAAATAAAATAAAAGTAAGACAAATCAATATGTGTTCAATGAGACTATACGCTCCATTGCAATAAATTTACAGTACTGTATACATACATAAAGTGGTATAAATAGGTTCAAGTGAATAAGAAAGAGGGAATTGTATGTTATTTTCACGCACATTTTATTTATAGGAAGGCAAGCAGGCAAGGCATGAAAATGAAAGATCGACGATGAAAAATGAATCTCTACATACTGTAAAATCGTTTGCCGTCATCCGCTATGAGAATTGAAGGTTTTTTTTTTCGGTCAGGAAATTGAAAAATTTCAATTTCGAAACATTTAACAATAATAAAAAAAATGTGAGGAGGTAAAAAAATCAAGCTTTACAGATGGTTTTGACATAAAAATTGATACAATAATGCTCTGAATCAATCATCAACTTCTTAGAAACACGAAACAAGATTTTTTTTTATTTTTTTCAAAAATAAAAAGCTTTAACGAATAAGTGAAGAAAAAGTTTATACATTTTTGATTGATTAATTCTCATTACTGTGAAAGTGGTATGTTCCGTTAAACAACAATCGAAGGTAATAGTTATTAACAATATTTCATTCAAAAAGAAGCCTAGACGAATAGACATGTCACGCACGAGAACCCCAGCAATTCTATGGATACAGAACCATGTTATGATTGTGTCAAGTAACGTGTGAACTATGAATGAAATTAAAATTTAATCATTTGAAAATAAAAAAAAAAAAAAAAATCAATTTTCAAACCGTGACAAATTCAATGGCAAAAAAAAGTAAATGTAAATGCGTTCTCATACCCAAAATTTTTTTTTTCGACAACTATGTAATTAATCTATCACGAAATCTAAATCTTGATCAGCTTGAGTCAATTCACAAATGTACAATTTTCGAGGAAAAAAAGCGGCATGAAAAAAAAATCATTTGAACAATCTCGAATGTGTATGTCTCTGTAGTAGATGTCCTCTCATAAATCATTCCATTCTGGTATTTGTTTTATTAATGGATGAATAGTTTAGTCTAGCTAGTTGGACAGAATAGGACGAGAATACTCACCCGTTATATTTGCTAAAAGTATTGAAATATTGCTGGAGATTGCATTTGGAAATTCCAGTTTTTCATGTGTGTCCTCGAAATCAGCATAGACTATTGGATTACGCTCTATTAGCGTAAGAAAGAGCACGGCAAAAAACAGGAATCCTAATTCACTACTCCAATTCCGTCGTCGTCTCTTCGATTTCCGTTTTTTGTTTAGAGGTCCCATAGTGATATCTAATCGTCGTTTTCACTTTCCTATTTTTTATATTTTATATATATAATGTATTACTATTTTTTTAACCACTACTATCTAGCATAAACTTTTTTTTAATTATTACTTATATATATTTAATAATTTGGAAGATGTTCTCACTTGTTATTTTTTTTTTTTTTACTTTTTCTTTTTCTTCTTCTAACAAAAGGAATTAATTAATTAATAATATGACTTATTTTCTTCTCATATGTGAGCATTTAATAAGTAGCCTACTTGTAAGCACTTTTTTTTATATACTTTTATTTTTTTATTAGGTATTATACTAGGTAGGATTTTATTTTACTTCTTTCTTTTATAACATCAATCAATTGGGGCAGACGGAGAGTTGATATATGTGTTTCTGTTTAATTATATTTGATTATTTTCACATTTCTTTGCTCGTTTCGTTTAATGTGTGTGTTTTTTTGTCGACGATTTTCATCTTCATCCATCGACTTGTACATATTTATTTAATTCGTATTAAAGTCATTTGTATATTATAACTTTTTATTATTATTTTTTTTTAAAAAAAAAAAATTAAATCGGTGAGAATTTGGATGGATGGGGAAAAAGAGACAAGGAGAGAGATTTATAGATCCAGTAAGGAATAAAATAAAAAAAAAGAATGAAGAAGGAAAGAGAGACTAGTGATGTCTTGAAAAAAAAAAAAAAAATCGTAGGAAGGATAATGGAAATTTTAGGAAAATAATAAAACTAATTGGAGCTGAAGGAGGATGGTTTAAAAGAATCAAGGATTATATCTTAGTGACGACATTTTTGCGATTATTATATAATTGCGTTATATTTGGTTGAAATTTTCACCATTCGAATGTCTACGAGTTTTTCACATTTTTTTCTGATTTTTTTCATTTCATTCTATAGTCAAACACACAATTTTTTTTATATATTATATAGATATTTCCACTTTTTCTCAGTTCTTTTAAATTTCCAAGTAGGAAAATGAATATTTCCAGCAAAATTGATGAGGAAAAAATATGACTTTAAATATATATATATTAACTTCCTTTTTCTGCCACTTGCGAATTATAAATAACAAGAAAAACTTAAATTTGTACCATGGAAACTTTGAAAAACGTCTATTTTCCCTTTTTCTCCTCGATTTTAGTTGAATTTTCCTGCACTTTGGAATTTTTCCTTTTTTTCACTTCGTTTTTTTTATGTTGAAAATTTTTTTATGGAAGGATTTTAACTCGATTTTTCTTATATTTTCCTTGAATTTTCTATTAATTTTAATCAACAAATCGCGAAAAAGCACTTTAAACTATATACAGATAACAGAATTTTCTTTTTTATCACTTAATTTAACTTTAAATATAATTTAATTTCAATTGTTTCAAATGTTCAGTTTTAGACTCTTTTTTTCTCCGAAGTTGAAAGCTTACTGAGTGAAAAGGGACGACGAGCTTTTTTCACGAGATATGATGTGTATTGTTGGAAGTCAGCACTTTACTTTCCAATCAGTGTTGCTCATTGCGATATTTTACACTGTTTTTATTGATTTTATAGCCTATAGTTACTGTAAATTCTTATTAAAAATTGTTTTTTATTGATGACATAAAAAGTCGTTATTTTTCAAAAATTACTAACACTATTACAAATTTACAATCCAATTCAGCGGTTATTCAGCTGTAAATTTGTTGAAGTTTTTTCAATAATTTCCAAATAATTTCTCATCATTGCAATGCATTGCTTTATATTTTCATGAATTAAAGGAATTAGTCAGCTCTATACTTGTTGTCTTACTAATAATAATTGATTGTAGTAGCGATTACATTGAAATTTGAACACAAAAATTAAAAAATTTGTAGAAATCTTTGTATGTATTAGTATGTACTATATTTATCGTTTACAGCAATTCACGGTTCAATAACCTAAAAATACACCACGCTATTGCAAGATATCAATCAAAACCCTCAAAACTACAAAACTTAAAAGACAATAATCAACTCTGACTTCCAATAAAATCTCAATAGAAAAGCTTTCCACGACACTTTTCTTTCGTGTGTTTTTTTTTCTAAATTAGAATGGCCAAAAGAGAAAAGAAGTAAGAAATGTTAGCTGAAAAGATTGCATTGACACATAAATTTAGTAGTATGTTAAGATGTCTGATAGTATATATACTTTATGGCATAAGGACTTTCCATGCGCACTTTTATTTAATTAATCGAAAAAATATGATATTCATAAATGTATCAAATATTAAAGTAATGAAATGAATTATGTATGGGAAGTTTATGAATCACGTTATTGAATTCTATATTCTCTCTCATTGATTTCTCTCATACATTTCATACAGGCATTACTAAACATTACCTCAAGTCAAAAACAGAAGTCATCAAAATCATTAAAAAACCATTTAAAATTCCTTCCTTTTTAAAATTTTGTCATAAAATATTTTACGAGAAATTTAGACTTTAATCGTCTGGAATCAAGAAAAGAACTTTATTAAACAACATTAAAGTTATGTATATACATGAATATATTCGATGGTTATGGCAAGAGCTTTTATATAATAAAGTATGAAATATACAAGAGGAAAAAAAAAATTTCCCACAAACGAAATATCGTAAAAAAGCAAAGTCGGCAACTCGCATGCATGAGTTAAAAGCCATGAGAAGAAGGGAAAATGTACACATGATAGTTTCCAGCAATTTATAAATTTTTGTGTTGAATGCGCATGAATGCGAGTAGTAGGAAAGGAAAAAAAAACACAGCAGAGCCTTTTCCATCCACAACGAACAACGACCAGAAAAATAGAATTGCAGATTTTTAGATTTCTTCTGTATTATTTCCATTCACCAAATTCTTGCGTAGAAAATAAAATTTCGTAGGATTGACTCCTTCCATCCATTCACTGGCTCTGTTCTCTCTCATTTTTTTTTTTTAGCGCATTTTCCTCTTGGGAAAAGGACGCTATTATCCGCACTTTGTCTGTCTGTCTGTCTGTCTGTCTGTCTGTCTGTCCGTCTGTCTGTCATCGCATCTCCTCCTCAGGTTTAAGCTTTTTTGATGCGGTTTTTGGCTTAAAATGTGTGTAACATGTCTGGCTACCATGTAACCAAAAATCAGCACGAATGGTCACTTCCTCTGCTGGAACCAGCGTAAAAAGTGCCAAAATGCCATTTCTTTGTATGTGTTAGTGTGGTCGAATGCACTAAAATGTTGACTTTTCAAAAACTCAGCCTTCCTCGGTTCAAATCCCACCAATGACAATTTTTTTTTTTTTGCTTTTTTTGATACTTTTTTGATTTCTTATGACATATAATATTGAATCATGTCATAATTTTCCATTTTCCCAATTTTCCCGAGTTTTTCCGACGATTTTTGTTAAAATTTTCAATTTTTTCATACAATTTTCATAGATAATTACTCTTTTTTATATTTTTTTTGATATTTTAGTTGTTTAGTTTTCTATTTTTATGGATTTTTCATAGTTTTTCCGGAAAATTTTGTGAAAATTATAAAAACTTACAATTATATAAAAGAAATCATCAATATAAATAATCAAATTGTCACATGAACATTTCATAAAAAGAGCGTCAGTGGCGTAATTGGTAGAGCGCACGACTACTAATGTGGAGGTCAAAGGTTCGATCCTAGCCCCCGGCAAGTTATTTTTTTGCTTTTTTTATTTTTTTTAGATTCTATGTCGCATAATTTTTTTTATCGGTTTTTTTGTGCTGTCAATTTTAAATTTTCGGTAAATAATGAATGGTTATAGTTAAATATTTGGCTTTGTACTTTTGGGGTTTTAGTTCTTTGTTTATTTACTGATCGCGGAAAATGCGCTTTCGTCGGTCACGAGTGACCACGTTGATACTAGTCGTTATTTTTCCCACAACACAGAATAATAGCAAGCAAGTAAGCTTCCATTTCTGAAAAATGCTTTTCCTCATACAAAGCATAAAGAACAAAGAAAAAAAAAGCGATTTATTAAAGTGAGATAAGAACTTTTTCAAACATTTGAAGGAGGAATGGAACCAAAATTACTTGATGGAATGGGAAGTAGAAAAAATATAGAAAAAGAAAAAAATTCCCAAAAGCTTAAGATTCTATTAACTGTAAATGCTGAAAAAGTTTTATGTTAAAATCATTTCAAAATGGATTATGAAAGGAATCAGGATAAATACGATAATGACGTCATTTCTTTCGAATTATTATTAGAATTGGCAAATTAAGTTACGCTTGCCTATCACAATGGGGACATAATTTAGCACTACTGAATTTCTTTATATACGCCAGACTACCGACATTTCATTTCGAATTTCTTCGACATTAAGTTCGATTTCTTCGACATTTGATTCGAATTCTTCGAAATTCAAAAACAAAAGAAATTTTAATAATCAAAAATTGACTCTTTAATGTGAGTTTAGCTTAAAGTTTTATGATTTAAACTAAACTTTGATGATTATTAAATGATTCTCTTTGCATTACACATTATATAATTTAATAGTCAAAGAGAAATTAGAGAATATATTTCAAAAAATTTGATTCACTAATTCATTTAAATTTTGTTTGTTATTGTTTACAAAATTTTAATTTAATCAAAAATAACACTTTAACGTATTTGAACAGATAAAAAATGATTAATAATACTAAATAAAGTGTCTATAAACTAAACTGGATGGTTTCTAGTTTGATTGAAGGCATATTAAAAAATTTAATTATAAAATTTTAACGACTGGAATTTTTTTAAAAAATTTTGAATTTTGGTTTTAACGGAGACATTTGAAATGTCGGTAGTCTGATATACGCGATTTGGGTGAGCAGTTAATCATTCAAAGCAGTAATAGACATTTTCCTTCAATATATATCTTCTTATATTATGTGAATTGTTGGAACTTGCCGCTCTATATTATTATCTTTATACTTTATTTCCTTTTAGCATATTCTCATCAAATGTTTGTGTTTGGTATTTCTTTTTATTCTTTCTTTCATGCCATGAACGTCAAATTGGATTTTTTTTTTTGAGGGGAGAATATTTACAAGTGACATCTCTTGTATAGTTACCCAAAATATATAAATGTGTTCATATAAAAATGTAACCATTTTTAACGGTGAAAAATTTGAAATTTTAAAATTTTTTGTAAACACTAACTGACTAACACAAAGTAAGAAATTTGGAAAATTTCGTTCCTCAAGTTTTTGAACTTTTCATTTAGTTTTCGTGTGTAAATAGCATTACAAACGATAATTTACATGATAATGTTGATATTATAATCAATAAAATGAGATCCAGTAAATAAATTTGAGTTAAAAATCCAAATTTAAATTAGAATTTTTTTCATTCAAAATTTTTTCTATTTGTTTCAGTCAGGATGCAGAAAAAAAGCGTATGATCGAATTTATTTTGTGTAACACAGTAACCTTCAAGGTTATTCATGGAATTGATAGTTTCTAATAGGAAAATTGATATAATTAAGGAAATCAGGACACAAAACCAACAAATTGACATCACAATTGAATGATCCCTAATTCAATCAGCCATACATAAAATCTGATAAGATTAAAATTCTAGAAAATTGTTTTAATTTCTATAAAATTTAAAATTTGATTATTTGATCCATAAAATACATTAAACCTAATGCTTAAAGAAACAAAGTCATTTGAAAGTAAAAGCCATTGTCATAGCAATTTATCCAGTCAGTCAGTATGTATATGTATGATAACCCCATTTTTTGCTCATTGCCATTATCACAACGACTGATTTTTATTACTCTAATTTCAGCACTCATGTTTAGTGCTTTTGTCATTTATTATTATACATTTGTATATGGAATTATACGTTGATAAGGGAATATTCAGTATACGCGAATAATGTATGCATAGAATATCCATTTTTTTCCTTCCTTTTTAGAGAGAGAATGAAACAAAACGAAGAAATATAAAGGAATGGAAAATCCTTCAATATTCAACGTGAAAATCATCTATATGCTTTGTATTATGTACGTTAAATGAATTAGGAAACGGCTGATGATGGTAGGAAAGCTAAAGCTCATAAATGAAGGCTAGACTTTTCAAAATACTACTCTAATTCTCTCTCATGCCATTTTCGCTCTCTTCAAGCACGTTAAATATTCTTTTTCCTTTTCAAATTTGATATCGATGAAGTTATAACCTAGATAACAAAAATGATTTTTTTTTTTCTAGTCCTGCGCTCTTTTTTCATCATATGCTCCTCAAAATTATGCGCTCTCTCAACACTATAATTTTCGTTCCATAAGAATTTCTGTATTCTTTTTTTTTTTTTGCCTGTTTTTCATGTCAATAGTCTTAAGTTTAAAGAAATTTTTACAGGACATGATGTGTAGCATAATTTTTTGAATGAACAGAGCAGAATTCTTATAGAAACTCATTTCCGTAACAGCAATAAATTAGCTGATGACGAATAACAACAAATTTTGAATTTTTTGTAATTGGCATTAAATACATGAAATATCGATATTATTGAGGAAGGGAAGCTTTTTTGGAAGTGAAGGCGATAAATAGGAAAAATCAACTAATTTAAAAACATACAAAATACTATTTATAAATGCTCTGTGAATAAATAAATAAATGAGAAAGCGAAATAATTTTCTGATTATCGATTATCGTCGCTGTTTTTTTGAGCAGTTCTTGTTCCTTTTTTATTATTATTTCATATATATACACGTTTCACTTCCATTATTATTTTGCTGCTTTTTAAATTATATTGAGTAATATGTTTTCATTAAATAGGAATGGAGGGTCTATAAATGGGTATGTAACAGTTGCTTGTAAGCTTTTTGGGCTGCGCAACACAACAAACCACATGTGATAATGTATCGCAACATAAAAATATGTCGCACAACATAGTTTAAGAATTACTGGTATATAAAAAGTATACATGAAGGTCGATAATTAATGGTGGACTATAATTGGTAAAATTCTTCAATTTCTCCTTCGCACGTGCTTTGCCTTGCTTGCTTGCCTCACTTAAAGAATTGATTAAGTTTTGATTGCTGTTTAGTTTCATCAATATTTTTTTGCTGTCGAAACATTTCGGATATTTTAGATAAGTTCCTATTATTCGTTGTTAATGCTACAGCATTAGCTTTTTTCGTCATTGGAATTAATAAGCCAGCTGTTTTCTTTTTCTTCTTCTTTGTTTTCTCTTCCTTCCTTGTTGGATTACAATCATGTTGTATTGTTTTTTCACTCATAATCTTCACAGATGCTACATTTTCAGATTTATTATGCTTATCATTCTGTTTCTTCCTCAATTGGACTTTTATTTTTGCTGCTGTTGTTGTCGTCTTGCTACAGAAACATTTATAAAACTGTAAAACAAATAATAAATAGACAAACTGTCATCTTGTGGGATTTTCATGATTAAATCATAAATTAGCATTAATTACCGCAACATGATTATTTTGTTGTTGTAATCGTTTAATTTTCTTAGTTAAAGTTTTAGATTCAGTCTCACTAATTTGTTTGGATTTTACTTTTTGCTGTAATCGTTCAATTGTGTGATTTCTTCGTGCTACTCTTTTTGGATTTGATGATCTCATTTGTAAAGTAAATTTACCAGACATCCAAGGAGTAAGGCACTTGCTACACATTACAGATTCTCTTTTAATCACATTTTCCGGCAATCTATTTCTGTGTAAAATTTTTATGTAAATTATGAGTTATTTAATGCTTAATTTAATATACTTACTGATGAAACAGCTTTAGCAAAGATTCTGTGTGATTTATTGGTCTTGAAAATGTCTGAATTATGCTTTGAATCCTTGATTCCATTGATAACTTTTAATGTTGATTTTTCACAATAAAGTGTTTACATTTGTGCTGAATACTGCTGAATAAGTATGAAAATTTTAGATGCAAAAATGTCAGAAGCGCTTAATGCCTAAAAAACTTCATATAGCAAACAGACAAATTTAAAGCAATAAGCAGTTTGACTGTGAATAGATGCTAAAAATATTCAGCCAACTTACACGTTGATAAATAATTAAAGTTTTGTGAATTATCAGTTAATTACAATGGATGTAACAAGTTTAATAGGCATAGGAGATGCAGAAGATCTCGAGACACCCGAAGGCATTAAACGATTATGTCAGAGAATCAATGAAAGAGAGAAACAAGTCAATGATAATCTGCAAACTTTATTGTCTAAAAAATTAAATTTAGAGACTAAAATTGATAGCTGTTTAGTCAAGTATCAGCAGTTGTATAAGGCATCAATAAGTGAGGATTCAAAGAAACTGACTAAAATAATTAGTCACACTTCTGATTTGGCTGAAAAAGTCAGTGCAAAAGTCCGAAATTTAGATACAGCAAGAATGCGAGCAACGGAAGTTCAAAAAAGAGTTCACGACTTAATTGGTAAGAATTTATGATTCATTAAAGTCTATATTATTAAAAATGTCATTTCAGATCTTCAATTATGCAGTCAAGGTGTAATGACAGCAATTAAAGATGAAGACTATGAAATTGGTGCTAGACATGTAAAACGATATTTATCGATGGACCGAAACATTCTTGAGAAAACTGCCGATGACGTTTCATCCATGACATCAGTAAATCAAGCTGTAGATACATTAGAAAAGGCTGCAAAGGAAATGAGAGAAATTGTGAAAGTTAAGCTTGATGAGGCAATAAAAAAGAACGATTTAGCATCAGTTGAAAGATTTTTCAAGATTTTCCCACAACTAGGCATGTATGATGAAGGAATTGCCAAATTCACAAGTTATGTATGCACAAAATTAAGTTCAATTGCTGAGAAAGAATTAAGGCAGTCAATGGAAATAGCAAAGGCTGAGAAACGTACACAAGTTGCTTATGCTGATACGTTTACTAATTTATTAGAGAATGTCCTTCGAGTAATTGAAACTAATCAGCCAATTCTTGAAAATTATTATGGATATGGACATTTATTAAAAATGGTTAAAATTCTTCAAGTAGAATGCGACGAACAGACTCGAAAATTAATTCAAGAATTCAATAAGAATAGATTAATAAATCGTAAAGTTAATCAAATTAATGACTACATTAAAAGTCAATCGACACAATCGTCAAGTACGTTAGGTCATTTAAGGAAAGCATCAGGAAGTATGGATAAATTGAACGCAAAAGATTTGGACACACTAATTGCTGAGCTAACAATCATGCATTCAAGAGCTGAACTTTATGTAAAATTTATTCGTAGAAGAGTAACAAATGACATTGAGAAATGCTTTGCAGGAGGTGAAATGACGGAGGACGAAAAGAAAAATGCCCTCGATTCAATGGAATCAGTTATCAAGAAGTCACAATTAAGCAATCAAATGCAAGAAATTCTAAGCACTTATTTACTATTTGAACGTTACTTTATGGAAGAAAGTGTAATTAAAGCAATTGGATTTGATAGTCACGAAACAGGACAATTATATAGCAGTATGGTTGATGATGTTTTCTTTATTGTACGAAAATGTATACGACGATCAATAGGAACGCAATCAGTGGATGGTGTTTGTGCAGTCATTAATAATGGTGGTGCTTGTATTGAACAGGAACTTATTAATGCATTTAGGAATGCTTTAAAGTCTGGATATCATTCTGGTTATATTGATTTGGCACAAGCATATAGTGCATTCCAAAGTACCATTCAGCAAGGAAAGATTCAAACAAATGATTCTGAAATGGCAAGAACGAAATTTACAGTTACATTAAATAATGCTGACAAGTCAACAGAATATATTGAGACTTTATACCAAAATATTAGTGACGAAATTAAAGTGTCATTTCCAAATATCGATTCACATAAAAAGGAAATGATTGAGAGCTGTTTGGGTGGATTAAAGTCTGTTGGTGATTCATTGAAAACAGTTGTTGAGTCAGGCATGCAGCAACTAAGAAGTTCAGCCATTAAACCTAGAATAAATCCATGGATAGATCAATTTCAATCTTCAAATCACATGCTGACTGATGATGAATTGGCAGTTTATGAAGCTGGTGAAACATTCATTCAGTTCCTTATTGTTCAACTTGATCAACTTCTAAATTCCTTTAAGAAAGTTTTAAGTGAAAAGAATTATGACATTTTAGTCATGATGTTAGCATCAGATGTGACTGCTCGTTTTGAGCGTGCAATTAAAAAGTGTGCATTTGATAGAAATGGTGGACTTGTGTTGGACAAGGAAGTTAGAAGTTTAGGGACATTTTTGACTGGTGCTACTTCATGGACTGTTCGTGATAAAATGGCACGACTTACACAAATTGCAATCATATTGAATCTTGAGAAAATATCAGAACTATCAGAGTATTATGATACGAGAAATCAAGAAGGACCATTTACTGCTTGGAGATTGACTCCTAATGAGATAAGAAACATTTTGAAGTTACGAACTGATTTCAAAATTGAGGATATAAAAAAGTTACAACTGTGATGTGTCAAAAATAATTCCAACAGTTCCTTGCAAACATTTTTCTAGTAAAGCATTTTGATTTAATTAATTTCTGGATTGTGTGAAATTGGCTTCAATCATCAAAACCTTACAACATCTTTTTGGACTTTTGAGAACCTTTCAAATGTTTTCACTTTTAAACCTTACAAATTCAATCTTCAAAGCACTACAAATGTTTTTGTGTTCGAAAACCTTACAAATTCAATCTTCAAAGCATTAAAAATGTTTTTGTGTTCGAAAACCTTACAAATTCAATCTTCAAAGCATTAAAAATGTTTTTGTGTTTGAAAACCTTACAAATTCAATTTTTGATTTGCTGAAAACCATTCAAATGTTTTTTTGAGCTCCAAAGCCGTACAAATCCAAGCATTTTTATTATTTATTTTAATCTCCAATTATATTAATTGTTTAATAAAAATTTAAATTTTAATGTTTTCAAAAAATGATGTCCTCTTTATTTTATCTTTCCATTCTGATGCATATGCCAAAAAAATAATAATAAAATAATAGTTAAAAATAATAAAGTACGTATTACATATTAAATAAAAAAAAATGGTATTGATTGATGATAAGAGAATTTTTTTGTGTAACACTATTAATCCAATTAATAAATTAAGAGACGAAAAATGAGTTTTTGATATAATATATGTAAAAAAATGATGATGTATAAGACTAGATTAATTTACATCTTTCTTTTATCCTCCATAATTAATGATGGGTTAATTTTTTTTTTTCCATCATAAATTTCGACATTGTTTGGTTAATTATACTAATAAATCGTTCGAGAGCTGTTATATATGCTTTCATTAGCTAGGTGATATCTCTCTTTTTTACAGTTTTAAATCACGTATATTAAGCTTCTTAAATATCCAATGAGAGAAAAAAACGAAACGTTAAAGAATTTCATTAATCGTTGTAAAAAAAAAAGAATTGAACTATATAAAAAAATCTGTAGAATTTTTCTTCATTTTATGATTAAATAAAATTAAATTATTGTATTAGGATATAAGTTCCTTAATCGTTAGTTATTTTTTTACCACGTGTAAGTCACTAATCTTCGTCATCTATTTCAATAATATCATCATTCTTTAACTCTGTATTTCGTTTGTCCATTTTCTCGCGTAGTTCCATGTACTTGTCGACATCACAGTAATGCACATTGTTGCTGTTTGAGTCACCTTGCTAATTATTTTAATTCGACGAAAGAGAATTGAATTCATTTATTTATTGTATATAATATAAGAAATTGAAATGAACATAGAATGATTCTTTAATGTGCATTAATTGTTATTTTGGTGCCATTAATTAAGTTATTAATGATTTATGTATAAATTTAAAAATTGCTCTTGAATAGCAGTCGAAGCTTTGAATTTTAACAATTTTGGCATCAGATAATTCAATTTAGCAGCAATTCTCAATATTTTTTTTTGAAAAAATTTCATTTAAATTCAAAATTTTCAAATTTTTGACGAAATTAATGTCACAACATGTCACGCAACATATTTTATGTTGTATCACATGTCGCACAACATTTAGGCTTTAAGACACAAAATACAGTTGTGCCACAAGTGACAAGATTCAAAGTTTGTGTTACAACACGCCACATGCCATTTGTTTATGTATCGCGACATTTTGTCCTTTGTATTGCATTAATGCAACAAGCACACTCTACGTCACAACAACAACTTTTTTATTTAAAACAATAAACATCATAATTAAATCGACCCATTACTGATTCCAATTCAAAGTTTTAAAGTACTTTACAAGAGCTAATTAAGAATGCAAAATAAGTTCAAGTATGATGACTCAAGTGTCTGTTAACAACTCTGTTGTGAATCAATAAAAAAAGTATGAAACAAATAAGCTAGAAATAAGGCAATAGGAAATGTGTTAGTACAAAAAGCAGAAAGAAATGCAATTTTAAGTATTTTTAATATTATTTATTTCGTTCATGAGTATAGTTTATGAATATATGCATTAATTGTTAGAAAAAGGAACAACAAGAGATTTGTGAGACATTCACAAATGAATCTTCAATCACACATTTTTTTTAAAGGCATAATTATTAATTTTAATCACAGTGTTAATAAGTGTAGGATATCAGATTTTTTTTGACTAGTTTTTTTTTTCAAAAGAAATAGTTTTTATATTTACATAAAGATTATTTTAATTCATGTATTTCCCTGTATTCGTTACACAATACTCAAAAAGAAAAAGGTTCGTAAAAAAAATGTTTAAATTCCATTTTCGTTCGTAAATCAACGTTGAGATACATCTCGTTCATAAAATAATAATAATGATAATCAATAAAGAACAAGGTTCGTACATAACATATAGAAATAGTAATGATAATAATACATAAAGGAATTTAAGGAAAAGTCCTAAGTTTGACTAGTATAAATGTAAATAAATCAAAAAATAAAGGAAAATGGAAGTGACATAAAAATTGTTATTACATTGAGTTGTAAAAAAAAAGTATAACTTCCATTTAAGCCTCACGAGAAACTTCTTTGAGCTGGAGACCACTGAATTGAGTATCTTTCAAACACATTGTTGATGTCGAGCGTCGAAATGTATTGTTATTATTAATGTTAGTATCACGAATCAAATAATTTCCATTTGATTCGTCAAAACTCATGCTGGATGAAAAACTTTTAATAAATGGTTTCTTAAAAATGCGTCCACTACCAGCGCGATGAATTGGTCGATTATTATAGTTAATGTTAGACAATCCCATGAAATTTTCATTGTTATTATTACGATCATTGAAATCACATACCTTTTCACGTACAATAAATGGACATTCTTTACGTATTTTATCCATATTACTTGGTGGACATTTGCACAATGATGAATTCTTGCAGAACCACCATAAAGATTTAACAGAATATGTAATGCGTTGATCAACTGAAAATTAAATACATTTTTATTATTAAATTAAGTTTTAAATATTAACGTTCAGATTGAAGAATGTCCCGGGAAAAACGGTCATTTTAAATTCAAAAATAGTTGACCGATTTTTGCAAAACACAGATTTAAAAAACTTTGTTTACTTATTTCTCATGCTTCAGTATTATTCATTTAACATTTTAAATTATTATTGTAATAAAATTAAAGCATGACCAAATGAATTTTACTGAATAAACAAAAATTTTTACAAAATTTTTGCAAAAATCGGTCAACAATTTTTTTCAAATTCAAAACGACCGTTTTTCTCGGGATATTCTATAATCTGAACATTCATAAGATTGCGTGTAATTTACCATCGCCTTTAGCTGTTTTAGTCGTTTCAGGTGTACTGTCTTTACGCGAAAAATGTGATCGTCGAGAACGTGCCAAGCCTGTTGATGGCAATGCATTTGATGTTTGTTCCGATACGACAGTATTTGAAGAACTTGATGATTCGATTGATGAAGATGACGTCAAGACATTATTTTCGTTATTATTAATGACAGGTGGACTGTCTGGATGCATAAATACTTCATCGTCAAGATCATTAGGTAATTGTTGTGCAGCAACATTAACTCCAGATGCTGAACGTGCCAAAAGATCCAAATGAACGCCACTATCAATAAATTGTGATGGTTGAGATGGTATTTGATGAGCTGCTGGAACTAATCCCATATCTGCGTTCATTATGATAGCTTCATGTGATTTAAGGAATTCTTCGTTTGTAAAAAAGTCATCGAGAACAAGCTTTGCAACCTATAATTTAAATTTAAAAAAATATGTGGGATGTAATTGGCATAAATCCATTAAAAGACATACAACTTACCTTAACCAAGTCAAGCGAATCTCCAGTAATCTTTAATGAATGAATTCCAACATTTACTGTATATTTATATTCACCCAAGGAAGCATCATTAGCACTTGCACTATGACTGAGATAATTTGCTGCATTGTGATGTGAATTGCTTCGACTTAACTTATTAGTCATTGGAAGTTGAGGAATATTTGGATTTTGTGACATTTGTATTCCGCCACGTGATCGCATAGCACTCATTTGTTGATCATCAGATGATGCAAGTGAACTCATTGAACCTTCTTGTGTTGATTCACGAATTGGACTTGCATTGCGCTTAATTGTATCCTCAATGAGATTTTTAGCATAATTAATGTTGTCTTCATTCGGACCTGTTATTTGAACTAATCTTTCTTTTGCACCGGCATTAACTAAATAAATATTAAAGGAAATGAAATTAATTTTTCGTGGAAATAAAGTAATTTTTTTGCATACAATTAAAGCAATGTTCTTCTTTAGTATATTAGCAATTTGAATTAAAAATGTTATTTGTTTAATGCATGCATATTATGACAATACACAAGCAATATAAATATATTGCAAACATATTCAATAATGATGATAAAAAAATGAAACGTTTTCGTTATGAAACAATTAATGGCATTAGAAGTAGTATAGGTGATGAAAAATTATCGATTGATTCAATCGTTGACAATTTCTTGAGGCAATAAGTAACATACACAATTTTTTGTTAATAACAAGGTTGCAGATGAGTCAGTCAAAATATTAACAAAAAAATGAGATAAAAAAAAAGTAAAAGTTCAAGATTTATTTTACCCCTTTGAAATGAGATTACACAATTGCTCATTTCTTCAATTATATGTACTCTCCTTCCTTTGATTCCCATCACTTTTCCGGATTGGGCATAATTTTAAATAATATAAAAATATTTTTTTTTTCACATTTTAAAACTTTCTTTCATGACTAGTGTATATTATGAACGCTTTTTTGAAGAACGTACCTCTAAAAAACGATGTTTTTAAATTTGAAAATTGTTGACCGATTTTTACAAAACACAGATTTAAAAATTTTTGATTATTCAGTAAAATTTAATTTTTCATGCTTCAATATTATTCAATTAGCATTTTAAATTATTATTGTAATAAAATTAAAATAAATTTTACTGAATAAACAAAAAATTTTTAACATTGTGTTTTGCAAAAATCGATCAACAATTTTCAAATTCAAAACGACCGTTTTTTAAGGCGCACGTTCTTCAAACAAAAGCGTTCTAATAAAGAATTAGGACCAAAACTCACCTTTTCCACTGTCTGAATTACGGATGATAATCTCATCTTTTGAGTAATTCTTGCCTGGAATTTTAGTCGGTTTTGTGAATTTACCAGAATTCTTAACAATTTCGCCTGGTCCAAGAGATTGTCCAAGTGCAGCATTTATTCCAATCGATGGTGAGCTACTCAACAATGTTAATTCAATATCGGACTAAAAGGACACGAATAAAATTGAATTGTATTAAATTTCACTGACCGAGATATCCAAAATAAAATGTAAATTTACCTCAGATTGAGCTTTTGATTTATAATATTCAGCACATTTACTTCCAATCCAAGAGTTTGCACGCAATTCAATGAGATTAAGTAGATTTAATCGAATGGATATTTTTAAGCGATCGTCTTGAGATGCATTTCGAAAAACATTAAAGCAGCGGTCAAGAATTTCTTTCGAGTATATTTCAAGTTGTTGTCCATGCATTACTAAGCTTTGAAACATTTTATTGAATAAATCAATCGATACATCTCCTTGATTTAGAGACATAGCGACAGCCTCAGTTATGGCAATAAGATCTTCAACTAGAATGATACAGAAATTTTAAAAATTGACATTTAATGGACAAATTTTACTGATAAAGTCAATTATTCAACTTACTTGATGTTATTTCGATATTTTGCTGATAAATCGGCAATGACTGTTGTTTTATTGTCGATTTCAGAGGCCTTGGAGCTTCTAAAGCACGTCCTATTTGAGACATGGTTATCGTTTTCGTTGATTTTTTATTTTCGATTGTTTTTGAAGCTAAATCACTTTCTATTTATTGTTTAATATTAATAATAATTCGAATTATTTTTTTTAGATGCTTGTTGTTTTATAAAGAGATAATAAAACACAAGATTAAAGTAAAATAGAAGTGAAGCAATATAAAATATGAATATTTTGCTAATGATGGAAATTAAAAAACTAAAAGAATGAATTGAACGAGACTTGATGTCGTTTGCACGTCTCTGAAATGAGAATTAGATGGAAAGAAATGAAGGAATTAGAATATTTTCACTTGGCGAAAGAATCCATAAAAGTTGACAGCTATAGTTACTAATATAATGTATGTAATAATGAAGGAAAAAAGCACTTTTAATCGATTTCAAATATTGAATAATGCGAAATTTCCTCATTTCTCTTTTTTTTTTGTTTTCTTCAAGTTTTTTCTTTCTTCGTACCTTGAAGTGAAAATGATGGCACATACTTTTCACTTACAGTACAATTCATTCGTTAACAGATATTTTGGTGACTAGAAAACGCAATTATCCCCACGAAAACAAAAAATTCATCTGAATCATATTGTTATTTTTAATATGAAGAAGAAATTGTTCTATATAAATTCGTCTATGTCTTATTTAGCGCCCAAACAAATTAACAAATTAATTACATTCCAAACTATCGAAATCATAGTTAACATTCCAAAATTATTTTTCTTCTGTGTGAAGTGAAATTTTCTTTATTTTTAATATATTTTGTAGGTGGAAATTTCACATTATTTTACGATTCACTTCCTGTAAACGGATGGCAATAAAGATAGAAAATGATTCATCGCATTGATTACTTAAACTAACAACGCATAATTAAGATTTTAAAAAAATTGCAAAATTTTTCTTCTAACTTTTTTTGCCACATTTTTTGAAAATGTTAATTTTTTCACTTTTCCGAAGGTTTTTCACTTGTACTGTATGTTTTTCATTACGCTTTTGCCCTTAACTATCGAATTTTAGTTAATTTGTAACATTTGAATGCAGAATAATTGGAATAAATTAAATTTTTTGCTTACCTCCGAAGTATCCTCGAAATAATATATTACTTGACTACTGAGGGGATTGCAACTATTCCAAATTTATTATTTAAATTCAAATTTTAAACGACCGTTAAAATATTTTAAAAAATCCGTTATTTTTGCAGTTTTTCTAAATGATTTTTGCTTTTTATTCATAATTGTTGTGTTTTGGTTGCCATTAATCTTTCTATTTTCTATTGAACACCAAATGTTACTATTGAACACTGTTCCTCATTTTTTAAATGTATATATAATATAATAATTATAGGAATTAAAATTTCATCTAAAATTGTATCCGAATCACATCGCAAAAATTAATTCTTATCTTCCTAATTTCAATAGTCACGCACATTTATTAAAATTATACAATAATTAATTCCTTTTTTTTTATAGGTAAGTAAGGTAGCAAGTTTTTGTATGTAAATAGAAGCCAATTGAAAGAAGTAAATTTTATGCAGTGCCCTTGGATAAAAATGTCAAATTTGACCAAATTTTTCTCTACTTCTGAGTACACACAGTCCGTACACGAACGTTCTTCACATGTGATCCAAAAATTTATTCATCATCAAAGTTCAAATTTATTGTATATGTCTCTTCCTTCCTTCTCCGTCGTGGACAATCTTGTATCATGTCAACTTTAATCTTCAATTTTCCTCGTAAAGACGGTGGAATTCCAATTTGATATGTCAGTGGATTTATTTTTGTTAATTCTATTGAACCTGGACATCCATACCATACATCACACATATTTTGATAATCCAAATAAACTTGTGGTAATGGATGTGTTACTGGAACTTTAAAAATATTATAAGACAAGTCACTTAGCACTCGAGGACATGGAATACTTACCAACATGGTGACAAGCTGGGATGATTTTTTTAACAATTCCACATGATGTTTTCTTCTCAATAACAGGACCGCAAATACACTTTGATGCACAGACTGTCCCACATTTTGGCCCACATCTTCCACAATCGCATAAACTTTAAAGAAATAGATAACTTTTGGTATATAGGAACAAGAAAATTTGGAAGTGAAAATAATTACTCAGGTAAATCAAATCTTAGAACAGCCATGACTATCAGAGATTTCTGCAATCCTCACAATTCAAAAGCACACGATAAACTAAAGTATTTTCTCTTTTAATTCTTTTACTACTTCAATCATAATCCTTGAATTGTAAAGTTCCAAAATATACATCATACATTTGGTATTCAAATTAAGTCTAAAAATTGTGCATAGATTCGATCAATAATTCATAAATCCTTCCTTCAATTGCACACAAGCTGTTACCTACCCAATTAAAACGTAGGTACGGTACCCATAAATACAATAATCTTATGTTGATTAAAAGAAGTAAAGTGTAAGAATAGAAATGAAATGAAAAGGATCAGCCTTGATAAAGAAAAGAATTCATGAATGAATTTCATTTCCATTTAATTATTTGACAAAGTATCGCATTTTCATGTTTCTATTTTCTATGTTACGGATTCATATCCATTTTTTTATCAGAGAAAAATCATTAAAATATACGGAAGTTGGGTATTTTCAAGTTTAATTAGTGCACATAAAAAAGATAATAAAAATTAATAAGAAGGTCATGCTGGCAAAAAGTATTAATATAAAAAACATATTCCTGATTAAGCTTAATATCCAAAATATTTTTGATTAGAAGAATAGTAACGGTTTTTTAAATTTCAAACTTCTGGTTTGTTTATATCGATTTAAAAAACGGAAAAAATCGCTCAGAAAAAACAGTTTTTAATAATTTCTCACAGATATTATAATTAACTAAGGATATAAGATGGCTGAAACTATTAAAAAGGCAATTCTGCTTCTAATGAGCGAGCAGTGTTTTGATAATTATTTCGTGGACTTTAATTTTTTGGACGGTAAGGTTTTGTGTGAGATTTTTGATGATGTCACTGTTTAATGTTTCTTTAATCTTTTTAGTTAACTGTGGAAAGGCTCTTATCAGCAAAGGATTAGGACTAGGAATTATTGCAGGCTCAGTTTTAGTCAAAATACCTCAAATTATTAAAATATTAAATGCCAAATCATCAGACGGAATATCTATTTATTCCGTCTTACTGGATCTATTAGCTATTACTTTCCATATCAGTTATAGTTTTGTTAGTGGATTTCCATTCTCAGCATGGGGTGATGGAACTTTCTTAGCTATTCAAACGGCTGCAATTGCTTCCTTAATATATCTCTATGGCCACAAATCTGTACTAAGATCATTGATTTTTATTGCTATCTATTCAGTCTTAACGTATGTCCTCATGAGTGGAATTACTCCTTTAGAGTATCTATGGACAGCACAAGGATTTAATATTCCGATTCTGTTAGTAGGAAAATTATCACAAGCATATACAAATTATCGTAACGGAAGTACAGGACAATTATCAGCTGCAACATGCTTTATGCTACTTGCTGGCTCATTAGCGAGAATCTTCACTTCAATTCAAGAAACAGGAGATAATATGATGATAATAATCTATATTGCCTCATCATTTGCCAATGGTGTAATTGTAGCTCAACTTCTTTACTATTGGAATAAAACGACTGGACCTAAAATTGTCGCTAAAGATAAGCCATCTGAAAAACCAAAACCAAAGAAAGCAAAGAAAGACGATTAAAGTAGATATGAAAAAATAACTTTATATCTACAATACGAAAAGACTCTTAGTAATGCGCTAATAGAAACATTTCAAATATGTTGTGGGTAATTTAAGGCATTTGAAACTATTCCAAGTTAATAATCTAAATCAATTGACAAATTTTAATAAAAGAATGTAAAAGATATTAAGTAGCTATAAGAAGTGTCTAATTGATAAAATTTTATGTTCCAGTCAGTTATCCTGTAAATAAGGTGATAATGAAAGTCGGTACATGAATTTTTCTGAGTATTTATTTAAATTTTACTTTAATTAATGTTAATTAGAAAAGTTTTACACTTTAATAGCGTGAAAATAACATTAAATGAAAAGACTTTATCCATTAAAAAGGAAAATGAAAAATTTTTCAGTAACTAATTTCTTCATATTTCTCATACTTTTTCTTCTTTTTTTTTATGTTTCGATAAAATCACATTAGAAAGTCACAGAATATGCAATTAATGAATTTTTTCATTGTTTCTTCCATTCATTATACAATTTATTATAAGAATAATTTTGTTCAGTCAATTTTTTTTTACTGCAATTTTTTTTTTTTTTCATATAATTTAATCTATTTCATTTTTTCTGTCTACGAGGGAGGAATGGAAATGAACTTTATCAATCCTTAAAAGTTTTTTTGTACAAAAACAAGCACATTTCACATACACAATATCGAGCTGATGTTTCAAAAAAAAAAATATGCTGATTCCAAGGATGCATGACTTGAAATGTTGCTCCTTATTATCCATTATCATTGTTAATGACGGTCTCAAAAGTTCCTACTACAAAATGAAAAATCAATTTGATAAATCAGTTAAAATCAAGACAAGAAGGGATTAATCGGAGGGTTCTAATTCTATTATTTTGGGCACAAATAGGTGGTTCAAAAGTAAAATTATGAAATGAACATAAAAGTGCATCCTCAGTTTCCAAAACTATATCCAATATTTTGTTAGGTACACGATTCCAAGGAAAATATGAATGTAAGTAATTGTGACAAAATGTGATAATAAAAAGCAGTCGAAGTATATACATCGAATTACATTAAGAATCCATTTTTTGGTATTGAGTTAATTTAATTTAATTAATTAATTAATTAATAGCTAATTTGATTGAGATCAACATTTATGATTGTATAAATAGATGTATATATGTGAATGTATATGAAAAAATGTTAAATGATTCTTTGCAGCATCCTGCTTTTAAGCCTATAACATTTAACGAAATTAAAATTACTAAGCAATTTTCTTCTTCTTCATTTATCGTTAATTAGGTTAAATAGCAACTCTTTTTTTAGCGCATTTTCCTCTTGGGAAAAGGACGCTATTATCCGCACTTTGTCCGTCTGTCTGTCTGTCTGTCACCGCATCTCCTCCTCAGGGTTAAGCTTTTTTGATGCGGTTTTTGGCTTAAAATATGTGTAGTATGTCTGGCTACCATGTAACCAAAAATCAGCATGAATGGTCACTTCCTCTGCTGGAACCAGCGTAAAAAGTGCCAAAAATGCCATTTTTTTGTATGTGTTAGTGTGGTCGAATGCACTAAAATGTTGACTTTTCAAAACCTTAGCTGTCCTCGGTTCGAATCCCACCGATGACAATTTTTTTTTTTTTGCTTTTTTTGATACTTTTTTGATTTCTTATGACATATAATATTGAATCATGTCATAATTTTCCATTTTCACAATTTTCCCGAGTTTTTCCGACGATTTTTGTTAAAATTTTCAATATTTTCATACAATTTTCATAGATAATTACTTTTTTTATACATATTTTTTTTTTTGATATTTTAGTTGTTTAGTTTTCTATTTTCATGGATTTTTCATAATTTTTCCGGAAAATTTTGTGAAAATTGTAAAATAATTCACTTTTATTAAAAAAAAAAAAAAACTCATCAATATAAGTAATCAAATTGTCACATGAAAATTTTAAGAAAAGTACAGCAGTGGCGTAAGTGGTAGAGTGAGCGACTTCTATCATGAGAGTCATGGGTTCAAACCTAGCCCCGTGACCAAATACTTTTTTGCTTTTTTTTAAATTCTATGTTGCATATTGTTTTTCTTCCATTTTTTTGGTCAATTTTAAATTTTTGGGTAAATAAAGAATGGTTATAGTTAAATATTTGGCTTTGTACTTTTGGAGTTTTAATTCTTTGTGTATTTACTGATCGCGGAAAATGCGCTTTCGTCGGTCACGAGTGACCACCGTTATACTTGTTTTTTTTAATCGAACCTAAATCACAAAAAAAAAATTATCATCTATTAAACTTTTTTAATAATCTAAAAATTTGTTATCAAAGCAAATGCAATGTGGTGTATTCATTTTCATACTTATCATCGTACAAGCCCTTTGATTAATGATTTTTTTTCTTTACTTTTAATTATAGATATTATAAAACAATTTGGTCGAATGTATTAAATAATTATTTTATCTAACTTTGAAATATCATTATTAATAATTAAACTTTTTCTGTTAGTTTCGTTTATCAACATCAATAAAATTTATAAGACGAAAAAATGTTTGATGATTATCTTTTTTTTTTTTTTGTTTTAATTTTTAACGAGAATAGGATTAGAGATTAGTTGAAACTTAATGTTCAGAATTATTCAATTCAAAGAAATAAATTTAACAAATTTGAATTTAGGTAAGTTTAGGTACTTTAAAAACAAAAATTTAAAGTAAACTTAAATTCAAAATTAAAATTTTGTGTGGCTGAAGTACCACGGCATGTCATGTCCAAATGTTCTGAAACTTTGCCAGAATTAAGTCCATATTACGTCCAATTGCGTCCAGCAAAAATTTAATTTCGTCCTACTTCCTGTATCTGGATACGGCAAGTCAAAGTTTTGGGCACTTTTGCCTTCGTACTTCAGGATTTAAAACGGCATGATTTCTTAAAACTAACTTTATGTGACATATTATATATTAAAATTGATCTCCTAATTACGTCCAATTGCGTCCCGCAAAAATTTTTTGGAACCGATGTCCCTAATGAAAGTTATGGCTACTCAAAGTTTTGCTTGTGGACCAAAAAATTTTCTACCTTGAAACTGATGATTTGGTCAAGTTATATATCAAATCACATCTCCTTTTTCTCAGGAACTCAAATATAAAAGAATTATTTACGACTATGCTGACATTTCAGACTTATGGCAGTTCAATTTTTGTTGTCGTACCTGAATATGAAAAAGTTTCATATTTTTTTTAGTGTCAAGTTATATGTCTAAACATATCTACTTTTCTCAAGGATTATAAATATGGAATCATTTTTTGAATTTGACCATCCACGACTGACTTATGTCACTTTAAAGCTATGGATCATTATGCAACCATTTTGGAAAATTCACTTATCTAAATGATGATTTTTATTTTTTCAAAAGCATCACGATTTTAATAAACTTTTTTAAAAATAATATTAAGCGTTAAAAAACAAAGGCAAATAAATAATTAGGTAGTTTATTAATTTTTGATCAGAAAAATTTGTCATCAGTTTCTAGGTAGAAAATTTTTTGGTCCACAAGCAAAACTTTGAGTAGCCATAACTTTCGTTAGGGACATCGGTTCCAAAAAATTTTTGCGGGACGCAATTGGACGTAATTAGGAGATCAATTTTAATATATAATATGTCACATAAAGTTAGTTTTAAGAAATCATGCCGTTTTAAATCCTGAAGTACGAAGGCAAAAGTGCCCAAAACTTTGACTTGCCGTATCCAGATACAGGAAGTAGGACGAAATTAAATTTTTGCTGGACGCAATTGGACGTAATATGGACTTAATTCTGGCAAAGTTTCAGAACATTTGGACATAACATGCCGTGGTACTTCAGCCACACAAAATTTTATTGATCGACTTCTAAAATCATTCAAATTTTAAATATTTTAAAATCTATGATTCCTTTGACATTTTAAAATGTTTTTAAAATCTAGAAATTCTAGATATTTCAAAATTTTTGATTCTTGTGAGATTTCAAATTGAAAATTGAAACTTTTTAGTTTTTTCAAATTCAATTAAAATTTCAGTAAAGTTTTATTACTCATTTAAAAAACAAAATCTTGAATTTCAAATCTTTTTAAATCCTATAAATTTATAAATTTAAAATTTTTAAAGTTAAAAATTTCATAAAGATGAATTTTTGAAATCATAAAAAAATGAATTCTCAAATTTTTGAAAATTTTGAAATATTCAAGAATTGATGTCTAAGATGTCGATATATCCTCTTAGAAAACAAATTAATTCAATTGATAAATTTAAACTTCAACAAAAAACCAAATATTTAGATCCAAAAATTTTCAAAAAGATTTCCGAGCATTAAAGTTTCAACTATCTCCAATCTTTCTATATTTTGTGCACTTTAAAAAATTTTATGCTAAGTTTTTTTTTTGTCTGTTAAACGTGTATGTATAATTAAATGATGTGAAAAAGCTTGATAATTACAGATAAGGGCGGGCAGAGAAATTAATACTTAGCAATACTTTATCGTAAATAATTTATGGTATATTAAGCATGTCTGTAAAATTTCATGCAATAACTGTCTGTATAATTAAACTATCATCATTTTACCCTCAAGATATTAGCTTACTGTTCCAATAAAGTTGACTCAATTGTCAATCATAGGAAATAACAAATGTGGTCAATTTATTGACGCCTGCAGACAATCGAAATATGAAATTTTATAGACATGCTAGTGTGAAAGATTAATAATAGTTTGAAAAGTATTTCCTTCATTATCTTATTCGTACTTAATCTTACAACATTAATTCTTACGGGTTTTCTGATAAAAAAGCCTTTCTTAGTTTCATCTCTATAAATAGAAAAAGGTTTTGGTCGGATGAAATACTATGAATTGAAATTTGTTTTTTTTTTTTTATACTTCTCATTTTCAAAAGCTTACAATAGCTCTTTTCATTAATTAATTTTTTGTGCCTAATTATTTTTCAAGCATGAACAATTTTTATTTCCATAATTTTCGAAGGTTCTAATTCTTTTTTTTTTTGTACAGCAGTAAGAAATTTTTTTATATCATTTATTTGTTTTAGTAAAGCTGCGAAATTTTTAATTAAGTCAATTTTTTTTAAAACTCTAGATATTAGGTCCAATATGCAAATATCTTTTCATAAAGTTCAACTTTCAAAGTTTAGCTTAGCATTTAATACAGGAACATGCTTTCTCCTGTACATTTATTCATTTGCGTTTTTAGCAAAATTGGAAGCATTAGCTATTGTTAAGAAGCTGTTAATTCCGATTTGTAGCACAATTGATTGAAGATGTCCAGTATGAGAAGATATCTGTATGATTGCATGATTCAAGACTTATGCTAAAAGAGTTACTGGGTAAATGGAATTATTTTTCATCGTTTCGATCATCAAGACTGTCTTTATGGTCTTTAAATATTAGTTACGTGCACGGAGCCTGTATAATGATGATGAGCATTTGAAGAACCGTTAGCAAGGAGTTGCCTCTTATCACTTTGGAAGCTGCCACTATGACTGTGTCGTGAATCGTCTGCATAGCTTGAATCTTCTTCTAGAATCTTTTCTAATAACATTTCACCACTGGCACATCCTTCAATATATAATTTTTATAGATTTTTTTTAATATCATTTTTTCATATCACAATTTATATTTGTAATGACGATTAAATGTCCATTTTTTGAGACGATATACCGAAAAATTAGAGAACGAAGTTTTGAATAAAAAGAATTAGTTTTAAATTGTCGAGTCGTGTCTAAACAAGTGTCGTTTTACCGGCTGAGGCAGATGCTGAAATTGACGGTGTCATGACAACTTCTGAACTTGTGGGTGTTAATGGTAAATTACAATTGGATATTCCATCCAAACCTCGCTCTTCAATGCCACGACGAAGCTGATTTTCTCGTTTTGTATGACGAGTTTGTAAGCCACCAGTTTCTACATCACGTTCCAATCGATGTCCTGAAAATTAATTACAGATCAGTATGCTGTACATATGTCATGTATGTATAAAATGCATTTGATTTACCAGAACGTGAACGTGTTAATTGAGATTGGACATATGCTTCTAAATCATCTTCCTCCTTTTTACTAATTATTGAGTTTAGAACTATAAGGAAAACTCCCAATCCTATCGCAAACAATCCAGTTAACACCAACTCATTCCACCAGCTATCTTTTGCAAAAATACTCCATGCATTTTGACTGGAAACATCGTCAGGAATTAATCCAGCACCCAGTAAGAAAATACCAAACACCACAAACACTACACCAATATGCAGCATTCCAATGCTTGTAACGACCTGTTGATGGATAAGAATAACAATAAATAGTTGGCGCATGACATTAAAAAAAAGCGTAAAATGATTACTTCATACATGAACTCAATTATGGATTTTTGCATGCCTAACTTACTTTGGTATCATTTATTCCATGTTGTCCATAATGTGGGCGATGTTTTCGTCTTGTAGAGCCATGTGGGGAGTGAGTATCTCCACTTTCTGATGACTGTATTGAATACCGTCGTTCCCTTGCTCTCTTTTGCTCATCGCGGCGTTTCCGTTGCCGTTTTATAGCTAATGCTGAATGTATTCCAACTGCATGCATTTTCTAAGCTATGAAGGAAAAAAAAAAACAAAATAGGATTGAAAGTTTGACATGAACACATCAGTCTGTATACATATTTACATGAACTCAAAATGTCAGAGAGTTAAATGTATTCAAAAAACGATATACACAATGAGAAAAAGGATTTGATAGAAGTAGCAGCATTATAAAAGTTGAATGATTTTCGAATAGAAAATGAGGAACTAAGGAGCTCGATGTAAAAAAAATATAATCTTCTTATTATAACTGCGACAATATCAGATCGTTCCATTTCTTTACTGTTTCAGTCTACTTGACGACTTCAATATACATGTTTTGGTTCTATATATCTTTTTCTTTTTTACTCGTCTCAAGGACTTCTGTACGCACTTTCCATCTATATTTTATCATCTTTTTCATTTTTTTTCTTTTAACAATTGCTTCTTTTTAGTAAATTCTTCCTTTTTCTTAGTGATGACTTTTGATAAAATTATGTAATGGAAAGATTGCGCAAGATATCCATTTGTAAATTCTATCGATCTTGCTCTGATTGCTTCTAAGAATAGAAATTGGCTGGTTGCTTATTAAATTAGGTATTTGAAATTTATTAAATTTCTTCTGATGTTTTTGGTGGAAATTTTAATCCACAAAAAGTGTTGATCTAATATATTTCTTGATAAAGTGAATAAGAAGAGGTTCCTAACGTTCCCAACTCTTGAATGGAAAAAAAATTTACAAATAATGCAATAAGCTAATTAATCATTTTGGACATAACAAATGAATCAATAAAAGAAAAGTTTTAATGAGATATTGATGCTGGCAACTGAATTTCAGCCCGAATCATTAGAACGAGTATTTGTAAGTGCCAATCTATGTTCGTTTTCAAATCCACAAACCTGTACAGACACTAAATGTCATTGGAAAGACTTTTTCAAACATTTTTGGATGTTTCTGGAAGCGATGTTTAATTGCCATTAAATCATGAAAAGAGTACGTACATTAATTAAAAATTAATTCAAGCGAAAAGTTCAAAACAAATTTGGCACATCCACAAAGAAAATTAATTATGATAAACAGCAAAAACATTATTCGCTTCTTAGGTACATACATTTCAAAGGAAGCAAAGCTATCAGTACCATGAATAAATTCTCGATAGAACTGGATAGAACATACTTAATTTGAATTTTAAATTAAAAACTTTATTAACATATCAGCATTGATAAATTTTATTCAAAATTTGACATAATAATAAATTAAGTTTTCTGCTGTTTTCTGTATCTAATTAAATTATTCCTACACCTTTAGATATACATAACAATGGATGTTAAAGATGGAAGTAAATTTGGAGGGAAAAATAATGAACAATCAAGACTAAAGAAAGTTCAGTTCAAAAACACAGTCATTGCCTTTATTAATGATGAAATTGACTTTTGGAATTATAAATGCAGGACAGAACCACTTCATACAAACAAGCAATCAAAGAAATACCATGAGAAGTCAAATGGCGATTCTTGCAAAGATAATCACATCAAAAACAACAAACGAAGAAGAAAGAAGAAATAATTTCCTGCTTATTCGAAAACATACAAAGAAGCATTAAAAAGCTCAGACCGTGGAAATGTCGAATTTGTCCGTTAAAATAGAATTCAAATTATTTTTGACCGTTAAACAAAATTAAAAAATGATAATTTCGTTAATAATTAACAATGTTATTGAGCTTAACATACTTTTAATTTCATCTACAATAAAAAGACTTTCAATTGAAATGCTCAAATCTTTCAAAATTGATAAAAATGGTTTATTAAGAAAGCAACAACAACAATCAAAACAATAAATTCCGAAACAAAAAAAGTTAAAAATTTGCAATAAAACTTGAATCTTTGATGATTAAACGTTAGTTAATGCATTTCTTAACCATTAAACTATTAAAATGAATTGTTAAAGCATTAAATAATAGAATAATTAATCAGAAATTAATGATTTTTAATTTTACTGTTTTAACGGTCAAAATTAATTTGAAATTTTTTGGTTTGTCGACACATTTTGAATCCTCCGACACTGAGTGTCGAAGGATTTCGACATTGAGATTTCCACGGTCTGAAAAAGCTTTTAGTGAATTAAAAGGAACTGCTCAATTATTCACGTGCTTCACTTGTATTTTTATTTATTTCATGAAAATTGTTCATTCTTCTCACCAATCAACAAGTGTGTGTTAGAGGCAATTTGTTTGCCATAATAAAATAAATCACAACGGAACCGCCACAAATTTCACTCATTCTACATCGACAAGCGATTTATAACACTCAACAATCAATTCGTAATCATTTTAAAGGTAAAAAAAAATTAAGCATATTTTTTGATTGATAATCACAATTTAATGTGAAAAATGACGTCTATTGATATAAGACGCGACACGAAAGTCATTGATGTTATACAAATTTGAGGAATTAATAATGCATTCAATTTTCAATCATTTTGCTTTATTCAAACCGTCATCTGTCATTTATCCTCAAGTGTTGCTTCAACATCAACATTGTTTTCCTTAAATTATTAAATTTTTCCTTGCTTGCCCGTCTTGCTTGTGGATATTGATTCTGACATTGCGTTTTTAATTTTCGACATTACTTTTCATTTAATTTTCTCGTTATTTGCAATACTTTGCCCACTTTTTTTCTTTATTTTTATTTTTTTTTTTTTATCCAACCAACAGTCCCTTGAGGCTAGAAAGTAATAAAGTCAAACACACCTTCAATAAATTTATACATTCTAACGGTATTGTACAATGTACCTTTTTGTAGCTGTCAAACAAGATAAAATGTTTTGAATATTTTTGTCAAATAACATCCACAAGAAGTAGAAGATTTTACTGACAGCATTAATAATTTTCGTATGGATTAATACATGAGGTAGAAGATAAAGTGGAATTATATCAAGTTGTGAAAATATGAGAATGTCATGAATTAATTACGGATGGCTTTTTGTATATTCTGTTACTAATTGCATTCAGTTAATTTTTTTAGAATCATTATTGGACATTTTTTGGTTCCAAATATCTATTAATATTGATTTGAATAGTTTGGAAAATGAAGTCATTCACTAGGGCTTCATGTTTAAGTGAATTAAAAGTTCATGTAGAGGTCTGCAGAACGGCAAAGCTATTGGTTGCAGGCAATCCTCATTTATATCCATTTGCATATGCCATTTAAAACATTTAGTCGTGTAGAATTGCAGGCATTATTGTAAATGTCAACTAAAACTTCCTGTCTACTTCTAACTGATCTAATAAACAAGTTCTTTGTACTCTTATTCTGAACTATCCCCAAAAGTTCTCAGCAGTTCTTAAACAACTGCAGTACAGGGGGTCTTCGATTTGAATAGTTAAAATTTTGCCATATAAAACTTTCAAGTTTATTAATTTAACGGAAATTTTTCATACGTTTCAATTTGAATATGTAAGATTTTCCTGGAACAAAATAACTTTTAGAATCGAGGACCCCCCGTACACACACTAAGAATAATTTAGAAAATCTATTGAAAGCTTCGTGAAAGAATACAGAGAGAACCTTATCGCATGCGATTCCCATAACATTTTATCCGATTTTTACTGCCTCAGTTTCCAGCATGAAATATGAAAATTTATGAGATTCACTTATCCTTACGATTTCTTAACCTCACATTTTTTCTTAACTTTTCTTTCACACCAATGGCGAGTATATATAGCATTCACAAGTTTATAGTGTGCTTGGTATAATGTATCGCTTAAGAAATTATTTTGTACAAAATGAGAAAGGGACGGAAAAGGCAAATAATTACAACAAAATGTGACATGCATGCAAGGCGTACACACTCGGGAAATCTCAGGAAATTTCCGGAAATACAGGAAAAACAGGAAATCTCTTCACTAAACATTTGAATGGACTGCAAATGCAGGAAATATTGTATAGAACAATATTTCTGATGATTTCATGCTCAAAAAATGTTATGAAATTTCTTTGTTTGGTTACAATTCAAGTTATAATTTTCATGGCTAAAATTTTTTAAAAAACAGAAAATTTTCAACATTTTTCAAAAAAATTTTAAAAACAATTTTTAATCATTCATAGTGTATTTAGACATCAAAAATACTATTTTGCACTAATTTTTCTCCAAAACCTTGCAGTTTAAGAGCTAAATTTTAAAATTTCCTGATATTTCCCGATTTCCGGAAATGCAGGAAATTTCCGGAAATACAGGAAATTTCCTGAGTGTGTACGCCTTGCATGCATGTCTATAAATAGGTAAAATATTTTACGAATAACAAAGTTTATTATATGAAGCACATTTGAGCACATGTGATTGTCATAAAATTTCATTAATAACTCATGTATGAGGAGAAAAACAACAGAGAAATTTAATAATTTTCATCTAATATATTGAATGAGTATTTTATGTGACATTATCATTATTAATGTGTGACATTGGTAGCTTATGAGCAGAGCTTATATATACATAAATCAAAGAGCACTGAGATTCTGTTTCATTTGACTGATTTTGCTGTATTTTTTGGTGCTGAACTAATGTGTTAAAAAAAATTCACATACCTTGAATAATTTTCCTTTCCTTATCTGTAAATTCGAATCTTGTTTATTGGATCCACTTTAGCTACTTGATTGACACAGTCATGTTGCGTAGAAAAGAAAATATACCAAGAAAAAGTAAACATCCATCAAGTTAAAATTTTTCCTAGCAATTTCACAACAAATTAAGTTACTGGATGTGAAATGTTTTTGATTTTATGTTATAACACAATAATGGTACTTGAATTATTCCTGAAGAGCTTTAATCATCCACGCATATTTCACAATTTGTTTTCCTCTACATCCCATCCCATTCCTATAGCCTAGATCTTTCTTCACGTGTTTTTGATGAAAAAAATACACAGTCTATTGATTATAAGATGAAATTTGTAGGCTCATACATTTTTGCAGTTACTCATTTTTCCATGCAAACGAAACTCCTTAAAAGACTAAATAAGTGTGAGTAAGAAGATATTCCGTTCCTATGGAGCGTAAGCATGAAGAAGACGCAAATTGGCCTTATTTGGTTTATTTTCATTCGCAAAAAAGGAATCATTTTTTTTTTTTTTTTTTGGAAAATATAAACACATACAAGAAGATAGAAGACGATAAAAAATTTCTAGTCGCAATAGAGTGGGTGGCAAATGCTTGTTGAAGAAAAATACACTTTGAAAAGTATGAGTAAAAGTTGTGAGTAAAAAAATATATATAAGGAAAATCGATAGCAATAAAATTTCCTTTCTGAAAAGAGTGCCTTCAACTTGAACCTCTGCTCCTATATCATATATCACAAAGTATTGCTTACATACTAAACTTGTGTATTTTCAACTGCAAACTATTTCTCATTTTTCATTTGAGTTTGTTGTGCTTGAATCATTGCATATTTAATGAGTCGTTAGTCAATAGAAATGTGGCATTTTTCTCGGTTCGGTTAATATTAATAGAGACTTTTGGAGACAAAGATTCCGCTTAAATTAATTTGTATAAAATTATGTCTTGCTTCGGTTCCTTCTTGGCCAAAATGAATTCAAATTTGGAATATAGAATTTCTGAATCAATAACTCGGCATCCTTCAATCTTTTTAAACTTTCCATTCATTATTATACCATAGACGATAATAATTATTTTAAATGGCTTTTATGAGAAAATTCTCTTGATCATTAAAATTGTATTTGAGTACCTTGTTTCTCGAAACTTGACTCTCCATTAACAAAGCACAAAGGGCTTTAAAGAGTCATAAAAGCCTGACTTTAAAAGGTTTATTTATCATAATTTAAGGGCAGAGTACTGGGATTTAAAAGGAACAGAATATATAGATCTAGATATGCTTGAGCCTTCTCATGAACACTTGAGATTTAAAGCCTCTTTGCATAGAAAAGCTTTAATGTATTTATAGTATGTGAACACATCGTTCATACATTTTTATCCCTAATGCAATTTTCCTTATTACAACTCTAATTGAGAAGTATGATAACATCATTTAATAAAGAATTGCCGCAGAGATATGAACTAATAGAAATGGCTGTTCTTTTTATTTATCTTCCATTTTAATCAAATAATCCTCCTTTATATCCTTCAGATTAAATCAACAAAATCGCAAAATTTATAATTTAATTTTCTTTTTATCGATTTTATTCTATTTTCTTTGATATCTCACTTCTCGATTCTTGCTCGATACTATTTGATACAAGCAAGCATTGAACAAAATGTCAATATCATATGAATTTTTTACACCATCGATGGGTAATATTTAGCTTGTTTTTGACATTATAATATAACCGTTCAATGGTATATTCTTTACATAAACATCTATAAATATCCATTCATTTGTAAGAATTTATTCTTAAATTTTAAAACGTTTGTAAAGAGATATGTTTTGATGCTTTTTGAACTGGATTCATAAAGATGATATTATTGAATGTTGTTTGTAATTGAACTGATAAACACGTTTCAACTTCTTAATTTAATAAGTAAATTTTTAGCAATCTAATATGCGTGTTTACTGTTTCATAGCTCGATTAAAACTGAATGAAAATCAGGGTGAAAACTACTTAAGGGAATTTCCACAGATGTGTTTCTTCAAAAATTTTGGTCAAAAATCAATTTTATCTAAATTAGGATATCTAGACGATGCAATAACTAGTTATTCATGAGTAAAACAATGAATTCTACTCATTTGTCTTATTATCTTCCTTTCAAACGCATTAATTAGGAAATTATTAGCGTTACTTTGCAAAAAATTAAATTCAACTTTTTCTTACCAAGTAACGCTCGCAAAAATCGAAATTGTTCACAAATGAATGCACTTATAAACAAGATTAAAGGACAAATAGATAGAACTCAACGTTCTACATGACAAAAATAAGTATTTTAATCGTCTAGATAGCTCTAATAAGAGAACTTTTCATTTAAAGTCGATTTTTTTGAAATTTTCGATCTGTGGAAACGCCCTTAAACAGGAGAAAACCTACTGCACTCGAAATATAAAATTTAAATATTTAAAGTTCGTTGATGCTTTATTCCAATATTAAAGAATGAAATTAAGAATGAATGCCCGCACGATACAGTACATTGACCAATAAATCTACAGGTTCTCAAATGCAACAAATTTAATTACTATATAGCATCAGACACGTATCTTTTATATCCAGTCCTTTTTTTGTAATCAACATAATGAATCTCCAGTAACCAATATTTGCATTGTTTATCCAGCCATTTTAAAGGCTAATTTGCTTAATTTATTCACATCAATTTATCTCGTATTGCTTTCATACAATATTTAGAATGCTTAATGACTTGACCCATATTCTTGGAAGATGTATTGAAATGCGAAATAAGTACATACTAAAAGGAATAAGTTTACTGTAAAGCGGTGAAGAGGGATCACAATGAGTAGCTTTTATTGTTGTCAATAACATGCTTCGAGAGTTTTTCACTTGCTTTATTCATAAAATATTTTCTGCACCTCACAATAGAAACATAGATGAAAAATATAATAGTAAGGAACGAGAGGGAATTTAATCTGGAATAAGTGGGATAAAGGTCGTTGAACTTTACTTTTTCTCTTCCTTTTTAATATGTTTTTTGATGCGCAAATGAAACTTTTTTTTCATAATAGAATTTAAATTATTCATTTATGGCAGCACATCCATAAAAACTGCATATGCTATAAAATATTAGTAGCATAAATGAAATAACTTTAGAATTCAATATGGTAATCAAGTTGATTTGTTATTTAATTTAATTGACGAGGGAAAGTGGGTGTTTCCTGAAACGCCGCTCGCAGTAAATTTATATACTTTTTACACTAGTTGCAGCACGCAAAAAAATAAAAAAGTAAATAAATTAGCACTTTTAATTGAATCGAGAATTTTAATTATGAGTTTTCGCATGAAAAATTAAAGGGACGGGATGGCAATGAGAAAGATAAATGGAATGCAAACAGGAGGAAATTCCAAGTACCATGACATTTCACAAACAATTTTAATACATAATTTACAAGTCAATTAAATCCTCTTTTTCATTAATATTCATTGAATAAAGACTGAATGACTAATGAACACACCTCACAAAAATTCTTTCACCATTGACCCTAAATTTTTTTGGTATATATATAAAATAAGGTCCTTTTTTCGGTTTTCTAATTGGAGGCAAATACAAAGCACAAAATTTTCACTTTGCAATTTCATTCCATGTTTTCTTCTTTATGTGTTCTTGCTCTAATTTTTGGTTTGGTTTTTCCCAAAAATATTTTTTTTTTTCTTTCACTAATAATTTTTTTTTATATTTTCACTTTCTTTTTATGGATTTTCTACTACTTTTTAATAATGCTACACTAACTACATTTAATCTAGCATAGATATCAAAATTTTAAACTATCCACAATCAATTTCTAATATTCTTTTATCCAACTTTATGAAAATGCACATCTATGCAGCTTAAATACTAAAGTCATTTTGAGTGATTTTGCCAATTTTCCAAGCTTTATTTTTCCGATAAATTTGGAATGATCTGGAAATTGAAATTTTAAAATGAACTTGAAAATGAAATACATCCAGTTGGTTTGTTGTAGCGGGTTTACTTCTTCTTTCCTCGTCCGTGATAAGCATTTTGTTTTATATTCTTTTCCCGCACATGGGAAATACCTATTAGAGCTGTATATATGTACATTACCTTTCACGTGTTGTTACCTGCAATATGCGATGAGTCATTTCGCAACTTTTTTTTTTGCAATCATCAATCATAAAAGCTTGTTGACTCATACATTAAATTGAGTTGTATATTTCATGAAGGTTTGTAGGGCAATTAGATGTAATGCAGACTGAAAGGAGTTTTTTTTTTTCAGAAAACTGATGATGTCTGAATGGGAATTAAAATACTCTGAAATTTTCGTTGATTAATGAATGATGTTCAACTTTTAGAGGGGAAGGGAAGGAGTATGTTAAGATTAGAGATTTTGGGAGATGTCATTAATTACTGAAATTTCAGATATCCCTAAAGGACTGTTCACTTAGGGGTCGTTCTGAAATTCGTAACGCTTAGGGAGGGGAAAAGGGTTCAAAATTTTGTTACGCTCCATACAAAATTTGTTACAATAGGAGGGGAGGAGTGGTTGGTTAAAAATGGTGTTACAAATTTTACGAACAACCCCTTAATGGTCGTTCACTTATGATGTCCAATTTTTAGGGGGGAGGGGGGTTCTGAGGCTGTATGACAGTTTTGAACAATAGAATTTTTTTAATTTAAGATTTTGTGACAGAGGAGGGGGGAAGAGGGTTTAAAAATCCATGTTTTTGATAAGCGTCATAAGTGAACGGCCCCTTATTACGAAACGCTAACATTTAGGTTTTAACCTCCTCCCGTAACATTATATCCAATCCGTAACGTTACAACCAAAAGAATCAGGTGTGAGAACAATAGACCGTAAAAAAACTCTCAGACCCCCTCCCTCCCACTCAAAGCGTTACATAATAAGTGTACGGACCCTAATGAATTTCACAATTTTTAAGCAAAAGTGATGATTTCTCAAATTTTATCATTTTGACGCTTTTCCTTGACTTAATAAATTTAGTGTATCACAAAAGAATTCCAAAAAAAATCGGAACCAGTATAAAGTATCTTATAATTTCATATAAAACAAAAAAAAAATCAATTTTATTCATTCCTTTCCTTAAATATTTATAACTAGTTAAATATCAAATGTAAACGATGCTCAATAAATAGATTTAAAAATCATAAATTGACTTTCTGATCCAGTAATAAAACCTCGGCTAATGATAAGCAATATAAAAGCCACTTAAATTTGAATAATATTCCATAAACCATTCCAATCACAACATGTTGGCATATATAATAACCCCTGGAAATTGATAAACGCTGATTCTCTGTCTTCTTTTTATTTTTAATAAATCATACGTTTTCGTTCCTGTAATACGAAGATTGTATTTTGTAAATAAACAAGAAGCATAGCTGAAAATGAAACAGGGGAAGTAAAACAACTGGAAAATGAAATTACTTCCAGTTAATAATATAAAGAAAGCTCTGGAAATAAAAGTGGAATAGGACACAAAGCATAAATATTTAATAAATATCTTTGTTGAAAAAATCATTAAGTCAGTCTAATCAATTGCCAGTTTGTTTTAAAGTTTTTCATGCATAATAAATTTTTAATCAGCACATCATGTTACATTACCATAAAAATTAATAAAACATTTTTTTGGGACTTTTAAGCGTTTTTCTAATACAATTTTGTTCCTAGCAATAAAGAATTGGATCTCAAGAATAATTTTAGTTCCATCATAATTTTAAAGGAGAAAATTGTACTTTCAGTTAAATTATTTAATTATCGTATCCTTAAATATAATTTAGTAAGTAGTGTGTTAGAGCTCCTTTTGCTTTAAGTATTTACTGTCATTCCTCGATAAGTACACTTTTGTGCATTTACATTCACGATATTTGATACGTGCTTGAAAGGAAGGGGATATGAAGATGGGATAAAGCTTACAAGACTTATTTCATTAAAGGAGTTGCCAAGGAGTCTATATTATTATACATTAACAAGTGATATCATTGAGTGAGAAAACTTCATTGGAAGTGAATTGGAAAGAATAAAAATCGTAAATTCATTTTTGTCACATTGCGAAGCTCATCGTTTAAAACTTATTTCCTATACACATTATTTCTCAGTATTTACTATACATCAATAATAGCTAAAAGGAATACTCGAAAAATATTTTTGTCATGTGTAAATACTTAGGCTGTGTCCTTCCTCTTTAACATTTGTTCAATTTCTTTATTGTTGACTGACACGCTATAAATATCACTAGCATTAACTCGATTCCTTGCTGGACTCTTTTTCTCAAAATATGCTTCAATTTCCGATAATTTCTTTCCATGTGTTTCAGGTAGTATACATAAGGCAAAGAAGAATCCAAAAATTGCAAATAATGCGAAAAACCATTGAACAGCATGTGAACCTCCGAGAATTGATAATAATGGTCGATAACATTGAACGGCAATAAACATTAGAATATTAGCCACAGAGAATGTTATGCTATGTCCTATACTTCGTATCGATGTTGGAAACATTTCTGCTGTTAATGTCCATGGAATTGAGAGTAAGCCAATCATGCTGGTACAGACGAAGCCTAAAAGGCAAATAACTGGAACAATTCGCATTTCATTTGCACCTTCTTCAATCCATATTGTTACAGCACCAGAAATGAACATAAAAGCAGCCATAAAAAAGGATGACACCATAATAAGGAATCGTCTTTTAAATTTCCGTAATAACCAAGCATTTAAAAGTGACATGAAGAAGCGAACGACTCCAAGAAATATTGATGATATAAATGGATCTATTTCATCAGCTCCAGCATCCTTAAACGAGATAATAAAATAATAAGATATTTGCATGTACGGAGCCACATGTAATCACATTTGCGTTGCCACAAAAATGAGCATTAAGATAGTTTAAATAGAGCTATAAAACTAATAGCGCATTCAAGATAATAAATCACCTGTAAGAATGTGACCGAGTAGAATAATGTGATATAAATTCCGCTAAACTGTTGAATGAAGAATAAGAAGCAGAGAATCAACAAAGGCTTCCAACCCGTTGGCTTCTTAAATTCGCTAAGTGTTTGACCAATTGTTGGCTTCTTGTTCTCCTTCAACGCTAATTCTGGTGCTAATTTTGAATTTCCAATAATTTTCTTTTCATAATCGCGTAATAAGGCACGTAAATGCATATCAGCAAGAGATTCATTTTGATCAGGTTTTGGATAATTTTTGTACAAATAAGTTAGTGATTTTGCTGCATCCTCAATACGTCCCTTTGACACGAGATAAACTGGAGATTCAACTACGAATATTTGAACCAATATTATTGGTACTATAGCAAAAATAATTGCTAGCCATGCTGTTGTCCTCCAATCAAAAATTGCACCAACAATATAAGCTAAGCACATTCCAAGTGATGCAATTGTTGGTGCTGATGAGATTAAGGATCCTCTCAAATCAGGTCTAGCAACTTCAGTTATGTAGACATATGCTGGGCTAGTGCCTATAGCACAGGCAATTCCCATGAAAATTCGACCAACTAATATGAAGTATACATCTGGTGCTGTCGCAACAATAACGAATGCAAGAATTGCTGGAAAAATTGCAACTTTTATTGTATTAACGCGTCCAATTTTATCCATCAAATAACCAGCAATAAGTGATCCAATTGGAACCATAAGTACAACTATAGAAGCACATAATGATGTGAGGGTTTTTGAAGCTTGTGGAATGTCACTGTTTGGACTTTCAATTTGTGGCACTAAAACAGCTGAATAGCTCAATGCAATTCCTATATAAACATGAAAGCTTGCTGCCGCAATTGCTGCAGTAATCTAGAAGTAATAAAAAAAAGAAATTAGAATAAATTATAATAGCTGTACATATCGATGTTATCATGACTGACTTGCAATGTCCGTCTTTTTAATATGTATCAATGCCGCAAAGTCATGTCAACTTTTTTTGATTAATTACATCACGCAAAAAATATTTACTTTACGTCATGAAGTAAGTAAGTAAGTGAAAAGGAAGGTCCAATAAGTATAAAAGATCTTATCAAATTACTTACGTACCTGAGGTATTGCACTTTTTAAGGTATGTGTCTCGAAACTACTTAACGATCTACAGCTTGTAATGACTTCCTTAAACGCATCTTCCTGCTTTTCGCCAGTGTCATTGCCACTTTAATTGTAGACGAAAGTAACAAAGTAAAACCAAAAAAATCAATTTTATTAATCTAAATGCACATCAATTCAATTAATAATAGAGTGTGAATAAACAGACAGAGTCGTTCTATGTGACGACGAAGAAATGGGAAATAATATATAAAGGAAAAAGTATCAATAAGCGCACGAGTGCAAATTGATTGGTTGGTTGTTGTACTTTTATTAATCACTTTTGTAAATATAATTTTCACAATTGTTTTGTGAATTACTCAATGAATGACTAGAATGGATGAGATAATTTGGAACTGATTTATATGAGATTGAGGTTAGAGGATTATTTTTTGACAGAACTCGTGACTTTACTATGGCAACAAGATTCACAATTTTTATCATTCATTGATCAACCGCAAGCTGTATACCTGAGCATGTAGCATGTAATCAAACTCTAGTTGACTAATGTTTTCAGTCATTATCATTTACAACAATCAATATTGCTATTAAATTGACTATTTTTCACATACGGCAACTGACACATCATTTTAGAATTATTTTGAATGCACGTTTTTCATTTATTTTTGTGTAGTTCAGTTGCCAAAAAAATAAACAGGCAGCAACAACAACAACAACGAAAGAGTCATAAATAGAAAGAAGAAGAAACAAAATTGTTTAGCTATGCATGTTTTCACATACATTAACTGCAATTAAATTATCGTATTGCATACCTAGTTAGGAATGCATTTGTAACTGATATGTAGCATAATATGCTACGATACATAAAAGAATTTGATCTTTTCTTCATTCTATTTCAATGTAAAGGTCAATGTTTTAATTGTTATTGTAAATAAAAATACATTCACAGTGACTAACAGCTGATTTAAAATCATTCACGTGCCTCAAACTATTTTGTTTTCTCTCATTTGAATAGAAATGTCTTCAAACAACATGCAAGTTATATTGCACGAAACTATTTCACGATGGCAAGGAAGAAAAGCTGAGCTGCAAAGGCAGTCAACAAAATTAAGAATGAATATTTAAATGAAATTATTGTAGAACTGAAGACTGGAAATATTAATATTGGCAAGATAATGAAATCTTGAATGAACAGTCTTTTTGGATTTTCCTTTTATTCGAGCATGAAATGACTCATACATATTTATATCCAACATTTATTTGGCAATACTTGAAATTTTTATGGCAATGAATTCAAGTAAGAAAATTGAATCAATTATTTTCTTTTTTTTTGTATTTACAACAACTAGTTTTGATTTCGTTGTAAGTTCTGCATTACTGCACATTTATGCAGTTGCGACACACTCATTTATAGACTGTTTAAAAGTGGCATTCAATGAAATTCTGAATTTTGATTATAAATTTTTGTGCGCCATATTTTAGGAAAAGTTTACTGTTTCCCTCTAAACTGATGCACGTTGATTAAAAGAATAAGATCAGCAGTTTTGAAGAATGGGATTGTTAAAAATTTTATTTGAAACTTTAAGTCAGATGCAGAAAGTCTCAAAATTTTAAAACCCTCTCAAAATCTTCATAGAAAAAAAAATCTTTTTTGAACCCCCTCATTTAGGAATGACCAATAATAAAAAAATTATAGTTTCCATAAAAAATCTAAAAATTTCAAATGACAATAGTCCAAAAAAAATAGATGTTCATTTCGTGCATATCATAACCTAAACAATTAAAAGCTCGAAATAAATTCAAAAGAATTGATTTAGACATTCTATTGTAGATGACCAATGATTATTGCGTGCAGGAATAAGTGTCAATTGAAAAACATGATAGAAATTTATGGAATTAATTTACTAAATAATTTTAGTGAGTCACAGTCTCATATCGTCGATCATAGAAATTAATAATTTTCATTACAATAATGTACTAATTAGAAAGCTATCTTATCAAAAAATCTCATAATAAGTCCGAATAATGATTTGTAGTACAAATAAAAGGAGAGTTAGTAGAAATAATTAGAACTGATAAAAATATAAAATTCACATGTGATAATTGATAAAAAAAAAAATAAATTTGGAATTATGAACATACCGGAGCTTTCCTTCACTACTGCGAATTTCTAGTTGCAGCTGAGATGCGCCAATGCTGGTGATGATGAAAATATGAAAGTATTTTTTTTTTAATTTTTTTTAAATTTATGAGTTAAAAATTAGTTGATCGCATGCACGACGAATTTTATTGTTTGCAATGATTTTTTAAAAATGCATTATTATTCTATGGATCGATGTACTATTGACATTGAAAAATGATTTTATATATTTTGTAACCATAGTAGCATACACAACATTTATATGATTCACTCAATTGTGGATTCATACGCTAAATTATTACCTTATAGGGTCCATATTAATGGTTTATATTCTTTTCTGTATAAATTTATTTGCCTGCTAATTTCTCACAATTTATTTGTATTATTAATTTACACAAGCACAATATCCCAAAGAATCACAAAATCATTTTGTGTTGTAATAAAATTGTTCCATTAACAATGTATGAATAAACTATTTTTCTTCTCAAAACAAAAAAAATATATATTATTTATACCTAATAATTTCACAATCACATGTCAATTGTACTTATTTCAGTCGCTGTAAAAAAGTAACTACCTTATCTATTTTTTCATGCCTTCCGTTGATGCCATTTCACCACAGATTTTTTTTCCTCTTTTGTTTTTCACCACAAATTTTTATTGAATCGGAAAATTTTAAGCGCATTTTCTTTTCGTTCTTCGTTCTCAAATTGTATCGGTATATAGGAAGCATTATCCCATTAATATTATGTAGACAGACAGCTTTGACATTGAAGTGTTTTTTATGTTTTTGTTAATGTCATTTAACAGCTGACTGGCAAGCTGATTAGCAAGTCATTGGATAACGTCCAAAAAAATAGAAATCATCACCTTAACATTGAAAATTTTCCGAAGACGACAAATTCACCACAAAATAACGGAAAAATTTGAATTTGTCTTCCACGTAAATGTGGGTTAGGACTTTGCAGGATTAAGCCTTCAATTATATGAAATTAAATGTAAATGCAGCTCAAAAATAACAATTAAAACAATTAGGATTTAAAACTATACTTAATAATCATCAATTTTGCATAGAATCACATTAAATCACATAAGCATGGAAGTTGATAATTTTCTACAAAAGTGACCATTTAGAATAAATTCGAACAATTTTGTTTAGCGGCTTTCTTCTGGAAAATTTAATATTTTCATAAAAACTCATTAATCTAGTGGATATTAACAATATAAAGCAGTCAGAAGTAATCATATTTTGTAACTACATCCAGTGAAATTGAAGAAATCAAGGATAAACGCTTAAAATTAGTTAAATTTCATTAAAGTTGTAAGTATGTATTTTTGGAAAAAGAAAAACATGTTTCTTGTCTAAAGGATGCTTATTAGAATTTTCCTAATTTTAATTGATCAATCCATCAAGAATTCTCTTAGACAAAACAGGATTAGATAAATTAACTTATTTAATTGCATTAAAATTAACCTCACAATGAGCCAATTATTGATCAAACAAAAATTTGTTTATTTGCAGTAAACAAGAAGCAAGTCAATATGGGAGATACGGAAAAATTGGAAGTTCGAGATCCAGCAAGAGTTGAAAGAATTGGTGCACATTCACACATTCGTGGATTAGGTCTCGATGATGTTTTGGAAGCACGAGCAGTTTCACAAGGAATGGTTGGTCAAAAAGAGGCACGAAGAGCAGCTGGAATTGTTGTTCAAATGGTCAGAGAAGGAAAAATTGCAGGACGTTGTATTTTATTAGCTGGAGAACCAAGTAGTGGTAAAACAGCAATTGCTGTGGCAATGGCACAAGCTTTAGGCAATGAAACGCCATTTACAAGCATGTCTGGATCAGAAATTTATTCATTAGAAATGAGCAAAACAGAAGCATTGGCACAAGCACTACGAAAAAGTATTGGGGTTCGTATTAAGGAAGAAACTGAAATAATTGAAGGAGAAGTTGTTGAAATTCAAATTGATCGTCCTGCATCAGGAACTGGACAAAAGATTGGTAAAGTGACATTAAAGACAACAGAAATGGAAACAAATTATGATTTGGGAAATAAGATTATTGAATGTTTTATGAAGGAAAAGATTCAAGCTGGTGACATTATAACAATTGATAAGGCATCAGGAAAAGTGAGTAAATTAGGAAGAAGCTTTACAAGATCTCGAGATTATGATGCGACAGGCGCACAAACAAGATTCGTTCAATGTCCAGAAGGAGAATTACAGAAACGAAAGGAAGTTGTACATACTGTAACATTACATGAAATTGATGTCATTAATAGTCGTACGCATGGATTCCTTGCATTATTTTCTGGAGATACTGGTGAAATTAAACAAGAAGTACGTGACCAAATTAATAGTAAAGTATCAGAATGGCGAGAAGAAGGAAAAGCTGAAATTAATCCTGGCGTTTTATTCCTTGATGAAGCTCATATGCTTGATATTGAATGCTTTTCATACTTGAATCGTGCATTAGAGCAGGATATGGCACCACTTGTTATTATGGCTACAAATCGAGGAATTACAAGAATTCGTGGTACAAATTATCAATCACCACATGGAATTCCAATCGACTTACTGGATCGTATGATTATCATCAGAACAGTTCCATATTCTGAAGATGAAATGAAAGAAATTTTAAAAATTCGTTGTGAAGAAGAAGATTGCCAAATGAATCCCGATGCATTGACAATTTTGTCAAAAATAGCAACACAAACAAGTCTTCGATATGCCATTCAACTTATTACGACATCAAATCTCGTCAGTCGTCGTCGTAAAGCACCGGAAGTGACAACTGCTGATGTGAAAAAAGTTTATGAATTATTTCTCGATGAACAACGTTCAAGTCGCATTCTTAAAGAATTTCAGGATGAATATCTATTTAATGAGATCAATGAAGCCATTCCACAATCTGCAATGGAAACAAATTAAAAATTTCTACTTCTATGTCACTTGATTTTTTTGATCATTGATTTACGGCAAATAATTTTATTATTTTTTTTTTCTGTGTGTCTCTGATCGAGGTAAAAAAGATTTATTTTGATACACTTTTGCAGTTGATGCTTGCTCTTGACTCTTTTTTTTTCATGTCTATTCTCATTCTTAAACAAACAAACAATAGAATTAATTATTAAAATAAACACAAAAAAAAAAATTAATTAAAAATTAAATCAAGTCTTTTATGAGTAACCAAATTTGTTGCTATATATTTTCACATGCTTTTGGTGTTAATCCACTTTCCGAAAGTACGGCACAAACTTCTGAAAGTAAATCTCTCAAAATTGTTGCTTGACGTCTTTGTTGTCCGTCAATCAAAACTGTGGGAATAAATGATACGGACGGACTTAATGCATGTGTTGCTTCACCAGCTATTTTTAGTAGTTCCTTTCCATGCAATGATGAATAACATTTTTGGATTGTTTCAGCATCGACTGTATATTCTTTTGAGCATCTTTGGAATGCTTTTTGTGGATTTCCATTGTCTCTAATCATGCACGCTATAAAATTTAATTTTATCTCCGTGTCATGGATGGATTCTACAGCACAGCAATGGATTATATTTCCTTCGCATTCTGTTGGACCTGAAAATTACAAATTATAATGTTTTAGTTCCTTTAATCATGTAGAATTATAGATAAAAAGTAACATGAACTCACCATGTTGACATTGGAAAGAAAGTGAGCCTAAATAAAAAATGGAACAACACGCAACAAATTACAAATTGCTTATCATAAATTTTTTTTTTATCTTACCGTCTTGCTGCACAGTCGTTGTGGCTTTTCCATAAGCAAAAAATTCTATATCAATTAAATTTGGAAGCTTTGAATATGCTGATTTTAATTGTTTAACAATAAAATTCTTGGAATCTGGACATAAAGCTTCATAGAATACAGAAATCACGACTGGCGATCCTTTAGTTCTTGCGAATTCTAACTGATCCTGTAAATGAAATTTATTTGATTATTAAGAGCTTTTTGGTGATAATTATTGACTTACTTCATGGATAATACGGCTATTATAATCAGTTAATGTCTTATAAGCATAATAAACAAGTATAATGACAACTAATCCAACTAAAATTCTGTATCTAGCTTGTCCACTCAATCGTTTCATTTTATTTTTCTATTTTTATATGATTTTCACTATTTTTAACATACAGTACTGTTGGTATTTCGGCAGATAAATAGTATCTGATCTAATATTAGCAATGAATTAATTGATTACTAATGAAATAATACTATACATTCATGATTGCACTTTATGTGAAAAATAAACAGTACTGAAGTGTTACTTTTTAACTAGTCGTAGTACTATTGAAGTTAGGTATTGTATGATGAATAAGAAGTTTTTAAAACGCATTTTGTAACTGCATAAAGGATGATAATTTAATATTTACGGGTATTAACAAAATTTTATGAATTTTACGTTTTAACGGTCATTTCAAATTTAAATTTTCAACGGTTATCTGAAATTCAAAATTTATGAAAATTGAATAATTCAACGTCAGCACGTATCAATAAATGTTTTTTGAATTTTCATAAATTTAAGGTTATTGAGCTTACTTAGCAGTATATTAGCACATAGACAACCAACAACTGTCCAAAACTGATAAGCTCAAATATAGAAACAAGCTAAAAATTTACAGTAAGACATCAAATAATTGAAAATGAAACAATATTTGGTAATTTTTTCAATTGCAGAAAGGGCGAAAAAAACGTAAACAAATCAAAAATATTAGAAAAAGAAGAAATAAAAAGTAAAATTGATGAAAATATGGAAATTAAGCAAATTGTTTGTGAAGTTTGCGGTGAATTAGTGGACGAGGATAAATATAGAAGGCATCTAAATAATGGACATAAAGATAAAAAGGAATTTCGCTGTGATTTATGTGGAAAAGAATTTACAAGTAAAATTTTTATATTAATTTGAAATTTTTTCATACTTTTAATCATATTCTTATTATTTTAGGTAATTATAATCTCCAATATCATATTGCACATCATTTAAATGAGAGAAATTACGTGTGTACAGACTGTCCAAGAGCTTATAATACAGCCGCTGATTTAGCACAACATTATAGGATCCATGAGAAGCAAAGAGATCCATACAAATGTGAATTCTGTGGATTAGTCTTCCAAATTAGAAGTAGATATAATACACATATGAGAATCCATAAAACTGAACGTGGAAAAGGTCCAAAAGATTGTCCAATATGCGGTAAAGTCGTTCAAGATCTTCGAAGACACAATGAAACAGTCCATTTGTAAGTATAAGCTATATATCTTCATTGTATGTCTTCTAACAAGTTTAATTTATTTTTAGAAATATTCGGAATCATGAATGTGACATTTGTCATAAAAGATTCAATAAGAAATCAGGATTAGAGCGGCATTTTCTGATGGTCCATGAACAACAAAAGAATTACATTTGTGATTTATGTGGAAAGGCTTTTGGAGAGAAATCACTACTTACAAAACACAAAAGTAGACATAATTCCATTAGAACGTCATTCTATTGCACTGTCTGTAAAAAGTATGTTGGTGAGATTAAAAATCACTATGAAACAATCCATGCAGACTTGCCATTTGCATGCGAACATTGCTATAGACGGTTTGGAAAATTACGAGAATATGAAAATCATTTGACATCAAAACATACAAAATTAAGAAAATGGCTATGTGATTTATGTGGCAAGAGATTTGTTGAAAAATATCAATTAAAACGTCATTTTCGGTCTCACATTAATGTCAATGGAATTACAGATGCTGACATTTCTAAACTTAAACCAATTTATATAGGCGATGATAGAGAAAGAAAGGAACGAAAATCACCGTCTAAAAATCCATCAACTAAGTCCAAATGTAAAAAGTATGAATGTAATTTGTGTGGTAAAAAGTTTGCAGGTAAAACGCTACTTAAAACTCATTTAATAAGGCATCAAAATAAGAAAGAGAATTATTGTAATATATGCAAAATCTACGATGATAATATTAAGGAACACTATGAAATTGAGCATAATGATCTTGAATTTACATGTGAAATATGCTTCAAAAAATTCGCAAGAAGCTCACAACTTAAAAATCACAATTCAACAAATCATACAAACATTGGTGACCATACATGCGACATTTGTGGACGAATCTTTAATAATCTTGCAGCTATCAAATCACACATTATAAGTCATGTAAAGACTGAAAAGTTAGAGCAGTCAGATGATGATTATAATATTTTTGAGGAAATTAATGATTTTGATGACGATGGAAGTGATTATTTTGAGCATGAAACCAAACCCAATGATATTGAGAATGTAAATGTAGAATCAATAGTTATTAAGAAGGAACCAGAAGATGAATATGACAATATTTGTTATGAATTCTCGCCAACTGCAATGTCCATAAAAAGTGAGCATTTATCAGAAGATAATGACGATATTGATGCATTCGATAATGACTTTACAGATGACATAAAGGAAGAAACGGAACCAGAGGTTAAAGTCAAAAATATAGTCAAAAAAGAAGTTGATCAGGAAATTAAGTGTAATGTATGTGATGCAATATTTCCATCAAAAGATAAATTCAAGACACATTTTATGTCTGAGCATGTAGAAAGCAGCAAGACATCACTTTCGTGCAAGGAATGTGATAAGTCATTTAGAGATAAAAAGTCACTTAATAATCATTTTAAGAACGTTCACATAAAATTAGACTGTGAATATTGCAGTGAAAAGTTTACGTCCAAATATGAGCTTGATAAGCATGTTAAGGCAGAGCATGAATCTGGCGATAAAGCATCATTAATGTGTAGTTTTTGTGGTAAAATATTAATGACTGAAAGGAACTTGAAACTTCATATTCAGGCAATTCATAGCGGTGACAGATTTCCATGTACAATTTGTGATAAAAAGTTCAGCTACAAGTCTGCCATGTATCGACACAGGTGAGCAACAGTTGCTTTGAATTTTGTGTTTTTGACAAACTAAAATTTAGTTCAGATTGAAGAATGCCCCGGAAAAAACGGTCATTTCGAATTTAAAAATATTTATAAATAACAGTGTGTTTTGTAAAAATCGGTCAACTATTTTTTTTTTTGAATTCGAAATGACCGTTTTTCTGTTCCACTGCTTAATTTTTTTCAAATTTAGGGACAGAGAACATAAAACAGGACGCAAGCATAAATGTAACAAATGTCCACAACAATGTGCAACCAAACATGAATTGCGACTACATAAAGAACATCATCACAATGTTAATCGAAAAAATACATCACCAGAACATATGTGCTTCTATTGTGGAGTTTGCTTTCCATCCAGTTATGTCTTATCCCGTCATAGACGACGAGTTCATGGTGATGAGGATCCAGAAATTATTCGTGAATGTGGAATTTGTAAGGAAGTACTTAAAGATTTATATTGGAAGCGAAAGCATATGGCACAAGTTCATTTAAATGGAAAGAAGTTGAAGAGAGTTTGTGGATATTGTAAGACAGAATTTGATCTTTATGAGGAATTTAAGGCACACATTGAGTCACATGTTGGACTGTTTATTTGCATTACTTGTGGAGATTTCCATTTTGATGCTGAATCATTAAAATCTCATCAATATACTCACAAAAAGATTGACTGTAATTTAAGGAAATACATTTGTGATCATTGTGGACATCGACTGTTTACAAAACTTCAACTTTCTGTAAGTCAAGCTGACTTTTGTAATTCTTTAATGTATGTTTTGAATCTTTAATGTTGATTATATTTAGATGCACATGCTGAAACATGTTAAAAGCTTTGAAGTTCATTACTGTGATATTTGTGGAAAAGGATTTAAATTTGCATCCTCACTTTATACACATCGTAAATATCATGGAGAAGGAGAATTTGTTTGTACGTACTGTGGAAAGAAATTTGCAAGAAATTCCGACCTTGTCAATCACATTCGAACTCACACAAATGAAAAACCTTTCAAGTAAGTCCAATTTGCCGTTGACAATTTCAATTCCTTAACATAAAAAAATTCTTACAGATGTCAAATTTGTGATCGTGGATTCTCACTTAAGCAGCTTCTTCAATATCATCAACAAACTCATCCTGAAACACGAGTCATGTTTAAATGTAAAAAATGTGAGGATCAAGTTTTTGTAGATAAAAAGCAACTGTCAATCCATGAAGATCAAGCTCATCCTGAATTACGACCTTATCGTTGCTTCATTTGTGACATGTCATTTAAACATGAACATAATTTGAGGAAGCATAATGCACATAAGCATCTATAAAGTATCAAGTTTGATGTAAGTATGGAATATATTAGGAAATTGATCTTTTCGAGTATTATAAGCACAGTATGGATGTACTAAATTTATTGTAAGAATTAATAATTAAAGTATTGAATAAATCTATCAAATTGAACAGTTTCCATCCTTTGATATAAAGTTCACAGCTGTAGCAAAATAATATGACGAGGAAGTTAATGTTAATGGTGAGGTAAGATTTGTGATATATTATTTATTAATTCGTTTTGAATATTAACCAAAAATCATAAATCTAATGTGATCTTTTATCTAAAATATTCTCGCATAAGGTCACAGGACGTATCGTACAAAGTAGTTTGTCGAATTAGTGGTAACGATTTGGTGTAATATTATTGCGAGTGCTTTAGCTCTTAATCTCAAGCGGGATTCTAATTCAATACTGCTAAACTGCGAAAGCGCTAGTGTGTGATATAGGTCATTTTTGGTTCTATTTAGGAATGTTCTGTAGATGCATTTGTAGTAATTAGTAATAGAATGGATCCAAAGTTCCTGAATTTAAATTTTCCCAATTTTATTAAAACTTTGAATTTCAATACCTCTAAGGTAAATAAATTATACTATCTATCTAGATTCCTTTAACTAGCATCCATGCTAAAATTACAACAATTTTTCAAACCACGAAGTAACTTTTGCACAAATTTCAAAAATTTATTAAATCGTTACAAAAACCAAAAAATGTTTACATTTCAAAAAAATTAAACAAACAGTTTAAAAAATATTTTTGATTAATTGCTTGATTTCTGCCAAGTGAAAAATATTTGAACTATTTCTTTTCAAGTAAACAGAACACACATAAAAATTTTTACACAAATTGTGTGCTTATGATTTGTTTTCTAAAGAAAAATTTTACCCAAGTGTTTATGCACAATCCATGTTTAGTCTCATCATTCACATGAACGAGATGAGAGTGGAAATAAATCTTACATAGATATTTCTATAGCATGCTTAAAATGGTTTGTTGATGCTTTGTACAATATGTGTGAAAGTGATAATAGAACCGGAACAATGTTGTGTATTGAACTTTAAATCATTTATTCGTGGAAATTTGAATTAAACTGTCGTGCTTGTCTGTGGTTTTGTGATAAAGGATTTGAATACAAATTGAAAACAATTGAATTCCTGAAGGCTATTTATATTGTGTATGCTGAAGTGATTTGAAATTTAAGTGATAAAAATTATTGAAATGTCATGAGTGAGGAAAAATTGGCTATGTAATTTTAGAGGTACGTAAAGGATTGCGATTATGATTATAAATTCAAACTTGCAAATTTTATTGTTGATAAGATATTAGAATTTATTGCAAAATGGCCATAACAATTAGCAACTATTAAATACGAGATCAAATGAGGTGAATTTTAAGGATTAAATACAATTTATTATTAATTTAATAATATTAATTTCAAAATTTAATCATCTGCTTTAGTGACATTTAGTGACTTCTATTGTACAATTAATTATTTATTTATCATAAAAAATAAACAAAAGCTTTATTTTGCTTTATTTAGCATACAGCTAGTTGGCTGTAGAACATGCTTTGAAGTTTTCAAAGACTAATTGATGTATGAAGTTTAGTTTAAAACAGTGATGGCCAAACGGTGTGCCGCAGCACACTAGTGTTCCGATTTTTTTTTTCGAAAAGTACCACGAGCCATGTTTCACGTGCAATTTTGGTCATGACTTACTCACAAGGGGTTCGGTGGTACAAAAAAGATTGGCCAACACTGCTTTAAAAAGCGTTTCTCTAGACTTATGCCTGCAGTCATTTACATAATTATATTACAATATACCTACATCCTACTTAAAACCACAATTATGTATAAACTATAACTGGAAAAATACTCTCGACACAAGATTTTTAATGCATCCTTAAAGCTTTGTTTTCGTTAAAAAAAATTCTTTGTGTCTTTAAAATTAAGAAAAATACAAGCATCAGTAAACTCTTATTTTTCATAAAGATGTTTTATGCAGCTTATTCCAAGCTTATTCTTGCTTTTCATCAAAAAATTGAACAATACGAAACTATTAATGGATGAAAAATGTTTAAAATAAGGAATAGGATTTTACTTAAAATGCAATGTATTGTTTTGTTATTAAAGGTATGAAAGGTTTTTTAAAAGATAAGAAAGGGGTCGTTCGTGAAATTTGTAACACTAAAAATACCAATTTTGGCACTTTTTAAAAATTTGATTCATTTATTGTATTTAGTTTACACTAATTATACGTTTTTAAATTTAGGTATTACAATGAGCTGTTACTTTTATTAATATTTACATATCACACCAAAAATGTTTTAAAAACATGCCTTCATTAAGTAAGGACCCACTCACAAATTTGTAAGGAATTTTAAAATTTTTAGCGTGGATCGTACCAAAATCCTTGATCCTTCCTCCCCTCCTCCTTGTTACGAATTTTACAAACGTCCCTAAATATGTCCAGAAACATCATATGATAAAGGGATATGATTATTCTGACTGAATTTTATTAAAAGTCACTTTTCAATTATTTTTTGAATGCTGCTGAATTTTAAGCTTTTGATAGATTTTGCTTAAAAAATGAAGCTCTGCACAGCAATTATCCAAAAAACCGCAAGATTAAAGAATTATTTTAATTGAAAATTTTTCTCACTTCATAGACCAAAATAATTGAATTTTGTTTGAAGACTTTCAAATCAAACCATTGAACCTTAAACGCATTAAAAGAAAAAGCTATGATCCAATGAGATTATGAATTCCCTCAAGTGAAATTTTTTAAGAATAATTCTTTTTACTAGACTGCAAAATTATAAAGTATGGATTCACTCAGAAATTAATTTGTATCATGCCGTAGTTCATAAATGATATTTTGTGAATATATTTTTAAATTTTAATATTTTTTTTAAAATTTAAATAAATTAATTTTTTTTTTAAAAAAATATATCTAAATTCTATTGAATTTTGAATTTAAAAGAAAAAAACCATATGTTAAAAAATTTTTTGGCTACCTATTTAAGACTATCATGAATTAATTTATGAACGTTCCCAAAGTAATTAATATTTCATCCATCAAATATTTACAAAGTTATGAGACGTTAATCATCGAATAAAAGGAAGAAAAATCTGTGTTTTGAAGAAGAGAACAAATTGAGAAAAAAAAGTTTTTGACCGTCAATAACATCATCTGTAACGGAAGCTGATGAAAATTTAATGCTTTAATTTTTTCTTTGAATTTATAGAAATAATGATTCAGTCAAATAGAAAAATGAACAGTATAATTAGAAAAAGTAGCTTGATGTAACTTCAACACAAAGCATTGGTCTAATTGGTCAAATTATAATTTATGTCCAGACATGATTACATTAAATTAAACTTCATTAAACGATGGGAAAATTTGTCACAAGCTGAATAGCAACAAAATAATATTTTAAAGTCTTGTCTATTGAAAATAATAGCGTTAGGCATTCTTTTGAAAATTATTTACTCGAACTTAATCTTCTATTTCAATAAGCTTTTGCTTTATTTAATTAAGGGTCATTCATAAATAATGATCAATTTTCAAGATGGGGAATTGAGTGACTATGTGACATTGATCCGGGTCAATAGGTTACATTGGTCTGTTCATATTATCAGGAGACCTGAAGAAGCTCCAATTGACAAAGTTTTTTTGTCTCATTTCGTAGATGGAAAGAGATTGTGTGGGCGACTAAAGAATTTTTGAAAGGGAAATGATGACAGAGACAATATTGGATTTGACAGAGGGAGTGTCAACCTATAGAGCCAGTTTCAGATGTAAACTAAACGAGACTATGTATCACAATTTAACCATAAATTCAACGATTTATATATGTTTGTATGCAAGGGGTTTTCGGTTGTGTATGAAGATTATGTAACAGTAGGGGAAGTGATTCTGAAAATATTTATTTACATCATAAGTGAATGACCCCTTAATAAATATTTGATTATCTATTTAGTCACAAAAAAATTTCTAAAAATTTTCATCAAAAAATCCACAAAAGTTACAAGTTTGTCAAAAGCATATTTTACCTTTGATAGCCTTTGATCTTCTTTGTAGCAAAAATAAATTTTATCTCTTATTAAGCATATCAATTACAAAGAAGATAAAAACCAGAAAATTTAATAGACCCGAATGTCTTCTATTTACGGTCTGTGACTTGAATTTGATAGCTATCTAATGAAGACAATCATTTGAAGATAAAGAAATTATTAGTCAGGTAAATTTTCTTTTTACAAACTTACAAACTTTCTAGCTTTCATTCTGTGATTAGGATCATAACGATAAACTTTTCTGAACTACACGCTCTTGATTAAATCATTTCTATTGTTTAGAAATTGGGTTTAAAGCTATTTCAAGTTGAAAAGCCGAAAATTTTATTTTGAATCTCAATTAAACTATGACAGCTATGAATCTTAACTCACAAGATTGTTGAACTTTTCACAATCACTTTATCATAGTCAAGTTATACTAAAATAATCTTTATTATCCAAATTCTTAAAGTAAATTCTATAAAAGCGATTTCATCATGTAAATAATAGAGAAATCACGTTTAAGAGCTTAAATGGTCTTTCCGTTCTTACTTATCGTTCATCCGCTTACTGCTTTCTATTTTTGTTATGCTGTAGGGAATTTCCTCTTATTCTTTTCCTTTATTTGATGATTAAATATTACATTTCATTCTGCTATCGAAACAAGCGAGAATGATTTTTACAACAAATGGTTTTAACACGTTGGTAAATTTTGGTCCTTGATAAATTTGTTAAGTTAAAGTGGATAAGGGTCTGCACTGATGTATATAAAATCGTGCCATTTGTATTCAATTAAAATTAACAAAATATCTTACATTGCTCTAATTCAGTGGTGGCCAAACTTTTTTGTGCCGCGGCACACCTTGTGAGTAACTCATTACCAAAACCGTACGCAGAACACGACTCGTGGTACTTTTCGAAAAAAAAAATCGGCACACTAGTGTGCCATGACACACAGGTTGGCCATCACTGCTCTAATTCAATTAATTTTAAAAAATTTCTAAACCAGAAAAAGAATTTCTGAAGAGATCGTTCATTCCTCACTAATACCTTTTTTGCTGAAATTCAAAAGTTCAAATCCCATGAAAATAAACTCATTACCAGTCAATAAGTTAATCCTTTGTGTATCAGAAAATAGAAATCTGACATAAGATTGATAGAAAGAATTTGTTCCGTATGTCAATTAGTATTATTATAAAAATCTGTTTTATTAAAATAATTATGCATACAATATCAATCATTATCTTAGCAGTAGCGGTATATTAAAAATAGAAAGATTGATTATTGAAAATTTAAAGAATACAATGATGATTAAATGTCGAAAAACTTGTGAGCTTCAATATAATTAATTAAATCATAATTTTTGGGTACATTGTAAATGAATTCTCGGAAAATTTTGCTATGTTTCTCGCAAGTAAGCATTAATTAATTCATTTATAAAGCGTGTTCAACTTTGAAAGAGGAAGAGGGTCTGAAACTTTTAATAATAAACACTTATTATGAAACATTTTATTTAAATATTTGGAGGAGGGCTAAAAAATCCAATTTTTTGATGAACGTCATAAGCTGTCATAAGTAAACGAGTCATTTTCTAATTAATGCAAATTTATAAACTGATGTCGATAACTCTAAATGCAAATTTTGAAATAATGATTTACACTAACTCGCATTTTAGAAAGATCCAAAGACTTTCAAGGCTTTAAAGATTTTACTGAAAAGCCATTAAATTAAGCCTTTTAATACCCAAAAATTAGGCATCAAATCAGAAAAGTATTTCCCTCATCTTAGGATTAAATCATAAATTAATTAATTTTCTATTAATTTCACAGCATAAAGAAGGGACAAAAAAGGAAAGTTTTTTTTTCAAGATTTGAATGGAAAAAGACAAGATTAAGAAAATGATTAAATTTTTTTTTTCGCCTTCAACGTTCAGCTTTGAATTTTGATTAAGAATTGCGTAAAATTGAATTTTCTGGGCAGATGTACATATTAAAAACTTGATTATTTTGAGCTTGCCTGAAGCTTCCATTCATTAATGAAATGGTAAAAGTTTTAACACAAAAAAAAAACTGTAAATGGGAATCTACTGTATTGTTTGCAGTAATCTCAATGCTGTCGTTGTAGAAATGAATAAATGAATAAAACCAAGCACAAATATTCTAAAGATTTTATTTGCAAGCATATTGTTTTAGAGACAGAAGAGCTCAATTTCATTTAGTCTTTTTTTTTTGTCAGCAAGTTGCTTGGTAACAAGGAGGTTGACAGCATTTCATGCAACAATGAGCATTCTTCATCAAGTTTCATTGGTGATAGTATTTTAATAAAATTTCCGCATGACTTAATTTTGCTTTGTAAAAAATGAAAATGTCTCAGATTTTCACTCATGAAAGAAAAAAATGAATGGAAAAATTTTTAAGGCACAACAAAGTATCACTCATAGAAATAAATTTTTTCTTGGAAGGTGAAAAAATTTTTAAAAAGCATTTTTTTACTAAGAATTTCTTGTCGTTAAGGTTTCAATTGATTCTTATTTTTGGGTTGAATATTGATGCTGCTGACATAAAATTGTTGAAAATTGATAAAGATAACAAGGTATTGCTAAGAGGAGATTCAACCTTTGAGCTTTTTAATTCAAAATCAATTTTAAATTTATAATTTTAATTCTTATTGTTATTAAGACTAGATTAATATCAGAGATCGAAGTCGATTTTTTCGGATTAACTTATTTTTGCTTTTATTAATGAAATTAAGCCATTTACAAAGTATTTTTGATATTAAAACTGTTCCTTATATTATTAACTAGCATATTGTATCATAATTTCTTAATTTTCATGCGTAATCAGCTCAATATTTTACTTTAGCAGATTTTAAGCCGATTTTCTTATTTCTCGGCTTAGAAAATTTAAAAGTTAAATTTTGAGCTTAATACTTTTCCAATCTTATGAAATAAGACTCAGAATAATAGAAAATGACTCAAAGAATAGTTAAAATATCTAAAATACTTTGTAAATAGCTTATTTTTTTAAAAAAAAAATGTAAAAAACGAGATAAGCTTTGATCTCTGATTAATATTCCTTCAAGCATTATTTCAATAAATATTTGTTCATTTAAATTTATTTTGACTAAAATTCTGAATTATTTGAAAACCTATTTTTAGGAAAGGGGCCGTTCACAAAGTACGTTACGCAAAAAATGACTTTTTAGACCCCCTCCCCCCCCTCGTTACGCTTTTTGTATAAAAATTCTTTTGTTTTGTTACAAAATCTTAGACCCCCCTCCCCTCTAAAAAGCGAACGTACTAAGTGAACGGCCCCAAATATAATTTCAAAAATTTAAATATTTCATATTTGAATAAACTCTTAACTCAATATTTGTTTCATTAGAAATATTTATGTAATTTCGGGTTTTATAAAAACAGAATTTCAGAAGATGCGAGATTCCTGAAGATACTAAAGTACAAAAATTTCCATAGAATTTAAATTTCATCTATAAATGTTTCATCAATTCTTCCTGCAATCAAAATCAAATAACTTAAGGTTGGTTAACTTTACTCATTTATTGTATTGTAATTTAGATTTGTGTCCCAGATTAGAATATAATTTCCAGAGAAAAATTTCTATGTGGACTAAATGTGATAATAATACTTCAAATTTCAATAAGAACCGAAGCATAAACATTTAAAATATTTTTCATTATTCATCATTCAAAAATAAAATATATTTTTTTTCCACAAAAGTAAAACTTTTATTATTCACATAACATCCTAAACAATCTCATGATAAATAGAAGAAAGGAAGAGAAAAGAGAAAGAAAAGTTTTATTTTATTTTTTTGTGGCAATGCTTTAATATAATCGTTCAATATGAGGTTTTGGACTTGTTGTTTTCTCATTTGCATTTCAATTTTCTTATGCATAACAATAAATTTAGGAACGTTAATATTCAATCGTATTATGTTATGCATAATAAATTCCTATTCAATTTAATAAACGAGTAAATTGATTGAAAATATTTCATTGAAAATTAAAATCATTGCTTCCATGTAATCAGCTGTCAATGCTAGATAGATTGTGTCTTTTGGGTGCAATTGCCCTGCTGCTTATTGCATGACATTCGAAGATAAATCTTTATGTTTACCAAGAATTAAAGCAATCAGTATCAGTATAAAGTTGGTATTCTGCGTCAATTACACAGGAACAATTCTATGAAATCAATACCATTTCAGGTCAGATTAAATGAACCACAACTGGAAAAAGATACTAGAAATTTCATCAACCATTCATCCAAACGCAATGGTTTATATATCCGATGAAAAATTAATTTTGGTTTTAATGCTCTTAACAAGCTTAACACATCGTGTAAGTCTTTAATACTTTGTCTAGGAACTCAATCTTTCACCAACGATAGTTCAAGCAATCCCACATATGCAGGATTGTCAATGCACATAGGTACCAATCTGATATGAACATTAATAGTTTGACTCTTAATTTTACAAAATACCGATGTGCTTGCGGCGAGGGATGTTTCAGAAGTGCCATAAATAATTTTGCCACACTTTCTAAGATTTCCATAAATTTTTTGCATCGGAAATTAATCTCGTTAAATTTCCTCAATTATTTTTAAATCTCTTGATTGCTCAAGTAACTCCTGACAAACATTCGGAAGTGCCTCTTTTAATGAATGATCATCGGATACATAAACCATTGCGTTTGGATGAATGGTTGATGAAATATCTAGTATCTTTTTCCAGTTGTGGTTCATTTAATCTGACCTGAAATGGTATTGATTTCATAGAATTGTTCCTGTGCTATTGACGCAGAATACCAACTTTATACTGATTGCTTTAATTCTTGGTAAACATAAAGATTTATCTTCGGATGTCATGTAATAAGCAGTAGGGCGATTGCACCCAAAAGACACAATCTATCTAGCATTGACAACTGATTACATCGAAGCAAAGATTTTAATTTTCAATGAAAAATTTTCAATCAATTTAGGTACTCGTATTACAGCATATGAAACCATTATTTATGCCTTCTACAATTGACACGTTACATGACAACCCTCATATCACAAAAATGTTTCACTTTAGAGTTCATGTATTTTCAGGCCAGACCATGTAGAATGCAATTTTGAGATTTTCTAAATTGAAAATCATCGAGATGATACTGAGGAAGGAAATGTTGTATTCAAGCACATCAACATGATGGTAATAAAATCTATTTGTAAGGGGCTCGTTCAATTATTACGTAACGCAGGGGAGGGGGGTCGAGAGGAGAACAATAGAATTTCTGAGAATTCCATTGTTCTTTTTTGAAATATGACCGTTATTTTGTTACGTAATAAATGAACGATACCAAGGATGATAAATATATTTGGTGTTGATAGATGATATCTGGTCTAATGTGTGATTATTTGACTTCTTAACTTTAGCAAACGATACAATTGAGTATGCATATGACAGCTATAAAATTTTTAGATAACCCATGCTGTAAATATAAAGATGATAAAGAAGTGTGGCATAATAAAATTATTGTAATGTGAAAAGTGGGGATTAAATAAATTTAGACTACGAATTGCTCAAAAATGACATTGATATAGATTCTACAGTGGTGTCTAAACTTTTTTGTATCGCGACCAAATCAAAATGTTCAGTCAAAATTTTTTCGCGGATCACTAAATTTTTAAAAGTGTAAAAATAGTTACCAAAAGTTCCCACAAATAGGTTTCATGACCATTTTAAAATTCTATTGCTGAACACTTGGCGATTTTTTGCGAAACACTAGAGTGTCGCAGAGCATAACTTGGACACTGAATTACAGATATTTGGCTGTCAAAATCATACTTAAAATTAGAGATTTAAAATTTTAAAGTTTCCTTGATCGATAATTAAATTTTTTTTTATTTAAAATTTAAAAATTTTTTTTTAAAAAATTTTTGTTTTAAATTTAAATTTTTCATTCCTTTTAGCATCAAAAATTCAAAAGTTTTCAATAGTATTGAAAATATTACCGTCCTCTTTCAAGTGGGGATACACGATTTCACGTTAATCTTGCTTCCCAAAAGTATTGAGATTGACCATTAAATCAAGAATCCACAAATATCACAACTAAAGTGTTCAATTCACACTTTCATATAAAGTATACTTCTACCAAGAAATCAATTTGTGAAGTTTCTATTCAACAAATCAATGGAACGTACGTTAAGGATATGCATCTTTATTTATTGTAGCAAAACTTTTTAAAATATATTAAAGCAAATTACTGCAAAATACGCAGTAGTTTTTAATTTATCAAATGAAGTTTTGTTCTTGACAAATTAATAAAAAAAAACTAATTAACTCATTGTTTAATAGCAAAACATAACAATGTTATTGTGGTAAAATATTATTCCTATATTTTTTCATATTTCTCAGCTATGCTTCATTAAATTGAAAACATCAATTAGTATTAATTTTTATTTTTCTTATGCTAGAACATTTTTATGAAAAAAGCAAATAGCTTATTCTCAAATTATTATTATTTAGGTATGTACTTGCAGAATTCCTCAATGCTTTCAATAAATTGCAAACTCAAAAGCTTGCACAGGTTTGATTGCAAAAAACAGACGATACTTTTCAATCATTCAATGCTTTTTGTTTATCTTTATCTTTTAAAAGGATCTGAACTTTTTGTTGTTTCTGTACAAAATTAAAACAAAAAAAATTTGATCAACTTTAAAAAAACTCGTTATTGAAAAAAAAAAATTTGTTATTATGTCTGATAAGTTTTTTTTTATTTTAAGAAATCAAAGTCATTAGCCACTTATTCACCCCAAAAGTAAAATAAAATTATTCTAAATCCCCAGGCTCCTTTCTTACTGTCTGCAGAAGGATTATTAATCAAAACAAATTGCTCCATTAGTTTATCTGTTCATAATGATCATAATTAGGGGAAAAATTTTGAAGCTAATGTGAAATCCAAAAACAGTCAACTTTGATTACATTTCGAATTTCAATAGTTTTTTTTTTTTGGAAGTGAGCATCAAGATACAGGGGCGTAGTAGGGTTTTGGGGGTCAAAACACCCCCCCCCCCCCCTATTTTTGCGTAGTTTACACTAGATATTATTGAATTTTTCAGATCTGAACCAAAAAAAAAACAACGTTGAAAAGTAGCAAAACCCCCCTTCAAAAAAATTCCTGGCTACGCCCCTGAAAAGATATACGGCCTATTTCACTAAGATGGATAATTCTATCCGAAGATTATCTCTTTTTTCGATCCGAGGATAATCCACAAAATTTTTTCACGTTTAAAATTTCATGAAAAATTAGAAAAAGTTATTTGTAAAAAAAATTAAGGATTGATGGATTTCATTAAAAATGATGATCCATGGATAGGGATTATCCAAGAATTATCCAGTTGATTATCCTGAAAATGTAAAACTTGGGGGAGACCAAGTTTAACATTTTTGATTTGCAGTGTGGATAAGTTAATCTGTTCTCTTTTGTAATTTTTAGCGCATTTTTGAAAACTTGTTTTCAAAAAGGAAGCTCAATCATGCACTTTTATCGGTCGTTCGGGTCCCAATTATCTCTTGATCTAGACTTCGTAGCAAGCTCGGAATTGTTTTAATAGCTTCATTGAATGTTTTTATTCCCGCCGTTTATATTGAAAAGTCAAAAAACACTCATTAAATAGCTTAATTCATCGATTTTTTATTTCAAAAAAATATGTAAACAATGCAGGGCAAAGCTATGCTGATGATAAGTTTGAATTTTTTCTAACCGTTAAAAAATTTGAAATTTTTTTGACCGTTATTTCGGATTAAATTTTTTTCTTTTATACACCTTAATTAATTAACATTTAATTTTTTCATACAAAACAAATATAAGTGCGTTTAGAAATTTGAAAAATAATGGATGTGTTCAGAAATTTAAATTTTTCGCTAATGGAAAATTTTGAATTTCAAAAAACCGGTAAATCGTAAGCTATTATTTGCATTGAACATTATAAAAATCAATTTTAAAGGAATTTTGATCTTTAGTTTTAAACTTATTATTGAAATGAATTATGATTAAAGAAACAGCAATAGAGTTTTAAAACTCGACATTCTTTTCTATTTAATCAATTGCTAATCGCTGCGTCAAAAATGCGCTGAAGTCCCTCGATATAAACGAGGACTTTTGTAATTTTTTTTCTTTCTTGCGTTTCCAAATACTAATTACCGAATTGAAGATTCTTTCGACTCAGAAAAAAGTATTTCTTGGGCCAAAAAATGATCATTATAGGCCAATTTTCATTTTGAACCCCCAGTAAGCAGTCCTTGGAAAAATCTTTTTGCTAGAAAATTACAGCTATGGAAAATTCTCTTTTTGTGAAGGACATGAAAAAGAGTCAGAATAATGATGTATTCATGAAAGAAATTTATTGTATTGTATTATTCATTAAACATAACCAATTAAGATCATGCTTACTGACCTCTTTTTCATTCAATTTAAAAAAAAAATAAAGAAGCATTAAATTTTTTATAATAACTTTAAAATTCAAATTGCTACTTTTTATTCAAAGAGATTTGACCTAATTTTAGAAAAAAATTGCATAACTTGATCGGAATAGTTGATTTTTATTATTTTTTTTAAAGGACCTAGCTCAAATTTTTTCAAAAAAAGATTCAGTTATTTTTCAACATAAATTTTCAACCCAAGTATTGATAAATTTAGAAATAAATGAAGTAAAAAAAAAATCTCAAAAACCTCATCTCCACTTTTATCTAATTCCTAATTGTATCAATCCACATAAGTCTATAGATTGTAAAATTAAACTTGAATGACTGCATAAAAATAAAGGCTCAAATTCAATACGATTGGATGGAAATACGGTTGGATGAAGATATCACGAGACAAAACGAAAAAAAAGTAATTTTGTGATGCCGTATTTTCAAGATCATCACAAAGCAGATAATAACACAAAAGATGTTTTTGTGCTCTGCTCCTAAAATCATTGGAGAAAGACATTGAAAAAGAAAATCGATGATTTCATTAGAATTGAGCATACGCGAAGTAACTTTACATAATTTTAGGGAAATCGTATTTTTATACTAAAAAGAAATGTTGGAAATGGCATGCCATTTTGACTTCCTGCGTCAAATGTTAAATGTCAAAAATAAAATTCAAGGAATGCTGCAAAAAATGCTTACCAGTTTTTAAATTAATAATCAATTAAGTGCACTTAAGTGGTTATACATACTGTTGGAATTAATTTTAAAATTAAAGGTTCCATCAAAGTAATATAAAGGATTAAATTTTATTCTTGGAAAATTAAGGATGTGGAGATACATCATGTAGAGTTTTTAATAGTTTTTCATTGTGAGGTTGGAACAAAAAACAATGCAGAAAAATGTTTGTGTCATGTTAAATATGAATGGCATAGCCTCAATGAAATTGCCAATGTACTGTTTTAGACGCCTAGTTATTAACAATTGACAGCATGCATGATCCCGAGCGACACACTATGATGATGACGATCAAGTGATCGTCATATGATTGTCTTTTATGACGGTCATCATATATTGTCATATGACGCTTGTATGCCGCTCGGGGATGCATATGATGTGGGATTTCACTGGAAACAGAAAAACATGACAATTTATGAGAAATTTAAACAAAGGTAAACGAATTGTGATGTACCCAATGAAATTATTTCACATGACATGAAGGATAAAACTCAGGATGCAACTTGATGAACTTTCAATTGAATGAATCATGCACATGCTTGTAAAGTGAAGTAAAATGACATGTCACGAGTTTTTACTGGGGCTTAGTTTTATGAATTGATTAAGGATTATTTTGAGTAATCTGGGGAAAAAGAGAATGCATTAAATAAAATCAAGACAAAATGAAAAATAAGTTAAGGAGGGGGGGGGGGGTTTTTATCTCCCCCTTTTTTGGGAAATTTCTTCAATTTGCTAGGGTTTTTTATAAAAAAAAAAATCCATAAAAAATCCCAAAATACCCCCTCATTCTGTACAAAAAAATTTCAAACCTCCCCCTCCTCCTTGGAAAATTTCTCGCCCCTGATGACGTCCATCAAAAAGTAGGTTTTTAGAAACCCTCCCCAGACTTTGACCCCCCTCTCCCCTAAAAATCGGACATCATAAGTGAACGACCACTTAGCAAAATTTTTAATATTGAATATTCAGGTTTATATGAAGGTCTTTTTAGTTTTATTAGTCTTAACAGGTAGTTTAGCAGTATATCCAATTATTATTTTAAATAAATTTACATAACCATCCAATTAACATTTTTTATTTTGATCTAAATATTTTATTCCTTCTCTGTAAAAACTGTCAATTGAAAATAAATCAATATAATATTTTCTTAGTCCATAGAGAAAGAGTCAACAAAAAGATATGTTCATTAGTATCATTTTCTCAAGCCTTCCAAGAATATTATTTGAACTTTTATTGGCATTTGCCCCTAATCAATTAAATAATAGACGAAGAATTTAATTACTTTTGATTACTTTGTAGGATATTTGTTTTTCATGAGTCTTGAGTGGATATCTGAAGAATTTTTGAAGATATTTGAAATTTTAAGTTTTTTACTTAAAAAAGAGCATATTGAACATAATTTTATGTAATTTGAGGAAAAGAATCAATTGAATTTTTCATGCAAAACGTCCATGAAACTCAACATGAATTTGAACTCTGTTAAACTTTTCAACTTAAATCATGAAATATTTAAACTATCTAGTTAATGTCTGATGTACATTGTTGCTAACGCTTCCTTTTTGGCAGATAAAAAAAAATTGAATCAATATACATAAATCACATGGTTTGAGCTGACAAGTATTTATTATTGATATTTAAATTGAGAGATCTAAAAAGTGGTCATTCATGTAAACATTTTATACAAAAAAAAAATCATGTCCTTCCACGAACTCTTGATGTTTTATCAATCAATGTTTTCAATAAAATTCATGATTTTACCTTCCTTTAAGGGTTTTTATTTGTAAGTAATTTGCGTGAAATTTGATAATGTTGGAATCATTTTATCATGGGAAACTCATACATTACTTAAATTGATTTCCCTTAAGATGAAAATCATACATGCATTATAAATTCCACAAAAAATTGGTTAAAGCAGTGAATTTCGAGAATAAAAATTTAATCAGCAACAATAATTTGGTAAATATGTTCAGATTTTTTTAAATCATACAGTAAGTAATTATAATAAATTATAAAAAATTTTAGTTTTTAATGAAAATTATAATTTATTAAAATATATAGATTTCTCTATTATAATAAATGGTGTTAAATTACAAAATAAGTCTAAAAAAAATTTTAATACCGAAAGTCCTATGACTAACTGATAAATCTTATCGTACTCAAAATTCTATTTATAAAATCTAAAATAAAATTTTATGATTTTCGACATATATACACATTCATGCTACAGTCAGAAATTCTTAGAAAAAGATTTTATGTGCGTATTTGGAATTGAATAGGAATATTGTGCATGAATTTTGAGATTTTGATTTGTGAAATTTACTAAGGGGCCGTTCACTTATTACGAAACGCTCTGAGAGAGGAGGGGCTTGAGTATTTATTACGGTCCATTGTTCGAACTCATGCTTCTTTTGTTAAAAACGTTTCGGAGGGGGCATAAAACCCGAATATCAGCGATACATAATAAGTGAACGGCCCCCAATGCCAATATTTGACATTTGACATTAATATATCAATAATCATCTATTTAACCTTCTGATTTTTAAATGAAAATTTCAGAAAATTATTTTTTAGGAAATTTAATGTTTGTAGACTTATAGGATAAATCAAATGAACATTATTTTTTTTTCTTCAAATCATAAACTTCGAAATTTAAATTTATTTTAACGTATTTAAATTTATTCGGATTTACTCAAAAGATCAATAATGTCATGAACTGTAAATAAACTTATTGTAAGAAAATGTTGACAAAAAATATTAAAACAATGATTCCAATTGGCATTGATTGATGACACAACATTTTCCTTAACCTTTTTCAAATTGAAAAACTTTCACGTCCTTTGAAAGGATCAGAAATAACAAGACCCGTACAGCTTAATATTCATATTTAAATCTAAAAGAATTTTGTATCAACAAAAGTTTCCTTTTCGTTTAAATTCTTTAACAATATATTTCATTTAGAGAATTTACCCTGTCCTGCGCATTTTAATTTTGAGATTGAATGTTTTATGTGCTCAAAAAGCTCCAAAGCTTCTTCAACTAGATTTTCTGAATGATTTCAATTGAGAATGAAAAATATTTCTTTTGAAGAATTTCAACAAGTTTAAAGAGCATGATTTGTTAATGAACTTGAAAAATTCAAATTATTTGCATTTATTTTGATTTTCTTGTTATAAACTATTCGTACAAGGTTGAAAAGTGCAATAATTACTAAATATATTCGATAACATTACCTAGGTAATTATGTTCAGAATTTTTTACAGTAAATTTAAAAGGCTTGTTAATTAAGCATTGAAATTCTCTGAATTTTTCTTTAATTGAGTTAAATGAATGAAAATTTGCCTAATTAATTAATTAATTTGTTATGAAATTCCATCAAAATTGCAATAATTTAATTAGGTATCGTTCATTTATTACGTAACAAAATAACGATCATATTTCAAAAAAGAACAATGGAATTCTCAGAAATTCTATTGTTCTCCTTTCGACCCCCCCCCCCCCCCTGCGTTACGTAATAAGTGAACGAGCTAACAGCTTCTGTAATTTTTCATGATTTTTAAATAAGATTAAATAACATGTTTAATATTTCAGTTTGGAAAGTCAAAATTATTTCTTATAAGCAGTTCTTAGAAACAAGGTGAAAATGTCAAAAACAAACTTGTTCTTGAAATACATAAAAAGTGAAAAATTGTTTCTTTTATTGTATAAAGTTTCAGACTTTTATGATTATTTTTATTTTTTTATTACAAACTAATCAAAAAAATCGGTGCAAGTATCATGAAATAAAATTCAATTACAACTGCTTTAATCAATCAAAATTTACGGCGTGAGTGTTGCCAACATTTTTTTTGCGTCATCGGAACCAAAATTCAGTTTCTTTGACAACCAACCCATGATAGCTATTTTTATCCATTTTTTTATCACTATCAATTTAAAAGCTATTGTATCATCAAACTTTTTTACATAAAAAGAAATCTGATGAAACCGATAATCTGTTAATAATTTTAAGTCTTCTTTATGCTGCAAAAATAAATCTCGCTAAATTTTATGCAGAGAGGATACTTGATGTTGATTGATGAGAAAAAAAAATGTTTTATTATGATGTTGATGAATCTAAATAAAGACTAAATTGATCAATCAACAATGCAAAGATTTTAGATACCTAAACAATTTAAAATTTTTAAGAATCGGAAGTCTTTTGTTGTTGATTGGATTCTCCCAAATAAGGGACCATTCACTTATGACTTTCATCAAAAACTTAGATTTTGAGACCACGTCCTCCTCTTTTACAAAATCTTCAAACAAAAAATTTTATTGCTCTTGAAACTGTCAAACAGCCTCAACCTCCCCCCCCCCCCTTCCCTCACTGAAAATTGAATATTTTTCAATATTTTTTTGAAATTTTTCTGCCTTTAAGTGAGTTCCAACTGTGCTTTAAAAGTTAGAAAAGTTACAAAATAGTTTTTTTCATGTCATGGCACATTTTTCGGCTTTTCTTGATAGAAAAAGACACTAACGATGAAGCTTTAAATTATGTGCCTTTAGTCACGGAAATATTGGCATATTCAATATAGACAAAATTATGATGAGAAACAGGAAGTTTTTTCTTATTCCAAAATAATGACTATAAAAAACATTTTCCATTATCAGTATAAACACCTACATCATACATTATGTCTGGCAACATAACTAAAACACAAAACAATTTCCTTAAAGAAGAAAATTTAATCTGATAAATTATTTTCAAAGAATCAAGAATTCTGCTAAATTTAAGCATAACGAAACACAAAAAATGATGCAAAATTATTGATAAAATAACAGAAAGTTACAACGCGTGGAGGTAATTTTCTGATAATAAGCTTCTGGTTTTCTTTACATTCTGAAATAACACAGGTACATAAATTTTATATGCTTGAATATTTTATATGACTAAATTCATCATTACGTAATGAATGAAGATTACTGAAACTTAATCACGGGTAATCGAAACATGAAACTATGCATAACATCAAAATCAATTAATCCAATATTTGCATACATGTTGATTGTTGTGGTTCAAATTATAATTGGCAGATATCAATTTAATTAAGACATGTTAAATATTGACTGTGGCAGAAAGTGTTAATAGTGGATGCAAATTAGAATATACTATAATGGATCTATATTTATCGATTATTGGTCATATATTATTTAAAAGGTATGCAAATTAAATTTGCATGTAATTTTGGAAAATGATTGATCTTAATTTGGATTTTCCAATTTTTCGATCGTAATATTTTTCACTTGTTTGCTTTTCTAATTATTTTGATGTCAAATCGATCAATTAATGTCGATTTAAGAATCACAAATTTTTTATGTATTTTAGCTAGTCTTGTAAAATTTTAATTTAGGTAAGTTTTTTTTCCCATTGAACTCATTCAAAAAATTTTAAACTTCAAAAAAAAAAAAAAAAAAATTAAAACCATTAAAAGTTTCAATTGACTTCTCCGTACACATCTCTTAAGGATCTTTTAAGGATCCTTTAGTATAAAATAAATAGAGTTTTTGCGTCATTAGACATCATATTATATTCTTAATAGCAGCAATTGAAAATGGAGATGGATTCAAAATTCTCGGAAGTTAATACCATTAAAAACGAATGTTGAGTAATTTTGTCTTTAATACTGTTCACTAGAATCAATTATCTCTTGTTTGAAAAGTAAAGGATGGAATGTAGAGAACCCTCTCATTAAGAAAATTATTTTGAGAAAACAAAAGAGAAAAAAAAAATCACAATAAAGAGAATGAGCAAATGTATTTGAAATTCGTGAAAAAAACCACATAAAGCACGTGTCAAGTTTGGCTGGTGAAAGTGAAAGTTATTATGACTGAAGTTGAGACTTTATTTCAAGAACTGAACTTAATCTCTTTGTAAGTCCATTCCAGTGAAAAACTTATTATGAATTATCTGAAAATTATTAAAAATTAAAAAAAATGAATTTTCATTGTTTTTTCATCAGAAGTAGGTATTGCCAAACGTTTGTCGGCTTAATTTCTATATAAATATTTTCATGAATGAAAGCAGAGAGAGCTTAAATGAGATCGAATTTCAAAGCATGCGCCATAATAAAATATTGGAAATATGTAAGAGATTGAGATTTATAGACACTATTCATAAGTTAATGATAATATTTTATGAGAGCAACAAAGTTTCAAATTCCCTCAGAGATTTGATTTTACAACCACTTTATTTGAACTAGGAAAATCCATGGTCATTTCAATTAGCAATAGATCTGATAAATAAATGGAAATGAAATTTATGGTTTTAATAAATTAATACCTTTTTGACATTGAACATGACTTCTCAATTTTCATAACTTAATTACGATAATTTAGAATTTAATGACATAGATAAAATTATTAAATCTGAGAATTAATTTTCCCAGTAAATTTATAATTATTATAGCACAAAAACTAAGCAATACGAAACAATATGCTTCATCATATACATAAATTTCAAATTACAATGTTTAATGAATCTAATATTTAATATTGTGAATATTCATGAAAATTTATAGACTAATTAGCATGTATACAGACTTAAAAGTCTTTACCAAATTTTGCGTCAATACCTAAAAATATGGAGATTAAAATTTACATTTATGTTCAGTTCTTGAAGCATCTAGATTTTATCATATGAATCATATCTCAAAACATGTTATACGATATTGAAAACTTCAAAATAATTCCAACTAAGTTTGAAAAATAAAGAAAAGTTTAAGAAAATTTAAAAAGTTAAAATCTCATAAATATTTTCTGAACCTTTTTTTTTTGAGGGAAAAAAAGTTTTGATTTAAAAGTTTTTAGCAAATATTTAATACTAAGTTATTAAAATTTAGATTTTATATTTAAATATTTCATAATTGCTTAGTTATGGTTACATCATTAAAAAATTTCAAGTTTTTTAACCAATTTCCAAAAGTTTTATTAAATTTAATCAAAAACACTCCACAAAAACAATCATAGACCGCAGGACATCATAAATTAAATTCTTCATTCATCTACGCAGTAATCAGTCATAGAGCAAACCATTGTCCACGCTGAACCATCATCATCATCATTAAATCAAAAATTCACCTTTTACGCCCAATTATATGAAAAGGTAATTGCATAAATATTTTACGATAATGCATTTATAATGATTACATAAAATTATTTAAATTGAGGTTTGGTGGTTTGATTCACCGTCCGGTAAATTATACTAAATATTAATGAATTATTTTGAAGCATCAATTGTTATTTTCATTGAGCTATCTTTGTGTTATCGATGAAGAAATTTTCATTTCTGTTTTCCTAAAATTTAATGTGATAGAATATGGAAAGTACTGCAAACAAAATGTAGCATAATGAATAAGGATTTTCAATAATACTTTATTTTTCTGTTATTTGTCTTTTTTATTTGAAACTTTCGGTTCAATGAATATTTCGATGATAAAAGATCAAAGCTTGGAAGTAAAGGATTGTTAAGCATCAAAGGGAGCTTTTTGTCAGCATTGATTTCTATGGTATTTATTTATCATGACTAAGCTAGCCAGATTTTTCTCGAATAAATTTGGAATAAATCAAAAAACATTAATTATTTTTAACTAAATTTATCAAAAATTTAATTTTAGGTATTTATTGGGTATTTAGGAGAAACTTTTTTAGCCAACGTTTAATTAAAGCAAATTAAAAAAAAAGAATGGCATAATTTACATCTATTTATTTCAAATATACACAATACAAATTCTGAATCAATTTTCAAAAATTTTAAATTCTGAATGTAAGTAAAAACTAAAACCAATACAAGAAAATGTTGAAGAAAATTCTTAATGTTTTAAATATTTTACATTAAATTCTAGTTACTCTGGATTTGATTTATTTGGAATTGCCACAAAGGTTATTTTGGTCCAGGTGTTTGAAATATTAAAGGCTTTTATTAATTTAGGAACAAATTCATATTTTTTTTAAAATTTAAAATCTTAATTAACGAATATATTTCATTTTAACAATTTATTTGAAATATATCAATTAAAAAAAAAAAATGTTTGACATTTTCAAAATATTTTTACTTTTTTAAAAAAGATAAAATGATTCGTTTTTTCAAAATATGAGACTATTTCCTATTCTCTTCAAAAAGTTCCAACATTTTACTCTCAAAAATCAAAGTTCAATTTTATGAGCCTTTAGGACGAAAGCTTTTAGCATCAACAGTTTGCAGTGTGCGTTCATTGGGATAGGACGTGTAATAACAATCTTTACAGATTTAAATTATTTTTGTGAGATGATATATACAGGAAGTGAATAAAATAAAGATACAAGTCACAAAATATTACGAAAAAGTTTAAACAGATATTCAAGTTGAATTAGTAATGTAAATATTTAAAATAAATCAGTGTCAGACGTCAATGGTGATGGAAAAATTTCAATGAGTTTAAAAATAATTTAATAAAAAAAATGTTTATTTAATCAAAATTCCAGTGATAAATAACAATTTTCTGTAATTTAATTATATATGAGATTTAAACTGTGAAGTTATTAACGTGCTAATTGATGTTGTATAATGTCATGTGTGTAATTAAATTTTCTAAGTGAATGTGAAAAATCTTCTTTAATGTAAATCGGTTAATTGAATTGTATATACAATTGCCAAAATTGCCAACTCATGTGTTAAAAGATTTAAAGCAAAGTTTGATTTTTTCCTTAACATTAAATTAAATTATCCAAAAAAAGAACGAAAATGTTGTCAAATTCATCCGAGTAGAAATATTTAAGGTAATTTATGAAAGGCTTTTTCATCCTAAATCTTTTAGTCGAAAATGAGATTTATCCAAAATAAGCTTATAATGAAGCTTACAAGCGGAGCTAGAGGAAATATACCTGAATAGAGATATTTCTAAAGAAAAGTTGAAAATTTTTTTTTGAAATGCGATTTTCAACTTTTAATGGCTATAAATTTTTATGATTTTATTTAGGTATTTTTCATATTAAAAATTGAATTTATTAATATTAACATAAAAAAAATTATTATTAAAAATTTTTTTTTTTGCTATCTATATAAACTTAAATGTAAGAATTGAAAAAAATTTTCTGCTGTTTTATTAAAATAAAAATTATTTTTGAATAAGAAAGAATTAAAATTTAAAGTTAAATTATAAAAGGATTAAAATTTGATTTTTAAATTTCCAAATGTAAAAAAGAAATTAAACAACTTCAAATGAACTTATCTTGTAAAATATCTAAAATGGTGATCGCCCACAGTTTCCATCATTATTTTTTTCCTTTTGACATCCTTTTTTGATGCACCTGTCCTTTGTCAAAAGGCAAAAGAACCAAATAATTTCTTATGATGTATAAAATGCTTGCAACAAGCAATGAAAAATTTTTTTTCTCGAATTATCAGAAGGACGTGAGAAATTCTTTAAATGTTGTTTATTTTTATTTATTTATTTTTTTTTTTTTGGTTGAGATTGAATCAAATATTTTTTCTTGTGTGCCTCAGTGTGCCTTTTACCTCCTACATCTGCTCTTCAGTGTAGGAATACATTTCTACACAAATTGCAAATTCTTCAACCTAAAATTTCTTGAAATTTTTTCATGGATTATTAAATAATTAAAATTAAAATTAATGCAAATTGTATGTTCATAAAGTAAAAAGTTAATTTTTTTTTCTACTTTCAATAATAAAAAATTTTTTTGAAATTATATGAAAAGTTAGAAAATAACGTTCATTAAATTATAAATATTGTTTTCGTGGAAATCTATTTTAATTTAATGACAATTAAAATTTCAAACTCAATAATTACGATTTTTCCAACTGCATTAAAATTTTCATTTTTTACATTAAGCATTTCCGTAGCTTTTAGTTTATATTTTCCTTTGATAGTAAGTAGTTCCGTATAAAGGATTCTATAGAAACCAATTATAATTTCATCAACCTCAACTTTAAAAGTCAATTTATTTTGTCATCAAAATATAAAATGAATTCTTAAAAGAGTATGTAATTGTTGTTAATAAATTGCTTAAAACTATGTGAAAGTGCATCCAACTTTTTCCCATGATTGACTGTTCAACTTTATCCAAGAGCAACATTATAAAATGAATTCGAGTTGGATTTTAGTTTATTATTAAACTTTAACGTGGGTTTTTACATCATCTATAATACCACCAACTGTGTTTATACTTTAAAGGAAAAAGTTGCTTTTATGGCATGAAAAGCTACTTACATAAAAATAAATTGAATTGAAAACATCAAAAATAATTTTTCCTATTTTTTTAAACAAAAAATATAAATAAAACAAATTTATTTCAAATCAAAAAGAATTTACATTTTAATGTTTTATTCATGAATCTAGTAACTTTATCTTTCAACCAGTATGTCTAAAATTAGATAAATTCACGTATTAATACACATGTCGTTCTCAGGGTAGTTATGTTGTAAATATTAAAGAACTTATTACGTCAAAGGACAGAAAAAATGTTCAGCTACGCAATTAGATTCTCTGAAGACACCCCTGGTTGTTGATATTTGATAATATAATGCTCCGCATTTAGATGATCTCAACCCACACGTGATAAGCATATTTCTTTGCCTCAAAATTTTTATATTAATTTTTATTATCTTTTTTTTTCATCAAAAATACAAATATTAAAGTTCATCATTCATTATACAGTATTTAATCTTATATCTATGATACTGTAAGAGTACGTGAGTGAATCTTATAAATGTATTATGATTACTTAGAAAAATTACTTTATGAATTATTAAATTTACAAATGTTCATATTAAAATCCTTACAAGAGGAAATTCAAATGAAAATATTAAATAAAGTAAGATTTTGTATATCTACAAACCTAAACAATTTCCTAAAGAATACTAAAATGAACTTTTTTTATAAATTCAAAATTAAATTTCTCTAAATATTTTCTTTTAAAGCATTAATTTTTCTCTAGACTTGAAATAATTTTTTAACTCCCAACAAAGCTTGTCTGTGCTTTGTTTGGTTTGCAATAGCAAAGCACCTCTAGTAAGGATTCATGTTAGAATTTTTGCATTCCTATAAAAAAAATAATATTGAATTAAATAAATAATGAAAAAAAAAAAAATGAAACAAAAAATACGTTTTGAAATGGAAATCTTCTATAAATACTTTATAGAAATAGAATAGAAAGAAAAATTTTAATAAAAATTCCATGGTATTTATTTTTGTGCAACAGAACAAACAATAGATAGATCTTTTCCATATCTTTAAGGAGTATTGAAATTCAGCAATGGAAATAAAATTTTAAATAAAAAAGATGGTTTGTGGTTCTCAAAAATTTGAATGAAGAGAAGCTAAACCTGGCTGAATGTCTCATTATTTTTTATTCTTGAATTCAACCATATTCATAAATTTTTTCATCATATCTTCTTTAACATTCACAATTTTTGAATTTGGGGCCGTTCACTTATTACATAACGCTTGGAGAGGGTTCGAGATTTTGGTACGATCTATTGTTCTAATACATGGTTTTTTGTTAAAAACATAACGGGAGGGTAAAAATAGAATTTTGGCGTTACGTAATAAGTAAACAACTCTTTTAAGATAATTGAATGATGATTCATATAAAAATTTTGAGTTTTAATTGGTTTTAATTTAATTTTAAGCTTGCATTTTTTTTAAGAAAATGTAAATAATTCTTAGAAGTTTTTGAATATGCAGTAAGTAAAATATAATTTTTATAAAAAAATTTCTCTTTAAAACGGTACTGCATAAGTTAATTGAAATACAGAAATAATAATAAGGATTGAACAAGAAAATCAAATAAAAGTAGTTTCTATTAATTTTACATTCACTCGTTTGTGAAATAAAATTGCAATTATGATGATGAAAAATTAGTTTTAAAATTTATCATCCAAATATTTCAAGAAATGCAACAAAGCATGAGAGGAGAGAATTAAAATAATGTTTCTAAAATTCCTAGTAAATTTAATGACAGAAATACATTTATTTAATTAAAAATTTTTCAACATAAAATTGCTTTGATGTAAATCCTTAAATAATTAAAGTCCAAACGATTGATAAAATTCAATTTGAATAATCGACTTATTCCATAATCAATACTTTCAAGCAAAACAATTTAGATCCATTTATCAATTAAAATATAAACCTTTACCTTACATAAAAAAATTGCTCATTAAACTTGAATTATGATGGGACATGTCCATCCTTTGAGAAAACTTCCATGTAGGTAACTTACAGATATAAGAGAGGGGAAAAAAAGAATAATTGAAGGATCAAAGGGATTTTGTTATTCAAAAACATTTGTTTATAACTACGGAACTGTTGGTCTTTACAAAGGAAGTAATGTAAAAAAGCAAAAAAAACATCCTTGCAATGCATCATATATCGGATCTACCAGAACATAAAAGAATAAATTGACTAACGAAGCAAGAATTTGAAAAATTATTCATTAAAACTCAGCATAACAAAGAAGGATCTGAAAGTCAAAATATCAATTATTGTGAAGATAACAAAATCTGTCTCACGTGAAAGTTTTGCATTCTTAGAAAATGAAATAAAGCTAAACCTTTTGTTCAGATCACATTGTATGAAATTCAAAGAATTGTTCAGTTTGCGTTCATCTACTCGGGTTTTCAAAGAAATGTTTACAAAACTTTCATGTTTTCCATAGAAAAAAAATTTCAAAAAAATCCAAAAAGTATTAAATTTTGACTCATACTGATTTTAAAACACGAAAGGGAATTTAAACACCAGGGGTTGACACGATTTCACCCTTTCATCCGGTTCATACAAAAATTTCATCCCGTTTCATCCGATTTCATCCTTTCATATAAAAATTTCATCCCATTTCATCCGATTTCATCAGCTCATACAAAAATTTCATCCCATTTCATCCGGTTTCATCCTTTCATATAAAAATTTCATCCAGTTTCATCCGAGCAAGATTTTTGTATGAAGGTGAAGAAAAATTTCATCCGGATGAAATGGTGTCAACCCCTGGTTTAAACATGACAAAATAAATATTTTACTACATATGATTTTGCTTCAAATAAGATTGTTTGGTTTCGCATTGGAGGCTTTATTCTATTAAAATTTTAAATTTTCAGTCGTTTCGGGTGAAATCTTTTAAGTTGAGCTGAAGTGGATTTGATTTCAAGTGGAATGAAGTAAAATGACTTCATACCAAATGTGACTAAAAGAACTCATTTTTCCAAATTTTTCTTAAGAAATTAATTCTTTTGAGAATTTAAATCATTGAAATTTAAGATATTTATTTCATGCTTTAAGCTTAAAGTCTGGTAAAGTTAATAAAAAAGAAACAAAAAAATCTTTTGAATGCTTTTAAAAAAATTGAATGTCATCATTCGGTTCAGAGAATCAATCCGATAAAGTAACGAAGAAGATTGAAATTCTTTGTTCTCAAAATATTTTCTTTTTTTTTTGTCCTTGAGTCTCGACTTGTTGACATAACATGAATTCTCTTTGGGCATTGTTTGAAAAAATATTTTACTTTAGAAAATAAAATAATGCATCAATGTTTAACTTAAGAATGCAATAAAAAAAATACTTCATAAATTTATAGATATAGGTATTTTTTATGATTCCTGATAATTTTACTCAATTCGAATTTGTCATTTTCAGTACGAATAAATTGAATAGGATTGAATATAAATCTCATATCACATACTGCTGATGATGCATCGATAAAATTTTCAATTTAATTCCAAAAATTTTAATCATTCATTGGCTTTCATGTCTATGACAACATATTATTGACATTTTAAAAGAACCCACCTTACTGTAAAATGTTCATAAAATGCTGAAAGCTATTTATTTTGATAATCAATATATACAAATAAATTCTCATTTCTAGCCCAAGGAACTGAAATTTCTAACACTACCTTGTCAATCATAGCTTGCAAAACTTCTACCAACAATATTCTGCCATTTTTTGGATTAATTTTTCATTTTATAATTTGCATATTTTTTGATAATTTTCAAAGAATTTTTGAATACATAGATTGTTTATAATTTTCCAAGAAGATGTTAAAAGATTACAATACATATATATGTGTTCATATAGAAAAGTGACCGTTATTTTTTTCAAATTTTTGAAAAAATTTACTAACACTATCAAATTTTTAATTCAAAAAACTGAGCAACTCAACTGAGCTATGGTCGTCGCATGGTCGTCGCTCAGTTGTATGAACACATATATATATATATATATATTGAAAGATTATTGAAGAATATATATCCTACTTTATATTACTCCTGTATTATATATAGAAAAAAGTTTTCCTAAATTCAAATGAAATGAAATATATAGAAGAAAGTTTTCCTAAATTCAAATGAAATCTTTGTGAACGAAGAAACTTTAATCGGCTTTAATTTTTTTTCTTGCTCAACTTAAATAAGTATTCAATAAAGTTTAAGGAAATAATAAAACTTTACTTTATTAGAAATTTCACCAGACGAAGTTTTTTAAAAACCGATTAAAGAAGTAGCTAGGAATAAAATCATATAAAATTGTCATATAAAATATGTAAACAATTTATGCATAGAAATACCTTCCTGGCTACACTATCGATTCACACTATTCTTTATTGTTCATTTATTTTATTTTAATTGATTTTTGTTACTAATAATATCATATTCCAAAACTAAACTAATATAACATTTATTTTCTCATTCAATGATATATTGCATTATGAGCATTTTAATCAATCAACCGTTCAATCACATTTATGTGTATTTATTAAATATTTCTATCAATATTTGCTTTCATTATTTGATCATTTTATAAAACCTTTCCAATGAATCTCAGTAATATCTATCATATCCATATTTATTGAGTCATATATAAGTATAAATTCAACTGGTATGAAATAAGATTTTTTTTTAAATTGTTAGGCATGAATAGTGAAAGATTTCAACATTACTTAATAAAAAATTGTTCTCAGAACTAAAGCTTTTATACTTACGTATTGTTTAGAGCTTTTAGTTTCAGGATTGCACATTTTTGTGTGATAAATTCAAACAATGTAAGCTTTTCAATTATTTTTTTTTTTACTTTAGATTTAATCCCCTGACGTAACATTTAAAACATTTTTTAAGCACATTAGTTGTCCATAACAAAATATCCATAAAAATAAGACTAAAAAGTGTAAATCATAATTACTAATTTTTTGTTTTCAATTCAGAAAGGTCAAGATAATTTTTTTTCTTCGTTTCTAGTCAAAAATAACCGAAATAAAAATGTTTATGCTAAATAATTTGCACACCTGTTCTCATTATGGATTTTTTTTTTATATTCAAGAAATTTCGTGCAAAAAACCTTTTGACCATGACTTTTCTTTTTAACATAATTATTTTCACATTCTTAAGACTCTTAACAACGTCACGTAGTTCAAATTGAACGAAATCTTTTCAAAAAGTACTTGTTGCTCTTTATAGAGAAGTTTTAAATATTTATTTTTGTTTAAAGTTTCATTATTAAGCGATAGAAAGGAAGCTTATATGCGCTTATGCATGGCAAAAAATAAGCTTTAACAAACTGAAAAAAAAAACATTTATTTTTCATCTCTTTGAAGTTTTGTGAACATATTCATCATAAATAAATATTTTTAAATTTGTTGAGCATTGTGAGTTAATTGTGAGCTTTTATTGAATTCAATTTCAACAGAAATAAATAAATGAATTCATATTAAATTTAATATAACATAAAATGTTGAAATGTTAATTTTTTGACAATAAAAATGTCAAAAAGCTCATCGTTTACATGATAAATAATTGAAACAGCTTCAGCTTAGCATAGCATATCAAACTGACGGATATGTAATTACGTCTAATCGAAGGCGGAATCTGTTAAGTATCTTCTAGAAAGCTGTCACGGATAGCTTTCATTAATGAAATGTCGTTCACGACACTGCTGTCCGAAAGTTTTTTTTTTAAAGAAAAATCAGATAACAACATTTTTAGATATGATCTTGAAATTCCATTTTTTACGGTATATTTTGAAATTTTTATTAGAAATGTTTCCACATTTTTTTATCATTAATCAAAGTAATTTTTTTTTTGTCCACATCTGTCTGTCTAAGATTTTAATCTAACCGTCTAAGATTTTTCGTTAAAATTATCAATTTTTGCTGAAGAATATTTATTTTTTTTTTAAACAGTAGGTTTGTAATATAATCTAAGCTTTAACGTTTTATTTTAAAAATTTATATATCCTGCAAACACCAAGAAGGAGAAGGTTATAATGAAATGCACAAGAAGCACGCAAACATTGTTTTTTATATTACTGCTTATAGTCCGTTTTCTCATATCTTTCATATGTTTATAATATTTAGATTCATTACAATATTTTATCATATAAATTGCACAACCATAAATTAAAATAAATTTTTCGATACTTGTTAAACAAAAATGTGCAAAAACATCAGTTTTTGTAAATTTCTTATTCCAATTTGCCACTTTCATAAAACTTTCACATGGCAACCATTGTCAAATGACTTTTAATAATTTTAAACACCAAAAATCTTCAAATCATAATAATCACTTAACATCAAAGTCTGAGCACAAATCCTTTCACGTTTCATAAAATTTATCCTTTTAAATGAAGCTTCAAATTCTTCCGTTAGAAACAAAGTTTCATGAACGTCTTAAAATAAAACCATCAATTTTGTTAAAGTTAAAATAACATAAACAATAAAGTATTACATTAAAGTTACAAGACTAAATTGATCGCTGACATATTTCTTCGTTAGGCAATAAATGTTTATTTTTACAATACTTACTTACGACAAGAATGATGTTTGAGTCACACGTCCCACGTTCACATCATGAAAGTTTAATATCATATATTCCAAAACGTGACACAAAATGAATGCATGCAACAATAGGCACTAAGTATTGTCTTATTGCTTATTCAGGTAAAATCCATTAATAAAGGTATAAAGCACTATAATATCATTCAGTTACCTTCCAAAAATATTCGATGTTAACGTACAAACATTTATCTAAGCAACAGAATATTGTTTTGACATTTCATGCTTTTCGTGAATAACACCCTACGGCTATGTTTTGTTACAGGTAAAATGTTATTTATCTAGTATCATGTTAAGAGTCGTCGCCAACCCATTTGAAACTGAAATCTAATATGAGAGTTAGAAAAGACAAACAATTTTTTTTTCCAAAAGTTAATGGTCAATATAAGAGGTCCTCGATTTGAATAACCAAAAATTTTCCATACAATAATTCAAATTTTCATTTTTAACGGTCATTTTTCATACATTTCGATTTGAATAGAAAAATTTGGGAACAAAACAACTGTTCAAATCAAGGACCCCCTGTATTCAATTCCTAGGAGCAAAAAGCTAGTCAGTTTAAATTGAATCCTACCAGTTTACCTTTGTGCTCACTTTTTATGCAGTCATGGCAGTATTCAGAATTGCACGTTGAGTAAAAAAAAAAATTCAAAGTCAGTAAAAAAAGTCGAGCTTTTAGTGTTCTTGTTGAGTAATAATCACAATAATATACACCGAATTATATTATGTAAGAGCGAATACCAAGCTAATTAGAGTAAAATGCAAGTAAAAAACACTCGAGTTTCACAAAGATTTAAAATTTATTTATGTTTTGATCATACGATCCTGAAGCACCGTAATTATAAACTTCCTTTATTCAAAACAGGGAAATTTATTAAGTTTTTTACAAGTTTTTTATGTGTTTTATTTTTATAAAAAAAATTTCCACAAGCGATTTTGAAAACTTTTCATTAGTGCAGAGTAACTTCACTTAAGTATTTCTCTTAAAGCATGTGCAAATTATTGAATTAATTTGAAATTATGTGTGTACACTTCATATCATTTTATTAAATTTTATAAGAAGTTATTTTATTTTTTTATTTACGTCCAATTTATAATATTTTTCAATTTTTCTTATAATAAAGCTTATTGAATTCATCAAGTTCAAAAGGAACGTATGATTTGTTCTTCACATATTGTTAAGTGTCACATATTGTTAAGTTATTTCTATAAACATTTTATCATACATTTTCCTTATTGAAGAGTATGTATTTCCAGCATATTGTTCCATGAAATTGATTTTTCCCAAGTTTTCTATTTTTAATGCTCAATTTAAAGAGCAGATTGCACTGTCATTGTGAATGTAAAATCTCTTTTAAAATTTTAAGAAAAATTATAAAAGTGATAAAAAAGTTTTTTCTATTCAAAAAGTTACAGCATAATTTTTCACATTACATAAAATGTTGGTACGGATCAACCAAATGGTTTGATACCAAAAATAATCCACTTTCTCTGCCAAGGTTATTTAAATTTTACTTTAACACGTAAACAAAGCATCGTGACTGGATTAGTGTTACTGGATTTTATCAACCAAAATAAGATGATTTGTTTGCCTTGAACTTCAACATTAAGTCTGACAGTCTCCTTCACAAACAGTTAACGTAACAAATGAACATTTCAAATAAGTTTTGAAGCACTTGTGGATTCCTTTTACATCAATTTAATGAACGAACAATATTAAAAATAAAATGGATTATTTTTATGCTATTAATTCAAACTCCATGGCAATGCTTAATAAAAAGCTTATTAAAAAACAAGTCATATCGTATGAAACTTTTTAATACAATTTTAATAAAATTCCAATTTAGTCTGATTAGTTTGAAATTCTTTCGTCGAGGATCGACATCTACTCTACATATTTCTAGGATTGTGGTTAACAAAATTTGGAATAATGGAAAAATAATTTTTAAAGCATTAAGATTCTAAACAAAACGTTTCTATGTTACGAAAAATCCAATATTTTTGGTTTTATACGCATTTAGGAGAACTATTGTTTTCGTTTTAATGCTCATTTAATGCTTTTTGTTTCTTTTGAGCTTAAAAATTTCATATTTGTTTTCATGAATGAGAAATAAAAACGTTAGATATATTTTTGTGAATTTTCTGCTTTAGAAAACAATTTAGAAATGATTTTTAATGCAAAAAGCAGAAAAAAAAAACAAAAATTCAATTCACATTCTAGAATCATTGGTCCATACAGTTTTTCAACTTTTTTTTTCGACATTTTTCAACGAGAATGTACACGTGTGGAAATTTTGGGTGAAAGAAAATATTGAAACTTTAAATGTATTCAAATTTTTGATGAAAAATAAAATTTGATACCAATAAAATAAGAACCAATTTTCATAGAATATTTTCCCATATTTTAACAACACGTAATAAGTAAATTATTAAAAGCATGAACATGATAAACTTCCTTTATGTGATTATTACTCTTCAGTGAATATTTCATGAAGTTAAATATAAATCAAAGTGATAAATTAGACATCTTGTGGGAGTTGAAATTATGGGGAAATAGAAAAAAGTTTTGTCTTTCATAATAAATGATGATTAATTATTTAATTAATTAATTAACAAGTCTATTCAAAAATCAGACTCCATCACAAACAGTCAAAGTACAACATGAAAAGTTTTATGGAAATCATTAAAACCTCATATTTTTTTTTTTAATTGAATTTCATCAAATAAAGTTTAAGCGTTTTGAATTTTGTATTACGAATTTTGATTAAATTTTAATTTACCTATTTTAGAAGGAAAATTTTTGAATAAAATTTTTAAGCTTTCATCAAATTTCTTTATAATTCATTTATGTATTCTTTTTTTTTAATTTATTTACATTTTTTAAATTAACACAAAAAACAAATTTGTAGAATTACAAATTTCATAAATATCCGATAAATGATTCATAAATTCAATATAAATATTTAATGAAGAAAACAATAGTCTATAACATAATCTGACCTTTGCTGTATTTGCATATACATATATAACTTACACATTTTTCTGTCTTTTCTGACATTCAAAATCATTCATTTGTCGTTGGTAAATATTTGATGTTGCGTGCAAAATGTCTCATACTGATGCTACTTTTAGCAAAATTTGTATATTAAATTTTACTTATTATTCCAAGAATTTAATTAAAATTTTGGTAGAAAGAAGCGTAAATTCTTTTGAAATACATTTCTTTTTAAATTTAATGAGTCAAGATTAAAACGTGGATATTGGATGTTTATGAGTTTCTCAAAAGTTAAAAATTTCAAGTAATTTGCTTAATTAATAATAAAATTTAATTTTTGTTCATTTTCAATTAGATTTATTTAAATTATTAGATTTATAAAGAAGCATTCATAAATTTACAAAAGTCTCATTAGGACGTTTACTTATTACGTCCAATTTTTAAAGGGGAGGGGGTCTGAAGCTGTGTGATAGTTTTAAACAGTAAGATTTTTTTAATGAAGGAAAAATCCAAGTTTTTGATGGGCGGACTATATTTTTTTGGAAAATATTTTTTTGGAACGGAATTTTTTGGAAAATATTTTTCTGGAAAAAGAATTATTTGGAATGGATTTTTTTGGAATTGCAGTTTTCTGGAAACGGATTTTTTTGGAAAAATTTTATTAGGAAAATAATTTTTTGGAAAAATTTTATTTGGAAAATAATTTTTTGGGAAAATTTTATTTGGAATGGAAATTTTTGGAATATAAATTTTTAGAAAATTATTTTAATAGGTTGTTTAAAAATAAAATGAATCGGAAATGATTTTTGGAAAAAAAAATTTATAAAAAAAATTATTAGGTTGTTTGAGTGAATAAAAATTGTATTTTATTAAGGACATCAAAAATGAACGGCCCTCAACCATTCATGTGAAAATATTAGTTTCTATCAAATTCCAACTGGTCCCAAGCAATTAAATTTTCGTAAACATTCAAACTTTGTCAAGTACAAATGACTCTGATAAATTTTAATAGTAATCGACTTTACGCGATTTCAAATTCCTCTTCCTAAAGATCCTATAATATTTAACCAAAAAACCACTTGTTGATTCACAACAACTCCAACAAGTTCTCAATTAACTCCCACAATGTAATCATAACCATAATAATATTTATTAAGATTAGAGAATTAAAGAATTTTTTTTCTCAAGAAATAAGAAAATACATCTTCAAGTGGGGAACTTTATTCTCATAATAAAAATCATTGAAACATGATTATTTTTTTTATGAATGAATTGAAAAGCTTTCCGGAAGAGACTCAATAAGATTCTCGCTACTCATGCGCAATTCAAAATTGAGACTCTCATGGACTAAAGATCAATTTCTAAGAGTCATTTCGAGAAAAAGTTTTCTTGCCATTAACAGTTATAAATTTGAGTTCAACGAGACTAGAAGTGAGTGAGGATTAAAGCAAGAAATTTGAAGATAGCGTAGATGTATGACAATTGAAAATAAATTCACACTCGACGTGACAGAGTGAAAATTGGATTAGAGTGAAAAATTGATACACACACATTCGATGAGTTTCGTGATGAGAAAAATGTAAATATTTAAAACTTGTTTAATGATTTCTGGTTTACGTGATGAAAAAAAAAATTTATCGACTATGAAAATAATTCTGAAAATGTTTATTGAAAACGAGGAAAATTGTGCTGATAAATTGGTACTTTCCAATTAATCAATCGTAAAATAATATGTAAACTGTGAAAATTAATCTTTGTGATCATCATGTGAAAATTGCTGTATTTTTTTTTTCATCTCCAACTTTTTAAATGAAAAGTTGAAGATATTAAAAATCTGAGTGTAACTTGTCTGACGTGAATTTGTCAGCTACAGAGTACATACTTCAGTGTGAAAAAAAAAAATATATTGTGATGTGTTGAAATGACGTCTATCAAGTTTTTAGAAAAAAAAAAATTACTTGACAATATTTCGTGTTGCAAACTTTTATCATCCTAGCATGTAGGACAAAAAATAAAAAAAAATGTCAAAAAAGTTTTAAGGTGAGGTGAGTTTGCAAACAAGAAAGAAAGTAACATTTTTTTTTTTTTGTGGAGATAAGGAGCTTGAAGTTTTGTTAAGGAAATGAGGTTGATTCAGGAAAAAGAAAAGGGACATGATTATGTAAAATAAAGCAGACATAATCTGCTCGGGTTAAATATTTTAATGCAGAGACGTTAAAACATAAAAATATTTCGAAGAAGGACTGACTTATTGAAAAGTTAATAAGGATCCTAAAAAGTTTAGTTTTGTAATTTAAATCAAACATACTGGAAAATTGGTCGCATGACAATAACAAAAAAAAAAAAAAAAAAAACGTGTAAAGAATGAAATAATCTACAGTAAATTTAAATTTAAACAGAGTCATTATAAATAAAAATCTATATTTATATAATAATATGAATATAATCGGATATGTCACAGACAAAAATTGTAATGAATAAACAATAATGGATCATATTTAAATTTAATTAAAATCAGTAAAACGTGGATAAAAAAGTTAATTTAAAACAAATTAATTTCAATCCCTACATCATGCAATGTTTAAAAATATTGAATCAGGGTTGCAAGGCAGGCGGCCTGCGCAGGCGAAAACCGCACAAATTCTCGATAATTTGTACGGTTTTGATAGAAAAACCTTATAAATTATGAAGAATTTGTACGGTTTTCGCCTGCGCAGGCCGCCTGCCTTGCAACCCTGAGGCCGCCTGCCTTGCAACCTTGTATTGAATTGAAGCCATCGTTAAATAAAATTATTTAATAAAAACATAATATAATCTAATAACTCTCGATACTGATCAGAAATTAAGAATTTATCGAATTTTTTTAATAAAAATTTAACGGACTCTTTGTACTAAAATAAGGAATACTAAAAATTCCTTATTCAAATTTTGTACTAAAATAAGGAAAACCGTTACGTATTGAGAGATATTAGAATATAATGTTTAAATCAGATTGTTGATGTTTCTTCGTCATGGTAAAAAAAAATAATATATTACTTTTTAAAGTACAAAAGACAATCATTTTGTTACGGAAAAAATGCCAACAAGTAAAAATAGCAAAATACATTAAGGAACTTGTATATCACAAAAAATTCTTCTTAATCCATGATAACAATGAAACAACATTTTCTTATGCAGGCTCACGTTAAAAACTTTTTGGATATTTCCTTCATTAATTTCTTCGGTTCTATTTTTGATGGACTTTCGCCACGGAACACACGGACTGGATGGTTTAATTTATCAGGGTATGATGGTTTTGATGGTTTGAAGCAATTTAGAAGAAAGATTTGTTGTTGAATTGTTTTGGCGTAAAAGGTTTTTCTTTTTCATGAATAATTTAAAACTCGATCAATTACTGAAATTATTCATTCGGGAATGGGTTAATTAATTTATTGATGGAAATCAAAGAGTTGTAGGAAGGCTTTCGTGTTGATTAAAAAAATGCTAATAGATTTTTTTCAATTAAGAATTTTTCATTTCCGTCAATTAATCGAAAATTTAAAAAGTTCAGGTGAATAAAATTAGATTCTAAATGTTTTAATAAAAATAATATTTTATGATGAATTAAATAATATTTAAAAAAAGAAATTTGAGCCAATACTGTTAAGTTAACAAAATGTAAGTTTTAATACTATGAAACATAATATTAAACTATGGGAAATATCATCTGTTGTCTTATCGCGTCAATATTGAAACTTTCAAAATGACATGAAGGTTTAATAAGAAAATTGTTTTAAGTTTTGAAAACGATTAAATTTGACATATTAGAGAACATGTAGGTAAATGAATAGTATTCGAAACATCAATGTAATTTAAATACAATGTAAAGATGATATAAGACGTTAATTAACTTCTACGCAAAATATGTATTCAATTTACAGTCATTTATTAATTTAATTACATTTAGATAGAAATGTACAAACCTTTTTGAAAGTTAAAAAAAAAATATTTCATATTCAGTACAGTAATTAATATCATAATTTCAATTCAATTCTATATTTATGTACACAAACTAATTTAATTGGATCCTACTCATACAATTTTGTATGATAATTTGAAAGGAAACGAAATCATAAATCACGTAGAATTCTATGGTAGATATCTTATAGGAAATATTATTAAGAGTGACAAATTCACACATGAGTTGTGAGTGCTTTCTTACCAACAAGATTCTTTCTTTTTTTTGCATAAATTCAATTTTCGATTCAACAAAAATTGTCATAAATATAAATAGATGTAAATTCAGTGTAGGTCAAAATTCTACATCAAAACTTATTTACAACCTACAATTTCAGGACTTTTTTTTTGACGTCAATAACAAGGTTCGATATTTCTAATGATGAAAACAATTCTAGGAATAAGTAATATATATAATATAGCTTCTTTACTAGTTTGAAATAATATGATTAATGATCATAAAAAATTGTTGCTTAAGGATTATAGTTGATTATAGCTTATGGCAAGATTATTTATTGAATTTTTTTTTTCCTAGTTCTTATTATTAAAATATTGCATTATTCTTACTTTAATAACTCATTTACGCTAATTTAATTTACTATATAGTGTATCAACATAGTCATTAAATGTCAAATTATAAAATTTCATCCTAAAAAGTAATTATTTTAAGGAAATGAATTTTATGAAGTTTAGTTGACAGCGTATGTTACAATTTCGAGTACTCATATGAAAAATACACATTGTAAAATAATAATTTACTGTACAATAGAAAACATTAAAGCATCCTTCTAGCAATAAATCATATTTATAAGCATGGCTCCCCTTCCAAACTCATTCTAAAACAACTTTATTGTTTGAAACATATTTCTTTCTCAATTTTATCTCAGAAAAGTTGTCTCGCTAAAATATAAAAAAATGTAAATAATAAGCTTATAATATTGTGAAAAATACACCTGGGATTTGTGGTTTGCTCTTCATCTTAAAATGAATATAAATGAGTTGACTAAAGGGCTTAAAAAATAAGAAACAGAATGATAGGAAATGCTTCAATGGATAAGTTTTTCATCATTTCGTATGATTTCGTATATTATTGAAAATTCTAATTTAAATTTCTAAAGAGTAATTATGGTTCGTTTTTACATAAATTAACAAAAATGATTTTCTACCCAACCAACCACCTTCTACTTTTATAAATTTATATATTAAGTAAGATTTCAAAAATATTTCAATATTTACCTTTGTTCAAATCTGAATAATATCTTGATTGAATCTATGGCAAAATTTAAATTTATATTGTGACTTTAATTATCAATGCCAATTATACAAAAAGGTTTTTGGTGAGATGATAACAGCTGTCTTGCGCAATCTATGCTTTGTAAACTGACATTGAAAAAAAAAAAAAGCTTTTTAACATCAGCAGTTGATATTGTAAAGTAGTCTAGATCGGATGTAAGATAAATATCATTGAAAATGTGATTTATTTTTGAAAGAAATATTTTTCAGACGCATTGTGATAAAGGATGAAATGTTTAAAGTGTGTACTGAATAATTGAGTAAATACAAGAAAAAATTCTTCTTTAGCTGAAAATTCAATATTAGCATTTGTGATGAGAATATGAAGTACAATATTTATTGAATTATTGAATGTTACGATGAATATGCAATTTAAAATTGAATTGTTCGAAGATATTTTATTTAGTAGACTGATCAATTCTATTTATCTGACTATTGTCTAGTTATTTGCTAAGTAAAGAATAAAAAATTTTCAAAGAAATTTTAATCCTCTTTTTTGCTTAACTTTTAAGAATGTAAGGTTTAAGTTCATTGGGTCAAAAATTTTAAATTGGAAATTTTATTTGACGATCAAATCATTATCATCTTCATTTTTTTTTTTCTTTATTTCAATATTTTTATTTTGATGTATGCACAATCTGTAGATGTAAAATTGCTTACAGAATTAGAGCATGCTGTTGTTAATATATTTATATATGCACACAAGCACGAAATAGTTTATAAATTTTTTAATTTAAGTTCCAAAACACTTGTTAGTAGAATATAATTTTTAATACATAAAATATTTTCTTAATTTTCCTTGCATCAAACAATTTTCAAAATCATTTCTTAAATCGCTCCACAAAAAACAATTTTTTTTTTATTTTTTTGATAAAAAATAACATGCAATATTCGTGTAGTAAAAAGTTTGTATTTTCTTATCAAAGCAAAGAAAGCGAAAATAATAAAGCAAAAAAATTTTTTTTTTTTTTTTTGATAAGAAGCAAGACACTTGATACACAACAAATACAACATAAATATTGGTACCATACGGTTTTCTGTATTAAATTTTTAAATAAAATTAAAGCTTGTCTTGCATGTAATGCATGAGTTAAAAATAAATAAGGAGAAAAATTCGCAACATTACATAAATATCAGTTTAAGGTCATAGGAGATACAAAAGCATTTTTTTGTCATGGATATTATTGTTAAAAATATGTGTACTTAAATTTCAAAAGCACATATGTGTTGGAAAAATTTTTTGCAAGTAAAATTACTTCAAATATAAAAATTATTATTTTCAATACAAGCGACTATTAAAATTATTTCATCACAAAATGCGTTTTAAACCTAAATTAAAAAAAATTTGTTACTTCTCATTTTTTGCCTTTGATATCAACACTTTTACACGCGCACGTCATATGTGATATTGAGATATTGAAAGAAAATATCATGAACGTATTGTTCTCTTAACTACGTTTAGTATAGTGGTGATTTGATAACAGAATAGACGACAAAAGTGCTAATACAATATCTAAAAACAGACATTAAATCAGCCTTGATCTTTCATTTGATTTAAAAAGGAATATAAAGTGAATATAGTAAAGTGTATTATTATTTCATATGTTGTTATATTTTATATTTATTATTTGCATAAGACCTTCGAAATTGAATATGCAATAGAAGCAGACAAACAGTAATGTACAATATATCTATTCTCATATTTTAATACGTATTCAAGTGATATTATATTACAAAGTTCATAGTGTATTGAGAATAACAATTGATCAATATTTAATATTATTGAATGGAAAAGACTAATTTTATTAAATGCTGAAGAAGTAAGAGAGAGTTTAATATAACAATATCTTGCATTGTAAATTTATTGGAAGATATTTGAAATTATTTACTTATTTGCAAAAATCAAGTTTATATTTAATTTGGATTTTTTCCAGGATTTTCATGCAATTAATTTTCTTAAACTTGAAAAAGGTTTCAACTTCCGATTTCTAATTAAATTATGCACTTTCATTTTTTATCAGAAAGAGAATTCAAACTTCATTAATAAATTAAAATTAATTTATTAAATCCACAGACTTAAAAGCACTAAATTACGTCAAAAATAAACTTCCCGACTTTTCTCAACTTTTCCCTTTTTTTCCTTTTTTTATTTTATTTTATAAAATTAAGTTTGCTCTTCTTTGAAAGAGAATTGAGGGAAGAAAAACAAAAATACCAACACACTGTGCATTATCTACAAAAACAAACTTTTTCACTTAGTGAGTTATCTTTTTCGAGAAAAAATAATTGAGAAAAATTTTATCAAAAATAATGTATACATTGACAACAGGGGTTTCAATACATGTAATCATATCTTATCTACTGGCTGTAATTCAGCTCAACATTTTGGGTTTTTTTTTTTTTTTTTGACAAATTCTTTGTTTTTCTGTCGTTGATGATTTTCTGAACAAATTCTTGAAGAAATAATTAAAAAATGTTTGAGATTTTATTTTAAATTAGAGTCATTTAGGTAATTAAAAATAAAACAAGAATTAAATAAAAATATAAATTATTGTCAGTATACGATTTCTTGAACAGTAATTGGACTCACACTCGATAAAACGTTGGATTTAATAAACGAAATTAATACATAAATTCTAGCATCTCTGAACAGCTGTTTTGTCCGTTAATTTTTTAGTTAAAAGGCCCTCAATTTTTGAAATAAATCGGAAATTCAAACCTTTTTTTACATATAATCCGACCAAGAAAAATTTTTTTTTGCAAAATTAAGTACTTTTCCTACGCTTTTATTTATTTTAATAATGATTTTTCCATAATTTCAGCCATGAAATTTGATATAAAAAAATTTAAACTAATTATAACAAGTAGAAAGCATATAAATCTTAATTTGTTTCTTAAAAATTTAACGGACAACTTGTACTAAAATAAGGCGTACTAATACGTTTTATTTTAGAACAAATTCAAATTTCGCACGTAACGTATTTGTTCAGAGATGCTAGCATAAATTATTTTTGTTTTGAGCAGATAGGTTTTATTAATATAATATCTATTAAATTGATTAAAATTTATTTAGATCGACCATTAACTTAGATTTTTTTTAAAAAAAAAGTCCTTCACTTTTTCCTTACCCAAAATTAGGTATTTTTTATACTATACTATAAATTGCTTTAAAAAGAATACTTTAAAAAATGTCCTTTATTTTTTCTGAGAAATATCTGGGCACAACAATTTGTACGACACATTAATTCCATAAAATGTGTGTGGTCTTTTTATTATTCTATCATGATCATTTCGACTGTTTTATTATTTTATTTGCAATTTGTTTATTGCTGTCAATTGAATCCAGAAAATGTGTAAAACTGTTCCTTTATCATTATTGTTTATTATTTTTAAAATTAATTATGAAAGTTTGTTAAACATTTCATCAACAAATTTAATTAATTGCATTGTAATTAACAAAATAATTTTGGATATACATACACAAAAATTTTTAATGATTTTAAAAACTTTTTTTTATGATTTTAATTTCATGCTAAGCTTTCAACTGCATTATTGTGAAAAAAATAAACACCTAGGGGACCGTTTACCTGTACGGTCGCTTTTTAGGTGAGGGGAGGAGGGGGTCTAAGATTTTGTAACAGATCAAACAAAAGAAAATAATTTTCATATAAAAAGCGTAAAGAGGGGAGAGGGAGGATCTAAAGAGTCGTTTTTTTTTTTGCAAAACGCACTAAGTGAACGGCCCCAAGTTAATAAGATGAATAAATTTTGTTCTTTATTTTCTAGAAATTTATGTAAAGCAACAAACAAAAAGTAATCTGAAAAGAATTCAAATGCATACCATGTCATATAAAAACAAACAACTTTGGTAACAAGTCATGCATCGAATAAAAGCATTTATTTGCATCATTGTCTCGATACTGTCAGTTGCATCTCAAAGTAATAATGATGTAAGGTATTTTTCAATTCATTAATATGAATGAAATGTTGATTTTTTTTTTCTTGGTCAACAGAATCATCAGCATATGCAATCAAAAGGTATGTTAAACCAAAGACTTTGATGAAATATATTTTTTATATAAAACTAATTTTCTTTGTCAGATATTCACGTTGAAGCTTTTGCTGCAACAAGAATTTTACAATTTAATATAACACTAATGAAAAGTATTCAGAAAGGATATGAAATAGAAATAACGTCAGTTCAACAAGATGAAGAGGATGAAAAATTTTGTCCTCAAATTTCTCATTGTATCTCACATGTGTCACCGGTAAATAAATTGTTTTTTATTTAGAATACAGCTATGTTAACAAACATTTGAATTGAAAGAAATTTAATTAAATTCAATTTTTTTATTTTTATTTATTGATTTCAGAATATAATGTCAACGGTTATACCTGAGAATTCTTATTACAGAACAGATCGTGATGACTGTGTTTTTCAAAATGATTGTTACTATAATATTTCTGTTAGAACATATGATAGGAGTTTTGAAGAAAGCATTATTTTTCATTCAAAAGGTAACATAAAAATATTAAATAAACTTATATTTTTATGACAGAGGAGTGCAAAAAGAAGTCTCAAAATTCAAGTTTTTGATGGATAAAGTTAAATTCCCATATAACCAAAGTATTCCATATGTATTACATTGACCTTCCTTAGGAACATGAATGGAATACATTAGGTCGATTTTGGTTACTAGGGTTTGTTAATTTGTTAAAGTTAATTTTGGGTTTAACCCAGTTAAACCATTAAATGCCACTTAAAGATATAATAAAGCGGTGAAGTGGCATCAGTGGTGGCCTAAATGGTAGAGCATTGGCCTTCTATGCCAAAGTTCCTGGGTTTAATCCCAGGCTATGTCAAATTTAGAAGATCTTTTTCCATTTCACTGTTCTTGTTGCGAATCTCGGTTCGTATGTTGAGTGCAGTTTTGAGGTCTTTGGCACATATTGTGTCTCCTTTACTAGTATATACTAGCATCTGTAAGATTTGATTACGGTACCTTACGAAAGATGACTAGGTACATTGCAGGGTACATCAGGTCTTAAATGTTTTTGCAATGTCCAAATTTTCCAAGTGGTTCGAAACCCACTATAAACTGTAGGTCTACTGGATGTAGTACAATAGATTCAGTTCTTATATGAATCGCAATGCCTCCAGTTCAAAAAGGCTGGGCCCTTACCCCCAATTTATCTTTATTTTTTTTTTTAAGATATAATAATTTCGTTCTATTAATATTCTAAAATTTAATTCTTCAACAGAATGTGTTAATGGTCTTTGTGCATGTAAGCATTCATCAAAGCTTCCAATTCCAAAAATAAATTCAACATTAATAGATCCAAGTCAACTATATTTCAAATGGAAAATTGATGAACAAGAGCTTTCAAAATTACCAAATAATACATTTTTACAATTTATAACAATCGAGTAAGAATATTAAATTGTTTTCATTGAAATTCGAAATCAAATTTTAATCATTTTATTTCAGAGTACATGAGCTTAAAAAATGTAATATATCATGGACATATAAGTCTTCATTAGCATCATTTCATGATAATTTAAATCAACATGGAATTTTAAAAACACTTGGTGATTATAGAAAACATCTCAATTCCAACATGACGAGTGAATGCTTACGAATACGAATGAATGTCATTGATGGTAAAAATTGCATTGGACCGAAATATGAGGAAATGATTAAAATTCCAAAGAGAGAACACAAAGTAGTTGATAGAACGGTATGAAGCATCAAACATGTATAAATATTTCTTTTCAAACTGTTCTTTATTATAGTTTACAATTCAGTTTGCATTGATAACCGTTGTCAGTGTTATAGTCCTTTGTGCCATAGTAATGTTATCAGCTTACAGCTATGTCTGGTGGAACAGAAAAAAGAATATCATCAATTATTGGCGTGGAATCTATAACAACAATCCACAACATGGGTGAGTAGACAAATAGTTTTATTTTGTTGAATGCTTTGATAAATTTTAATGAACACTTAAATATAGATCAAGTTCTGCTTCACAAATGATTCCAATGAGAGAAAATCCCTTATATATGAACAGGGACTCGACGGTAAATAGAACAACAATATCAAATTGAATAGAAAATTGTATTTAGTTTTATTTTTATAGGATGATGATTTTTATGAAATACCACCATCATCTATAAAAGAAATTGGTAGGGAGATAGGAAAAGGTGCTTTTGGAAGAGTTTATATTGCTCGAATAAGTGAAATACCAGGAAAAGTTATGCCACAAATAGTAGCAATTAAGAAGCTTAAAAGTAAGTGCTTTGTAATTTATTTGAAATTTTTTTAAATGACAGGACAACTTGTTCGTAACATTTACTGTTAAACTTATAATTGGATAAATTTCAAAAAAAAAAAAAAAAAAATAAATAAATAAAGTCTGCATATACATATTTTATGTTGAATTTCTTGATAATTTTACTCTATAAAAGAATAAAGTTTTGAGCCTTTTCAAATGAACAAAAATGAAAAATGCACCTGGATAAAATTCAAAGAAAAAAGTAATACCCTTTTATAAAATTCTTTTTATTTTCTTTATCCACATTGCATGCATATAGCTGTTTAAATCGTAGAAAAATTTATTTGACGCGGTTTTGGTTTCGATTGAAAAAAAAAAAAGAATATTAATTAAAAAATAATTTTCAAAATTTCACAGAACATCCGACATCAGAGCAATTGGAAGAATTTTTAAGCGAAATATCAACAATGAAGAGAGTTGGAAAGCATCCAAATATAGTCAGACTTTTAGGATCATGTATGGTAGAACAAAGTTTAATGATGGTCATGGAGTATGTTCCATGTGGTGACTTGGTATGTTATCCTTAATTTATGTGAGCAATTAAAAGATTAATTAATCAAATTAATATCTTTCTTTATTACATTCACACCCACACATTCAATAGCTACGATATCTTAGGGTAGTGCGTGCCAAACACGAAGCAAGCTTAAAGCATAATCAGTTGGAAAGTCAATTAAGCAGTAACAATAACAATAATAATATTAATAATAATAATAATAACAGCAATTCAAATAGTGGTAGTTTCATAAAGAACTCGATGAGTTCACAGACGATATTAGGACCGTTAGGAAAATATCTCGATATACTTCATTCTCATTCAACGTAAGAATAAATATTAGAATATTTAAATTTCTGTTCGTATTTTATTCGTATTTTAAATTTTTCTCTTCACAGAAGCTCTGCGTCAGAAACTTCATCATACATAACACAACCAGATAGTTTACCCTCTGGTGTTTTGATTGCAAATGGGTCGTCTCGCCCATCATATGCGGAAAGTGAGTATCAAAGATTTTTTTATATATATATATTTTGAGATTAAATCAAAGCCATTAGGCATTCTTGCTAAATTAAAGAAGCGTTTACTTGTTATTTTAACACTTTTTCCCATCCCTCTGAGTAACAAAATTTAAATGAAACAATAATATTTTCTCGTACACATTGTTACAAATCTCAAACATCCATTTTTTTCTTAATTGAGCTACGTAATAAGTGAACGATCCCAATCTGAAGGCATTTGGAAAATATTTGATATCGCCATATATGTTTAAGTTTTTACCGTCATTGTTGCTGTTTCTAAAATTCCATTAAATTCTAAAATAAATTTTCATTTAACAGCAATGTTTACAAATTTAACCGTACCGTCAAATCCCGAGCTTACACCTATGATAACATCATTAGAATACGTAGTTGACCATACTGAACTTCATAATTTTGCTATGCAAATAGCTCTTGGTATGAAGCATTTAGAGGAGAAGCAAATTACTCATCGGTAAGTATATTTATTTTGATGAAATTTATTAGGGACGGGCTTCCTGATGTGATCGATATCATGTTACAATGTTTATTACATAGTTAACCATGATACTTGATTAATGAGAAATTTCAGGTTTAATTTTAAAAAATTCTTTAGTTTGGATTATTCCCATGTGGGGCCGTTCACAAAGTACGTTACGCAAAAAATGACTTTTTAGACCCCCCCCCCTCCCCCTCGTTACGCTATTCGTATAAAAATTCTTTTGTTTTGTTTAATCTGTTACAAAATCTTAGAACCCCCCTCCTCCCTAAAAAGCGAACGTATTAAGTGAACGGCCCCTGTTGAGTAATATGATTTTTTTTTTTTCATAGTTTTAGCTTGGTTCTAGTTACGAAAATGTATGCCACAACATTAATGCGTATCAAAAGTTGAAGTTTTTTTTTTCTCTCATAACAATTTTTGTTATTTTTTTTTTTCAAGAATTTCAAACGTGTTCATTTACTTGTCTTGAGCTTAAAAGTTGTTTTTAGAATAACTTTGCCATATTGCCATATTAAGCAATAATTCTTGGAAACATCCTTAAACTGAGAAATTTAATAAGAAAATATTTTGAACAAATTGCGATGTTCTTGGTACTTCTAAGAATATAAAGAAGCAGAAATGACATATCCACAAAGTTATTTATTTGATTCATAAAAAGTTAATCTTAAAAATATTCTTTTATATTCAACATGCTCGATTTACTTTTTCAGGGACCTGGCTGCCAGAAATATTCTAATAGATGAGAATAAGAATTTAAAAATATCAGATTTTGGATTGAGCAGATGGGGAATTTACGTAAATACCAAGAATAAAAAGGTAAGAAAATTTAAATAATTGAGTACGGCTTTGCTCATTTTACAATACTTGAATATTTAATAAAGCATTGACATTGTGTGTTAAAAAATTTATTTATTATTTTTTTTCCTGTTATTTCGTCCCTCTAACAAAAGGTTCCACTGAGATGGCTTTCAATTGAAGCAATGAAAGATAATTTGTATTCAAGTAAAAGCGATGTTTGGTCATTTGCAATTGTGCTTTGGGAGATTGCTACATTAGGTATGTAAATATGATGTAATTCGTGAAACAAAGCTTATTATTATTTTTATGTGTGTGGGATGTTCACCATGAACTTTTAAATTGATCAAAAAAAAAACACGACTTACGTAGAAAGCCAGGAACTTCTACGCTACTTTCTGATAGATTTTTTTACTGAAAAATTACAGTTTATGCAATCAGTTAAGCTGTAATCTTAAATCTCCATATCATGGTTGGAAATCGGCGGTCCAGTCCATAGTTCTTGTCCTTGGCGGCCTCTTGGTTCAGGCAGCCGATGTCCAAGGCAGCCTCTTGGGTCAGGCGGCCTCTTGGAAATATGGGCCTATTTAGGAATTTCGGCGATGTTCCGTTCGAATTTTATAGATCACAGGAGTGACCACAGGAGTGTCTCCACTTCGCTTCGTTCCGTTCGACTTTTATAGATTACAGGAGTGTCGAACTCCACTTCGCTTCGCTTCGTTCCGTTCGACTATTATAGATTACAGGAGTGTCGAACTCCACTTCGCTTCGCTTCGTTCCGTTCGACTATTATAGATTACAGGAGTGTCGAACTCCACTTCGCTTCGCTTCGTTCCGTTCGACTATTATAGATTACAGGAGTGTCGAACTCCACTTCGCTTCGCTTCGTTCCGTTCGACTTTTATAGATTACAGGAGTGTCGAACTCCACTTCGCTTCGCTTCGTTTCGTTCGACTATTATGGATTACAGGAATGTCGAACTCCACTTCGCTTCGCTTCGTTCCGTTCGACTATTATAGATTACAGGAATGTCGAACTCCACTTCGCTTTGCTTCGTTCCGTTCGACTATTATAGATTACAGGAGTGTCGAACTCCACTTCGCTTCGCTTCGTTCCGTTCGACTTTTATAGATTACAGGCATGTCAAACTCCACTTCGCTTCGCTTCGTTCCGTTCGACTTTTATAGATTACAGGGGTGTCGAACTCCACTTCGCTTTGCTTCGTTCCATTCGACTATTATAGATTACAGGGGTGTCGAACTCCACTTCGCTTCGCTTCGTTCCGTTCGACTTTTATAGATTACAGTTTCGATAGTTTTGCAACTTCCGCTTCGCTCCAGTTGCTGCTCCGCGGTCAGTCTATTCAATAGATCAGAGCTTCATATATGTTGGTCTTTTTGTTAGATCAGACTTTATCATAGATTACAGTTTCGATAGTTTTGCAACTTCTGCTTCGCTCCAGCTGCTGCTCCGCGGTCAGTCTATTCATGAGACCAGATGGTGTAGGTTTTATATTCAGACGTAGCCAAGGAACCTACATGCCAAATTTCAGTTCAGTATGACCTTATCCCACCTTATCAAGCATCAGAATAAGTCTACACCTTTTTAAAAGAAACACGTGGTTTTCTTAGTAGCGTGCCCCTCGGATCTTAGTATGATGTTGGTTCCATATTTAGGCATGTCCAAGGAACCTACATGCCAAATTTCAGCTTCCCTAGACCTAATCAGGTATCAAAATAAGTGTATTCTTTTTATATAGAAACACGTGGTTTTCTTAGTAGCATGTCCCTCGGATCTTAGTATGATGTTGGTTCCATATTCAGGCATGTCCAAGGAACCTACATGCCAAATTTCAGCTTCCCTAAATCTAATCAAGCATCAGAATAAGTGTATTCTTTTTTATATAGAAACACGTGGTTTTCTTAGTAGCATGCCCCTCGGATCTTGGTATGATGTTGGTTCCATATTTAGGCATGTCCAAGGAACCTACATGCCAAATTTCAGCTTCCCTAGACCTAATCAGGTATCAAAATAAGTGCATTCTTTTTTATATAGAAACACGTGGTTTTCTTAGTAGCGTGCCCCTCGGATCTTAGTATGATGTTGGTTCCATATTTAAGCATGTCCAAGGAACCTACATGCCAAATTTCAGCTTCCCTAGACCTAATCAGGTATCAAAATAAGTGCATTCTTTTTTATATAGAAACACGTGGTTTTCTTAGTAGCGTGCCCCTCGGATCTTAGTATGATGTTGGTTCCATATTCAAGCATGTCTAAGGAATCTACATGCCAAATTTTAGCTTCCCTAGACCTAATCAGGTATCAAAATAAGTGCATTCTTTTTTATATAGAAACACGTGGTTTTCTTAGTAGCGTGCCCCTCGGATCTTAGTATGATGTTGGTTCCATATTCAGGCATGTCCAAGGAACCTACATGCCAAATTTCAGCTTCCCTAGACCTAATTAGGTATCAAAATAAGTGTATTCTCTTTTATATAGAAACACGTGGTTTTCTTAGTAGCATGCCCCTCGGATCTTGGTATGATTTTGGTTCCATATTCAGGCATGTCCAAGGAATCTACATGCCAAATTTTAGCTTCCCTAGACCTAATCAGGTATCAAAATAAGTGCATTCTTTTTTATATAGAAACACGTGGTTTTCTTAGTAGCGTGCCCCTCGGATCTTAGTATGATGTTGGTTCCATATTCAAGCATGTCCAAGGAACCTACATGCCAAATTTCAGCTTCCCTAGACCTAATCAGGTATCAAAATAAGTGCATTCTTTTTTATATAGAAACCCAAGGAATCTGGATAGAGGATTGAAAATTCGAGTTCGAATTTTCAATCCTTTTTTTTTGTTCGAAGACTTTCGAACTAAATTTGAAATAATTTTTGCCGTTAAATTTTTTCACATTTTCATGTAATTAGAGCTTCAATTAAATTTAAATGTATTAAATTCAATATAACTAATTTTAATAAGCTTAAATCTTTAAGTATTTCTTTAATTAAAGCATAAATTAAGAATAAAAATTTTATCTTCTGATTTTTTGCAAACACATACTAACACAAACAAACTTGTTTACATTTTGAGAAGAAAATTTTAAATCATAATTTTTGTTGCTTATTTTTATGAACAAATATACTGGATCTTATTTAAACGAAGCATTATGATTTAGTAATGCCAACTAAATACAGATTTAATGATGATCCAGTCTTAAAAGAGATAAAATATTGAATTTTCTAAAAAAAATAATTTCGAAAAATCGTAAACAAAACATTTGAACCTTTGCAAAAAATTCAAATATTTTTCGGTTTAACGTAAGACCTTCTATCCAGATTCCTTGGATAGAAACACGTGGTTTTCTTAGTAGCGTGCCCCTCGGATCTTAGTATGATGTTGGTTCCATATTCAGGCATGTCCAAGGAATCTACATGCCAAATTTTAGCTTCCCTAGACCTAATCAGGTATCAAAATAAGTGCATTCTTTTTTATATAGAAACACGTGGTTTTCTTAGTAGCGTGCCCCTCGGATCTTAGTATGATGTTGGTTCCATATTCAAGCATGTCCAAGGAACCTACATGCCAAATTTCAGCTTCCCTAGACCTAATCAGGTATCAAAATAAGTGCATTCTTTTTTATATAGAAACGGATAGAAACACGTGGTTTTCTTAGTAGCGTGCCCCTCGGATCTTAGTATGATGTTGGTTCCATATTCAGGCATGTCCAAGGAATCTACATGCCAAATTTTAGCTTCCCTAGACCTAATCAGGTATCAAAATAAGTGCATTCTTTTTTATATAGAAACACGTGGTTTTCTTAGTAGCATGGCCCTCGGATCTTGGTATGATGTTGGTTCCATATTCAAGCATGTCCAAGGAACCTACATGCCAAATTTCAGCTTCCCTAGACCTAATCAAGCATCAAAATAAGTGTATTCTTTTTTATATAGAAACACGTGGTTTTTCTAGTAGCATGCCCCTCGGATCAAAATATAATATTGGTTCGATATTTAGGCATGTCTAAGGAACCTAAATGCCAAATTTCAGCTTCCTTGGACCTAACCAACCATCAGAATTCAAAAACATGTGTTTTCAACTTCCTCTCAAATTTGGAGGTTAAACACCTACTTAACCTCAAAATCACGCTAAGCGCATAGCCATTCCCCCAATTCCACTGCTTGCCTGATAAAATGGCATCAAAACCTCATCAAAATATATTAATCTCTAAGCTGTAGGCCTGTGGACAAAAATTGATGTTTTTTAAGCATTTTTGTTTCCCCCCGGGGGGTCGCAGGGGGGGACCACCGGAAAAATGAGTTACACCATTCGACGCGTAATTAAATTCCGACAATTTGATGACCACGTTATATGGGGTAAAAATGCTTAGTTTTCTCAAAAAATGCGAAAAACGTAAGAAAGGGGCAAAAGTAAAACCAATAACTTATACGCTTACGCGTAGAAGTTAAAAAAACTGAAATGCATTTTCAATTGTTTTATATTAAAAGCAAGCAAAATTTTTAGTTCGTTAGATTTTATCATCAAAGCAAGCTTAATTCATTTTTAAAGTTAAAAAATGCAATATTGTTATAACCCTAGAGAGTTTTAGGTATCGAAATCATACTTTGAAATAAATCAATTTTCCGCAAATTTAATCCTTTTGATGTCAAACAATTTTTATTGACAATTTTAAAATCTTTTTGTATTGTAAATGAAAATTTTATGCTTTTATTTTTTATCACAGGCGGCTTTCCATATCCAACTGTACAAAACCATGAACTTTTGACCTTTTTAAAGTCAGGTAAACGTTTAGAGAAGCCAGAAAATTGTTCAGATGAACTTTATGAGCTTATGCTGCAATGTTGGACGACAGATCCCGAAGATCGACCAAATTTTAGTGATATTTGTAAAAAATTAGATCCAAACAAAAGTCGAATTTACATTGACTTTAGTGAACTGAGTCCAAATTATGTATTTCCACCGACATCCGATGGAGTGCATACAAATGAAAAGAACAATAAGAAGCTTTGTGAAAAACTCTCGAAAGCTTAAATTTTTGATTTATTGATGTTATTTAATTTTTGATGTTGAATTTAAAGACTCAAAAAAATGAAAGCAAAATTATTTAAATGGAATTATTTTTTGAGGTTACAAAACTATTTGAAATCAGTCTGATTTGATTATAAAAAAAAATGCAGATCTTCCACTTTGAAGAATTCTTTACATTTTTATGGATTATTATGAAGTGTTGTTGAAAAATTGTTCATGCAAATTTTTTTAAAATGTCTGTAAAAATATTGAGAAACATGTAGGAAGACGTATATATTTCTAATATGTAATTCTTTCATGTATTTAAAAATCTTTTACATTTGACCAAAGAATTCTTTTATATTTTCTCTTTATATATTTAAGACTCGAGTTAATTTAAAATTCTAAATTTAATGCAATTTAGATCAGGTCAAACAAAAACAAAACTTTTGTATTTTGACATTTTCAAACAAAGTCAATCAAGTCAATCAGATATTCCTTTGTTCCTGTGTTATAACCTCAAAGTAAATTTTCATTTAAATATTTTTTTTTATAAATTTGAGTCATATTTGTTACATTTGACATCAATGTTAAAACAGTTAAAAGAAACAAAAGGAATTTGTAATTAAAAATAACTCAAATTGTGATGTTCATCTGTATGTCCCCGTTATGGCTCAAGTACAATACAATTTTATTGATTGTTATAGGATTAAGATTCTCGACTAAGGAAATCGTTGTACCTTTTTTTTGTAAGTGTTTTTAGAGTAAGAAAAGAGAAAATAATTTTTTTTTTATTATTTTTTAATTTATGATTAAGAATTAAGTTACCCTAGTAACCACGACCGTTAAAAGTTGTTTAAAACTTTTAAAATTTCTGGTTATTAGGGTTAAATAAATGCTAATGGATTAGATAAGATTCAAAATAAAATGTGAATTTTTCAAATAAAGGAAAAACAATTCAAATTTTCAAAAGGTTGATTTAAATTTAATTTGGAACCAAGAAAATGTTAATAAAATATTTTCATGATATTGAAATTGAAATCACATTTTCTTTTTAAATCCAATATTAGCAAATAATAAAATTTGTGTACGATTTATAATTAGCTTCCGCGCAATTTATTTATTAAATTAGGTCAAATTGGCTAATAAAATGAACTTTTGTATATAAAATTCAAAATTCAGCAATAAGATTAAATTCCATTTTTTATAAATTATATAAAAGAAATTGAATTTGCAAGAATAAATGTAAAAAAAAAAATATTATAACTCGATGTCCAATACGCTTCAAATGTTAATTGATAACAATAAATGGAAATGAAAATGTTGAACCTACATAAATTGGTGCAATAGAAATTTGATTTCTGTGAAATTTTAAAGAGTGATGCTAACTACAAAATATTGTACAATTATGAGTGATGAAGGATTATGAGTATGATGTGATAAATGACGTGCAATTAAGGCAACCAAAAAAACAAAATCGAAATTCATATTATATCATGATAAAAGTATTTTTATACAGTCATTAACAAAAAAAAAAAAATTATCAGCTAGTTAGAGATATTTGCAAAGTATAGAATTGAATAGATATGATAATTTGAGGAAAGAATGGGCAATTTGATAATTAATTTTTTATTATTTAATGCGTAATTAACTATTAATAATGATACAAATAAATAAAAATTTTATTCTTAAATTTATGAATAAAATTAGGTAATTTATAAATTTTATTTTTAATAAATGTTTATAAATGGAAAATTATAAAGGTTCTTTTAATTCCTTTGATCATTACCAGTTACTTTTATTTTGAATTCCAGGATGGATTAAATAAATTTTCAGTATTTCGAAATCAGATTAAATGCATTTCTAGGAATTGCCAATTAAGGTAATTTAAATATAATTTCATTCAATTAGACCTGTATTCACAAAGAGAGCTGAATTAACCATATCAAATAGTGGAAATGATAATCCTGTTCGTTTGGCTATTTGGTATGCTTTTTCATTCGAATTATTCTGTATTTCAGGGTCAATATGTGGATTCATAAAGAGAGTCACGAGTGTATCTCTGCATGACGAAACTGTAATTAATTTTTAAGGGATGTCAAATTGGGATTTTTATAATATAGGTACAAGTCTAATCATCACATACCTGATGTAGTAATATGAAGTGGAGTTTGGTCACCTTCTGATCGTGCATTTATATCAGCACCATGCTGAAGTAAAAGTGCTGCCATTTTTGAGTTGTTCCATTTACATGCTGAATGCAACGGTGTCCAATGATATTCAGTTTTCTTGTTCGGATCTGCTTTATATTTGAATAATAACTGAGCTAATTCGTAATTATTATTATAAGCAGCTTTATGCAGCGGTGTATATCCATCGCGATCTACAGCATGAACTTGTGATGGATCTTTTGATAAAATTTCTTCAACTAAATCATTTTTATCTTCTTCTGATGCTGCCCATAAGATCTCTCGTTCTAATGTTGCATGTGGATTCTTATCTTCTTCAATTCCAATATCATTTTCCGAATCATCCCTAATCATTTATTTTGAATAAATTTCACAATAAAAAAAAACAAAGAAACCGGAAATTTTGATTTTTCAACTTACCATCCACTTACAAACATTCCTGGCTTAATCTTTGGTAAGTCCTCAGGTCGTATTTGTGGTTCTTCGTCATCTGATGAATTATCACTCATGATTTATTAATTGATTTTTTATTTAAAAATTAAATATTTTTTATCTTGATTTTCTTTTTGTTTGTTCATTAAATGCAGACTTTTGGTAATTTATTTGTAGCACTGGGTAATATCAATGTATACCTTTTTTGTATTTTTCGAATCAAGTTACGAATTCTGTGTATGATTTATGCAGCTATAAACGCTTATTGGCTACAAAAATTACTATTTACTATTTAACGACTTTTACAATATTCAAATTTGTGGTGAGTTTTTAATTAAAAAAGCCGTTAAATTTAAAAATACTTTTTCACCACAAGAAACGTGATTGAATTAGTTGATAATTTATAGGACAAAGTGTAAATCATTTAAGAGTCTATATATAGACAATGTGGTAATATATTTGTGTGTCGATTCGGAAAAAAGTAATTTATTGTGGTACTAAGTTAATTACATTACAATGGCAGACGAAATTAACGAGAAAATGGAGCAAATAAGAATAAAAAACGAGGAATTGGAGAAAAAGCATCAAGAAATTCTTCAAGATGAGTTGGAAGCAAAGAAACAGGGAGCAACCGTATCAAAAAGTCAAGCAGTTTCCTGTAAAACTAATGAAAAACATCGTTATGATAATGTTGAATTAGATTATGATGTTAAAGATGATCAGAAGGAGCATGCAAAAAATCCCGATTATAAGCCAAAAAGTGAGTCATTTGTAGATATTTTATTTGCACAACTTTTTATGAACTTCTTATTTTTTCGTACAACACATCTTTAGTCTTCTTTTTACACTGCACACTTGCAATTATTTGTGTTTCTTATTTTTTTCACATAGATCGAAGACCAATACTTGGAAAGAAGCAATTAGATGAAATTCCACCAGATCCCGTAAACTTTTTACGCGACAATGGTGACGATCAAAATAATCAAGATGATTCGCAAGCTAAACGTCCACAGCAACAACAGCAGCAAAATAATAGAAATCGCCACAATAATAATAGAAACCCTCGTCCAAGAAATCATGAGGATGGTAATTCAGGCAACAAGGAGAGACATGATGATCATCAAGGTGGTCAACGTCAAAGAAATCCAAATTATCGTCCAAGACCAAATCCTAATAATAATAATAATAATCGTAACAATGATGGAAGTGATCAGAAACAGGCTGTGATTAATGATAATAATAGCAATTCTCCACGAAAAACTCATCCACAACAATTGAGGACTGAAAGACGTTCAGCTCCAGCTCAAAATACGAGTTTGGAATCATCAAATAGTGAGCAATCACCAAATGATCCAAATAAAGTTTCAACAGCACCAAAACAGCAACCACATCAAAATCGTCCAAGACGACCCAATAATAACGATAATAATAGGCCACGTCCAAAGCCAAATAGAGAAAGAATTGAAGGAAATAATGATATAACGGTGGAAGTTACCGATGAAGTACGAAGTGTTAAATGTAAGCATTCCAATTGACTCTATAAACGGAAGTAAGAATTTTTTTGTTTAATTACAGTAAAATCAAGCGAGAAAACATTTGGCACTGGACGCGTTCGACCAACGAATGCAAGTTACGAAAATGCAGAAGCAACAAACGACAATGCTCAATCGACAGATGCTAAAAAGCAGCATAAACCACGTAATCATAACAGTAGGAAGCCAAAACCAAAAGGAACGCCACAGCCTGAATTTCAACATCCGATTTTGGATAAAATTGTCATAACAAAAACTAGCGTACAGGACAGATTATTGAGAAGTAAAATGATTGATGAAAAGGATCAAGAACATCAAGAGCCAAAAGTAGAAGTACAAGCAGTTCCTGAACCAGAAAATAATTAATATATTATTCAAAAATCAACAAGATCCTGTTTTAAAAAATATCTGATTATAATTTTACTCAAAATACTAAGTATGACTACCTACATAATATGAAATTATTATCAATTAATTTATTTATTTCACATAACGTCACACATATAAAAATAATTTTGGTGCTTGGTTCATTTTTTTTATATTTAATTAATTCCAAAAATAATATGATATTTAATGATCATTAATATATTGAATATTGTAATCACAAAAATTAATTGCATCGTGTCTACTTTGAATTTTGTAAATTTTCCTCAAACTCATCATCGAGCCTACATCATTAATATCAAAATGAAGTGCATTCACAAAAGCTTTTTCAGCCATTTTCATTAAATTTAATCCCACAAAGCATTTCCCTAATTCTCGGTACACAACATGGCAATTAAAAGTTTTAGAAGCTTGAATTAAAAATTCTTTTGCAGTAACATATTCATTAATACGATTAAAATGCGTTCCAAGAAGATATAGTATGAGAAAGTTGTCACATGATTCTATTTGAATGTAGGTGTTGAATATTTCTGCAGCTTTTTTAAAATTCTTTGTATGTAATAAGTTCAATATGATTGAATTTATAATTTTGTTGTACTAAATGGAATTAAAATGAAAGTTAATCATTAAATAAAGCAGATCATTAATACCCAAGGATCATTAGTAGCTACATGATTCGAAATCTAAGAAAATTAAATGTTTCAATTCGTGGAATTTATTGATAAATTTTGACCTGATTTGCATTGAATGAGGCACAAGTTCTCTTCAAAAAGTATAATAGACTATTTGGTAAAATAAATCTTATTTATGGATATATCAAAAACACAAACTTTTCAATTTGAATGACTTTTGTGAGCAAAAATACGTTTCAAATCTCCGTAAAGTTGTTTAAGGCATTTAATAAGCTTATTAACTTACTGTACTTACATTTACATTATGATTCACAATATCATTCTCCGAAATTCTATTGAGATGATATAAAGCTCCTTTATAATTTCCTTTTGACGTATCAATAGCTGCCAAAAGATACAAATAATTAACATTGATTCCATAAGCCTTATAATACTCTCCTAGACACAGTTCAGCAACATCATAACATCCAATTTTGATGAAGAAAATTGCCGATTTAATAAACGGATTTTGCCAGCTTAGTAAACCCTCATCTCTTACTGCAGACCATAAAAGTTCAGGACGACTGTAAATGTTTTCGATTTCTTCATTTTTCTTGGAAGTGCTGCTGGCTAAATTACTTTTTATACCAAGCATATCATTGATTACATATTGCATGATGTCTAACTCCTCAACTTCACTATATATTGACATCAAATGGCTTATGAGATTTAAACTTTCCGAATATTTGAGAGATTTGAAAAGCAGATAAGCTTTAAGGATATTTGAAATCAAAGATTGTGGATTAATTCCTAGTAGTTCATCAACAGCAATTGCCATTTTATTGAACTCTTCCAGTTTTGCATTGAATATCGCATAGTTCAACCAGGCTTTTGCAGAAGTTCTATTTTTATGTATATCATGCAATAAAATTTCTTCTGACTTGTTGATCATGTCTATTGATTTGTAAATTTCTGTTGAAATTAATTTGTGCTTCTGATTCCGATTGCATGGAATTCTTTGAAAATTATTGATATCTGATGTTATTTTGCATAAGAACGTTTCAACGTCGAAGGATTCTTGGAAATGATCAAAGAGAAAATTTATTGAATTTTCAATTTCCACTGAACTTTTATTCCTCAAAATTGCATTTTTGATCCCGCAAACATCAATAATTTTACTGTGATAATTAATTGAATGTGAATGTGTGCCTTTATAGCTTTCATATGAAATTTCCTCATTTAAAGGCTTTTCCAGTTCCATATTAATAACTGCAATTATTTGCATTCCTTCATCATTCAATGCTTTTATATCCTCCAATAATTTGTCTGGTTCTAAATCAACATTTTTGCTTTTTCTCGAAACTCTTTTACTTTTCCTCGTTAATTCCAAATCTGGTTTATAGAACGCACTGTTGCAATGAGATAAGATTTTGAATGTTTCATGCTCATATCTGTAAAGTGGCACTGAAACACGAATACTTTTAATCCCAACGTGTAGCAACTGTTCACAATCAATTAGTCCAAATAAATGGACATTTTCGTTAAGCATTAGTTCCATTAAAATGTATTTGAATTTTTTGATGTGGTCATGAAAAGCCAAGCAAGCATCAGTGGAAAATATCAAAAATTTTGCATTAAATTCTGTGCATTGATGTGGATGGTGGCATTTATGGAATATTTCATGATTGAAGTTTGTGGAAATTGTTGAGCCTTTACACACTTGTTTATTTTCAGAATTGTTGCATTCACTGTTCAATGCTTTGAGTTTTTTCTGTAAATTCACTTTGAAAGTTGTTCCTGTAAAAACCTGAATCATTTCGATTAAAAAATTGTAACCTCATTAATGTATGAGCTTTTACCTCATTTGGAGCAATGATGCTGACCAAAAGCTTGTCACTTTCAACATTTTCATAGTTGCAAATTGATTCCAGCTTAAAACTCACAATATTTCCATATTTTGTATCCAATAATGGATTTTTTGTGAAAGCTTTGACATCGCACGTTATTTTTCGGACCATTTTCTGAGAATGGAATCGTTTGAGGCATTTAATACTTTCACATTTTGTAGAGCACACAATTGATAGATCAATATTGCAGTATCCAACTGTATTAGACTGTTCATTTTCATGCTTAATGAGAGTGAGCAGCAATGGATTTAAAAATAGATTCGTTATCTCATTTCCGTCAGCAGTATTAATTGGAATTTTAATAATGACTACTGGCAATGATTTACGATTTATTTGGATGCGATGATTGGTTAAATTAATGTTCATGTATGATGCAATAACTTCATATTCTGTATCTTCATTAGTGTCGTATTGAAGGCCTTGAAAATTTGACAATATTACGTCTATGTCTGTGAATTTTGATTCTCTTGAAAATTGTTGATCCATTTTTTTACGAAAAAGTTTTTTAAATGCAAAATTTCAAAGTTTACTTAGAGTAATCTAATAAATATATTTTTCATGAACATCGATGAAAATTAATAATTTACTTGCGATTTACATTAAAAAATTGTAAATTAATGACATGATTTAATGACACAGTGCAAAAATGTTAATAACATTAAACTTCAGTTCTCATTATCGGACATCAATATTGTTTTAAAATTGAAATATTTTCATCATTACGATAATTTATTTATTGGTTACAAATTATATAGGTCCTCTGTAATCGAATAATGAGATGCTTGTGCATTGCTTTCAAAATAAAATATCGAAGATTGAAATAAAATTGAGGATCATCAATCCAATGATGTGGAAGAAAAATTATTTTTATCAACCTTTTAAAAAAATCAGAATCAAATGCAATTAAATATATGCAGCATTCCTGAGGCTTTTTGGACGATGTAATGCTTTAAATAATTATATGTTAATGAGATTCGGTCAATAAAATATGGAAAATATACATTTTAATAATAAGATTATAGATTAAATTACGTATCAGTTATGTTTCTACAAAATCGGACATTATTAAAAACAGTTCAATCATAATTTGACCCTGCAACATTAACAAAATCAAATCATTCATAATTTTAAAACCAAAGCTTTTTATTTCATATTTCTTTTTTTTTTATTTAAGGAAAATGCTTTTTAAGGATATGAATAATCCAAGGATACAATAAAAATTCTGCGAATCTAGAATGTATCTTCATCACGAATAAATTCATCGCGAATCTTTGAAAGCTTACTAATCAGCACATCAATTGTAACTTCACCATGAACTTTATTATCTCTCGTACGTACATTGACTGTTCCTGCTTGTCTTTCCTTCTCGCCGACGACCAAAATGAAATTACATTGTGCCAATTGAGCATTTCTGATTTTTTTATTCATTGTGTCACCGTCGTCTGTATCTGATTCAGACATAAATCCAGCAGCATGTAGACGATCACGTACTTCATTTGCATAGTCATCCAAGCTTGGTCCAACAGGAACAACCATAATTTGTCTTGGTGACAACCAGAATGGCCATTTTCCAGCACAATTTTCAGTCAATATAGCAATCATTCTTTCCACAGATCCAAGAATAGCACGATGAATAATTACGGGACGTTTCTTTTCGCCAGACTCAGATACAAAGTTTAGATTAAATCTTATTGGCAATTGGAAATCAAGTTGAATTGTAGCACATTGATGTGAACGTTTTAAAGCATCCTTAATTGTGATGTCAATTTTTGGTCCATAAAAAGCTCCATCGCCTGGATTTAATGACCATTTAACACCAAATTCATCCAATGAATCTGACAATGCCTTTTCTGCTTCATCCCATACCTCAATTTCACCCAAAAACTTATCAGGACGTGTTGAAAGTACCAAATCAAATGAGAATCCAAATTTTCCATAAACACATTGTAAAAAGTCCAAACATCCTGTAATTTCCTGCTTAATTTGTTCAGGTGCACAAAAGATATGAGCATCATCTTGTTGGAAGCGACGAACTCGTGTTAATCCAGTTAAAGCACCAGACAACTCATTTCTATGCAAGACACCAAAATCAGCCATTCTTAATGGCAATTCACGCCATGATCGATTACGATGATCAAACATTAAACAATGTCCAGGACAATTCATAGGTTTTAATGCAAATTTCTCCTTTTCAACATCAAATGAGAACATATTGTCAGCATAATGTTGCCAATGACCTGATGTTTGCCACAACTTTGCATTATACATGTTAGGTGTAATGACTTCTTGAAAGCCTCGCTTACGATATTCACTTCTGATAAAGTTCATCAATGTATTGTATATGTGAGCTCCTCTTGGCTGGAAAAAGCATGATCCAGGTGATAATTCATGGAAAAAGTATAGTTCTTGTTGTTGACCAATTTTACGATGATCACGTTTTGCTGCTTCTTCTTGAAGTTTTTCCCATTCTTTCAATTGTTTTGGATCTGGGAATGAAATTCCATAAACTCGTTGAAGAGTTTCTGCATCAGCTTTACCTTCCCAATATGTCGAACTGTTTTTTGTAACTTTCATTGCCTTTATTTTGCCTGTATGACGAACATGTGGACCACGACATAAATCAATCAATGGACCACAACGATAGACAGTTGTTGTATCTGTTGTAACTTTTTCATTCAAAATTCTCTTCTTGAATTCATTGTACTCGAACATTTTTAATAAATCAGATTTTTTCATTTCAAGACGTTCGAATGGCTGCTTTTCCTTAACAATCTTCTTCACGACATCTTCGAGTGTCTTATAATGATTTGGTGAGATTCCATCACCTTCCAAAAACATGTCATAATAGAATCCACTTTCAATGGGCGGTCCATAGCACAAACATCCACCATAACATCTTTCCATTGCTTCACCGAGTATATGTGCTGAACTATGCCAGAAAACTGCTTGAGCTTCTGGATCATCGAATTTTAAAAGCTTCAATGAACAGCTCTTCTCTAATACTCTATCTAAATCCCAAACTTCATCGTCAACTTTAGCAACGACTGTATTATCAGCCAATCCTTGACTTATACCAGCAGCAATTTTATATGGTGTTGTTTCCCATGATAATCCTTCAACAATCTTTCCATCGGGCAATGTAATTTCAATTTTCTCTCTTGGCTTAGCTTTAAGTTCCTCCAAATATTCATCTCTTAATTTATCATACAACTTGATACGATCTTCGATGTAATTTGGTGGTGGATTAAGTTCCTTAATTCCTAAAAAAAATGAGAAAAATTATTTTGATGAGTTGGCGATCATTAAAAATGGCAATACGCAGTAATACAGCTTAAATTAGACTTGAAGATATAACCTACCCGTTTCAATTCCCATGTCTTCAAGTTGCTTTTTCTTTGCTGCTTTTTGTTTAGACGCCTGAAATTAGAATAAAAAATGTGCTATTAGTGATTATTTGTGTGACTAATACACAGAATTCCTGTTAAATGATGCAATTTTTAAGAATGTTTACAAAAAAATGAGTAAAAAATTAAAGTTATGAAATCAACGTGGAAAAATGAAAAGTAGGTCAAACTCTAAAAATCTAATGGAATTAAACATAAAAGGCACAAAAATTGTTAATGCTCAACTAAATTATTAGAATAACACTATTGTCACTTAATTATTTAGAGTAATAAACGAACCAAAGTAGCTAAACATTTCCAATTCTCCCTATTTCCACTTTTCAGTTGATTTACTATTATACTTCTGTTAAAATTGATTAATCTGTACAAAGACATTAATGACATTCTTATAATTAACTGATTTTCATGCCTTTTCAGTATCTAACTGCAATTTTTCTAAATTTTCCGATATTTCACTGCTCATAATATTCTTTTTATTTGCGAAAATTGTTAAGGGTCGTTTAAAAGTGACGGAAAATGACAAAAAAAGCCCCAACGGTCATAAATAATTTAAATTTTTCCGGCTTTAGCTTATTTTTCAAAAACTCCGACTTTAATTTAAATTTTGTCTGAATGTCAAAAACCGTTGAAAAATAAATTTGAATTGAAATTTTCTAAAATTCCCCACTTTTTCACCACAAAAAATTTGAATTAAAAATTTCCGTTGAACTTTAAATTCTTTTAACAAACCTTTTGAGGCTCCTCATTTTCAGCCTTGATGTCTACTGGAACTTTGTTTACTTCTTCTTCAATTACAGGCTTAATTTCTTCTTGAGGCTGAACTATCGGTTTCTCTTCCAACACAACTTTATCAACTTCCTTAACATCTTCTTTTTTCTGGATCACTTTTTCCTCTTCTTTTACTTCAACAATTTTCTCCTCTTGAGAAGATCCAGCAGCATTTTCATTTAATTTTTCATCAATAATTTCATCATTCTTTTCAACTTCCTCAATCTGCTCTGAGGTAGATTCTTTTGGTGTCTTTGGACCTTGAGATTTCTTTTTATGTGATCGTTTCTTCTTGCTATTCACCATTCTAACTTCAAAACGACTTTACAATGTCAGACAAAGTTGATTTTTTTGCGACTGAAATCACTACTTCCTCATTCTAAAAAAAATATGTCTCAACATGCCTCGACTGGAATGAAAAATTTCCAACAAGTTTTCCCGAATTTCCCATCAGTGAAAATTAAAAGAAAATGCTTTTTTTGTAGAGATTTTTTTGAAAAATAAAATTTTATAGAAACTGTAAAAACTTTGAACATTTAATCTTTTTTGCGATCTTTAAGACTCTTAAAGTAACTTCCAATGATCTTCTGAGTTTCAGGACGTAAAATATGATTGAGGAATTGTTTGGCATCCACTGAACGATTTTTCATTAATTGATTCAAGTCATTTTTACGATAAACTTGCTTCGTTAATGCACGAGCTAATTTTGGAACATTATCAAATGTTGCAAAGAACTCTTCACTTCTTGCCATTGCCTCTTCTTCGTTGTTTACGATTTTATCAATAAGTCCAATGTCAAATGCTTCCTGAGTATCTATTAATCTTCCTGAGGTTAATAAGCGTTCAGCATTTTTACTTGGAAGGACAGCTCTTAATGAGTTCATAACCCATTCGGTTGCGACAATTCCAACTGGTGCTTCATTCAATCCAATCTTATAATAAGGCAACATAAGACGATATTCACATGAAATTGCAAGCACACAACCTCCAGCCGGCGCATGACCTTCATATTATAAGAATCAAAATAGAAGAAACAAAAAAAAAAAACATGTAAACATTAGACTATTAAAGGAATTATCAATTTTTCTCATACCATTAACAAAAGCAACAGTTGGAAATGATGATCCATACAATTTAATCCAACTCTCTTGGAACCATAACCAGAATGCTTCAAAGCGTTCTTCACTGGGATGTGGATATAATTCTGTGATATCTAAGCCGCTAGAGAATACATTATCACATGACTGTAACAGAATATTGCATTAATAATAGACGCTGTCATTAAAATTGATTGATGTACTTACACTCTTCAACACCATACCACGAACTTTTTCGCGTTCCAAGTCATCCATAACACCACAGAACTCTTTAAACAGTTCCAAGGACAAAGAATTTACAGGTTTACGAGCAAGACTAACAACAGAGACTCCAGTTTTCTCATTAATATCAACCTCAATTAACTTCTGTGCAGCACTTGATGACTGATATCTGATGTTGTTTGCCAGCAACCATCTCGATGGAATCGAGCAATTTTTAATTAAACGCGAAAAATTCATAATTTACAAGCGATACGGCAAAGCAAAATGAACACACTAAAATGACTGGATGTATGCGTTTAAATATTTTTATTTTCTTTTTTTTGTGTGTTATTCTTCGTGAGACGTAAAAATTTTCGATGAGAACCGAAAAAATTATTATTAATGTAATGTTATGGAACTGACGGTAGATTTAAGTCTGTTCTATTATTTTTATCTTTAAGGAATTATTGCTTTTATTTTTCATCAATACATACAAAAGAAAGTTTATGAATGTTATCATTTATGGCACGGTCAGGTAGCAATTATTCTCATTCTCTTTAATGACTTAGTGTCATACATGTATATTTTCAAAAGAGGGAGAGAGATGTTTCTTAATTATCTCCAAAAAAATTGTGACTACTTGTCTTTTATATGTTTATTTAATTATTTAATAATGAACCAATTTTCTTTTCCATTTTGGACATTAAATGAAATATTCAACTGGACATGAAAATGATATGAGCGTGTAAAGGTTTAAATGTTAAGATTTCAACAAAAAAGAAACGAAAATAATATGTAAATATGGGGGGATCGTTTGGATGTCATGTAACGAAGATAATGTAAAGTGTATGATCCATCGTTAAAAAAATAATTTCGATCCCTCTTCCTCTTTAAAACATATTTAGTGATATTTAGCCTCAACTTTAGACTTATAAACAATATTAACGATATTTTTTCAACATTACATAACATTCGAATGAACCCTGACATGAAATATCAAATACACAGATATTTCTTCATTCCTACGTCGTTGTCTTCTTTTTCTTTTGTGGCTTAACAAGTCTTGTTACATATGATACAAATTGTAGTAAAGGCTTTAATCTCTTCTTCCACTTTAAGAATGCAATGTAACGTCCAAGTGATGTCTGGATTTTATCATTCCTAATAGCAGTTACAAACAGCTCAACATCAGCTTCTCGACAACTCTCGAGTTCTTTAATGTCTTGCTGTCTGAATAATTGTTTGGTAACTCCACGCGCCATTTGTGGAATCTTCTCATATCTCTTAAGAAATGCTTCGCACTTTGCAATCGCTTCTGCTTTATCTTTTGCTATTTCATCGATTAATCCAATTTTTAGGGCTTCTTCTGTACTGAAAAGTGTTCCTAAGGTCAATGCCATTTCTGCTTGTCTTATGGGAATTGTGTTCTTCATTGAAGCCATAAACCATGTTGGTGCAACAATTCCGAGTTTAGTTTCATTTAACCCGATGGTATATTTGGGAAGCATAACACGATACTCGCAGCACATTGCAAATAAGCATCCTCCAGCTGGAGAATGGCCTGTTTAGTTTTAAAATGATAAAGATATAATAATCAGATTTTAGACATTTTTGTTTTTAACTAATAATTTTTAACAAAATTTTGAGACAAAGTATTTAAATAAAGTCTTGAGGGTTTTAACTTTTTAAAATTTCTTACCGTTTATAGCTGCAGCAGTCGGAAACTCTGATCCGTATAACTTCAACCAACAATCTTGTAATGAACTCCAAAATTTCCTAGCTCGATCACAATCTGGCTTGTACATTTCATTAATATCCAATCCAGCTGTAAAAACTGTTGGAGCTGACTGTAAGTTTGTAAAGAAAAATCACGTTATGTCCATAAATATTAAGTCACAACTTATTTGACCCACTTACACTAGTGAGTATCATTCCTTTTGATTTGTTGTTTTTCACTTCGTCCAATGCATTTGAAAATGCTGTCAGCAGCTCCAAGTTGAGTGAATTAACAGGTGGACTATTTAAAGTGACTGTCGCAAATCCAGTCGTATCATTTACGTCAATTAAAACTAATCCATCTGACTTCGTTGATTGATGTTTTACTATATTCACATTAAATCTAGCATAATTTAAAAAGTTCCTGGTTATTTGTCGTGAATTTAATGCCAACTTTATTGCACTCATCTTAAGCTTCAAATTTATCCTATTCCAGCAATTTTTAAATCTTGTTCTTAATTATCGAAATCTCATTAAAGATGAAAATAATTTATTTTTAAAAAAAAAAAAAAAAAAAATATTAAGCCTCTTTTAAGTAGAACTTTGTACCTTTATCAACTGAATGTTTTTCTCGAAAGTCGAAAATAATTTTCGAAGACATTTGTTTAAAAAATTAATTTATTTGACAGATTAACGGTTTTTACAGGCACACATAAAATTGTGTTTAAAAATCATATAAAGTTAGAAGCACAACTTTTCATCTTCCAAGAAATGCAGCAAAAGATTTTTGTGCTTCTGGATTTAAAACTGCTCTGACAAACTCATCAGTATCACGTTGACGATTGGCAGCAATTTCTTCCATATCCTTTTGCCTTATTGATCGTTTTGTGAATCCTCGTGAAACTGGTGGAATGTCCTTAAAACGATCCAGAAATGCTTCACATTTGGCAAAAGCATCTGATCTATCAGCTGCAATTTCGTCAATAAGACCAACTTTAAGTGCATCTTCCGTTGAGAAAAGTGTGCCTGAAGTCAAAGCAAGTTCCGTTTGTCTAGTCGAAATGACACTTCGCATTGTATATATCATTGGAAGTGGAATTGAAATTCCAAGACGAGCACCACTTATGCCTAATTTTGAGTTACGAACCATAGCCCTATATTCACAACATAATGCAAAAAAGCATCCAGCAGCAGGATTATGACCATTAATTGCAGCAGCAGTAGGATATGTTGATCCATAAAGTTTAAACCAACAGTCTTGAAGAACTGACCAAAATTCTCTCAATCTATGCTCATCTGCTTGATAAAGCTCTCGAATATCGAAGCCAGTTGAGAAAATGTTTGGAATTATCTACAAAAAAATAGATAACACGTAAGGACTGTCAAATAAGAAGACAAGACATAAAAAATAAAAAGATCTAAAAATATTTACACTGGTCAAAATCATTCCTCGCGAATTATTTCTTTCAACTTGATCAAGAGCTCTAGATAAGCTCATCATAAGATCAAGGTTAAAACTGTTTACCGGTGGTCTATTAAGGGTCACGGTTGCATATCCATTCTTATCATTTACATCAATAAGTACCAAATTATTATAGTCAATATTTGTTGTGACTGTTTCATTTTTGAGGACGGTGCTTGTGGCAATTCGTCTTATTAAATTCATATTATGAGGTGCTCTTGTTAACTGACGTAGCAACATGGTTTGCAAATTAATTTACACAACTGATCGATAAGACAATTCACTTCCAAATATGCGGATAAGTCACTTAATTAATTTTATTATTATTTTCGGATAGAGAAACAAACTCGTTTTGGCTCTCTGTCGTATTGACTGATAGTATACACACGCATCGATAAACTGTTGATAACCATTCTGTTCAAATAAATAAAGCTACACACATCAATAAGGTAAACACAAGCATAGTATTTTGTATAGTAAACTTTAATATTAAGAAACAAGTCGACAAGAAACAAAATATATATTAGACTAGATTCATCTATTTCTTATTTTTTAGAGCTTGGTAATACATTTTGATTGTGTTTTGTGCCTCAACACTTTCTACAGCTCTCACAAAGTCATCAATGTCTTGTTGTTTATTATTTCTGATATAATCAATTTCTTCTCTCCTGAGGTTCCGTTTTGTTGTGTTTACTGCGTCCATTGGAATTTTTCGGAATCGATTGAGAAAAGCTTCACATTTTGCAATTGCTTCTGTCTTGTCGTCCACAATATCATCAATAAGATTGATTTTTAGGGCTTGCTCTGGTGAATATAGAGTTCCTTGAGTTAGGGATATTTCTGCCTGACGTCTTAGCAATAATTTGCCCATCAACATGACAAGAATTTTCGGAAGTGCTACACCGACTTGAATTTCATTTAATCCAATTTTGTAGCCTTTTGCCATAGCCCTGTAGTCACATGTCATTGCGAAGAAACACCCTCCACCGATTGCGTGACCTACAATATAGATATTTATGAGATTTAGTAATTTTTTGATTGAATACTGAAGATTTTAGTCATCCAGTTTTTCTCACCATTGATAGCAGCTGCTGATGGAAATGACGCATCATAAATCTTCAAGAAACAGTCTTGTGATGCAGACCATAACTCACTTAGAGTTTTAGAATCGCCGTTATGTAAATCATTAATGTCTAATCCAGCTGAAAATATTTTTGGAGCAGTCTGGAAAAGTTATAAAGTTATAAAATTCATTTAAAACTGGATGTAATCTTGAAGTTATTTACACTGGTCAGTATGACTCCTCTAGATTTGTTTTTCTCCATTTCATCGAAAGCATCTGATAAAGCATTAAGCAACTCAACATTTAGAGAATTTGTTGGTAGTCGATTCAATGACAGTGTTCCGTAGCCAGTTTTGTCATTTACATCAATTAGCACTAACTTTTCTGCTTTTTGGATAGGTGGATGATTCGTGCACAATCTTCTGACATTAGAATTAATTGTTTTAGACAGGAATAAAATATTTCTTGACATAATCTTTGAAGTTAAAATAGTTTTAAAATTAAACTTTGATTCTATTTTTTTTTTTTTTTTTTTTTTTTGTGAATGTAAAGCATCTGTTGATAACAAAAAAAAAGTTTTAGCAAGTATGAGTGAGTCTTCATAGTATTTGTTGACTTTAGAATTTACAATCAGTAGGCCTGTTCATCAAATGCTGGATTAACATAAAACTAATCTTGCAGATCACAAGACTTCATTTAAAATTTCTAGAGTCTTAAAGCTCTTAATCTCAAATTTTATGGACGATTTTATTTTTTTTAACAAGTCGTAAAAATTTACAAAATTTTTATTAAAAATTAATAGTAAGTAGTCTTCATCAATTGCACGGATTTATTTCTTTTTTGAGCCATCTAAAAATGCTTTAAGTGACTGTTGACTTGCTGGATTAAGAACATAACTAACGAAATTCTCAACATCTCTTTCCTTATTTTCGGTCATCATATCCACAATTTTCTTTCTGAACAGTTGTTTTGTAATTCCACGAGCTAATGCTGGAATTCCTTTAAATTTAGCCATAAATGATTCACATTTGACAATTGCATCAGCTTTATCCTTCGCAATTTCATCAACTAAACCAATTTCAAGTGCCTCTTCAGTTCCAAAAACAGTTCCCAATGTTAATGCCATTTCGGAATCTCGAGATGAAATTATATTTTTGGTAGCTAAAATTGCTACTTCAGGTACAGCTATTCCGAGTTGGGTTTCATTCAATCCAATTTTAAAGTTTGGCAACATAACACGATATTCACAAGCCATCGCGAGGAAGCAACCACCACCAATAGCATGTCCATTGATGGCAGCAGCTGTTGGGAAAAGTGAATTATAAAGCTTAAGGCAACAATCGAGATATACAGCACGGAGTTCTTTCAATCTTAAGGGATCTGGATTAATAAGCTCATTAATATCAAGTCCAGCTGTGAATGCATTCGATGATGTCTGAAATGGAATTAAAAATGATTTTTCGCTTCAAACTTTCATAACAACAAGATCATTAATAATTACGCTTGTCAAAATCATTCCTTTGTACTTTTGATTCTCAACATCATCCAAAGCCTTCGAAAACTCTTGTAAGAGTTCAAGAGTAAAGCTGTTGAGTGCCGAGGGTCGATTGAAAGACAGCGTTGCAAATCCAGTTTTCTTATTTACTTCAGTGATTATAAGTTGTTCTTTTTTTGTTGCAGTTGATTGATGTCTTTGCGTGCTTAATGCAGTACATCTGAATGCATTTTGACTTACTATCCTTGATATTTTAATACAATTTAAAGCCATTTTTTTAATAGTGATTAAAAGTTATCAGCACTGCTGATCTAAAACTGAACTTTGTACTTTATGTTGATTCTACTAGTTAATTTTCTTATTTCGTGAATTATGAATGAGAGTTTTAGAAATCTTCAATTTTTATATGCTGCTTAAATTTTATTTTAGTAGCGTAAGCTGATTCACATAAAATGTTATTCACTAAAGTACTGCTACTTGCGACTAAAAGAGAAATTCATAATAATATTATTTTCGAAAAAAAAAACAAAAGATGATAACAAAATATTGTAGAGATTTTCAAAATCTGATCATATTTTGACCGTTAGAGGCATGTTAGAGATTTCTTACTTAAAATCACAATCAAGATATACAGATGTGTTCATTCAAAAATGTTTCCATTTTTAACGGATAAAAATTTAAAATTCTCAAATTTTTTGTAAACACTAACACAACAAAAGAAATTTGTAAAATTTTGTTCCTCAAATTTTTGGACTTTTAATTTTGTTTTCGTGGTCAAAAAGCATTAGAAATGATAATTTACAACATAATGTTGCTATTGTAAACACAAAAATAAGATCTAGTGAACAAATTTAAGTCAAAAATCAAAATTTAATTTAGAAATTTTTTTCATAAAATTTTTTCATTTGTTTGTTTACAAACAGAAAAAAAGCGTATGGTCAAGTATGGTCGAGTATACTTTGTATGAACACATCTATATATCTTGATCACAATAAAGGTTCTAAATCAAGCTGATCATTAGGAATTATATTTATGATATTGGGATGATGGTTTGGTATAAGCCCTAAATAAGAGTATTCCATAAAAATTTTAGAGCTCCAATGGGTTTTGCTCAAATTATGACATAAAACTTTTGTGCTCAGCATTATTAATCCATAAAAGCTAGTCAACAAAGTTAAACTTCTCAATTTATCAAAAGTTGAGCCAAAAGAGTTCTTAAAGCCTTGATTGTAATCATGAGGAAGGAAATTCAAAATAAATTTATCTGTGAGTGTATGCCTCTACACCTTAATTATCTTAACCATTACACAACTTCGTATCTACAGCTGGGAAATTTAAATGGCAAGGGCAGAAGTATTAGTCTTAAAGCTTTATTCCAACGCCATGAAATTCACTCACTTCTTATCAGATTTATCTTTAATCTCCCTACAAGTTCAATAACTCGATAACCCCAAATTTTGACGTTGAATTAAAAATACTTTTATTTATTTTTTTTTTTTATTCAAGACACTTTTACGCTATATTAAGCATATAGTTAATCACATAATGATGGAAAAACCAAAATTGATAAAAAAATTGTACAAAATCCTTAACAAAATTAACAACCTATATAAAAATAAATAATAATACTGACTCCACTTAGTTCTACTTAATTAGCAACCTAAGAATGATTTCAATGTTCTCTGATTTTTAGGATCTAGAACAGCTTTTACAAAAAGTTCGACGTCTTGTTTCTTCTCATTAAGTATCATATCTGCAATATCCTTTCTACAGTTTTGTTTTGATAGTCCACGAGCTAATCGTGGAATTTTTCTGAATTTTAACAGAAAATCTACACACTTGGCGATGGCATCAGCCTTGTCTGCGGCGATTTCATCAACAAGACCCACTTTTAGGGCCTCTTCTGATGAATACACATATCCTAATGTGACAGCTCTTTCTACTTCTCTGGCTGGTATGATGCTTTTCATAGTAAGAATAACAGTCTTTGGTATGGGAAGTCCAAGTTGAGTTTCATTCATTCCAATATCACAATTTGGAAGTATTACACGATATTCACATGCTTTAGTGAAAAAACAACCTCCACCAATTGCATGACCTGTTGAATGATATTTTTTGAATACCTACAGTTTAATAGACTTTTATCTTACCATTAATAGCAGCAGCTGTAGGAACAGGGGTGTAAAACAACTTATGACAACAATCGAGGTATGTAGCATGCAAATCCCAAAGTCTTTCAGGATTAGGATCCACTAATTCTCTGATATCATAGCCTGTTGTAAAGACGTTATCTGATGTCTGGAATATTTAATTATAATTATTAGCACTTAATTTCCAACCAAATGATATTTTTTTTCTTACACCTGTTAGAATCACTCCTCTAGAGTTCTTACTGTCAACTTCTTCCAATATGTTTGAAAAATCTTTAAGCATTTCCAGTGTGAAACAATTGTCATCCTTTGGTCTATTAAATGATATAGTCACAAAACCAGTATTGCTGTTAACTTTTGTAGTAATAAGCTTATCATTTGTTGTTGTTGATTGACTTCTTTGCGTGATTAATGTAATGCATCTGAATGCATTTTGATTGATTATCCTTGTTACTTTCAAGCAACTTAAAGCCATGATTTTTTGTCTGTTGGGTTAATTGAATTTTGTGTATAGTGATTTTACTTTTATTTTTTGAAATTAATCTTTAATAGAAGAAGCCGATACACTGATAAAAGAATTAGATGAGCTTATAGTCACAATTTTTTTTTTATTTCAAAAAGATTTATTATCTTTTATGTTTTTTTTAATTCTTATTTTTGTTTTGAAATAAGGCTGCCGCCAAAGTAAAATAGTTAAAAATTTTTATTAAATTCTTAAAAAAAAGGGAAAATTGTAGAAACTATATGCTTTTGATAACTATAAATTTATAGGCTTAAACAAAAAAATTTTTGGAGATTGGCTTTCAAAAACAAATAATAAAAAAACTTTAACAATTTCAATTTTCAGAACTTCCAAATTTAATAAACTAAAGAATGATTTGAATTCAATAAAATTTATAAATCAACTGCTGGTGTTCATAAAAGTAAACGCAATTTATACTAATTCCATACCCAAAAACATGCAATGATGTTACCTATAAAAAGTGATATCTCACATGTTACGATAAAAATATTTGAAATTTTTTTTGTAGAATTCATTTGAAAATGCTTTTAATTTTATTTTGAGCGTTAAAAATATTTATAAGCTTGATAGAATTCATTATCATATCACAGTAAAATTGTGTGGTAGCACATGTGGACCATAAATTCAAAGCACAACGGAAAAGATAAAAAAATTTGTTATCAGAATAATTATTTTCTTACAAAATGAATAATGCTATTAAATTTAAATGATCTCATGTTTACTGAGTGCTGAAAGGTTTATATTTATGCTAAGTCTGAAGGTGGGTTTTGTGTTTACATCAAGGGTATCATTAATATTGATTTAATATGTATTATTACAGGTTTAATTACTTAATACTCATTTCGATAATAAAATACAATTTTCTTAATTTATAGCAACTACTTAACTTGCCCAGTCTGATATCTGAGAACTAAAATTTATTCAGGAATATCTTTTCTTACTGTTGACATATCACTAAAATATATTCATCTTAAAATGCTCAAGGATTTATGCAAACTTATTCAGATTATAGAGTTTAAAAAAATTGAAATTTATTGAGAACTAGAAATTACATTTTGAACTGGTTTGTAGTTGCTTGACATATAAATGATGCACGATAGTCAAGCATCAAACTGGAATGTTAAGAAATTCATAATTAATTAATTTTTAACTAACTTCCTTATTTTGGTTGCAATTCATTGTTGTTCTTAAAACTAATTAGTTTGTGGAGTTGATGATGAGTAAATCCACAATTTTATGAAAAGTTGTTAAGGTTCTACTTAGGTGTAATTCACTTAGTACGTTTGTTTTTTAGGGGGGAAGGGTCTAAGAATTTTTAACAGGTCAAACATAAGAAATTTTTGGGGTCTAAAAAGTCTTTTTTTTTTGCTTAACGTCTAAGTACGTGAGCTGCCCGCTATTTAATTTGTTTAAATTCCGTATGATCGCAATTATGAGAATTTATTGAAATTTATGTCTTTCTTGGCTAATAAAAATAACAAAATTACCAAAAAATTAAACAAGAACTGTCAAAATCAGTTTTTTCTACATAGAACCTGTTCTTATCAGAATCAATCCTTTTGCAAATAAAGCTTAATGGATTGATTAAAATTCGTCTGTTCCTTATCAATCCGCAAAATTTTATCAATTTTTAATTTTTAGGGGCCAAAACCTAAACGTCAGCTTTCCATTTTAAAGATAATCAAAAAAGGCCAAAAAAAATGACAAAGTCATCATACACAATTATGGTTAGGTACGAAGATTAGATGACATTGTAACAAAATTGCAATGAATCCTCTAATCCAGTGTATCATTTTCATACGATTTGCAAGTACCACAAAAAAATCTCAATTAAATACATAAATTTTGACTGAATCGTGCCACTGATTTTCTGTTCCACATAATTTTATTTCTGGTCTGAAAGTCATCCAACTGATTGTTATCCTATACATTTTTCAATGTTCAATGACAACAAAACATAAACTTGTATTGCTTTATTTAAAGTCAATATTAATAAAAGGAATCCAATTAAGAGTGAATTTAAGTGAGTTTATGGTAACAAACAATATTACAAGTTTAAAGTGAATGGTAGATACACATATTTATTATGTGTGATAACTGTCTTTGAAGGACTTTTTCATGTTCGGTGATGTCAAGTTCGCCACTTCTTGCACCATTAAACAGGTTAAAGAATAAAAGGCATCCATTCAATTTAACGTGGATCTACTTAAGAATTATTTTACTTTTTTTCAATGATGAGGTAGAAAAAAAAGTAAAAGTCGGGACAGAATGGAAAACGAAGAAGAATCAATGTAATGGATGTAAAATGAGTATAAAAGAGGAATGGATCAGAATCGTTGGTATCAGTTCAACTTTACAGATCTTTACATAAACATTAAACATTTTACAAAAAATAATCAATCTTATAAAAATGGCAAAACTTATCGTTCTTCTTGCCTTTGTTGCCTTATCAAACGCTGGTGTCTTAGAATATGCACAGCCAACAATCATCAAACAAATCCAACCGGCAATTATTAAGAAAGTCGTTGAAGCTGAAGCTCCTGCTAATTATCAATTCCAATATGAAGTTAATGAGCCATCAACTGGTGATGTCAAGTCACAACATGAAAAGGCTGAAAATGGTGCCATCAAGGGATCATACCAACTTAATGATGCTGATGGTTTCGTGAGAATTGTAAGTCGAAATTTAATAAAATTTGTCAGACTTTGCCTTAAACTATAAAATTTAAATTAATCAGGTTGATTACACCGCTGATGATGCACATGGTTTCCAAGCTACAGTCCGTCGTGAACCCTTAACAGTTGTAAAAAAAATCATCGCACAACCAGCAACAGTAACGAAGATTATTCAACCATCCGTCACAAAAGTTTTCTCACCAGCTCATGGATGGGCGTAAATGATGCAAATAAAATGAAATGTACAGGAAATTTTACAAAGCAATTATGAAATCTCTCATTCCTTATGATTAATGTTTTATACAGTCAGTAATTGTTATTTTAAGTAAAGAAAACAAAAAAATTAAAAAAGCACATTAAAAAAAATAAAAATTTTTGCAAAATCCTTCAGAGTTTAAAGAAAAATTAATTTTATTGATTTTTTGGGTGATGGAATGATTACTCTGTTGCCTCAATTATAAAAAAAAACATCTATAACTTTAGAATTTTATGAATTTGTTTGAAAACAATTAAATTTAAGTTAGTACTTCAATTAAAATTACCTCTAATGACTAGGTCTTAAATTAAGGATCCCGAAAATTTTTAATGCAATTTTATGTTTCTAAATTCATGCCTAAATCTTTCATCATTCTACATCCAATTCAATAATCAAGTTCAAAAACCATCACAAAAATATAAACACGTGTTCCAAAAAATCCTGTCTTCTAATAAAAGTTGACATACTACTGTCTCAAATGCCATATAATCTTACATACCAGAAATTCTACCGTAAAATCATCCTACGGTCGAATACTTGTTATTACGATCTTTTTCTTTGGCCACATGCAACTCGACAAGGTCGATGAATTATTTATATTTCAATTCCATTGACTGTTTATGCACAAAAAATTGAATTTTTAAAGCAATCGTCAAGTCAAATCGAAATATTGAGTTCCTATTTTGACGAGCAGTCAATCTTGAGGTCATTGCTCACGTTGAAGTAATTTTTACACGAATTTCATGACTTTCGATTGGCAATTAAATTTAATGGTTTTGTCTGTGTGAGGTTATTTACTTACTATATCCAACATTTAAGGAACAAGGTTGGATTAAAGCTTTGCAATTAGACGAAGTTAAAAACAGTCAATTTCGCAAATATTCTGCAATATTACGATAACGCCGTTTCATCAATATCCTTATTATATCCTTGTGTACGTGATTTATGCGAAGAAGAAATTCCTACGTAAAGAACAGCTTCCCCCTTTTATAAAAAGTATTATTCATACCTATGACGTAGACTATGACGTATTTGGAGGCTTGTTCTATCGATTTCTTTTCTCTCTCTTTCTCTTGTGCATGTTTTTTTTTTCGTTACTCGTAGTTCACCCATTCAGAAGTATTTTCTTTCTTCTTTACATGCTGAAAAGAGAAGGTAAAGCATTTTGTGTCAGACAGTTGCACGAGACTTACGTGTTTATTAAAAACAGAAGAGAATAAAATTAAACTCTTTAATTATTTCTGTTGATCATAATAACCAACGTGATGTGAGGAGTGTTAATGAAACTTTAGCAATAATTTTAAATGCAATTTCCATTTGTATTACGAAAAGACTGATAGATAAAAGAAAAGAAATAAGTTTTCAGTGGTTACGCAACAAAATTTTATTGGAAATGTAAGGACTGGATCTTTTTATCATGATTAAATTCTAATTGAAATGTGAATATAAGTGTAATTGACGTGTTGAGTAATTTATTAATGTTTCAATCATTAAAATTAGTCTGTAATTACGGTGAAAACAAGAATGAGTGCATTGAATTCATGCGGCATTTTGTGACATGACTCTCGGGAAAAACATAGCATTTATTGCTGTGCTGTGCGAAATTTAGAACTCACTTTGTTTATTGTTTTGTTATCACTTTCCTAGAAAAGTTGCGATCCATATTCTGGGTTTATGACTTAGTAAACTTTTTGATTAATGTTTATTGCATTTGGCAATCTTTGATAATTTCGTTTGACAATTTTTTCCTTAACCCTTGAATCCAATTGATAATGAAATAATTCACCCTTTAAATATTTATTTAATTCACTGAAATAAAGAAACATTTTACTATTTACGATGTTTATTCTTTAAAAATTATAAACAGACTGAATATTTTTTTTTTTTATTTTTGATAAAGGGTAAACAACTATACTTCATTTAAATAAAATTCAAATTTCAAAAGATCGTTAAAATATAATCTTCCTGATTGCATATAAATTACTAACAATGCGTTTTAATCGAACCAAATGAATATAGAAGTTATTTTGTACTTGCACACATCCCTTCCGCGCAGAATCATTAAAACTTCGCTCTCTTTCTCATTATTTTTTGGATTATTTTTTTCTTCAGTACTTAATGTTGAATGAAATTGTGTTGGCAGTTTTACGGATTCAGATTTAAGTGAGAATAGACAATTATTTAAATTTTTGACGTGATTAATTAATTTATTCATTAGTCGTCTGATACCGCTTATTTTGTATTTATGTTTTTAATCGCGCCTCTATAAACATTCTGCTTCATTAACTCGTCTAGTCTACTTTCTTGATAATGCATTATCATGCATTCACTTGACCTTCGAATGAACTTTTGAAATACCTAATCGAAAACTAAAACGATGAATGTCTGAAACGTGTGTTATATACAACTTTTTGTGGGCTCGACTTTTTTTCTGTCTGATATCTAGTTGTAGTATATAAAATATCAAATAACAGGGAATGTAAAAATTTTTAATGTATAGCGATAAAAAAAACTCGTAATCTGTACAGCACATGGTTTTATATACAAAAAAAAAAAAAATATTCTTTAAATAGATTTCGATTTAAATAAATAAATAAAAAAATGAAAATTTTTATACGAATCGTTTATTTCTTTTACTCACAAAGTCGAGCATTGTAAAAGAGAATAATTTTTTTTTCATTTTCGTAGTAATCCGAAGGAAGAGAAAAGACGACAAAATTCTCTTTTGCCAGTTGTTCATTGACACTCAAACGATAAAGGTGGTCTGAAAAATTTAACAATCGTAAAAAAATATTTATTTTTTTTTGTGAAATATAAGTTTTTTCTGGCCCTCTATATTGTGGCTGTTTGGTGTGTAAGAAGAACAACTAATATCGACTTTATTATTTTGTGCATTAAATTTTGGATATAAAAAAAATTATTAGAAAAAAATATTTTTTTGGGAAAATTTATTAAAGTCGAGATTGCATAAGAAAAAAGAAATTTTATTCATATTACAAGTAATAAATAGGTGAGTACCTAAGTGAAATTAGCCTTGAATTGTCTTCTTTTTGATATACCAAATCGATTTATTTCGATTAATATAATTAAGCTACGTTCGTACGGTTTCATATAATTCGAGATTTCTTATCTCGCTGTTTAATAGCTCATCGGAAGACCTTTACATGCGGCATAATAATAACAGAAATAAAGCTCACGCTTATTGATGCAGCTGATATGTCTCTTTTGTTATTTAAATAATTTCTTTTTCTCCGTCTTAAAGCATCCTTTTTCCTAGAAAAAATCTCAAAAAAAACATAGTAATATATTTTCTTTAAAAATAAATTAATTTCTAGATCTTCATGACGTCAAGTTAGAAAATTTTGTTGTTTTTTTTACTGCAAACACAAATATTTTTAGCAAATTCAAGTCAGACTCATAATTCTCCATGATTTGTAGCAAAATTAAGAGTATAAAGCTATTAATCTCTCATAACTTTAATTCTCATCAATAAAATGTGTTATTTTGTTGCCTAAATGCTTTTTCGACTAGATTTATTCCTATATTTCCATGCACATTCCATTTCACCTCAATTTAACCTTCAGAGAAGAAAAGTCGTCCTTTCTCCATTTGTATGCAACAAGTGTTAGATGATGAAAGTACTGACATGTAGTTGGGAAAATTTTCCTTTTCTTTTGATGTTTTCTTTTTGTTTTGGGGTGTTTTGTTGTTGATTCGTGTTGGTGTCTAGAGTCTAGACAGGTGGTTAGGAGGAGTATCCTCACTCAAGCAATTTTAAGGGATAATTACTTGACCAATTTTTAACATCCTACTAAATCCGTACAATATCAAAATCACTTGATCTTGACCTGATTCTCAAACTTAATTCCCACCGCATTAATAAAACAATGTCTTGATTAGAAGCATCAACAAATTAGAAATAAAATAAAATTGATAGATTGACATTCCATTGATTTCAAATTAAATTTTATGCAAAAATCTTCCACTTGCAATTTCAATTAATTGATTCTTTATTGAATGCATCTACATGCCGAGAGTTTCAATTCATTCATTACTATTCGTATTTATTTGCTTACGTATTTATCAGCAAAATGTTTGTCTAGTTATTATACTAATAAAAACAAGTAGTTTTTATGCCTTACAGTGGCAATAACATTTACACTAATGACAAAGTTTTTAAATTTAAAGTGTGTGTAATCAAGTTTTATTTTTTGTCGATTTTTTGTGTACTGATTAGGATTTTGAACTTTCTGGAAATAATGTGATTGCGTATTTGACGATTATTGCTTAATTAGTTATTAATGACTCCGTCAAAAAAAAAGGGTAGAGGTTAGGCTAATTTTGGATCTTTTGAGTTAAAGATGGGATAGAGTTCTAGAGAATATCGGCCAATTTCCAAGATCTATTCTTTCCCTAAAATCTTTAAATTTTTTTACAAATCGTTCTTTTTTTTCTTATTAATGACTGAAAACTTCCGTTTCCCGCCAAAATTCGATTATTTATTTAAAAAAAAAAAACATTTGTCATTTCTTTACTGATCTAAAGAAATGAACAATCTAAGGGTTGAAATGCATTTTCTACTAGACTTACTTAAAATCACAAATCCTAAAAATAATTTCAAGATCCCCTCATCAATCAAAAAATAATTCTAGATGCAATGGAAAATTTTAAATCTCAACATTGACACAAAACAGATGAGAATGTCGGAAGTAACAATCACACATATAGTATTGAAAATGCATTTTAAACAAAGACATTAGAGAAATCCAGATGCGTCTGGGAACAGTCTAGTCGTAAAATTGGATTTCTAGATTTCGAGAACAATTTTTAAATTTTCTTTAAAATTCTAAGGAATCAATTAAGAAAAGGCGATCAAGTCTCACAGACAAAATATATGCGTAAGCACATGCATTGAAAAATTTAATACTTCTTATTATCTTTGAAAATTTGTCTCTCTTGCCAAATTTCTTTCCGGCATGAACTTCATTTATTAAAAGAAAATAAATAGAAAATGAGAAAAAAAAATGTTAAGCGAGTTTCGAAAATGTAATGGCAGGCACAACTGTGTGTATTCAACTGGCGATAACTCAACAATTCTCAAAGAATTTAGTATTTCTGTCACAAATAGAGTAGTAATTTTTAACCCGATAAATGAACAGCTACAAAACCACTGTTAGATAATAAATAGTCTGAAGGAAGCGCCAAGATGCCAGAAAGTAAAGTAGATGGGGGTCTATGGATTTAATATCTTAACTCTTATAGTTTTTAAAAATAATTTAATAAAAAAAAATTCTAACCTAAAATTTTAAAAAATTTTAATCTAAAAAAAGATTAAGTTCAATTTTGAAAACTCCCCAAATTTTCAAATTCACTGACTACCATTATTTATTTTAATGTGATTATGAATAGCTATTAACGATCATTATTTCACACCTTTGGACCGACTTTCCATATCACATCCAAAAGGTTATTTTTAATCAAAAATTCTTTTTAATTTCTCACAGTTATAATCTTAAGGAAACATAAATTATACTTATCATTGACATTCGTAGCTTGACTGACTCTCTCGTCTATCCCGAAAAGATTTTCAACACATTTATCACTTAACTATTCAAGGCCATTTCTTGCCAATCAAAATGCTATCGATAAGGGAAAATTGGAACGTAAAAAGGTTTTTTTTTTCAATTTTGATAATGAACTTGATTCCGTTAACACTCTACACACTCCAATATATTAAGCCATTATTGTTTTTTAAGTATTGATAAGAGTTACAAATATTTATGCTGATTTATTTATGTATAAGCCAAATTAAAACCAGTTACTTGTTATGATGTTGTTCAGTATGAATATCCAAAATAAGCATAAAATACCGGTTTTAAAGCCGGATGAGAGCTGACGTTTATTTTTTTGCACATAAAACATGCTTAATGCATTTTTAAATACAAATATAGATATTGACATAATGTTTGAATTTTTCTTCTATATTAGGCGATTGAAAAATGTAAAAAAAGCAAATAAGGAATTTACAAAATGTTTAAATATTAGCAATTCAAATTAATTTAGCACACAAATCGAATGATTGGATTTTTGTCAACATATTTGCCACACAATTTATTTCTATTGGGTTATTAATTTGAAATATTGTATTAAGCCGAAGCTAATTGCAATGGAACGGTTTTTTAATCCTTTTTAAATTATTTTGATGGAAGTAGCTGTTTTTAAGTAATTTTTGCTATTAATGCCACAGGCTGAAGTAGTGCATTAAAAATTTCAATTTTTTTTTTAGCTTAAATTTTAATAATTAAAATAATTTTATATAAAATTAATAAATTTTTAAAAAATTAAAAAGTCTAAAATTTGAGGTTAGAATCAGTAGTTTTCAAAATTAACTCAATTATTGCTTGAAAAAAGTCCATTTTAAATAAATCTTTAATTAATGTATGAATTTAATTAAGTAATTTCATTAAAACTTAAAATTTTCCGTTAATGCCTCAAAACTAAGTTGACCTGAATTTCGTCCAATTTTTGCAATATTTTTAGAACCTCCTAAATATTCATTATTATTTTTTTTGTCAAAACTGACGTCTGGGGAGTGCAAAAATATTGCAAAATTTAAAAATAAAATTTTAAAGTTGCGATATTTTAAAGTAGTCTCGTGGATTATAAATAGCGTGACAAATTCAACTGAATTGTATTAAATTCACTCGACAATACAATGTGGAAATTTATTCTGCCATTCAAATTAACTCTTTTTTAAAACTGCAATCGAGTCTGTTCTTATTTTTATTTTGAAAGAGCAAAAACCAAAATATATACAATCACAGATCACGGGTTTATCTCAAAGTCTAGGTATATAAAAGATTGTAGAAAAGTATTTAATTTGAATATTTCGAGAAAGTGGGCACGCTTTATATAAAAACTTGACGACATAATAAAAGTTATTAGCAACTTGACATTGACTCTTAGTGAATAACAAAATCAACGTTGAGCAAATAAATCTGTCTGCCTCAGTTGCCGGGATATAAACAGTGAAAATTTACGAAGAAAATTCTTAACCGAGTGCGAATGTTTACATAAATAACACACTTATTTCATTTTCTTTTCCACTGATCGGAAATGTATAGTAAGCGAGGTCGTTATGTGTTCCATACACATCTCGAAATGAATTAAAATTTTTTTTTAACTTTTTTTTTCTGGGAGATAAAAATAACTGAGAGAAAAATAATTCACAAATGCCACATGACATACCTACAGATCTTCTGCTGTTATTTATTGAATGTTTATGATGTAAACGTGCGTTGTTATTACGCAGTCCGAGCACGTGTATTATAATATTAATATTAATCTCTGAAGAATTAATGTTTTGGCTTCATTTCTCCCTGTAAATATGTATTATAATACAGACTTGCTAATTGTTATGACATGATACTACTTTACTTCTGTTTACTATTCATTATTAATATTGTAAATATTTTTGTTACTTTTTACAGATTATCAAGATGAATAAAGACGGTCCGGTTCCTACGTCGCCAATGCTCTATGATCCCATTCCAGAAGGGACTGTGCAGACTACAAAGGTTATGCAGTTTGTAGCTGCTGCTGCAGGTGAGAAATTGGTTTAATTTTCATTGAACCTTTTTTAAAAAATATATAAAATGCATCTTTTTACAAATGACCTCAAATGGGCCGTTCACTTATGACGTCCATTAAAAACTTGGATTTTTTGACCCACCCTCCCCCCTTCTGTGACAAAATCTTCATTCAAAAAATCCTATTGCTTAAAAAAGTCCCACAGCCTTCAGACCCCCCTCCCCCCTAAAAATTAGAGATCATAAGTGAACGACCCCTAAGAAGAAAAGCAATTAGTGAATTTTGAGAACTAAATTATTGTAGTCAAGATAAAAATTCAAAATTTAGACAGAATTTTAATCTAGGACAAGGTTTGCAAACCTGTGAAGCTTTATACAATTCCAGATACAAATAAATTTTGGTTTGTGAATTAAAAAACCTTATGAAATTCAAAATACACATGCCTATAACATATGTAAATTCAGTTAAATTCTATATAAATCGCGTAATTTCGTTTCAAGACATAAAAATCAAAAATGTAGCTGAGCATGACAGTTTTGAAACCAATTTAAGAGCTGCATGCAGCATTTAAAAATAAACATTTCCAATAAAGAGTAACTATTTGGATTATGAATGGATCATAATTTGGGAAAATTTCATGACTTATCAGTTGAAAAGGAAGCACGAAAAAAGTGCATGTTCGTGAATTTTGAAATTTGGCAATTCCCATTTTATCAAAATAATCAACTTTAATAGCTACAAAATTATCTTTGGTTTATTCTCCTACACGTTTACTATTCCTCGAATCTTCTACGAATCCAGTTAATTTGGAGTCAAGCACTTACAGATTTTTATCATCAAAATATTTATCAGCACCACAAAAAAAAAAAATCAAGTGCTTCCAATTCCAATCCAATCATTTGACGAAAATGTGATCACATTTCAAGGTCATTTATGACGAAAATTTTGTGTCAAATATATCATGCATCCTTATTACCCTTTAAGTATGACTCTGAATTATTTTTGATAAGGATATCAAGTTCTCTTGTGGGATGAAAAAAATTCAATGCCTTTGCCTTCCACAAAAATATCAAAATTCAATGACATTTTTTTTTTGCTACATCGAAAGTTGACACATATAAATGGCAGTAAGCCTGTCACAAGATTTATTTTGTGTACAAGAAATTCCTTGATTACGAATGAGTTCAAAGTCTTTTGTCTCTTACGTTAGGCACATGCTTGCTTTCACTTTTATTTTGCTTGTGATTTCCAATGTTATTAGTGACATGACCCCTATCCAATTTTTAACTAGGTATGTCCCTTTTCTAAAGAATTTAATTTTGGGTCCCCTAAAATTTGAACAATAGTCTTTCTAAAAGTAGGACCTTGAGACAAAGAATTTACTACAAGACATTGCCGTAGTCAAAGAATGATTGTGTATATCTAGCGTAGAATGTGCCAATTGATTTAAATCGTCACATGATTGCTTTCGTAAATCCGTGTGATATTTTTAAAAAGTACGAATTTCTATTTATTTAATTACGTAGATTCTCTTCGATCACTAATTGCCTTTATTCTTCAAATCTGTCTGATCTAAATTAATAATTTTGTTATCTTTATAACTCTTTGTTATTTCTTTTTACAGTCTCCCTAGCTGCCGTTAGTGCAGGAACAGCATTGGCATGGACGTCACCAGTTAATGAGCAATTGAATGTAAACACCACGATTTCAGTAACTGACGATCAAAGTAAGTAATTACCAACAATAAAAAAGTATTTCACTACGCAAACACGTGTTTTTTTTGGCGATAAATAAGTTGTATGTACTTGAAAATTAAATTCCGTTCTGCGAAAAATAGGAAAATAAATCGCTTAAAAAGTGGACAAATATTGTTATCGATAATTGTGATAAATGAAAATGCGAGAAGAAAATCAGTGTGTGGCACAGCGTTAATTTAAAGATTTCCGTATTTTGATCGACCTTATTGATATTGACTACTTGACGACTCAATCTAATCTAATAAGTATTAAAAGCCCAATTAAGTTCTTTACTTTTTCTAAGTTGATACTTGATGACTTTGTCGCAAATTTAGCAAATGACTTGTGACTACTCTTTTTATTAAATTATTGCCAATTTTTATAGAACGCAATAAAGAATTTAATTGCTACTTGAGCCAAACATAAAGCTAAATCCATTTTTTATGAGAAATTAAGCAGTAGAGGATACTGAAAAGATCTTTTGAATGATAGGAAATTCAAGAACAATTCCTTATCTCTTGAAGGTCTTTTATGATGCAAACCGCATATTATAACATTAAAGCATTTATTTGATTAAAGCGTGACACATTTTTTTACGCGCAATTTAATGTGAGGTGAAGATGCTGTTGTACATGCACCCTTGTAGGTGTCAGAAACCTTTTTATTCTTTCAAAGGTTGAATTTTTTCAATAAAATAAAAAAATAGCTAGTAGGAAGTAAGTTTTAAGTATTTTTTTTTTTTTTATCTTCCATAAAAGATGCACTTTCATCACCCAAATGAGCACGTTCTAATTGAATTCAAAAAGTCATCACACGATAATTTATAATCGCAGTCTATTTGCATAAATTTCCTATATAAAATGCGCTAGTTCCTCACATATGGAGAGAAAATTATTTCAATTGACTTAATAGTCTAAAAGTGTCAGTACAATTCGTGTTACAACAAAGTCAATAAACTAGTTCTCTTATCACTCGACACAAGTGTTAATAGACTATTAATTGATGACGCCTAATATTTAAATTTTATCAAATTATTAGTCTAGTATTTTTTCCTTTGAATGTGCCACCGATGCATACTGAATATCATAAATATTGTTGTAATAAAATAGTTAATAATCCAAACCTTTATTTGCTCAATTACAGAGTCATGGATTGGATCGTTTCTTGCTGTAGGAGCGTTTGTCGGCGCACTGCCGGCCGGTGTATTAGCTGAACGAGTTGGTCGCAGAATTGCCACGATGGCAATTGGAATTCCATTCTTAGTCAGCTGGGGACTTTTAGTATTTGCATCAAATGTTGGCATGCTTTATGCTGGACGTGTATTTGCTGGAATTGCTACCGGTGGAAGTTGTGTGGTAGCTCCAATGTTTATTTCTGAAATTGCTGAAACATCACTTCGTGGCGCTTTAGGCGCTTTCTTCCAACTTTTTTTGACTGTGGGAATTTTGTTCATATATGTCGTTGGTGCCATAACAGATTGGGTTACGTTAAGCGCGTGCTCCGCTATTTTTCCATTACTACTTATAATTTGTGTCTTCTTCATCCCCGACAGTCCGATTTATTTGGTAAAGCAAGTAAGTACTTATCAATCGCTCATGTTTATTCAAGCTCTTCAGCTTATTGACTTTTTCCAATATTGACATAAATTCGTGTTAAAATAAACTCTAAAAAATTCTTTTTCTGTTTTTCGTTCATTGACATCATGTAGGGATCGAGACAAGATGCTGCACAAGCATTGAAAACATTCTGGGGTCGACAATGTGACACACAGACTGCGTTAGCAAACATCCAAGCAGAAATTGATGCCGTTAGTGGTGATGCCAAATTATCAGACTTGTTCACAGTTCGTTCAAATTTCATGGCACTTACAATTTCATTTGCTCTCATGTTGTTCCAACAATTTTCTGGAATCAATGCCGTCATCTTTTATGCACAAACTATTTTCAATGCTGCTGGAAGCACATTAGATCCTGCAATTTGTACCATTATTGTTGGAGTTGTCCAAGTTGTTATGACTGTAACATCAGCTGCATTGATTGAGAAAGCTGGACGAAGAATTCTTCTCTTACAGTCTTGTGTTGTTATGGGCTTATGCTTAGTCATGTTGGGCGTTTATTTCCAATTGAAGGAAAATGGAACTGATGTAGCAAACATTTCAATTCTTCCTTTGGGAAGTGTTGTTCTTTTCATCATCAGCTTCTCACTGGGTCTCGGACCAATTCCTGTAAGTTATACTGGTTTGCGTAATGACTTTTTGCTAATATCTTGATTTTTGTTTCGTTTCTTTTTGATCCATATAGTGGCTTATTATGGGTAAGTAAAATTAACCAAGAAACCTTCGAAATTTGGACATACTTTTTAAAAAGCTTTCACATTAAAATTTTAATTAATTTAATGCTTAAATACCTGTATTTTATGCTGCAAGCTTTACTTTATGTGTTATCTTCAAGAAAACTAAGAATTTTTGACAGGAAAATGAGAAAAACCCAATTAATTTAAGTTTTTTTTGTTTTCTTTTGAAAAAAAAAATCGAAGCTTCTTACGAAGTATTGAAAGCCATTAAAATTTTTAAAAATAGTGTCCACAAATCTTATGAATAAACAAGTCAATAACACATTTTTTTTTCTCAATCAACAGGTGAATTATTTGCAACAGAAGTAAAAGGAGTTGCATCAGCATTGGCTGTAATGTTCAACTGGACATTAGTATTTGTCATCACAAAAACATTCGGTATGATGCAAGAAGGATGGGGTTCAGGTCCAACTTTCTACTTCTTTGCCATTTTCATGTTACTTGGTACAATCTTCACATTCGTAAAAGTGCCGGAGACGAAAGGCAAATCGAATGCTCAGATTCAAGCGATTTTAGCAGGAAAGAATTAAATTCTGACATCCAGCAAATTTTTGTTTTTTAAAGAAAAGCTTCGATTTTAATTTTTAATGAAAAAAGTCTTCTTAGCTTTAAGTGTTTTATTGTTTGTGACTCATATCAAGGAAATTGTTAGTTGTTTTTTTTAGTAAATTTTTTGTTTACGTAAATAAATTATGAGTATTTAATTAATGCGCATCCTAGCCTTTTTTTACTGCGATATTTACAAAGCAATTAAAGTAAAGAGGAAAAAAAAGTTCATCAACGTGCATCACAATAATGAATTTAGAGGAAAACATGGAAATGATGATTTGGCTAGGCATTAATTATTATTGATTTTTTTTATTGCAAAAATCAACTGGTAAATCGCTCAAGGAGAAATTCATCAATAGCCTAATTAAAAAAAAGGAGATATGTAGTAATTTTGGAAAAAAAATTTAATTGTTCCTAGCTGTAATTTCATGATGTTATTTGAAAAAAGTTTTAGAGTTCAAAATTTATTCATAAATCATAAAAATATATTCTTAATCGATGACATTTTATTGGAAGTTACTGAATGAAAAAAAGAAGAAATTTAATTGAGCAATGATGAATATTGGACTGCATTTTGGATATTAAATAATGTTATGAAAATGTCCCAATTTATAGAATTTTATGCTCCCTCATATTATACACGATTTTTATGCAGGGTGCTGATAACGATAACGATGGGAACTATTTTAAGAGATATAGACACAGGAGTGTAATTTTTATAAGGATAGGATAAATTGGTCGAATGTCATTATTTGAATTGAAAATCCTCCATTACATCCCTGAACATAACAACATGCATGAACACATGTGACACCATTCAATTAAGGAATCTATGGGATACATTTTCTGATATTTGTTTTATACTGAAATATTTTTTTGAGCACGTGTATACAACAGATATTTAGAAGAGTAAATTCCATCCCAAACCATGCTTTTAAGAGAGCTCAATAGTGCCGTACACAACACAAAATGGAGCAAAATTAAAGCAAAAAACAAGCGAAGCATGTACAAAAAAAGATTAAAAACATATTTTGTCGCAAACAGTCTGATATATCAAATAATAATAATATTTATCTGTAAACAAGAATTAGACTAATCATTACATGATTTTTTTAAAAAATATATATTTCCTCTGACGTAAAACCCCCATTATGGAGTTGAAAAATGAAAGGGGAAAAAAAATTATGTAATGGAATTATAGTAAAAAGATAAACTTTAACTAGGCTTATTAAACGTTTACTGTAATATGTTGTAAATATCAAAAAGAATAAACATGATAAAAATATGAAATTAATGTTCTAAAGTAATTGATTTTAATTTTCAGATTTTAAAAAATAACCGCCATTTTTAATATTTGAATTTTTATAAAAATTTTAAATCTAAGAAGTACGTTAAAATTAGAAATGATTCAATTTTTCAAAATTCCGCTAACCCTGTAGAAATGTTCATTTATGCCATTTTTTCTTAACTCAAACTAGCTTAAGATTTAACAAAAACTTGTAAATTTCAATTGTGTATTTTTTAAAAAATTATTCTTTGGTTTATCGACCTATATTGATTAAACAACAAACATTCTTATCAAGACATAAATTCCTAAGCATAAAGAACGTCTTTCAACATCGATGACAATTGATATAAAGAGTCGAGTCCCGGTTCGTTATTAGCCTTAAGGAAAAATTCCATAGAGACTAAATATTCCCTCAATTTACGATTAAACGACGAGTTTTTCAGCTTTGATCTTGATTGTTCACTTTTCGACGCAATACTCAACAACGTTTGTACAATTAACTGCTTATCATCATTATTTTCCTCATTCAATAATATTGTGTCGACTGTTTGCATAAAAACATCCGACACGAGTACGACATATCCAAAAGTTGAATTCATTGATAAATTTCTAATTATTTTCAATGCTGATGATTTCATTGATTGATTTCCAATACGTACAATTCGACATAAAATTGAGATTTGTCTGTGGGGAGAAATAAAAAATAAAATTAATAATTTTAATATTTGATGAAAATTTTCTCAATTCAATAATTACCCTTGCGAACATTCAAAGTCTTCATAACGCGATAAGCTTACAAAGAAATCAAGCCAAATTTCAGTAATATCATTAAATGACGTTTTCTTATTAGCTTGAATATGAGGATGAACAAATTCAAGTGTTTCAAAGACTTTTAAATTCTTTAATATCAATCGAACATCGACGATACGACAACATTTTTCAAGTGTGTATAATCCATTCTGAATGAAAACTAGAGATGATTCTGTATGTGGAATTTTTGATGATTCTTTCAGGACATGTGATAAAATTTTTTTAATCAATGATGTTCCATTTATTTCTTGCGTTACGCAGGTTTTTAGTATATCAAATTGACTGATGTGCTGTATAAATTGATAGAAGTTATTTAACAAGATTTTATCAGCTTCAATCCATGACAAAATTTTCTTCAACTGGTCGAATAAATTCCTCAATTTTTTTGACTTTTCAATTGCAGGTAAGTTCCACTCTGTGATAGCTTTTAGAAGGACGCATAAATTTCTAATGGTATATTGGCACTGTAAAAAAAGAAAAACACTTTAAGAATTAAGTTTTGAATTATAGCGGATTTCAAAAGTTTGAATTTAACGGTTTTTAAAGTTTTGAATTTTTCCAAAATTCAAAAAACTAAAATTTTGAATTTTTGAAAACCGTTAAATTTAAGAATGTCTAATTTTAAATTTTTGAAAACCGTTTGTTTAGTTTTGAATTTTTGACAACCGTTAAATCAAATTGTTTAGTTTTGAATTTTTGAAAACCGTTAAATTTAAAAAATGTTTAATTTTGAATTTTTGATAACCGTTAAATTCAAATTTTCAAAACTCGTTAAAATGTAATTTTTGTAAAAATATTTTTAAAAATCATAAAAAAATGTTTCTTGAGTTTCTTAATGAACAATAAAAATTAAAAAAGGAAAAATATAGATCGATACTGTCAACTCATGATACTATCATAAACCCAATTATCTTCTAAGAATAATGAAAAGAAGAATTTTCAAGGATAAAGACAAGTTCAAAAAAATTCACGCAACAAACTGGTATTAAACTTTTATGTATTTTCATCACGTAAATTTACCTTGGGTGAGCCATGCCTCTTTACAGCTTCAGAATGTGAATTACTGAACATATTGATTGGATTATCAATAAAGGATTCCGTTTTATTTACTATCCAATCTTCAAGTTTTATTTCCGCTGCAAAAGTTTTGGCTCGGTTGCTCTCGTTTAACAAACTTCTGATGAACACAAAAGCTGTCAGTCTTGTTTGGTAACACCCTGTGAAATTAATGATATAGTTAATTATTAAGTTTTGAAAAATATTAATAAGACTTACATTCAAGCTGTTTTAAGCTATCAACATAATTGAAGATATTTACAGCTTGTAACAAGAATAAGTCAGGAACATGACGAACTTTCTTTAAATATTCATCAAAAATTGCATTTTCAGATTTTCCAAAATTAGCACAAATTTCTGCTTTAATTTGTTTAAATTTGTTACTACGTGAAAACTCTGGCAATTGACGACCAAATAGACTTGTTGATATGTCATGTTTATTGGTTATGTGAGCATTAAGGAATGTAATTAGGAATTTGATGTGAAAAACAATTTCATTTGGAGAATTTGACGTCTTTAATCCACTGTATAAAGCCACAGTTAATGATTCATACAGATTAGAATCTGCAAAGATTTTCATGATTTTATCAATTCCACTTGATGTTGACATGAGTATTAACAGGATATTAAGGACATTATTGTTGATTTTCTTATATTCCGCACATTTTTTCGCTTTGATTGCCTCAACACTTGTTGGATTTTCTAGACTTAGGAATAAGTCCTTCAATCTATTATCAGATATATTCGTGACAACCTCCATGACATGCTCTTTTAACTCATCACATGAATGACACATTGTAATCATATCGAAATTGTCTATCGCATTATTCAGTACTTTTTCAATGATATTTCTTTGCTTGACAATTTTTGACACTTCTGGAACTTTATTTTGTATCATTTTGTTGACTAAGAAACTCATCGATTCGTAGATAATTGGCTTTTGATCGAGGAACTTTATAATTATTTTCATTAACTGCTTGCTGCTTGAAACTTTCAATTCATTGTTGTTTGATGAATGATCAAGAATATTGCCTGTACAAAATAACGTATTTTAAAGATTTGAATTATTTTGAACAGAAAATTTTAAATTTTACAAAAACCGTTAAAATTTAAATTTTTTATAAAATTCATGAAATTTAAATTTTGAAAAACCGTTAAAAACAAAAAATTAAATATTTACCAATAACCGTTGCCAACGCTATTTGCTCATAGTTTGACTTGACATCCTCCTTAAAAATGTGTTCAAAAATCATATCGAAGATTGTAAAATCCAATTCATCCTTAAATCCTTGACAAAACTTATCAAAAGAATCTTTTTCTTTTGTCAAATTCCCAATTATTGACCAAATCAATGCTTTATGAACTTTCTCACTTTCCTTAATCCACAAAAATAACGTCGAATAATGTTCGTCACTGAGTGAAAAATTGTAATTTAAAGCTGTTAAAGCATCAACAGCTGCAAATATTTGATTGATGATGTAAGTATTTAAATATCCAGACTTGTCATTCTTCTTCTTTGCTTTCAAAAATTCTCTTGATGCTGCGAGGAACTTGCCAAAAATCACATTAACAAATTTTTCATCCAGTTCAATTGGCATTATTCTCAAAATATTTCTTATCAGCGTGTAAATGGCTTTGACTGATGGCACTTTTGTCACATCATTCCATGACTTATCCTTCATTGCTACGTCAAATAGAAACTCAGATAATTTTTCAATCAAATTTGATGGGAAGTGAACTTTATGCTTGGTACTGAAACTTGTTATTATAGCTTCAGAAAGTTCATTATTTGACTCACATTCCTTTACAATTGCATTGATGAAGTTCAACATTTGAATATAGACATTTTCATCAATTAAATTATTTTTCTTGGTCACAAACATGAAAGGATTCTTCAGCATACCAACCATCGTTACATTTGACATCCAAGGGATTAATTTATTGTTATAAAATTCAATTGTTTTAATTAGCATCGATTTTTGGACATCACAATGATCATCAACATATAAAGTAAACTTTTCCAACTTCTTCATCATTTCTGTGGCAAATGATTTATTGTTGATGCTCGGAATTATCATAATACATGACAATTTACTTAATTGAAGTTCTAAGTCACCAGCAGTCTTGACAGATTCGAAGCTACGGCTCATACTTGATGTTATGTTTCTTACAGTTGTGTCTCTTTTAAAGGCATTATCCTTTTCAGTAAGAATGAGACTTTTTGGTAACTTCAAAGTGCCACTATTTAACCCTTCATAATAATCTTTGGAAGTCAAATTACATGCCAAAAACTTTGTGGATAATTCTCGATCCTTTTGGAACCAAACAGCACCAAATGAATATCGTAAATATCTCTTTGTAATTTCCTGAATGTCTATTCTTTCACTTGGAACTTCTAGTGCCTCAAATATCCACTCCAATTGTGTTAATTTATTGAATGGACTTTCTGTCCAATGAACATCAAATTTGAATGGACATTGAAGATTCTTAAGGAACTTTGGAAGTGAAATCGTTTTCTCATTTGTAACAATAAAATCACTAAATACCAAAAGAAACAGTAATGAACTGGCTTGAATCTTAATTGGTAAATCATCTTGAAAATAAATTAATGTCTTAATAAGGAATTGAAGAACTGATGGCTCATTTGACAAATAGATACGAAATGATGAAATTGTCACAGCCCATTTGTATAAAATGTTAATGACCAATTTCCTGATTATTGGATTATTAGCATGTCCCATTTCCAAATCAGTAATAAAATATGCCCAAAGATTATCATTGTGTGATATATGACAAAGTGATAAGGAATTCATTTGGACGCTAAGTTGCAAAAGTACGGACTGTAAAATTCCAAAATTTAAAGACGGTTTCATTTCTGTTAAGACACGTTTGACTGCCGTGTATGATTCTTGATTGAATTGGACACTCATATTTGGCATCTGTAAGTCACTAACATGGCTATCAGGCAGAATACAAAAGTTGTCAGGAACGATTTCGATGAAATCTTGTGTAAATTCAGCATCTCCCAAATTTTCCAATAATTTAATTTTCGACATTTCTCGAGCTTTTTGATGTGAACAGAACAAGAATCTTACAAAAGCTTGATTTAATTCATTGTTATCGAATCCTGAATGTTGATGAAATACGTCAAATGAGAAGAATCCCAATTTTTGATCAGTCTTAAATAAACATGGAACTAATGGCAACACAGGTCGTATTACTTCCAAAATTTTAGCCCAATGATTTGGAAAGACAACTTTTGAACGTAGTAATGCGAAGAGAATCAGTTTTGCATGCTTATAAACTTCCTCATTCTCATCACAATATCCAAAACAGAGAATTTCAGTTACAATTTCTGTCGACAATGGAATTCCAATAATAGCACATAAATTTACATCCTTTGCCTTTCCATCGTGATCTTCTGACAATTTCTTTTGAATCAATTCTCGTGCTATTGAATATGCCTTTAATCGAATTTCTGGCGCATCAATACTTAAGAGCCTTAAAACAATTTCTTCTGCTGCTTCTTTAAGCTTATTATCTGAGTTCAACTTCTCGGCACATCTTTCAATTGCTAGCATTAACAAGTTGACAAGTTCCTCACTTTTATGAATTCTTATTGTATCCAAACATTTTAATCCTTTGTAAATTAAACTTTCATCGGTATTACTTTCCCAGTGCTGAAAAAAATCCACAACAGGTTTCCAAGTTGGACCAATGTTAATCAACAAATTCATGTCATTATCATCTTTAAGCATATCCATTCGATTGTTTTTAATTAAATTGTAAATTTGACTGTGTGAATATTGTAATGTCCAATCCAGTAGTGCTAAATCGCTTTCAAATTCCCATAAATTGTTTTCACTGTATTTTATGATATTTTCAACATTAATCCTTAACACAAATGCATTAATCAGGTAAATTAAGACGATATAATTGAATCTATATAAATCAGCATTTGATTCCATTTTTTCATAAATTAAACGAAATCCACGAACAACTTTTGCCATCATATTAAGCAGCTCATTGAGGAAAATATCACAGACATCTTCAGTATTTTCGACCAAATCTACCATGTCGAAAAGTATGAAATAAATTGCATTAAGTCTTTGTTGTTGTATATTTATACTAATATCGAGACAATTATCGTTAAAAGTCTCGAAAATATTTGTAAACATTTGAATAACTTTGTTCATGTGCTTTTTAATTGGCAAATAATCTAAATTTTGCTTCTTAGCTTCCAAATGTCGATGCTTTAATCCGTTAATGATGAAGTGAATAAATTGAAATATTTCCATAGCACTTTCATTATGAACTTTTGGCAATATGTCAATAAATGTTTCCAGGACATTCGGTGGTTGCAGAAAAAATTCAGCTGGAAAATCACAAATTGTTACTCGAAGAAATCGGAGGATATTCTTAAGATGCTTTTTATCATTATATAACAACAACTGTGAATCAATAAAATTAAATGTTTCTAAATTCGCACCTTCTAAATTAATCCAAAATTCATAATGCTTCTTGTCAATGACTTCAACTTCTTCCTGATCACATTTTGAGCTGCTTTTCTTTGCTGGAGAAATTACGAATTTTTGCATACGTTCAATGAATGAATTATCGACTTGATGAATGGAATGCATCGATGAAAATGCAGGTTCGAGAAATGATCCAGTTTCATTTGCTACATCAACTAATAATCCATACTCGAATTTCTTTAAAAGTTCATCAATTTTGTTTAATTTTGAAAAACTTTCTTCAGGCATCAAAAGTTTTGAAATTTTCGCCATTTCCTTTTTTAATCTTGTTAATGACAATGATTTTGTGATGTATCTAAGGAAATCATCACGCTATAATTAATAAAATGCATGGTTATTAAATGGATAATAAAGTTAAAGACAATAGAAACTCACACTGAAAATCATGATTAAAAGATCGAAAATTTCGATTTCATTTGTGATTGGTTTATATTGGAACCATCGAATTAATTGACGTATTAATGCATCCAAATTAACTACACCGAATTCTTCTTCAGCAAATGGATTTCTGTTCCTTTCTTCCACTAAAATATTGTTTTGCATAATCGATGTGATTTCTCGAAGAGCATTTTGGCGTATTTCTTGCGTTGGATCGGCTGTAATTGAATTTATTTGATATATCATCAATATTATGCTCAAAATACTGTATAATTATACTTACTAAGCCGCTCTAAAGCGGTTGAATCGATGAAAAACTTCATATTTAATTAAAAACTGTTCATTTGTTATTGTGCAAATTTCTGTTAAAATATTTGAATTTTCAAAAAATTTAAATTCAAATTTATTTTGACCGTTATAACCGATTCATTTCAATCGGTTCAAAAATCCAATGCAACACGTGACAAATCGGTTGAACACCAAATTTTATAGAATTTTAAAGCATTTTATTTATTCCATTCAAATTTTTACAAGTTTCTCTGACAAAAATTAACTATAATTTAGTTCAGAATGTTTACCATCAAATGTTATAAAAAGTTATGTGTGTAAAAAATATTTTTGGCTGAATTACATTAAAATTGTGAGTTCCTCTTTTTATACCTCTGTGACTGGTCTTTGTGCAATGTATTTTTGAATATTCTCATTTGAGAGAACATTGTCGACGACTTGTCTCAAATTTGGGAAGTTTTCAAGCAAATCGAGTTTTGTCAAGTAGTTCAAGTAGTCAATGATTCCAGCAAAGTAGATATCAGCCCATGTTGTCTGGAATATTAATATTTACTGGTTAGATAGGCATCATAAAAAGTTTGCAGCATGACTTACTCTATTTAATACTAAATGTCCACCATTTTCCTTAGCAACGACGTTCATTTTAGTAAGATAGAATGGGATAACTTCTTGTGTCAAAGTGATCATTTTCTTCTCCTTAACAGCATCATCTGGCTCGTATGAAACAATAGCAATTTCTGTAATAATTTAATAATTCATTAATAAGAAGCAATTCACAAAAATATTACAGCACATACTTAGACGGAACTCATTGATGGTGTCGACAAGAGCATCAATTTGTAAATCCTCAAAGGCGTCATTGCCAGCTACACCAACTTGCTTGGCAATATAACGACACATGGCAAGACTTTGATGAACACGCTTTCCATCGACTTCCAAGACAGGCATTTGTCCCATTGGCATAGCTAACATATTTTATAGGTTTCAAAATTAATTAAAAAACTACGCAAAATTTCAGAATATTTTGAAAATTATTAGATCCATCAAAGCTCGCATTTTGACTTTTTTTGGTTGGCTTATTTTCATTATTTTTGAGAATATTTCATGAGAGTTTGTTTTTCGACACAGCAGATATAGACACAAAACATTTAAAACGTAAAAAAAGATAAAAGAAATTAATGAAAAAATAATACTTAATTTTTAAAGGTACAACAACGATGTCCAATTGATGCTGTAAAGAAGAACTTGTTAATTAAAGAAATTAATGTATTTTAAAATTCTTATAATTCAGCTTTAGTAACAAATCAAAAATCTAAAAAAATGTAAAAAAAATTTTTTCTTCATAAATTAATGTGTCATTTTAAATATCAGTTTGTGGTCTATTGTTAATCCATTCTTGAACGGCACTTTGTCCAATAACATTGTCGACGACTTTTCTCAAATTTTCATGATTGGCTGTTAGATCTTGCTTTGCCAAATAGTTGAGATAGTCAATGATTCCAGCAAAATAGAAATCTGCCCATGTTAACTGAAAAGAGAATTTTTCATAAATTAGAAACAATTGAGGATGATATGCAGCATATATACTCGTCCGAGTGCCAAGAATCCTCCATTTTCTCTAGCAATGTCGTCCAATTTCTCGAGATAGAATGGAATAACTTCATTATTGAGTGTGACAAGTTTCTTTTCTTTGACTTCATCATCAGGCTCGTAGGACACGACGGCAATTTCTAAAAGTTCAAGTATGTGATCATTGTGATTGTGGTAGGTCATTTTGTGACTTGCTTTGGTCATCTTTTGAAAGTTTTTTTAAGGAAAATTTTGATTCTAACCTCACTTTTACCTTTTCGATATTTTTGAAAGATTTTAAGGAAGATATTGTTTTTATTAAAGAATAGCTTCATCCTTAACTTATTCTATCATTTAAAATTGAAATTTACATCCATTTACATATGAAAATAACTCGAATAATGGAAAATTTCATAACCTAACCTACAAAAATCCTCAAAAACAACCAAAGCAGGAAGAAAACTCAAATAAATGCATACTCAAACGAAAGTCGTTGACAGTATCAGCAACTGTATCAATTTGAAGATTTTCCCAGTCATCATTGCCAGCAAGTTTGATTTCCTTTGCGATGAAACGACAGCATGCAAGTGATTGATTAACTTTCTTTCCATTAACTTCCAAGCATGGCAATTGATTCATTGGCATACCTTAATTATGAGAATAGTAAGGCAGAGAAGAAAGAAAGGGGAAATAAGAATAAGATGGAAAAAGCAAGGAACTTCCATCGAATAATTTTTTTAAAATAAAAAAAGTTTTTATGCTGAATGAAAAAAAAAGGCAACTGTCATGAAATATTCTCACAAGCCATATGTAGGATGTAGCACACCTACATCAATGTGTTCTCAATTAGCACGCGAATAAAAAAAAATGACAATTTGAGCTTTGCGTATATGCGATAAAAATAGATAATTACAATCATTTGACTTCAATTGAAAGCGGAATTAGCAGCAAGAAATTATCACAAAAGTGTTATTTTAAGCACTGCAAATAAGAAGTACAATAGTTATTTACATGTAGGTGATTTATTTTTTTGGGATCCAATTTTAGACATGTAAGACACGCTGATTGATTAATGGATTATATACTTTGTAAGCATCTTTTACATTACGTTTTTTTTTTTTTTTTTTTTTTTGAGCGATCAAAAGTAAAAATAAAGTGGACTCAATACAAATTCGGGATCAGAAGTGATTGTTTGGACTTACTAGGCTTTAATGCTGGCCAGTCATTCCTTAACAATTTAAAATCAAACTTAGGATTCTTTTTTTAACTCAAAATTTTATGTTTAAGTCGTCGTACTTACCTGGAAATACGAACATCCTCGAATGGCAAGTTTCCATATGAAAGCAAGAAACGGAGAGGTTCGCCCAAAGCCTTAACGTTGAAATAGAATACTTTATATTCTGGCATTATCTGCAATTTATTTTTTCATTATTTATTTTATTTTAAACTTTTATATTCTTCAAAGTATCGTAGTGTCGTAAGCATTGTGGTAGTCTCTGTCATATTTCTACTCAATGGATGACAATGTGTTTTATTGATTTTCTAGTCTAGACATTCTAAATTCGTGTAACTTTTAATTAACTCAAAAACTCAGTATATAGGGGTGTCAGTCTGCAAGCAGAGCTGAAGAATCTATATAAAATAACTTCCGTGTTTGCAAACTTAACTTAGTTTCCGCATTCTACAAAACTTTATAGCTGAAAGGGTAAACACCCTCTAGTCTAAATTTATAGATGAGTCACACAGCATTTTGTGTTAAAGGAATGCGATTTATTTAGGACAGAATCGATTGTATCACAACCAATCGACCTACAATTTATAGTAAGATCTGAATCACTTGGAAACTTTGCACTTTGCAAAAAGGACCCATCCCCACTCCAAATAATTTCTGGGGTAGTTCATATATTTTGTAACGCTTAAGGGGAGGCAGAGGGGTTAGAATTTTGTTATACACTAGATAAGGGGCCGTTCACTTAGGACGTTCCGAAGAAAAAACGAATTTTTAGACCCCCCCCCCCCCTTGTTACGGTTTTTGTATGGAAATTTTTCTCTTTGATGACCCCCTATCCCTAAAAGGATTAAAAATGCTAATTTTTGCATCAAGAATATTACCAACGACTCTGACCCCTTGTAATTATTTTCGTAAGGGGGGACAATTTGTAAATATGAGTAATAAAGGAAGAGGGGGTCTAAAAAGACATTTTTTGCGTAACATACTAAGTGAACGGTCCCTTCCTAAATTATGGGCAGATGTTTAAAAAGGAGATCTAGTATGGTCAGACTTCACAACTACATGACACTTGAGATATGTTCAAATTAAGACACAGAAGTACATCCTCAATAAAAATTAGGTTATTCCTTTCACATCTATTGCCTAATCACAAAATATTTAAGTCCATATTCTTTAAATTAGAGTCTATTTTTGTAATATTCCACTCTGCTTTGACACTACATTATTCTTCTCAATTAATTTCTGATTCACAATATCATAATTTTTATTATTCTTCACAAACATTCTTCCTTGTTCCTTACTTCAAATTTGATGTTACGAAATCACCAAAAAAAAAAAATTTTCACAAAAAATTTAAAGGACCTAATTTCTAATTTCAGCCGAACAGAACGAGACTCAACAGCCGACTAAATTAAATTTAGTCAATTAAAATTTAAAATCAATTAATTTAATTGCCTGTGCATAAAATCCGATAATTTCCGAAAGAGATTAAAAAGCCTTTCGAATTTAAATTGATTCTCAATAAATTTATGCGAATTTAGATCTTTATTTCTCTATTTACATGTTTTCTTTTACAGCCTTTAATCTCATTTGTTAAGAAAATTAATGACTAAGTTGAGGAACTCTTCACTTCTCTCAGCATGCACCCTATATTGGGGATGTAGAAATTAGAATTAAAATTAATTTATTTTCATGATAATGCTTAACTTACCAATGACCAGCATCTAAGTATTCAATTGTTGACTTAGGGAAGAGTTTCTCTATTGCGGGTTTATCAGCTGGTCTAAATGGAAAGTATAATCAATTTCAATGTCAAATAGATTAAAATTCATCATGCTTACTTTAAATAATCCGATTTAGATCCACCAATAAATAATGTTGGTCCATCAAAATGCATTCCTTCCGTACATGGAAATTTGACTAATCCAGTTTGAAAGCATCTGTCTAATGTCTCTAAATTTACTCTCCATGTAAAATTTCCAGCTTCATCTCTAATTAAATTAGTAATGAGGAAGTCTCGTAATGACTTTTCACTAATTATTTCACTTAATTTCTTATCAGCAACGACTCGTGCTTGTTGAATTGTATTTTTATTATCAATTGTTATAGATTTCATAGCATTAATGAATAACGGAATATTTGTCTGAGACGTGCCGATTCGTCCAACAGGTGATATATCAACAACGATGAGTTTCTCGACTAAATAAGGATATTTCAATGCTAAGTACATAACAGTTCTTCCACCCATGCTATGACCTAATAGAGACGCTTTTGCAAGTTCATTTTCCTCAATAAATTCTCTAATATCTTCAGCCATTAATTCATAATTGTGATTTTGAGTATGTTCGGTATCTCCATGATTTCTTGCATCTATTGCAAATATCTTTCTCTTTGGATTTGTTTTCTGGGCAAAAGCTTTACAAAGACTGTTCCTGTATACATTTATGTAGAAAATGAGATACAGTAGATTAGAAGATGTTATGCAATTTTTTCACTTTAACTATTCACACATTTCTTTAGTATTTCACTGACACAAAACACATTCTTGCCTGCATAACTTACCAATTTGACTTACTGCCAAATAATCCATGAAGCACAATCAAGCTTTTATCAGAATTATCATCTTTTTGATATTTATTAAAAGCTAGTGGAACTGCGCTATAATTCCTTAATGTAAGTGATGATTTTTGACAGGAACGAAGTAAAACAGAACTAATGTATCGCGACAACATCTTGGACTAGTTAAATATATCTTATATAATTAATTAACAGCATAAAACTTTATACAATAAATTTTTGCACAAAACTGGTTTGTTTATAAACAACAAACTGATTAGGGGGAAGTATTGCTTTAAATTAGCAAGTTTCTGATAATTAATGAACTTTGGAAATCACTTTGGGCTATTAAAAGCTAAAAATTTAAAAATTTTCAAAAAAGTAAAAAAATAAACATAAAATTTGAATTTCTGAAAACGGTTGAAAGTTTAATCAATGTTCAATTCCAAGTTTTAATACTTTATGCTTTGTTATAATTTATTTTACCTAATTCAGAGCTTTTTAAACACTTATTTCTACAAAGTCGCTGAAACACATAATACCTAAAAATTTTCATACCAGTTTAGATGTGTTTACTGTGAGAAAATTGTGAAATAAAATTTTCACATAAACTAAAAGGAATATGTTGAATTTAGAGGATTATAAGCTTGATTGTCTTCCAGACACTTGCTATTACATTCCTAATTTCATAACTGAAGCAGAAGAAAAGCTTTTATTGCATGAGATTTATAAAACACCGGTAAATTGAATCAAATTCTAACAAAATCTTCATTTAATAACATCCATGAATCTTTTAGAACTGTAAATGGACTCAATTATCACACAGACGACTAATGAACATTGGTGGAGTTCCAACGAATAAAGGAATGATAGCTGAAACGATTCCAAATTATTTGCAAAATTATGTTGATCGAATTAATGAACTTAACATTTTTCCTCCAAATTCTCATGCAAATCATATCCTTTTAAACGAATATAAAGCTGGTGAAGGAATCATGTCTCATTTTGATGGACCCATGTTCTATCCAACAATTTCTACATTATCAATTGGATCACATTGTATTTTGGAATTTAATAAACCACCAAAAGAAGATGAAAAATACGAGATTGTAAAGGAACTGAAAATTCTTGTTGAGCCACGAAGTTTATTGGTCCTGAAAGATAATATGTATACAGACTATATGCATGGAATAAGTGAGATTCAGGAAGATGATTTGAATGATCCATTAATCAAGAATTTAGATAAATGTGACAAGTTGAATGAGATAAAAATGCTGGAACGGACGACAAGGATCTCATTGACTATAAGACATGTCCCTAAAACATCAAAAATGAAACTAAAATTCTTTAAATAACACTTTAATTTTGTGATTGATTAAATCATATATTTAAACATTTTTTTTTTCATATAAAGTATCAATATTTTTGCAATATTTAAATTTAATATAATTTTTCATTCATTTTTATCATTTTTAGAAAAAAAAAAATAATGCGAGATATAAACTGATAATAACACAAGAGAATACGTAAGATAACAATTTTGGAATGATTCCATTTAAATATATTGCGAATATTTATGAAAATTGGTTGATATCGAAGATACCAAAAAAATATATTAATTAGTAATAAGAATAATAGACATAAAGCCTCACTGACAGAACGTATAAATCTTTTTATGAAATGATTACAAAAAGTTAACAGAGAACGACATCAGATGAAGCTTGACAGATATTAAGCTCAAACTGTTAAATAGACTTTATCTTCGGATTCATCAATATTTTTGTGATAATTTCATGCAATTTCTTTTGCTGCTGGAATGTAACCTTCCCAGTACTTGAGAATTTGTTTTTGGAAAACCATTTGATCTTGAAGATATTTGACGATTGTTGCTTTAAAGTCTTTTGCGCGATTCAGCTCAAATCTTTCGACTTCTCGCTTTATTTCTGCTGAAATATCCTCAAACTCTTTTTGACAGCGCTGAACTTTGGCTTCCCACTAAAATAAAATTTAACGGTCAAAATTAATTTAAAAAATTACAAAAGTCCTCGTGTTTTATATCGAGGGACTTCAGCGCATTTTTGACGCAGCGATTAGCAATTGATTAAATAGAAAAGAATGTCGAGTTTTAAAACTCTATTGCTGTTTCTTTAGTCATAATTCATTTCAATAATAAGTTTAAAACTAAAGATCAAAACTCCTTTAAATTGATTTTTATAATGTTCATTGCAAAAAATAGCTTTACGATTTAACGGTTTTTTGAAATTCAAAATTTTCCGTTAGCAAAAAATTCAAATTTCTGAACACATTCATTATTTTTCAAATTTCTAAACACATTTGTTTTGTATGAAAAAATTAAATGTTAATTAATTAAGGTGTATAAAAGAAAAAAATTTAATCCGAAATAACGGTCAAAAAAATTTCAAATTTTTTAACGGTTAGAAAAAATTCAAACTTATCATCAGCATAGCTTTGCCCTGCATTGTTTACATATTTTTTTGAAATATAAAATCGATGAATTAAGCTATTTAATGAGTGTTTTTTGATTTTTCAATATAAACGGCGGGAATAAAAACATTCAATGAAGCTATTAAAACAATTCCGAGCTTGCTACGAAGTCTAGATCAAGAGATAATTGGGACCCGAACGACCGAACGACCGAACGACCGATCAAAGTGCATGATTGAGCTTCCTTTTTGAAAACAAGTTTTCAAAAATGCGCTAAAAATTAACGGTCAGAAATACCTAATTTGAAAATTTAACATGCAAAAATAATTTGAAATTTAACTGTCAAAAATAATTTTAAAAAATTTAACAGTCAAAAATAATTTAAAAATTAAAACTCAGAAATAATTTTTAAAAAATAACGGTCAAAAATAATTCAAAAATTCAAATTCCAAAAATACGTTAAATTCACAAGTATTTACCTCTTCAACTTCTTTTTGAGCTGATTCCAGCTTATCATTGCGTTGACTTAATTCTATTTTTGCCTTATTTTCTCGCTTCTTTGTCAGTTGAATCTGGGCATGTTGCCAGTTCTGAAATACTTTTACACGTTCATGAAAGACGTCTTTAATAGCGCCAAGTAGTCCAATATAGTCCTTGATCATTTCGGAAAGAATATAAAAGTCAGAATTTGACTGCTCAGATCGCAAAATTTCAATTTTTTCCTCAATGTCGGCCAATTGAGATAAGGCTTTTGAGAGACCGACATGCTCCTCACATGTACTCAACATTGCTGCTGATTTTGCAACATTACCAGTCAAATGAGCCAATTCTTGTCGATGTACAACGAGTGATTTCACAGCAATATGTAATTTTTGATACTGAGTATCGAGTGTATCGATTTCTGCAATTTTATCAGCAAACCATACATCATTCTCATCCATCTTATATGTTATTTTGTTCACAGTTTCACCAACTTTATTAAATAATCGCATCACACCAGCACTACTTAATGCCGCTGTATTTGTTGCTTTTGGCAAATCCACTTCACTTTCAAGGAAATTGATGAAATTCTCATCAAGACGAAGTGTTGGATGTGCTGCTATACGATTAAGAAATCTCTCAAGACTAGCACGACGATTCTCAACCCATTCCTGTCCATTATTTGTTCCTGATTCGGCATTTTGTTGACTTCCCATTTTCACTTTCGTAGCACCAAGAATATTTTTCGATGGTGCTGGCGGAATTATAAATCCAGCACGAAGATAACGTTCAACAAGTTGCTCATGTAATCCCAAAAAATCACTAAATCGTCTATTTACAATCGATTGTCTTCGTTTGAACTTTGTCATATTAGTCTTCGTTACGATTCTAGAAATTATAAAAAAAAAAAATATTACTTTAATATATGATAGACATAATTCAATTAGCTTGGATATTACTTGTAAACTAAAAAACTATTCATTCCTTCACCCATTTTTTGAGGCTCATCAACAGTTATTTCAATAGATTGACCGTCAATATCTCTTTCATCTGATGTAGTTATAACTTCCTCCATTATGGCTGGATCTTTTGATAAGACATCATCATTGTTCTAAATAAATTATTAATAATAAATGTTAAAAGATCAGTGAAATACATTCAATATTGCACATTTGAACAGCATATACGCAATTTTAAGGCTTGGTTTTTACATCTATTGATAATTATGACTTTTCGGAACAACACGAAAGATAAGCACAATGAGTAATAACAATAAAAGAAAGTAAGGAACAAAAAAATACAATTTTTTCATTTTCCAAAATATGTACCTGAATAGCAGATTTAAAGATGTCTGTATCGTCATTTGGTGAGCTTATATCTACATTATCCATATGATCAAAAAGAGGCGGTAGTGTTGATTCCATTTTCAGTAGTTTTCACTTTTTTTTAAAGACTTAATTAAACACACGAAAAAATATTGTTCTTTCAATTATTTTCTACAGCACTGAAACTTTTGTGTCATGGCACGTGAAACCTTCGTACCCACTCTTGCTTTTATTGTGAATTTTATGAGCGGTTTTTATGAAGTACGATAGTAATAAAGAAATAGATTTAGTTTTATTAAGATTTTCGATGTGTTGAATGCATTAAGGCAGGAATTTTAAAAGAAAAAAAATATCAACGGTAAAAAAGTTTGAGCATTTCTGAATGAAAATTTAAATTTCAAATTTTAAAATGACGTTAATTTCTACCGATTTAAGTTTAATTTCTTTACCTTTAAATTTTTAGATTTTTAGGATATTAAGGAAAAGATAAATAAAGTAGATATGACATTTAAATTCGTTAAATTCATTTATTATTGTAAATTTGATCTAATTTTACACAAACAGCATAACATGAACAATAACATTAATTCTCTAAAAAAAAATCCTTCATACATCGGAATGCATCATGCGAACGTTATAAAAGCATAAATTCGATATGAATCTTGAACGAGACAATTCTTTTTTTCTCTAGAGGATAACTGGACAAACACTTAATTGTAGCTTTGTTTTTATAAAAGGAGGTTTAGAATCTAACGATTTGGCAATTAGTTTTTTTTGTGGGGTAGATACGATTAGTACAGTACATGAAGTTTAGGGATTTATAACGCATTTTTGTAGTATCAATTCGAATTTGAAAATTTAACTGATTTCTAAAATTCAAATTTTTAACGGTCAAAGTGAATTTAAATTTCAGTAACCATAAAAAATTTCAAAAATGCGTTAGAAATCCGTTATCGTTGTAAAATGTTGAAATACATAGAACATCAAATTTTGATAGCTGATTAATCATGAAGGAAATCATCGTCGCTAAGTGGTCTTCGTTCCAAGCAAATTTTATTGCCGTCGGCTATTTGTCTCTCAATTTCAGACAAGATATAATCGCGGAGTTTCTGGTATGCTTCTTTAAGATTATTGTTATGTACAATTAAGTCAAAATTTCCAGGTGCTAATCCGTATTTAAGCTCGATTCTGGCAGTGTTAAGACGTTTTTCAAGACTCTCTTCTGTTTCCGTATTTCTGGCTCTTAATCGTCTTTCAAGTTCCTCAATCGATGGTGGTTCCACAAAGATGTAAATTGCATTCAGATGAGATTTTTTGACCTGCTTAACACCTTCAATTTCTATGTCCAAAACACATACCTTTCCATTACTTTGAACTTTTTCGATAGCTTTTTTGCTAAAAATAGAATTTGTTAGTCACGATTTTATATCTTAAATTGATGATAATTTAGTACCTTGTTCCGTAGATATTTCCACTAAAAACTGCTGTTTCTATAAATTCACCTTTCTCAATTTCATTCTTCATATCCTCAACATTAACGAAATTGTAATGAACTCCATCTTCTTCGCCTGGTCGTGGCTTCCTTGTTGTATGTGAGACGGAAAAGCCAAAAGTATTTGGAAATTCTTTAAATAAACGCTTTAATAAAGTACTTTTGCCACTGCCTGAAGGTCCACAGATGACTAAAGGCTGAATTCCTTTCGTTACCATTTTTCCTCTGAGCGATGAAATTGCTATTTGCAAGTGAGAAGAAGAAATCGTAATTAGATTTAATTGTACAAAGTTTAAGCTGTTTTATGCTAATGACTTGACGTTCAGGAACAAATGGAATGAATGTAAAACTGACCAAACAACTTTATAGACATTTTTTTTTTATTAGACATGTTCTGGCTATAAAATTGACATTCACAGACATGACTTGTAAATATAATTAATTACCTCTTGAAATCAATAAAGTTAATGAAAGCATTTTATCGGATAATATTGATTATTAATTGAAATGTTGCGTGATGATTTTTTTTTGGACCAAAAGTACTATTCTATGAATTTCACAAATTATTTTAATCACTTGACAGGAAAAGATACAGGATATAAGCACAGTTATTAGGAATAGAATAATTTAAACATAATTACCTTAATCCTTGAAATAATATTAATCAAATTAAACAATAATTTTCGAAATTAAAAAAAATTAGACGGTAAATTCACGTTTTTCTCAAAAATTTTCCACTGTTTTTCGTAAAATAATCCAACGTCAAGGTTAACGGACAATATCTTCTATTTCCTCGTACTATACGCTTTATTATTCTCACTAAATGCCTCTCGTTTCCTTAATTTACGTCGAGATTTTCACACTTTTTAATTTTCTCAATTTTTTTTTTATGACAAAAGATTTTGTTGACGTAAATTCACAATTTTTGTAATTTCTCTTTTTAAATTCTGTGACAGTTGTTTCTTATGCCCTTCTATGATACTTATTTATGTTCTTTAGTGGTACAAATACTTAATTTCACAGAGAATCATTTAAATTGTGGTTATTTTAATTATTGTTGATTTTCCAAAGAGGTTGCGTTGATGTAATTTAGCCTACTCTGATCAAAATTTAACTGAATCTGAAATTTCTTGTTTTAAAAATAATTTTGCATGACAGATGAGAAATTGTGACTTACAAAGTTTTTGGTTCAATTGAAAATTTAATTGAAGTAGTCATTTTTCGGAAATGCAACCCCTTTATGATTTTCCCGCTTTCAATCTTGAGGTTTTATTTGAATTTTTAAAACCCGTTAAAGTTTTTCACCACAAACTCACCACTTTATACACGTGTTTAAGCATAAAGTGGTTATTTGAAGAAAACTTGAATAGATTACAACAAATTTAGATGCATGTAATATTTCAATCAATTTATAATTATGTATTTGATGAATTAGTATTTTTGATATGTTTACTAAAGAAATTTTTGATCATTTTGATTTTTTTTTTTAAAAAAAAAAATAATGATAAGGAGCACAACTTAATAAATTTTAGGGACTTTATTTGAATAATTAAAACTTAGTAAAATTGTTTTTGAAAAAATAATTTTTAAAAAATAAATAAATATACCATAGAGTTTCAAAAATGTTTTTAACATCAACGCTAGCTGCTAATTATATTGTTTTTAAAACATTTTCTCTTCTGATCCACTCGTTCAAATCTAATAATAATAATTTTTTATTCTTCATAAATTATTTATGTATAACATCCTAATTAAAAAGTAAAATTTTCATGACAAGAATTTAATTTAATAAATTTTTCTCCAATATAATAAATAAAAAATCTCAAAGCTCAAAAAAAAAGTTATGCTCCGAAAGCGTGAGAATAAAATGCTTTATGTTGTACAACAGACTAAAAATATGAGAGAAGTTGAGCAGCAGAAGAAAAAGAAATGTTAAACAACAAAACTATTTTATTTATTCTCCAGTATAGTTTGTGCTGTCACGGAGAGTAAACGGTCTTAAAATTGAACTCCGGTATTTTGTCGCTAGAATGTGGGTGAAATGAATAAATAAAATAAAAAAAATAAGAAAAACAAGTTCTTGTGTGACAAAAATAAAAAATCACCTGAAAGAGCTTAAAAGTGAAGAAAAAAAAATTTTTTGAAGCTTGTGAAAAAGGGAAAGGAATGTAAAAAAAATTAATAGGAATGAAAATTAATGAGGATGAAATTTAAAATTTAACCGAGTGCTATTAATAAAATGAGCATCATTAAAAAGTTGTTTTAGGGCAGTTACAAAGAAAAGAGTTTACAAGAAAAAAAAATAATACAGCAATAAAAAAAAAATATCGGTGGCGGCTGTCTGATTATCAGTTAAAAAAAAAATAATAATAGTGAAAATGATTTCACAAAATATCAAACAAAAGCTAAAAATGCAAGGTGTTTTAAAACTTTGGATTACATTTAGTCTATATTTTGTTGGATTTAATTGTCAAGGTAAGCTTCAAGACATTCCATTCCGACGTTAGTTGCACATTCGAAATGCTTGAGTGGGAAACATTTTTCTGTTCTCGTTTCCTTTTGTTATACTTTTAAAATTATTTTTTTTTGCTTACTTGCTTGCCTGCAAATAAATATGGCATAAAAAAATATCCAGAAGAGAATTTCAATTAAAATTCTCATTACCAAATTAAACGTGAGACCAGTGCTGTAGCGAATAATTTTGGGTGAAGTTTTGAACTTATAGTGCTGAATTTCTTGTCTTTCGATGTCACTTTACTTGCAAATGTCCAGTTAAAATGTTTTTAAGGTACTCTGATGGAAGGAAAATTGGATTTATATCCTAAAGACTTTTCAGAATTGGTGGGTTCATTATTTATTGTATCATGCTTCATTTATGATTTTTAGGTTATGTCATATTTTTTTGGAGATTTTTAGGGTTCGATCTCGTACTCTTGACATTAAATAAATTAAAAAGAATTTTGAACTGTTTTAGGTATCAAACCCAAGCTCAAAATCGCCAATTTTTTTCAACATGCCTAAAATCCCAACCTTCACTACCTCATTGGACAGACACACATAATTCTATAAAAACCGTAAAATTAAATAAACTTCTAGATACTCAGAATAAAAATATTTTTCCTACAATCAGACCGCAAACACACATGAACAGCATACGCAGCCTTGAACAGTAAAGCTTGCAGTTGTGGCTAAAAATAATTTTTTTTTTAAACATGTCTCTTAAGTACTTAGTTACCGCTGAGCAATTACTTTTTTTACTCTTTAAATTGTTTAATGGAAATTCAACAGCACAAATTCGACTCGGTCAGTAAAAACATAAATTCAGAATTTTTCATGCGGCAGACAATGGGAAATTTTCCTTCACTCTTTGTCTGCTCTTATTCACAGCTCAGCATAAATATATTGAATGTAACAACAACAATAAGTGCAGATATTCTTGAAAGTCTTTAAAATGTATCTTTTCGGAACAAACAAACGTCAATAGTGCTATGGGAAATTCTTTGAAAAAGATTTTTTTGTTTCAGTTAAAGTGGTTTGGTTTATGAGGTTTTGGGTTAGAATGCGCTGCGTGAATATTAATGAAGTGAATATTTTATTTTATTTTTATGTTAGTAATCAAGTGCTTCAACAGAGCAAGAGTCAAGGTGCAGATCACAGCTTATGATGGGTGCCCTGTAAAATCACAGAAACCTAATAATTCCGCTGCATGGAGGCAAAAAACCTCAGATCACAAGACCAAAATAAATCCTCTTTGAAATGTATGAGGAGTTATTTTTTCACGATGAATTATTAAGTCCTCTTATTAAAACTAGGAGGAGTTATTTTGGCACCGTGAAATAATAAGTCCTCTTGGAACTCTAAGAGGACTTATTATTTTCACCGTGATTTTAAAATTCCAGAAATTATTTTGACTTCTAGTATTTTATTTCACCGTGCTAAAATAATTCCTCTTGTATTTTCAAGAGGAATTATTTTGGTCTTGTGCAATATATTTCAGATACCTATATTTTGATGAATATAGTATTTTACCATATTTTATAATTCTGAAGTTTAAATGAAATCAAAATTGTTTTTAAAAAACAGTCAAAAAATATTTAAAAATTTAACGGTTCATTTATCTCTATAACACAATGGTCTAAAATCGAAAAAAATGTTCAAAAATTATATTTTGGTGTAAACTTTAGAGGTCGCAAAGTTTTAGTTGATTTTCTTAATTTTGAAAGTGTCAATAGCTTTTTCATGTCTTAATCATCCATCTCTGAAAATATGAGCTTATGACATTAAGGATAAATATGATTTTTCATTAAAAATTTTATATTGTTTCTCAAAAAATTTTGTGTACAAGCAAATTTGTATGGAAAAATTTGGAAAAACTAGTGAAATTTAAGTGAAAATATCTCAATTTGCGCATATTTGCGCATTGCCAGAGTATGATTAAAAGGTGAATAAAGACTCAATCTTTCGATTTGTGCTAGTCTCATGAAGGACTTTGGAATTTTTTAACTTATGAACGATTAAAGTTTTGGAAATTTTCAAAATTTTAATTGCATTTTCCCTAATGATAAAGCAATCTGCTAATGTTTTGTAAGCTTTAACATAAAATTTGAGCATTAATTAAGCTATTGACAGTGATTAGAACATGGAACAAGTAATAGAAAGTAGAAAAATTTATGAAAAGTTTTTCATGGTGTTTTTGTAAACAAATTTTTAGTGACTTTCATTAATAATTGTCAGAGTTAGACAACGATTGGAAGCTTCATATTTTCACAGAAGATGCATCAGTTTGTGTTTTATATTCTTGCATTCAAATGATCAGGTTTAAAAGACATGACTTTTTTTAATTTTTGAACATTTTTTTCGATTTTAGACCATTGTGGAAGATTTTGTTATAGAGATAAATGAACCGTTAAATTTTTAAATATTTTTTGACTGTTTTTTAAAAACAATTTTGATTTCATTTAAACTTCAGAATTATAAAATATGGTAAAATACTATATTCATCAAAATATAGGTATCTGAAATATATTGCACAAGATCAAAATAATTCCTCTTGAAAATACAAGAGGAATTATTTTAGCACGGTGAAATAAAATACTAGAAGTCAAAATAATTTCTGGAATTTTAAAATCACGGTGAAAATAATAAGTCCTCTTAGAGTTCCAAGAGGACTTATTATTTCACGGTGCCAAAATAACTCCTCCTAGTTTTAATAAGAGGACTTAATAATTCATCGTGAAAAAATAACTCCTCATACATTTCAAAGAGGATTTATTTTGGTCTTGTGATCTGAGGTTTTTTGCCTCCATGCAGCGGAATTATTAGGTTTCTGTGATTTTACAGGGCACCCTTATGATGTGGAAATATTGAGCGTTTTTTGCTTACCTATATTTATTAGGTGCTGTGCCGAAACGTTCATTTGTAATTTGAATTGTGTCTAAATGTAACTAAGTTGATTGCCCCTTTTTCATGTAAATATCAGTCTGCTTCCAAATCTTTAAGAATAAACATCGTTTTTATGTAATTTTATTCTAGGAAACTTCAAAAAGTACTGCTTAAAGTACATCATAATTAGAATGTTGAAAAATTCAGCATACGATTTAGGTTGTCTTGGGTTAAAAAGATTTTAAACTTAACAAAAATTAGTCAACTTTGTAATTCAATAATAAATTCAGCATTTAAGTTTTCGTAACAATTCAACTCTTCAATAATCTTAATCTTATATAAAAGGAACAATATGTACTTGACAAATGGCTGTTAACAAAGGATTAAATGCCAAAAGTTGTATTCTTGATCCAATACTTAACCCCTGTCAATTATGCTTATTCTGCATTAATTTTATTCCAATTTTGACCTTTAAAAATTTTATGGAACTTAATTGAAAGATTAGTCAATTAATACAGCAGTCATTTCTTAATATTTTTGCTATTACTTGCTCGAATTTAATTTTTACAGAAATTTACCAATACCCAAGCCAATTTACAATAATTAATTTTCATGGCAAATTTCCTTTAAAAAGCTCTTAATTTATGAATTAATTATTGACTAATTTTGTAAATTTTTAGGAGTTTTGTGTCCTCTTCTTAATTTGAAATCTTTAAAACGTTTAAAAATTTTAACCTCAAAAACTCTAGAAATTAACTTCAAGTTAGTCTTTAGAATTTCCCATATGTGCGAGCAGAAAATTAGTTCCAGGACACAATATAAAAATCATAATAACAATAAAGCAAGAAAATAAAAAATTGAAGCGAGTAGAAATCGTGATTGCAATTGACCCTGATGCTATTTCAAGAAATTCAGCAAAAGGCAATCGATCTGTTTGATCACGAACCGTTTCACATTACACAAAGATCTTAAGTTAAAGTCAGTCACAATCCTCAAGCTTTACTGACATGGTGTGAATTAATCGAGAAAACTGACTAAATGCACTGTGAGGGTATTCAAAATAGAAAACAAAAGTCATTAACCCAGTGTGATGTCATGACATAAAAGTGCAATAATAATAAATAATATGAATAATTGAATGCGTGTTTGAGTTTTAAAAGCATCGAACCGTTTCTAAAGTTCTCAGATTCTCAGACAGACAATTGAAATAAAAATATTTAAAAAAAAAATGTTTTCATTTTCAAAATCATCGTGCGCGCAAATTATAAAATAAATTATTTAACATCAAAATAAACACACATATGTTTGTTGTGTATAGAAGCATCATAGAAGAATGAAAGAAAAATTAGTGGCTGATTATTCACAAAATCAGTCAGTTTAATTGCATGATTTTTACTTTAACTTTGTTATTTACATGAAAATGCTGACTTTTATAGAGTTATTCATGAATGATGTGTTATTGTTTGTTTAGTATTGTGGATTAGGCTTAAATTGGACATTTAGTATTGCATCAACTAGTTATGAAAATTAGGCGCCAAATTATCATTTTTCTAAATATTTGTCATTTTCGTTAAGAATAACAATGTTAAATAAAATACTCTTAAAATATTTTGATGATGCAACTGCAAATCAAAACCCTATGACATTTCTCGAAGTCAAAATTGACCGACCAAACCCCCAAAAAAATCTAAAAATAAACACAAAACAAAACTATTCAGTAAAGTCAATTATCAAACACACCATCCAGTAAGTGTCACTAACGATTGCGTGATGACTCCGTGCATGCATAAGTGAACATCGTTGCATAATGTCCAAATGCTAAAATCATCTTTGGCCTTTTTGACTCTCTATTTCCATTTTTTGTTAGTTTTGTATCGCTTTTGTATAATAAAGTCATGAAAACTTGAACATCAATAATGTCTGCTTTTTGTGCAAATCTCTTCATTATTGTAATAACTTTGGCGTGATACAAAAAAAAATGCATGAGAAGTGATTTCAAAATTATATTTTTTTTCACTCGCTTGTTATTTCCACAAGCTCATCATCTTAATTTGCACTATTCTTTCAATCTTCGATTGATTGCTTTTGAACATTTTCGCCAAGATTTGCAATAATCAATCTTGGATTTTTTTTTTGAAATATCACACGAGAAAATGATGTGGAAAGAAGATCGTTAAGAGCCCCAACAGCGGAGAGAGTTCACTCATCCATAGATAGAGAAAAAAATTGTCTTCTTTCATTTTTTTGTGCTTTAAATAGACACAAAAAATAAGCGAAATATGGACCGTAACTAAATGAATAAAGGAAAGGTGTGTTTACTCCAAAAATATAAGAAACAAAAATCAATTTTGTGATGGTTTGGTTCGGTTTTGTTTTGCCATCTTCTGCGTACTTAAGAAAGAAAGAAAGAAAGAAGCTTTTGATTACAATAAATTGCACATAAATTATTTTTCAATTTTCTTTCTTAATTTTCATCTTCAATAAATCTTGGATCTTACATGGAAGTACACAGTATTGATTTCGTAAATCCGTAAATAAATAAATGGGAGTATCCGGCACATTGTATGCCTAAGAGCGGCTGTTTCTTTTAAAATTAAGATGACAATAAGGTTTTAAATTGAAAATAGTTACAGGCTCTTCCGACGTAAGCATCAATATTGAGCAATTCTTGAATTTTTACAGTTTTTTATGGCTTCGGTTATGTCTTAAGATTGAAAATTGTTTTGTTATGGTATAATGATCTTGCTATAGTCTTAAAACCTTTCATTATACATGGAAGAAGCTGTAAAGAAGAAATAAAAATAATTTTAAAAGTAAAATGTCAAAGCTCAGTGGAAGGAACGTGTGAGTTTTTGAATAACAACTTTTTTGGAATTTTGGACCTCTTTGTTTGAAGTGTTAGAAGAGTTTCTTAGGGATTATTCGTGGATATGATTTATATTCATTCTCAAAACATTGAAAACCATTCATAAAGTTACTGTATAGACCAGTATGGACGTAATATGCGAAAAATTCTTGCTAATTACTGCTAACGACCAATTCAGCTTAACTAACTGCATGCAAACTAATGTGTTCATATTAATCATGTGATAAAAATAAATTTACTTTCAACCATCCCACGCCTTTTGTTAACAATATAAGGAAGTGACTTAAACTTGGATAACAACACTGCAACTTAAAAATAGACATTCCAAAAAAGAGAAACAATGAAAAAAGTCAAACGAAATGGAGTATATCGATTGATTGTCATATTCTTACCACAAATTTTTGATTCATTACGCATCGATTTTACGAATTGACTGTCTATATATGTGTACGTAACAAAAATTGATCAAGCTCTATCAAAAAAAGATTTTCTACCTCTAACTTTCACTCTAGCTCCATTCAATATTTCTTCGTATTATTTGTTTGCGTTTTTATGTCTTTCTTTGTGGTCTTTTTGTTTGCGTACATTTTAATATTAATACTCACAAAATGTATGAAAAGTATTCAAACAAAAGCGATTAATGGACAAAAACTTAAGACTGAACTTTTTTTTTCTTTAATTTCTTTAGAAATAGGAAAAGAGAATGAGAAAATATTTTTTTGAAAAGCTTATGTTTATCAATAAGCATTGTTTTGTATGCAATTCATAATTTTCTTCAATTATTCCGTAAACATAAATACAATGTTGGATGTAAAAAAAGTGAGAACTGGAAATATTCAATTATCAACTAATAAGATTATGAAAAAATATGAAATTAAAATTAATTGCTGGTGTGTTACAAAAATTTGCCGGCTTGCTTGTCCTCGGAAAGTATCTCAAGTGTGAATCATGCGTGTTATGTCAAGTGTCGTGGTTTTCATTCAAGAGAAATATGAATAAATATTTTGCTCAAAAAGAGAAATTTTTGATTTTTATCTTGGTAAATTCACAGCTGTGTTATGTGAATATTTAAAAGACATTAAGTCAACTGGTGTGGTTTTTAATATAGTTTGTGGACATCGTTAAGTCCTGCAAAGAGAAACAAAAGGCTTCCTTTTGAACAAATTTTGTTGCCAACTTCTTGCATCACTAAGAATGACCCCTTAAGAATTGTAAAAAAAAACTCGACATATTACAATCTCTTGAACAGACAGCATTAATTGCCAGGAAATTGCCAATGTCAATCGTTAACATTCACATGACATGCAAAATATTAATTTTATGCAGTTTGCTCGGGTCAATTTATTTTTATTGATACAAATTCTAGAGTAAATTGTCTACATGATCCATTGATTTTATGTCTACTGTTGTCATTTTATATAAGGTTTGGAAAGTTTAGTTTATGTCTAACCTACAGACTATTGAGGAAAGACAAATGCTTGATCAATAATGTAAAGAAAGTCATTCAAATTAAAAATTATTATTTTAAGAACTGAAATTTCAATTTCTGAATTCTTGAGAACTTTAGTTGATCTGTGCAGCAATACTCAATAAATTAATGCCTCAGGATCCATTTCAAATTTTTCGTTTAACTGATAAATAACCACACCAAAACTGAGATATTCATACCAACTTATAGTAATGCCATAAATCTTTATTTCTTAAAAGAATAACCCACAAAACCAAATTTTGTCCTTTGCAAATCCAAAAAGACAGAAACATTTTAAGCCTTTGGACATTTATGGAATATGAATGAGAAAATGATCGTTAACAACTCCAAAATTACTTAAATGGTCTATAACAATCTTGTAATGTCTAGTAGAAATCCCATAAAAATTTCTGTTAAAGCTCCAGCTAGTAGATCACGTCAGATTCAATTTAATTAACATAAAATGATTAACAATGTAATTTAAATTAAAGAAAGTGGACCGATTTAGTATAAAAGAGAGAAAATATTTAAATAAAAGCTTACTTTTTTTGTTGATCCACCGACTGCTTTGTTAACGACAACAAAAACTAAAAATAAATTGCATTTTAAATTTTGACATCAAAACACTCATCGTCAACAAAAAATTAAAGATCCAGAATAAGAAGATTTGTCAAATTTCTCAACGCAACAAATGAATTGAATGGAAAGAAACTTTGTGAATGAGGGATTAGTGAAGAAAGAATTAATCAAAATGAATTACGTAAATAAAGATAAAGAAAGAAAGAAGAGAGAAGAAAGAGCAATAGCATGCTGAGGTAAAAAGAACATAAGGCGATGGACACGAAAAAGAAGGCAACAAATGATGTAAAAAAATGTATGTCAGTGAGGCAAAAACGAACAAAACGGTATTATTAGTGATATTGGTACTGTGTATCATACAATCACGAGTTCACAACTTTTCTTCATATAACAACATTTCGCGTCTTTTTTTTTCGTTAAGCACTGCTTTCTTTGAATTCAGCTAATATAAAGATGGAATTCATGGTTCATCGAACAGATATTCAATTTGTTTCTATAAATATTCATAAAATGAGAGAAAAGCTATGCTGAGTTGCCAGCTTTGGCTGCAGAAAAAATACCAATACATTCAATCGACCGAAACTTGATTTGCAACATTTTCTTTTGCGAAATGAAAGTGAATATTGTAGAGTCGATGCTAAAGTTGAATGCAAGCAAGCTTTATACATAAGCGAAAAAGCAGCACATGATTATACTTTATGGTTGCACATTACGTTTATTGATTTTCCGTGCAAAAAAAAAGAAGTTAAGCTTTAGAGCTGTAAGTACTTGAATTGAATTATTAATAAAAAATTCATACGCTACGTTGTCAATTAGTTCAGACTTCCTAATTTATAATCGACGATGATCTAATAAATAATCGTAATTAAGCGTCCATGACAATATGGATAGCTACTTGCTTCATTTTTCCTAATCGTCTTGAATCATAAAAGAAATTGAATTAAGTAAAAAAAGAAAAATATTCAGCTTCGATTGCCAATGACTTGAATAGACGAATAATGTACTTATGCAATTTATTTTATTTCCACACAATTGGTCGGCATAATACCGACTCAATGCAGCCACATTTTATTTATTATTACAAGAACACTGGCTAATTTGCGAGTGTTTCGATTGACCACATCGAAGAGTTGATGGCAGTCTGCAAATTCAGTCTTTTGCGGTTTTTTTTTGGAGATTGAATGTTAAGGTTTATTGGCACTTTGTGCTATAAAGTGTGTGGGAAATTTATGAACCATGTTGCTGTCCTAAAGTCAAGTGTAATATGTCCTGTGAGTAAGATTCCAAAGAAGTCATGAATTCGGTCATGAGCAGATTAAGAACAGTCATATTTAAGAATTACTTGATCTCACCCAGTCTAATATTAATTTCAATAAAAATTCGCTATACTCTTAGTCACTTTACTCTGTTGGTTCTACTAGTTTTTTGCTGCTGCTGTCGCTGTTTCTATTTTTATTTATTTTTTTTTATTTTCAACTTCTGCGAAAGAGCAAAAAATGAAACAAACCGAACCAAAACCTGTCTTTTGAAAGGTCATTTCGTTACAATATTTTTCTACTTATTACCATAATTTTCTATATTTGGTGAACAACATCTCGAAAACAAGATATACATATACATTTGGGGACCGGAAGAGGTTATGCAATTTTTTTTTTTTTTTTGTATTTCGCTCTCCATCTCTTGATTATAGAGTTCTATTGGCGAAATACGTAAGCCATTCATTTCTCATAAAGTCGATTTCATAATTGGATCACGATTGCGAATGCATTTTAAAATGGAAGTTCCATTTGTTCATTTTGTTTCTTTATCTGTTGTCGATAAAATGACAATTAATGCTGAATATTATATAAAAAAAAACTTTAAGGCACAATAAAAAATGCATATCTGTAGATATAATAAAATATAAAAAAACCTCATTAAATTAGAAGTGGATAGTAAAGTAATTTAATGCATTTATTATAGTCATGGACATGCAGTTCTAGCATGAAACTTATATAAGCCTTGATTATAGCATGTGCGTGTATTGAATTTAATGCTCTATGATTGAGTAATTATTAAAATGATGTCCGTTCCTGTCTACTTAAGACTGTCCATGAATAAAAATTTCTTTAATGACTGTTCAAAAAAGTCTCTTTATCATCAACTCGACATCATTAAACTTAATTTTGATCTTTAACATATATTTTTATAATAAAATTTTTTAATTGTCAATCAGTTTGATTGCATGGATCTGTGTCTATGACTTTAAATTTAGTTTTTTTTTCAATGCTGTAAATTGGTATCATTTTGGAAATGCTTTATGAGAGTCAATTGACTATTTGGAGTTAAATAAAAGCTTTCTGTAGTTAATCATCTGTAATAACTGATATTGTTCATAAATCGTTCATTGTAATGGATGGATAATAGCATATGTGAGGTTTAATTACGTATGATTTTCAAGTGTTTTGGAATCTTTACATTATGTTGAGTGGTAATCAGTTTGTGTGCTTTATTGGATGTTTTAAAGGGGCATGCGACTATCTTTAGAAAAAGTTAGAATCTAAAAATTTATTGTATTAGCTAGAATTTGACTAAAATAGCCTAATTTTACTATAAAATAATCCATATTAATCAAACATACACCGTACAGCAGTTTTTTTCTTATATAACTTTTGTTAGTTTAGAAAGCAAAGATCTAAAGATTAATTCATGATACACAAAAAACGATTGCATGATTCATCCGATGGATTTTTTTTGCAACACAGAATTTTTGTTTTCACAAAAAAACTAAACCAGACTTATCAGCATGTGGGAAACCCGCTCAAGACACTCAATTAATGAAATCGAATCAACTTTATAACTGCAGGTTTTCGATAAAGTTCAAGGCATAATCAATCTTTGACTGTCGATGACATAAAATATTTTTATACCCTCTCGAAATTAAGGAAAGATACCTAACGACTGAAAGGTTTATTAAAAATTTTTTATACCTTCCTATCTCAAAATATAGCAATAAAATCTATCTAGAGACATTTTAAAAAGTTAACTTTAATGGAATTAAAGCACATAAATTAATTCCACTAAAAAACCTTGAATAACTGAATTAGTTTATTTTTTCACCCATACAAAAATATTTTTCCTTATTTTTTTTACGTAAAACTTTAAAGTTAATTGGCTCATATAATAATAATTTTTGTGAATTTTTTAAAGAAGTATAATAATTAGTAAAGTGTAGAAGTAAAGTCATACCTTTAAGGTGTCTATTTCTTGTGTCATTATGAGTGCAAAAACGTAATCTAAATGCATGCGAATTCCTGGTCTAATCACATATGATTAAATCTGCTACTTACCTCAGTCATATTGTAAAATATTAAAATTGTTATAAAACAAGTTATTTATGCATTATCAACTTTTCCATATGATTTAATTCTCTTTTAATTAATTGATTGAGGAAATCGAAAGGAAAACATAATAATTTAATTACGAATTGTTAACTTTTATAGCACAGCGTATGATTCGTGAAGCAATTCGGCATATAGAGCAGAAATAAATATCACTTCCAATACAAGACAGCAAAATTCCTCTTCAATAAAATTGCGAAGCAATTGAATAAATTTTTGATTGACTCGCCTTACCCATGCATTTCCTACCACGCAAGCACATACCAAAGCATCATAAATTGATTAAAGAGGTGTAATTTGACTACCATAAGATCTGTTTATGCATAATATCACCACTTCACATTGAATAATCTCAAAGACACATTTAAGATGTAGAACAATTGATTTTTATTGTAAGTGTGTATATAAAGCAAGAAAACCGCAAACCGGTTATGGAAGTCATTCGTATGTACCTGACCACTCTGAATCGCCTACGATTTCGCACTAAAAATTAGTTGGCTCTTACCATTTGCTCAATTTCCTTTGTATATAACAATTTTTAAAAAAAGATTCAATGACTCTTTAATGCCGATGAGGTAATAATATTGTCAACTGTAAAAGATGCCTACACAACCAGGTAAAGTCATTTCACATACATCAAAAGAAATGACATATAATTAGTAACAAAATAGTAAATTACATAGATCTATGTTAATATCAATAAGCATCGAATAAAGCAAAACACAAAAAAATCGTGAACATGTAGGAATAATGCTATTTTGTAAATCATAAATGACTGTGTATGAGTCCATTGGGAAGTGAGAGTTTTTTTGCTAATTGGACATTTTTTTTCGTGAAATTTCATTCAAAGCTTTCTCTCACTCTATTGGAAATTGCATATAATTTAATTCTTTTTTTTTGATATTTTATTTTTTTTTCATACACAAAAGTTATTGCTGACAGGTTTTCATCAGGGAAAATTACAAGTTAGATTATCACGCAAATTATTTCTGTGAATGACAAAACATGTATTTATGTATGCTACTATGTGAAACAATAGATGAATTAAATAAGAAGAAAAAAAGATGAATGATGAGTTATGAAATTTATATGCATACATCTGTTGTAGCTACATTAATTTTCCTGTCGCTCCAGTCATCCTTCATTTAAGCTTTTGAATGCCTTTAAGGTGCATCTAGCTATAAAATGATTAAATAATTGGACAATAAAAGTACATCAGCATGTTGTGAATCTAGTACAGTTTTGAAATTTTTTGCTAGAGGAAGTTAATGATTCATGGATGGAATAGTCATCGATTTGTGTTAAATATTATTCAAATATTGTTAGTTAGGATACAGTTCTGAATAGAACAGTCATGACTTTGTTCATCATACATATCTTTTTATTATTCATAGTCTATTGTTAGATTTGAAGCTTGGATTCCTTTCTAATTTTTTTGAAGCTTTGCATGCTTCCTTAGTTAGGGTATGAGGTAATTTAAGACAGTTTAAATTCTTTACCTTAAATTTAAAAACTTAATTAATCAAGAAATTCCAGAATTTCTGAATTTTCTGTTAATTTAAGTGACTATAGGGTCGATTTCTAGTAAAAATTCTGCTTTTATGAAGCCTTAATGATGTTATGATCTTAGAACTTACAATACAAAGTAATAAAATAAATTACTTGCCATAGAATATTTCTTTGTGTCTTTATTCTACCTCAAATCATTCAATTCCTACTAGTTCCTTTAAAATTGTTTATTTTTTAACAATCATATCAAGATTTTCCATCGTTCCAAACAGAATTTTTGAATAAAACTGACTGATTGCTACTGAACGATAAGTTGTCAGTTTTGGTTTGATTGATACACCTGTTGTTGGATTAAAATTCAATTCCGGTTCAGTCAAAGATTCCTGATTGCGTGCCAATCCCTATCAACACTGTTCATTCACTAAATACCACAATTAATATTCTAATTAATTTCAATTATAGTCTATAAATGAGAATGTAAACATGTTCACTTCCACATCGATCTTGAAGCTGCTAAAAATATTCTAAGTATGCAGCCATTTTTAAAAAGGAGTGGCCGTACACTTGAAAGAAATATGTAGCATTAGATTAAAGTTTTTGGCTATAAATTATGAAAGGTTAATGCGCCATAACCACCTGACTTTAGGAATCATTCATACATTTAATGGACAATTTTTCATGCTACATGCAGCAGTACTGTCTGATTAATATGATGAAATGTAATTACTTATAATTGCAATCAGAAATGTGGGATTGTTGTATGCAATTAAATATGAATTCATATATACTTGACTAAATACTATGCTGTACATATCAAAGATCTTATTGGATATTTCCAATCAAATTCGTATCATGTACATACTTGTAATGGAAATTGAAGACATTGAATTATGTGAATTGAAGAGAAAGAAATTCCAACTTTGGAAATGTAGTTGCGAGTTTGGTACGTAGAAAGTTGTAGGCATCCATAATACTTTAAAAAGTCATAAACAACCTCTAACTATGATGTTAAAGTTAATGCACTGAAAATTAGTCTTATCCGCTGTAAATAACTTACAATTCGACATTGATCTTAATGTGTCAGCATTAATTATGTAATCAATTGGAACTAATTATAAGGTATTTGAGATTTAGGAATTTATATTTATGCGTCCATCATGTTCATCACTTATCTATCCACAATTAAGAGACGAGAAACAATTGAAATTCCACAAAATTAAAGCCTGATTACGAATGCCAATGTCATGCATAAATTTTAGCATTGATCGTGAGATGCTTGCAGCGTTGTACAAATTAATTGCTTAAGGTGTTGGAGCGCGATAATATAATTCATGATGATTATGATTATTTTCGTTGCCTATTGTTATATTTTTATTTCCGACATGCAACAAGAGAATTGAAGCACAACAGGAATCGTGTATCGATTCAATTCTTTTGATTTTGTTTGATTGTTGAAGATGTTCCTTCTTTTATTGATGATGTAGGGTGACTATGGACTTAAAATGTTGATTGTTAGTAAATATTGCTTTCCATATCAATACTTAATATACAAAACTAATTGGCAGCCTCTCAAAACTCATTGAACCACTCTATAGCCACTAAGTGTCAATTCATCATCACAAAGAACTTAATCTGAAAGGTTTTTCGATTATGAATTTTGAGTTTACAGTTACTTTGAAGGTATTTCATAATGGAAGTTAGATGCGGTGATTGGAAGCAAGAATCTGACAAATTATTAGACTTTGAAAGCCACAAAAAGAAAATCACTATGATTAATTGATTTGGTCTCTTTTTTTACTCTTCCTGTCTTGATTTGATTCCATTCACTTGTAAAGTTCAGAGGATGATTTCTCATTGACGACGAAAACCTCGTTGAGTCATCGTCATCATCTGTGTTGTTTATTCAACTGACGGCAGTTGTCCATGTATGAAAAAAGAGACAACAATCTCGCTTCTTATTATTTGCTTATATTTTATACACACATGCTAAATTCAACTCTTGAGATATTGCTTTGTATATTCTCAAAGCAGCACATTTACATGCATGTGGTCAGTGAAATGAGAAAAGTCGTTAAATTGTTGTTCTACCACTTTTCTTTTATAACCTCTTTAATACTTCTTTTTCTTTAGTTTTTATCAAACATTTGTTGTTTACTTATAAATTTCTTCCGCGTATTTGGGTCGTTAAGGTATTGAAATTCCACTTTTGTATTCATTCATTCAATCAGTATTTTAACTCTGTCTGCACATTCTCTCGGTACAGAATCGATACATGTGCTTGCTTATACAATGCTGTTTTTCCGCAGTGCATGAAGAAATTTAAATTGTCAAATGACTATATTTCTTCAATTATAATGAATTGTATTCGGATGGGGAGGAGATGCATACAATAAAAAATATAAAATACAACCTCAAAAAATTGTGTCAGGCGAATCAAAATGTAACGGCACAAATGAGTTTCGTGTCTGGCATATTAAGCTGTCTCAAAAATGATGTTGTTGCCCAAACTGGCTGCTGTGGTTTCCAAAATAAATGAAATTGATGTCACTGACTAGATATAACTAAATATAATAATAAAATAGAGAAAATAATGATGATGAAAACTTTTATTTAGAAGATGAGCCATAAAGAAAGTCACAATAACAATGGACAAGATTCTTTTCATCTCGACATGACTAATTTTCATTATAGATCATCTTCTGACACTTTCTTCAATTAAATTAGATTGTTTCCTCTGAACTAAATAAATAAGAATGTCCATATATCTAAAACAGCTTGTTGTGTGCTTTCAACCATAATGTCACGTCCATCGATGTTGTTGCCTATTCTGTCGTTTAAATCTTTCATCCATTTTCTGTTAAAAAAAAGTCAATGATCATTGAGCAATATTTTAGCACAAAAAAAAATATGGTTTCGATAATTTCATTAAAATTAATCAAGGTGTGTCACTTTTTGTTTTTCCATTAATTAAATTGTACTTACGATTTCTATGAAATCAACGTCGCTAAATTTAATTATCGTCGGTTAATAAAAAAAAGAAACTTTTGATTTCATTCAAGTTTTTATTTTCATGCATTTTATTTTGAAAATACTTACAGAGATATCAAATGCATGCAGCAATGCAGTTCTCATATGGCAGTCAACAATCTTGCTGTTAAGGCATTGAATAATTTGTATTGAAAAATTCATTTTTATGAAACTGAGAAAACTTGTTGGGAAATTTTTATTGGTGTGAATGATTTGAAGCGCATTTGAGTGAATTAAATGAAAGTTCCAAAAATCCCTTTTGCAAATAAATTTTGAACTTTGTCTGAAATTTCCGAACAAGTTGCTAAAAGTCACTAGTATTCCTTATTTTTAATGCAAATCATAAGCAACTTCAGGAAACTAGAAAGGATTATTAAAGTACGTTACCAACCGATTAGAAATTTTTTTATTTTTGCAATAACTCTCTGTAGATATCACAAAACCTAGTGATTTTATATATTTTTGGAAAGGTATTAAAATTTCCAATCAAATGGTATAAAATCATTTGAAAAATTTCAAGTAATAAAGTCACACTGGGTAAAAAACGCATTTTAAGCAATCTATTCAACAATGTTTTGCTTTTTTCTCAGCATGAAATGCATAAAACTTCTTATAACTTTGCACACTTATTCTTTATTTAAAAATAAATAAATTGTAAAAGTTTCAGATTTTTCCAAGAAGCTTTTCACGAGTTTTCCTTACCTGAAATTTTCCACATAAAAGTGAATTTTTTTCAATAACTAGACATTTTTAAATATTGTTATTAATCTTGTTTGATTCCATTTTTTATTACCTTTCCATTGATATATAATAATATAAGATTAATTATAGGATTACAGAGAAATCAATAAAAAAGTGCTGCAAATGTATGAAAATTTTCATAAAATTTCGCTATCTTGAATTTTGTTTTGGTTTTTCTGATTAAACTAACTAATTTTATTTTATGTTTTATACCTCTTTTGAAAGGTTTTTTAAAGTACTTTGAATCAACATAAATGTCATAGCTCATATATGAACACAACTAAAGTTACAGGAGCTGGAAGTTGACAATGACAAAAAAACTTCTACTTTAAAAAAAAATTTTTTGTATTTTTCAAATTATGACTTATTTAACACATTAATTTTAGTTTAATCACTTTATTATGTTGTAAAATACCATAAATGATGTTTATCAATCAGGAATCAACAACTAAAAGCTTTAAAAAAGAAATTTATAAAAAATTTTTTTTTGAAAGTTGAAGTTTTTTTGTCATTGTCAACTTCCAGCTCCTGTAACTTTAGTTGTGTTCATATATGAGCTATGACATTTATGTTGATTCAAAGGACTTCCAAAAACCTTTCAAAAGAGGTATAAAACATAAAATAAAATTAGTTAGTTTAATCAGAAAAACCAAAACAAAATTCAAGATAGCGAAATTTTATGAAAATTTTCATACATTTGCAGCACTTTTTTATTGATTTCTCTGTAATCCTATAATTAATCTTATATTATTATATATCAATGGAAAGGTAATAAAAAATGGAATCAAACAAGATTAATAACAATATTTAAAAATGTCTAGTTATTGAAAAAAATTCACTTTTATGTGGAAAATTTCAGGTAAGGAAAACTCGTGAAAAGCTTCTTGGAAAAATCTGAAACTTTTACAATTTATTTATTTTTAAATAAAGAATAAGTGTGCAAAGTTACAAGAAGTTTTATGCATTTCATGCTGAGAAAAAAGCAAAACATTGTTGAATAGATTGCTTAAAATGCGTTTTTTACCCAGTGTGACTTTATTACTTGAAATTTTCCAAATGTTTTTATACCATTTGATTGGAAATTTCAATACCTTTCCAAAAATATATAACATCACTAGGTTTTGTGATATCTACAGAGAGTTATTGCAAAAATAAAAAAATTTCTAATCGGTTGGTAACGTACTTTACTGACTTCCATGCAATTATATTACACTATATTTAAAAATAATTGATGATTTACAAAATGAAATATTGACCTTTAAAATTCAAAAGTTAGAGATGATTGAGTTTTACTGACTTATGAATTCATATCCTGATTCATATCTGAGATAAATTCAACAATAGCTATATTTAAAGAAGCGAAAGAAAGATTCTTACATATGTTATAAGTCACTTAAAAACTAATTTTTGACATTACATAACACTCTGATGACCCCCTGAACTTTTGAACTTTAATTAATCTTCCAAGATATTAGAGTAAATGTCAATTATCGCTTTATTTACAAACATCATACACTTAATATCTATTTTGAGCAACCATCGTGACAATTTTGATGAAAATAAAATCCATGAAATATGTTTATTACACATGTCAAATTAAACAAATCATGACATTAAATAATCTTGCTGTTTACGCTTGACGGGGATTCCAAACTAAGTGTCTGACATTTTTGAATAAAATTTATTTCACATCATGCGCATGCTTCAAATCCGGTAACATATTTGAATTTTAATTCACACAAAAGGTATTAAGTATCAAATTAAGATTGTTCTTAATAAAATGCCAAAGATATTATCTGAGCTGCAAAATAGCAGAAATCGAGTATAATCTATTTTTGGATCAAGCATTCGATTGTTTAACCTGAAAAGCTAATAGATTGCAAAAAAAGTTGATACTTTTAATGAACGGATAGAAACGGATCAGACAGAATTAAAATTATTGTCTGGAACATTTTAAATACCAATTAACAAATCATGCATAATTATTGACTCTTTACTAGTCATCCAAAGTGAATTTAATATACTAAGAATGTGCAGCACAAAATTTGCTAAAAAATTATGAAAAAGAAAACTGGATTTACCATTTACAATAAAATGCACAGCGTATATACTTAAAGAAATAAAAGTGAATGGAGATCGGATGTTAGTGAACTTTTTTTTCCATTCATTCATTTATCCATCCAGTGTAATAACAAAATAAAAACAGAGTTTAATTGTTCTTAACAATTGGCGAGAAAAATTCCATCTGAGAAAAAAAAATTATAATTTGCACCTCTTTAACTCAACATAAAAAAAAATATACAAAAAACATCATCTCAATTAAAGCTGTTTCGCATCTTTAAACATGTTGATGAGGAGATATCTATTTAAATTTTTATTTTTCATTTCAATCGATTTCATCATTATTGGTATTAAATAAAAAGTGAAAATTCCATTGCCACTCATAATGTGCTGTTAAAGCGAAAATTGCAGAAATATTCATAAATAAAATGACGAGTGGATTAGAAACTCTTTTATTTTAATCCAATCATAATTTGTGTCTGGAATCTGATTATAGGCTCTCAAGCATTCGAAATTTATTTTTGACTATACGTCTGTAAATAAAGATTATACAAGATCTAACATACATAACCAAACAAATTTGACTAATTGGCTATAATTTATATTATTTTTCAGTGTGTGGACCGCCAGCAGTGCCAGTAAATAGTAGAGTACAAACAAAATCATCTGATTATGGACTGAGTGAAGCAACGTATGAATGTGATTCGGGATATGAGCTGTTTGGGTCATCAACAATCAAATGTGATCCAAAGAAGGGCTGGGAGAAGGAACTGCCATTTTGTGGTAAATATCAAAGATAATATTATGATTCGTGTAATATAATAATAATAATCGATAGCATCACGTTCTGCTGTAATAATAGAAGCAATTTCAAAATTTCAATGCTGTAAGAGTTGAGAATGAATTTCATAAACTTCATTATTTACTTTTTTTATTCCATATAAATCTTTTCAACACGCTTCAATATCCAATTTTTCATCTATTTTGATCTTTATTGAATTATGTTTGCATCTGTAAGATCTTAACACAATGAATGATGATGCGATTATGTACGAGTTTTATTCCACATCCATCTATGCAACAAATGTTAATTTCATGCAGTCTACCTATCAAAACATTTATTTTCAAAATTAATGTATGACTATAGTCAATCACATGTGCAACTGGTTAATTATCATTTTCAAATCTATCAACAATAGTAACACAATTAAATGCTTTTTTGTAATGTGTAAATGATCTGAAACGCCCAATTTTTACCTACAAATAGCAGGAAATAAAATAATAAAATAAAGTAAGAAAAAGAAATACTTTAGAAATCATAGTAAGTAGTGGTAGCAATAACTTAATGACGGGTGCATTACAAACATTTTTTTTGCTCTTTCCTCTGGTGTTTGCTGACAATCGACAGAATAATTTCGAATATAAGTTGAAAATGATTGGATGTTGAAGGCGCTAGATTGTAACAATTCTAATGCATTTAAATGAACTTTATGGATTCTATGAAAATTATGATTATTGTTTAATTTTCTATGTCCGTTACTTCTTTTGAACCATTATTGCAGGGCGTTTCTATTGAAATTTTTAAACTTATTGTATGAATTGCAGTTTATGATTAAAATCGATAATAACATGTTCATCCCTACACCGGATGCTTCAGAATTTAGTTTGGTTTTCGATTAACTTAGTTATAAGGAATTCTAAAAATTTAATTTCATTTGAAAAATAAATTTTAAAATCCATCATGAATTTAGACATGACATATGTCTTAACCTTCAAATATCATACTTCCAGAACTTAAATGCTTAAAGACAATTCTCCATAGACCTCCCAGTTCACACCAAATCCAAACCTCTTAATCTTTTTCAATCAATCAAAAAATTTATATCCATGTCTTAGCACAGCTTTTAAAAATTAGCTAGAAGCAGAAATTTTTAAAATTTTGCAAAAAGGAAGTGTCAATTCTAAATGACTAAGGCTACTTTCTAAAAGTCAAACAGCACACGATATATTTGCTTACTCAATCAGCCATCCCAATATGCACATTTTAACACTTTTGAGTAATGAAAAAGCTGATTTTCATCGAGGTGGAAAAAATGAAAGGAATTCTATTGTATGCTAAATACAATATGTGTGTGATTTGCGGCCTACTTTAAAATAGAGACACTTATCAAAATATTTATGACTTGTTCTACTTCGTACCAATTACTAATTGAAATTTAAAATAAAAAAAATTCTGCATTTATTAGGAATTGAAACCACTCAATTATGTCTTATTTTGCACACAGCAAATTCAATCTTAAGTGTCAAGTGTCACTGAATGTCTGTATGCAAAGTGTATTTCAAATAGTGTGTAATTCTTTTCAAATGTCTTGAATTAACCTTGAGACGAATACACATACTTTAATATTTAAAGATATAATCTTAATTTGCAGCACAATTTAAATCCATTTTGAAAACTATATTTAATTTTTAAAAGATCTGCTGAATTTCAATCTCAATAATAAAAACAGATTTTGTGTAAATTAATTGAGTTACCCTATAAGAAGCTGTTGCCAATATCATTAAGTCTCAATTTACTCACATACATTAGAAGCAAGAGAAAAAAAAAATGTTGATCAAAGTCATAAAATAAAATTATATGGCAGAAAAAAATAATGAATTTATGGTAAATGCCTTTAAAATTCATATTTCACATCCATTCATTCAAATAATTTTCTTTTAATATTATGTAGATTGAAATGCGTGAAGACAAATCGACAATGAAATGAAAATAGTATGAAAGTCATCGTTACAGTTTTTTGGATCTTTGAAACGCTTTAAATGTTAACCTTAGGTTCGGATTTTTTTTCATGAGTTCATTAAGTTGTGGTTAGAATCTAATATAAAATCGAAATATTGATTAATGTGCTTAATTACTACTTAATACTCAAGATTGATGCATTATAGAGTCTTTCACTTAAGATGAGTACCTAAATAAATCCCAAAAATTAACCCCCCCCCCATCTTCATAACAATTTTATGTTTTTAACAAAATAATCACTTGTGAGAACAGTAGACCGTAGCAAACTCTCAGACCCCCTCACTCCTCCAGAGCTTTACGTACATAATAAGTGAGCGGCCCCTAAGACACAATATCATCCTTAAAACTTCTCCAACAGTCATAAAATGCTAACATGATGAAGAAGAAGTAGATGTGAATTAATGAAGAAAATCAAGTGAATTTGTGGCATATGTGAAATATTAATTTTTAATACTATTTAGGTGAACTCATTATTTTCTCGAAAAAAAAATGATGATGAAGAAAATAAAAGAAAAATATTATAATACACGCCGATGGCATTAGAAGTATAGTAGCTTATAAACAACATTGTGTAAGATATGTTCATTGAAAGAAGCTATTGTTGTTGAATAGAACAGTTGATTGGCAACATTTTTGCTTAAGAAAAGAAACAAACTTTATTAAAACAAATAAACAATGGCTGGTGGAGCTAGCTAGCTATGAATTTTTTTCGTAATGCACGTCAACATAATATAATAAAGTGTTAATGTATTTTGATGATGTCTCAATCAATTAATCTACATCTCATGCATCTATTTGTCATCTCGATTTAACGCTTATTAAACTTATTAAATTGCTTTATTCATTCTTTACGTGATTTTAATTAATTCCTAGAAAGATGCTTGTCGTTTATTTCTTAATTGACGAATCGTACAAGATTTTTAAATTGAAAATTTTCTATGCTTCATACAGGTACGAATGTGGCTTATAGAAAACCGGTTAATCAGTCATCAGTAACGCGAATTGGACCAGCATTTTATGCCAATGATGGTAAGGCAGGAAACCAAAATCCGGACGGTCAAGAATGTTCGGAAACGCAAAAAGAAACAAGTCCATGGTGGAGAGTTGATTTACTCGCACCTCAAACAGTCAGAGTTGTTAGAATAACAACGAGAGGTTGTTGCGGTCATAATCCACTCCAAGATCTTGAAATAAGAGTCGGTAACAGTAGTACAGACTTACAAAAGAATCCATTATGTGCATGGAATCCAGGTACAATGGAAGAGGGAATAACAAAGGCATTTACATGTGCCAGACCTCTCATCGGTCAATATGTAGCCATTCAACTTGTAGGTGTCGAAGGAAGTTTAAGTCTATGTGAAGTCGAAGTGTTCTCCAATGATGGTAAGTATTTGAATTCTTTGAATGACAAAATTGAATAATTCACAAAAATGGTCTTTACCGCCTACATTTAGAATTCTCAAGTGAGCGCTGTGCATCGCCAAATTTAAGTCCCGATACAATTTTATCAACATTCTCACGTACATGTTATGAGTTTCATGTGACGAGAGGTGAAAGTTTTGATCGAGCAAGAGCAACATGCCGTTCACATGGTGAGCTTATAATGCATAATAATTAATGTAATAGTCGATTATTCAATTCCATTTTTATTTTTCATCTTCTTCATCCATTTAAATATTTAAATTAGGTGGAGATTTGCTTCATGATTTTCGCGGTGCAACATATGACTATGTTTTGGCGGAACTTGATCGTAGAAAGGCAGATCTTAAGACCCAGTTAGTATGGGTCGGTGCTCAAAAAGAGCCTGGAATTACAGCTAGAACTTGGCGATGGGTGAATGGTAAGACAATTTTTTTTTTATTTCCAATTCTTTCCATTATACTTAATTGCGTTTTTCCTGTGGCTGTATATGTGAAGTTGAGTGTGTAATGAATTGAAAATCAAAGACCGTAAAGATGCTTTTAGTTTGCTGTGGCTTGTTTATAGAACTTTTTTGTTTCATCCGATTATTTTTACTTTAAATTATGCTTCACAAATTGCGTTTCCATCTGGCTTTTTTATTTTATTCGTTTTGTTGCTGTATACATAAATTAAAATGTAGAATAGAATGCTCGACAATACAATTGTTGATTCAAGTCACGAATTAATCTAGCACTTCAGTCTATAAAACCACATAATCCAGACTGAAAAATGATGTGATTTTGTAGATGAAAAATTAAAGAAATTTTTGTTGCATGCTTAAAATCGTTTTAAACTTCATTACATCCACTGCCTCTGACTATAATTATTCTAAAGAATTTCAAGCATTCTGTTACATTGAGTGTTTACATCCATCATTTCATTGCCATTATGTTTCTATTAAAAAAAGGCATGGAAAGAAATGCTAATTATGGGAAAGTTCTCAAGAGCGGAATTATCCATTCGATTCAAATGAAAATATTTTTTTTTCTTTAAAGTAGGTTTGTAATGAATAGTACTTGCTTGTACGAAAACATTTTTGTTTTTGATGAAGCTTCTGATTGTGATGATGAAGTTATTTACCATGACGCCGAGAAGGAATAAAACAAACTCATTAAAAATACCTAAAACATTTTGCGATTTTAAGCGGTGCGGATCATCTGCTTGATTTCAAATTATTGCTTATTTTTATATCTGTCAAAATCTTAATGTTGCGAGACAATGGCGATTGATCTATCAAATTTATGTGGACATAAATGAGGCAGTCCAATATCTCATTATTTTAATGAAACATTGATTGATGATGGTTATATTGTAATTTGATTTGATTTCGTCATTATAGAAACCGAATTCTCACAAATAAATATTTTAAATGAGTCTTGGGGGATCGTTTATATGTGACGTCTTTACTTAAATTTGATGCTTTTTAAATTCAAAACTATGAATTTGAGATGTCAATTTTCTTATCAATTGATACCTCAATCTTTTTTTTTAATCATGACGTATCACCTTCAAATCTCAAAATTGGGATGTGGACATCATTTAGAATCAAACCCTAAAATACTCTTGACGATTTGCTAAAATTTACATTTTTTCCCATTCCATGCTTCATTTACAATATTTGAATATAAGCAAAGTTCTCAAACTTGTATGGATTTAATTACGGTGGTTATTTATCAGCGGCTTCATCATGTGGGAATCGACACCGATTTCCATTCACTTTTATTAGAGATATATTAAATAGCCTTAACATCAACATTAAATTTAATAATGCCTTGCAAATATTCATATAGAAATTCGACCTTGAATTCATTACGAGTGAGCGGTCGAGTACTAAAGCTATCATTCTCTCTTATTTCCCACGAAACAGGTGACATCGTGGTGAGACCAACATGGGGAAAAGATCAACCCAACAACTACAATGGAGAACAAAATTGTGTCGTTCTTGACGGTGGAAGGAATTGGTTGTGGAATGATGTTGGTTGTAATCTTGATTATTTACATTTTATCTGTCAACATCAGCCATTATCATGTGGATCACCTGACGTACTTTATAATACAACAATAGTTGGAAAAAATTTCTCAGTCGGTGCCATAGTTGAATATAAGTGTCCAAAAGAGCATTCGCTTGTTGGAAACGCGACGAGAGAGTGTCAGTCGAATGGATTTTGGTCTGATGTTGCACCTACTTGTAAATGTAAGTAGAACAACGACTTTTTCATAAAAAAATAATAAACATGAATAAATTAAAAATGTCTCAACAACTTAAACATAAATCTATTCTCTAGACATTGATTGCGGTCCACTTGAAACGTTGGAACATGGCTCAATAAGAATGTCGGAAGAAAGAACAACTTTTGGCGCTGTTGCTCAGTATATATGTCATGAAAATTATACATTGATTGGCAACGAAAATCGAACATGCACAACGACTGGTTGGAGTGGTAAACACCCGCAATGTTTAGTCGATTGGTGTCCAGAGCCAAAGCAAATCAGCGGTGGAAAGATTAAAATATCAGGTCGAAGAGCTGGCTCAACTGTAACATATTCTTGCGATCATGGATATGTGTTAATTGGCGAAAATATTTTGTCATGTGGTCTTGGGGGTCAATGGACTGGAAATGTGCCTACATGTCGATATGTTGATTGTGGAACGCCAGCTAGACCAGATAGGGGATCGTTAGTATTAATCAACGGTTCAACAACAGTTGGATCTATTGTAAAATATGAGTGCGATGATGATTATTGGCTTGTAAATGGCGATGACATTCAAACGTGCACAAAAGATGGAAGATGGTCAGGAACAACACCATCATGTGAATTGATTTCGTGCGAAACACCGCAAGTTCCAACTGCATCTTATGTTGTCGGTTATGACTATAATGTTCATTCATCAATCACTTACCATTGCGATCCTGGTCACGTTTTAAAAGGAGATGCTGTGCTGAAGTGCTTAGAAACTGGTGATTGGGATAAAGATCCACCGATCTGTCAATGTAAAAATAATTTGTTTGTTTGTTTTTAACCAGCATGTGATTAATTTTTTTCCGTGTTTAATATTTCAGTTATTGATTGCAAGCCATTAACTCAAATACCTTTCGGATCTATTCGGTATTTACAAAACACAACATACATTGGTTCAGAGGTCTCCTTTAGCTGTGTAAATACTCACAGATTGAATGGAAATCCGAAGAGAATATGTTTAGAAACAGGTTTATGGAGTGACTCTTCTCCAAAATGTGAAGAAATTAGATGTCCTGAACCATTATTAGCCGATCATAGTTTACTATCAGTAACAGGAAATGACAGAATGTATGGAAGAACAGTTCTTCGAACTAATCAAGATTTATCAAGTTCAGTTCAAACTTATAAAGTTGGAGCATTAGCTAAATATAGATGTGAACGAGGATATAAAATTGTTGGAGATGCACTTATTACATGTGAAGAAAATGGACAGTGGTCAGCAAAAGAAATTCCATCATGTGTTTGTGAGTACTTATTTTATAATTTTAAAGATAACGTTTTATAAGCATTTTATCGATAATAAACTTTTATTTCCTTAAGATGTTGATTGTGGCAATCCTCCGACAATTGGTAATGGTACAGTCACATTAACTGCCAATGTTACATATTATGGCTCAACGGCACTTTATGAGTGTAATGGCAATTATAAGCTTGATGGTGTTTCAAGGAGAATATGCTCAGAAGATGGAAAGTGGAGTGGAGACGATGAACCTAGATGTGTGGAAATTACCTGTCCGTCATTCAATGTCAGTGAGCATTTGATTGTTGACGCAGGCTTGCAACTTGTTGGACAGGTTGCCAAGTTCTCATGTACGAAAGGACGATATCTTGTTGGAAATAACACAAGAACTTGTCTTTCAAATGGACGTTGGACAGGAAAGAATCCTGTTTGTAAACGTAAGTTATTAATGGTTCTACTCATTAGACAAGCTATAAAAAAAAGTATTTTAATTAATTTAGCTGTTGACTGTGAACGACCAAATGAAGTAGAAAATGGAAGAATTATAATTGTTAATGATGTAACAACTTATGGAGGTTCTGCTGAATATCACTGTATTCCAAATTATAATAGAATTGGACCTTATTTGAGGAAGTGTATGGAAGATGGCAAATGGAGTGGAGATGAACCTAGATGTGAACGTAAGATGCTCTATTTAATTAAAGTAAATTTAAATTCTAATTAATTGCCCTTTAGTGTCAGTAAATGAAGCAGCAAACGAAGATAATGTTGGAACAGGTGTCGCAATTTCAGCAGCAGTCATTGTCATTCTTTTAATCTTTATTCTTATTGTGTTCCTTCATCGGTAAGACTATTCTTAAATCCTCTAAACATTTTCTTTTACTTAAGTTTAACAATTTCTCAGCGTTCAAATCGTAAATTTCAGAAATAAATCACGTCCTGTAAAGAATTCCGAGAATGTACAAGCAGCAGAGAGAAAAGAGGACCAAAATGCAGCAGTCATGTCTTATTCTAGTTTAGAGAATCAACGAGCAAATTTTGATTTACATAATCGAGCAGGAATGGCAACATTTAATACATTCCAGTCACCAGTCAGAACTAATACTAGTAATTTAAGTAGCGATAACAGTCTTAGATCGGAAAATATTTACGATCAAATACCTAACGAAACGACAATATATGATCAACCTTATGAAATGCGTGTAAATGAAGAGATGTATGAGCCAGAGCCGAATAGAGGAAATATTATCACAATCAATGGGATAAGCGTGCGATGATGTTCACTGTAAATATTTAATTCATTGCTCTTTCCAGTCGATTTTGCTATGTCGCCCAAAAAGTAATTCATAATGTTCATGTTCAGTGTAAATTTATTTTTTTGACTCTAGGCTAGTGCTTTTGTTAGATATTGTAAATAGTTAGAATATTGATAAATGGAAATAATAAGTAGAATTTATTCAATTCAATTACAATTTAATTATGGCTTTCATTATTTTATATCAGTATTATTTTCTAGAATTCGAATATCGTTAATCACATTGTTCATTTTGGTTTCTTTAAAATCTATTGCTTTCATGCTGAATGTTTCTAACCAATCATCAAATCTTTAATGTAATTTACAATCTGTTCGTTGTGTAAAATCTCAAAATGTTCAACTTTTTCAACACTGAATGTTGTGATAGATTGCTTCTGTAATCCTCTCCATAAAGTACATGCTTGCAAACTTCTTAAATTTACAGATCCATCACCATCCCCATAGATTAAATCTGGTGAGCTTGACAAATCATTGCTTTTGTAGTGTAATCTAAAATTACAGAACATCATGTATTTGGTACGAAAGTTAGTGATTTTCAGTGTCTCACCTTTCAACAGTCGGCATTTTAGTGGAATATAAACAATGAATCTCAACATTTGGTGGAGAAAAGTTCTCGACAAATTTCAAATTATCTTTTCTCATTTCCCAAGCTGTTGGATATTGCAGATCTGTGAAGAATTCATTTAACTGACTATGAGTATAGTTTCTTTTTGGTGATGAGACTAGAACTTCATCAGGCTTCCAAACAGCTGGATATGGAAGTAAAAATGCAAGAGATGGCATTGAAATTTGCATTGGTTTCATTTCACTTGCAAATAGACCCAAACTTCCGAGGTCATCACCCATCGCAAACACTTTAACAGCTTTAGCACTAAATAATTTAACATTTAAATACATAAAAATTAAAGAACATACATTAAGCACAAATACTAATTACCTTCCAGCCCATGCACCTGAAATGCAAATATTTAAATCAAACAATTAATTAAATGGTAATTGCAAACAATTCATCAAAGTAAACTACCAGCAACTGTTATCATACGCTTAATATATTTCTCTTTCCATGCCTCAGATTGCTGATGTAAAAAGATCGTCAACATTCCAGCACCCATTGAATGAGCAATAAAAGTAATGGGCTCATTATCATTAAGATCATACGTTTCTTCAACGAGTTGCTTTAAGTCAATAAAGTATTGCCCAAGTTCACCTTTTAAGCGAAAAGAGAAATTTTTGATAGTCAATAATTTTTATAATTCAGACTTATGTAGATTCTTAATCTTACTTGGTCCTTTACGGAAGTCAAAAGGCGCGCCTCGCATTGAAACATTCCTAACATATCCATTAGCAACCAACATATTTCCAATAGATTTAAAATAAGCACCTTGCTTTGCATGAGATGGATCAATCCATTCTACAGTCTAAATCGAATGACGTCATAAAAAACAAATTGTTTGTTCGTCAGTAATATTTATACTTACTTCTGAGTTACCCCATCCTATTCAATCAAAATAAAATAAAATTGAGATAAAGGAAGTCTAATCAAGTAACAAAGAAAAACTGTACCTGGGATTCTATGCTCAACACCAGGAGAATTACTTGTTGTCCTAGTTACATTATCGTAATGTAATTTGGCATTATCAGTCCAACAGTCAATAATTAATGGAGCCAAAAGTTCCAAATTAAGCCATATATTAAAGTATTCTTTTGTAGTTTTCGTACAGAAGATGTGAACTGTTGATGGCTTGTTTAGTTTGACATCAACTTGACTGCCACCATCGCCAGGAACTAATTAAGAAAGAGTTATTTTTTTAGATGCTTACTTAATAAAAAGAAGATTGACAAACGAGTTGTTACTTATGACATTCAAAACTTAAGAGTGATTTAAGTAACATGCAAGTCATAATAAAAATGACAATCTATGATTTTTCATTCAATTCGGAAATATCTTTAAGATATACCCGCTAATAAAATAAAACGTCATAAGTGAACAACTCAAAAAAGATCTAAACTTAATGTACCAAAAATAACAGGTGATTTAGGCTTTGATGTCTTATAGACATAATTCACTGAATTCTCATTATCAAACCAAGGAAATTCAATCTTAAAAGCACTAATCAGCTCAGATGCTCCAATTAGCACAAAAATAATTTTATGTAGTATCATCTAGCTACAAAATAATTTTACAATGCGACACACAAAAGGCTAAAATTGTACTGATTCAGATGATTGGCAGTTACTACGAATATAATAAAATAAAAGAATCTCATGCGATCTCATTTACAAATAAAATGATGACGTATAGCATGATCTGACAAGTGGGCAAGGACTTATTTGACGCGATTAAATTCAAAATATGAAAATAATAATAAGAGAGAGCCTCCAAGCATGCATGGGACAAATTCACGTGAATGTTGTTGACCTAAGTAGGAAGATTCGTGATAGTTTACGGAGAGAATCTTCACTGATAATATATGCGTCCATTTACTCTTTTCTCTCATTCTCATACTCAATATTATTGCCTGCTTACCTACCTACTCTCATTCTATAGAATTTCTCGATTTACAAAATAAAAATCAAACGTGTTGTCATTACTTTCAAACATGTCGGAGTGGACAGGCAAAGTTTTATTTATTTTCATCTCATTATTTATAAATTCAGCGTTACTTGGCGTTATTGATAATTCAATCGAGCAGTTTTCATATCAAACGGAATTAGGAGACACTGTGTGTCATTTGCCTGATAATTTAGTGAAGGAAATTGCCGGCTATCAAGATATAGTCAATAAAATTATTAATGAAATTACAAATGGACGATTTAAAGGTAAAACTTGGGATTCATTAGCTGAATTAACGGATTTATTTGGTCCACGTATGGTATGTACTGACGCCTTAGAAAAAGCTATTGATTATGTTGTTTATACGATGAAAAAGAATGGACTTGAAAATGTTCATAATGAGAATGTAACAGCACCAAATTGGGTGAGAGGATATGAAAGTGCAGAGTTGGTTAAACCATGGAAGAAGAATATGAAACTACTGGGATTGGGAAGTACGATTGGTACACCTCGAGGTGGAATTATAGCTGACGTTATTGCTGTTGAATCTTTTGATGAATTCAATAAAATACCTGACGATCAAGTCAAGGGAAAAATTGTAGTTTTTGTTCCAAAATGGGAAGGATATGAAAAAACTGTAGCATATCGTGGAAATGCAGCGAGTAAAGCTTCAGCTAAAGGAGCTGTTGCTGCTTTAGTAAGGTCAATCACCCCATTTTCAATTGGATCACCTCACACTGGACATCAAAACTATGCCGATGGAGTTAAGAAAATTCCAGTAGCTGCAATAACAGTCGAAGATGCTGAAATGCTTTTGAGAATGTACAGAAGAGGACAGCAAATAACAATCCATTTAGAAATGTCAGATTTTAATAAGCCTAACTGCATCTCGAGAAACACAATTGGAGAATTGCAAGGAACCAGCAAATATAAGGACAAGTTTGTCGTTGTTGTTAGTGGACATTTGGACTCTTGGGATGTTGGTGGTGAGTATTTTATTTAACATATACTGGTATTCAGATAATAAAATAAAATTTTATCTAGTTGGAGCAATGGATGATGGTGGCGGAAGTATGATATCATGGAAGGCAGTTGAGTTTCTAAGAGCTATGAATTTACGTCCAAAGAGAACGATAAGAGCTATTTTATGGACTAGTGAAGAGCAAGGAATGGTTGGTGCTGAACAGTATATGGAAGCACACAAGCCAACAGAAGCTGACGAATTCAATTTCTTTATGGAATCTGATATCGGAACTTTTGATCCACAAGGTTTAGATTTCAGTGGAAATGCGGATGCTTCATGTATTTTAAAGGAAATTTTAAAGTACGTAATTGTTATTTTTTAGTTAATGCGTAGAAAGTGAGAATTAAGCTTCTTGATAATTTTACAGATTAATGAAACCACTCAACACAACAGAGTATAGAGAACCAACTGACGGTGGTCCTGACATTTCATGGTGGACAGTTCGTGGTTTTCCATCCGCATCATTGATCAATAAGAATGAGAAATACTTTTGGTTCCATCATTCTAACGGTGACACAATGGCTGTAGAAGATAAAGATGTTCTAGACAAATGCACAGCTTTATGGGCTGCTGCTTCATATGTTATTGCTGATTTAAGTGTCAACATGCCAAAAAATTTAGTCAGAAATAGGGTCAGAAATTAAAATAATTTTCGTGTCTATTTTTACATCGATTGATTTTTGTTTGTAATCGGTTACAATTTTTTTTTTTGTTTGCCAACTTGATTGTGTCACACAATAAAGAATGTAAAATTTTGCATGAATAATCAATAAAAACATGACTAATTGCGCAACTTAATAAATACGTAGCATAATAACTTACCGAAAATTACAGGAGATCGTGGCGTCTTTGGTGCTCTTCTTATTATAAAAGAAGCCTCGGAATTATCAACAATTTGCGACACAAAGATAATAAATGCAAAACAAAGGAACAAAGTTGTTCTCATTCTTTTAGTGAGTTTTTTCAACCTAAACGCGACTTATTTCACTGATGTCGTATTTTGAACTATGATTTATTTGATAAAACAATGATTTTCAATTGATTAGCAACGATTTAACAATTTTTTCAATAGATTTATTTCTGCAAGTTTAAAAACAAAGTTTAGCGTGTTATTACAATTTTTTAAAAATTTCAAATCTTGTCCGTTAATCAAGATCTAAGCATGCTTTGAATAGTTGCACATAGCTAATCGTTCAATGGCTCTCTGTCATGATCTTCTTCAAAGTACAAGCACTTGACGTCTTTATAAATATTTTTAGGAGTTTCTACACTTTAGGGTGGGCCAATATATAAGTTTTATATTTATTCAAAAACACTCTAAAAACACCTATTTTGATGTTTTTTATTCAAGAAATGAATTTTTTGATGGTTTGGGGCAGTTTGGGGTTAAAAAATAAATTTTAAGAAATTTCAATTTTTGGATATATTAGGGAAATTTTTTTAAAACTTTTCAACGGTGTTTAACTATGATGTGTATCTTTTGTTAAAGGGATCATCATAATCCTTTTTTAGATCAGTTTCTTTGGATCTTTTGTTAAAGGGATCATGATAGTCCTATTTTAGATCAGTGTCTACGGATCTTTTGTTAAAGGGATCATGATAGTCCTATTTTAGATCAGTGTCTACGGATCTTTTGATAAAGGGATCATGATAGTTCTATTTTAGATCAGTGTCTACAGATCTTTTGTTAAAGGGATCATGATAGTCCTATTTTAGATCAGTGTCTACGGATCTTTTGTTAAAGGGATCATGATAGTTCTATTTTAGATCAGTGTCTACAGATCTTTTGTTAAAGGGATCATGATAGTCCTATTTTAGATCAGTGTCTACAGATCTTTTGTTAAAGGGATCATGATAGTCCTATTTTAGATCAGTGTCTACAGATCTTTTGTTAAAGGGATCATGATAGTCCTATTTAAAATCAATGTCAACGAATATTTTGTTGAATTTAAATAATAATTATTACTAAAAGAAAAATAATGAAATTGAAAACTTGCTACTTAGGTAATTCTAAATTTTTAAGCTTGCATTAAATTTACTTATGAAGATCCTTTTAATAAAACATAAAAAAAACTTTTCCAAGAAAAAGTTGAAATTCTTTAAAAATTCAAAATAAATTTTTTTGGCCCAAAATTATCCAAATTACCAAATTTTTGCTTAAAAGTTACAAAAAATAAATGAAATGTGTTTATTTAGCATTTTTAGAGTGATTTTAGTGTAAATAAAAAAAATTATATTGGCCCACCCTAAAGTGTAGTTTAGCCTATTTTTATCCATAGGAAATGTAAATTTCAAGTGCTTAACTTCATCATAGTTGTTGACAATTAGGTGTAAAGTTCTTAGATTTTTATAGTCGCGTCTTACTGTCTCATAGATTCTTTTATTAGCAATAAATCTTCCACCAACTTTTAAATGGGTCAAATGTGGTAACGAAATGATTTCTTCGACAATTTTAGACTCAAAATCTCTTGTTATCCACCATATACCCAAATTTTTCAATGTGCTGTCATGGATTGTAATAAATTTGACTAGCTGATCTATATTATTGATGATTTTGATGGAAAACTTTTCTAGTAGCTTAATTTTTGATTGTGGTACGAAGGATTTATTAAAATTAAGTACAACTAGTTCCTTCAAATTTGATAAAAAGTAAGCAATGCTTTGGAACAAATCATTCGAAATAAATTCATCTGTATCCATTAAATTTAGTTTACTAATGCATGGATAATGTGATAAAAGTCCTTTCAATCCATTAAAATTATTCTTAGTCACAGTCGAATAAATGATAAGTGAGTTGATGTTCAAATTCCGTGACATGTTTTCATAAAATGAATTTTCTTGAGGAATTGAATTTGCTTCAATTTCCAAGGTCTGTAAGTTATCTAATGATCCAACTTCAGTTTTGTATATGCTTGGAGGCAATGATCTTCCTGATATCTTTATATCCTCAATACTTTTTGATTGAGATTTTAAGAATGATATAAAATTCTCTTCAAATTGTTGAACATGTGAATGATTGGAGCAGAAAAGTGCATGAAACTTTTTAAGCTTAAACTTGCAATATTCTGAGATATTTTGATGAAAATATACATTCACATTGTAGTTCATTTCTCCCATATTTAAGGATGTCAGGTGATTTTGATGACTTATAAAATTAAGCAGAGATTTTTGATTCACAGCATTTTCATGACAATCGATTGTTTCCAATTCATAAGTCTGGATATTCTTCATATAATCTAATATTTCATGATCAACTTTTAGCAATAATAATTTGTTCAGTATCAGTTCCTTTTCATTTGTAAGAATATCACTTTCCAATTCAACTGGATCATTCAACAGTTTCACTTTTGTGAGCGTTAAAAAATTAAGATTAGTAAAGTTACTCGAAATAACTTTGAGATCACGAGGACTTAATGCACAATAGCTTATTTCTATAGATTGCAAAGTATTTCCTAATCCTTGTTCAAAAATAGCCTCTATAAATTTAACATCTTTAATGTGCTGGATGATTAATGAATGAAAATTGTGGAAGAACTTTCTATCCGATTCTATTAAGCTTGAATATTTCAATGGAAGCATCTTCATTGTTGAAGCAGATTGTGTTATCAAGCTATGCCATCTGAAAGTAACAGAAATTATTAGACATAAAGGAACCAATGACTTTTTGGAAGGTCAAACCTTTTGCAAATCGTCATAACATTTTTCAAGCATTTACCATCGAAATAATTGAATATCTCTAACAATACTTCATCGGGTACACGTTCCATAGTGGCTTTATAAGATTTGAGGATGATTAGCACATGACAATGTCGATTAAATGATGAATTTAATATCGTTTAATATGCGGATAAAGTTTGTTTATTATTGTTCATTTGTCGCTTAGCTTTAAATTTTGACGCTCAGCTTTACCCAAAATTGAAATAAAATTAAAGCTGAGCTGCATTAAAAAAGCTGTGCTTCATCTTTCTCGTGAGCGCATGTAATCAAAACAAATAGTTTAAAATTTAATTAATAATGCCATTTATGATAGGAAGAGCGCCTGTCAGGCGAACACTTAAGTATCTAGAATCCGGAAAAATTGTGTTAAAGGATCAGATCAAAATATTCAGTATAAATTACAATGTTGGACAAGGTTTTAAGAATAAAGTTCATGAAGGTAAATTAAAGCTGATAAAAATCCATTATTCGTTGATTAATCGATTGATATTTTCTATAGGAGCTCAAGCATTTGTGTTTTGGACACTTCCACAGCTACAATATAAAAATCCAAACGTTCAAATTGCTACATTTAAAAATATGACACCAACTCCGTTTATTAGATGCTATTATGGTAAATATTCGGCACTTCCATCTTTCTAACTCTAAATTAATCGATTTCTAAAAAATTGTAGAGGATGGTAAACAAATGTTAATTGACATTGACAGTAGATCAAATGACGAGATAGTAAATCATTTAATAAAAGTCGTTGGAAAGTCGAAGCAAGTCTTAAAAGCAGAAGCATTAGCAGCAGAAGAGAAGGATAATCCAGCTAATTTTGGTGTTGGATGTGCAAGAAAATGTATGTGTGAAATTCCTGGTCAAATTCCATGTCCAGGCGTTTGTCCACTTCCAAAAGCTATGCGTGGAAAATATTATTACTTTAAGAAGGATGAATTGGACAATCCTGAATTGTAAAACTTTAATTAATAGCTGTGTAAGATTAGTTGCATAATAAATGAATTTTATTGTAATAATAATAATGGAAATTTAACAAATTTTAAGCAAGTGACATGTCCATATCTTCACCAGCTGTTTCATTTTGTAAAATATCCGGTTCAGGTTCTAAATCCATAATTGTTTCAGTCATGTCATCTTCTTCATTTTCTGATTTTGCACGATCACTGGATATACGTTTCAAAATAGCCTTTGCTTCTGCTTTTGTTTCATCCAATTCCAATACTTTATGTGCATAATGTGTAGCTTCTTCGTAATTCTTCTTTTCAGCATAATAATTGGCTAGGTACAAATATGACGTTATTAATGATGCCTTTTCAGATATTGATCGTTCATCATTAACATAATTTTTGTAGGAATTAACAGCATTTTCTTGATCGCCCATTTTCTCATAAAGATTTCCAAGCTTTAACATTGCAAATCCTTCAATATCACCAACATTACAGGCTTTTTGATAGCATTTAAGTGCATTTGATTTCTTGTCAATTTTCTCATAAATTTCGCCCAAAGCAAGCAACATTCGACTATCGTATGGTCTTAATTGTGTTGCTGTTTTGTAATAATATAAAGCATAAACAGGCATTTTAATAATCTCATAAGCTTGTCCTAAACCATACCAAGCACGAAAATCTCTTCGATTTACTTCCACAGCTTGACGATAACTTTGAATTGCTGCATTTGTATTTTTTAGTTCCATAAATTCATGTCCCATTAAAGTCCATGCTGCTAAATATTTTGGATTAAGTTTTAATGCTCGTTGAAAGTACAGAATAGCTTTTTGATGTTCACCACGAATGCTATAATAATTTCCAATCACACAGCATGTTTCTGGACGATATTTGTTAATTTCGACTGCTTTATGTGCTAAATGTGCCATTTCTGTCTTTTGTTCTCTCACAAATAATAAATTAGAGTACATATCCAAATTATCTAATCTGTATGGATCAACAGACTGGATTTGTTGAAACATTTGAATTGCTCTATCAACATCTCGTTTATTATGATAAGCAATGGCAATTTGTGATGTACAATAGACTGACTTTTCAAATCCAGCATTTTGAATTTCCTCAAATAAACTAATTCCAGGCTCATTAACAAAGATTTCAATGAATGTATGTCCAATAAAGAATGATTTGATCCAATGTTTTGGAAGTGATAATCCTCTTAAATGCTCTGTATCTTGAATTAATGGTGAAAGTTCCAGCCAAGCACTGTAATTTATTGGAACTAAATGAACACTTTCTAGCAGAACTGTAATTGCCATTTTTGTTAGATCTAATTTCTTTAAAATGACACCATAAAGATACAATCCATATCCATCGAGATTTTTATGATTATATTCTTCATTTAGGATCGACATTAATTCACTGAGATCCTTAAGTTGTGAACTTCCAGTTAATGTCGAATTGTCTGGAGAATTATCGAGTCTTTTCTTCTCTTTTGCCATATACATTGAATAAAAGTACAGGAATCGTGGAACTGGAGACAAACAGTTCCTTACAAAGTATGCAGCTCTGTCATATTCTCGAGTATCAAAATATGATTTTGCAATAAAATAACTATCATATTCATCCTGTGAAATTCCTATGTAGGTATTAGAATCAATGGAATTGGCATCAAAATTTGGAATCTGTAAGCTGAAATTTAGTTCCGATAACCATTTACCTAGAATTTTATTATGATTTTAGTGAAATTTTATAAAATTGATTAAAAAAATGAATTACTTGAATGAATTAGTCCACGCAAATTACATTCCCTGATTCCTCTGATTAAGTCTGTCTTAATTTTTGGTAAATCAAACTTTAATGTCTCAGACATAATGACCAAAAATCGAATTTTAATAATTTAACAAAAATTTTTTGTATTGTTTTGATTTACCGGTTTTTCGGTGTTCTAAATCCGAAAAAAAATGTTCAAAAATTTTTGTCTTTAAAACCTCATATTTCGAATGCCAGATTATAAAACATAAACTTGTGCATGCATGATGATAAAATCAACATTGTAATCACTGTCTAACTCCGTAAAATTAGTTTTTTATCTCAAATTCTTTTCGAATCATAATTTTCTGTTAAAAATCCGTCATTTTTTTTAAAAGGCATTAAGCAAGCAATGAAATAGTAAAATGTTGATGAAATTCAAAATTATATGAGCTACAAGTAAAGACAATGAAATCCAGTGGAATAAGAACCTCTATAATTTAACCAAAAAACATGCTTGTTTTGAAAAAGATTTTGAGACACAAAAGTTTTTATTTTAATTAATTTAAATAGTTAAACAGCAGTGAATTAAACTTAAAAATGGTCAGGCATAATAATCAATTGCCAGACAATCTACCACAGTTGCAAAATCTCGTGAAAAGAGATCCACAAAGCTATAAAGATGATTTTCTTCAACAGTATAATTATTTCCTAAATACTCTTGAAATATTCAAATTATCGCCAGATAAAGAAAATAAGAGTCTTGATGAGCTTGTCATGTTCTTAGCACAGGTAATTTACAGCAAGATCCAAGAATATAAGTTGATTAATTAATTAATTTATTTTTATTTGAAGGTTGCTCAATGTTATCCAGAAGAATTGAAGCTATTTCCACAACAACTCGTGGATCTTTTAAGAACACATTCAACAACACTTTGTAAGGAAATGAGAAATTCATTTTGTCGTGCCTTAATATTACTGAGAAATAAGAATTTAATTTCGCCACTGGATCTTCTTGAATTATTCTTCCAACTTCTTCGATGTCCTGATAAGGAATTAAGAAAATTCCTTGAAAATCACATCATTCAAGACATTAAAAATATGAATTCAAAGCAAAAGGATATGAAACTTAATGCTACATTACAAAATTTTATGTATTCAATGATTAAGGATTCAAATCCAAGAGCTGCAAAAATGTCACTAGACATAATGATGGAACTGTACAAAAAGAATATTTGGAATGATGCAAAGACAGTAAATGTTATAGCCACAGTTGGATGTTTCTCAAAAATCACAAAAGTTTTAGTCGCAGCACTTAAATTTTTCTTAGGAACAGATGAAGAAGACGAAAGTAGCGGAAGTGAAAGTGACAATAATGAGCCAGACTTGAAAGCAGCAGTTATGGCAAATCGTGTTAGTAAGAAGACAAAGAAAAGAACTAAACAACTTGAAAATGTCAAAAAGTTATACAAAAAGTCACAAAATAAGAAGAAAAAGGCACCAAATTTTAATTTTTCAGCCATACATTTAATTAATAATCCACAAGGGATGGCTGAAGATTTATTTAAACAGCTTCAAGATGGAAATGAAAGATTTGAAGTTAAATTATTACATTTGGATGTGATATCAAGATTAATTGGTATTCATGATTTATTCATATTCAGTTTTTATCCATATGTGACGAGATTCTTACAGCCACATCAACGACAAGTCACACGTATTCTTCAATTTGCAGCACAAGCATCTCATGAATTAATTCCACCAGAAATTATTGAGCCAATAAATAAAACAATTGCAAATAATTTTGTAACTGAAAGAAATTCAAGTGACGTTATGGCTATTGGATTAAATGCAATTCGTGAGGTTTGTCAACGATGTCCATTATCAATGAATGAGGATTTATTGCGTGATTTAGTCTTGTATAAGAATTATAAGGATAAATCTGTTGTAATGGCTGCTCGTTCCTTAATTACTTTATATCGTGAACAAATGCCAGACTTGTTACACAAAAAAGATCGTGGACGTCCAACAGAAGCAAGTGTCGAGATAAAATCAAAGAAATATGGTGAAATTAAAGCAGCAGAATTAATTCCAGGTACAGAAGTGCTTGTTAAGGACACAAAAAAAGCTGAAAATCAAGATTCAGACGATGATAGTGAAGATAATGAAGACAGTGACGATTCTGATGATGGATCTGACGATGGATCATGGGTGGATGTCAGTCATTCTGAAAATGAAGCAGCTGGTTCCGATAATGATGATGAAGATGACAATGAAGATGAATCAAATGAAGTAGATGATAAGGAAGCAGCAAAAGAATTGGCATTGACAAAAATCTTTACGGATGCTGACTTTAAAAAAATTGAGACGGAACTGCTAAAAAGAAAAGTCACAAATTCATCAAGAAAGAGAAAAGCTGAGCCAGCTCAACAGCCAGAAAAATCTGAAGTTGTAAGACTCAAAGATATTGAAATGATTTATAAGAAACGTAGAACAGACAGAGAAGCTCGTATGGAGTCAATGAAAAAAGGTCGTGAAGGACGTGAAAAGTTTGGATATAAGGACGGTCGTCAAAATATTCATTGCTCAAAAACAAATCGTGAAAAACAAAAGAATAAGAACTTCCAAATGGTCAGAAATAAAGCCAGAGGAAAGATAAAGAAGTCGTTCAGAGATAAGCAATTGGCATTAAGGAAGCATTTGATACAGCAGAAAAAGATGAAATAAATAAATTGTATAAAAATTTTCTTTCCTTTATTGTTCCATGGATGTTGTTGCCGATTTTTTAAAAATCTAAATTGAAATAAATATCTTAAAAATTATGGATTAATAAAATATTGCTGTATACATAAAATGATTATTATAACAAATGATATGATTAGGAATGTCCTTAATTGACTATTAGTCCAATTATTGGAATCAAATTTCTGAAATTCAATATCAAAAGCTGAAAAGAAAGGCAAAAAATTTGATGATTAATTATTAATCCATTTTTATTAACAATAGGGAATTTAGTCTTTATTAAAGCATTAATTATTAGTGAATTTGTAATTAACTTTGAATTGCTTGACGGTCAAAAAAGTTTAAAAATTTAACGGTCAGTTCAAATTCAAAAATCATTTCCGGTTTTGCAAATCGGTTTTTGAAAAATTTTTAAATCTTAAAATGCCGTTAAATTTTATTTGTTTTTTTTTTGTGGATCTTTTCAATTTTCATTCAGTTAAGGATGCCTATTTCCAAAAAAATATATGAAATATCTACCACGAATTACATTCTTTAAATGTATCATTCTTACGTTTTTGCTTTGGTGGCGATTCATGCTTTGAGCTAGTTTGTTGTTCTGAAGTTAAGCTAGTCTTGCGTTTCTTTTGCATTCGTTCAGATTCAGTTTGATAATCAGCATATGATTTAATTTCAAATCCAGGTACTCTTCCAATAGTTTTTATCACACAGCTGCTATTCTCCTTATTAATCAACGATATAAAGGCTGTAGCATTGTCAACCCAAGCAACTTGAACTGGTCCATAGTTCTTAAAATGATCATGAATGTCTGAAGCCATCCAAGTATGCGGAAATTTGATGTAAAATACATGAGCACGATTTGGAACTGGCTCATTTCCAGTCAAGTAAATGTAAGGGTTCAGAATACGTTGAAGTGCAATACGGTTTAAAAAAGTGCTTAGTTCCTTACTTTTTTCGAATTTTGGTGCCAATGGAACTTTCAGATGATCTAATACTACGAGGAAGCAATAACCAGTTAGGAATGAATCATATCCAGCTTCATGCTCTTTTGGAGTTTCAAGGCTGTATGTGTTATATTCATCTTCCCATTTTACATTGACTTTATTGAATGGCTTCTTCTGCAAACGCTCATAAACTTCATTAAGTACGGACGATGAAAATATGTCCTTAAATTTCTCAGAATTGGCAATAAACTTTGTGTCTATGATATTTGGAAATTTCTCATGAATCAATTTCTTAAAGCTGTCATAATTTTCTGGTAATTCTTGAAAGCATTGATTTGTCAAATACATGATGTCAAGTAAGCAGTTATGTCCAATTATTGGTTTCTTAGATGCTGAAATTTCTTTCATTATCAATCGTAATCCAATATTATCAATGAGATTCCTCTCATCATCTCTAATCCTGTCATTTTCAATCTTCAATTCATCTTCATTTGATCGTTTCATTGACACAATTAAGGCTTTCTTATTGTTTTCAAGATTCTTTGTGCTTGTTGACACTTTGTTATAAAAATCTTGTTCAATTAATTCATATAATAATTTCCTTTGAAATGCTGTGACTTTTTCAAAAACAGCTTCCAATAATGTCCTATCCAAAACTCTCTGGATCTGTTGTCTTGCATCATTAATGAATTGTTTTTCAGCTTCTGGAACATTGATGTAAAATTTGTTTGAAAAGTCTTGTTCCTCAGTACTGATACGTTTCTTTACTTGTTCCATTCGTTGTTCCTGCCTTTCCTTCATATTTGATCTCAACTTTTCTTCGTCTGCTTCTGTACAATAAGATATGCCATTTGTGAATAATTTCTTGAAATCAAATCCATTATTTCCCAAAAATGTGAGGCTTTCGGCTTGGCAGGTAAATGTAGCTGTTCGATGAGCAGGGAATGTATAGATATTATAAGATTTCAACTTTGGCATGTCATCTTCTGGATCTTTTTTGAACATTGTTAGACCAAGTTGAATTATTATAAAACCTTTTGATGTTTTTAAGGTCTTTTCGTAATATTCCTTGCTGGAATCGAATGGCATGATATTTCGTTCGCTGCATATTCCTGTAAATTCACAATCAATACCAATAAAGCATGATTCTTCGATGTCTTTTGTGATTTCCGGCAATAAATCTTTAAAGTCTGAAAAATGTATTAAAAACGATTAAATTAAATAATTCTTGTAGTTTAATAGTTAGTTAAGGATGTTATTTACTTGATTTTACAACTTCCATGGCTATTTATAATCGTTTTAACTTAAAAATCTTTAATTTATTGTGCAAAACTCATAGCCAACTAAGAAACACGCAGAAAATGACAAAGGTTAGCAAAAAAGTTTGATGAACTAATGCGCATTTTTTTGTGAATCAGTCATAGATCATAAAATGACTAAATATTAAAATGAGAAACATACAGCATGATTCAATATTGTTTGTAAGATTTGAGGCTTAATCAATTTCATTTTGATTTATCGGTTTTAACGGTTTTATTAAAAATTTTGAATTTTTTGTACCTCAGTCAGACAGACAAAGTGAACCGGTTAAAACACATTCATTGAAAAAATAGTTTAAAAAATAAAAATAATTCCGCCAAAAAAGAAAAGTTAAAAATTTAATGTTAATTTAATTAATTATACTATAATTTATACATAAAACACTGCTCAATTGAATAAGGAATCATTATAATAAGGTGAGTTTGTTTATCACAGTGTGAATATCATGAAATTTTTGATAGTTTTATTTGTGTTACAGATTTATTTATTTAAAATTACACAATGTCAGCTTTAAAAGAGAATAATTTCGATATATCGCTAGAACTATTTGATGGTAAGGAATTAATTAATTAAAAATCTTCCTGGATCTTTAATTTATCCTTTAAATTACAGATGACGAAGAATTTAATTTAGACAACAGTAATCAAGAATCTGAAGAATTAAGCCATTCATCACAAAAATATGAAGAACGAAAGATGCTGTATGAAATATATATGGCAGATCCAACAATACCGTCTAGTGAAAAAAATTGTATGGCATTTTGGAAGAGTCTTTATCATCCAACATATTCGACACAGAATCTCTTTAAATTAATGAAACAGAAGAACTTATTAGGTCCTTGCGATGCATCAATAATAGAAGAAAAATCGAAAGAAGTGAAAAGTAAACATTTTAATGAAGATTTTGGATATGATGGAACATTCTTAGCAACAACAAAAGAGCTTATAGAAGAGCAAAAAAGACGTGAAAATATTCCAAAAGAAATTAAAGAAATTTATAAAAAGAAAGGAATCGTTAATGCATCACAAATTTATGATATTGAACAAAAGTTAAATGGTGAAAGTGACGAATCTAATGATGAAATGAAACCATCAACTTCTAGTATAAATCAAGCTCCAAAAAATCCAGTCAATAATGATCTTAATGCATCTTTGCGAGAATTGTCACGTACATTATCAGAGAAGCATGAAATTTCACAAATTATGAAAGAAATTCAAAATATAAGCGACTTGGATGTTTCGCTGACTGAACTATCAGAAAAAATTCAATATTCATCAAAAGCTGAGCACTTAATTAATCATACAATAAGCTGTAGTCAAAGACTTAGAGTTCTCGATGACATTTGTACCAATGACATTTGTATAAACACTTGTGATGTATTATCTGATGACGAATTAAAGAAAAGTTCTCAAGAATCTGACTGTGATAAAAGTCCCATAAAAACACAAATACAAAATATATGTGATATCAATGACAATATTCCTGACATTTCTGACATCCCTGATCCTATTCCTGTAATTATTCCAAAGCAAGTAGCATTCTCGTTTGCATCTGGAAAGTCCATAAATATTGACAACAATTCAATTAATAAGTTAAAGACATTTTTTGTTAATGAAGAGAAAAAGATGGATTTAAAAGGCAATTTGGAACCAATGAAACTTCACGATGGATTTGTTTTGGCGCTTGGAAAGTCTGCAGAACCAGTTAAGTCATTAGAAGTAAGCAATTCAATGATAAAATCTATTCAAGAAGAGGAAGAAATTAAATTAATGAACGAATTAGGTTCACAATTATTTAAAGAAAATAAAGAAAATGATGGAAATGCACAAAATAGTCCACAAAGAACCCCAAAAAAATCATCACAAAAAAGTTTTAAATCTTCAACAATTCGAAGAAGTATGGGAGAATCTTCAGGTCTTCGTCGTGTTATTGCTAAGACTTCATTAGGATTAAAGCCAAAAAAAGTAAGTTTTGATGAAAGTACGATTAACAAAACTGTTGAGTCGATCAGCACCAATAAAATAATAATTAATGAAATCAGTACAGTAGATTTAAAAATTGAGAAAGCAGCAGATTCAAATGAGGAAGAAGTGCCAGAAGAGCCTAAAATAATAGCTCCAAAAACAGTTGCATTTAGTTCTGCGTCAGGAAAAAGCATTAATATTAGCGATGCAGACATGATTAAGTTCAAGAATCTTTTTCAAACTGCTGAGGAAAATATGGATTTATTGGATAAGGTAAAAGCACCACAGAATATTGGATTTTCCTTTGCATCAGGCAAAGACATTAATATTAAAAGTACATCAATGGATAAATTTAAAAATCATTTTAAGACTGCAGAACAAAACATGGATTTATCGAATGATATTGCTTTAATGCAACAAGATGCTTTTAGTTTAAATCGTGGATTTATGCTTGCTTCTGGAAAAGATGCAAATATTGATAGCACAAAATTAATGAACATCGAGAAACGATTTAATGAAGAGGATGAAAAATTAAAGAAAAGTGATGTTTTAAAAGATTTAGAATCCATCAAAAATGCCAGAAATGAGATTAATATTGGAACTAAAAATTTGTCTATTGAAAATTCCAATAATTTCACTGGAAATAACATTTCCTTTGGAAATTTCAAAATAAATAAGTCAGATGAAAAAACTTCCTTCAAATCTCCTCTAATTGTTGCTGGAAGTTCTTCCAATTCCAATGGAAATCAAAATAATTTCTCTAGAAGGGAAAATAATTTCACTGGAAGAGAAAATAATTCCACTGGAAGAGAAAATTATTCCACTGGAAGAGAAAATAATTCCAATAAATTTCCAGACACTGGAAATCTACAAATTAAGACTGGAAATATGGACACTGGAAGTAAAATGATTTCCTCTGAAAATAAGGACACTGGAAGTAAAATAATTTCTACTGGAAGGAAGGAAATTTCTATTGGAAGCAAAATCAAAGAAACTGGAAGTAACAATATTTCCAATGGAAGTAAAATCAAAGAAACTAATGACAGTTTGACTGGAACTCGAATCATTTCCACTGGAAGTGAACAAAATCCTCAAAACGATCTAAATTTCACAATAAAAAGAAAACTTTCTGAAAGTTCAGACGATTCAGATAACGATATAAGCTTCGCATCACAATACAAAATTTCTAAAGAATTTAATAATTCTAGTTCCGGTAATTATGAACAAAAAGTTAGAAAATCACGTTTAAGAAATAAATCAGAACTCTTAAAAAATTTAAAGAAGCCATGCCTTGACGTAGATAAAATGTCAGATGATGAAGAAGAAAATCCAACAAAATCAACTGAAGCCTTTAAGGCTGAAAATGCGCCACAAAATGATGAAGAACAGCCGTTAAATTCAAAATCAGAAACGGACGTAAAAGACATTTCAATTTCATGTCAGCAGCCATCAAATGAGTTGCTAAATAATTCAAGATCAACAAAAAACAGCGACACACAGTCAAGCTGTAAATCATCCAGTATAGACTTTAATTCTCATCGTCTTAATTCATTGAAAAGAAAAAGAATGCATGAAGATGATTCTGAGATTTTTAATTTTGATTCGTCATCATTTTCATTGAAAAATAAGAAGACATCAACAGCCGCAACACCTGTCAATAAACTTGTTGATTCTGGAATTGAGTCACAAGATAAACTTGCTAATAAAGTCGAATCACCACAAATGATATTTAAGAAATCAGCATTTTTCTCGCCAATGTTTACATCCAGTCCAGTCATTAATCCATCAACATCCAAAACTAAATCGAAACAAATTGAGTTTAAAAGATTAAGTGAAACAACTGGACGCTCATTTTCAGATGGATTTGATGCTGTAAAAAAACGTTTTGAACGAAGTAGTAAGCCAATTGTAGCTAAACGTCTTGCTATGGATCATGATGATGAAATTATCATTTCACCAATTGTTAAGAATAAGAAGAGACAAAGAAGAAGTTCTGAGGTGCCAATAAATACTGAAAATATCGTTAAATCAGGTAATTACTTTAAAAGAACAACATTGAGTGAGCGATTAGCTGATATTGATGCATTTATGGATGAACAGTCACATATTAAATTAATGGGAAATGATCCAACAGCATCGCAATTAGTGAGCTTTCTGGAAATCGAAAAACAACAAATAAGTCGATTTGAGACTGAAAATCGTGTTAAAAATGAACGAAAGGAAGCAATTGAGGAACAAATGGAATATGTCAAAAATAAACCTGAAGATGACTCACGTCAAATGACTGGGACAATGTTTATGATGAAATCTGGAAAAAGACGTAATTTAAAAGATTATGTTGAGGATGAGAAGCCACATGACAAAAATATTCATGAAATGATTTTTAACGAACTTTTGGAATTTAAATTTGATATGAATAATTACATCGATCAAGCATGGTCAAAAGTTTCAGTTATGATTGCTGATAATGCAAAACTTATTATGGATGAAACGACAAATGTTGGATTTAATGAGATTAAGTACAGCTTCTTGGCATCTTATGGTGTCGATCCAAAATTAATCAGACCTGAATGGCTTGAAAATGCTTACAAAATGATTTTATTGAAATTTATTTGGATGGAAAATTCGTTTGATAAAATTGAAAAATTTGAAGTTTTGTCGCCTGAAAATGTCTTGCTGCAATTAAAGTACAGATATGACCGAGAAATTGATCGACATCAGCGACCAGCAATTAGAATAATTACGGAAAGAGATGAAGTTTCTGAGCGTCGAATTGTACTTAAAGTTATGGATATAGTTTATAGTTTGAATGCTGGATATGAGTTGGAACTTACTGATGGCTGGTATAAAATACGAACGTGTATCGATTCATGCCTGGCAGAAGCAATATCGAGGAAAAAAATTGTTATAAACACAAAATTATTAATCTGTAATTCTGAATTGATTAATTTCTTCACGAATGCTTATCATCCATTGGACCTTCCACAAGGCATTCGACTTAAAATTCATGGAAATTCAACGAGAATTGTTGGTTATGAAACGAAATTAGGGTTTTGTCAACGTCCACAATCATTTTTAATATCTGTTGATTCTATATCGAGTGAAGGAGGTGTTATTGGAAGATTAAGATTGTTTATAACGCATGTATACTCAATGGTATATGTCGAGTCCAAAGGCGAAAAGAAAGGTAAATTTTTAACGATTTTTTGATAAATTAAAACTTCTAATTAACGATTTTCAAAAATTCAAATTAATGTTCAAAATTAAACGGTTTTCAAAAATTCAAATGAATGTTTAAAATTTAACGGATTTCTAAAATTCCAATGAATGTTCAAAATTTAACGGTTTTCAAAAATTCAAATTAATGTTTAAAATTTAATTCAAAAACCGTTAAAAAATTGAATTCAAAATTCTCAAATTTTATTAATTTATTGTAGAATACCGATCAGAAAAAATGCAGAATCGACTTGAAAACAAAAAGGAAATTCTCTACAGCACAATATTTGAAAAGATTCAGGAACAAGTCATGAATGAAAATTACAATGCATTAAAGGAAAGAGTCAAAAAAATTGACAGATCAAAAATAGTCCTATCAAAGATGCCAATAGAAGAAATTTGTGATATTTTAGAGTACGAAAGTGAAAGTGATCTCGCGTATGCCATGAAAAGTCAATTGACATTAAAGCAATTCGAAAAAATTCAAGAAATTTATCATCAAAGAAAATTCGAATTAAATCAAAAAATCAAGGAAAGGCTTAATCAAGATGAAAATAATGTGGCACAGCTGCTTAAATTTCGAGTTGTAGATGCAAATAAGCCTAAAAAGACAGCACTTGTTAGTTGGTGGCATCCATCTGAAGAGTTATTGGACATTGTCAAGCAAAGAAACATGATTGAATTATTCAAAACTTCAAGTGCTGGCAAATTTCAAACAATGTATAGCGGTGAGATTCAAATTCATGCACATAAGTCGACAGTCGTGAAGCTTCTGAAGACAAACGTTGAAGATGAAAAATTTGATAAATTTATTCGCAAAGAAACACGATTTGAGGAAGTAACAAATGTCTTTAGTCCATCAAATAATGAATTTGACATTGCATGCATGATTGTTCATGTCGATGAGAAGTCAAGTGATGGGAAACTGCAAAGAGTTTATGTTGCTGACGAGAAATTGAATTTTATGAGTTTAAACTTTTATCCATGTTTGACTGATTATGCCTATGATGACGTACTAATTGAGGGAAAAATTTTGTATATTCGGAACTTACAATGGCGTAAAATTTTTAAGCATAATAATTTTCCAGAAGCACATGCGGTCATTGACTCGACAATATTCATCAGTAATCCAAAAGATCAGGGACAAAAAATGAGATTGGAGATGTTTATGAATAGAATTGAGGATGTTGGAAGTCATTTACAAATATGTCGTGAAAAACTTGAAACATTTATTGGAAAGATTCCACAAAAAGCAACAGGATCGAAAGTTAATAATTTACCATCAAATTTAAAAATACCTGCATCATTAATTACGAATACAGGAAAACGTGTCCTTGGAATGAAACGAATCCCACAAAAATATGGTTTTTCTTAATAATTCATTAAAATATTGTTTTTATTAAAGTTTTTAATAAAATATCAGTTATTTTTTAAACATATTCTAATTAACGGTTTTTTATCAATTCAAATTTAACGGTTTTGTAAAATTAAAATTCAATGATTTTGTAAAATTCAAATTTATCGGTTTTGTAAAATTCAAATTTTGCGGTTTTTTAAAAATCAAATTGCAAAGTTTTTGTAAAATTTAGATATAACGGTTTTGTAAAATTCAAATTTTTTCAAATTCCAAAAAACCGTTAATTTTTAAAATATTTATTTCCGTTTCAAATTTGTTGTCGGTCGAATGACTTGCCTTCTTTCTTCTCGGTGCTTCTTCAAATCTTCCTGTCTCTTAATTGCTGACTTGCTGATTTTCTTGTCAGTACTGAAACTCATTTGTCGATTTCCAAGACCCGAAATTGTTTGAATTTTAGGTTTTTCCTTCTCTTTAGCGACTCGAGCACCTAGAGATGTCTTGACTACCTTTTGTGATAATTCATTAATTTTAAATGTGTCCATGTCATGCATTTCTAATGGCTTTTGATTGGAATCATCATCCATGTCTTCGTCGACAGTAGGTTTTCGTTTTTTCTCTTTCTGGATCTTTTTATGCTCCTTTTTGACTTCCTTCCACTTGCTATTGTCCTCGTCGTCAGAACTTTCATCTTCTTTTTCAGAGAATAAATCATCATCGGTACTTGCTTCTTCCTTATCGTCATTCTCATCATTTTGTGCATATTTCTTCTCTAATTTCTTAACTTTACTCTTGTCTAATTGTGTCAATAAAGGTTTTAGAAGTCGATACTCTTCTGTTGATTTATCAACTTCAAATTCTGGATTCTCAAACATTGCCTTGAAACGATCATCCTTAAGTAGATTTGGTGCTTTTGTTTTCTTTCCACTATCTTCTGTGTCCATAAACTTAAGAGCAATTTCACGATTAACTTTTGGCAAGTCTGATTTAACTTGAAGTCTTTGTGGACGTGATTCCTCAATTTTCTTCTGGATCTTTTCTTTTCTGTATTTATCAAATGTTATTGGTTCAGCTGCTGATTTTGCCTTATTATAAAGTCTAATGTCAACAAAATATCCATGCATGTATGCTTTTAATAAGTTAGTTCCTTTAAGATGATCCAGTCCAAGATTTATTAATTCTTGCTTGGTGACAAACTTGTAATCATCATAAATCTCTTGAACAACTTCCGATTCCATTTCTTCTGTTAGGTTATCAAGGAATGAACACCATTTAGGTGCAATTCCTAACGATGGAATATAAAAAGTTTGCATTTTGACATCTTCTTGTGCGAAAAAGAACATTCCAGAATTTGGTATTGTACAAAAGTCATTGAAATTTGATTGTGACTCAATATATGCCATTTGCTTGCCACTATTTTCATCCCAAATCTTCAACATTGCATTGTCCATAGAATAAATTACATTTTGACTTGGATTAAAATCAATTTTCTTCACGGGAATTCTATTTAGATGATCTTTAATTAGAAGTGGCTCATTTGATCGAATATCATAAAGGAGAACATGTCCACTGGCAGTTCCAACAGCCATATGAAGACCATTTTTGAATTTCACAGATGTAATTGATGGGAAATCACGATAATTCTTAATTTTCATAGCTACATCCAGTGTTGCACATTTTCTTTTGACTCGTGGATCCCAAGCTTCAATCCAGCCTTCTTGTGAGCCAACACATAATAAATGATGCTCTGGGTTTATGTCACATGTATTAAAGCCACTAGATTCAGATTCATATGGTTGAAGGAATTGTCCACGTTCAAGGTTTAATCGATAAATTTCAGGCGATGATCCAACAACGAATAAATCACATGAAGGTGTATGATATGACATAGAACGACCAACTTTTGGTACTCTTAGCCGATAATGACGTCCATATGCAGCATGAAATTCGACATATCGATCTGATTGTAGAAATACTAATTTACTGTAATCATCACTTAGAACTTCAAATGTAGTAACTTCAGAATCGAAACATCTTTCGAACTTTATGGACAAATGATTGACTTCAAAGCACTTTATTCTTGGTTTGTATGTACCTGTGATAGAAAATTGAGAATTAATTATCAAAAAATTCAAAAAAAAAAAAAATAAATAAAAATTTATAACAAACATTTCAAAAGAACATCAAAACAATTAATAATTTAAAATGACTTCAACATCCTCAGACTTGATAAGAATATCATTTGATAGATGATTCCCGAATTTAACTTCTGTTAAATCGTCAATAACTAAAAAGGTTTGTAATTACCTGTCACTAAAATGTATTGATTATCTGGTGACATTCTGATTGATGTTGAGACACCTGGCATGTCGAAATCCTGTATTAATTCTATCCTTTTCCGTAAATCCACATTCTTATTGACTGATGATTTTTTCTTTCGATCTTGAATCCACTAAAAATTGAAATTTATTGAATTAAAGACAAATTGTGAAAAAGATTTAGTTACTTACATCTGGAAGTGACTTTCCAGCACTTAGATTGAATATTTTCACATCATTAACGTCCGAAACAAACATTTTTAATTAATTTTTTGTTAAATCTTTGAATTATTTCTCAATCACATGGCTTTGTTTACAAATTAAAAACAAATTTTGTCATCTTGGTTTCTGAGGGGATGAAACTGTTCATAATATATATTTAAATTTTCAACACGTGCGTAACGGTTTTTGAAGTGCAAATTGCTTGACTTAATAATTAAATCAATGAAAGAACTGAAATGGATGAATTTAAAATTTTTCGAAATTACTTTAAAATGAATTTTACTAAAAATGAACATTTTGAAGCTTGATTACAATATTTTAATCATTTAAAACACTTCTTTAGTTTATATACGAGCTTAATCAGTAATCATGTTAATAATTAAGCTAAATTTTGAACATTTTTTGATCAATTTTATTTTTTCAATCAATGTAAACAAACTTGTTTGTTTACAATAAATTTCGAAAACTAATGACCAATTTTTTGCAAAATCTCATTAAAAACAGATGTATCATGATTAACAATGCTTAATTATGGACTAATCTGTTTTTAACATTTAAAATAAAGTTTCAGAAATAAAAATAAATCCACTTAAAAGAAAAAAGGAATTAACGGAATATTTTAATTCAAATTTATTCCGAAAATTAGTTCTCGTCCGCAGTTGTTGGCATTATCTTTCTTGATTGATTGATTGCAAGAAGATTAATTAAATTAAATTAAAAAAAAAAGAAGTTGTCTGTTAAGTGATATTAATATTAATAAAAAATGCAATTAGTCACCGGAATTAATCGTAAAAAAAGCAGTGAATTTACAGAATCAAATTATTTGAAAATTATTATCCTCAATTATAAATCCTCAATTTTCTGCAAAGTTGTGAAATCGAAATTGCAAAAAAAAAAACATTACCGTAAGTGAATTTTTTATGCTTGTGGGCATTAATGACAACAAAAATGCAAAGTTGGACATGGATAATAGCTATATAGACTATTGCATTGATTATGATGGTTCCTCAGGATTGGATGAAATTGAATCGAGAAAAAGAAAATTGGAGACGGTAATGAACGAAAATTCAAAGAAGGTGAAAACTAATGAATTAGCAGAAGATAGCGAATATTTGGGAGAAGGTGAAAATAAAAAAAATTGTAATGTTTGACTATTCAACGCTTTCCTCACATGAACAAATGAGCTTTAATGTAATGATGTATTCCATTGATTATCTGAAAAGGAGTTTAAGTGAGCATTATGATGAGAAATTGACATTTTTTGCTGATCTGGAATATTATCATGATTTTGAGGTGTTGTTTAATAACAATAATCCGCAGCATTATAAAGAAAAAGGCAGCTCAAGTGTACAGCCATGTTAAATCAGAAAAATTGTTTATTGAAAAACGATGTGTTTACGTGCCAATATTGAAAAATGCACATTATCAACTTTATGTAATAATGATCAAGAATAATGAGTAAGTAAAAAAGTTGAAAATTTTATGAAATGATTTATAACGGTTTTCAAAGCTTTAAATTTTTTTTTAGGTACTTTCTTTTTTAAATTCCTCAAAATGTTATTTATTGTTTAATATATTTCATATCATTAATTATTTTATTTTTGTTTAAGAATCACCTTGTGTTATTTGAACTCGGCAGGTAATGAGCTAATCGAACCATCACCGGATATTAAGGCAGTAATCAATTTTATTGTGGCCCATGAAAGCCGCAAATGTAAACAAATTTTTGGAATGCATTATAAAATTGTAAAGGTTTCCAAGCAGTCTATCAATCAATGATTGTGGTCCATTTATGCTGGGTTTCATGAAGCAGTTGATTGTTGATAGAAAAACATCGGTGTTTACTGAAGATGATGCAAATAACTTGCGTAAAGAAATCGCTAAAGATATACAGTCAAAAGTAGACTATAAATCGGATGACCTTGTATTTAATTAATAATTTTTTTTCTTTATTATTCTCATATATATAATGCTTAATAAAATTCCTGAAATGATGATATAAAATAACGGGTTTTTAAAATTCAAAAATTAACGGCTTTCAAAAATTTTAATTTTGGGCAATTCTACAGATCGCTGGATTTTTTGAAAATTCAAAAAAAATAATCCAAGTTCCTTAAAATATTCATTCTTAGAAAAATGGTATTTACTATAATGAACGCATTATGCAACCTAGCTAAACATCTTCATTTGCAGTCAAAGTTTCATTATCAATTATCTAATTCAAGTTAATATTCATCGTAGAGTAAAATTTTAAATTTTAAAAAATTCATTTTTTCATGGATTAAGCATTTCGTTGCTTATGGGCGTTTCCACAGATCGAAAATTTCAAAAAAATCGACTTTAAATGAAAAATTCTCTATCTAGAGCTATCTAGACGATCAAAATACTTATTTTTGTCATGTAGAACGTTGAGTTCTATATATTTGTCCTTTAATATTGTTTATAAGTGCATTCATTTGTGAATAATTCTGATTTTTGTGAGCGTTACTTGGTAAGAAAAAGTTGAATTTAATTTTTTGCAAAGTAACGCTAATAATTTCCTAATTAATGCGTTTGGAAGGAAGTTAATAAGACAAATAAGTAGAATTCATTGTTTTACTCATGAATAACTAGTCATTGCATCGTCTAGATATCCTAATTTAGAGAAAATTGATTTTTGACCAAAATTTTTGAAGAAACACATCCGTGGAAGTTCCCTTATACCTCGACAATTTTTTAAGAAAAATTAATTATTTAAGCTTAAATATTGATATTTATTAATAAATTAACTGTGAAAGTGATAAAACAAACAAGGAACTATCGATTAGTTCAATAAAGAAGATTCAAAAGTGCTCATGGGCTTCAAATTTATTGTTCAAAAATTTCAAAATTGAAAATTTCCAGAAAAAATGTATAAGCAACGGGCATAAAAGTGAAAATATCTCGATAATTAAAGTGATTTGACGAATGTTATTAAGTCTTAAAGATGTTAAATGAAGAAATACATGATTGTGAATAGGTAAAGTAATGGAAAAATTAGTAAGTAAAGAGAAAAATGAGTTTTTGTGTGAAATTTCATCTATAGAATCGCCCTTTTATGTTTTCAAGTTTTTTCCTCCACACAATGGTCTGAAATAGAAAAAAGTGTCCAAAATTTATTAAAAGACGTGTCTTTTAAACCTCATCATTTAAATGCACAATTATAAAACATAAACTGACGCATCTTCTGTGAAAATATCAAGCTTCCAATCGTTGTCTAACTCTGTCAATTATATAAAGTCACGAAAATTTTTTTTACAAAAACACCATGAAAAAGTTTTCATAAATTTTTCCACTTTCTCTTGTTTGTTCTATGTTCTAATCACTGTCAATACCTTAATTAATGCTCAAATTTTATGTTAAAGCTTTTAAAACATTAGCCAAATGCTTAATCATTAGGGAAAATGAATTTCAGTTTTTGAAAATTTTTCAAAACTTTAAATGTCCATAAGTTAAAAGCGGGTTTCTCAGGGTCCGTGAAACCTACCAGAATCCAAAGATTGAGCATTTATTTACCTTTTAATCATACTCTGGTAAGTCCAAAGTAGGCCAATTTCGAGATATTTGCAATTTAATTTCACTTGTTTTCCCATACAAATTCGATCGTGCACAGAATTTTTTGAGAAACATGATAATGAAAAATCATGTTTATCTTAAATATCATAAGCTCATGTTTTCAGAGATGTATAATTAAGGCATGGCAAAGCTATTGACACTTTCAAAATAAAGAAAATCAAACAAAACTTTTCCACCTTTAAAGTTTATAACAAATTATAAATTTTTGAACATTTGTTTCAGACCATTGATTGTGGCACGGCCAAAATCTATTTGTTCGTCAGTGACGCTTTGTTTTATAGATTTATTTCTTTAATGTCTAATGTCTTTATATCTTATAAATATGATGATTAAAATATACAAACAAAACTTTCTATTCATTGTAGGAGCGAGTATCAAACATTACGTTACATCTAAGATTGACCGATATAGAGATGCTGTCAAGCGTAACAAGGTGTATGCTTATTGTGAGGAACTAGAATTCCTTAATGAATATCTTTTTGATGGTTGGTACTATTTAAATAGTGGACGTGATACTGCTGCTAATAAAGGGAAAAAACCTTCTCTTCGTGTTATTTTTAATCATAACGCTGAAGATGGCTCAAAAATCCAGCAAGTTCCTGATGTTCCCGAAAATCTTGTTGCTCATGAAATTCTTGATGCTGCCCATGATGATCGAATGGAACCTAATAATATTAATAATACAAATTTGAATCCTGAAAATACAAAAATTTTGACATCATGTCCTGAAAATGATTATGTCACCTATGACAACAAATTACAATCAAGAAATCGTCCTTCTCTACCTCCATTAAACATTAATGGACAATATTCAATTGATATGTCTTCCTCTTCAATTTATAGTGGACATTCCTCATCATCATTAACTACAAATGTTCATCAAAATTCATTTTTCCAAGAAGCAGAACAATTATATTCATCTGTTAAAGATGATGAAGTTTTAGATGTCCTAAACTTGGATTCTTTTAATTAAATTTTAATATGGGCTTGGGCGTTTTTTTCATTAAGTGTTACAAATCGAATATTTTTGGCATTTTTCGTTTTCTTGTAAATTTTGTTAATTTTTCAATAGTGGATCTTGTTAAAGAGAAAAATTTTACACTTTATATTATGTAGAAACTACTAGACACACTACAATTAAGCATTTCGAAACAGTAGTTAATATTTCCGTTTTTCAACGGTTTTTTGAAATTTTAAATTTTTTAAAAATTTTTAAAAAATCAATCAACGGTTTTTTGATATTTTAAATTTTTTAAAAATTTTTAAAAAATCAATAAACGGTTTTTTGTAATTTTAAATTTCAAAACCGTTGAAAAACGGAAATATTAACTACTGTTTCGAAATGCTTAATTGTAGTGTGTCTAGTAGTTTCTACATAATATAAAGTGTAAAATTTTTCTCTTTAACAAGATCCACTATTGAAAAAATTAACAAAATTTACAAGAAAAACGAAAAATGCCAAAAATAGTCGATTTGTGACACTTAATGAAAAAAAACGCCCCATATGTTATTTGTTTAATTAATTTTAAAACATCCAAAAATTTGTTTTTATTAATTCTTTTTAATTCTTTTTTGTTAAATTTAATGCAACAAACATAATTAAAATAAAAAATAACAAATTTAATGTTTGTTAAGAGCTAAGTTAGCTTTTGAATAGTTTCTTGAAATGAAGATGTTGATAAGTAAGTACGAATAAATTTGTCGAAATTTCTTATCAATGTCACATCAGTTGGAGATTTTTCAAAAATGCTGTTTAAGACAGTCATATCTTTTTTACTATAATAAGCTAAAAAATAATAAAATATTAATGAAATAAAATAAAATATTTTAAATAAATTTTTAACTTACTATCAATAGGTAAATCTTGAAAATCATTTAAATTGTGACGTGCAGAAATTACTCCCATGTTAAAAACCTTATTAACAGCTACATACACGTCCAATAGAATTGAGTCCATACTTTCAAAATAGCCAATTGGATCGCTGATGCCAAATTTCTCCACAAATTCATTAACTGATAGAAGACACATATTTTCATAACAAATGTATTGTGATTTACTCCAGCCAGTATCTAATTTTGGATTATAGGTGGGTGATTGATGATATTTAAAATGTGCTGCTAAGTCAGCTGCTGTCTGCAACTTGTTGCAACAATAGCATGGTTGTACATTTCTAATTTTTTTATAGCCGGCAAACATCGAGAACAGAGAGAAAGTAAATCCTGTTGCAGGGGTGTATGGTATACTTCTTTGAAGAAAATGCTCTATTGGATCATCATATTTAGCACTCACAAAATATAGACATCCTAATCCACGATAAAAACTTTCATTACTTACAATTTTTCGATTGTTAATATCTGTTCTACTATTTGCCTTAATGCCTAGCAATCCTGCAGCATGTATTGCAGTTGATTCAATGTCATACATTAAATCATAATTACCGACAAAAAGAAATGATTTTTCATCTACTATATTATAATTTCCATCTTTACTGTCGTATCGTTTCATCATTAATGCTGCTCCTTTTTTATTAGGCAAATTGTCATGATGAAATACTTTAGTGACACCAACTTAAAGCAGAAAAATAATAATAATTAGTATTTTTTTTAACGGTTTTTGTAACTGTTTTTTGGAATTAAAAATTTAATAATCGTTTCTTTCGTGAAATCAGAGTTCACAATGGTCCGAAATCGAAAAAAATGTTCAAAAATACAAAAAAGTCATGTCTTTTAAACCTGATTTTTTAAATGCACGATTATAAAACATAAACTGACGCATCTTCTGTGAAAATATCAGCCTTCTAATCGTTGTCTAACTCTGTCAATCATTAATGAAAGTCACGAAAATTTTGTGTACAAAAACACCATGAAAAAGTTTTATAATAATTTTCCAATTTCTATCGTTTGATACATGTTCTAATTACTGTCAATGCATTAATTAATGCTCAAATTTTATGTTAAAGCTTATAAAACATTAGCCAAATACTTAATCATTAGGGAAAATGCATTTGAATTTTTGAAAATTTCCAAAACTTCAAATGCTCATAAGTTAAAAAGGGGTTTTCGGGGGTCTCTAAAACCTACCAGAATCCAAAGATTGAGTCTTTATTTACCTTCTAATCATGCTCTTGTAACCTCCTTTTACCTCCTTTTCCAGAAATTTGCATTTTAATTTCACTTGTTTTCCCATACAAATTTGTTTGTTTACAAAAATTTTTGATACATTTTTAACAAAAAATCATGCTTACACTTAATATTATAGGCTGATTTTTTCAGGAGTGTATAATCAAATCATAATAAAGCTATTAAAACTATCAAAATAAAGAAAATCGACAAAAACTTTTGAACCTTTAAATTTTCCCCTAAAATGTATTTTTGAACATTTTTTTCGATTTCGGACCATTGTGGAGTTGCAAATAGATAACCGTACAATTCCTTGATAATTTGTAAGCTTTTGTAAGGTGGAAAAGTTCTCGGCCCCGTGTGTAAAAACAACAAAAATTTTTCACAGAATTTAATAAATTAAATTAAGTGGTTTTATAGTATTAAAATAAGCTGAAATACTATTTAAGAAACAATTAAGAAGACTCTCTTCGAGGAAAATGATGAGAACGACCAGAAGAAGAAGGAAAAAGTCAAATTCACCAAATCCAGAAAATCCAGTTGAGGTTAAGAAATTCAAAGAAAGCAACGATGACAAAGTGATGGATATGGAACAAAATAAGGATTTATTGCAACTGAAAAGTAAGACAGCTAAGCCTATTTTCATTCAAAAGTCGTTGCAGGAAATCAGAGTCATATTGGATATTCTAAATCTTTCAAGTCGTCCTATGTGCAGAATAAGAGGAGCATCTTTTACTCAAGTTACTTGTTCCAATTCTTCGGACAAGTATAAAATCATCGCATATCTTAAAAAGGAATCAATAGGATTCCATACGTTTGCTGAGTCATCAGAAAAGCACCAATGCTTTGTGTTGAAAGGCTTCTACTTGACTTCATGCGATGAAATGCTAAGCATTTTAAAAAGAAGCGGTGTTCCAGCAGTCAAAGTCAGTGACTTGGTCCGTAAGGACAACCAAGTCATTTTCATAGTTCACTTCGTTGACAAAATAAATCTTACTCAACTCAATAAGGATCATCATAATATTGACTTTATCATCGTCAAATGGGAGCATCTTAAGAGGCCGAAGAACAAGGTGACACAATGCTTTAATTGTCAGCAGTTTGGCCACAATTCAAAAGGATGTGGATATACATCAAGATGTGTCAAATGCGATACACAACATCCAGTAGGCGAATGTCAAAGAAAAACTCAAGTTGGCGATCCTAAGTGTTGCAATTGCGGAGGAAATCATTCAGCTAATCATCGAGGATGTCCGATATATAAAAAATATGTGGACTTATTAGTATCACGTACAAAAAGGACAACAGAAATCAAGAAGATCAACAAAATTGAGACATCGCAATTTCCAGAATTACCTAAAGTTAAGAAAAATCCAGTACCATCAAACTCAAGAATTGCCAATAGTGAATTGACTAGAACACAGTTCAATAATCACATTACTTATGCAAAGAAGCTTCAAGAAGCAGTCAAGATGGATAATCTTTACCAAAAATTAAATGAAGCTCAAGAGAAGTTGAAGAAAATTCCAGACATTGAAAAAGACAATTGATGATTTTTGTAAATTCGTTGACGAATTGTCAGAAGTTCCAAATAATAATTCAGCTCGTTTTAGCTTACTGCTAAAATATAATATTGCCAAGAATGAAAACGACGAAGAATCAAGTCAGTCGGAAGAAGAAATGGAAGATGATTACACGATAGAAGAAGAAAAGGACGGAATATGTATAAAGAGAAAAGTGGTCAAGGGAGAAGAGTGGATGTGTGTTGGAAGAATTGAAGATTTGACTGAAAGTGAAATAATCAAAATGAAAAAATAATTATTGTATATATTTTTGGAAATGTGGACGGTCTTTGAATAGCTTAAGCTGATGGACCTTAATAAATATAATTAAGAAGAAGAAGAAGCTTTTGTAAGGTTTTATTTGAAAAAACGGTTTTCATGTGCACAGATATCTGTTTGCAACTGTGAACTTTAAACATTATTATTTTCTACATTAAAAAATTATTATTAATATTATTTATTTTCTCACCTTTGCCAAGTACGTATTCAGGTCCATAAATCACAACGTGTTGAATCAAGCAACATAAAATAGTAAACGGACAGGGAATTTGATCTTCTGTCATAACTAGTGATGTCAATGACTTCACATTACCGGTCGCTATGTATGGATTTTTAAGACAGCTGTTATTAGGTGCTTTTCCCAAAGGTTTGAGTAATTCAGTCATCGATTTCTGTTCATTAGGAATACCATAATTTTCTGCTATTTTCTAATGGTCGTTTATTAATTTAAAAAAGAAAAAATTAAGTATATAATAAATTATGGTGAAATGTAATAGGAGATGGACAGAAAAAAAAATCAGGGAGAGCAACGCAACATTTTTGTTAAATAATTATGAAAATATGCATTACTTAGTAAAACTTTTAATGCAGATTTGTGTAGTTTGCCCAGACAAACATTTACCACAATATTTCAAAACTTAAAAATAAATGATTTAATTAAAAATTTACCTTAAAAGCTTTGACTAAGCATTCATTCGCATGGTTGTATATTCTTTCTAATTCATTTTTTTCTAAAATTTTTTGATTAATTGGAACCTGTTCTTGCTTTTCATGCTTCTGATAGCATTCCAAAAATTCGTTGAATGCCTTACTACGTTCATCAATCAAATCAATTAATTCCTTAAATTCCATGTACTGCTTCTTAAGATCTGAATTTTGCTTACATTTTTTTGAGCAGTGCTCCATTACAAATTTAAATAATTCATCATCCATTTCAGGGATTGCAAATTTTATGTTGGGAATAGAAGGTGCAAAGTCATCTTCAACAACATTAAGATTTTTAATTACAACATCTTTTGGTAATAACATGCGTGTGTATGGAATACCATGAGCATTAAATCTTCTAGGAATTTCATCGCATTCCTCACTATCGCTGCTCTCATCAACAGCATGTTTACTGGCATCAAAATCCTCATCACTTACTCGATCATTTTCATCATTATCATCTATTATGGCATAATTAATTTGATTTTTCCTTCTTGCAGTATTTTTTACAATTTTTTCATAAATATAATTATTTGAAATCATCTCATGGTTATTAATATTATTTGTTGTTGTTGGTTCTTCAAAAGTAGAAAAATAATCAGATGTTTGTTGTGCTGGTAATATTTCCGAATCAAATTCAATGAAATCGTTATCTAATTTATTTTTTTTACGTTGAGGAGTACTTGATGTCATTGTTATTTCTGTTGGTATTTTCATTGGTGATGTTGCTGAATTATCATATACCATTTTCATAGGTGATGTGGCTGAATTATCATATGTGATTGGTGATGTGGCTGCATTATCATATGTGATTGGTGATGTGGCTGCATTATCATATGTGATTGGTGATGTGGCTGCATTATCATATGATAATTTCATTGGTGATGTGGCTGCATTATCATATGATAATTTCATTGGTGATGTTGCTGAATTATCATATGATAATTTCATTGGTGATGTTGCTGAATCACCATATTTGGCTACTTCCTTATTTCCCATCATATTTGATTCCACTCCAAAAATTTTCATACAACAGCTATCTGATGAGATCTTGTAAATTTCATTTTTTTGTACGCTTAAACCGAGCACAAGATCTGATGATTCTTCTACACAAATAAAGTTAATTATTAAAAAATTAGTAAGAATAAAAAAACCATTGGTGATGGACGAAAAAAAATTCAGCATGCCACATATTTCTTCACATTGCACAAAACATTAAAATTAGATAATAACGACTTTTAAAAATTCAAATTTTCAAGGAGAAATCAATCATGATATGTTTATGTTTACAAATATTTGAAATTAAAAATTCATCAAAATTAGCCTAAATACATTGAATTACAAACTGTAAATCACTTGTAATCATGATTAAAAATTATTTATTCTTTTAGTCCTATTTTTGACACATATTAGCATTTAATTTTAGCGAAATAATTTTTGAGACTGTATGAAAATAACGATTTTCAATTTTTCGAAAATTTTTTTCTTCAATTTTTTCCATATATTTTTGAAGTTTCAAAAAACCGTTGTTAAAAAAAATAATTTTATTTATAAGTTATTTCACACTAAAATAACTTTTCATTGTTGATTTTGAGAAACAATGATTAATTTATATAAAAACTACCAAAAAAACATTGTTTTATGTGAAATATTGTGTTTACTAAAAGAAAATTGAGAAATAAATAAATTTTTTTTACCAACGGTTTTTTGAAATTTCAAAAATATATGGAAAAAAATTGAAGAAAAATTTTTTCGAAAAATTGAAAATCGTTATTTTTCATACCGTCTCAAAATTTTTGTAAAGGAGTTTAAATTACATTAAACTGTTAAATATTTTTTTTTGTGTCCATCACTCATTTTTTTAAAATATCACGTGGTACTTACTATCAGCAATATAAATGACTCTTTTCAAGTATTTGTTCCATTTTATGATGGTCATTCTTAGATAGTTTAAATATTCATCATCATTATCAGGAATCTCCAGTAAAACATCATTAATGTATTCTTGAATCTTTTCATGTCCATTTGATGCTTGTTTTGCTGTTAATGTCATAATTGATTTTAAAAAGGAACTAATTTGTGTGATTTTATAACCACATAATTTTAAAAATGTTTCTTTCGTGTCACTCAATTTACTCATTTTACTGAAATGCTTCACAAATTTCAAAACTCAAAAAGAAATTAAATTTAATTATGTTTTATTAATACACAACCGTTCTAATTAATAGCTTATCACTGAATAAAAAAAATTACAAAAGTCCTCGTTTATATCGAAGGACTTCAGCGCATTTTTGACGCAGCGATTAGCAATTGATTAAATAGAAAAGAATGTCGAGTTTTAAAACTCTATTGCTGTTTCTTTAGTCATAATTCATTTCAATAATAAGTTTAAAACTAAAGATCAAAACTCCTTTAAAATTGATTTTTATAATGTTCAATGCAAATAATAGCTTTACGATTTAACGGTTTTTTGAAATTCAAAATTTTCCGTTATCGAAAAATTTAAATTTCTGAACACATCCATTACTTTTACCGTTAAATTTCAAATTTCTAAACGCACTCATATTTTGTTTGTATGAAAAAATTAAAAGTTTGATAATTAAGGTGTTTAAACTCAATTTTAAGACTTCTAAATAGCCGTGGCGACAATAACTTTATAAAACGAAGCTAATAAAACAAACCCGAGCTCTCTACGATGTCTAGATCAAAAGATAGTTTTTCAAAAATTTGCTGCCGATCAAAGTGTATGATTGAGCCCGACTACCGACACTTCAAAATTTGTCAGTTAAATACAATTAAAAATTTGAAAATAAAAATTGTGAATGTGTTAGTAAATTTTTTCACAAATTTTTATTTTCAAGATAATTTGTTGATTAAAGCTTGTTAATCTACGTTTTATTGATAAAATGATAGAAAATTTGTTAAAGAATGCAATTCATTTGATAAATCAAGATCCAGAATGGAAAAATGCAAAAATATTTTGATTTCATAATCTTTGTTTGTTTACAATATTTTTTGTTTACATTTAATTTCGAAGTTTTTCGAAATTAATTTCGAAGTTTTTCGAAATGAAGTGACGGTAGTCGGGATTGAGCTTCCTTTTTGAAAACAAGTTTTCAAAAATGCGCTAAAAAAGAAGTTGTCTGTTAAGTGATATTAATATTAATAAAAAATTCAATTACTAACCGGAATTAATAGTAAAAAAGCAGTGAATTTACAGAATCAAATTATTTGAAAATTATTATCCTCAATTATAAATCCTCAATTTTCTGCAAAGTTGTGAAATCGAAATTGCAAAAAAAAAAACATTACCGTAAGTGAATTTTTTATGCTTGTGGGCATTAATGACAACAAAAATGCAAAGTTGGACATGGATAATAGCTATATAGACTATTGCATTGATTATGATGGTTCCTCAGGATTGGATGAAATTGAATCGAGAAAAAGAAAATTGGAGACGGCAATGAACGAAAATTCAAAGAAGGTGAAAACTAATGAATTAGCAGAAGATAGTGAATATTTGGGAGAAGGTGAAAATGAAAAGATTGTAATGTACAATAGTAAGTCATGGATTACAAAGTTTGACTATTCAACGCTTTCCTCACATGAACAAATGAGCTTTAATGTAATGATGTATTCCATTGATTATCTGAAAAGGAGTTTAAGTGAGCATTATGATGAGAAATTGACATTTATTGCTGATCTGGAATATTATCATGATTTTGAAGTGTTGTTTAATAACAATAATCCGGAGCATTATAAAGAAAAGGCAGCTCAAGTGTACAGCCATGTTAAATCAGAAAAAATGTTTATTGAAAAACGATGTGTTTACGTGCCAATATTGAAAAATGCACATTATCAACTTTATGTAATAATGATCAAGAATAATGAGTAAGTAAAAAAGTTGAAAATTTTATGAAATGATTTATAACGGTTTTCAAAGCTTTAAATTTTTTTACTTTCTTTTTTTAAATTCCCTCAAAATGTTATTTATTGTTTAATATAGGTATTTCATATCATTAATTATTTTATTTTGTTTAAGAATCACCTTGTGTTATTTGAACTCGGCAGATAATGAGCTAATCGAACCATCACCGGATATTAAGGCAGTAATCAATTTTATTGTGGCCCATGAAAGCCGCAAATGTAAACAAATTTTTGGAATGCATTATGAAGATGATGCAAATAACTTGCGTAAAGAATTCGCTAAAGATATACAGTCAAAAGTAGACTATAAATTGGATGACCTTGTATTTAATTAATAATTTTTTTTCTTTATTATTTTCATATATAAAATGCTTAATAAAATACCTAACTAACGATGGAATATAATAAGTTTGCATTTTGACCTCTTCTTGTGCGAAAAAGAACATTCCAGAATTTGGTATTGTACAGAAGTCATTGAAATTTGATTGTGACTCAATATATGCCATTTGCTTGCCACTATTTTCATCCCAAATTTTTAACATTGCATTGTCCATTGAATAAATTACATTTTGACTTGGATTAAAGTCAATTTTCTTCACGGGAATTCTATTTAGATGATCTTTAATTAGAAGTGGCTCATTTGATCGAATATCATAAAGGAGAACATGTCCACTGGCAGTTCCAACAGCCATATGAAGACCATTTTTGAATTTCACAGATGTAATTGATGGGAAATCACGATAATTCTTAATTTTCATAGCTACATCCAGTGTTGCACATTTTCTTTTGACTCGTGGATCCCAAGCTTCAATCCAGCCTTCTTGTGAGCCAACACATAATAAATGATGCTCTGGGTTTATGTCACATGTATTAAAGCCACTAGATTCAGATTCATATGGTTGAAGGAATTGTCCACGTTCAAGGTTTAATCGATAAATTTCAGGCGATGATCCAACAACGAATAAATCACATGAAGGTGTATGATATGACATAGAACGACCAACTTTTGGTACTCTTAGCCGATAATGACGTCCATATGCAGCATGAAATTCGACATATCGATCTGATTGTAGAAATACTAATTTACTGTAATCATCACTTAGAACTTCAAATGTAGTAACTTCAGAATCGAAACATCTTTCGAACTTTATGGACAAATGATTGACTTCAAAGCACTTTATTCTTGGTTTGTATGTACCTGTGATAGAAAATTGAGAATTAATTATCAAAAAATTCAAAAAAAAAAAAATAAATAAAAATTTATAACAAACATTTCAAAAGAACATCAAAACAATTAATAATTTAAAATGACTTCAACATCCTCAGACTTGATAAGAATATCATTTGATAGATGATTCCCGAATTTAACTTCTGTTAAATCGTCAATAACTAAAAAGGTTTGTAATTACCTGTCACTAAAATGTATTGATTATCTGGTGACATTCTGATTGATGTTGAGACACCTGGCATGTCGAAATCCTGTATTAATTCTATCCTTTTCCGTAAATCCACATTCTTATTGACTGATGATTTTTTCTTTCGATCTTGAATCCACTAAAAATTGAAATTTATTGAATTAAAGACAAATTGTGAAAAAGATTTAGTTACTTACATCTGGAAGTGACTTTCCAGCACTTAGATTGAATATTTTCACATCATTAACGTCCGAAACAAACATTTTTAATTAATTTTTTGTTAAATCTTTGAATTATTTCTCAATCACATGGCTTTGTTTACAAATTAAAAACAAATTTTGTCATCTTGGTTTCTGAGGGGATGAAACTGTTCATAATATATATTTAAATTTTCAACACGTGCGTAACGGTTTTTGAAGTGCAAATTGCTTGACTTAATAATTAAATCAATGAAAGAACTGAAATGGATGAATTTAAAATTTTTCGAAATTACTTTAAAATGAATTTTACTAAAAATGAACATTTTGAAGCTTGATTACAATATTTTAATCATTTAAAACACTTCTTTAGTTTATATACGAGCTTAATCAGTAATCATGTTAATAATTAAGCTAAATTTTGAACATTTTTTGATCAATTTTATTTTTTTCAATCAATGTAAACAAACTTGTTTGTTTACAATAAATTTCGAAAACTAATGACCAATTTTTTGCAAAATCTCATTAAAAACAGATGTATCATGATTAACAATGCTTAATTATGGACTAATCTGTTTTTAACATTTAAAATAAAGTTTCAGAAATAAAAATAAATCCACTTAAAAGAAAAAAAGGAATTAACGGAATATTTTAATTCAAATTTATTCCGAAAATTAGTTCTCGTCCGCAGTTGTTGGCATTATCTTTCTTGATTGATTGATTGCAAGAAGATTAATTAAATTAAATTAAAAAAAAGAAGTTTTCTTTTAAGATATATTAAAATTAATAAAAATGCAATTAGTCACCGGAATTATTCGTAAAAAATGATTTGAATTTTCAGTATCAAATTATTTGATATTTTTTATCCTCATTTATAAATCCTCAATTTTCTGCAAAGTTGTGAAATCGAAATTGCAAAAAAAACATTACCGTAAGTGAATTTTTTATGCTTGTGGGCATTAATGACAACAAAAATGCAAAGTTGGACATGGATAATAGCTATATAGACTATTGCATTGATTATGATGGTTCCTCAGGATTGGATGAAATTGAATCGAGAAAAAGAAAATTGGAGACGGTAATGAACGAAAATTCAAAGAAGGTGAAAACTAATGAATTAGCAGAAGATAGCGAATATTTGGGAGAAGGTGAAAATAAAAAAATTGTAATGTTTGACTATTCAACGCTTTCCTCACATGAACAAATGAGCTTTAATGTAATGATGTATTCCATTGATTATCTGAAAAGGAGTTTAAGTGAGCATTATGATGAGAAATTGACATTTTTTGCTGATCTGGAATATTATCATGATTTTGAGGTGTTGTTTAATAACAATAATCCGCAGCATTATAAAGAAAAGGCAGCTCAAGTGTACAGCCATGTTAAATCAGAAAAATTGTTTATTGAAAAACGATGTGTTTACGTGCCAATATTGAAAAATGCACATTATCAACTTTATGTAATAATGATCAAGAATAATGAGTAAGTAAAAAAGTTGAAAATTTTATGAAATGATTTATAACGGTTTTCAAAGCTTTAAATTTTTTTTTAGGTACTTTCTTTTTTTAAATTCCCTCAAAATGTTATTTATTGTTTAATATATTTCATATCATTAATTATTTTATTTTTGTTTAAGAATCACCTTGTGTTATTTGAACTCGGCAGGTAATGAGCTAATCGAACCATCACCGGATATTAAGGCAGTAATCAATTTTATTGTGGCCCATGAAAGCCGCAAATGTAAACAAATTTTTGGAATGCATTATAAAATTGTAAAGGTTTCCAAGCAGTCTATCAATCAATGATTGTGGTCCATTTATGCTGGGTTTCATGAAGCAGTTGATTGTTGATAGAAAAACATCGGTGTTTACTGAAGATGATGCAAATAACTTGCGTAAAGAAATCGCTAAAGATATACAGTCAAAAGTAGACTATAAATCGGATGACCTTGTATTTAATTAATAATTTTTTTTCTTTATTATTCTCATATATATAATGCTTAATAAAATTCCTGAAATGATGATATAAAATAACGGGTTTTTAAAATTCAAAAATTAACGGCTTTCAAAAATTTTAATTTTGGGCAATTCTACAGATCGCTGGATTTTTTGAAAATTCAAAAAAATAATCCAAGTTCCTTAAAATATTCATTCTTAGAAAAATGGTATTTACTATAATGAACGCATTATGCAACCTAGCTAAACATCTTCATTTGCAGTCAAAGTTTCATTATCAATTATCTAATTCAAGTTAATATTCATCGTAGAGTAAAATTTTAAATTTTAAAAAATTCATTTTTTCATGGATTAAGCATTTCGTTGCTTATGGGCGTTTCCACAGATCGAAAATTTCAAAAAAATCGACTTTAAATGAAAAATTCTCTATCTAGAGCTATCTAGACGATCAAAATACTTATTTTTGTCATGTAGAACGTTGAGTTCTATATATTTGTCCTTTAATATTGTTTATAAGTGCATTCATTTGTGAATAATTCTGATTTTTGTGAGCGTTACTTGGTAAGAAAAAGTTGAATTTAATTTTTTGCAAAGTAACGCTAATAATTTCCTAATTAATGCGTTTGGAAGGAAGTTAATAAGACAAATAAGTAGAATTCATTGTTTTACTCATGAATAACTAGTCATTGCATCGTCTAGATATCCTAATTTAGAGAAAATTGATTTTTGACCAAAATTTTTGAAGAAACACATCCGTGGAAGTTCCCTTATACCTCGACAATTTTTTAAGAAAAATTAATTATTTAAGCTTAAATATTGATATTTATTAATAAATTAACTGTGAAAGTGATAAAACAAACAAGGAACTATCGATTAGTTCAATAAAGAAGATTCAAAAGTGCTCATGGGCTTCAAATTTATTGTTCAAAAATTTCAAAATTGAAAATTTCCAGAAAAAATGTATAAGCAACGGGCATAAAAGTGAAAATATCTCGATAATTAAAGTGATTTGACGAATGTTATTAAGTCTTAAAGATGTTAAATGAAGAAATACATGATTGTGAATAGGTAAAGTAATGGAAAAATTAGTAAGTAAAGAGAAAAATGAGTTTTTGTGTGAAATTTCATCTATAGAATCGCCCTTTTATGTTTTCAAGTTTTTTCCTCCACACAATGGTCTGAAATAGAAAAAAGTGTCCAAAATTTATTAAAAGACGTGTCTTTTAAACCTCATCATTTAAATGCACAATTATAAAACATAAACTGACGCATCTTCTGTGAAAATATCAAGCTTCCAATCGTTGTCTAACTCTGTCAATTATATAAAGTCACGAAAATTTTTTTACAAAAACACCATGAAAAAGTTTTCATAAATTTTTCCACTTTCTCTTGTTTGTTCTATGTTCTAATCACTGTCAATACCTTAATTAATGCTCAAATTTTATGTTAAAGCTTTTAAAACATTAGCCAAATGCTTAATCATTAGGGAAAATGAATTTCAGTTTTTGAAAATTTTTCAAAACTTTAAATGTCCATAAGTTAAAAGCGGGTTTCTCAGGGTCCGTGAAACCTACCAGAATCCAAAGATTGAGCATTTATTTACCTTTTAATCATACTCTGGTAAGTCCAAAGTAGGCCAATTTCGAGATATTTGCAATTTAATTTCACTTGTTTTCCCATACAAATTCGATCGTGCACAGAATTTTTTGAGAAACATGATAATGAAAAATCATGTTTATCTTAAATATCATAAGCTCATGTTTTCAGAGATGTATAATTAAGGCATGGCAAAGCTATTGACACTTTCAAAATAAAGAAAATCAAACAAAACTTTTCCACCTTTAAAGTTTATAACAAATTATAAATTTTTGAACATTTGTTTCAGACCATTGATTGTGGCACGGCCAAAATCTATTTGTTCGTCAGTGACGCTTTGTTTTATAGATTTATTTCTTTAATGTCTAATGTCTTTATATCTTATAAATATGATGATTAAAATATACAAACAAAACTTTCTATTCATTGTAGGAGCGAGTATCAAACATTACGTTACATCTAAGATTGACCGATATAGAGATGCTGTCAAGCGTAACAAGGTGTATGCTTATTGTGAGGAACTAGAATTCCTTAATGAATATCTTTTGATGGTTGGTACTATTTAAATAGTGGACGTGATACTGCTGCTAATAAAGGGAAAAAACCTTCTCTTCGTGTTATTTTTAATCATAACGCTGAAGATGGCTCAAAAATCCAGCAAGTTCCTGATGTTCCCGAAAATCTTGTTGCTCATGAAATTCTTGATGCTGCCCATGATGATCGAATGGAACCTAATAATATTAATAATACAAATTTGAATCCTGAAAATACAAAAATTTTGACATCATGTCCTGAAAATGATTATGTCACCTATGACAACAAATTACAATCAAGAAATCGTCCTTCTCTACCTCCATTAAACATTAATGGACAATATTCAATTGATATGTCTTCCTCTTCAATTTATAGTGGACATTCCTCATCATCATTAACTACAAATGTTCATCAAAATTCATTTTTCCAAGAAGCAGAACAATTATATTCATCTGTTAAAGATGATGAAGTTTTAGATGTCCTAAACTTGGATTCTTTTAATTAAATTTTAATATGGGCTTGGGCGTTTTTTTCATTAAGTGTTACAAATCGAATATTTTTGGCATTTTTCGTTTTTCTTGTAAATTTTGTTAATTTTTTCAATAGTGGATCTTGTTAAAGAGAAAAATTTTACACTTTATATTATGTAGAAACTACTAGACACACTACAATTAAGCATTTCGAAACAGTAGTTAATATTTCCGTTTTTCAACGGTTTTTTGAAATTTTAAATTTTTTAAAAATTTTTAAAAAATCAATCAACGGTTTTTTGATATTTTAAATTTTTTAAAAATTTTTAAAAAATCAATCAACGGTTTTTTGAAATTTTAAATTTCAAAAAACCGTTGAAAAACGGAAATATTAACTACTGTTTCGAAATGCTTAATTGTAGTGTGTCTAGTAGTTTCTACATAATATAAAGTGTAAAATTTTTCTCTTTAACAAGATCCACTATTGAAAAAATTAACAAAATTTACAAGAAAAACGAAAAATGCCAAAAATAGTCGATTTGTGACACTTAATGAAAAAAAACGCCCCATATGTTATTTGTTTAATTAATTTTAAAACATCCAAAAATTTGTTTTTATTAATTCTTTTTAATTCTTTTTTTGTTAAATTTAATGCAACAAACATAATTAAAATAAAAAATAACAAATTTAATGTTTGTTAAGAGCTAAGTTAGCTTTTGAATAGTTTCTTGAAATGAAGATGTTGATAAGTAAGTACGAATAAATTTGTCGAAATTTCTTATCAATGTCACATCAGTTGGAGATTTTTCAAAAATGCTGTTTAAGACAGTCATATCTTTTTTACTATAATAAGCTAAAAAATAATAAAATATTAATGAAATAAAATAAAATATTTTAAATAAATTTTTAACTTACTATCAATAGGTAAATCTTGAAAATCATTTAAATTGTGACGTGCAGAAATTACTCCCATGTTAAAAACCTTATTAACAGCTACATACACGTCCAATAGAATTGAGTCCATACTTTCAAAATAGCCAATTGGATCGCTGATGCCAAATTTCTCCACAAATTCATTAACTGATAGAAGACACATATTTTCATAACAAATGTATTGTGATTTACTCCAGCCAGTATCTAATTTTGGATTATAGGTGGGTGATTGATGATATTTAAAATGTGCTGCTAAGTCAGCTGCTGTCTGCAACTTGTTGCAACAATAGCATGGTTGTACATTTCTAATTTTTTATAGCCGGCAAACATCGAGAACAGAGAGAAAGTAAATCCTGTTGCAGGGGTGTATGGTATACTTCTTTGAAGAAAATGCTCTATTGGATCATCATATTTAGCACTCACAAAATATAGACATCCTAATCCACGATAAAAACTTTCATTACTTACAATTTTTCGATTGTTAATATCTGTTCTACTATTTGCCTTAATGCCTAGCAATCCTGCAGCATGTATTGCAGTTGATTCAATGTCATACATTAAATCATAATTACCGACAAAAAGAAATGATTTTTCATCTACTATATTATAATTTCCATCTTTACTGTCGTATCGTTTCATCATTAATGCTGCTCCTTTTTTATTAGGCAAATTGTCATGATGAAATACTTTAGTGACACCAACTTAAAGCAGAAAAATAATAATAATTAGTATTTTTTTTAACGGTTTTTGTAACTGTTTTTTGGAATTAAAAATTTAATAATCGTTTCTTTCGTGAAATCAGAGTTCACAATGGTCCGAAATCGAAAAAAATGTTCAAAAATACAAAAAAGTCATGTCTTTTAAACCTGATTTTTTAAATGCACGATTATAAAACATAAACTGACGCATCTTCTGTGAAAATATCAGCCTTCTAATCGTTGTCTAACTCTGTCAATCATTAATGAAAGTCACGAAAATTTTGTGTACAAAAACACCATGAAAAAGTTTTATAATAATTTTCCAATTTCTATCGTTTGATACATGTTCTAATTACTGTCAATGCATTAATTAATGCTCAAATTTTATGTTAAAGCTTATAAAACATTAGCCAAATACTTAATCATTAGGGAAAATGCATTTGAATTTTTGAAAATTTCCAAAACTTCAAATGCTCATAAGTTAAAAAGGGGTTTTCGGGGGTCTCTAAAACCTACCAGAATCCAAAGATTGAGTCTTTATTTACCTTCTAATCATGCTCTTGTAACCTCCTTTTACCTCCTTTTCCAGAAATTTGCATTTTAATTTCACTTGTTTTCCCATACAAATTTGTTTGTTTACAAAAATTTTTGATACATTTTTAACAAAAAATCATGCTTACACTTAATATTATAGGCTGATTTTTTCAGGAGTGTATAATCAAATCATAATAAAGCTATTAAAACTATCAAAATAAAGAAAATCGACAAAAACTTTTGAACCTTTAAATTTTCCCCTAAAATGTATTTTTGAACATTTTTTTCGATTTCGGACCATTGTGGAGTTGCAAATAGATAACCGTACAATTCCTTGATAATTTGTAAGCTTTTGTAAGGTGGAAAAGTTCTCGGCCCCGTGTGTAAAAACAACAAAAATTTTTCACAGAATTTAATAAATTAAATTAAGTGGTTTTATAGTATTAAAATAAGCTGAAATACTATTTAAGAAACAATTAAGAAGACTCTCTTCGAGGAAAATGATGAGAACGACCAGAAGAAGAAGGAAAAAGTCAAATTCACCAAATCCAGAAAATCCAGTTGAGGTTAAGAAATTCAAAGAAAGCAACGATGACAAAGTGATGGATATGGAACAAAATAAGGATTTATTGCAACTGAAAAGTAAGACAGCTAAGCCTATTTTCATTCAAAAGTCGTTGCAGGAAATCAGAGTCATATTGGATATTCTAAATCTTTCAAGTCGTCCTATGTGCAGAATAAGAGGAGCATCTTTTACTCAAGTTACTTGTTCCAATTCTTCGGACAAGTATAAAATCATCGCATATCTTAAAAAGGAATCAATAGGATTCCATACGTTTGCTGAGTCATCAGAAAAGCACCAATGCTTTGTGTTGAAAGGCTTCTACTTGACTTCATGCGATGAAATGCTAAGCATTTTAAAAAGAAGCGGTGTTCCAGCAGTCAAAGTCAGTGACTTGGTCCGTAAGGACAACCAAGTCATTTTCATAGTTCACTTCGTTGACAAAATAAATCTTACTCAACTCAATAAGGATCATCATAATATTGACTTTATCATCGTCAAATGGGAGCATCTTAAGAGGCCGAAGAACAAGGTGACACAATGCTTTAATTGTCAGCAGTTTGGCCACAATTCAAAAGGATGTGGATATACATCAAGATGTGTCAAATGCGATACACAACATCCAGTAGGCGAATGTCAAAGAAAAACTCAAGTTGGCGATCCTAAGTGTTGCAATTGCGGAGGAAATCATTCAGCTAATCATCGAGGATGTCCGATATATATAAAAATATGTGGACTTATTAGTATCACGTACAAAAAGGACAACAGAAATCAAGAAGATCAACAAAATTGAGACATCGCAATTTCCAGAATTACCTAAAGTTAAGAAAAATCCAGTACCATCAAACTCAAGAATTGCCAATAGTGAATTGACTAGAACACAGTTCAATAATCACATTACTTATGCAAAGAAGCTTCAAGAAGCAGTCAAGATGGATAATCTTTACCAAAAATTAAATGAAGCTCAAGAGAAGTTGAAGAAAATTCCAGACATTGAAAAGACAATTGATGATTTTTGTAAATTCGTTGACGAATTGTCAGAAGTTCCAAATAATAATTCAGCTCGTTTTAGCTTACTGCTAAAATATAATATTGCCAAGAATGAAAACGACGAAGAATCAAGTCAGTCGGAAGAAGAAATGGAAGATGATTACACGATAGAAGAAGAAAAGGACGGAATATGTATAAAGAGAAAAGTGGTCAAGGGAGAAGAGTGGATGTGTGTTGGAAGAATTGAAGATTTGACTGAAAGTGAAATAATCAAAATGAAAAAATAATTATTGTATATATTTTTGGAAATGTGGACGGTCTTTGAATAGCTTAAGCTGATGGACCTTAATAAATATAATTAAGAAGAAGAAGAAGCTTTTGTAAGGTTTTATTTGAAAAAACGGTTTTCATGTGCACAGATATCTGTTTGCAACTGTGAACTTTAAACATTATTATTTTCTACATTAAAAAATTATTATTAATATTATTTATTTTCTCACCTTTGCCAAGTACGTATTCAGGTCCATAAATCACAACGTGTTGAATCAAGCAACATAAAATAGTAAACGGACAGGAATTTGATCTTCTGTCATAACTAGTGATGTCAATGACTTCACATTACCGGTCGCTATGTATGGATTTTTAAGACAGCTGTTATTAGGTGCTTTTCCCAAAGGTTTGAGTAATTCAGTCATCGATTTCTGTTCATTAGGAATACCATAATTTTCTGCTATTTTCTAATGGTCGTTTATTAATTTAAAAAAGAAAAAATTAAGTATATAATAAATTATGGTGAAATGTAATAGGAGATGGACAGAAAAAAAAATCAGGGAGAGCAACGCAACATTTTTGTTAAATAATTATGAAAATATGCATTACTTAGTAAAACTTTTAATGCAGATTTGTGTAGTTTGCCCAGACAAACATTTACCACAATATTTCAAAACTTAAAAATAAATGATTTAATTAAAAATTTACCTTAAAAGCTTTGACTAAGCATTCATTCGCATGGTTGTATATTCTTTCTAATTCATTTTTTTCTAAAATTTTTTGATTAATTGGAACCTGTTCTTGCTTTTCATGCTTCTGATAGCATTCCAAAAATTCGTTGAATGCCTTACTACGTTCATCAATCAAATCAATTAATTCCTTAAATTCCATGTACTGCTTCTTAAGATCTGAATTTTGCTTACATTTTTTTGAGCAGTGCTCCATTACAAATTTAAATAATTCATCATCCATTTCAGGGATTGCAAATTTTATGTTGGGAATAGAAGGTGCAAAGTCATCTTCAACAACATTAAGATTTTTAATTACAACATCTTTTGGTAATAACATGCGTGTGTATGGAATACCATGAGCATTAAATCTTCTAGGAATTTCATCGCATTCCTCACTATCGCTGCTCTCATCAACAGCATGTTTACTGGCATCAAAATCCTCATCACTTACTCGATCATTTTCATCATTATCATCTATTATGGCATAATTAATTTGATTTTTCCTTCTTGCAGTATTTTTTACAATTTTTTCATAAATATAATTATTTGAAATCATCTCATGGTTATTAATATTATTTGTTGTTGTTGGTTCTTCAAAAGTAGAAAAATAATCAGATGTTTGTTGTGCTGGTAATATTTCCGAATCAAATTCAATGAAATCGTTATCTAATTTATTTTTTACGTTGAGGAGTACTTGATGTCATTGTTATTTCTGTTGGTATTTTCATTGGTGATGTTGCTGAATTATCATATACCATTTTCATAGGTGATGTGGCTGAATTATCATATGTGATTGGTGATGTGGCTGCATTATCATATGTGATTGGTGATGTGGCTGCATTATCATATGTGATTGGTGATGTGGCTGCATTATCATATGATAATTTCATTGGTGATGTGGCTGCATTATCATATGATAATTTCATTGGTGATGTTGCTGAATTATCATATGATAATTTCATTGGTGATGTTGCTGAATCACCATATTTGGCTACTTCCTTATTTCCCATCATATTTGATTCCACTCCAAAAATTTTCATACAACAGCTATCTGATGAGATCTTGTAAATTTCATTTTTTTGTACGCTTAAACCGAGCACAAGATCTGATGATTCTTCTACACAAATAAAGTTAATTATTAAAAAATTAGTAAGAATAAAAAAACCATTGGTGATGGACGAAAAAAAATTCAGCATGCCACATATTTCTTCACATTGCACAAAACATTAAAATTAGATAATAACGACTTTTAAAAATTCAAATTTTCAAGGAGAAATCAATCATGATATGTTTATGTTTACAAATATTTGAAATTAAAAATTCATCAAAATTAGCCTAAATACATTGAATTACAAACTGTAAATCACTTGTAATCATGATTAAAAATTATTTATTCTTTTAGTCCTATTTTTGACACATATTAGCATTTAATTTTAGCGAAATAATTTTTGAGACTGTATGAAAATAACGATTTTCAATTTTTCGAAAATTTTTTTCTTCAATTTTTTCCATATATTTTTGAAGTTTCAAAAAACCGTTGTTAAAAAAAATAATTTTATTTATAAGTTATTTCACACTAAAATAACTTTTCATTGTTGATTTTGAGAAACAATGATTAATTTATATAAAAACTACCAAAAAAACATTGTTTTATGTGAAATATTGTGTTTACTAAAAGAAAATTGAGAAATAAATAAATTTTTTTTACCAACGGTTTTTTGAAATTTCAAAAATATATGGAAAAAAATTGAAGAAAAATTTTTTCGAAAAATTGAAAATCGTTATTTTTCATACCGTCTCAAAATTTTTGTAAAGGAGTTTAAATTACATTAAACTGTTAAATATTTTTTTTTGTGTCCATCACTCATTTTTTTAAAATATCACGTGGTACTTACTATCAGCAATATAAATGACTCTTTTCAAGTATTTGTTCCATTTTATGATGGTCATTCTTAGATAGTTTAAATATTCATCATCATTATCAGGAATCTCCAGTAAAACATCATTAATGTATTCTTGAATCTTTTCATGTCCATTTGATGCTTGTTTTGCTGTTAATGTCATAATTGATTTTAAAAAGGAACTAATTTGTGTGATTTTATAACCACATAATTTTAAAAATGTTTCTTTCGTGTCACTCAATTTACTCATTTTACTGAAATGCTTCACAAATTTCAAAACTCAAAAAGAAATTAAATTTAATTATGTTTTATTAATACACAACCGTTCTAATTAATAGCTTATCACTGAATAAAAAAAAATTACAAAAGTCCTCGTTTATATCGAGGGACTTCAGCGCATTTTTGACGCAGCGATTAGCAATTGATTAAATAGAAAAGAATGTCGAGTTTTAAAACTCTATTGCTGTTTCTTTAGTCATAATTCATTTCAAAAATAAGTTTAAATCTAAAGATCAAAACTCCTTTAAAATTGATTTTTATAATGTTCAATGCAAAAAAATAGCTTTACGATTTAACGGTTTTTTGAAATTCAAAATTTTCCGTTAGCGAAAAATTTAAATTTCTGAACACATCCATTACTTTTACCGATAAATTTCAAATTTCTGAACGCACTCACATTTTGTTTGTATGAAAAAATTAAAAGTTTGATAATTAAGGTGTTTAAACTCAATTTTAAGACTTCTAAATAGCCGTGGCGACAATAACTTTATAAAACGAAGCTAATAAAACAAACCCGAGCTCTCTACGATGTCTAGATCAAAAGATAGTTTTTCAAAAATTTGCTGCCGATCAAAGTGTATGATTGAGCCCGACTACCGACACTTCAAAATTTGTCAGTTAAATACAATTAAAAATTTGAAAATAAAAATTGTGAATGTGTTAGTAAATTTTTTCACAAATTTTTATTTTCAAGATAATTTGTTGATTAAAGCTTGTTAATCTACGTTTTATTGATAAAATGATAGAAAATTTGTTAAAGAATGCAATTCATTTGATAAATCAAGATCCAGAATGGAAAAATGCAAAAATATTTTGATTTCATAATCTTTGTTTGTTTACAATATTTTTTGTTTACATTTAATTTCGAAGTTTTTCGAAATTAATTTCGAAGTTTTTCGAAATGAAGTGACGGTAGTCGGGATTGAGCTTCCTTTTTGAAAACAAGTTTTCAAAAATGCGCTAAAAAAGAAGTTGTCTGTTAAGTGATATTAATATTAATAAAAAATGCAATTAGTCACCGGAATTAATCGTAAAAAAGCAGTGAATTTACAGAATCAAATTATTTGAAAATTATTATCCTCAATTATAAATCCTCAATTTTCTGCAAAGTTGTGAAATCGAAATTGCAAAAAAAACATTACCGTAAGTGAATTTTTTATGCTTGTGGGCATTAATGACAACAAAAATGCAAAGTTGGACATGGATAATAGCTATATAGACTATTGCATTGATTATGATGGTTCCTCAGGATTGGATGAAATTGAATCGAGAAAAAGAAAATTGGAGACGGCAATGAACGAAAATTCAAAGAAGGTGAAAACTAATGAATTAGCAGAAGATAGTGAATATTTGGGAGAAGGTGAAAATGAAAAAGATTGTAATGTACAATAGTAAGTCATGGATTACAAAGTTTGACTATTCAACGCTTTCCTCACATGAACAAATGAGCTTTAATGTAATGATGTATTCCATTGATTATCTGAAAAGGAGTTTAAGTGAGCATTATGATGAGAAATTGACATTTATTGCTGATCTGGAATATTATCATGATTTTGAAGTGTTGTTTAATAACAATAATCCGGAGCATTATAAAGAAAAGGCAGCTCAAGTGTACAGCCATGTTAAATCAGAAAAAATGTTTATTGAAAAACGATGTGTTTACGTGCCAATATTGAAAAATGCACATTATCAACTTTATGTAATAATGATCAAGAATAATGAGTAAGTAAAAAAGTTGAAAATTTTATGAAATGATTTATAACGGTTTTCAAAGCTTTAAATTTTTTTACTTTCTTTTTTTAAATTCCCTCAAAATGTTATTTATTGTTTAATATAGGTATTTCATATCATTAATTATTTTATTTTGTTTAAGAATCACCTTGTGTTATTTGAACTCGGCAGATAATGAGCTAATCGAACCATCACCGGATATTAAGGCAGTAATCAATTTTATTGTGGCCCATGAAAGCCGCAAATGTAAACAAATTTTTGGAATGCATTATGAAGATGATGCAAATAACTTGCGTAAAGAATTCGCTAAAGATATACAGTCAAAAGTAGACTATAAATTGGATGACCTTGTATTTAATTAATAATTTTTTTCTTTATTATTTTCATATATAAAATGCTTAATAAAATACCTAACTAACGATGGAATATAATAAGTTTGCATTTTGACCTCTTCTTGTGCGAAAAAGAACATTCCAGAATTTGGTATTGTACAGAAGTCATTGAAATTTGATTGTGACTCAATATATGCCATTTGCTTGCCACTATTTTCATCCCAAATTTTTAACATTGCATTGTCCATTGAATAAATTACATTTTGACTTGGATTAAAGTCAATTTTCTTCACGGGAATTCTATTTAGATGATCTTTAATTAGAAGTGGCTCATTTGATCGAATATCATAAAGGAGAACATGTCCACTGGCAGTTCCAACAGCCATATGAAGACCATTTTTGAATTTCACAGATGTAATTGATGGGAAATCACGATAATTCTTAATTTTCATAGCTACATCCAGTGTTGCACATTTTCTTTTGACTCGTGGATCCCAAGCTTCAATCCAGCCTTCTTGTGAGCCAACACATAATAAATGATGCTCTGGGTTTATGTCACATGTATTAAAGCCACTAGATTCAGATTCATATGGTTGAAGGAATTGTCCACGTTCAAGGTTTAATCGATAAATTTCAGGCGATGATCCAACAACGAATAAATCACATGAAGGTGTATGATATGACATAGAACGACCAACTTTTGGTACTCTTAGCCGATAATGACGTCCATATGCAGCATGAAATTCGACATATCGATCTGATTGTAGAAATACTAATTTACTGTAATCATCACTTAGAACTTCAAATGTAGTAACTTCAGAATCGAAACATCTTTCGAACTTTATGGACAAATGATTGACTTCAAAGCACTTTATTCTTGGTTTGTATGTACCTGTGATAGAAAATTGAGAATTAATTATCAAAAATTCAAAAAAAAAAATAAATAAAAATTTATAACAAACATTTCAAAAGAACATCAAAACAATTAATAATTTAAAATGACTTCAACATCCTCAGACTTGATAAGAATATCATTTGATAGATGATTCCCGAATTTAACTTCTGTTAAATCGTCAATAACTAAAAAGGTTTGTAATTACCTGTCACTAAAATGTATTGATTATCTGGTGACATTCTGATTGATGTTGAGACACCTGGCATGTCGAAATCCTGTATTAATTCTATCCTTTTCCGTAAATCCACATTCTTATTGACTGATGATTTTTTCTTTCGATCTTGAATCCACTAAAAATTGAAATTTATTGAATTAAAGACAAATTGTGAAAAAGATTTAGTTACTTACATCTGGAAGTGACTTTCCAGCACTTAGATTGAATATTTTCACATCATTAACGTCCGAAACAAACATTTTTAATTAATTTTTTGTTAAATCTTTGAATTATTTCTCAATCACATGGCTTTGTTTACAAATTAAAAACAAATTTTGTCATCTTGGTTTCTGAGGATGAAACTGTTCATAATATATATTTAAATTTTCAACACGTGCGTAACGGTTTTTGAAGTGCAAATTGCTTGACTTAATAATTAAATCAATGAAAGAACTGAAATGGATGAATTTAAAATTTTTCGAAATTACTTTAAAATGAATTTTACTAAAAATGAACATTTTGAAGCTTGATTACAATATTTTAATCATTTAAAACACTTCTTTAGTTTATATACGAGCTTAATCAGTAATCATGTTAATAATTAAGCTAAATTTTGAACATTTTTTGATCAATTTTATTTTTTTCAATCAATGTAAACAAACTTGTTTGTTTACAATAAATTTCGAAAACTAATGACCAATTTTTTGCAAAATCTCATTAAAAACAGATGTATCATGATTAACAATGCTTAATTATGGACTAATCTGTTTTTAACATTTAAAATAAAGTTTCAGAAATAAAAATAAATCCACTTAAAAGAAAAAAGGAATTAACGGAATATTTTAATTCAAATTTATTCCGAAAATTAGTTCTCGTCCGCAGTTGTTGGCATTATCTTTCTTGATTGATTGATTGCAAGAAGATTAATTAAATTAAATTAAAAAAAAAAGAAGTTGTCTGTTAAGTGATATTAATATTAATAAAAAATGCAATTAGTCACCGGAATTAATCGTAAAAAAAGCAGTGAATTTACAGAATCAAATTATTTGAAAATTATTATCCTCAATTATAAATCCTCAATTTTCTGCAAAGTTGTGAAATCGAAATTGCAAAAAAAAAAACATTACCGTAAGTGAATTTTTTATGCTTGTGGGCATTAATGACAACAAAAATGCAAAGTTGGACATGGATAATAGCTATATAGACTATTGCATTGATTATGATGGTTCCTCAGGATTGGATGAAATTGAATCGAGAAAAAGAAAATTGGAGACGGTAATGAACGAAAATTCAAAGAAGGTGAAAACTAATGAATTAGCAGAAGATAGCGAATATTTGGGAGAAGGTGAAAATAAAAAAAATTGTAATGTTTGACTATTCAACGCTTTCCTCACATGAACAAATGAGCTTTAATGTAATGATGTATTCCATTGATTATCTGAAAAGGAGTTTAAGTGAGCATTATGATGAGAAATTGACATTTTTTGCTGATCTGGAATATTATCATGATTTTGAGGTGTTGTTTAATAACAATAATCCGCAGCATTATAAAGAAAAGGCAGCTCAAGTGTACAGCCATGTTAAATCAGAAAAATTGTTTATTGAAAAACGATGTGTTTACGTGCCAATATTGAAAAATGCACATTATCAACTTTATGTAATAATGATCAAGAATAATGAGTAAGTAAAAAAGTTGAAAATTTTATGAAATGATTTATAACGGTTTTCAAAGCTTTAAATTTTTTTTTAGGTACTTTCTTTTTTTAAATTCCCTCAAAATGTTATTTATTGTTTAATATATTTCATATCATTAATTATTTTATTTTTGTTTAAGAATCACCTTGTGTTATTTGAACTCGGCAGGTAATGAGCTAATCGAACCATCACCGGATATTAAGGCAGTAATCAATTTTATTGTGGCCCATGAAAGCCGCAAATGTAAACAAATTTTTGGAATGCATTATAAAATTGTAAAGGTTTCCAAGCAGTCTATCAATCAATGATTGTGGTCCATTTATGCTGGGTTTCATGAAGCAGTTGATTGTTGATAGAAAAACATCGGTGTTTACTGAAGATGATGCAAATAACTTGCGTAAAGAAATCGCTAAAGATATACAGTCAAAAGTAGACTATAAATCGGATGACCTTGTATTTAATTAATAATTTTTTTTCTTTATTATTCTCATATATATAATGCTTAATAAAATTCCTGAAATGATGATATAAAATAACGGGTTTTTAAAATTCAAAAATTAACGGCTTTCAAAAATTTTAATTTTGGGCAATTCTACAGATCGCTGGATTTTTTGAAAATTCAAAAAAATAATCCAAGTTCCTTAAAATATTCATTCTTAGAAAAATGGTATTTACTATAATGAACGCATTATGCAACCTAGCTAAACATCTTCATTTGCAGTCAAAGTTTCATTATCAATTATCTAATTCAAGTTAATATTCATCGTAGAGTAAAATTTTAAATTTTAAAAAATTCATTTTTTCATGGATTAAGCATTTCGTTGCTTATGGGCGTTTCCACAGATCGAAAATTTCAAAAAAATCGACTTTAAATGAAAAATTCTCTATCTAGAGCTATCTAGACGATCAAAATACTTATTTTTGTCATGTAGAACGTTGAGTTCTATATATTTGTCCTTTAATATTGTTTATAAGTGCATTCATTTGTGAATAATTCTGATTTTTGTGAGCGTTACTTGGTAAGAAAAAGTTGAATTTAATTTTTTGCAAAGTAACGCTAATAATTTCTAATTAATGCGTTTGGAAGGAAGTTAATAAGACAAATAAGTAGAATTCATTGTTTTACTCATGAATAACTAGTCATTGCATCGTCTAGATATCCTAATTTAGAGAAAATTGATTTTTGACCAAAATTTTTGAAGAAACACATCCGTGGAAGTTCCCTTATACCTCGACAATTTTTTAAGAAAAATTAATTATTTAAGCTTAAATATTGATATTTATTAATAAATTAACTGTGAAAGTGATAAAACAAACAAGGAACTATCGTTTAGTTCAATAAAGAAGATTTAAAAGTGCTCATAGGCTTCAAATTTAATGTTCAAAAATTTCCAATTTCCAGAAAAAAAGATATAAGCAACGGACATAAAAGTGAAAATATCTCGATAATTAAAGTGATTTGACTCTTAAGTCTTAAAGATGTTAAATGAAGAAATACATGATTGGGAATAGGTAAAGTAATGGAAAAATTAGTAAGTAAAGAGAAAAATGAGTTTTTGTGTGAAATTTCATCTATAGAATCGCCCTTTTATGTTTTCAAGTTTTTTCCTCCACACAATGGTCTGAAATAGAAAAAAGTGTCCAAAATTTATTAAAAGACGTGTCTTTTAAACCTCATCATTTAAATGCACAATTATAAAACATAAACTGACGCATCTTCTGTGAAAATATCAAGCTTCCAATCGTTGTCTAACTCTGTCAATTATATAAAGTCACGAAAAATTTTTTTACAAAAACACCATGAAAAAGTTTTCATAAATTTTTCCACTTTCTCTTGTTTGTTCTATGTTCTAATCACTGTCAATACCTTAATTAATGCTCAAATTTTATGTTAAAGCTTTTAAAACATTAGCCAAATGCTTAATCATTAGGGAAAATGAATTTCAGTTTTTGAAAATTTTTCAAAACTTTAAATGTCCATAAGTTAAAAGCGGGTTTCTCAGGGTCCGTGAAACCTACCAGAATCCAAAGATTGAGCATTTATTTACCTTTAATCATACTCTGGTAAGTCCAAAGTAGGCCAATTTCGAGATATTTGCAATTTAATTTCACTTGTTTTCCCATACAAATTCGATCGTGCACAGAATTTTTTGAGAAACATGATAATGAAAAATCATGTTTATCTTAAATATCATAAGCTCATGTTTTCAGAGATGTATAATTAAGGCATGGCAAAGCTATTGACACTTTCAAAATAAAGAAAATCAAACAAAACTTTTCCACCTTTAAAGTTTATAACAAATTATAAATTTTTGAACATTTGTTTCAGACCATTGATTGTGGCACGGCCAAAATCTATTTGTTCGTCAGTGACGCTTTGTTTTATAGATTTATTTCTTTAATGTCTAATGTCTTTATATCTTATAAATATGATGATTAAAATATACAAACAAAACTTTCTATTCATTGTAGGAGCGAGTATCAAACATTACGTTACATCTAAGATTGACCGATATAGAGATGCTGTCAAGCGTAACAAGGTGTATGCTTATTGTGAGGAACTAGAATTCCTTAATGAATATCTTTTTGATGGTTGGTACTATTTAAATAGTGGACGTGATACTGCTGCTAATAAAGGGAAAAAACCTTCTCTTCGTGTTATTTTTAATCATAACGCTGAAGATGGCTCAAAAATCCAGCAAGTTCCTGATGTTCCCGAAAATCTTGTTGCTCATGAAATTCTTGATGCTGCCCATGATGATCGAATGGAACCTAATAATATTAATAATACAAATTTGAATCCTGAAAATACAAAAATTTTGACATCATGTCCTGAAAATGATTATGTCACCTATGACAACAAATTACAATCAAGAAATCGTCCTTCTCTACCTCCATTAAACATTAATGGACAATATTCAATTGATATGTCTTCCTCTTCAATTTATAGTGGACATTCCTCATCATCATTAACTACAAATGTTCATCAAAATTCATTTTTCCAAGAAGCAGAACAATTATATTCATCTGTTAAAGATGATGAAGTTTTAGATGTCCTAAACTTGGATTCTTTTAATTAAATTTTAATATGGGCTTGGGCGTTTTTCATTAAGTGTTACAAATCGAATATTTTTGGCATTTTTCGTTTTTCTTGTAAATTTTGTTAATTTTTTCAATAGTGGATCTTGTTAAAGAGAAAAATTTTACACTTTATATTATGTAGAAACTACTAGACACACTACAATTAAGCATTTCGAAACAGTAGTTAATATTTCCGTTTTTCAACGGTTTTTTGAAATTTTAAATTTTTTAAAAATTTTTAAAAAATCAATCAACGGTTTTTTGATATTTTAAATTTTTTAAAAATTTTTAAAAATCAATCAACGGTTTTTTGAAATTTTAAATTTCAAAAAACCGTTGAAAAACGGAAATATTAACTACTGTTTCGAAATGCTTAATTGTAGTGTGTCTAGTAGTTTCTACATAATATAAAGTGTAAAATTTTTCTCTTTAACAAGATCCACTATTGAAAAAATTAACAAAATTTACAAGAAAAACGAAAAATGCCAAAAATAGTCGATTTGTGACACTTAATGAAAAAAAACGCCCCATATGTTATTTGTTTAATTAATTTTAAAACATCCAAAAATTTGTTTTTATTAATTCTTTTTAATTCTTTTTTTGTTAAATTTAATGCAACAAACATAATTAAAATAAAAAATAACAAATTTAATGTTTGTTAAGAGCTAAGTTAGCTTTTGAATAGTTTCTTGAAATGAAGATGTTGATAAGTAAGTACGAATAAATTTGTCGAAATTTCTTATCAATGTCACATCAGTTGGAGATTTTTCAAAAATGCTGTTTAAGACAGTCATATCTTTTTTACTATAATAAGCTAAAAAATAATAAAATATTAATGAAATAAAATAAAATATTTTAAATAAATTTTTAACTTACTATCAATAGGTAAATCTTGAAAATCATTTAAATTGTGACGTGCAGAAATTACTCCCATGTTAAAAACCTTATTAACAGCTACATACACGTCCAATAGAATTGAGTCCATACTTTCAAAATAGCCAATTGGATCGCTGATGCCAAATTTCTCCACAAATTCATTAACTGATAGAAGACACATATTTTCATAACAAATGTATTGTGATTTACTCCAGCCAGTATCTAATTTTGGATTATAGGTGGGTGATTGATGATATTTAAAATGTGCTGCTAAGTCAGCTGCTGTCTGCAACTTGTTGCAACAATAGCATGGTTGTACATTTCTAATTTTTTTATAGCCGGCAAACATCGAGAACAGAGAGAAAGTAAATCCTGTTGCAGGGGTGTATGGTATACTTCTTTGAAGAAAATGCTCTATTGGATCATCATATTTAGCACTCACAAAATATAGACATCCTAATCCACGATAAAAACTTTCATTACTTACAATTTTTCGATTGTTAATATCTGTTCTACTATTTGCCTTAATGCCTAGCAATCCTGCAGCATGTATTGCAGTTGATTCAATGTCATACATTAAATCATAATTACCGACAAAAAGAAATGATTTTTCATCTACTATATTATAATTTCCATCTTTACTGTCGTATCGTTTCATCATTAATGCTGCTCCTTTTTTATTAGGCAAATTGTCATGATGAAATACTTTAGTGACACCAACTTAAAGCAGAAAAATAATAATAATTAGTATTTTTTTTAACGGTTTTTGTAACTGTTTTTTGGAATTAAAAATTTAATAATCGTTTCTTTCGTGAAATCAGAGTTCACAATGGTCCGAAATCGAAAAAAATGTTCAAAAATACAAAAAAAGTCATGTCTTTTAAACCTGATTTTTTAAATGCACGATTATAAAACATAAACTGACGCATCTTCTGTGAAAATATCAGCCTTCTAATCGTTGTCTAACTCTGTCAATCATTAATGAAAGTCACGAAAATTTTGTGTACAAAAACACCATGAAAAAGTTTTATAATAATTTTCCAATTTCTATCGTTTGATACATGTTCTAATTACTGTCAATGCATTAATTAATGCTCAAATTTTATGTTAAAGCTTATAAAACATTAGCCAAATACTTAATCATTAGGGAAAATGCATTTGAATTTTTGAAAATTTCCAAAACTTCAAATGCTCATAAGTTAAAAAGGGGTTTTCGGGGGTCTCTAAAACCTACCAGAATCCAAAGATTGAGTCTTTATTTACCTTCTAATCATGCTCTTGTAACCTCCTTTTACCTCCTTTTCCAGAAATTTGCATTTTAATTTCACTTGTTTTCCCATACAAATTTGTTTGTTTACAAAAATTTTTGATACATTTTTAACAAAAAATCATGCTTACACTTAATATTATAGGCTGATTTTTTCAGGAGTGTATAATCAAATCATAATAAAGCTATTAAAACTATCAAAATAAAGAAAATCGACAAAAACTTTTGAACCTTTAAATTTTCCCCTAAAATGTATTTTTGAACATTTTTTTCGATTTCGGACCATTGTGGAGTTGCAAATAGATAACCGTACAATTCCTTGATAATTTGTAAGCTTTTGTAAGGTGGAAAAGTTCTCGGCCCCGTGTGTAAAAACAACAAAAATTTTTCACAGAATTTAATAAATTAAATTAAGTGGTTTTATAGTATTAAAATAAGCTGAAATACTATTTAAGAAACAATTAAGAAGACTCTCTTCGAGGAAAATGATGAGAACGACCAGAAGAAGAAGGAAAAAGTCAAATTCACCAAATCCAGAAAATCCAGTTGAGGTTAAGAAATTCAAAGAAAGCAACGATGACAAAGTGATGGATATGGAACAAAATAAGGATTTATTGCAACTGAAAAGTAAGACAGCTAAGCCTATTTTCATTCAAAAAGTCGTTGCAGGAAATCAGAGTCATATTGGATATTCTAAATCTTTCAAGTCGTCCTATGTGCAGAATAAGAGGAGCATCTTTTACTCAAGTTACTTGTTCCAATTCTTCGGACAAGTATAAAATCATCGCATATCTTAAAAAGGAATCAATAGGATTCCATACGTTTGCTGAGTCATCAGAAAAGCACCAATGCTTTGTGTTGAAAGGCTTCTACTTGACTTCATGCGATGAAATGCTAAGCATTTTAAAAAGAAGCGGTGTTCCAGCAGTCAAAGTCAGTGACTTGGTCCGTAAGGACAACCAAGTCATTTTCATAGTTCACTTCGTTGACAAAATAAATCTTACTCAACTCAATAAGGATCATCATAATATTGACTTTATCATCGTCAAATGGGAGCATCTTAAGAGGCCGAAGAACAAGGTGACACAATGCTTTAATTGTCAGCAGTTTGGCCACAATTCAAAAGGATGTGGATATACATCAAGATGTGTCAAATGCGATACACAACATCCAGTAGGCGAATGTCAAAGAAAAACTCAAGTTGGCGATCCTAAGTGTTGCAATTGCGGAGGAAATCATTCAGCTAATCATCGAGGATGTCCGATATATAAAAAATATGTGGACTTATTAGTATCACGTACAAAAAGGACAACAGAAATCAAGAAGATCAACAAAATTGAGACATCGCAATTTCCAGAATTACCTAAAGTTAAGAAAAATCCAGTACCATCAAACTCAAGAATTGCCAATAGTGAATTGACTAGAACACAGTTCAATAATCACATTACTTATGCAAAGAAGCTTCAAGAAGCAGTCAAGATGGATAATCTTTACCAAAAATTAAATGAAGCTCAAGAGAAGTTGAAGAAAATTCCAGACATTGAAAAGACAATTGATGATTTTTGTAAATTCGTTGACGAATTGTCAGAAGTTCCAAATAATAATTCAGCTCGTTTTAGCTTACTGCTAAAATATAATATTGCCAAGAATGAAAACGACGAAGAATCAAGTCAGTCGGAAGAAGAAATGGAAGATGATTACACGATAGAAGAAGAAAAGGACGGAATATGTATAAAGAGAAAAGTGGTCAAGGGAGAAGAGTGGATGTGTGTTGGAAGAATTGAAGATTTGACTGAAAGTGAAATAATCAAAATGAAAAAATAATTATTGTATATATTTTTGGAAATGTGGACGGTCTTTGAATAGCTTAAGCTGATGGACCTTAATAAATATAATTAAGAAGAAGAAGAAGCTTTTGTAAGGTTTTATTTGAAAAAACGGTTTTCATGTGCACAGATATCTGTTTGCAACTGTGAACTTTAAACATTATTATTTTCTACATTAAAAAATTATTATTAATATTATTTATTTTCTCACCTTTGCCAAGTACGTATTCAGGTCCATAAATCACAACGTGTTGAATCAAGCAACATAAAATAGTAAACGGACAGGGAATTTGATCTTCTGTCATAACTAGTGATGTCAATGACTTCACATTACCGGTCGCTATGTATGGATTTTTAAGACAGCTGTTATTAGGTGCTTTTCCCAAAGGTTTGAGTAATTCAGTCATCGATTTCTGTTCATTAGGAATACCATAATTTTCTGCTATTTTCTAATGGTCGTTTATTAATTTAAAAAAGAAAAAATTAAGTATATAATAAATTATGGTGAAATGTAATAGGAGATGGACAGAAAAAAAAATCAGGGAGAGCAACGCAACATTTTTGTTAAATAATTATGAAAATATGCATTACTTAGTAAAACTTTTAATGCAGATTTGTGTAGTTTGCCCAGACAAACATTTACCACAATATTTCAAAACTTAAAAATAAATGATTTAATTAAAAATTTACCTTAAAAGCTTTGACTAAGCATTCATTCGCATGGTTGTATATTCTTTCTAATTCATTTTTTTCTAAAATTTTTTGATTAATTGGAACCTGTTCTTGCTTTTCATGCTTCTGATAGCATTCCAAAAATTCGTTGAATGCCTTACTACGTTCATCAATCAAATCAATTAATTCCTTAAATTCCATGTACTGCTTCTTAAGATCTGAATTTTGCTTACATTTTTTGAGCAGTGCTCCATTACAAATTTAAATAATTCATCATCCATTTCAGGGATTGCAAATTTTATGTTGGGAATAGAAGGTGCAAAGTCATCTTCAACAACATTAAGATTTTTAATTACAACATCTTTTGGTAATAACATGCGTGTGTATGGAATACCATGAGCATTAAATCTTCTAGGAATTTCATCGCATTCCTCACTATCGCTGCTCTCATCAACAGCATGTTTACTGGCATCAAAATCCTCATCACTTACTCGATCATTTTCATCATTATCATCTATTATGGCATAATTAATTTGATTTTTCCTTCTTGCAGTATTTTTTACAATTTTTTCATAAATATAATTATTTGAAATCATCTCATGGTTATTAATATTATTTGTTGTTGTTGGTTCTTCAAAAGTAGAAAAATAATCAGATGTTTGTTGTGCTGGTAATATTTCCGAATCAAATTCAATGAAATCGTTATCTAATTTATTTTTTACGTTGAGGAGTACTTGATGTCATTGTTATTTCTGTTGGTATTTTCATTGGTGATGTTGCTGAATTATCATATACCATTTTCATAGGTGATGTGGCTGAATTATCATATGTGATTGGTGATGTGGCTGCATTATCATATGTGATTGGTGATGTGGCTGCATTATCATATGTGATTGGTGATGTGGCTGCATTATCATATGATAATTTCATTGGTGATGTGGCTGCATTATCATATGATAATTTCATTGGTGATGTTGCTGAATTATCATATGATAATTTCATTGGTGATGTTGCTGAATCACCATATTTGGCTACTTCCTTATTTCCCATCATATTTGATTCCACTCCAAAAATTTTCATACAACAGCTATCTGATGAGATCTTGTAAATTTCATTTTTTTGTACGCTTAAACCGAGCACAAGATCTGATGATTCTTCTACACAAATAAAGTTAATTATTAAAAAATTAGTAAGAATAAAAAACCATTGGTGATGGACGAAAAAATTCAGCATGCCACATATTTCTTCACATTGCACAAAACATTAAAATTAGATAATAACGACTTTTAAAAATTCAAATTTTCAAGGAGAAATCAATCATGATATGTTTATGTTTACAAATATTTGAAATTAAAAATTCATCAAAATTAGCCTAAATACATTGAATTACAAACTGTAAATCACTTGTAATCATGATTAAAAATTATTTATTCTTTTAGTCCTATTTTTGACACATATTAGCATTTAATTTTAGCGAAATAATTTTTTGAGACTGTATGAAAATAACGATTTTCAATTTTTCGAAAATTTTTTTTCTTCAATTTTTTCCATATATTTTTGAAGTTTCAAAAAACCGTTGGAAAAAAAAATCATTTTATTTGTGAATTATTTCACACTAAAACAATTTTCCATAGTTGATTTTGAGAAACAATGATTAATTTATATAAAAACTATCAAAAAATCATTGTTTTCTGTGAAATATTGTGTTTACTAAAAGAAAATTGAGAAATAAATAAATTTTTTTACCAACGGTTTTTTGAAATTTCAAAAATATATGGAAAAAAATTGAAGAAAAATTTTTTCGAAAAATTGAAAATCGTTATTTTTCATACCGTCTCAAAATTTTTGTAAAGGAGTTTAAATTACATTAAACTGTTAAATATTTTTTTTTGTGTCCATCACTCATTTTTTTAAAATATCACGTGGTACTTACTATCAGCAATATAAATGACTCTTTTCAAGTATTTGTTCCATTTTATGATGGTCATTCTTAGATAGTTTAAATATTCATCATCATTATCAGGAATCTCCAGTAAAACATCATTAATGTATTCTTGAATCTTTTCATGTCCATTTGATGCTTGTTTTGCTGTTAATGTCATAATTGATTTTAAAAAGGAACTAATTTGTGTGATTTTATAACCACATAATTTTAAAAATGTTTCTTTCGTGTCACTCAATTTACTCATTTTACTGAAATGCTTCACAAATTTCAAAACTCAAAAAGAAATTAAATTTAATTATGTTTTATTAATACACAACCGTTCTAATTAATAGCTTATCACTGAATAAAAAAAAATTACAAAAGTCCTCGTTTATATCGAGGGACTTCAGCGCATTTTTGACGCAGCGATTAGCAATTGATTAAATAGAAAAGAATGTCGAGTTTTAAAACTCTATTGCTGTTTCTTTAGTCATAATTCATTTCAAAAATAAGTTTAAATCTAAAGATCAAAACTCCTTTAAAATTGATTTTTATAATGTTCAATGCAAAAAAATAGCTTTACGATTTAACGGTTTTTGAAATTCAAAATTTTCCGTTAGCGAAAAATTTAAATTTCTGAACACATCCATTACTTTTACCGATAAATTTCAAATTTCTGAACGCACTCACATTTTGTTTGTATGAAAAAATTAAAAGTTTGATAATTAAGGTGTTTAAACTCAATTTTAAGACTTCTAAATAGCCGTGGCGACAATAACTTTATAAAACGAAGCTAATAAAACAAACCCGAGCTCTCTACGATGTCTAGATCAAAAGATAGTTTTTCAAAAATTTGCTGCCGATCAAAGTGTATGATTGAGCCCGACTACCGACACTTCAAAATTTGTCAGTTAAATACAATTAAAAATTTGAAAATAAAAATTGTGAATGTGTTAGTAAATTTTTTCACAAATTTTTATTTTCAAGATAATTTGTTGATTAAAGCTTGTTAATCTACGTTTTATTGATAAAATGATAGAAAATTTGTTAAAGAATGCAATTCATTTGATAAATCAAGATCCAGAATGGAAAAATGCAAAAATATTTTGATTTCATAATCTTTGTTTGTTTACAATATTTTTTGTTTACATTTAATTTCGAAGTTTTTCGAAATTAATTTCGAAGTTTTTCGAAATGAAGTGACGGTAGTCGGGATTGAGCTTCCTTTTTGAAAACAAGTTTTCAAAAATGCGCTAAAAAAAGAAGTTGTCTGTTAAGTGATATTAATATTAATAAAAAATGCAATTAGTCACCGGAATTAATCGTAAAAAAAGCAGTGAATTTACAGAATCAAATTATTTGAAAATTATTATCCTCAATTATAAATCCTCAATTTTCTGCAAAGTTGTGAAATCGAAATTGCAAAAAAAAAAACATTACCGTAAGTGAATTTTTTATGCTTGTGGGCATTAATGACAACAAAAATGCAAAGTTGGACATGGATAATAGCTATATAGACTATTGCATTGATTATGATGGTTCCTCAGGATTGGATGAAATTGAATCGAGAAAAAGAAAATTGGAGACGGCAATGAACGAAAATTCAAAGAAGGTGAAAACTAATGAATTAGCAGAAGATAGTGAATATTTGGGAGAAGGTGAAAATGAAAAGATTGTAATGTACAATAGTAAGTCATGGATTACAAAGTTTGACTATTCAACGCTTTCCTCACATGAACAAATGAGCTTTAATGTAATGATGTATTCCATTGATTATCTGAAAAGGAGTTTAAGTGAGCATTATGATGAGAAATTGACATTTATTGCTGATCTGGAATATTATCATGATTTTGAAGTGTTGTTTAATAACAATAATCCGGAGCATTATAAAGAAAAACGCAGCTCAAGTGTACAGCCATGTTAAATCAGAAAAAATGTTTATTGAAAAACGATGTGTTTACGTGCCAATATTGAAAAATGCACATTATCAACTTTATGTAATAATGATCAAGAATAATGAGTAAGTAAAAAAGTTGAAAATTTTATGAAATGATTTATAACGGTTTTCAAAGCTTTAAATTTTTTACTTTCTTTTTTTAAATTCCCTCAAAATGTTATTTATTGTTTAATATAGGTATTTCATATCATTAATTATTTTATTTTGTTTAAGAATCACCTTGTGTTATTTGAACTCGGCAGATAATGAGCTAATCGAACCATCACCGGATATTAAGGCAGTAATCAATTTTATTGTGGCCCATGAAAGCCGCAAATGTAAACAAATTTTTGGAATGCATTATGAAGATGATGCAAATAACTTGCGTAAAGAATTCGCTAAAGATATACAGTCAAAAGTAGACTATAAATTGGATGACCTTGTATTTAATTAATAATTTTTTCTTTATTATTTTCATATATAAAATGCTTAATAAAATACCTAACTAACGATGGAATATAATAAGTTTGCATTTTGACCTCTTCTTGTGCGAAAAAGAACATTCCAGAATTTGGTATTGTACAGAAGTCATTGAAATTTGATTGTGACTCAATATATGCCATTTGCTTGCCACTATTTTCATCCCAAATTTTTAACATTGCATTGTCCATTGAATAAATTACATTTTGACTTGGATTAAAGTCAATTTTCTTCACGGGAATTCTATTTAGATGATCTTTAATTAGAAGTGGCTCATTTGATCGAATATCATAAAGGAGAACATGTCCACTGGCAGTTCCAACAGCCATATGAAGACCATTTTTGAATTTCACAGATGTAATTGATGGGAAATCACGATAATTCTTAATTTTCATAGCTACATCCAGTGTTGCACATTTTCTTTTGACTCGTGGATCCCAAGCTTCAATCCAGCCTTCTTGTGAGCCAACACATAATAAATGATGCTCTGGGTTTATGTCACATGTATTAAAGCCACTAGATTCAGATTCATATGGTTGAAGGAATTGTCCACGTTCAAGGTTTAATCGATAAATTTCAGGCGATGATCCAACAACGAATAAATCACATGAAGGTGTATGATATGACATAGAACGACCAACTTTTGGTACTCTTAGTCGATAATGACGTCCATGTGCAGCATGAAATTCGACAAAACGATCTGATTGTAGAAATACTAATTTACTGTAATCATCACTTAGAACTTCAAATGTAGTAACTTCAGAATCGAAACATCTTTCGAACTTTATGGACAAATGATTGACTTCAAAGCACTTTATTCTTGGTTTGTAAGTACCTGTGATAGAAAATTGAGAATTAATTATCAAAAAATTCAAAAAAAAAAAATAGGGTAAAAAATATTGAAATTCGTACAAAACGAAAAAATTTTTTTGAAAGTCCTGTAACTTTTATTGGAAGCATTGCTGATTTCCCAAATTTTTCCTACGACTTTGCTTGTCCTCCAAATTTTTTTATTCGAACTTGAAAAGAGCAATTTGTGCAGCATAAAGCATTAAAAAATCCACTTTATTTCAAATATTGAAATTCGTACACACAAATATTGAAATTCGTACACTCAAATATTGAAATTCGTACACCAATCACTCACGATTTTTGCATCCAAAACTTGAGAAAAAATTAATATTCTTGCTGTATTTATGTTTGATGAGGTTTTTATTCATTCTGAACAGCTTATTCATGCTTTAAAATTAATTTATTTAATTTGTTTACACAAAAACAATTAAAATTCTTCATCGCCTACTATTGAAATTTTGTACGAATTTCAATATTTCTTCTGTACGAATTTCAATATTTGGAATGAGGTGGATTTTTTTCGTATAAGCAGTGCTAATTTATGCCTTGACTTTATTTAATTGGAAAGTAGAGTGCACGAGCAAAGTCATAAGATCTTAACATATGGCCAATCTTGAGTTTAAAGGCAATTTTTTCAAGTCTAAAAATTGTGAAAAAAAATTTTTGTAAATTTGTTCGTACGAATTTTGGTTTTGTACGAATTTCAATATTTTTTACCCTTATAACAAACATTTCAAAAGAACATCAAAACAATTAATAATTTAAAATGACCTCAACATCCTCAGACTAGATAAGAATATCATTTGGTAGATGATTCCCGAATTTAACTTCTGTTAAATCGTCAATAACTAAAAAGGTTTGTAATTACCTGTCACTAAAATGTATTGATTATCTGGTGACATTCTGATTGATGTTGAGACACCTGGTATGTCGAAATCCTGTATTAATTCTATCCTTTTCCGTAAATCCACATTCTTATTGACTTATGATTTTTTCTTTCGATCTTGAATCCACTAAAAATTGAAATTTATTGAATTAAAGAGAAATTGTGAAAAGGATTTAGTTACTTACATCTGGAAGTGACTTTCCAGCACTTAGATTGAATATTTTCACATCATTAACGTCCGAAACAAACATTTTTAATTAATTTTTGATTAATCATTGAATTATTTCTCAATCACATGGCTTTGTTTACAAATTAAAAACAAATTTTGTCATCTTGGTTTCTGAGGGGATGAAACTGTTCATAATTTATATTTAAATTTTCAACACGTGCGTAACGGTTTTTGAAGTGCAAATTGCTTGACTTAATAATTAAATCAATGAAAGAACTGAAATTTAAGAACTTTAGAAGTTTTTATTCATCAATTTTTAACACAAACAACAGAATAACATTAAAATTTTACAACTTTGTGGCTTTATATTCAAGTAATGTTTACTTGCTAAGCCAAACGTCCTTGAAGTATACATACAAGTTCAATAAAACGAGTAATTAATTAGTAACACGTCCGCAAAGCATTCTTGAATGTCATTAACTAGTTTTTTGTAAGTTCTTTTAATGTTTTTAGTTTGTTTGTGGCTTTCGGACAAGTTAGTTGTGAATTTTTTTGCAGTCTTCAAAATGAAATTGCTAATACTAATCTGTTGCTTTTTTGGAATTTCCTCGTGTTTGGAAGAATTCATTAAATGGAACCAAATTGAGTACGAAAATCTTCCAGGTAAGAATTATTCGTGTTGGGAAATATTTTGTGAGTCATGACTTAAAGTTTGTGTCCATTAGAAACAGGGAATTTCCCATTCATCCAGTATAACAATGTTCCTCAAGGTTTTGCACCTTATAAGGATAAAATATTCATAGCCGTACCTCGAAGAAATCCAGGCATACCATCAACAATGAATTATATCAAACTAGAACCTGGACAGAATGTGTACACAAATCCAAAACTATACAGCTACCCAAACTACGAGACAAATGAGCTAGATGTAAGTTGAATAATCAACATTTAAAGATTTTTGTAAAATTTCATGTCCAATAGCCATCAAATCAAGCAAATCCAAATCGTATCGTATCAGTCTATCGTCCACGAGTTGATGAATGTGATAGACTTTGGTTTGTGGACAGTGGTGTCATCAACACTAGCGGTATGTGTTCCTTAACTTTTTTATTAACATCCCTAAAATCAATTCACATCCTTTAGGCAACACGACAATCCTCCAACGTCCATCAATTTGGGTTTTTGACCTCAAAACTGACCAACTTGTCAAACGATTCGAAATTCCTCAAAAAGTCGTTCGTGATGGACTTGGTTTGGCCAGTTTAACGGTTGATGTTATTGATTGCAATGGAAATTCATTTGCTTACATACCAGACTTGTCTAATTCTGAGATGCTAATTTACAATATGCAAGAAGACAAAGCATACAAAATGCAGCATAATTACTTCAGAATGAATCCTTTCGAAGGCGATTTTGATATTGATGGACTTCAATTTAGTTGGGATGATGGGATATTCTCGATAACTTTGGGAAATAGAGAAAGTGATGGTTATAGAACTGCTTATTTTCATCCAATGGGAAGGTGAGGTGGCTTTGCTATTTTTAAACAAGATTATTATAAATTTTTAATTTCAGTTTTTCTGAATTTGCTGTATCTACAAAAATCTTGAGAGATGAATCTTTGGCAACTCGAGGATATCATGGAAAGGATGTAAAGGTGAGTAAAAAATTTTGTTTTGGGATCGTTCGTAAGGGTCAAAAAATATGAATTTGACTTTGTGGTCGTTCGTAAAATTCGTAACGCCTGACCCCCCCCCCCCCCCTCTCATGGTTGTAAAAAGTTTAGTATAGAATTTTTAAAAATTTTGTATGGAGCTTAACAAAATTTCAGACCCCACCCCCTTCCCTAAGCATTGCAAATTTCACGAATGGCCCTTTTGCAATTTAGTAATTATTAAGCACGACTAACTAGAATTGCCAATCACGATCATAAAGTGGGGAATTTTGAAATTTCTGTTTGACTTTTGTAAAAGTTATTATTGAGGAAGAGCTAACAGGTTCATAAACAAGCCATCATTTACAAATGTCTCAATCACGAAATAATTTTTTTATTAAGTGACTTAAAATGCATTTCGTACATGTTGAATAATTGACCTCCTACACACGTTATTATGATAATTTTTTATTTCTCTCTTCCTTCTCCTTTATAGCTTGTTGGTAATCGTGGCAATAACACTCAAAGTACAATGCACTCATATCATGCATCAACTGGAGTCATTTATTATGCACAGATCAATAAGAATGCAGTAGCATGTTGGAATGTTAATCGAGAACTTAAAGCAGCAAATTTCAGGGAAGTTGTTAGGGATGATGAGAAGTTGGTTTATCCCAGTGACTTGAAGGTATGAGTTTTGGAAATTTACTTGGAATTTTATTGAAAAGTAAATCTGAAATTTTTGACAGATTTTTGGCGATGACTTGTATGTGATGTCAAATCGAATGATCAGAATGATATACTCAAAATTGGATGCCAATGACTTCAACTTCCGAATTTTTAAAATATCAATAAAAGATGCACAATGTAGTGCAACTTATTCTAGACGTAGGAAATACAGAAATTGAAGGTCATTAGGGAAAGTATGTGTGAAGCTATTCTGGTTACATTAAGTATGGGCTTTCACTTTTGATGACAAATACATTAATTTTTTAAGTGATTAAAATTATTTGAAGTCGTATTGAAATAAATTAATTATTTATTAAGGTATTTTCAAAAAGTATTTTTGGATTATGCATTTTTTTGGGTCATTCTAGGATATCAAGAATCTTCACAATTGAAACGAGTTTTAATCTTTTTCCAGTTAACAAATTCATTTATTCGCGCCAAAAACTTGCTTTCCATTTCCACTAATAGGTTTCATAACTCGATTAAAATAAGCAAAAATATTATCAATGAGATGAATTAAAAAAAAATCAGCATAACTAAAGATTTCACGTAGGCAGATGAGCAGCATGAATGCATGCATGGGGGCATTGTGATGACTCATTTTCATCTCTTTAATTAACAAGATTTTGAATTCCATAAATACCTAAGTAAACAAAAATAAAAATAAATGAAAAATGAATTGCCGGTCATTGCAATGCGCAGCAAAACATAATTAATTTTTTTTTGTGCTTCCTCACCCGAAAAATAAATAAATTTAGATCTGCCTATAAGCAAATTATGATTTCATCGAAGAAAATGTAATTAAAGTCAGACTAACAAAACGGAAAGTGTGTTAAATAACCAGTAGCTAGCACTAGAAAATTATGCTTGCTTATTTCTTATACTAAATTAATGTCGGAAATGGATTAAATAAGATTTTAAATGTCACTGTGGTTTGAACTTTGAGGTTATGATTTTTTGGCAAGAAGATTAATTTTTATTTAATCCTGCATGCTTGTTTTGAAATCTGGATTTTTCCGATAGAAGCTACGCAAATTATGTTGAGAAACTGTCAAAAAACTAACTTCAAGTCCAGCACATAATTATTAAAATTGTCAATTTTCTGTAATTTTCATCGTAATATATTTTGCAAATTTTGACGACCCTAAAACATCAAACTTACTAAATGTGTCTTCTGATGTCCAAAACAGTAAAAAAAAAACTATCAATTACTGATGAAAACTGCCAAAATAATCTCATAATCCATAACAGCATAACCAACAAACCCGATGAAAACATTATTATTAAGTGCTAAAATTACAGCTTAAAATAAAAGATCATTACATGAAGGAACAGTCATGACAGTGGTAGACATTAACAGTCTTTAAACCCAGTAATGAAATTGCATAATTCTTGTTGCTTGAAAACAAAACAGCATGTTACAGCATAACAAACAACATGAAAAATTATGATCAAAATCAAAAGTGGATGCTATAATGTTCATTTGATAAAATGACGACGCAGGTTTTGCTAATAATCGATGTGGTTATCGCACATGCTTGTTATGTCTATGTGAAAATTTGTATGCAAAATAATTAATCATATTTTTATTTTTAGCAAATTTACCACTTATCTCACAGTGTTAAGCTACTTAATGTGCATTTCGCAGCTAGTGCGTATTGTAAGTAACTGTTACAGCTTCCGCATGATGAAGAAAAAAAAAAGATTTCCAATTATTCGATTTTTCATTGCACATACACACATTGTCAATGCTTACTTGAATATAGGTTAATAATACTTGTTATTATTTTTATATTTTTTTCACATTATTTTCTTTCATTGACTTAACAGATGCTAATGATGATTTTCTGTTTTGTTTAGACACAGACATTGGTATCTCTCCCCGGCCTCTTGTTTTTCATTTTACTCAATTTTACTAATGAAAATTTTTGATTTTAATTTATATTGGAGATTGCTGATCTTCCAGGTGAATTTAATCGAAGTTTAAACACACCGTATTAGTACAAGTTAATATTTTGATTTTTTTTTTTCAAAGAAACCTGCAGCAATGATTTGGGAATGTCTACCCCTTGTAAACTTATTTATTTTTGTAATAACGTTCTTTTGTTATTTAAATTGTATTTTATGCCTTCATAGTTGTTTGCCCCTTTATACAAATTGTCAGTCTGTTTTGTAATCTTAAACAATAAACATCTCATTAAATGGTAAATCAACAAATTCTAAAAGAGTAACATCAAAACAAGTCTTAGTCTGAAATATTCAAACATTTACACAGAAACAAAACGCATTACTTACGCATGGAAGTTAACATTATTAGCCTCACTAACTAGTATTAGTTTTTTGTTGTTGGTAAAGCACAACATAATGCTCTTTTCACTTCCACTAAGAGACGATATTTTTAGGCGGAAAATACACAGAAATCTCGAGCAACTCAAATCAAAGTTATAAAAGCGAGTGTAAGATCAACATTTTGCCACATTTATTAATCGAAAGCAGTAAGAGCATACGAAAATAATTTTCACTGGAATTAAGTGTCGTGCATAAAAATTAATCCAAAAAACACAAGAAAAATTAACTGTGCGATAAGAAATAAGCGCCAATAATACGGAAATATCGTGATAAGTAAACAAGCTACAATTATGGCATCAATTATGAGAATTGTAAGTGACGGGTTTTCAATCATGTGCAATATACATTATACTTACTGTGTCAAATAATAAAATGTGCAAAAGAGGAAGTAAATAGTGATAAAGTTGCATTTAGTGAAAGGAGAAAAACTTGAATTGCGCAATGGATTATCAAAGTGCATTGTAATACATGAAACTAATGGCCTATATCTCTTTTTATGTGATTGTTCCAGATAATTGCATCTTTTCTTGTACTCTCACTTGTTGCATTTTCACTTTCGGCGCCAATGCCTGGAGGAAAATCACATCAGAAGTAAGTATTTATAATTACTAAATATGCATCATCGTACACATTTGCGTTCAAACATTTGTTCCTGAATATGTTTTGTTTGCGATTCTATAATGTAGAAGTTTATATAATCTGGAATTTTCCAGCAGAAACGAAATGCTAACCCATCAATTTGTTTTTTTTTTTTTTTTTTTTTCCAAAACTTTAAAACATCTATTGAAAAAAGTTACTAAGGCGATTATGTTGCTAATCATAATTACTGCCTAAATACACCCCATTGTAGTTATTGCTTCACATAAATGTAATTGTTGAAAGATGCTTCGATAATAATCCTACTTTGGTCACACAATGATTATTTTTGGATGTTGCAAAATTGAACAACATACAGCTTAGTTTGATTGAATAGATTGATGATCACTCAATAATGTCAATGTTTATATAACAACCAATTATGGATGTAATTATATTAAGTACAATTGCAGATGATTTTTTTTTGTATAAGTTAGTTGAATGGAATATTGTCAATAATATTTTCCCTGATTAATGATGACACCGACCTAAATATTATAGAAAATAATTCAATATTTTTACGTATAACCCCAGTATAACCTAAACATTAAATTCAAATGCCCAATAATGGAAACTAAATATTTTTTTCTCTACTTCTTTCCAGAGTAAGAATCCACGTTCCAGTTAAACACCACACACATGTAATCACAAAAACACAGGTAAAAACCGTCCATATAGGGGTTCCAATCAAAGAGAAGCCAAAAAAGCACGGATGGGATTCATCATGGGCCTACAGTAAGAAAAGTAAGAAGTACAGAAAGCCACCGCCGATGTTTTTTATCAATTACTAATCACTAAGCAAGAAGCTTGATGGAAAAAGTGCAAATATGGTTGCTAATTCATTGCCAATTAACTCATTCCTTACCTCAGACTAAGAACATATAATTCCCATTCATTAACTAGCTTTATTGTTATTGTTATTTTGTGTGCGTGTGTAAAGCTTTTAGCCTAACTTAATTAACGTATGTATTTAACTGACTGACCATAAACATGAACTAATTATTAAGTGACTGACAATTTTCCTTTTTATTTGACATTTTTTCATGACAGAGCCAAGATGGTGAACGATGACTTGACACATCAGAAAGTGTTGAAAACTTTAGTGATTTAAGTCTGCATACGCGATATGTAAAATTTCTCAGTAAGCTTTTTGTACCTTGTGGAGTCCTTTAAGTTAGTGTTATGCGTGCTTTTTCGTGATTTTTTACCAATAGCCAGAAATCCAGAGTTCAGTTTCTTAGGAATATGACTTGAATTAGTTTTAGGTTATGTTTGAAGAAATTTGACTAAGGATGAAAGTTTTTTGCTAAGTTTAATCTAAGAATTTAAAAGGATAGTTTGAACTTAGCTAAAGTAATCAATGGCTTTTGGGATCTTAGACTGCTTGACTTCTTTGTAATTTAATTTTAAGTGTCAATAAATGAAAATTTAAGTACAAAAATTTAAAATTTTTGTTTGATTTTTGCTTGATTCTTTCTTTTTAAATTAAAAATTTCTTATTCCATTTTCCACAGGCATTGATAAATCCAACATCATTTAAATATAATTAAAGTATTTCCTTAAACTTAGTGATCACAATTTTTCTCGCAGTTATTGCATAAAGTCTTCCGATATTTATTTCAAATTGCGAATATTTTGGAGTATTTTGCTTCCATTACGTGGTTTTTATGTCCATTATTCATGCTGCTGTTCCTAATTATTTTAATACGCATTAAATTTCAGTGAAATTTTTTAAATATGAAAAACGAATTGGTTTTCATAAAAATTGTGAATTCAATATTGTTATTTAAATAAATAATAAATAGTGGATAATTGGCATTATTTTTGGTGAGCAGAAATGTATGTTACTAATTTAATTTGAAAATCTAGTAAAATCTGTATTGTATAAGAAAAATATAAAATAAAATAACTGAAATTTTATTCAACATATAATAAATTTAGCTCATTTGTTGTATTGAACTAATTGACTGTGAACGTGATTATGATCATCATTTTAAAGAAAATTTCGGATTTAATTAAATATTTAAATTTAGGTTTGGGGTCGTTCACAAAGTACGTTACGCAAAAAACGATTTTTTAGAACCTCCTCCCCCCTTGTTTCGTATTTTGGGTGAACATTTTTTGTACGATCTGATACAAAATCCTAGACCCCCCTTCCTTCTAAAAAGAGAACAGACTAAGAAAATGTCCCCAATTTAAATTATAATTGTTCATTAAAAATTAAAATTGATGAATTGAAAATAGCTGAGAAAGCTTTTTTCTATCAAGCTTTTAGCATAAAATATATTTTTTTTCTATGAACTAAGTTTAAAAATTTAGAAATATGTATCTTGCAAGCCACAATGGTCTGAAATCGAAAAAAATGTTCAAAAATTATATTTTGGTGTAAACTTTAAGGGACGCAAAGTTTTAGCTGATTTTCTTAATTTTGAAAGTGTCAATAGCTTTATAATGTCTTAATCATCCATCTATGAAAATATGAGCTTATGACATTAAGGATAAATATGATTTTTCATTAAAAATTTTATATTGTTTCTCAAAAAATTTTGTGCACTAACAAATTTGTATGGAAAAATTTGGAAAAACAAGTGAAATTAAAATGCAAATTTCTCAATTTGCGCATATTTGCGCATTGCCAGAGTATGATTAAAAGGTAAGTAAAGACTCAATCTTTCGATTTATGCTAGTCTCGTGAAGGACTTTGGAGGACTTTTTAACTTATGGGCATTTAAAATTTTGGAAATTTTCAAAATTTTAATTGTAATTTCCCTAATGATAAAGGAAGTGGCTAATGTTTTGTAAGCTTTAACATAAAATTTGTGCATTAATTAAGCTATTGAAAGCAATTAGAATATACAACAAACATCAGAAAGTAGAAAAATTTACGAAAACTTTTTCATGGTGTTTTTGTAAACAAATTTTTCGTGACTTTCGTTAATGATTGACAGAGTTAGACAACGATTAGAAGCTTGATATTTTCACAGAAGATGCGTCAGTTTATGTTTTATAAAGCTGCATTCAAAAGATGAAGTTTAAAAGACATGACTTTTTTTAATTTTTGAACATTTTTTTCGATTTCAGACCATTGTGCAAGCATGTCGAAAATAAAGTTTGGTGTGATCATACAATAAAAGATCAACTGCTTGAAAAAAAAAAACAGAGCTTTCATGTTCATATGCTTTAGTAAAATTCAGTACTAGATTAAGTGCAATAAAAACAACTTACCCAATTCAAGTACTTAATTTAAAGCTTTAGAGAGCAAATGAAAACAAAAGTGATCTCAGCAAATATTTTCAATATCAAAGTTGAATGACCTGTGAATGTAAATAAACAGTTGAAACAAGTTTAAGTACTTTAAAGTTGCTAAACAAAGTACTTGAACTAAGTTGTGTGCATAAATTAGGTTTTATTTTCAAATCCTTGAGATTGATGCTCCTTCAGACTAATCAACCATTTAGTAGTACTTTCGAATTCTTTGGCTTATTACTTTATCAATGACTTTTGGAGTTGAAGTAACAATTAAAGTGGTTAATTTTTGGGATTTTACTTTACTTGCCAAATTTATTGTATTTAGTAATTGAAGACAGATTAAGTGAATGCAATGGTTATTTTCAATGCTTTTTAAGAAGAAAAGTAAGTCAAGTTTACTTCATGGAGTTCTGTGAAGTACCGGTGAGGAAATAAGAGTGTAATTCACAGTAATTTGGATTAAAATTTTTTGAAGGTTTAGAGGGGAAAATCAATTTGCTAATTTATAAAATTTGAATTTAAAATGACCGTTAAAATTTCTAAAAATTTTTTATATTAAAATAAAAATATTATAGCAAGATACTACATTTACAGTTGAATTTCAGTCAAAATTTCTTCAAATCTACAAAAAGACATTAATTAACATTTAAAATTGCTCCTTACACAGTAGTAGCTTCATTGATCAACTCAACCGCATGGCTCATCAAACAATCATTTTTCAAACGTTAGCGCCGGCAATAAGCATTTTATTGTAAATCTCCTTACATCTCCTTTCTTTTTATTCCGCTTCCAAAAAAGGCAAATCAATCATAATGATTTTTATTAGTTGTATATTAATGAACGGAAAGGAAGCATTAACCAAGATAATTATCAATCATCGTTCACCACAGTTGGCACACAGCATCAGTGCTATAAGAAGTAAGAAGCCTGAAAGTTGCAGAAATATTTTAAACATTATAAAATTAAGCAATTATATAATTCAAATGTTTACATTTTATTTGTGTCATAAACTCTCGCCTGAAGTGAACCCGAGAGTGATATGACATGAGATTGAGTTAAAATTCATGACATGTTACGGTTTTATTTCTTCTTCTTGTGTGCCTTGATACATAAATTTTATTTTTGGTTGGTCTTAAAATAGCAACTTAATTGACGTTCAGTTTAAGATAAATTATTAGTTGTGGGTATGGTGGTAACCTTTCGTCATTAATTGTTGGCTCATGGATTAAGTTAGTTGTGGTTATATATGGAATAAGTCAAATGTGCTGCATAAAGTTAAATTATGGTTCTGAAACAAGAAAAATTTAATCTAATATTTTATCGATTAATTATCAAAATTAATGCCGACTGATCCTTAATGCCACATATATAGCTTCCATAAGTCAATAACCTGCCAAAAGCTCACATTCATTAAACTGCAAAAACATGCAAAACTTAAAAGTTTAATTGCCATTAGAAATCAAGTTGGTGTTAAACTGTCGTTCAGTTCTTTTTTCTCAGCGGAGCTTATTTCACATTTCCTTCCGTATTTAAAGTAGTGCTTAAAGTCTGTGTAAATACCCATAAATACAAACAATCGCCATAATGAGCTGTAAAATGTTAAGTGAGCGGCACAAACTGAATAAACAAAACAGACCGAGTTGAATAAATAGACATGAACAAATGCGGGTCTTTTTGAAAATTTAATTGATTATTTTAGGGGTGGTGGTTGGGGTGGGTTTCAAAGTTTTGAATATTTGAGTATTTTAACAACCATACATACATACATACATCGCTGGCTTTAAAGATCAATTGTGATCAATAACCCCCCTTAGTTGGCGTCTGAACAAGGCCCTGTCGCTGGCTTCTCTTTGCCAATTACTAATACCAAATGTAATGCTATCTCTATCAACAGCTTCCTTCCAGTAATTCTTCGTACTTAAATATTCTAGATAATCAACTCAAAGTTTATGATTCATTGAAAAAAATATTCGGCTCCTTACAATAAATTAATTCCCAAAAAAAAGTGTAACTATTAATATTCACAGTCCATTTCAAAATATCAATTACAAAATTTCTTTGAACCTAGATTTAAATTAAAAATCATGCATTTATTAATATTATTACAACGCACAATAACCTTTCATACTAATAATCAAACATAATTTCTTAAAAGTCATCATAAAGTGAAAGATTTTTCCACACAAGTAGGTCATCAAACTTCCAAAAACTACATTATCATGCTGTCTTAATTACATGCTTGCATTTATAATCGAAAATTCAACAGTCAGTAAAGGTGTTCGAGATGCATTGAGATAAAAATAAATAAAATATGAAAGTCAGTGGTGCATTTGGTATTATTTTGGCCATTTGGGTCAGATTCAGAAAGGAAAATCTACTTTTAAAAAGATTTAAATTAATTTTAAAAAAGTTAAAAATCCGTTGTAGTTTTTAGCTACAAATACAAGAGGTCCTCGAATTGAACAGATTCGATTTGAATGGTCAAAATTTTGGCATACAAAAATTCAAATTTTTGAATTTAACGGAAATTTTTTCTGGCAAAAAACAATTGTTCAATTTCTGGGCCCCCGGTAAAATATCATCCTTACTACGCTCCTGATTTATTTATTTTTTTTTTTTAAAAAAAAATCATACATTGGATTTCGACAGAATTTAATTCAACTAAATTTTTGAAACCATTCATTAGCATCATGCACTACTCAAACATATGCTGCAAATTATGCAACAACCCTCAAATAAATTATTGTTTGTGAATTTATTTTTTTTTTCTTCTCCTTTTTTAATTTTTATTTTTTTTTTCTTTTAAAAACTCACTTTTTTACGGGCTCCAAGTAATTAAAAACTCGTTAATAAAAGGAATGAAAGTTAAAACCCAAACAGATTTCAAAAATATATCAATTGCTTTAATTTTTTTTGGGTGCACAAAAAAAGTGTTTGATTGAGAAATTGTGCATTTACTTCGTGTATGTTGTCATGGCATGCAAAATTTTTTTGTGTCTTATTTCGAAATGACCAGTGCGAATTTGATTTATCTCGTGACAGTTGATGAAAAGGTGTCCTTGGGTCATTTCTTTTATTTTTATTTTTAAAACGACTTTTACAATAGTTTCTGATTGTTGTCTAGAATTGCTGTGAAAATAAAGACAGGAAGTCGTTGAATGTTGGAGTTTTTGGGTCGTATTTAGTGATTTTTGAGGTAATTTATAGTGTGATGAAAACTAAAGACTAACTTTTTAAAATTTATAAGGGAGTTTTGCATAAATAATGTTTAATTTTAAGGGGATAAGGCAGTCTGTAGCTGAATTACATTTTAACTAGTGCCCAAGAAGTTTTCTGGTTCAAAATATGACAAAGTTAGAAGAAATCCCGAGAAGTCCTAAAAAATTAAAACTTTTGATTAACGTAATCTTTGAATAAACCACAATAATTCATTGACACAAAAATTCAAATACACCTCTGAAGTCTCCCCTATGCTGCATACCACATCTCATCCTCCTTTCATTTTCGAAAATCCGGCAAATTTGTATAATTACAAAGTCATTGGCTATTGCAAAAAAAAAAAACTTGCACACTTCATGAACCTTAAAAAATGGATAAATTACTTTTTTGCAATGAATAAAAAAAACTTAATTGCAAATCACTTACTTATAACCGACTGACAATGAAATTTCGGGGGTTTCCTTACGTTTCTTGAAGCGATTTGAGAGCAATAAAGTTGCTAAAACTTGATTTTTTTGTTTCACACTTTGGGTTCCTGTTTGAGGTGATTTTGAGTTAATATTTTGTAGGTAGATCTATATATGGTAGAGGAGGATTGAAGTTTAAAAAAAAATCTAACTTAAATGTGTGTGGAGTTGGACAGTTATGCCTCATAAATGTATAAATTCCAGAATTTAGGGGTATTAAAAATTCAAAAAAATTATTCTCATGAATGAAACCTGCCTCTATGTGCCTTTTTTACCAATTTTTTTGCCGGTCCATACCAAAGCTTTGAAAGTCATGCGCTGTCTAGTTTGTTATTTTTCTTCATTCATTCAAATGCAATCGCAATGAAAAAAGTTCAAAGAATAAGAAAAAATTACCAAAAATTTCTTTAATTAACGTGCGAAGCTAAAATTTCACAGTTCAAATAGAAAACAGCACCTTATTATTGTCACTCGGAACGAGATTGTCCCTTTTGATAAATTTGATATGCAATTCCAACAAAAATTTTTTGATCGAATTTCTTTCACACCATTTCACCTCAAATTAAGCTAAATAACTGACTAGAAATTTGACAATTGAGACAATTGCATAATGTATCATAACATGCTTTTCTGCTATTATTATACACTTGACTGCGATCTACATCAATCTAAATTTTTTTTTGTATCTAACTTTATTTTTTTGCAGCTCCTCAAGAAGAAGACATTACGAATGAAAGTAAATGAGCGAATTAAATTCGTTATGACTATTATTATGGCTGAATAAATGGACAGCGAGGTGAAATAAGAGGTTGAAATGCAAGTGGAATGCAAGAAGTTAATCGACACATGATGTATTGTTAATTTCAAGTGTATTAAAAATAATAAAAAAAAAGATTTTTATTTCTCTCGTGTTTTATAATAAAATTTTGATGCATGTCTATGATGATTGGGGTTGAAAATGGAATGGAGAAATGAAAGATTTATTTTTTTTAAATTTGGATTCAATTTAGATAATTTGAGTTTGATAAATTGGATTTAATTATTGACAGGGAACTTCCCAAAAAATGTGATTTTTCGCTCAATCTCTCGTTATGAAAGTTAAATATTTGAATTTAATCAATTTCATCTTTTGGATCAAAACTAGTTGGATTTTTTGAGGTTATAATTCATAATCACCCTTAAAAAAATTCAACTGACTTAGTTTTGATGATCGACGTCAAAATATCCAAAAAACTTCACAAGTCCCCAAATGCTCGCTAATTATGCAAATTACATAAGCAATGTTAATGTTTTCATTACTTTCAATCATTAATTTTAAGCGGCACAAAAAAAAAAAAACTAAAATTCATTAACTCAAATTAAGCTTTAAGGCGAGTCGCATGCTTGAGATTAAAAACATTTTGGTAGCACACAATGATGACATACATTCCCTATTAAGTCTTCTTTTGGTGAAACTTGTGGAACTGACCTATCTTAACTGTCTGTGTCTGATTATCTGCGGTTTAAATTACAACAGATGACTGGAGTAAATCTTTGTTGTTGTTTATTTACAAACAATTTGTGTATTATGTTTACAATTTTATTTGGGCTCGTTTGTTATATTTTAAGCAACTGAAAGGAACTTAATTAGGTTAAATAATTAATTTTAATTTCAAATGAAGATTTTATCAAATTATTGACTAAGATTTTTTAGTTGAAAAAAATGAACCTCTGAGTTTTACATTTTAACATTTTTAACGTTTAATTGTTGCTAGTCAAAGTTTGATTGGGCTAAATTTCTATAATTCAACTTCTAGGAATATTTTGAATTAGTTTTTTCGAATAAATTCGAACCTTAAATTAAAGAAACAAAATCTAAAAACTTTCATTGATATTAAAGATTATACGTGATTGAAAAACAGGCACGAATGACCGCAGCATCTTTTTATCTCCAACATAATTTCAGCATATAGTTATTGCTTCCCTATTATTCGATGACATAATCTTTTTATTTTGTTTAATGTATTGAAGATTATTAAATTTTAAAAATTTATACTTTTATAGATTCTTTTTAAAACGAAACTCTATGAATGGAATGAGGAATCATAATAACCAAAAGAAAAAAAAAATAAAAATTCAAACAAACTTTTTTAACTTCAAACATGACAAATATAAATTTAATTCATCTTTGTAACCATCCACAAATAAACTTTACTTTCAATAAAAATTCGTCAAGCAAAAAAGAGCAACAAAAAAAATTTATTGAATAATTCATAAACTGATTAGCGTCATATTTCTGTCTTACCATGTAGTTTAATTAATTGTTTCTTGTTATATTGCAATAATAGCAGTAATTTAAAACATTTCAAAACTAATGCCACAAAAGTCTTAATTGAATAAGATAAACAATTTTCATCCAGGGTTGCAATCTACCACTTGCCTGTAAAAAGTCATTGCCTGTCGGCAGACAATGTCTTCAGCAGGTAGCTGCCTGCAGGCAGACAAGAATTTCTGCCTGCTCGCAGGCATTGCCTGCCTACCGACGTTGCCTGCGGGCAGGCAGAAATTTTTGCCTGCCCGCAGGCAGCTGCCTGCCGCAGTCATTGTCTGCGCGCAGGCAAAACATGCTACAGACACTGCCTGCCAAAAAATATTATTTTCGACTAATTCTTGTTTTCTCTTGTGAAGTTTAAAGTATTTGTAATAAAAATACAAAAAATTATCTAAATACTTTAAAAGTAATTCATAAAAAAGCATCTTTTTGTAAAATATTTACAATATTTAACCATATTTGAAGAATATTGTTAAAATAAATTAAATTTTTCAATGTAATGGTAAAATCATTGAAAGAACGAATATTTTATGAACTTTGAACGTATACTTTTGAAGTATTAAGATAATTTTTTGTATTTTTATTACAAATACTTTAAACTTCACAAGAGAAAACAGAAATTAGTCAAAAATAATATTTTTTGGCAGGCAGTGCCTGTAGCATGTTTTGCCTGCGCGCAGGCAATGACTGCGGCAGGCAGCTGCCTGCGGGCAGGCAAAAATTTCTGCCTGCCCGCAGGCAACGTCGGTAGGCAGGCAATGCCTGCGAGCAGGCAGAAATTCTTGTCGGGCAAAATCAGGCAAAATCTACGGCATATCTGCCGCCTGCGCCTACGGCAGGTACCTGCTTTTGCTTTTGTTTTCATCAATGAGTTAATAAAAATTGTTTACACTTTAAATGTGGTTTGTACAATCGCATATCACTATTTCTTCATTAATCTATCTGAATATGTTTAATATAAAATAATTTTCATCATCTCTAATCGAAGAAATTTTTTTATTATTAAATAATTTTTGATTGATGCTTGATGAATTGCAAAAAAATGTAAGTGGTAAATGTTTTCATGTTTTATGATAATGGATTTTATTTTGGTCAAATTTTGACAGATTTGTGTTTTTATGAGATTTGTAAATTGAATTATAATTAGATATAATACATGATACTTAAGTTTTGAATTCAAGATTTTTTTGTTACTTTTGTGATTTATTGTAAAAATTTATTAAACATTTTTTTTTTGAAATTTAAATTTTTTATCCCAACATAAAACAACGAGAGATTTTTCATTATTTTTTTCCAGAAATTTTAAACTTTTCTCAAATTTCCTTAAAGATTCAAAATTTTGAGCTTTTCATTGAAATTTTAATAATCTTTAATACAACCAATAGATCCAATAAATCACATGAAATCTATAAAATTAATGAAAAGAATGGGATTATGTCAAAATTTTCAAATCTGATAAAAAATTTTAAACTTCCTTAAACATTTTTATCCTTAAACTGATCAACTTCCAAAAGTCCATTCATGTCAAAAATGAGCGATTTCATTGAATTTTATTGTCGGTGCTTGATCTTGCTACACATTCTACTCTTTTTCTTGCTACAATTTAATTATCTTAAATCTTAAAGAAAGAAGAAAAAAAAGTGCAAGCACACACAAAAGCCTCTTGTTGCTTCACATCGTACACTCTATAAACATTTTATTTTCTGCTTCTTGCCTCGCTTTTTCGGTGGGGTGAGATGGCTAAAAGTTCCAAATCGCAATAGTGAATAGTTATAGTTGTGTACATACTTTTTTTCGTTTTTAGACTTTTTGTATATAAGGCAAATCTTTTGTCAAGTTTGCAATCACAACTCAAACTCATCCAATACAGTAAACAACTTCAAATCTCAAAAAACTCAAAAAATTTAAAATTTGCAAAATGGCAGCCAAAATTTGTGTAAGTGATAAGGACAAAACAAAATTATGTGAAAATTTTTAAGGATTTTTAAGGATTAATAATTTTGTGACTAATATTGAATTATGATTTCGTACCTAGATCGCATTGTTCGCTCTTGTTGCTGTTGCTTTCGCCATGCCCGGAGGACATGATGGTGGACAGTAAGTATCTTGTGAATATAGTGAAAAAAGATTCAAGAAACTCAAATCAAGAACCAAAAAAAAAAAAAAACATCAGCATAAAAATTCCCCAAGTGTCATTCAAAGATCAATCAAGTGACGATAATTCAATAATTAGTAGAAAGCAACCCAATTGAAGCATAGCCGATCCAAATACATATTTTGCATAATAACAATTTCATTTCACCTTGCAAATTCCAAACTGTATGCAATTCTCGTCTTTCTTCCTTCTTTTCGACATTCGCATAACATGTGCGAATGATCTTGAGATAGTAAATCACCTTCAGTTTAATTGAAGAGAAAATGTGAGTGAGGAAATTATTTTTTTGATGTTTTAACATCATCTTGATTAAATTGATGCTGAAATGATACAGCTTGAGCAATTTATCTAGTTTGTGAATCCTCAACTCAAAAAATTTACTCATAATTCTATTAATCAAAAATTACTCAATTATTATGGAGCAATAATTTATTAGAAAGATCCAGAAAATCAATTGATCCATAAATTGGACACACATTACATCTACTGCCTTCACGCCTTGCAATCGATCACAAAAAAAATTGTGTTATGAATTTCAACAATTAAATTATTATACAACAGTGGCCGCACTTTCCTTGAATCTACTCTCAAAAAAAAGTCACAAAAAATTCAAAAATTGGTAAAAGGCCAATCATTAATGAGAATTTCAGCATGAGACAGTTGCAAGTGAAAGCATAGCTTAATAATTTTTATTTTTGGCACTGCTTGGTCTATTTTTTTTTCTCAATTAATTTAATAATGTGACTGGCCTGAATTGCATCACATTGCATGACATATCATTTACTCGTCACTGTCCGAAAAGGTAATAACCTTTAGTACCCGAAATAAGAGAAACAGAAACATCATAATTAAGTCTTTTTCACTTTCTTATTGTCATGAGGCAACAAGTCAGCCATTCGTGACTACAGTAATTGCCCTTTTAAGTAAACAAATTGAATTAATTAATGTTCGTGCTTTTGTTTAACTGTTATCGAGTCGTAAAGGGCCGCAGCACTTGCTCAATATCTACTTTAAATTATCATGACACTTTATGCTGTATGCTGCCAATAAATCATAGCAGTACGCAATCGAAAGTGAATTTTTCTTCGTCTCTTTCCTCATCTACATCACATTGACTTACTTTCTTTGTTTTTGTTTTGGTTAAGTTCGAGTCAGCAAGTGATTTTGATCTCGACACAATGACCGACTTACATGTGTACCTTTTAATGTTGATTTTTATGTTTAATTTGGTGTTGATTGAATTTGACTTCTTTATGATACATAACACAGCCATTTATTAATAATTTACTTTCAATTCCAACAGCCACCACGTTAAAGTCAATGTTCCATACCACATCCATACCGTCCATCATCATCATGTCGAGAAAGTTCCAGTCTACAAGAAAGTTGAAGTTCCAGTTGTAAAGGAAGTCAAGGTTCCATTCCCAGTCCATGTTCCAGTCAAGGTTCCATACCCAGTTGTTGTTAAACCACATGTTGTCACAGTCCCAGTCCACCACTACCCAGTCCACACATCAGAACATCAACATGAATACTCAAGCGGACACTCATCAGGATCAGGACATTCAGGATCAGGAGACATCAGTGGCCACGGACACGGATGGTAAATACTGTGATATTAGGACAAGCCAAAATGGAAGCTACAAGAACCGTCAGTCAAATTTTTGTGTATTGCCGTTAAAAAATATTTTTTGGAGTTTTTTTGTTAAACAAATTTCATAGCAGAGAGCTTTTTATAGCTTTTGAATTTAGAAAGCTTTCTGATTGTTGTAAATAATTCTTACTTCTTAACTACCTTAACTCTCATGTGATGTCATTGTTTTCTGCTATTTGGAAATTATTTTATATATAAAACTATTTCATTGTTAAACATTTTTCATCTCTACCCAAAAAATAATTAATTAATGACTGCTGAAAAAAATAAAAAGTCATAAAACTATTTTGTTAAAAAAATAATATTTTTGCTGTTTTTTAATTATCGAATTATGTCTGCTGCTGTTGCATTATTCAATTAATATTCCGCAAATAATAAAAAAATCAACTTTCTTTCAGATCATTTAGCAAAAAAAAAAAAAAAAAAAATCAAACAAAAGATTTCGACTAATGGATTTAAATAGAGTAGAGTGAATGGAGTCAGTGGATTGTTGTGCATATGCAACAGTTTAAATAAATCACAAAAGAGCTATTTGAATTGGCAATAAAAATTGAAAAGCGTAAATAATTTTTTGAAATTATTTTTTCAAGTCATTTGAGTAGTTTTAGGGGGAAAAAATTGTTGCTAATACAATTGTGCTAGTTTGTTGGATTGAGAACTAATGAAAGTCAAACGTATGTGTGTAAAATTTAATCTTTGAAATTATTTGGTTACTAGGGAGAATTTGGGTTTGAACCGTAGAACAAATTTTTGAAAAAGCAGATTGGCTTGAGAATTTCTGGAAAAATTCAGAAAATTCCAATATTGGAATAGCCAAAAATTGCTATTGTGTAAATATGATCCTAGGTCTTCAATTATAGTAGAATAAATTTTTCAAGAATTTTGTTGTCCTAACCATCAAACCAATACCTCTACTGATTTACCTGTTTCAAATTTAATTTAATTTTTTTTACTTTCTTTCCAAAGACCTTGGGCATCATATTGATGTTGCTCATCAAAAAAATCAGTAGACTTTCTTGTGCATTCTCTTTTACATAATTTGATCTGCGTGTGAACCAATTTTCAGTAAAAAAATCAAACTCTTCAAATGATGGTATTTAATAGCAAATCAAGCAACATTAAAGTAATTAGGATCAAACCCATCATTAAGTCAGCATCAAAATCATTACACAATATCCATTTCAAATTAAAGATGCTGTAATTAATTGAAACTAATAACAAGGAGCTTCATTGTATGATTTTAAACTCAGATTAAGGTCGATTATTGTAAACAAATTTAAACATAAGTATAGGTAAAAACAACATTAAAGCTTTGTCGAACCGAACAGCAACCACAAAAAGACAAACTACAAGCTTTTAAAGTCATTTGAATGTATACAATTGCAAAGCTTTATTTCATATAAGAAGCTTTTATTTCACAAATTGCATGATTTAACAGTTTACAACCTGCTGTCAATATGGAAAGCGATAAAACCTTGTGGTACATTAGCACTTAAGAAGATGTTGGCTCTTCCATCAGATCCAACTGTTACAGAACCACCAGTGCAAGAACTTCCTGATTTAACTCCAGTTGCAATGTCACAATAGGTTCCAGCTGGAAGTCCTGTCTGTAAGGTTGTACTTAAATGTGTTCCGTATTGTCCATTGAATGCAATGAATTTTCCTCTTGAGAATGCAATTTGATTGCTTCCATTGTCCCACCAATTTGCAACAGCTGCAGTTCCAGCAACATTTCTAAACTTGACCATTTCTTTGATTCCATGCCATCTGTGTTCACAAACCCATCCGTTTGTACATTGTCCAGCTGCATTAAATTCTGGAGCAACAATATTACCAGCAGCATCACGAGGGGGTCCTTGATCGCGATTAGTAAAGTTGAATGAACTCATGAGTCTTGGAACGCCATAAGGCCAAGCCATATGAAAAGCAGTAGCCATCTCGTAAGTTCTTCCATTTTTATATGTTAACACGTGTCCATCACGTTGATTGTCATGATTATCTACAACAAAATTTATGAGAATTAGATAAGATTAATAATATTTTTTGAGTGAAAATCAGCATTAAAAATAGAAAAATAAAGTTTATCTTACCGACGAATGTGAGAGCATATTTTGAAGGCCAGAAACCCCATCCTTCACCTGAAATTATCAATAAATTTTTAAACTCATCATAATTTTCTATTTATTTTAAATTGAAATAAATTACCGAAGCTTTGAAGCCACTTCAAAAGATCATTTCCACTAAAAACTCTTGAAATTTCTTGAGAATAACGGAATTCTGTGATAGTTCCTAATGGGAAATATTCACTGCCTAAAAATCCATCATTTTCAACGCTATATCCAGCAATAACTTCTCCAACAACAAATGGTCGTGAATTGGCAGCAAATCCATGAGCTGTGTTAAGATTCTTAAGACGACTCCAAATGACTTGCAGATCACCAGGCCACCTGTGAATTATATGAGTTACTATGTTACTAAAAATATTAGTGTTATTATTTTTTATAAACTTGATCGTTATTCTCTTTTCATCATTATGTTGTGCGTATTTTGGTATCTCAAAACTGTTTTTAAAAAATCCAGAAACAATGACTTATTTACGCCAATCTTATCAATAGGATTTTCCAATTGACTTTAAATTTCACCTTGTTGGAATAAAGAGGATAACATCTCGTAAAAGAATGTTAAAAAATAAGATTATAAATCATTAGCTGTCTCAATCATAAACAGAATTATAAATTCTTTTTGTATGATTCAGATTGCATTTAATCCAGACTCTACTCTTGCTCAAGATAAAATTACCAATAGCAAAAGAAATTTTTGAGATTTGGTTCTAGATGTATTAGATCACGACACTTACATATGTTTCTGTAAGAAAGGAAAAGAATTAATTATTTATTCAAAGAACTAAATAGCACCAATCACATACCATAGCATCAACTCTGTAAAAAACCAAAAGCAAAAAGGAAAAAATAATAAAAAAATCATTATTGGTTTAAAAAAACAGGCACAAAAAATGCTAACCTGAATCCAGCGACGCCAAGATCAATAAGATGATTCAAAAATTCTGCAATCTTAGTTCTAACATGCTCATTTCCTTGATTAAGATCAGGAAGTCCCAATAATGCACAATTACGAATTTCAACACCATTATTCCAGTTATGAATATCACATGGATAATTAAAATGGTCAACAGTGTAAGGAACAGCAGGAAAGTTGCGATTGGGAGGGTCAGCAGTATTTCCAGCTGATCCAACACGTCCATTTAATGTCATGTGATTGAAAACAACATCGACATAAATTCTAACACCAACAGCGTTACATCTTCTTGTCATGTCTGCAAATGCAGCTTCATTTCCTGATCTTGTTGTTAGAATATAACTTATTGGACCATGTTGGCTAAATTGCCAAGTTTTTTAGTCAATTTATATAAATATTTATGAATTTCGATCAATTTTCTATATTTTCAATTAACGATCATTTTTTGAATATTATTCGACTACATTTCGATGTTTTAAAGTAGTTTGCCCCTCGATCCGACATATTTTCTTTCTTTCCAATCAAACCTTTGAACCTGTCGGACGCATTTTATAATTTGCCCATTAAAAGTGAGATTTCTTTTATATTTTTCATATTCACACCTTAACTAATCACATTTAAACTGTTAGGTGTTTGAATCCATCTCATCCAACCAGCGATCCAGCGTACCAACCAATAATAACATCCTATCAGAACATTTATACAAAATACAATAAATAAGGAACAAAACAAATAAATAGGACATTTTGGATTTTTACACGAACAACAGGCATTTTATACACGATTCACATTTACAGGAAAGCATCATTTTTAAATAAGTCCGACATCATTCAAACACTTTTACATCATTCAAACACTTTTACAGTGCTTTGAAGTTAAGAAGATTAAAAGTAACAAAAACAATCAAAAAAGTGTCATAACCTGAAAAAACAATTAAAGTGTGTGCAAAAGTCAAATGATAAAAAAGTAGTGAATAGTCCGCGAGTTAAAATCGATTAAGTTAAGATTAAACAGTGAAATTAAGTTAAAATTAAATATTTGGACAATAAGACAAAAAACAGTTAAAAACAGAAGTGTCAAAAAACAAGCTAAAGTGTAAAGTCGCGATTCAATTCGAAAAAGTAAAATTTATTAAAAATTCACAAATGAGACATTAAAAGGACAAACAAATGATCAGAAATGGTCAAAGAACAGTCAATTCATTAAAATATAATCGAGGAAGTCTACAGAGAAGACAAAATGAACATCCAGGAACAAAAATGCAACATCCAGTGATCAACACGTGGAAAGTTTGAAGACATAAAAAGACAACAAATCCGTATGGAAACATACAAAGAATAGTCTAAAGGTAAAAATAACATCATTACAGTGAAGATAATAGTTCAAAAGTGAAAGAATTGTCAAAATATAAAATTTAAAAAAAAAAAAAGTCACAAACACAAACATATAAAATTTTAAAAATTTAAAGACCGTTAGGTCCAATTTTTTGAGACATTTAAATTAAAATTTCATCGAGACGAGAAACGCTCAAAACCAATGAGAAACTTGAAAAATTTTTGAGCCGATAGGCAGTGAGGGGTCTCAAGTTTGAATAATTTCATTTGAAACAAAAAGTGACATTCAATTAAAATACATTCAAATAAAATTAATTAGACACAAAATCTGAAATACATTAAAGACAATATAAATACAAAACAGTGAATTGAAATGAAAATAAATAAATAGTGACATTAAATTGAATTAAAGACAATAAGATAGACACACGAATTAAAATAAACAAATAGAAACTATTGAAAATAATTAACAAAAGACATTAAGTTAAAATTTAGTCAGTGAATTAAAATACAGAATAAACAATTAAGACAATTGGATGAAACTGCTGTCAAGAAGATCTGACAAGTTGTGAACATCAAGACGAAAGACGATACAGACAAGATGAAGACACAACAAATGAGAAGATCCAGTTAACAAAAAGCTACACAAAAGGACATGGTATGTCGAATTTACAATTATTTTTTAGACACAGATACGTCTGATGTCAACATTTATGATGCTTTATGCATACATATTAAAATTTGATTGAATAAATTCACGTAGATGAATAAAAATTTAAAATTAATCTTAATGTGACTTAAAGTCTTAATTACATATTTACAATTTCTTTAAACAAATTATAATTGAATTAATTGTATCCAACATCAACATGGATGATTTACATCCAGAATTGCCACAAGATCCAGAAGATATATCTGAGATCATTGAATTAAATCCATTTTCATATTTCGTATGTAAAGTATGCACGAAGTCATTCGATATTCTCGATCGTATAATTATTTGCCCGATGTGTAGGGAAATTTATCATTTAGATTGCATTGATAAAACTGATTATGCTTCAATAAAGAATAAATTATTTTCTTGTAAGACATGTAAGCAAGAAAAAGTCAATAACGATAAAATTAAATCTAAATCTCGTAAAAATAATCGAAGTAAGAAGTTTAGCTCTTGTTCATCAATATCAATTAGTTCAGAAGATTCTTCATGCTCTAGTATTCCTATTCAGAATAAAAAGTCAAAAAAGAAATGCATTAAGACATATAGTGATAGCTCAATTTTAAGTGACAATGATGATGAAAGTATTTCAACATCAAAAGCCATACTAAATTTGTATAAATTTACGCGACATGATCGCAAGAAGTCGAAGTTTGAATCATTGCCAATTGTTGATTGTATTGACACGAAGTGGTCAATATTTTTTGATCTTTTTAAGCAATCACATAAATTATTTAGTGATGCTGAGAATGTTTTAAGAATTCAAAAATCAATTACATCAAAAGAGATTTTAGATATTGGTGGAATTAATTTATTTAATCCACTTACGTATTTTGAAACATTGAAACTTATTGATGAAAGAATTTGTCATTCAATTAATTTAATAAATAAAGAAACTAGACAGATTATTGAGTTGAGTAAATTAAATGATAATTGCAGTAGTAAAGACATTTTGAATTTCATTAATAAAATTGTGAATTACAGTAATGTAGTTGAGAAATATGGCAAGAAGAAACATAAAATTGACGATAAAATAATATCACATATTGCTAATGTGATGCCTGATACATTAAATAAAGATTGGCATACACATAAATCAAAACTTGAGAAATATAATAAAGAAGTTTCAATTAAAGACATAGCTAATTATTTATCCAAGCAAGTCTCACATATTAATTCCAAGATTTTATCTGAAGAAATTGATCCATGGAAGGATGACAGCAACAATTTAACACAACAAGAAGATGAATATTCTAACCGAAGCTATTCACATTCATGTAGCTCCATCAATTCTCGAAAGTCATTTACTAATAGCCATTCATTTTGTTGGTTGCATAAGACTAAAAATCATTCTTCATTTAAATGCAATAAGCTATGGTCAATAAATGGAAAAGAAGCAAGTAGATTAGCTAAAGTTAATAATATTTGTATATGCTGTGGTCAGTCAGGACACAAGCAATGCCATAAATTTAAATGTAAAATAGAAGATTGTAATAAGAATCATCATATTTTATTCTGCCATAACAGAAAAGGTAGAAAGATGAATGAAAGTAGCCAGAGTAGTTCCAATTCAGAAAATAGCAATGAAAATAATAAAGAATCTGATAATTTAAGTAATTTAATTAATTCAGTACAGAGAAGTAGTCACATGAGAGGTGATACGATGTCATATAATAATTATATGAACAATATGCATACAGCTAGTTTATTCCATCATAATCATTCTCATAACACACAACATAATAAGTCGAAATCTCAGATTCATCTATTGAAAGATGAAATCATCATCGAGAATCCAAGTACACTTAACATTGAAGATAGAACGAAGGAAGTTCATCATCTTTCCGCATTGCCGGAGAAATATTGGGCTAGATTGCCCAATACACCATCTCATTTAATCTTTAGAAATAAAATCTCGCTTAAAGACTTTCACATTAATTACAATCATAATAATCAATCGACATTCCAATTAATAATCATAAATTTTATAATCATTTGGCACACATTTAAATCATTATTTAGATTCAATATGAAAAATTTAGTGAATCAATTTCACAAAATATGTGATAACATACACATATCATATTCAGAAGCTCAAAGCTCATCAACATATTCCAACGAGAATAGATTTCCTAGTTCTAACCAGAACATCCGTGATATAATTGTCGAAGAAGACAACGAGTTATGACACAATATATTATGCATAGATACATGCAAAGATTTATATTTATAAATTATTTGAGGAATCAATTTCCAAACATCCACTGAGGAATCAATTTCCAACTAATCATTCATTAAGGAATCAACTTCCAACTAATTATTTATAAAGGAATCAACTTCCAATTATTCATTAATATTTTGAGGAATCAACTTCCTATTTAGCAACATTTAGTTTGAATCGATTTCAACTTGCATTGATCCATTCATTAATTGATGGAATTTTTTTGAAGTAATCAATTTACATTTAATCATTAACCAATAATTTGTAGGATCATCAATTGATCACATTACATTATTTACATTCATGATCATTGAATTGACATGAATTCTGTACATAGCAAATAATTTAAATCATAATTCATTTACATTAATTCAATTTGTGGGAATCATTTATTAAGATCCAGTGCAGATCATCATCCAATTATATATTGATCAATTCAATTATACATTTACATTCCCAACAAAATTTCCAAAAATATTTCTTGTGCATTGACACATTGTAAACAAATTGAAAAGAAACATTAGATCAGAAAGATCTCAAAACAAAATCCAAGATCAAAGAAGATCATAAAATAATAATCAAAATAAGTTCCTATTATTTATCTCATTAGATATGAAGTTTTTATTTAAGGGCACAAGTCTGAAGAAGTAACATCAGCACAGACAATCGACAACATCACATCAAGATTCAACAACTCACATCAGAAGTCAGACACATCGAATCATCATCAGAGATATTTATTATCACTCATCTCTTTTTGTGTTGCCGGAGTGTTGGCTAAATTGCCAAGTTTTTTAGTCAATTTATATAAATATTTATGAATTTCGATCAATTTTCTATATTTTCAATTAACGATCATTTTTTGAATATTATTCGACTACATTTCGATGTTTTAAAGTAGTTTGCCCCTCGATCCGACATATTTTCTTTCTTTCCAATCAAACCTTTGAACCTGTCGGACGCATTTTATAATTTGCCCATTAAAAGTGAGATTTCTTTTATATTTTTCATATTCACACCTTAACTAATCACATTTAAACTGTTAGGTGTTTGAATCCATCTCATCCAACCAGCGATCCAGCGTACCAACCAATAATAACATCCTATCAGAACATTTATACAAAATACAATAAATAAGGAACAAAACAAATAAATAGGACATTTTGGATTTTTACACGAACAACAGGCATTTTATACACGATTCACATTTACAGGAAAGCATCATTTTTAAATAAGTCCGACAGACCATAACGTTCCATCCATGATCGTTGATCATCAAAAACATTGTGCTCGTTTGCTGGACTGACTTGTACACCAGCATATCCATTTGGTGCTAAAAATGTCTCACATTCCCTTGCAATATCAGCCCATCTCCAATCCATTAAATGAACCATTGCACTTCTTCCGGACCACCAATGAGGATTTGTGTAATCACCATAAGATGATAAGGCAAAGCTAAAAAGCAGTAAAGTTCCTAATGTTAACCGTCCCATGACTAAATTGAAACTGAGAATTTTTGAGAACGATTGGAGGTCTTTAATAGGTTTGAAAATATTTCTTATAATTTTGATAAGATAATTAATATACATGTGTATGAATTATCACACTCGAAGTATATTAGTAATCCCAGACAGGTGGCTTATTTTGCTACTTGAAATTCTTATCAATTAAGATACGACGATTGTTGTGTTTTTTATTGAACTCATTGACTTTTATGGAAGCTTAAATCACATCATTCCATAAATACGTCATATCAGTTACCATAAACATGCCTACTTTTGTGAACTTGACTTGATTTTCCTGTTGGAATTTTTGGAAGTAGAGCAAAGTCTTGAAATAATTTTTTCTACCTTTCTAAATTTTTCTCACAATGAATGAGTATAGAACTTACCGAAAATTGACTTTCCCCATAAGAAGAGTAAAGCTCCGCCAAAATTATGCAGTGCAACTCACCAACCATACCAAACGTGATTGTTTCAACTCATCATGTCCCATACTTGAGTGCATTCAATCTGTTTAAATTTAATTTTAAATTTCCCCAAAATCTTCTTTTTAATAAAAATTAAAATTTTAATTAATTTCTTGTGTTTTCCATTTTTCAAGCGAATAAAAAATTGCAAATGAATTATTCATTATATCATATGAAAAAATGAAAGATGCAGAAATGATTGACTGAACGCAATAAAAAAGACACAAAAAATAATGTTCATGTAGATTTTTTTTAATAATTCAATTAAGTAATATTAATAATAATGAATTGCACAAAAATTGTTATGAATTGACCAAAAAGTTTATTGCACAATGTTCAATTTCAGAATGACACTATGCATCATATTATTTTAACACCGAAAAAAATAGAAAGGGAACGCTTTGGTACTTCCCCTTAAATAACTTTCTTTATACATTATAGATACTTAGTCTACCTCACATCATTGTAATTACTGTACGAGTACCGAAACATTGCACAACATAACAGAAACAAATTTGGTTCGACACAAATGGTTTATTTTAGACAAATTGGGGGTTTTTCAATTGGGGATTTTTTTCAGGCTGATGGTTTTGCATTTTTTGAAAGGAATTAATTAAAAAATTATAAGGAATTTCAAATTATTTCTATTCTGAAAATTGAACATCATTTATGAATGACCCCAATGCAATATGAACAATTTACGATTTATAAAGGTGCATTAACTACCGAATTTTGAATAAAGTTTGAGTATTAAGACGTTTGAGAAAATTGAAAATTGTGAGTTTTAAAAAAATATGGACAAAATGTCCCCATTTCCAATACACAACATCTTCCAAAAAACTAATTAAAATAGCCCAAAAGACGCACCTTTCTCTGATCGCTTACCTAACGCATAAACTCCTTTTTCAACGCTCAGCATGTTCTACTTATGATACATTACATGCTGTACATGTTACGCTTACCAGACAGTGTTGATTTTGTTTTTTTCTTTTCATGTTTTATTTTTTAGCGCATTTTTGCAAAAAATGACGCTTATAGTTTCACTTTGTTCGGCTGGCTGGCTGGCTGGCTGTATGAGCTCTGAGATCTCAGAAACCAGACATAGTTAAGAGTTCTGTTATGATGAATTATCTTTCTACTATCGAGTTATTCCGGCCTCGCTTATTAAAAAATCGTTAAATGATCTACAATTCCTGTAATCAACGATTTAACATTAAATAAGGAAAAAAATTGTTGAAAACCCCTCGATAAAAATTTGAATTTTTTTTGACCGTTGGAATTTAAAATTTTTTTGACCGTTATTTTTGGTCAAAATTTTTTTCTTTCTCTTTGAAAGGTTTTGTATTAATCATCAAGAAAACAGACTTTTCATGCATAGTGCATGCTAGAAAGACGGAATTTAATGGATTCTGTTATTATTATACAGTTTTTTTTTTTTTATAAAAATTGTATTTTCTTGCAGGATTTTTTGATGATAAAAGAAGAATTAAGGGATTTTGTAATTTAAAGCAATTTCTATTTAATCGATTTCTGATCGCTGCGACAAAAATGCGCTTAAGTCCCTCGATTAACAACACGAGGACTTTGAACATTTTTTTGCTTTGCTCTGTTCGTCGGTTCATTACATCACACATTTATTGCCAAAAATAATATAATTTGTGCCGGTATGTCAGTGAACTTTGTTACGCACTTTGATTGAGCTTTTTTATGAAGATTATTATTAGGTCCTTTGTTATTTTTTTTATGCATCGATCTTTGAGTGCAGACAGCTGTCACAAATGAAACACTTTGAAGAATGGCTAATGTTTAAAATTTTCAAGTTTTTTTAGTGCTTTATTTTTCGCAAATTTTGATAGATAGAGCATTGAAGTAATTGAGTTGGATGTCAAATGTGCATTGTTTGCTGATAATTTTATTGTGTGAATTTTAATAGCTTATAATGTTGCAAATTTTTGAAATTTATGAAAAAGGTCATTAATCATTTTTTGCACGACAAAAAGTGTAAAAGTGCATAGCCCAAATTGCCTTAAAAAATCACTAAAAAATTAATGTTTGAAATTGTTTTACCATTTTTGAATAATTTCTTTTTGTAGTTTTTAAGTCAGCAGTAATTTAGCAAAATCTAATTAAGGAAATAAATATTTTTGACTATCACTTCAAAATGTTTTGCTACTCAATTATGGATTCTTTTTGTTTGCATTAAAGAAAATTGGAATTTGAAAAAGCTGTAAAGTTGAAGTTAATTGATTATTAATGAATCGTGAATGTAGCGCATTTACGATTTTTTTTTTTGTTTTTGAGATTATGTAGAGGAATTATTTGAGAAAATAACTTAATTGGAAAGTAACCAATTTTTTTTGTAGTTCAAAAAATATTTTCCTTTTGTTCATAAAAACTTTCAAAGGATTCATTCACTAACTATGTCACGCAACAAATAATAATTTTAGAACTGTTTCAACTTTAGACTTGCTTTAGACTAGAAAAAAATAAAAGTTCTTAAATATCGAGTATAGTAAGTGACCAACTCCAATCATCGATTTCAAATGACAAATCTTCATGTTACATACTCAATCAATGGATTTATTAAACAACATTTTCTTACCACTAAGTGCTAATATCCGTTTCATGCATGCATTAAGTCAAACGTGATATTGATTGTTGAAAAAGCTTTTTACTCTACACAAAATTAAACAATTACCCAAAACGAAAAGTTTTACAAATAGTCCATTAGAAAAAAATTGCTAAAAAATTGTATTGAGAAATTAAGGAGTAAGAAGTACATGCTGAAATTAATGCATGTCTCAGATGAAAGTATTTTCAAAAAAATCACGTGACATAACAGAATACATTTCTTCCTGATCAATTGCACAATTAAGTTGTAAGACATTTGGCAAATCAATCGATATCCATCAATTATGTATGAAGTCTTTCTGATAATCAGTGACTGATCTTTCACCTTAGTTTCATAATCGTGTTCTTTTTGTCTTTATTGAGTAATTCCAATAAACTCAATCATTTTCTTATCAGCAGCAGTAACGGCACAGATGTCATGTCGGAACATTCTCTATCCTCATAATTAGAGTCAATTGACGTGAGCCAATGAAAGTGAAAAAATAAGAGCAATTTATCAAATGCGAAGCAAATTATATTGCTTTTAAGCACAGAAGTGAAGTACCAACAAATTTAGGAGCGAGACAAATTTTTGCCAATTTTTAAAGTTTAGCTGCCTTTCTTCCGCATGATGTAGAAAATGAAAAATGTACCGCAAATAAAATGAATTTAATTGGCGAAAATAATTTTGCAGTCTATTTAAATTTTGTTGCTGCTTTGAGATTTTTTTAATGAGAAAAAAATTAATTGCAGAAATTGAACATTCACAATGACGATTGACAGTTTTGGATTTATTTAATGAATTTATTATTAGAATGATAAGAACATTTTGAGATCTTTTAATTGGCACAAAATTTTATTTTAGCTTTCTTTTTCTGTGGATGCGATTTTATGGGAGAGCTGTAAGGGATGTCTTTTTTTGTATTTTTTGTATGATGTTCTTATCGATATCTAGCTTATTTTTGTATCAGATTGCAGCAAAACCTTAGGAATACTTAAAAGCTCATGCAAATTTTTGATAGGATTTTTCTTAGATATATTTAGTCAGTGAAAAAAAAAGTCAGTGAGATTTGGATCCTTCAAAATCCTTATTATTTATGACTAGTTAACAATTTCTTAACAGCAATCAACTTCCAAGCAATTTAAAGTCACATAAAATTTCCAAAATTTCTTTAGTAATTTTTTTCCCAAAGATTTCTTTCGTACTTTTGTACTTCTTGTTGATTGAGCATGACTCATTTAATTTTTTTTGCAAACCATTGCTTATCGATACAAGAAGAAAATAGAGAAAGAAAGAAGTAAAAAAAAGTCGAAAGCACACAAGATCTCAAAAAATAAAAATGCTTTGCTGTATTTGGAGTGGGAACTGTACCAAAAGTTACCGAAAAAAATCTCATTTGAGAGTAAATTTACTCGCTACCTTATTGTTTGACTCTGAGATTACTCTGAAGTCTATTCGTATAAAAGCCAAGACGTTTGTCATATCATCATTCACAGTTCAAACGCATTTCAGAAGTAAAACAAGCAATTCTTTCATTTTAAATTTTTTGAATTTAAAAAAGTATTTTTTTAGTAAAAATGGCAGCAAGATTTGTAAGTGAAAAAGATAAATTATCAAATTTCCACGATTAAATCTCAATCTTTTGCAGATTGCATTGTTCTGCCTTGTTGCAGCTGTTAGTGCCTTCCCAGGTGGACATGGTGGTGGAGAAAGTCATCATGTTGGAAGTGTAAAAGTACCAATTCATACAGTTCATAAACATCATTACACAAAGGTTCCAGAATATAAAATTGTGAAAGTTCCAGTCGTTAAGGAAGTTAAGGTTCCATATCCAGTCAAAGTACCAATCAAGATCCCATATCCAGTTGTTGTTAAACAAGAAATTCATGCTGTCCCAGTCCATAAATATCCAGTTCATTCATCAGAACATGTTCATCATGGACATACAGGAGGTGGACATGGAGGAGAAATTGAAATTAAGCACCAAGAAGTTAGCGGTAAATATTAGAAATTCAGTCACAAACATGCTGGAACTAACATCGTTTTTAATTCTTTGGACTGATGAGAATTATTGGAAAGACTTAATAATTTTTGTTAACATAATAAATTGTTGTGATTATTAACATAATTAAAAAATGAACCTACAAATTCTAGTTTCAATTAGAATAGCTAGAAGAAATTATTTATGTCTGTCCTCTAATCAAGTTTTGAAATATTTTTTAGGTGGACATCAAGAAGTTGGCCATTCAGGTGGAGAAGGATTAGGCGCTCATGGTTCACATGGATTTGCTGGCCATGATTTTGGCGGTCACCAAAGCTTCGGAGGAGATATGGGACATTCAGGATATGGATTTGAAGCTGCTGGTCATGGTGCATCACATGGAGGTTTTGAAGCCAGTCACGGTGGTCATGGAGGATTTGAATCAGGTAGCATTTAAAAGTCACAATTTTTATTCCTATTGCTAATTCCTCAAATTATTTACAGCTGGACATGGTGGTTTTGAACACGGAGCTTCACATGGTGGTTTCGAAGCAAGTCATGGAGGTTTTGGACATGGATTAGAAGGAGGTCATGGTGGATTTGAAGGTCATGGAGGTCAAGAAGGTGGTTTCGGCGGCCACATTGAAGAATCACATGGAGGTTCACATGGTGGAGATATTAGTGGTGGACATGGTGGAAAATGGTAAAAAACCATTTAATCATCATCAAATCATTGCTTAAAGAAGCTATTTGTTATGAGCTTAAAGCTCAGCATCATTAAAGTCATCAACTTATTGTTGTAATAAGACTGCTGTTATCTGTTGATACATTTGTTAAAAAATAAAAAAACTAATTGTTGAAAATTTGAAAAAAATTAAATAATTTTGAATTTTTAATTACTTATTTAATAACGCATAACAAAATTATATACAGGAATCATACTTTTATAAGCACTTCCTGAAATCATTTAAACAATTAATTGTTAAAATTGCAATTTTAACGCTTTTTCAATGCACACTCTTAATCGAATTTATGATTTGAAAAGCTTTCTTTTTAAAATCAAAAATGTTAGTTATGCATCAGGTTGAATTTTTAACAATTTTTAAAAAAAATTTATTACGAATTACAGATAAAGAATAAAGCCAAAATTTTATTTTCCATAAGGCAGTGATAATTTAATTATTGTATTACCTATAAGATAAGCAAAATTATTTTAACACCACTAAGGAATAAATTCACTTAAAAAGTATAAAAAGCTTGTTGCAAGAATTTGTCATTTTTTCATAAATTCTTCTTACAAGTAGACAAAATAGTGTCACTCTCATTTATTTTTCGATATTACTTCGGTATTTTAAAAATATTATTTTAGCGAAAATTTAACATAATTCGATTTTACATATTTAAATTTTTATAACGAAAATTTAACATAATTCGTAACAGTTGTTTTGTTCCAAAAATTTTCTATTCAAATCGAAATTTATGAAAAAGACAGTTAAAAATTAAAATTTGAATTTTAAAACTTGAAACTTTCAAAGCACTTAAAGTTTAAAAAACATTTCCCAAAGCTCAAAATGTTTTTATTTTCGACTCTTAAAAAAGCTTACGTTCAACTCAAAATATTTTGAATTTTAAGCTTCATATTTTGATTAAAGCTTTTAAAAAAATTAATTTTAGTCAAGTGAATAAAGTACCAGATTACTATATTTAGCTTTTTATTACAATTGTATCCGTTATGTTTTTTTTGGAACAAGTTTTTTACCATGAGTGATGATCTTTGTTAACCGTTACAAAATGTCTGTTGTAATAAAATTTTAGGTCTCATTTCTTTAAAATTAATGTCTATTAATGCTCTGTTCTTCTCATTAGATATTATTCAAATAACAATGCATCCAAAAATTTGCATAATTTCATAGTGATTTGCAGATATTATCATCATAATTGCCGAATAAATATTTATTTCTCATGTATATTCAGTAAATGTCAATCAGTAATTTAAATGCATCAAGTACATAAGAACCTTCAGATGTAAGGAAGATAAATCAAGCTGTAGTGTGAACTTACATGTCATTACTTTGTATTTTCAATTGAAATCTGATTAATGTAAGGTTTTTTAATTAACAAAAAATATTAAATTAAAATTTTATCAATAGGGCGTGGATGCGTATGTTTTACAGTAAGCTTCTTAATTGCATGTAAATTTTAAAAATATCCATAAAACCTCAAAGGTCAGCATCCATTCCTTATTTTTTCACTCTTTGCAAGTCAATAAAATAAGAAGCATTATTGAAATTTTTACGAGTAATTATTGTCATTACATCAGACGACTAATAAAGATGATGTACCTAGTTCAATATATTTCGATGCGATTTCATAAACTCATCTTAATTTGTAATTCATACTGATGCTTTTAAAATCCCTTGTACTTTAAAAAATCGATTAATGTTCATCTTCAAAACAATAATTTTTTTGCTGACATAACTGCTGTAAAATGATATGCATAAATTGGGGGTAATAAACATTCCATGAAGCTCAGATTTTCTGCATATATGAGGGATCATTTTTTTTGGAAATTAAAGAAATTGTTGTCGATTTATTTAAACGCTTTAAGGAGTTTTTCTGCCATGTTATGATATTATGAGACAGAAATATGCAAATTAAAAAAATTTAAAAATTTTTTTAAAGAAATTTTTACAATTTAGAATTTTATGTTAAACTGAAGATAAAACAATCCTAAAATTGATTTTCAGCATCTGAAGCTTTAAAAATTTAAAAAATAAATGACAATAATTAATTGAACTCCAAATATTCCACAATTAAAATTTTTAAAAAAATACTATTAAATCAACAATAAATACAAAAATCATTTAAAATTCCATTCATTCACAATATGCATCAATAAATCGGTCAATCCAGTTATGAAATACTCACAATAGCCAAAATAACAAGCTTGCAATTTAAAATTATTCGCAAAACATGAACAATAATTTAACTCAAAAAATGTTCTCCATGCAGACAATAAAATTAAAACCACAACAAATCATTAATAATGGACAAATATAAAAGTAAGCAGACAGAGATGCAAAGATCAGGAAATTGCCACTGTGCGTTGATTTTCTTCTTCCAAAAAAAAATTTATTATTTATTCACTTTCACTCACCATGCGAAAGCATTTGTGCACGCTAGTTGTGAATATTTGATTAGAATCTTTTTTTTCAGTTACTGCTGCTGTTTTTGTATCCAACTGAATTACTTTACATCTGTCAATCTCAATTAACATTAAGGCAAATTGTAGCCGTAGATTACTTAATACAAAATCACACATTAAGGCGCCCATATTACATAAAGTCAACATAAATCGCATAGCAAGTAACGTCAAAAGATGATCATTATTGTAATAAAGATGGATTAATAACTGATGAAAGTAAAATTTATGGTATTGTGCTGCTCAAAAGTATTTATTTATTTTCTTTAAAAAAATGTGATGTAAAGTAAAAGAAGATGCAAAAAAATGATGAAAATTAATTTTCAACTGAGACGACCTTTTCAGCAGTGCAAAATTAGCGTGTCCAAAAATTAAATAACTGTTTGTAAAAAAATTTCTTTATGCTCATTACTACCTCAATGAATTGGGTATTTTGTTAAGTATTCTGGAATTTGAATACGGCATGAAGTCAAAGATGATTACAGTGATTAATTTAGGTAATATGCAAATATTATGGTAGTTGAGGATTGATTAAATGATTTTTTATTGGAGGTAGATAAAGGAAACGAAAGGTTTTGGATGTAATAAGGGGTGATGAATGGAATTAATTTTGAAGCGCAAATTTTTTCAGACGTATTGATTTTCAGGCAGTGTCAATTTATTTTGATTCCTGTCAAAAATTTAAATTTTTAAACATTTTGCTCATTTGTTAAAAATCTTCATTTAAAAAAAATTGTATGATACTGTCACAAGTGCTCAGATCTTCTCGTTCCCCTAAAAATTGGACTTTGACTGATTTTTGTTGGGTTGAGGAAAGTTTTTAAGGATGTTTTAAGTATTTTATTTACATCATTAAATTTTTTTGATAAAAAATTTGTAACTTAATTTGGAGGATTTGACCTCAAAACTTAAAATTACTGTTCCAAAATTTTTTTCCTTTATTTCAATCTGTAAAGTTCAATATGTTTTCAAAAATCATGCAAATTACCATTTTCACTCATTCATCATTCTCAACAAATTGCTCATAACATTTCAATCAATTATCTATCCATTTGCAAATTAATCTAAAAGCTTCAAATCTCCTTAACATGGATGACATATTTACTCATCAACAACCATTAAGTGTCGAAACATTTCAAAGCAATAACTCATTAATTATTATTCCTCATCTTAAATGGTTTTCTACATTTCAATACATTCCATGAATAGCCATCATAATTGATTTATAATTGTTAACAAAAAAGTTGTAAATGAAAGTTGTTTTCTTTCTTTCTTATTTTCAAGAAAAAAATCTTTTATTATTCAATCTTTCAAGGCCGTGCTGCGAACAATGATGTTGCACATTGCATGTTGTACTTGCAAAAAAAAATTTTTTTTGGATCTCTGCCATTAAACGATTACAATGAATATCGATGTACGCCTTACAGGCAATGCGAAAATATTGAGGTCTGTATGTGAAGCAAGCAGATGCACCTGCAAAAAAATAAAAGTTGAACTTGATGCACAAAAAAATTGTATTAACCTCCTTTTGTCTTCACGTGTAGTAAATGTGATAATGTAAGGCTTGATAACATGCATTATGTAATTTAAGAGTGAAAATTTATCGACATTCGTGTTCTGGAGTAGTAATTGACCTTGGAGATCTTCATCGATATTAAGTGTTAAGTAAAAGTAGTTGTAATTAAATGCTTGACAATTCATATCAATTAAGTCAATGGATTAATATCATGGTAGTCTTAAGAATACAAATTATGGAGTGATAAAATCATAAATAGCGAAGTCATGCTGTTAATATTGTCGAATATAATTTTTAACACTATGAGTACAGGCAACTAGTGCTAAAATTAAAATTTAAAATAATAGCTGATTTTGAAAGACAAGCATCACATCCATCATTCTTTTGATTTCTAAGACTCAATAAACTCAACAAAAATTTCAAGTACCTACCAAAATTTAAATTCAATAAAAAGTTCCACAATAAAAAACTTTCAAAAGAACTGAAACACTTACGTCAGAAGGAAGCATGTTAAGCCTTCATTCACGATCTGAAAAGACTCACTTGGTTAAGAAAGAAAATCATCAATCGACCTTAAAAATTCAGCCCTTTCGAATTTCTTTTAAATCCATTACATATTAAACCATTATTATGTATTATGCACAATTCCCTTTCAAAAAAGTAAAGAAGTAAAGCATCAGCTTTCAAGTGATTTTTGGTGCAAGGTTATGAAGGCACAAAAGAAGCCGAGAGCACTTTTTACATGATAAAATCATCTTGCAGGTCCAAGCATTGTCTCTTCATGTTACAATTATTCGTCTGAATTCAATAAATTCAAGAATACCTTTCACCTTGACCCGCTTAACAAGTGAAAAAATGCAGAATATGTAATTTTCATTAATTTTCATTTATATGGCTTCAAAAACTCATAAACATATCGATTACATCGAGGCTGTTCGATAGGATTTTTATTACTTTTTTTCCAATAAAAATTCATTTAATGAGTTTTATACATAATATGCAAATTTTGGATTAAAAATGTAAAATTTGGGGACTGAATTGTTAAAAAATTAGATCTGTCTAATTGTCTGACTAGTGAACAAATAAATACAAGCATAAACGAATCAATTATTATTATAACCCAATCCATATAATTGCTCCTCAAGTCCTTAAACCTAATCAAACAAAAGAAATGGAAAGCATGAAAAATTGCATAATAATTGCCAATTCAACTGCACTTGTTGTCTCAAAAATCCTGTAATTGCAGAAAAAACTCATTGTCTACCACTTACATGCGCCTGAATCATCTCAAACTTTATGACTCCTCTTTAATTTCCAACACGTATTAAGAGCCAATTCATTTCGATTGAATACATATAGGAATTAAATGTGCCATAACAAATAAAATTTAGAAGAGGAAAAGAAACACGAAAGTGAACATTCAACTATGAAGAGGTAAGTGCATCAAGCAAAAGAGTCTACAACAAGAAATTATTCACGTTTCATTTGGGAATGTAATAAATTCAATTGTTGTTTGTGCAGTCACAACGCAATGCATACTTGACGTTATTCGCACAGCACTCGCGAATCACACTTTGTTGATGGTTTGATAATTCTCTCTCTTTTTCATTTATTAAGGTAGTAATTTTTTACCAGCTTCATAAAATTGTTAAGTATTATGCAATTTTATGCCATTTTGAGTACCATGAGACTTTTGGATATGTGAAGCCTTAATTAGGAAAAGTTTTCTCTGAAACGCTGTGTGCGATTCATTCTTTTCGGATTGCTGATGAAAAAGACTTTTTTGTATGTCCAAAATCAGCAATTGAATTGAATTGAATCGTTTATTAAATTTGCACGTGATGTGTCAATCATGGTGAAATTGAAGGTATTAATTAATAATCATTAATCATTAACTGTAGAGTGTTTTCAAATTGATGAAATTGTAAATTGGAATTGATGCATTTAAATGCCATTATTTTATTTTTCAGATCTAATCAGTTCCAAAAGTTATGAATTTTTTTAAAAATCTGCTAAAAATTCCTACTTACTTACTTACTTACTGCAACCATGTTCCTATGTGGAGCTTAGGTTACAACAAAATGCTTTCCATCTGACTCTGTTGCTGGCCTTATCACCTAGTTTGTACAAATTCTCTGTCCGCACATTAAGCTGACATTCCTTCATCACTGTTCTGCGCCAGGTAGCTTTTGGAGCTCCTGGACGTCTCTTCCCTTGCGGATTCCAACCAAGGGCGGTGTAACAAACTTGTGTTTCTGTCCCAGCAATGACATTTTCTCTGGCATTGCGTTTACGAAGTGTATGTCCAATCCAGCCGTACTTCCTCATCTGTATCTCCTTATTGATGTCTTTTTGGCCTGCCAATTGTAGAAGCTTTTCGTTTGAAGGCCAATCACTTGGATTTCCAGTCCACCAGATCCTTAGAATCCTTCTATAGCAGCTGTTGACGTAGACTTGCAGTCTACGCTTAACCTCATTGGTTACAAACCACGTCTCACAGCCATACAGGAGCACTGACTTGACGCATGCATTAAAGATTTTCATCTTTAGATGCTTTGTAATGCTAGTGGATCTCCAGACGTTAGAGAGCTTAGCAAAAGCTCCTCTCGCCTTCTGTATCCGCATATTGACGTCTTTGAGTGCGCCACCATCAGCTGATATGTTACTGCCTAGATATGTGAAATGCTCAACACGATTGATGATCTCATTGCCTATGTGCAGTGGCCGATTGTTTCTAGCATTCACTCGAATCTCCTCGGTCTTCTTGATGTTAATAACAAGTCCGACTTTTGCGGACTCTGATTCGAGATCATTCAACTTCGCTTGCATGTCCTGATGAGTATGAGCTAACAGACATGCGTCGTCCGCATAATCCAGGTCTTCCAATCGCTCATTATGAGTCCATACTATCCCTCTCGACTTGTTCTTAGTAGCCGAGCGCATTACCTTGTCCATAATGACAAGGAATAATAATGGAGAGAGCAAATCTCCTTGCCTGACTCCTGTAAGGGATATAAACGCCTCTGACTGTACTCCATCATGCAAGACTTTGCATCTAAATCCATTATAAGCTTCACTGATTAGCCTAATAAGCTTCTCTGGGACACCAAGATTCCGAAGTTCCGTCCAGATACACTCTCGATTAATGGAATCGAATGCCTTCTCATAGTCAACAAAAACGAGATAAAGTGCTGATTGCCATTCAATAGATTGTTCAATGATGATTCTTAAAGTGCTAATTTGATCAATACACGATCTATATGGCCTAAAGCCAGCTTGCTCCTTTCTCAATCGAGTTTCGATTGGTTCCATCATCCTTTGAAGAATCACTGACATGAACACTTTGCTCACAACTGACAAGAGGGTGATTCCTCTCCAGTTACTACAGCTACTCAAATCTCCCTTCTTTGGAAGCTTAACAATAAGACCCTCTTTCCAATCTTCGGGGTACTTCTCAAGAGACCAGATCTCGTCAAACAGTGGCTTCAACATCATAGCTGTGATATTGGCATCAGCTTTCAAGACCTCTGCTGGAATGCCATCGTTGCCTGCTGCCTTGCCATTCTTAAGCCTATTTACTGCTTCTGTTATCTCCTTGATGCTAGGTGGCTCCGTGTTAATTCTTAACACCGGTGGATTACTGACTACTTCCACACAAATACCATCGCGCTCTACATTAAGCACTTCCTCAAAGTGCTCTTTCCACCTAGCTAGCTGTTCCTCAAGGGTGACTAAGATAAAAAAAAAAATTCCTACATTAGCTTTGAAACATCTCAAGCAATCTAACCCATTATTAACATATCATTCCTACTCCATCATCTCAACCGTGTTGAAGACCATAAAATATCTGTACGAGGAAGTGTTTAAAAAGCATTTACTTTGCTATTTCTTTAAATGCAAGACTCTGTATATTTTATGAGATAACTTAACTGGGGTGATGGGTCAGACTTTTAATTTATTTTGTGTGATTTTGAATTGATTTATGAATGCAATGAAATTAAGTATGTTAGCCTTAAATGGTTGCAGTTAAATGATATCTTTGATTGTGTCTTTAACTTTGTAAATGTGGGATATTTATGAGTTCAAGTGGATGTCTTTAAGGTTGATTTTAAGTTATGATTTATGGCTGCTTATGTTGTGCTAACATTTTTCAAAATTTCATTCGAAATGCCAATAAGCTACTATAATTAGCAAAAAAAGTTTAAAATTTGGTTTTAACCTGAAGTATCCAAAAATTATTAGAAACAGACAAACTTGATTAAAATTAAAATTTCCCAAATTAAAATTTTATTTTCAATAAATTTGACATTTCTACATTTATCAACCACATAAACCCATAATTTACTATGAAAATCAGCCTAACAGTCGACAAATCATACCTATTCCATTTCCATATGCCATCAATTACCGAGAAAATTGAAAAAAATAAAAAATGTTACAAAATAGGTAAAAATCAATTCAGCGACTAATGCAACTTCATTTATTCATTGAATTTTAATCACGCTTTAAATTGCAGCCTTAAAGGTAGTCATAAAATAAGAGTAACCATAAATTTACAAAAATATCAAATATTTATGCTCGAAAAAACAAAACAAAACAAACAAAATAAAATGTCATCAGCCATACAGCCAATGCGATTATGTAATAAAATAAAATAAAAAAATGGCAAAGAAAGTAAACGAAAAAAAATTGCACAGCGATGAAAAACTTCGGAAGTTTCTGTAGGCTATTGCTGTGGATTTGCCTATATGTCTCTACAAATTTTAGCTGTGCTGTAACATCAACACAAAAAAACGTGATTCAAATGCCTCAAAACTCTTTGTAAAGATATACATACGATTTTACTTTCTGTCATTAATATAAACATGCTCTGTGAAATTCTTAAGAAGAGACGTGATGTTCCACAAAATAAGGTGGAGAAAGAAGGAAGACGAAAGATGAGATGGAAGTTGGATATTTATGAAGTTAAGGTGATTAAAGCGCATTTTTTATTATTTATTGTTGCTTAATGACAGTCTAAGAAATCAAAATATCATATTAATATCCAATGACCAGCCACCACCCCATCCAAATATGCAACCATATATTTTACTTCTTAAAAAAGCAAATCGTTTCGGAAAAAAATGAAAGGAAACATTTCCAATTGCACAAGAGTAAGTGCATCGCTTCTTCCTCATTTAAAGTGCATCATCATTATTATCAGCATCCACAATGATCATCATCATCATCAACAGCTACATCACATAGCAAAAGAAAGTCGGAATTGAATAGTAATGTCTTTAGTCGATCTTATTTGGGTTTTTACTGCAGCAATCCAGCAAGATCGCGGTATTATAAAAATTTGCAATAAAAAAAATATAATCATATAAAATATAAATGTGAAATAATGATATGTCGTGTAATGTAATTGTGAGAAGAATTGACACTCTTTTTTATGTGCATATTGTATATGATATAAGATTTGTGTATCGTGTTTCAAAGGGTCATGATGGAGAGGAAAAAGATAAATTTTTAGGTTGTCTCCATTACCATGGGAAATTACAGTTTCAATATTCAATAGCTAAATTAAATATGTACAGCATAAATATTGCATAATTTTATTTTCGCATGACTCGAAGTTAGCTTTTTTGGCAGTAAATAGAATTCATCAAAATAAATATTTTATTGTTAAATTCTTTCTGATGGTTCTCTTCAGGACCACTAAAAATACCAAACATAAATTTTTCAGCTTTAAAAATAATCAAACACAAAGTATTAAAAAACCACACAGCTGCAAAAAGCATAATCATTAATTATGAAAATTAATGGTCTTTTTTAAAGACGATCCACACACAGTCGGTGGTTTTTGCGGAACATCAGCAATTCATGCCACTTACAGTAGCTATTTTGCATGTCATTTTGCATTGTTTGGTTTATTGTGATGCATGCATGCTATATCAGATTCCACACTTTCTTTGCAGAAGTGAGAAAAAAATTAATTTTTTATTATAAAAATAATGATGATGATCAAAGTGACTGTAATGGAACATCATACATACATAGAATTATATAATATGAGATAATTTACAAATTGATTTATTGAAGAATTAATTATTAATTATTGAAATTGCGACTTTTTTTGTTGACATGTGTTGGACTTTTAGGTTAATTGCTGAGGGGTTGCAACATTTTATGTGAAAATTAAGAGATATTTTGTCATTTTATTCACAGTGCATGAAGAAAATTCATCAAAAATTGTGAAATTGGAGATTTTACAAAAATTTGCGAAAAATTTTATATGATTCTTAATAAACCTTCATTAGTTCCTCTAGCAGGTCTACAAACATTTAACTGAACTTGATAATGATTTCCTTATTTTAATTTATCACCAATTAAATCCATAAATAAATTAACTAAAACATTTCCATAACAAGATCGTCATTAAGCTACAAGCCCTCAATATCTAATGCCCATTTTCACTTTTAATTTCATCATTTAGTCAATTAATTAAATTTTTAAAAAATTCCACGCTTCAAGAAAAATCTCAAAACTGTAACAAAAAAAAAAACATCTCAAAATGTCATGGAACGAACAATCATACATGCATTTTGAAAGATTAAGTTATGTTTATGTTACAGCCTGCAAAACTGAAATCGAAAGTTGAGGCAACGACTTTTCTCATGTCAACATTGTCGTCTTAATTATGAAAATATTTAATTTTTGATAATCCAATTTTAGCTGTATACAACAACGTGTAGTAATATTATTTAATTGTAAGTTGGTTGGTCTGGTTTTAACTGACTGTATGCATTAATATGGACAATAAAGAAAATTGAATTGAATCTGATGTTACTTAATATGTCAAGTCATTTCAATTTTTATTAAGGGTTTGAAGCTTTTTGGACAATTTTGTTAAGATCTCCAAAAAATTGAGGGTGTGGGTCAAGGTCAAAAATTAAAGTTTTAAAATTTTCTTATTGAATTTTTTTACTGAAAAATTTAACCAAAAAGCAAAAAGTTGTCACCCCTTGAACCCCGAAAAACTTCCCATCACGAAAATCAAAATTCACGAAAAATGATTTTAAATTGAAGGTTAAATGACCGACTACTCATACCTTTTTTTCATTCCCTTTTTACTTTGCACTTATCAAATAAACAGATGTCTAATGTGCATCAAAAAATGATCGATCATTAAGCTTTACATAATTAAAGATTGTTATGTTTTTCTCATTGCATCTTGTTGGTTGCTCTCCCTTTCATTTATGATCATCATTATCTTGATAATTTTAGAAATATTTATTAAATAATATTGAAATAAACATATCGAGATAAATGTTTATAGTTATTAGTTGAATGGAATGGTTTAAGAGGTTGTAACGAATTGTAATTGTACGTAGTGCGACTATTAGTGCTTTTTATGCTGAGTCAGTGTCAGTATGACATGATGTAGTTCAAAAACTTCAATGTTTAATAGCTTTGTGTTTGTTAAGGACCAAAAATAACTTTTGAGGTTTAGAATCTCAAATTTCAATAAAATTCTTCATTTTTACAAGAAATTAATACAAACCCCACCCAAACTGCATTCCCAGACAGTTCTCCAACTATTAAAACCAGCATCAAACTTAGTTCCATTCATTGACTCGTTTAACTGACCGCCATCACATTCAATTTGTGGTGTAGGCACATTATTCACATATTTTGATGCGCGCACTCAGCGACGACTAATAGACACCTTTCCTGCAGCAAGTTAGTACTGCTCTATGATGAAACATTAAGATTACGAAAAGTTTTACTCGCACCGATAATCAATCATACATGTGCGTACACACAAAATACGGAAAACTTGTTGTTTGTGCCAAGAGTAGTAATAAATACCTTCAATTGGGTTAATAAGTGTTACATTGATGGAATAAATGGAAAAGAATGCGCGGTTGATTTTGATCGTCCTCCAACTGAATTTTTATAGTGCCCTAACAGGCAATGATGACGATATTCCGACGCGATCACGATAGTGATTGTAATCACTATCGACCTTTTTTTCATATTTTCGTGATCGCATCGTTAGATTACAATCAGTGATTACAATCAGAACATGCCAACTTGCATAAGTTTGATTGTAATCACCTGATCACGATCAATGATTGTAATCAAGTATGAATTTTCGTAATCAAACAAATAAGAAAAAAATTATGATTTACTCGATTGTAATCACTGATTATAATCATTGATCGTGATCAGTCGTGATCACAATCACTGATCGTAATCAATGAACATAATCAGTATGAACGCAATCAATGATTATAATCAATGATTGTAATCGTTGATCACGCTCAATCATGAGCATAATCATTGATTATGGTCACTGATTGTAATCAAATAATACTATCGTAATCATTTAAAAAAATTACTTGCACGATCAATGATTGTAATCACTGATTGTAATCATTGAACATAATCAATTGCGATCGTGATCACTCGATTATAATCACTGGACATAATCATTGATCACGATCAGTTGTGAATATAATCGTTGATTGTAATCACTGATTGTAATCAAATATTTTTTAAAATCATCTAAAAAAATAACTTGACAAAAACTTGCATGATCGTTGATTGTAATCAATGATTGTAATCAGTGAGCGTAATCAATCGTGAACGCAATCATTGATTACAATCACTGAACATAATCAATGAGCGCGATCAGTTATGAGCGTGATCAATGATTGTGGTCACTGATTGTAATCACATAAAGTTTTCAGAAACATTAAAAAACTTACTTGCACGATCAACGATTGTAATCACTGATTGTAATCAATGAGCGTGATCAATTGTGAATGTAATCAAGGATTATAATCACTGAACATAATCATTGACCATGCTCATAGCTGATTGTGATCAATGATTGTGGTCACTGAACATAATCAAAGATCATGTTCATTGATTGTAATCACTGATTGTAATCAAAGAAAACTTTTCGTAATCATTAAAAAAATTTCCTTTCACGATCAACGATTGTAATCACTGATTGTAATCAATGAGCGTAATCATTTGTGAATGTGATCAATGATTATAATCACTGAACATAATCATTGAGCGCTATCAGTTATGAGCTTGATCAATGATTGTAGTCACTGATTGTGATCAAATAAATTTTTCAGAAACTTTAAAAAAGTTACTTGCACGATCAGAGATTGTAATCACTGATTGTAATCAATGAGCGTAATCAATCATGAACGTAATCATTGATTACAATCACTGAACATAATCAATGATCACAATCAGCTATGAGCATGATCAATGATTGTGGTCACTGAACATAATCAAAGATCATGTTCATTGATTGTAATCATTGATTGTAATCAAAGAAAACTTTTCGTAATCATTAAAAAAATTCGAAATTCAAGAAATTTTTTTTGATCACGCTCACAACTGATTGTAATCACTGATCATGATCATTGATCACACTCACAACTGATTGTAATCACTGATCGCGATCACTGATTACAATCACGATCGTAATCACGAGAAAAATTGATTAAACTCGGATTAAACTAATTATTAAACAATGTAAAACTTCTCTAACAGTTGAAAATCAACCCCCGTACACTAATCGAGCGTTAAAACTGTAAAAAAGTACATCAAAAATATATAGTAACTTAAATATGTCTTTTGCCATATTTAAATTATTATATAATTACAGATGGTGACTTCAAGGAAAAACGCGAGATCTCGAAAGTTAAGCAACGCAACGACTAAGGATGGGTGACCGAAAAATTTCTAAGTATAAAAATTTCTAATATAAAAAAACTAATACTAACATTAATACTAATACTAACATCTAATACTAATAAAAAAAAATGCTTAGAAAATTTCGGCCCCACCGAAAAAAATAATTTTTTAATTTTTTTCGTAATCATTCCCCCCCGAAGTGATTGTAATCACTGATTACAATCAATGATTACAATCACTGATTACAATCAATGATCATAATCAGTGATTACAATCATTGATCGTGATCATTGTGATTACGATCAGTGATTACAATCAGTGATTATGAAATTTAAAAAATTGCATGCAAGTTTCCACTTGCATGCAAGTTAGTGATTGTAATCAGATACGATAATGATCGCGATCAGTGATTGTAATCAAATTAGCGCGATCGTGTCGGTACCGTACTGTAATCAAATGAATGTATGGAGTGATGACGAAAATTTTCGTCATCACAAAACCGTTTCGTAATCACAAATATCGTATCTGATTGTAATCATTGCCTGTTAGGGGTGATCATGATAATTGTTAAATGAAGAGGAATCAATTTTCTTAAAAAATGAAGGAATTATTATTCATTAAAAATTCTAGAACTTAATTTTAGAAATATTTTTAGTAAACTTATTTGATTGAAATCTCTAAATTAATATGATCACAATAATTACATTGTTTTCTAATAAAAACAGCAGCAAATAATTCAGTTGTAATCCAAATTTTCACATAATATTAAAGTAACAAAAAAAGTATCTAAAATAATTAAAATCCGAACAATATTTGTTATGAAATACTCCTCATTTTTGGAATTGTAATCTAGCAGAAAACAAAACAAGAAGTTTTTGTTCACAGACAAAGGAACTTAATTTCTTTAAAATTTCTCATCTCTATCGTAGCAGTTCGGAAGCTAAAGTGTCTCATACAAAAAGTGATTTTAATTCAAATTTCATAATAAATGTTACAATTTGGTACTTAATCTTCTTATATTTGTGTAAATGTAGATGGGGTCAATCATAAGTTATGTGACTCTTAAAATCATAGGGGAAATTTTAAATTTATTAAATTTGACTAGAAAATGAAGAGAAGCAAATTTAACATTTTCAACGTTACGTAACTTCCGTACAACTCCCTTAAATATTGTAAAAACAACCATTCAAATTCCACAATCTATTTTACGACTAAACTTAATTCGATTTAATTTTCAATCATAAAAAAATCTTGTTTCACATTTTTAATAAATACGATGCTGAGGATTTTCTATGCAAACATTTCAATTAATAGCTTGAAAAGTCCAACAAAAATGCGAGCACTCATGCAAAACAAATAACCGCTAAAAATGTTTTTATTGTCGTTCAATTGCTACGTCCATTTAACGCAATTATTTTAAACAGATTTATCACTTGAATAGTCTCAGACCGCGAATATCCATAACCGTACACATTGGCTTACACATAAAGCATCAGAAATTTATGCAATTGTTATGCAATGACTGAAAAGCCTCTCTTTATTATTAAAACAAGATTTTTCCTTTCTCCTTTTGCTAAACGGCCGTCGTTCAACAATTTCGAGTCCAAATGACTTTACAGTCATAAATTGAAGATAAAACTGGGAAAACTTCTTTTGCGTGAAACTATTTTATTTATTTTTTTTTTTGTTACTAAATATTGAAAAAATTTTATTTATGAAGATGACATTTAGTCATTCAAGACTTGCTTGAAACATTTCTAATATGGGATTGGTTTGCAATAAATTTCTGATGACTACTTCCCTGAAATTTGCGATTTTTTTTATTATCTTTCACAAGCTTTTCAACGCGAAATTACAATATTAAGATTTTCCGTAGTAGGTTGGATCAAATCAGAGTTGCTCAATCTGGGGGATACAAAACTGGTACCTTATTTCGTCACGTTTTAAAATTTTTCGCCTAATAAACGATCTTGAATAGATTTTGGGATGTTGCACGTTTAATTAGTTCACGGGGTTATCACAGAATTATCAGAATTAGCAAAATCAAGTTTCACAATTTTAAGGCAGCCTCCCAACAAGAAATCTTCAAAGAAAATTTCATCATTAATGTTCCATCCTTTAATAAAGTCTTCTTCATCAAATTAAGTCTTTTTCATTAAAATCTCTATATCAAAAAGAGTTATGAAGTATATATTAATATCTATCGCCTATACGAAGCGCCATTCCATCATGTTTTATAATTATCATGAGAAAAATGCAATTTTCATCGCCAAATGCCAGGAAGAATTCAATTTCAATCCAATTTGCTAGTGTCTATGGTTTGCATGCATTAAATGCAATATGAATCTAGTCACGTACATTGTAATCTATCAAAAATAAATTAGTTAAAAATAATATGAGTTTTGATCAAGAAATTGATGAGAAACAAACGGGTTTATGGAATCGAATTTACACAATTTTCATTAAATGTACATGTGCATGTATCTTAAATGAACTGCATATATGGGAATCTAGGTGAGCGAGATTAGATCGCGCGGCGATCATAAAGTCTTTTTTTTGCTTAAAAAATATCGCACATTTAATTCATTTAATTTCTTTATTTACGCTGACTTATGCTCATTTATTCATGTGATGCTAATCTTATTATTTCATTCTCATAAGCGTCTTTCGCACTTACATGAAATTGGTCGATTAGGTAACTGCTAATCTATTTCCAGCTGTATAACAAATAACCGCCGTGATATTATAAACTTTTTTTTTTGCCTTAATTGAGTCTTTCAATTCAATAAAAAAAAACAAGATGTAAAGGTAAAAATGACGATGATGAAATTATGAAGATGTAAACGAAAATTATTTTTGATGATTCTATCACTGCATGCGTGCGACTGTAGCTTTGAAGCTGAAAATTGGAGATATTTTGGGTCGTTTCGTCGTTTAATGACCAGATTAAATTTTTATATGGAAATTGTTGATTCGAAAATTGATAAGTTGATGTTTTTAGGATTTGAACCTAGTTTTGTTATAGTTATCGAAGTTCAATTCCCTTCTCCCATCAATTTCATAAAGCTCACAATTCGACAATTCGACCTCAAAAAAGTAAATTAAATTGATGAACTGTATTTATCTGCCATGCATTGTCAAAATTTATTTATAATCTTGCAGGAAATTAAGCTTTTATTGCCTCAAAAAATAGTCAATCTCAAAATTCAATCATAAATCCACTTCGCAACAATAATCATGGATTTTTTTTCTGACGTACATTATTACTGGTTTTGTATCTATTGTTAAGCATCCTTGACAGGGTCAATCAATTCAGAAGATCAATACGCATTAATGACTAGTTTAGTTTAAAGGAAATATCTTCGCAAAAAAATCATTTAAATTCGACCAAGGAAATAAAATTTTATTTTTTGTGTAGACAGGAATTGGAACTGATCATCAACTATCCAATAGAGTTCCAACAAACTAATCTCTATGATTCAAAAATCACTTTTTAATTGCAATACAATCGATTTAACGAAAATTTTTTGACATCATATCTTCACGACCCCAAACTGTCTAAAATATTCAGAAACCATAAGCATGCGCCTCAATCACTCAAAAACAAACATTCACTTTTCTTTGAATTTTCCCTGCAGTCAGTTAACGCACCGCATGCGTTTTTAAATAATTCACGCACATAAGACATGACGCAATTCTTGTAATTCTACAAAAACCAAGACTGGAAGTCTTATATTATGCATATGCACAATAGAACGGAATATAAATATCTCAGTTGACTGAATGTGTGGTGTAATAAAATAATTTTTTGTTGGAAGCGCCAGTCTTAATTCATTTTTCTACTTTTCAGTGCTATTGTTGTGCTTTTTCTGCTTCTTATTTTCTTTCTATTTTAATTCATTCATTCGAAAATTAATTGCCATTTAACATGCGCTGTATGCTACATTATATAGGCAAAAAATAACTAAATAAATAAGTAAGTTACTAAGTAAAGTAGTTATGGATAGTGGATGGCAAACACTTGCGATTTCCGCTACATAATTTGTTTGTATTCTTTTCTTATGCTTAACTACGACCCATATTATATCATCGATGATGAAAGCTTTTTAATTTGACTATCAGCTTAAAAACATCAGTGCTTTTAATGGATATACATATGTGCATGTTTTAACAAAAGACTTCAATGAGTGAACAAAACAGACACAATCTTGTTGTATGCCATAAATTCTTGTTTTATGAGTCTTTTTTTGAGTTGTCGGACCGAGCAGTTAGGATTTGAGTAAGGAGATTGAATTGATAAATTTTAATTTTTTTAGTATGTAAAAAACTTTTTTTATGGATTAAAAAAAAATTTAAAATTATAAAAAAAAAAATTAAATTCGTTTTGAGAAATAGTTATTTAAACTCATAGATAGGATTTGAACCTCAGAACATTTAAATTTTAGAACGATTTCTTTGATACAAAATTTTCCTACATTTTACGTTGTGCAGAATCGTACTAAAAACCATTAACGACTAAATTTGAAATGATTTTTAATTCAACTCCTACAGCTCGGGTTTAAGTTACAGAATTGCTCAAAATAACTCATTTTAGCACTTAAAGTGTCGTACTTAATTCAATGCAAGCATATTTAATTGCTTAATGTAATTGACGTCGTCGAAAAATTTATGATTCTCATCTCATCTCTTTTTCATTAGTGCAGCTTTTATTTACAAATAATAACTTTTCTTCTTCAAAGTGTGAAGAAACATGGATAAGCAGTCAGAGATAGCTCATCATTAAAATGCCGAAATTGTTAAGTAATTTCGCTGGTTTTTGCAAAGATAATCAAAATTTCATGAAAAATTGCTTAAATTCATGAAGAACTATAATTAAGGAATGGATGTTATTACTTGAGAACACAAAGCTACAAAATTTTGCAGGTGTCATACATTTTAGACATACCAAAAATTGTCATCGCACCTACATGACAATTTTTTCATAACAATGAAGGTCGAAAATGTTTTCATTTTGAGATCACGGGCATGAAAAATGGAAAAACCATCAACACGTACATTTTGGCATCAACTGCAATCATGTTGACCACCAACTGCATTGGAATGTCGATGATTAATGGAGTGTTAGTTCCAATATTTTAATTGCAAGCACTGCATGCTTAACATGACTTGAAATTAAGTAATACGATGTTGCAAATGGAACTTGACTTTTTTTTCTTTCTTGACTCTAACAATCTATTGAGTGTGATATTTTGGCATTGACTTTGAAACTTTTTTTTGACGAATTCATATGAGAGAGTTAACGACTTAATGCTGTTGTCTGAGCAACATAAGCAAAATTGTGACATTTTAAGTAATTTATGATTTTAATTAAATTTCATCTTCTTGTCAATTCATCTCAAGAATTTCAAGGATTTTGTGGCAAGTGAATGTAACCTTTATTAAAAAGTAAGTAAAAATAATTAAAAAGTCGTATGAAGCTATCATTAAATTAGATTGCGATTACTGCGAAAAAAAATTTATATTTAACATTAATGTGGATGGAAGTTTTGCAAAAATGGCAGTAATTATAACGAATGGACTAATGTCTTCATATCAAGCTCAAATCTCAATCCCATATACGGCAGATGAGATAATTTTGAAATTCATAATTAATTCGAATTTTATTGCAAACCAGGAAGAATTTTCAGCTCTTAAGTAAATAAATATTCAGATATTAAAGAGATTTAAATTAAGAATAAGCTGTGCCATTTTAATTTGTTCATAGTCAATATATCCTGTTTAAGAATGTTTTAGTGGATTCTAACCTCAAAATATTAAAAAACAGACTGGACAGGATGTTGATAAAGTTCAAGTCCTTTTAAGCGTCACTATAGAAATCTCTTAATTTATTACTGCATACTCTTTGTTCATGACATGTAAATCTATATAATATTCATAATTCATCCAATATCCAACATATATCCGGCACTTACAATCAATAAGCAAATAAATTATCATTTTTACATCAAATCTAAGAGAGACAACAAGACGCTCTACAACAACATTATCTACGATTAAAAAAAAAAAAACAAGATATTAAAGCCATATTAGCCGCACATTCTCTTACATCCGCCTGGATCAGCACGAAATGAATGAAAATAATAGAAAAAATTCCTTCGTCATTGCAATTAAGCATTTCTAATTTTTCACACCCAATACTATAAAGTCTATAAGCTCATTATGTTTTTCCTGATTATTGTGGAAAAAAGGCTACCGCCATCAGCAGTGCCACCGTGAAAGATAATCAAAATGCCTAAGCACAAAACGGATTGTTTATCAAGTTATTGATAGCTTCCTAGACGAATGATTAAGATAAATAAAAAATAATTGTATGTTTAAGTGACTATACAGCGTGACCTGATTATATGTTTATGCTGCTACATTTTCGATGAGATAATAACATTTTTATATCCATTCATTCGATCGAGAGATAGAAAGTAAATATCTAGATTATTAATGAAAAATGCACATAATCTTATGTATCGAGACACATCGTTATGTGTTTAATAACATTTAAGTACGGATTTAGTAGGTTGTGGTTGACACGATGGGTGATTTTGACTAGGGGACTGGCTTTTTTTTAGTTGCTGATCAAATTTTTCGAATTAAAATTTATAAAAAAAAATCTTGCAATTCAAGCATGTCACTTAAGAGTTTTAAGACCCAACAATACTTAATTTACAATAAATTAAACGACAACTTCTTGTATTATTTTCTGCATATTTCCATCCACTCATTCACTTTTGCTTTTTTTCATCGTTTAACTTCCGTTCTGCCGTAACACATTCAAGTCATAAATTATCCATTCTTTTGAATAATAACTTGGTATTTTTTTGCTGTGCTTTTTTGTATAAACGTAAACGTTTTTGACTACATAACACGGTTATTAACATACAATTGCAATTGCATTTAGATCGGTAAACGATTCATGCTGCATTCTTATACATTGGATGGATTTGTTTATGAGAAGATTGAGAGGATTTTGTGTGATTTTTTTAGTGATTTTTATTTGGTTTGGTACTTAACTTTCTGTTGAATTTACATTTAGCACTTTTGTGCCTTATCACTGCCAATTTCACTAGAAATCTGACGGAAATTTCCACAAGGAACAAAATTTCCCGACAAAAGCTAAAAATCTACAACAGCAACAGAAGCAGCATAAAAATTACCTGACATGCCTTTGGATATTTTTTGTACTTTAAGCAGTTAACCTCAACCCTGAACATTTATGTGCTTTATGGATAGCTACTCTTTAAAGCTCTTCGAGAAACAAAAAGAAATTTCATGATTTTTAATTAAAAATTATTTTTTTCTACTTGCGCTTTGATAGATAGAAGCAAATTACTATAAACGCAATCAAATTGCACAGTGCCTTGATCATGATGTAAAAAAAACACTCATTTACCTCAAATATCGAATATTACTTAATATAATCGTGAGTTTTTTTCACATTTACAATTTTTCTTTCATCAATGTAAAACTCATACATTTTTTCGCCATTAAGTATAGTGATAAAGTGTCTTTGCTGATGTGCATGCAATGAAATGCAATAGAGCCTTGATTGTGAAGTGGTATGTAATTTTTCAATATGAACATCACGCATATTTTATTTATTTGCAGTGTCGTTGAAAACAAATTGCACAAATATCAATCACAAGTAGGTTAATTTAATAAGAATACCATTGAAAACAGGGGTGAGGTATGAGGGGATGACGCTATTATAAGAAACTAAAATTAATTGATTCCAATAAAGCTCCTAAAACTCTACCAAAAACAGACATTTTTGAACTATAAATGTTAATATTATGACAACATAATGAGTAGTCACTTAAAAACTTATAACTCCCATAACAAATCAGGACAAATAAATGTCGGTGAAATTAATCGAAATGTTGAGATAGCCTTTAGGGTGTGAGATTCATGCGGGTTGTAAATATTCAATTACACAATAAAAGGCTGATTACTACCTTTTACAGTGAGACGAAATTTTAAATATCTATTGCCTAAAAGTATACAAAAAAAAGTCATAATTATTGTGTGCAGTCTTTCATGTTTGATACCTCAATTTCATCACAATCTTTTCAATTTTTATAATCACATATGGATTTCGCGTGAGATATATTAAAATGGGAACCAACTGTTCCTTTGAGTAAAAAACATTAAAATTAGTGTCGTGAGAAATTTTGAATTTTGGTGACCTTGGAGGGTTTTTTGGTTTTGTTGTCCCAGATATTTTTTTTTTTTTTGGCGAGGAAAATTACAAACTTTGCGTGTAAACATCATACTGACTAGACTTAAAATTATCATATGTCAGAGAGTAACATGCTATGGGTGAATTTGATGTTGTAGGAGGTAAACTAAGTCATTATGCAGCATATCATAAAATGTGCCATCTTCATTCATTTGAAAAGTGGGTTCGAATCCCACCAGAAACCAAAATCTCAACTTTATTCAGCACCACAGATCAACATGCTTAACATTACCTTACTCAATACAAAATTTGACCCACTACGCATTAAAAAAAGTTTAGACGTAATCAATGAAAATGACAAGTGTCCAACAAGCAATAAACTTTGTAACAGTCTAATAATAATGGTGCAATGGAATGAGCATTTAATTGACCAGTGTTACTTGCTTAGTTGATGATAACACTTCACAATTATGTACATCGTCACGCAAAGTGTTTAGTTTTTCCCACATGACATTTTTCTCTTACGCTGCGTTAAATAAGTCGTGATACAGTGACACACATAATGGTAAACAATGTCTGCGATGAGGAAAAAAAAGTGGAAATAAATAACAAAAAATTGAAATTATACAAGTCACAATCATCATCGCGGATGAGTTGAGCTTTATGAACAGAGTGATGATGAAGATGATTCCATGGGAAATTTAGTAAGTTTTCATTTAAGATTAGCATCACAAGCCGCGTAATAAACTCGACCTGCAATCTGTAGCTTTTCGGTCGGTGTCGAGAATTATGTCACTTTTTGTCATCTTCTCTCATTTTCCTTTTCCTCAATCATCTTTATGCTACTCTATTAACGCAAAAAAAAGCTGCAAGTACACAGTACACATAGGCAGATTTCGTAATAGGTCGTGAAATTAACAAAAAATTATGCTACTAGCTCGTTACTTCACTCACATCCATTATAGTAATAGTCTTTATTTTGTAGTAAAATTAAATGTCTTGAGGCTGTTTATATGCTGATGATGCCCAATATTTATCGCATCTAATCAAATTGTAATGAATTTTTTTCTTATTATCTTTTTTTTACTTTCATTTCAAGCGCTGATCATGAAGATGGTAATATCAATAATCATTTCAATATCATGAAAAAATATATGAAAATGAACGGGCTGTGTCGATGAGGAATGGATATAAATGATGATGTTATATTAATCAAGTTATTTTCTTGATTTTAGCTGTGATTTTGTGAGGAATGGGTGATTGAGGATGTAGCTTTGTCTGCACAAGAATTCAGAGTCATCCATTGCCAGCAAAAATTAATAAGCAGCCCATAAACAATTTGTACCATTAGGATACATAAATTCTCTAAATATAAACCACAAATAAAGATATCAAGATAAATCATCACAGAATTGGATTAAATGCACAAAAATTTATTACTTCCACATCTGAGCACAACTAAACCATGAAGATTCCATTGAACTTTACAAAATATTCGCTTAATACAATCATAAATGCGCTACACATCTCAACCTACCACACAAAACAGAAATTAAAGTTTGACAAATGATTTCTTTCAATTATACTGTAGCTTATTAAATATTATTTTGTGAATGGACGAGTATGAGATAACAGACATCCATCTTATTTAACAAAATAATAATTTTTTGTGCGTAATTGAAATAAATGCATTTTTTTAATACGATGCGCGCAACATATTTTGTAAGGGAAGCGACAATTGGAATAATTTCCTATAATATTCACAATATATATGTTAATATATATTTCGACTAATTAACAACAGACATGTAACAGTGCAGTTGCACAAAAATAAAACAAAATTAAAGTTCCGCAAAAGTCATGCAACTTTTATTTTCATTTCCACTGCCTACCTTCACTTTCATTCATTAGAGTAAGAATTTGCTTGAATTCCATGCACAAAACGTAAACAACACACAACTGACATAATTTTTATGCACATGAACACCCATCGTGATGTGAATTTTTTTTACTGTTGTGTACTTCTTTTCAGGCATGCTAATGGTCAAGTCTTGCTCACAATTTTCTTTGAATTATTTATGACTTTATTATTCTAACAACAAAATTTATTTGGATTTGTTTTTCGGTGAGTAAATTGCAATGTAAAATGCATCATTTTAGTATAATAAGGAGGTCTGTGCATAAGCTATGTATAAACATAGATGACTCTAAATTTACCCCCTTATAAGAATTTATAACCTCAAAAATTAACAAATAATATGTGACAACCACAACACCACTATTTAACTCACATGTATGATATTGGCATTACTTAAAAATGTGCGATGCCAATAAATCCTACAACTTTATTTTATTTCGTATATAAGGTTGATAAAAAAAAAATAAAAATATAATGTAAGCTTGCATCAACAGCATTCCGACTTTCCAGATTATTATGAAATAATCGAGTTGAAAATTTATTGTAAACTGGTTGTTAAATGAGATTGAAATGTAAATGGCTTGGCAGTGGATGATGATTAGGAATTGTAAATATAAAAATTTGAAATTACTCGTGTAATTGAATTTTTTTTGCGCACTTTTTAGCATCATATTAAGCTGCTTGGTGTTTGAAGAGATTCAATAATGAGACTTTTTGTGCATTTAAAAGGCAATTTTGGGAAGGTTTCAAAGAGAGTAGAGTGAATGGGACGTTGATTAACTTTAGATTGCCATAATAATCCTTCGTGGATCATCGTTATTGAATCTTTATTGGAACTAAATCCATTAAATTTCTGAAAAAGGAGTCAAATTGCATTCCAACCCATCCTTTCTATATCTTTTGCTACAATAATAAACTTTTATGTAATTCTGGGAAAGTGTAAAATTTAAGAAAAAAAAACTTCGGCTTTGGTAAACAGCTGGAAGTTATTGAAAATATATTTTTTTAAACGTGATAAAAACCAAATCGAATGCTTTAAATAAACTAAAAGGCTACAAACTACATGTTAACTCACCGGCAACATCCATTTTTTATTGCAAAATTAACTCAGCCTTTAAGCCGATTGACTTTGAAAAACATGAAGCTTTTTTGGAATTTCTGGTATGTGTAGAAGAATGTGAGATGAATAAAAGATGTGAGGGATCGCATTTATCATCACTTTAATCAGCTCTGCTTAAGTTAGAAAGAATAAATTTAAGAAATTGAGTATTTCAACAGACAAGAGTTGAGACAGGAATGAACACTGCTGTTTAAAATTCAAGAGATGAATTTGCAATAAATCATCAGTCGTTTCCGATTCTTGATTATTACCTGATTTGTTTTTCAATCTCGACTTTTATTCTTGAAAATTTCTTCTTTTGAACAAATTTAAATCAATGTTAACTTTGTTTTGGTTTTTCAGTCTTGTTATATTTTCAATTAGACATTTTGAGTGAAAAAATTAATTTCCTTACGGCTAAAACGATAAACTTAATGAGCAAATAATAAATTGAGATGTTTATTGATTAAAAATTGTAAACAAATTGATTTTTTGTATGAAGGGGCTATCAACTTTTCAAAATGAGGAATTCAACTAATTGTTGTTGCAAAAATAACTCAAATATAAATTGACCGTTTATCCACCTTTAAACAATGAATTTTTACACCTAGCAAGATTATTTAACTTTAAACTCTTTGCCATTTAGAAGAGAAAAGCAAAAATTCCAAAGTGCATCAATTCTTACATAAGAATTAAATGCCTGCTCACCTTCCGTAGACTTGTCTTAGACCTTACCATTGAAAGTGAAAAAATTTTTTCTTTTCATCTCAGCACGACAGTAAAACATTATTATCGAATGCAGTAAACCACAACTAAGATTCATCATGCACTTTAATTTGCTTCTTCTTTCATTTATGTGTCTTATTAAAGCCAGCAGCAGCAACTTTTATTTTCATCTAAACTGCATACACTAAGACTAACTATATATAGTAATAATAATTGCATACAGCAACGGTATGAAGGAGAAATGACGAAGATAAAAATCCACAAAAACAATTTAACACAGTTTTGCGAAATGCAGTCTTGTTGCTTTGCTATTGAAATTTGCATAGGAGGAAATAACACACATAATATTATTTTTGTTTTTGTCAGTGTTTCTTTTCATCCATCCACACTGTACATTCGAATTCTGTTGCTGTATATTTTGTATGCATACAGAAGATATTACATAATTTCTCTTGCGGTTTTCTGTTTACTTCTTTTTTTGCATTAAATATCCTTGATAAGTTCGATCATATTATTATAGCCTATTATTGCATAACTGATCTAAAATGCAGGCAATAAACAGTAAATCAGTAGATGGATGCATCAGATCAGTAAAACGTAAACTATGCGAATATGATGTAATGGAAAATTGGAAAGAACATGAAAATGACATGTGCAGTGCAGAAAAATGAAAAGTAATTGTAGTTTTTTTCTTTCATATGGGAAATTGAAGAAGGAACGTGATTATTGCATATTAAATTAAAAATCTAAAGTGGGGAGTACCCGTTGCGCGTACCATCCATTTCCCGAGACTCTCTCGCGCGCAAAAAATAAAATTGTTAAACTTACTCTCCGCTCACCAAAAAAGAAAGAAGTAAGCGAAGAGTATGGAAAACTCTGTTGGTACTTAGTTGGCATGATTTTTGACAGTGGATGTTCGTTTTAAGGCATTTTGTCTAAAATATAAATTAATGGGATGGTATACATACTAAAAGATGAGACTAAGAACATATTCTAGATGTACGGCTGTACGTTGTGACTTCTCAAAAAAATTTCGTCCTGTTTTTGCAGCTTATCGGCTAGATATTACTGGAATAGAGAATTTGAACCAACTAGTTTTAAAAAAAAATTCCAAAAATTGTATTTTTAATTTCTTTAAATCCCCTACAAAATTTTTTAGGACCGAAGTGTCAAAAACAGGAGCGTAACCAGAAAGGTCCGAACTCCCCGGATGGTACTCTTGCCGCGGCTTAAAACTCTTAGGTGATCTTTCTTACTACGCCCCTGGTCAAAAATTGTCACCTTTAAAGTTATGAATTTAATGAACGACCCCTAAGATATTATCAAATTTTTTAAAACGTCTGAACTTTGAAAAATTGCGCTTTAGCAAGTCTCAAAACTCATCTTCTCACTACGATAGGAACATATTCATATTCGAGTACAGTACTCTACAGTGAATATGAAAGAAAAATACTTTAAATGCCGTAAAGCGAATAGCTCGCGCCACGAAATGAAAAAGAAAAGAAACAGTCTACCAAGAGCGAGTAGCTGGTTGAAAAAGAAGAAAAAGAAAAATATAAGTATCGCTCTCAGTTTTACAGATAAATAATAATAAAAAAAATTGTTTGGTTGTTGTTTTTTTGGTATAAAACTGTTTGTACAGCGAGCACCCATTGACAGTCGTAAGACCAACGCGGTCACAATAAGTGATTCTTTTTTGAGGCAATTTTCCGTAACTTAATTATTTTATTTTTTGTGTAGCCAAGTGCTGATCTTCTTTTCTGTTTTGCTAAGTGAATATCACGACCGTAGAATATGAGGTCGTTAACAGTTTTGGTTAGTAGAAATTCTTATTTGTGACATGAAAAAAATGAAAAATAAAATTTATGAAAAATAACAATTGAAAGTGAAATGTGAATTCTGGACTTGAAAATAATAGAAAAAGACAATTGAAAATCTCAGTGGATATAAATTATGCAAGAAATGGACTATAAATATGAAATTTGGATTAAGTGATGAGAATTTACTGAAATTAAGGATATGAGAATTGAGACTACAAACTATGGAATAGTTTTGGTGATTTTTAAGAATGACAATAAGTTTGATTGAGTTTGAAGCTTACTGTGTATCAAATAAAAGTATGAAAATTGAAATTTAGAAGATGTTCTAAAAACTCAAAATTTTAAAATATTTTTCCACCAAAAAATGTGCATACTTTGCAATTCAAACATCAGGATCTTCGCATGAAAATTAAGAAATCCTCAATCGATTAATTAAAAAATTTACCACACAAGATGACCAATGAAAAAAATTAGAAATCATCAACTAAGCACTGAAATAGTTTACAACAAAATCAAAGAAGTGAAAAAAATCATTTAAAATTACAAAAAGAAAATCAAATGATAAATAAGCTGAAGCATAATTTATTAATTTGATGTGAAGCGCGCGCATATAAAGAAATACCTTTAATGTGATTTAAAATTATTTATAAACCCTGACCTTAAACCATGCCAGTGAAATTTTCATTTTCTTCAATTTTTCTCGCCAAGAAGTTGAAGAAAAAAAAAAATTAAAAATTACAAGTGAAATGGCAACAAGATACGAGAGAAATAATTAGAAACGACGAGTGAATAAATCTTTTTTTGATATTTTGAAATGAAAATTTACACATATGATGAGCTGAAGCTATCATGATGTTGTTATTGTTTCTACTTTTTTTTTGGAATACCAAAAACAGTTGCTTGCGCTCTATTAATTTTTATGCCTTTTAACGCCGCATAGATCTTCTCTCTATCAGACACATTTTGTGAACTTAATGTGTGGAGTGTGTGTTGCAAATAATTCGTGATGAGGAAGTAGAGACAGTTGCAGAAGAAAATGAAATCATGAAATGAAAATTTTGATGAGTGGACCCTTGTGGATGATTTTGGAAGGAGTTTGGTGGAATTTTGAAGTTTTTATGTTTATGAAATTTTAGATTCTTAGCCAAACTATATTTTTGGTTTTGAAATGCCCAAAAATTTAAGTGTTGGACAATAAAGACTAAAAATAATAAAATATTAACAGTTTTGCCAAAATTAGCGCAAAACAAGCATTAAGTATATTTTTATGGACTTTGAAGATTTTACAAATTTTAAATAAAATTAATTCACATTTAAATATTTTGATCCGAAGACTTTATAATTAAACTTTAAAATTTCTTGAAAAATCTACAAAACCAAGGCAAAGGGTCATCTCATCTCAAATTTTTCAAAAAAAGATTACAAAAAAAAATTAAATTTCATTCAAAAGCAACAACATTTACATCAAACTGTGAAACCATGTGCCTACTTAGCATTACATATTTCACTTTCAATTGTACTCAACGACTGAGCTTTAAAAAATTACTAATTTATTCTATTTCTTCTCTTTTCACCTCATCATAATCAACAACCTGCATATTTTAATTGTAAAATTTTGTAAACTCATCAACAACTTCTGTAGACTATATTTGTCACATTAAATGTAGTCATTTGTGATCCAACATTTTGGAAGAAAAGTTTAGATCATCATCAACCGAAAGGAGTTTGGCAGAAAAAGCTTGTGTGGAAGGAAGAATGGGTTAAGGATTTTAAAATTGAAAAACAGGTGCGTGACGGAAGATGAAAATAAAATGAAAGTGAAAATTGAGTGAATTAATTTTAATTGAAGCAGTGGGTAAGCGACCGTGATATTTTAATGAAGAGTATGTGACTGCCTGGGAAAAAGTGCAATAAAAAATAATTATTATGCAATTTTTTTGTTTGTTTAGGTTGGAAAAAATATTATATAATGGGGGTGTTGTGTGTTATAGTTTTTATCTAATGGTTCACTATATGTAGTTTATTCAATACCGTAATAATGGCATTTTTGTCATTAGAGTGCATAATTAATTTGATAGATTTGCAGAAGTCTAAGGTTCAAATCTCATTGAAATTAATTGACATCTGTTCGAAGATAAATAAATATTTTCTTGGAAAAAAGGCATTATTGATACTTTTAAAGACTTTTTAAGGTATTCTACTCAATAATTGGTAAAACAAAAACCTAAAAAGAAGTGGAACTTGTTAAATAAAGTAATTAAAAATGCTTTTTTCAATTCGTGAATAAAATATTGAAAAGGAAATTCCGGATTAAGCATGGCATCGTGGAATGTAATAATTTTCATTGGATTTTAAATAATTGTTTCCTATTTGAATTATTAAAAATTAAAAATATTTAGGAAAAGTTTGAAGGGCTCAAAAAGCCGATGAACATGACAGGAACAGTGAAATTGCATTTCAAGTTTTCATTATGAACATAAAAATATTAAAATTAAGAGTTATTAATTCTATAAAATATTATGATCATGTTACTAACTCTGCATGTCAAAAAATCAGCTTATCAATCAGCCCACTGTACTCAATTATTAAATTATTTCCCAACTCAATGAACTGTTAAAAAATCAATCAATTTGTCATTAAAAAGAAATTAAATAAATTCCTCCACAAAAAAAACAGGAAGTATGGAAAACTGAGCACAAAAAGGTTCAAGTACCAGTTTGGAAAACAATTGAAGTTCCAATTTGGCGTGAAGTCAAGGTCCCCGATTGGAAGATAATCAAGAAGCCTCACATTGTAAGTTTTGCTACCAAATATTATAAAATCTATAAAAAATTCAATGTCATCTCATTTCTAATTTCTCAAAATAAATTAGGTTGAGAAGGAAATTCCAGCATGGAAAGAGGAAAAGGTAAAAGATTTTCAATGCCAAGATTAATTTCTCGCAAATATTATGATTATTTTCCGTACTGTATTATATACATCATGAATTTCTAATTAACATCAAATCCAATTTAATCTAATTAAAATAGGTTGCTGACTGGAAAAAGATCACTAAGCCGGTAAGAAAATAACAACACAAAAATAAAACAGTGAAATTCATACATAAAAAATGAATTGAAATTAATGTAAATGTGAGAATGAAAATAATAGAAATTTTATTTCATGTACACGCACAGATTTGGGTTCCCCATCAAGTAGCCGTATGGAAAGAGGTACGTAGTACTGTAATGAACTTATAATTTAATTTATGTCTGAAGTCATTAACGATGAAATGATTTCAATTATGTTTGGCATTTTTGTGGATTGTTTTGTATAAATTTTGGCTATAATTGAGGTATTTGGCAGTACAGAGAATGTGATGGATTTGATTTTTTTTTTGAATAAATTGTGTCCAAAAAAATTAACGTGAGGATCAATTAAGTTGTCCAAAAGGATTTGAGGCTCTTTTGAATTTAATAGATGTTTTATGACGTTAAATAATAAGAGACATGTTCAAAGGGAGGCTTGAACCCCCTTTAAATATAAATATTTTTCCCAGTTTACTGTAAAAGTATGGACAAAATTCTTAAATCTTTCTCCAAAATCTATCAACACAAGAAAGTGAAAATTATGCAGTAATTGTCCATAAATTTACATTTCCCTGTTGACTCTACCTCTAAAACAATTTAAAACAGATTCATCCGCCTATTAAATCCCAATTTTTAAGCATCAGATATGAAATTTATGTAAACATTCATTTTTCCATCCTTTTAAGGCATAAAACCTCATTTATGGTCAAAATTACAGTCTTTAGATCCATATCATCCACAAAGTTTAATCCATTAATCTTCATTTCATCCAACATTGGTTACTTAATATCTAATGGACTTACCTTTAATTCATTTTATTTCACAGATCCAAGTGCCTTATTGGACTACTGTTAATGTACCTGTATGGACTGCAGTTGATGTTCCAGTATGGAAAGAAGTAAGATGATTATTTGATTTACGTTTTTCAGCTTATGGACACATGACATAAGTGAATATACAATTTTGACGAAATTAGAAACTGTTAATAGCCAAATTTTATGTATCATGGTAAATTGCTGAAGATTGAAGATAATTGGTTTATAATGTGTGAACATTAGCAGCCATATGGTCGTGTAATGAAAGCGAAAGTGCTTGATATTGTCAAATGATATTATGCGATGATCAACATCATGACAGGTTGTGATTGATTTCTTAAAATAAGCATAGTGCTGAGTATCTAGATTTTAATTTAGGGGAATTGAGTTTCACTTTGATTTTGGCACAGAAATTTATGCAGAAATTGGCAAGTTTTGGTTGAATTCCGGACAAATTAAAAATTTTCAATGGAAATAATTTTATTGACTTATTGAATTATCTGCAAATAATTGATACTTCCAATGACTTTTTGGTTAGAATTTGTAATCTATTGAGGGTCATTCTTCAGTATCGTATCATACGGTCCGTATGTTTACAATTAGATCAAAAAATTATTCAAAATTTTAAAAAGAACTTAATAATAACCTAAGATTCTTTATTTAAAGTAGACTAAATTTTTAAACGACCTTAGTAGCTGAAAATTCAATTAATGCCATTAACTAAGGCCAAGTCAATTGAAAAATCATAAAATCACAAATAATATACAATCACTATGAAAAATTGAAGACAACTTCCAAAGAAAAGCATGAAAAATGTTAAGCAGTCACTTTTGTTACGGCTGTCAAATTCCAAAAGAAGACATTAACATAAAATTTGAGAATTTTGCCGCCTTATTTTGAATTACAAAAGAAGCACTGCTAAAATATGGACAGATTATTAAATTATGGACACATTAAGTGATGCCAAATCTATTCATTAAGTTTATGACTAATGTTCTTCAAACATCTGATATTAATTGTCTGTTGATTTTGTCATTAACATTCTGCATGCGATTATATGCTTAACATAAATTCTAATCCTATTTTGTATCTTCTCTCGGCCTTCATCTAATTTCAATAAAATTAGTTTTTGGGATGATTTGAGTTTTGAGGAAGTTTTGTTGTCTAGGGGATTAGTTTTTGTTATTGCTGGTAATTGAATTTACCAGAAATGATTTGAATTGATTAGTTTTTAATACTTGTATGGACATTAAGTGATTTGTTATTTGGACCAGACCCTTCTTTTATTTTTGGAAGATTTTTGAAAAGATAATGAATTTGAATTCAAGGTTTGCAGTTACAAATGTCACATTTAAATTACATAATAATTAAGTCTTAAGCAGCTTCCTAATATAATTTTACATTTCCTAATGTAATCACCACGCCAACAACCTCATTATTCCTAAATTCCAATCAATTTATCATCAACCATAACAAGCTCATCAACGCCATCCCAAAACATCTGTTTTCCTCATACTTATCCTCTTATTTCTCACATTTAATTATAATCCAAGAAATACAAGTCATTTGAATACATCGACATTGAATTTTTTATGTTGATTAATTCACCTCAATGTGGCGACTCTAACAAGAGGATCAGCATACATAAAACTATTATAATCTGGTTACCGAACAAAAAAAAAAAAATTATTAATTTCAATCAATTGTCTTCGATGATTGATCGTTTTTGAAAATGCATTAAGCGGAATTAGTTTGAATGCAGTTTACAGTGGACAATGGACGAGTTTTCTAAAAATTTCATTGTCAAAAAAATAAATTTTCATTTCATTGGAATTGAAAAGTGAAAATTCTATTTGGTGAAACAATTTTTCGATATGAATGCACCAGAGGGCGAAGCCGATCGATTTTTAGCCGACTAAAGAATAACGGTCAAATTTCAAAAAAAATGTTTAGCCGGCTTTAGCCGGCTAAAGCTATATTTAGCCGGCTAAAGCCGGCTATAGTCGGCTAAAGAGAAAATTTTCCACGTATGAAAAATAATGAAATCTTATTATACATTTTATCATTTGTTAAACTTTTAATGTGTTTTTTTCCTTAACATAATATAAAAATAAATTGAAAATCAGACTAATATATAAAATTTGGATAAAAAACTTAATAAAAAAGCGAATTTTCGTATAGATTTTCTTATTTGTGATGAAAAATCCCTCGGAAAAGCGAATTTTCGCATCGATTTGCTTATTTGTGATGAAAAATCCCTCGGAAAAGCGAATTTTCGCATCGATTTACTTATTTGTAATGAAAAATCCCTCGGAAAAGCGAATTTTCGCATCGATTTACTTATTTGTGATGAAAAATCCCTCAGAAAAGCGAATTTGCGCATCAATTTCCTTATTTGGGATGAAAAATCCATCGGAAAAGCGAATTTTCGCATTGATTTTCTTATTTGGGATGAAAAATCCCTTGGAAAAGTGAATTTTCATATCGATTTTCTTATTAAAAATGAAATACGCATCGGAAAAACGATTTTACATTTTACATCATCGTTTTAAATCTCATTACATTTCAAAAGTAAAAAATCATACCTTTAGCCGATTTTAGCCGGCTTTAGTCGGCTTTAGCCGTCTTTAGCCGGCTTTAGCCGGCTAAGAAAAAACGTGACTTTTTTTTAGCCGGCTTTAGCCGGCTAAAGCCATCTTTAGCCGACTAAAGCCGACTAAAGACGGCTTCGCCCTCTGGAATGCACAGTTGACGTAAAAATATATTTTTTGAATTTATGGATTGAAGCTTTGTTTAGCTGGTTGAATGGAAATTGGGTCTGTAAAATATATCCGAGTTTTTGTTTGAATGAAAATAGACTTGTTATATATTTAGTGTGTCATTACAATAGGCGAGTTACAGCATAGTTTGTCATACATTAAGTGTTTTAAGGGACAGTTGAATATTTTGTGACTTTTGGAAGGGTTACTTTTTCCCCTAAAGATAGGTTTTTCTTGTGAAATATAGAAAACTTCTATTGTGAAGTATAAGATTCCGCACAAAAATTCAAAAATTTTTTATTATTTTTCCCATGAAGGATTGAGTTCAAATCTTAATAAAGTAAAATTTTTAACCTACAAAATTCGCATTAAAATTTTTCACAGACTTGGAATATAAATGATCAAACTGACTTCCATAACTAATTTTTCTTCATATTTTTACACCTACAAACTGCATTTAAGTAAATTGAACCTGCAGACAATAATTTCCAAACAGACAAAGAACTACCGCAAACTTCAATAAATTCGACTCGTGTCCATAATACATACATGACCACAACGTTGCACAATTGTATCAATTTTTCATAAAAAATGATTTTATTTCATAAAAAAATAGGTGAAAGTTCCAATCTGGCGCGAAGAGAAGAAAGCAGTATGGAAAGAGGTAAAAATAGATAAAATTTTGACCAAATGTAGAACGATCTTTTAATAGATATTGCATCACTTCTCTTTTTTCTCCTCTTCACTTCTTCTTTCCTGTCATTTTGCTTTACGAAACTGAAGGTGAAAGTGCCAATTTGGCGTGAAGTACAGTAAGTATAACAGCAATTATTATACACAAAAAGCCCATTTTTACGCATGAATATCTTCTTCTGTGCATTTGAATAGAAAACCAATTTGGAAGGAGGTATGAGACGGTTCATAGTGTATCAGCATTAGGTAATAATAATAATAACAATAATTTTCTTCATTTACATCATCTTAAAGGTTCAAGTACCTTATTGGAAAGATGTTCAGGTATGAAAGACAGTCACATAATTGAAAATGACGCAATTTTTTAATTCACAACAAAATTATTTAATTTAATAACAGGTTGAAGACTGGAAGCAAATTTGGGTACCAGCATGGGTAAAAGAAGCTGTTCCTGGTGAGAAATATCTTGGAAAGGATCAACAAGGAAATGAATATACAGCACATGATGTATGGAGGAAAAAGATGATCTGGAAGCCACAATGGAAGAAAATCTGGAAGACGAAACAAGTTGAAGCATTCAGAACCGAAAAGAAGCAAGAATATGTAACTGAAAAAGTTCAAGACTGGAAGATTGAAAAGGTTCAAGATTGGGTAGTTGAGAAGGTCCAAGACTGGAAGGTCGAGAAAGTACAAGAATGGAAGAAAGAAAAGAAATTGGACTGGAAACAGGAAAAGAAATTGAACTACAAGACAGAGAAGAAACAAGAATGGAAGACAGAAAAGGTTGGTTCCGAACCTAGTTTTATGTCAGATTTATCATGATTCTTAGGATCTATGATTCTCTGTCCAAAAAATTCAGTTGACTTACCCAAATCCTCAATTAACATAAACCTTACCATTTTTAATCTACAGAAACTCGAATGGAAAGACGAATGGATCCAAGTATGGAAGCCAGTTAAGAAACAAATCTGGGTCAAGCAAAAGACAGGTGAGAATTGCGTTTATTGCCCATATTTGTCGCAATCATCGATTGCTAATCCGCAATCTAGTCTATTATTCTATCAAATACAAAAGTCATCAATTAACAAGTGATTCAATCATAAATTCGGCAATGATCAATGAAAAATTTCTTTGTTGCTTCATTTGTCCCATGAGAGACAAAAGCATGAGCAATAGGAAACCTAAAATACAGTGCATTATAAAAAGAAGAGATGATGTAAATTAAATTGAATTAAAGTTATTTCTCAATGGCTTTATTGACGGCATTTTAGCAATCATTAAGAGATTTTTTTATAGCAGCCTTCGAAGCTTTAGTTCTTGATCATATTGGAAATGGAAATATGTGTTTCCGTTGAGGGTAGTTAAAGAAGCTTTTAAAGCTTAATGAGCTGCTAATGATGGTGATTTTAAAATTGATGGAATTAAATTTAATGAGTATTCGTTTAATGAGGAAATTAGATTTTAGGATAGGTCTGCAATTATGTGATTTGCAGGAATTCGATTTTAATAGCTTTATGCTGGTCATTTCAGATTAATTGCTTAATTTTATTAAATTCACACGGTTAAATTTTAGACATTTCTTATGAATGGTTAAATTCCTAAACTTTGATGACTACTTTAAAGAATCTCAAACTAATCAATAATAAATCTTATGTAATTTAATAGAGGTATGGAAAGAAGAAAAGATTCAAATCTGGAGAACAGAGAAGAAGCAAGAATGGGCAACAGAAAAGAAATTAGTATGGAAAGATGAAGTCAAAGAAGAAAAAGTACCTGCATGGGTTGAGAAGTAAGTAAAATTTTATTATTTTGGAACTTAAATAGATCGGTAACAATACATGACAAGTTATACTTAGTACTCTACTAAGTGAATAAAAATGAATTAATTGAATTCGTTTTTGTGGAACAAGCTTGATTTTTTTGTACTTTTGGTTGATAGATCAATTGTGACAGAATATGAATGTAGAACTTGTTCTAGATTTCCTTGACATTCCGACTTTATTTTTTGTTTGCGATCTGAGACTCTTAAATTGATGGTTAGAAAAACTATAAATGACATTTTGCAACTCAACTGAAGTTAGCCGGAAAATCCCAGCCGGAATTTCGGCAGACCATTTCGGCAGACCGTTTCGGCCGAAATTTTAATATTAATTTTTTCAGTTATCCGCCTTATTTTTCCGGCCGACCAAATTTTTTCGGTAGACCAGATTTTTTGCTGACGGATTTATTTTTATGGATTTATTTTTTTCGGCCGACTAAATTTTTCGGCCGACCAGAATTTTTCGGCAGACCAAATTTTTTCGGCCGACCAAATCTTTTCGGTCGATCATTTTTTAATTAATGAGATTTGAACACAGGAGCTTTGGGAGCAAAAAAAAAACTTCTTTCTAAACACTTAAGCCAATACTTAAAATTTTTATTTTTCTTGTGTTTGGCTAAATGACATATTTAAATGATAAAATATTTTATTACATAAAAAATTCATATTTATTATTTTGTAGAAATTATATACTTCACAAATCATTATTATTTTGTAAAAAAAAAAAATATTTCGGCAGACCAAAACTTTTTCTAAAAATTTCTTTTTTTCACAACTCCAATTTTACACATTTGGTTCTTATAAATATACAATATACAATTATTGTAATATACAATCGGTATATACAATTTGAAAATTGTTAACCGATTTTTGCAAAACAAATGCCTAAAAAATTTTGCTTTAATATTATTAATTTAACATTTTAAATTGATATTTTAATAATATTGAAATATGACAAATTGAATTTTTCTTTGTAAACAAAATTTTTAGACATTTGTTTTGCAAAAATTGGTCAACAATTTTGAAATTTCAAATGACCGGCTGAAAAGCTGAAAATTCCAATTTTCCAATGAGTCTAATTTTTTGTGAATCTCTATTGACATATCTATTTATAAGAACCAAATGTGTAAAATTGGAGTTGTGAAAAAAAGAAATTTTTAGAAAAAGTTTTGGTCTGCCGAAATATTTTTTTTTTTTTACAAAATAATAATGATTTGTGAAGTATATAATTTCTACAAAATAATAAATATGAATTTTTTATGTAATAAAATATTTTATCATTTAAATATGTCATTTAGCCAAACACAAGAAAAATAAAAATTTTAAGTATTGGCTTAAGTGTTTAGAAAGAAGTTTTTTTTTTGCTCCCAAAGCTCCTGTGTTCAAATCTCATTAATTAAAAAATGATCGGCCGAAAAGATTTGGTCGGCCGAAAAAAATTGGTCTGCCGAAAAAATTTGGTCTGCCGAAAAATTCTGGTCGGCCGAAAAATTTAGTCGGCCGAAAAAAATAAATCCATAAAAATAAATCCGTCAGTAAAAAATCTGGTCAACCGAAAAAATTTGGTCGGCCGAAAAAATAAGGCGGATAACTGAAAAAATTAATATTAAAATTTCGGCCGAAACGGTCTGCCGAAATGGTCTGCCGAAATTCCGGCTGGGATTTTCCGGCTAACTTCAGTTGAGTCATTTTGCATTGAATTAAGTAATTGAACATAAATTAATATTAGGTTTAATAAATGAAAATCATGAAAGATAAAGGTTCAAATCCTTTCGAAATCTAAAAATTGTTTGTGAGATATTTATCTTCGGTATTTAAACTTTCTGTTTTTTTTTTTTTTTTTTTTTTTAAATCGTTGGATTTTTGACTGAAATTTTTTGAAACTTAATCGAATTCATGTCAAATCCAGTCAGATTACTCCATGACTCCATTACTAATTCTCTTTTTCAAATCTAATTTCCAGAAAAGTACCAGTGTGGAAGAAAGTCTGGAAGCCAGTGTGGGAGAAGGTTTGGGTAGCAACTGAAAGTCATGGCCATGGATGGGACTGAAGATGAGCAGTCACCAAAAAAAACATAAGATTATACAAGAAACGATTATTAGCTAAATTAGGATTTTTAAAGGATTTTTCACCTCAAATAAGAAGCGTTCAGCAAAAAAATTGGTTTGGACAGAACAGCATTATTAGGTGATTAATTGCGACGAAATTTATGAACGCTAATGAAACAAAAAGATACAAACAAAAACATAAAAATATAGTCGTTAAGTTTAAGATCTCGCCTACAAACTATCCTTTCATCATTAGCAGATAACTCATTTACTGGCTAATACTCACTCAATTTTTGTACTTTTGTAAATACACTTGTTCTTCTGTAAACATCTTCATGCTTATCAAATCAGGTAGTCATTTATTAAAAAAAATTATTTTTTCCATACTTCCTTCATGCATTTATATTCTTACCGTAAAGTTGAGGAAAAAAAAATATAAAATATTAGTAACGAGAAAGCGTGCTCAAATTGCTGAGCACTTCTTCCTCATTTGTTGATGTGGTGTCAAATATTTTTTTTATATTAATTTGTATTATAAAATCTTCGTTTATGAAAAAAAAAACTTCTTCCGAATGATTACAAAACCCACAGTAAAGTAATTTTTGTGACTTCATTAATGGGAATCTTTTGTATCGTTGTACATTTTAAAATAATTTTTCTGTTTTTTGTGAATGAAAGAATGAGAGAAAAAAAGAAATAAAAAAACAGCGAGTCAAAAAATTTAATTAAAAACTTGTTTTGATACTTTTGATTTACAGATGAGCATATTTTGCAAGGTAATAAAATAATTTCACAAATTTCAATTTCAGAAATTTTTTATTTATTATACTATATCAGTGAATATAGTAAGGATGTTTAATTTAAATTTTGTATCACTTTAAGACAACTTAAATCTTGAAACAAAAATTTCTTAAAATTTTTTTGATTACAACTTCTAATTTAATTAAAATATCTAAGTATCGTAATGACGGACGTCACAAGTTAATTTTAAAGGAAGCATCGAAACAGCAACTCAATAAAATAATTGTTTAATTGACATTGAAGATTTTCTTGTCATTCACCTCTTCCAATCTTAAGCATAATTAAATAAAATACCTAAATTTAATTAAAATAAATATTTTTTGGAGTTTTTTTTTTCTTGAAGTCACTGACCAAATGGAATTTTTGAAATATGCTCAATTCTGCTCAATCATTTTCTTTTAAAGTGTTGCATGTCTTTTGTTCTGTCTTAATGAATGCCAACTGATTTTGAGGTATTTGAAATATTTTTTGTGCTTCCTGAGGTTAATGGTCACGAATATCATATTTAATAAGTTTATCAATGAGTTTTTCAAGATTGAAGTTTGAATCCTAGCAGTAAGAGGAATTCTATAAAATTTTCATGAACACAGCTATCAGAGTTTCCACCTAGACTAGCCTAGAGTACTACTAGTAATACTAGAGTCATCCACTTGAAACCTTAAAATGTCATCTAATTACCATCACCATACACACAAAATAGCTATAACTCTTCTATACCTCAAAATATTCTAAATACAACGGACCGAGAAAACGACTTAAATATTTTAATTAAAAATCAGCACATAAGGCCATAAAAAATCCCATCCTATTCACAAGATATGAGAATCTATGATGTACAGCTATTTATAAATGTAAACGATCCAATTATAGAATCACATATACATCAAATTATTGTACAAATATTTGATAAAGGAACATCCCAGGAAATAATAAAAAGATCATCTTGTTCATCATTGTGTGGAAACAAAGCATATAAGTTTGCCTTGCCCTGGTCATCGCCAGAGATTTCTCGTTATACACACAATGTTCAATGTTCTCTAAAATATGTTTTATGAATGAGTTTATGTAAATTTATGGCTGTTTATTGCAAATTGACTGTGCTGTATGTTCTTGCAGACAATAAAGTTATAAATTCATCCACGGCTTATTCTTGTACAGCAAAAAATTGGAACAAACGTTCTGTTTCTTGAAAAAATTAAGCTTCTTTATTGTTTTTACTTTCTTTGGCATTTAAATTATTTACAGAGAAATTGTTTCAGGTTGTCTATATTGCAGCTAGTTACGCAACAGATTACTTCAAATTTTTCTTTTCTTTTCTCCGTGAAATGCGAGAAATTTTACTTCTTTTTGACTTGCATTGCACTGCATTCATTAAAAAATATAAAAATCAGTGACAAATTGAATTATGAAGGGAAATTCAGCTTTTAAGAGGTGGCTGTGCTGGGTTTTTATATTCATGCCGTAACTAACGTATGGATTAAAAACATTCAGTATCATAAAATAATGTTCGAATCCTTAGAATCATGAATTTTTTTAAAAAACAGTGCCGATGGTGGGAATCGTACTTAACATTTTGCTAAATTGGATTGAACCATTCAGAACCAGACACTACAACCCAGTCTCTTCTTGAAACGGTCTGCTAGTCTATTGAACAACACGAAAATCTCAACAAATCATCAAAATATTGTTATTATTACTAGTAAAATTGTTTTTCAAAATAAACCCCAAAAAATCCAAAAATAAAACCACGGTGTGAATAAATATAAAAAACAATACAACCACGAGACTTTTAATGAATTATTACATTTTTATTAATCTACCTGCCATTAAAACAACTCATCTGTAAAAATTAAATTAAAATCAACATCATTGTGTCGCTATTTCTATCTTTTTTCTTGTTTAATAATTTTTTTAAAGAAACGTGAATGAATGAAGTCAGCTGATTATTTTATGAGTGTTTTGAGACATCACAAAATGAAATGAAAGAGAATTGAGTTAAATTTCTATAAAAGAGAAACAGCAAGTGAGATGTTACAGTTGAATGTGACCTATAACCGTACTCTGTATATGGTCAGTTTTTACTATAAAAGTGAAAAAAAAATTATTGTCTGATGATAAGTTGGAGTGACACAGGTTGACATCAATAATGGTAGGAAGTCTCAACCTCGTCAGCAATGATCGGTTTCATTGAACTTACCAGCTGACTTGATCGTGAATTTTATGGGAGAAATAATTTTAATTGCAGTCGAAAGCGATTAATCTCTGCACGAGCTTGTCAATCAATTAGTTTCAACAGTTTCATTTTCAATATCAATCAGCGAAAAAAGCTATAGATGCAGTCATTATGTAACCAGCACAATCTTTCAATAAAATCGAATTTTTGCATCGAGTAAATTTTTATGATACCTACTCGTATCGTTTATCAGGAAGTAAAAGATCGAATTAACTTTGAAATCGTAGAGGCTGATTGATGATTATGGGATTTTAAGATGATGTTAAGTTTGAAGAGGTCTTCAAGAGATGCTTGTAAACAGCTACTTTAATGATGATCAAATGATAATTATATGATATGTTGTGAGTGGTTGTTTGGATGTTAGTTTGTAGGAGATAAGGAATTTGTGAATATTTGATAAGTTTTTTGATAGACTATAAAGTTCTTTATGAACAGTGTTAAGAACACTTCTAATTGGAGATTTTTATTTGCGGACATAATTGACGGCATTTAATCTTTGATTTTTTGAGGAAGAATTCTTGTTGAACTTTGCAGCAGTTCTAAAAATATTCTTTAATATTATTTAGTTAAGAGCTTTTAAAAATAACGTCATTTGAAACAAAAAAAGTACGCAAATAATAGTTAAAAATAAAATGATGAAAAGATTTATCCATAAAAATATAATTTTCTTGTAACAAATATAGCTAGTTACTCTCTACAGTACCTTCAATTTAAAAATAAAATTTCATCTAACTCGAAGTCTCATTCAAAGATCAAAACAACAAAAACTCAACCTGCAAGTAGGAAGTAAAGAAAGTTCATGCCACAAAAATGTACATCAAAGGGCTCATGAGGTGTCAATCAAATTTAAAGTGCATTAAAACGTACATTCAGTTACATTCTATGTAACAATACTAATTATTCCTCAAATGTACATAGTCGCAAGGGCGCTGCCAGGGGGGTCCGTCCTATTTTTGCAAAGTTGACACTAGATGCATATTATTAGAACTCTTTAGATCCGAACCAAAAAAAAACCGTCGAAAAGTAGAACCCCCACCCCCCCCCCCCCACCAAAATGTTCCTGGCTACGTAGTCAGCCCTGCATAGTCGCGTGTCAATGTGTATCAACTATGATGACTCCAACTATTATTTATCATATTTATATGGAAAGCTCTACAATTACCAATTTTTACGCATTCCTATTTGAAAATAGATCGCGAGATAAAAGCACATTAAAGTAAGAAAAAAATGCATTAATGTTGATTTGATTGAAACTGCTTTGTAATTTTTTTTTTTTTCTACTGATACAATTGATTCCAACATAATGTAAGTGTTGTTTGATGATAAATGAGGTAATTTACTATGAAATATATATGATTATAACATTTATTTCATAATTCCATTTTCTGTTTCGTTTCACGAATGGAATGTCGGTAAAGCAGTGTGGATGATGGGAAAAATGCAAATCGCTTTTTAATCAGATGTTGCATTAGATTTAACAGACAAATTAACACCTTTCAGCTGTGAAAAATGTCTTAATATATTTGGTTTGGTTAGTTAGTGTGAAGTATGCTTTAAATATTGTGGTGCTAATGTAGTTGGAATTTGAAACAAAAATTTGTTGTATTCTGGGCATTTTTATCTTTAAAAATATTTCCACAAAAAAAACATCCATCGCGAGTTTCCTTTTTTGTATACTCGCTTCCCATTTAATCGTGATTCGTTCATTTTTTATTGAGCGATAAATTTTAAGTGATCGACGTGCAGATAAACAAGCTGCTTTGACTACTTTTCCTGTGAAGTCATTAACATTATCTAGAAATGCAACAGTAGTTTATTTATAGGGACTGTTCACTTATAACATCCATCAAAATCTTGGATTTTTAGACCCTCTACCCCTGTCAAAAAATTTTCAGATAAAATGTTAAACAACCTCAAAACTCCTCCCCCCTAAAAATTGGACATCATAAGTGAACAACCCCATATCAAGTTACGATCTTTTAATCTTTAAGTTGCAAAATTATTGATTGTAACGTTTTAAGGATTTTAATATGAATGGAATCTAATGTGGAGTATAATGAATGCATTTGTTCATAACTGAATTGTATTTTCTAGAATTTAAAAATTTATGACTTTCTGTAATTTTTTTGCATTACGCAACATTAACCATTAGATCTTACTTAGATCAAAACTTTTTGATTAAATTGGTGAAATTTCAAAGGTCTAAAATACTTATGACTGTCTGCAAACTATATCTGCATTATTAAAATTTTTAAATAATTCCTAAAATTAAAATCTCTACATTATGCTAACATCTTGGTTAAGATATTCAAAGTAATGAGATATTTAAGCATCAATTTTGCATAAAATAGCAAGCAATTATTCAAATATATATGCGCTTTACATAAATTGAAGACTTCGTTTAATGAATTGTTTGAAATCAGCATAAGCAGTAAAATGTAGCTTGAAAAGTCGTTCAAGTCCCTTGTAAGAATTATGACAGATAATAGTACCGGTAATTAAAATTATTTTTAATCCCATAAGTCAACGACCAGACTCAATTTTAAAAATTTTTTTAATTCCTGACAAAATTTTCTCAATGGAACAACATGCCAACCAAACCAAACTTTAAACTCAATCTTGTAATAGCTCATAATTCCTTATTTATCTCCAACCGTCTACCGCATAATTATTATTAAACCGATGAGAGGAGAGCAAAGCACAGACGTGAAGTGAAATCGCAACAACATAAACTTCCGAACATCACGAAGATAATTTCATTGAGCACATGTACATCAATTTGAATGGAATCAGCTCATTTGAAAAAATATTCACGTATGAAAAAAATAAATCAATTTTTTTCTTTATTTTTATGGGAAGGAGGCAAGTGACTATGACCACGAAATATTGCATAATAGTTGGGTTTTGTCGTTTTAACCTCAGGTCTCTGCGACTACACAAAAAGTATTTTTGCAATGTCTGAGATTTATTTTGTATTTTTTGACAGGTTAACTTCAATCGTGTTAAGAAGAAAGTCCAATAAAGCGACATTAATGCTACTTTTATCGCATTTGCGTTCGACTCAAAAAATGCATTTACACCTTGCAGATATTACGTAATGATCAGCAATGATATCACAAGGCACGTCGGTTGAGGCAGTAAAAACACTTGGCATAATTAAATTAATAATAAATAATTATTCAATATAAAATGTGTATTACTCGGTAAAGCTGAAAGAGAAATTATTGTCGATGGCTATTATGTGTTATTCTAGCATAATGATATTATGTATGTGCATTATAATTGGGTTATGTGCAAATATGCTTTTGATTTTGTTTATTTATAAGCAGATAGAAAAGTTATGACGCTATGAATTTTGCAAGAAGAAATGCGTAAGTTTGCGAACTTTAAAATTTAGTTGAAACTATGTCAGGTGAAGATTATGAATTACTTATGAGCTTTCAAGTGCTTTTGGTATTAAAGTTTGAAGCAGAAATCATAAAATTTACCTAATTTATGAAATTACTGAAGTTTTTCAAAATCAACGAAAGTTCAAATCCTATTTCATAGACTTTGATTACAATTAATCGATTTCATTTTGAGCAATCGGGAGCAATTTAGTGCAAAGTAGTAAAGTTTAAGTCAGGAAAACACTTCAAAATTTCTTTCTATAAATTCATTCAAAAAATATTTAAATATTTAACCACTATAATTATTAAATTTACTTATCACTTCACAAGTTAATAATCCAATAATCAACCAATTGAAATTCAATTACTCAAAGTCAATCTTGTCATTAACACCTTCTAATTTTACGGCTGTTAAAGAAAATGAAAAGAAGCTGAAAAGATTAGTTATTGATTTATTGTGGTTAATCTTACAAACCGCGTGTTAACTTACCAGAATAATTGCTGATTTTATTTATTTGTAAAAATTATAACCACTTAAATTAAGCATGAAGCTGGGCATTAAGTTGTTTTTTGAATAGTTTTGTTGTGGTTTTCATGAGATTTATTGTATTTTTCCATTATTTGGTTAATTTTGTGTTCAGAGCACCTGCGACTCGGCTGTCAATGTTCGCGGGATTTTCAGGGAATTTCCGATCTCGTTCCGAGTTTTGGATTTTTTGTACGAAAATGTATTAAAACCGGAAAATCGAGAAAGCTTAGTGATCAAGATTCTTAAAATATTGTACTTGCCACAATGACCTCAAATTCTCATTTTTGAAACTTTAACATCAAGCAACGGCCAACACTGATTAAATCAATCAAAGCTACATGACCAATTATTCGCTTTGAGACAGCAGCATCCTTTAAGATATAAAAAATTATTGCCATCAAGCCACCAATTACTCATTGAATCAATCACAATCGAGAAGCAATCGCTTTGGTTATTTAATGCATCCACTGAGCAATTTATAAAATTTGCATAAAAATCGACGAGAAAAAAGGTTCACATGAGAGGAAAGCATGAAGGTTCCATTTCTGTGTGCAATTGCACTGTTATATTGATTATGCAATTTATTTTCTTAGCTTTAGTAACCTTCTTTCGTTTTTACTTCCATGTCTCGACACTTAATCGTAGCCTATAATTTTTTTTCTGTAATATTTCATCTACTTTATAGATAAACAATTGTGTGAACTTTTAGCGCTTTTTCCATGCTGCTGCTGTTTTCTTGCTGCTGTAACATTTCTTTGAACTAATAGATATTGCATAATATTGAATTGATATATCTAAGAATTGCGGTTCCGTATAGGTGGAAATAGAAGTCTACCTAATTATAATATATGTGCAGCATGTACACTGTGTTGTGTGCCATTTAAACTGGAATCGAAAGTTTTTTTTCTTTTAAAAAATAGCATCAAAATTAAAACGAGATCATTTAAGCTTCATAAATGAAATTGCTGTTGTGATTTTTCCTCAATTTGTTTCCATGTTGCCATGAACAAGTTGGCTAAAGAGATACAAAATTGTTATTGAATATTACATATTTTCAATAAGCATCATAAAAATATTTATTGAATGTCGAGAGGAAAATGAGAGTCATTTAGAGTAGATAAACGTTGACTTGATGATTGTTCAATTTGCTACAAAATTGCTAATCTTGTGCGGATGGAATGTTGAGACTGATTAAGATGTTTTATTAAGCAAATGCTGACGATGCTGTTTTGAATCAGATTAATCAAAGTATCTACAATTAAACTTTCAAACTTTATGCCAAATATCCTTCCAAAATAGAGATGAACTTCCCAACCCTTAAACTTTTTCAAAATACAAAATTCATGCAACATCCAAAAACGCTAACTTCCATCATTTTATAGCACGACTTTCCACCAGTCCCATAAAGATAATCGAGTCAATAAGCAATTAATATTAATGTTTATACAAATATTACATCACAGCTATAAACATGACGATTTATGTGTAGTGAATTTCTTTTTAGAAAGGTTCATTGCAGTCTACAGAAAACCATGATCTTGCTTTACTAAACTTGAAAGTCATGTAACATGTTTTGAGCTTTTCCGTACCTCTTTCAATGCTAAGTTTTGTTGTGACCGAACTTGAGCCATGCATCTAAAAGCGACAACTTAGTTATATGATATTTATTTCTTTAATGACAAAAATGAAAAACATTTCCCGTTTCCATGACTCTTTTTTTGTGTCCATTCCAAATGAGATTTTTTTTCTTTCCTGATATTTGAGATTGGTTTAGTTATTGTGGACATGATTTGATGTTTGTTGTTACTAAGTTTTGATAACGTTTTTAAAAATTTAGATTCTGGATATAGACCATATTGAAGTAAATAAAGGATTTGAACCCTATGCAGTTAAGACCTTACAAATCTTAACAGGAAAAGGAATCTCTACTTGACTAAACACGAGATAAGTTCCACCATCTGGTCACGAAATCGTTTTGCAGTATCCATATATTTTTGATTTCCATGAAGCTTACCGACTGTCGGCAATACAGACACCATTTATTTCCTTATATTAAATCTCACATTTTCTACTACAAATTTCCAAACATTTTTAAACACCAAAACCTGTCTCAATCAGACATTAATTTTGGTACAATTCAATATCCATAAAAATAATTTCAGTTCAACCTCATACTAAGCAATTCATAAACTTCAAATTCAATCGTCACATGAGACAGTATTTCAACAATATAAAGCAGCAGATAGTAATGACAGTTTTATAACACACCGTCAATGTGCAATTCGATGACCAATTTGAAACTGAATTCATTTTTGTCTCTCATTACTCATTACAGAAACAAGACATACATGAATGTGAATATATCGCGCGGCATAACTGATATCAAATTATGCAATTTACTTCCATCCCAGCCTACATGTAAACATTCCATCTAATATTCATGCTTTGAGAGAGAAAATATTTTCTTTTCGCGCATTCTTTTTTCGCACCGACGTTGGAACTTTAAAGAAAAATCTTATTTTTTTTTTGTATCTGCATTTTCTCGCCATACATATGCAAATATAGTTCATTTGCTGTTACTTAATATCCTCAATAATAATAACACGAATCCAGTTTCAATGGAGGAAGTTATATAATAATGTCGATGCAATTAATTGATGCGCGTATGCTGTGTGGATGTTTTGCATTAAATGATACTTAATATCCAATCAATATTAATCGATGATAATAATTTTAATAACAATGTGCTGAAGAGTCTTTAATGATAATAGAGGATAATTAGAGATTTTTAATCAGTTAATGGACAGTAAACAATATTTGAATAATTTGTGATTGAAAATTGGATTTGAAATGGGGATTGTAGAATATTGAAAAATTGGGATTTGAACTCGGAAATTTTTCTTTTATCTTTTTTCGAACCCTCGATACTTTCATCACAATGAGTTCTTAAAGAATGAACCCACAAGACTTCAAAAATTATCAATTTGAGTTATTGAACATTCAGCTTGCATAAAAGCTTTCTTTCTTAAGTATTTATCTACTTTGGGGGTTTACTTTAGTTTTCAATACGGATGCACGCATTTAAAGTATTTTATTCAAAATTAACATTTATTATCATCTAAGCAAAAATTTTTTGTGCACATGACTAGTCTACCATTTGTGATCAGTTTTATTGAACCAAAATTTTTAATTAACACCACAATAAATAAGCTAAGTTTTAGGGGAGTAGGAAAAAAATAGCTAAACTTAATTTAGAATATCATGATCTTAATCAAGGAATCGAACTTATGAACTTGTGAATTCAAATATTTTTTACTAGCCTTTTTCATCAATCCTTAAAAAAAGCTTTAAAAATGCAGACCCTCTGTTATGTCAACCGAATCTTCATCTACCTACAGTGATTCCTTTACTCTCACACATTAATGCTTTCTTAAAAGCTTTAATTGATGATAACTTTTTATTTGTCTTTATTATCGACTTTTCAATATTTTGTAATCCATTAAGTTTAAGTTCCATTCCCAAAAGCGCTAAATATTATAACAATATGTAATGAGTTTCTTTTTGCAGCACGAATGATATTAACGTGAACCCTCAGTCAGTCCTCAGAAGAAATGAAGCAAAAAACAAGCGATTATTTAATCGAATTTTATTTTTATTTATTCATTGCAATAAAATGCAATACAGGAACAATTTTTTTTTGTTATTGTAACAGAGAGTATGAAGCTGTTACATAATCAACTTCAAACCTTTTCTGTACAGATCGGAAAGTCCGTCGATGAAATAATTGCAATTAATCCACAATGTCTTTGACATATATGGCCTTGGGTTTCCTACGGAATTGGAGAAGTAGAGACAGAAATACAAAAGCGCAAATATTTTGTAAAAAATTGTGTCCACAGCCACGTTTTTGAGTTGTCAGATGAACATGATAGTTGAAACATTTATTACGGTCGCGAAATTTACGATCAAAACAAAACGTTGAACAAAAACCAACACTCTGAGAGTAGAGAAATGAATCTCACAAACGAAAGTAATTACTAAGCTCGTTGAGCGTCATATACTGTGGTTTGAATAAAATTAACATCATTTCCCCTCTTTATGGAATCTCAGCAAATTTTAAATTTTTCACTCTCAGTTTTAATTTTATTTTGTTGTTTTGTTGCACTTGAAAATGTTGGCTATGTATTGATGATGCTTGTGGATTTTAGGCCGGCAGTTTGTCAGTTTTTCACGTTTCAGCATTGGAATGACGAAAAGATTTAATAATTCAAATTTGAATAGCACAAGTCGGTTAATCGAGAGGTTATCCGGTTTCAAGCTGACAAAAGTCTTAAACGCTTCTGGATTCGATTTTAGTCTGGTACAGTGCCAAAGTTATGTCAGTTTGGAACTTGATAACCCTTCAATTAACCAATCTGTGCTGTTCGGGAAATTTTTAATGGGATTGTGCTGATCCTATGGGTCCTCGATCTAAGTAATTTCTCCGTCAAATGTAGTCAACTAGTTAATCATTTAAGTTTCTTTCTAAAATGATAAAAGTTGCGTATTTATCTGTCTGTCATGCCATTACTCGTAGTTGAATACCCCTTGATCAAAAATTTTTAAATTTTCACTTTTAAATAAAATTATGTACTTAAATAAATTTTAAGTAAAAAATGCGCTTTAGTCACACAACTCACATACATCATCCACAAGCTTTTATGATGTCTATGAAAACAAAACAAAAACATACCCAACATGATTTTCCTCGCTCAATATTTCCAACATATTTCTCACTCAAAACTACATCTACAGCTGATACACATAAAGTACTCAACGATATACTGATTTACTCTCTCACTCAATGATCATCGTAGGTACGCCACTGCATGAGGAGTCAGCGAAGAAAATGGTTTGTTGATGCTTACAACTTTTTTTTTCGGGGGATTATTTTAACCCATTTGCCAATGTTGATGAGGCGGTATATAATAGTTATACAGCTGCACGCATTTGTCAGTTTATTGTAACACGCCGCAGTGCTTAAAAGTGCAAGGAAAAGTGTTGTTTTTATTTGTGAGGCTATAGAAAGTGAAAATTATTTTTTTTTTTCAAGGGGCGGTGAAGAAATTCCCAAAAAATAAAGATTGAAAGTGTCACAAAATTAAGAACTGATAAAATTGAAAAAATCCCTGGAAAATGGGTGCCAAAACATGCTTAGTGGTTAGTTAAATATTAAAAAATTATTTAAGAACTTTAATAATAAAAGTTATTATCTAATGGAAATTGAAAGTTTTGAAAAAAATATAAAAGTTCCAATGGTGATAAATGCAAGCCCATGTGGTGTTAATTTCATCAACTTGCAACAGTAGCAGCCACTCAAGATAATTTCACTTTTTATTTCTAAAAAGAAATGTGATGATGATGAAATGTGTATCAATTATCAAATGTCAATTATCACATCACGATCACTTCCCCATAATAATAAAGATATGAAATAACGGATGCTTTTACTTATCAATATTTAAATTTCACATCACGATCGATATGTAATATGATCTAATTGGATATTTGGATATATTGTGTGAGATTGAAAGTGTACAATAGATTTGATCATCATTGACCTTTGGTGTTTGAAGTGGGTGATGATGATTATTATGTGATTTATTTTTTTTTTGTTCCGTAGTTTGGCTATCAAACATTAGTGTTTCAGTGACTTAATTTTTTTAAGACTTTTAAAATTAGGGTTTTGGGACCTAATTTACTAAAATTGACAGCATAGGTTATGATAACATTAAGTTTTATTAGTGAGACTTGATCCTATGTCTTTATGATTTCAAATTTCTTTTTCTATCTATGGAGGGTCCTCGATTTGAACAGATTCGAAAAGTCAAAACTTTCCCATACGAAAATTCAAATTTCCGAACTTTAAGGAAATTTTTTATGCATTTCGATTTGAATAAGATTTGTCTGGAACAAAATATCTTTTCAAATCGAGGACTCTTGTATTATAAATCAACTTAAATTAGTCAACTTGAAATTTTTGGAGGTTTTGAGTATTTTGAATTCTGAATGCGATATTATAATTATAATATCAAGCTGATCCTGCCACACTATGATGTCTACCTCACTTTACCATCAAGTGTTTGAATTTATGATCATCATAATACTAAATTAAGTACACTTATTATTATTTCATATTAATTTTCATACTATTATGTGCATTCATAATTAATTTGTAGCGCAATCGGTCGTGTAAAGTGAAATTTTAATGCGAATGCACATTATATGAAAAAATTAATAAATTGCATAAAAATGTATAGCAAGTCGCATGGCAGGTTAATAGAGAAGAATAACAAAAATTAAATCATTAACCCATGTAACCAAATGGAATATCAATGTATTCCATAAGAATGTTCCATGGACGGTCCCTATGTACCGTCCATGTACCGTCCTAAGGAACATATTGTCCTATGGAAATGGAAGATAAAAGGACGATCGCGTTTTCCATTGATGTAATACATCAAAGTAATACATAAGTACCACTGATGTAATACTTCGATGGAATACTTATGGAACATAAAAAATGAAAAAATCCACGTGTTCTTTTGTTCTATTTCTATTGTATTTTTATGTGATTCATTATTAATGTGTTAGTGTTCATTTATTTAACAAACACTAATACTTAAAAAAAAATATTCATAAGCAACTTAATTTAGCTAAGTTGCACACTGATGAAATCTAAAGACTTCAATCACATACATTAAAAACATTATTAAATGTTTAAAGTCTCATACAAATTTCAATTCTAGATGTAAAAGTAATTTCTGCATACTCTTGTGAAGTATATAATCAAGATTTTTTGGGACTTGAACTTATGCGCGTTGAAGTATTTCCTTCAATGGAATATTTTTGGTACTTTCATGTAAAGTAATTTTTTGTATGAAAAATTTGATAGTACATTGGATCTTTCATTGATGGAAAAGGAAAACCAATGGAACATTTTGGTTACATGGGAAGGCATACACACATGATAATATTTTAAGTGTTCTGATTCTGGAATAGGTACGAGGGAATCAGATGACTTAATTGTGTGTGGATTTGAGAAAATTTCTGATATTCTTGATGCTTTTAATCAGTAAACATGATGATGGTCCACTATTCCAAATTGTTGAAAAATTCATGTAACTTTTTGATTATTATCTCAACTCCAACAATCTAATTTAGGGCAAATTACCTTAATCAGCCTTAACCAATTCAGATCATTAAGAAACAATTACAAAAGTTACATCAAAAATTCCTTCACGCAATCATTCGTTACTTAGCCATAATAAAAATAATGAAAGAAATCTTCTTGTAACACTTTCATTTTCATTCCCTTTTGTCCGAATGACACAAAGACCGATATAAATGCAGACATTTCTTCATCTTTTCCTGAGTTCATTGAAGTCTTTATTATTACTTAATTTTATTTTGGTTGCGGTTTTTACGTCTCTTTTTATCTCTTTTTGCTGCAGAAAGTCGAGTGACTCACTTTCTGTAAAGACTATGGAAAGAAATGTGCCGTCATCAGGACGGAGGAGATTTTTTTTGTTTATAGCATGCAAATCTGCAAGATATGTGTTACTACTTTTATGTAATGACTTGAGACTGTGCCGTTTTTGTTATTGGCAAGAGGATTGTGATGTGTTGCAACAGTGGAATATTTTTATGTGGGATTTGGAGCTGTAGTGATGTAAATTAGGTTTTTTGGGAATTCAAAATTTTATTGTTGAGCACATCGACTTAATAAAAATAATACTTCAAAAAAAAAAAAAAATCTTCAATTTTAATTCAGGTCTTATTATTTTAAATTAGAATAATTTATTTTTTTTTTTCTATTCTAAAATTTTCAAACTTTAAAAATCACGAAGCTCTTCTATTCATTCATTTTTGTCGTCTGTCTCATTCATTCGTGAAAGTATTTCTACATAATATTTACTTAACGATTACTAAGTTAGGAAATGAGTGTCAGTCATGTGTGCGAATTCGAAGATATTTCTGTATAAAATTAGCGTAGGTGTAAGAATTGCATAATATTACTTTTTCTCTTGGAACTTATGTATTACATTTCTTTTATGGGAGATAATTGAGAAGTTGTTGAGATTTATTGACTGCTGAGTTATGAAATTGCTGAAAATTGTTATTGTTGTTTTTAAAAGATGAAAGTGAAATTTTTGACTTAAATGCCCTTTAAGACCTTAAATAATATGACATTAAATTCATTGAGAGAGGGGTAAATGGATTTTTGATCTCAAAGAGTTTATTTTGTAGTTTGTTACTTATTTCCGAATTTGATGAGATTGTATCTCAAAAAATATTTTCATTAAATCAAAATTTCTCATCTTTGTCAAAAATATTTTTTTTTTCAATAGGCAAATTGTCTCTGAGAAAAAATTTAAATTATCAATTTGTAATGAAGTTCATAATAAGTCATAATTTTACGAATATGATTATTTAAAAATATATAGGTTTCATCGTAAAAATTTACTTACCCAACTTGTAAATTCTCAAATGTAATTTTTGCGTGTTTATTTAATTTTCTGATGGAAAATGTGTTTTCAATTTCATAAGACTCTGTTAAAATTGGAGAATACAATTTTGCATGTTTGCTAGGATTTTAAAATCATTAAATGATGTCAATTTAAATCATCTGCAAAAAATTTTTCAAAGAATATCAAAAATGATCCAAGTCAGTTTCAAATCTTAAATCATATAAAATCGGATATGAAATATTTATCATAAATGCTGTAATCTAAATTTTAAGGCAAACTAATCGAAAATGAAAGTTGTTAATTTTAGTCGACAAAAATTCATTCATTAAATTATATTAAAGAAGATGTTAAACAAAAAAAACTTAAAAACTTGATGATAAGTGATTTGTCTCGTGCCAAAGACAAGCAACAAATTGCATATTTGGAAGTAATTTATTAACACATTGAAATGTTGACAAAACAATGCTAATAGCCATTAATATCAGAAAGTATAAGACTGCCTTTTTTTTTTAAAAAAAAAAAACAAACTTTTATTACTTAATATCGATTTTTGCAGCTTCTGAAATTTCAATCACTTCCTTTACATGTATTTTTCTGCTAAATTTCCGCAACAAATGTGAATGCATTATCTCATAACATCTACAATGCATTTATTTAATTTGCGCGCAAACCGGCTTTTAGAGCATCAAATAAGTAAACAAAACTTACCTTTCCTTCACGTGTGACTCGATCATTAGGCATACTTTTATCTTTCATTCTCTCATTCCACCTCAATTCGTAAACAGAAGCAGCAATAATCATAGCAGTAATAATGAATAAAGAAACATTTTTACTTCATTTATTTCAACTTTTATTTTCTTATTTAGTATTTGAATCATTAATTATGTTGCTTGACTTGATGTTAACAGTTATTGTGCATTCATTGCATGTTATCTCTTTTACTTCCACTCGAGATAACATTGATCAAGTTTTAGTCTTCATTAAATGTTTGAAAATTTATAAATGCGATATTTAATGCAGCATGGATGGTCGACAATTATCATATCAATTTATTCATTTCAAATGGTATGAGAAATTGAGTGGTTAATAGCAATTGACGCGGGTTAATGGGTGGTTATTAAATGTGTATTATGGTGACAGAACATGCATGCTTGTAGGTTGGATGAGTTGAAGACTTTAATTGCAATTAATATGGAATCATTTGAAAAAGAAATCTTTGATCGATGGAAAAGGGGAAAAAGGTTAGGGTGCTCTCAAAATTTGCAAAATAGCGATCTAAGTCAGTTAACCTTTATTGTGCTGCAGCACACCTTCTGAGTAAGTCATGATCAAAACCGCATGTAGAAAACGACTTGTGATACTTTTCGAGAAAAAAAATCGGCACACTAGTGTACCGCGGCACGCCGGTTGGCCATCACTGTTCTAAGTTTATTAATTGAAATCTGACCATCTCAAAATGACACCCTAAATTTTTTCGTTGAAAACAAACATGCTAATTTTTGATAATAATGCCTCCATAAATCAAACTAACACAAGGTAAACAAAGAAGTTAGCATAAATCTTCCAGCCCATTTTGCTCCCATTAAAGATTTTTATTGAGGTCATTTTTGTTATACAACTCGAGTCAAGTCAAGCTTGACCTCCCGTACCATGTTATCAAAAAAAGATAATTTCATTGTCCCTTTTGATGACTTCATTATTCATTCAATTTAAGTACAATAATTATTATGTAAGCCACTATAATTATAAATTTATAATCACGTCTGTAAAAAATTCATGTCATACGACACTAGACAACAAATTGATAGCTGTTAATAATGAATGTTTTCATTAAGTAACTTCAAAAAAAAAAAAAAAAAAATTAACAACAATAGAAGTCAAAAGCATTCACAATTTTCTTGAGTACACATTTGCAGTGAAAGTAAAATTTTTCCATTCATTCCAATTGCATGTCATAATCGACGTCATTTGAAGGTGTCAAGCGGCAAAAGCCCTTTTACAAATTAATAGATTTAAATGATTTTTAAATGATCTGTGTGAACTCGGAAAAAATTTACTTGAGAAGTTTGTTGAGGTGTTTATGTTTAGGTTATTTATAATTTTATATGCGAACTGAGGAGATTGTTGAGTTTATGTCTTTTTAGTTGGTTACTGTCTTGGGTTATCAAATTGTTATTGTGATCCTCAATGCATAGAAACAACTTTAACTTCTTCTGACAACTTAGATAAAAAAATGCGCATCAAACCTTTCAAAATCTAAAAAATTTCCAACTGACATCACAAATAACCGCAAAAATTACAGCACAACAAAAATCGCGAACATGACATTGAAAATGAATTTTTCTGCACAGATACAGAAGGAAAAAGAAGCACAACGACTCATAATGATTTACTTTCATTCATTATGTTGCGTTTCTGTGTTAATGACTTTGAAGAGCTGCTCGCGGTTGTTGTTATTTTGGTGTATTTTTTATGATGTCAATGAACAATAAACAGATCCATAACAATTGATAATAACTTTTATTTGCTGTAATTTTTCAAGACTTGATTTATCGTCAATTCTTTTCCGTCCATGATTTTTGCATTTAAATATTTTTTATCTCCGCAAATTCTTAGGTATTTACCCTTGGCCTGTTGCATGTTCACATAGCTTTTGTAGCATCAAAAGCGGTCACTGATCAAGAAGCAGCGGAGTCACAAGTTAGTAGTTCACAAATTGCACAACAAAGGATAGGAGATTTGGGGCTGATAGTAGATGATCACGATCATCATCATCATCATGATCATCATCATGAGGAGCACGATCCAGGATTTTGGAAGAAAAAAGTCATTTGGAAGGAAGGGTGGAAGAAGTATTGGGTAAGACTTTGTTTGCTGAATTTTGAGAAATTTTATTGATTTTTAAAAATTTACAGAAACCAGGAAAGAAGCAAATTTGGAAGCCTGACTGGAAGAAAATTTGGGTAAGAAACTCTAAACCTTAATATAATTAGAATCAAGGCTTAAATATTTTTCAAAAATTCCAGAAACCAATTTGGGTTCCAATAAACGTACCAGTCTGGAAAGACATTCAAGTACCAGCATTTAAAAAGATTTGGAAGCCAAAATGGGTTGAGATCAAAGTACCAGCATGGAAAGAGGTTCAAGTACCAGATTGGAAGAAAATTTGGAAGCCAATTTGGGTGCCTTACAAAAAAGAAGCATGGAAAGACATTCAAGTTCCTGATTGGAAGAAGATTTGGGTATGTTGACATGTACTCCTTGAAATAGACCTTTGAAACTTATCATAAATATTTCAGAAACCAAAATGGGTAGAGGTTCAAGTCCCAGCATGGAAAGAAATTCAAGTTCCAGCATGGAAACAGTATTGGGTACCGAAATGGGTTAAAGTTGGAATCCCAGGTGAAAAATTTTTGGGCAAAGATCATGAAGGCTGGGAATATACATCACACGACCTTTGGAAGAAAAAGTTGGTATGGAAGAGCGCATGGAAGAAGATTTGGGTAAGATATCAGCTTTAGTCTGAAAATTTAAGACCATTGAAAACCGAAATTATAAAAAATTATGGTTAAAATTTCCAGGTGCCATCAAAGAAGCAGATCTGGGTTCCACATAAAAAACTTACCTGGGTTGAAGACTACAAACAAGTGTGGAGAACTGAACAGAAGCAAATTTGGGTTGAAGACAAGAAACTGGCATGGAAGGAGGCATGGAAACAAGTCTGGAGAACTGATAAAGTACAAACTTGGGTACCTGATAAGAAGCTCACATGGGTTGAAGCCTGGCAGAAAGTGTGGAAAGTAAGTTAATCCATAACCTCAAAATTACATCAATTCTCACCAAAAATTTCAATTCCAGCCATCAAAGAAACTCGAATACGTGCCAGACAAGAAGCTTGAATGGAAAGAAGCATGGAAACAAATTTGGGTACCAGATTACAAAGATATTTGGCTTCCAGCATGGAAAAAGATTTGGAGGCCTGTCATCATTAACGAATGGTTCCCAACACCAGATCATCACGATGATCATCATCATCATCACGATGTGGGATGGGATCGTCAAGATTTAACTAGTCAATCCAAAGTGCTTTGGAAACGTGATAATTCAGGATCAGTGTCGTCAGGTGTCACTGAATTGCCATCAAATACACAACAAGCGGTAGAAGCAACTACAACATCTATTAAATCACGATAATCTATTCCAAAAATAAATTTTATAATTCATACTTATGCATTTTCCATTCCTCATTACTTACTACTCATTATGTTGATAGTTTTTATTGTTCTGTTTTTAGTACATAAATATATACTTAATGTGTTATATTTTAAGTAGATAATAATTTTTATTTTGAAGACAAATGACTTAAAGGAAAGAAGAATTGAAGATGAGAAATAAATTATTTTTACAAATTAAAAAAATATTTTTTTGTTGATATTTTGGGTTGATAGATGGGGAGTAATGAAAAGTTTAGACACATTTTGAGAGGAGTATGATATCGTTGGAAATTCAAATACCTATTTTTTCAGTATGCAATGAATATGAGTTTACAGTAGATATGTAGTCCAAAAATAGAACTTCCTTCAAAAAAAAAAAAACTTGGGCATTTATCTCAGTTGCCTTTGAAATTTCCTCAATTTTTTTAATTCTCAATTGTCACAAAAATTCAAGCACAGTGAATATAGTTCATAAGTTCAAAAGCTTTGCCTTAAAATACACACCATATCATCCAGATTATCAAAAATTCACGAACAATAAATCATATCCACTCAGCAACAAGTAAGCAAGTAAATTAAATTGCTGGTCAGTAGACAAGAAAAACAGATTTTCTTATTCATCTTCCATAAACAAAGATTTAATCTAGCAGATAATAAGCGGCAATAAAAAGAAAACTTTCACATCTGTTTATTGAGCATAAGTTTAATGTCCGATTATTATTAATTTATTATTGAAAGATTTAACAACTCGAATATTCAACGAGAAAACATTTGTAATAACAAGAGCTTAACAAGATTTTATTTAAGTAACGCATGGTTAACGTACAGTCTTTAGTATTTTGCTGGCTTATAAACTAAATCTAAGTGCTGTTGATAGCTTATTTGTGATAGTGAGTGCTTGTTTTTATGACATCGTGTGGTGATGAGGGTGGTGGGATGGATTGAAATGGAATATATTCTTTGATTTGGAATGGTGTCCATACTCGAGTCCTGAAAGAGATTTTTAATGAATTTTATTGAAACGGAGCTAGATATTTCAATTTTAAGGGTGTATAGACACATATTTCAGAGTATGAACACTAAATACTTCACTTCACAACCCTAACAATACTTAATCCAAATACCATCATTACTCACCAATTTGATACATAGACTGTCTTTGGCTTCCAATGTTTCACCCACTTAGCTTTCCATGACCATTTCTTCTTCCATAATCCATCATGTGCACCATCAGAAACCGAGTGAATGACACTATTTGCATGAATAATTAGAGAAATAAATTAATTACAATGGAATTTCATGGAAAAAATTTTCTTTTGTATTTTTTCCGTAGTCAGCTCCGAAGTGTCCAAAAAGTTAATGCAATGAAAATTATGAAATAATTTCTGCATGTCTGCTGTTGAACGTGTTTAATGGGAAGGAAAAAATAAATTCGTTGTTGGTGGCTGAGCATCGATAATTTCTGGGCAGCCATGTCACGCAATATAATGTAAGAAAATTACATTCATGAGCTGGTTGCCTGCCAAATTTAGCTTACAGTTGTACGTTCAGTAGGTTTTTAGGTGAAATTTAAATTTGATTGAAAGGTTGTTTGTTTATGTAATTAAATTAAAATTGTGGGTTTAGATTGATATGGGGAGTTGATATGTAAATATTGTTAGTGGAACGATTAAATGGCAAGATTGCTGCCAAAATTTTTTAAGTAATTTACATGCTTGTAAATTTATTTCTTCTTTAAGATTGCGGTACGAATCCCATTATAACAATTCCTTTTATTTTTTTCACATTTTCTTAAGACTTCGTTTACTTATTACGTTCAATTTTTAGGGAGAGGGATGGGTCTGAGGATGTGTGACAGTTTTAAATAAAAAAAAATTGTTTGAAGATTTTGTGACAGAGGAGAAGAAGGAGGGGGGGGGGGGAGGCAAAAAATCTAAAAACGTCGTAAATGAACGGTTCCTAAATTTTCACAATTCAAATTGCAACTTAGCACTAAACGGGATTTATCTCCAACACTCCAACTTACTTAGTTACTGCTTCACAAAATCCAACTGACATAAGAGTCAAAATGACCAACAAGATGATGAACTGCAATTAAAAATTGTCACATCATTTAAATTATCACAAAAACAATAATTTTCTAACCATTAGCTTCATATTTTGGCACTAGTAATTCCTTTTATATCAATCTATTTTTAAATAATCTTTGATACTAACAACACCTTCAATAACTTCCAAATATATCCAATCGATCAACTTCCATAAGCGTCAAAATCAAAACTGTGGTTGGATTGCAAAATTTGCTACAGTTTTATACCAAAACAATAAATCGTTATCTAAAAGGCTCATTATCAAATAAATCACGCATCCTATTATATCACACATCGGAAAAGTATAAAAGCGGCAAAAAATAGAAAAATTGGTGCGATCTGAATGTTTAATTGCTATTTGATCGGAAGCTTCACATGATGGACTTGGGTGAAGTTTGGTGGATTTTTGCAAAAAATACACAGTTCGGAAGTCAAAAAAAATCTTATAACAGATGGTTTTATAAAATTTTAGAATTTTTTAATAGGATTTGAACCCAAAACTTTAATATTTACTCACTTTCAATTTTAATCTACGAGCTTTACTTTTAATGAAAATTCGCGAAATTTAAATTTTTAGAAATTTAATATAATCTTTTTGGATTCAACAAAGTAATATTCTTCAATCAAAATTTCAAACTAACTGCACAAAAATTACTTAAAATTCACAACACACTTCAGGCAATTCCAATTGCATCGGAAATATATCACTTGAAAACATAATTCACCTAAATACCATGTCAGGAATGTTCAATTGCTGAAATATTTCGTTGTAAAAAATAAACATGAAAATAAAATTATTTAAATTTTTAATATTTTTTTATTATTTTAAATTTTTGATGAGATTACTTATGATATGCCATGAGTTATCCAATTATTTATTGATAAATTATGTAATAGATTTAACATTTTTTGGTGCATTTTCTGAAAAAAAAAGAATTTTTCGCGATACTTCAAAACTAGTTAAGAGAAAATATTTTAATTTGGTTAAAAAAATTAAATCCGATGAGAATCAATTGATATAAAAATAAAATAAAAGGATTCGAACCTATAAAATTACGACTAACAAATCATTTTAAATTTAAATTCATACAAAATTGATGAAAAAATTTTTTAAATATTAAATTTAACATATATTATTTAAAAGAAAATTAAAATGATTACCCAGAAAATGCACCATCGCCGCTTGAATCCATCGAACGACAACATTCATACAAATTTTGCATAACTTTTATTTTAGACTTAAAAACTCATTAAAATAATTCATAAAAATTTTGGTGTACAAAAGCCTTTTTCTGTTTATTTAAATCCATATGTTTCATTACTTTTAAAAAGCTAAAAATTAAGTTAAAGCTTTGATTAAAGAAGAGCATTAATTTCTTCAGAAATTTTTATTTATTTTTTTTTAATGGCAACTGAATTGCGCAAATTAGAGATAATTTAAGGATAATTTCGTTTTACTGATATAAATTCTAAAATGATATCTTTTTACATTGATAACTTTCCAATGATTTAAATTTAATTTTTTTTTTCTGTAATGACGACAAGCAACTGACATGAGATATGATAAATTTTACGTTTGGGCATTTTTCTTATTAGGTATTTTAGCCAAAAAAAAAAAAAATTAAAAAAATGAAGGATTTTATCCGATCACCACAGAATTTAAAATGAATTTCGTAGGATTTGAACCTTAGAAGTAAGCAGTGAAATTATAATTTTTTCTTTCTTAACTTTTTGCATGCATTGCATTTATTGCAAATAGTTAATTATATACTGAACTTAAAAAATTGAAGTGGATTCTTGATTTTTAAGACTTAATGTTTTTAAATTTTTAGTTCAAAATTTAATCTAAAATTTGTCATTAAAAAACTTAAAATTTTGTTAAAAGTTTGGAAAAATGCCCAAAATCATCAATAGTCTCTGATGACAAAATCTTTACTTAATAATTATCAAAATATCGTGTATGTTCATTTGTGTAATATCTTGACAAAGAACTACTTGAGTGAAATTACAGAACTTCTGAGAGAGTTATTTGTTTCGATAAAATCTTAAATCGGAAATTGATGTTATTTTGGTAGTTTTTAAATTGTGTCACTTTAGGCCTTATTACAGATCTTTTTAAAAAGGAATTTTAGAAAATTTTACAACCTTTGACACTCTATCGTTCATCAATCTCCAAATAAAATATTATTAAAGGCTAGTTCTGTTTACTCTACACATAAATTGTAGTTGATAACTTACTATTCATATTATTACATTAAATATATCCATTCTAAATATCATAAGTAAAGTGTGTGTTTATTAATTTTTTTTTGGTCATAGATTTATTCAAAAGTCATGAGATTCGTTGGCAATTTTTCAACATATGGCCTTGTAACTTTTTGTAGTGCCTTTAACCATGCAATTGTTAGATCATGTGAGCTGCATCGGAATTTATAAACAGTTCCGATACTTGAGTTCATTAGCTGGAAGGTATTTGTCTGTGATGAGTTGTCGGTCAGTTCCACAGTCCATCCTTCGACTAGAGAGACAACTTTACATGGTTCACGTTTAAAGTCTGATCGATCACTCCTGAAAAACATTTGTTGGGTTAGTCTTAAAAAATTTCAAAAAAAAGAAACAAAAATAAATTTTAAAATTTTTCTAAAAATTTATAAAACTTTAAACTCACCCTTTAAAAGACTTGGGAGGAAAGTATACCAGACTATTGGCCCATATTTGAAGCCAGTATCGTTGCCATGATGCAACTGTTGGCTTACGAAAATCTTTCAATACAGTCTTACGTCTTACACACCCCTGGAAGCTCGCGCAATCCAATGGCGAATCAATATTATTAATTATTGAACTTTCACTCTCATCATATGCTATAATATCATCGGAACTTCCAGTCGATATCGTATCACTTTGTAGCGGCAAATGAAGTGAATTGTGATGGGTACTTGTTGTATCCTCAAGGACTGAGTCATCAATTAAATTGAAATTTCTTGAGTGGTTGAATGACTCGTTTCGTTGTAGTGTAATTTGGTTGCTTATCTTATGGAAAATGCTGGGGAGAGAGAATTGAATAAGAGGTTTAAAATGATTATTGGAAATTTTCTGAGTGGTGTTTTGAGTTTCTTGTTTCAATTTTTGTTATTCGCATTTTCTTGTTTTGTTTATTCTTTGTACATGGAAAAGTTGTTAAAGTTTTTGACCTTTCTTTGTGTTTGAATCTTTGTAATATGATTGAAGAGGATTGGATTTTCTAAAGATACAATAACTGCAATAACGGTTAATTTTTATTCAAATTGTATGTTTAGAAAAACACAGTTTCTTGTCCCTCCTCATGTTTACAATTTTTAAACAATAAACATCTTATTTATCAATAATCTTGTTTAATTATTCATTTGATCTTGAAATTGATACTTATTCTAGTCAGTTTATATTTAGAGATAGGTTTAACGTTAATTTGAGATATATTAACAGTTCATTTTAAAGACATTTTTACTATTCATTTTTTTTTTTTTTTTTAAAAATGTATCCTTTGAAGTTTTGTAAAGCTTAATAACCAAAGACAAAAAATAACTTTGTGTAATAAACAACATCAAATATTGTCTAAAATACTTTAGCATTTGATTTGAGAAGAATTCGTGAATCTTGAGTGATCTCAAATCTCTCCAACATTTTGATATCTTTCCTCATATTTTTCCAGTACAGATATATATCCTTAAGCAAAAACAGAGTCATGTCCAAACAGATTTATACATTTTCTTATTATTTCAACCTGCCAAAAATCCGCCTCAATCTCTTTTCTTTTCTCATAACACTCCAAATTATCCCTAAATTGTTTTCATAAGATTTTGAGATTTTTCCTCATCATCTTAAATGACTTCAATTTCTTTACCTTTTTTACTGCCTACATCAATGTTTTTTCCATCAACAACCATCATATATAGGTTGACTTTTTCTTCCCATGAACAAAGAATAAGGAGAAAATATTTGCGAATCTTTCGTTAAATTGAGCATATACAAAAATATAAACAATAAGAGTAAAATGTGTGCTACAAAAAAATACGCTTTTTGCATTTACGAAAAAAAGAATAAAGATGAAAAATGAAGTATACGAGAATAGATGATAATGTGCTTAGTAATACAAGAACTAAGAAGAACAGAAGTGAAATAAATTGTGAAATAAGTAAGACAAACCAAAGTGAAAGATAATAAGACATAAAAATGTGGATACTTGGGATTAGATGGGATGTGAGTCGATTGCGTGTGAAATTAATGAAAAATGCTGTGAATGCAAGGTTGCTGAAAGTTACCAGAATAAAGAAGATTTTCGATAGTGATTTTCGATTTTTTTTCGTTGATTTCTTTCCCATAAAAATTCATTCACCTTGCTACCTATAGTCTTTTAAATCCCTTAAAAAACTAAACGAAATCTTTATTTAGATCAATTTGCATAACATTCCAATTAAAACATTAATCCCAAATTCCACAATGCATCCACAATTCCACACCATAGAACATAAGTAGGTCAATAAATAAAGTCCAAGAAACCATCATACAGAACAGAAATAGGAAATTAAATAAAGGGGGAGATACATAAAGAAATAAAAAAATGATGAAAGTTGAGAATGTTTGTTACTAGATTGTTTTTTGTTACGTGAGACTCACCGACAGGAACTACATCTACTACCAGCAGATAAAGTGATCAATGTTGCATTATTACAATTACAATTTTGATTTTTGTGGTTCTCATAATTTCGCGGTAGACTCGCACTTCGATATCTGATACAGAGAAGCATGATTTGAGGGTGACAATTATAGATAATTTGATATTACAGCGAATAAAAAAATAATTAAAAAAAAAATATTTTTCATATGTCAAAAAATTATTTACAAGAATGAATGAAATTTTGAGAATACCAAAAAAATTTAAACTAAATAAAAGGAAGAAGTAAGATGAAAAAAGTTTGAAATTATTTGATCTACATTGAACACCTAGCAATACTCAAAAGTATGCTAAATATATAAGTGAGAATGAATCTTATGACAGCAAAAGTACGGTGAAAGACAGCAAATTAACACAACAATCTCAACACTTTTGTACTCACTTTGATCCTAAACTTTGCGTTTTCCGATGTCCGAGAGAAAATTTCGTTGATGGACCGACATTTAAGCGCATCGAACTTGATTTTGCTGGTGAGACATTTAGGGAAGCTATTCCTGATTCTAGATTGCAAAAGTTATTGGCACCTTGATTCATCGATGATGTGGAAGCGTCTGGTTTTGCTTGATTCTTTGCAGGAGGCTCAAGTTTGAGGGATTTTCTAAAATGTGAAATTTTAATTTTAATATAAAGCAATCATTGACATACATCATTTAAGAATGAACCCCACCACCTCACCCAATTGAAAAATCAAGCAACATTAGTATTTGCTTAATATCTCATCCATAACCACAATTAATTACCCAAAATCAATCGACAATCTTATCTCAAAACTCATCAATTCAACTCACTTGTACTGTTCATCTTCAAAAATATTTTGCAGCTCCTCAATATAGCGCACAGACTGTAAATATTTCCTCGTTCTTTCCACAACGGGTATATGTGAATAATCAGAATTTTGATAGATTGAAATCACTCTCAATATATTATTCATTTTAATTTCACGTTGTTCAGGTTCGATGCCACCGCCTCTAAGAGGATGCGCGAGATCGATGTAAATTAAGTCAGTCAAATAAACGCCCAAGTATGGAATGCAGGGAAGCTTAAGTTTATCACAAATCTCACGTAAATTTGCCCAATTATTGTCTTCTTTATAAATATCGGCAAGCTTCTCGAAAGCCTGTCGATCCTTCTTCGATACATGTGACCATGTCTTTTCAAGACGATGAACACTGGCTGATTTTAATGCAGACGTCACAGCAAATAATGAATGTAAATTATTCAGTTCCAATAGTCGCTTTCCAAGCTTAATAAAATGTGTAATAATTTCAGCACGTTCCTTTGCATTTCCACCATTGAGAATTTCTTGAACTGTCCAGAAACTCGTGTGATTGAAACGTCTTGTAAATGCGACAATATTTGGTGTTATGATTCCTTTATTCTTCTTGGTCCATGCACAACTTGTAAGCTCATCCATCTTAATTTGTTGGAAAGTTGTAAGATCAAGAATAGTAATTTGTTGTGCTAGTTCTTCTGGTGGAATTCTCAATGCACTCATGACAATGTCATCGAGATCTTGTATTGAAGAATTTGGTGGCAAGCTATGTGATTTATTATTATTGGGAATTGGAACTGCTAGACATTGATTATTATATCCAACAATTGTAGGCTGTAGTTCCACAGGGTTCATCGATCCGATTGAGTTTTTCTTCTTAATTTTTATTTTCGATGATTTTTTCGCACTATTTGTGACTTTATCATCTTTTGGACTTGAATTCGGACTTTTCTCGTTGATACTTATGTAGTTGATATTTTTCGATGACTTTTCTTTTCGTGGTGTATCATCGTCATGTATACTACGGAAATAGCCATCTTCGTTGTATCGTAAACTATCTGACGATAAATCCCTCGGCATCATTGGCATCAAAATTGATGCTTCGCCTATTGGCTCCATTTGCTGTCAATTGAATGTATATACTTTGTTGCTTGAGTGACTCAGGCTGAAATGGGATGGGAATTTATTAGAATCGAATTTATTTTGCGTTTAAGGAAAGTGTTTGGTCAGGGATGCTGATTTTTTGACATTTTTTGTGGAATTTGTATTTTTGATGAGGAATTGAGACTTGGATTTTTACAAAAAATTTTACGGTTCGTGGTCAAACTCATTCTTATTTTATGGCAAAAACAGAATTCTGTTCGGACCACTAGCTTTTTTATGATACCCCCAAATTGCTTTCCATACCAAACCCCTGACTTTCATAAACATTTTGTATTAATTACACTCGAGAAACTCATTTTTTTTCGACTGTTTTTGTTCATCACAAAAAGTCAAGTTTATGACCCATTTCATTAAAATTAATTAAAACATTCAGACACATTCATTGCTCAACTATTTAATGACTTTTCAAGTTCAACAAATTTTATATTAAATGCGATTTTAAATGATTTTTACTCCTTATTATTTTATGGTGAAATATGAGAGTGATTTAATTTCTGCAGCAAGTGAAAATTTTATTTTAGCTGCTGAAACTTGCAAATTTTTTGTTTAAAAACCTTGAAAACTATTCGAGGTGGTCATGATAAAAAAATATACAAATAAAGCTAATTGTAAATTTTAAGTACCATTCTTTTCATATTTGGTATTTTTCACGCCTGGTTTATGCTATTTTGTGATTGTGTATACAATCGGTCAATTATCTAATTATTCAGTCAGCTGCTTACTCACTCAGTCAGTCAACCTTTCATTAAGTTGATTATAACTAAGTGTCAATCATTAATTCTGAGTGTAAAATTTCAAGGTTGAATTTTTGTGAATTTTATTAGGAATTATCTGCATAATCAAAATCAAAGCAGCAGTTAGTATGGGGTTAGGCCAAAATACATAAAATTTTCATCCCACAATGTCCAACAACGATAATTATATCCCCAATTAATTTCATTCACAAATAATCTCCTCAAAGACCCAATTTTCTTGTCACTTTCATTTTAATATTCATTTCCATTTTCATAACGAATAGCAGTGAATTATGGATAGAAGATGAAATTGATCTATTCATCACGTACTAAATTTCAATCTTAATGCAGAGTGACATGTTGTCAGAGAGATGAAAATATCTTGTTTCTTCCACTTGCACAGCTAAACAACACGATGATACTTCTGTTTGAATGGATAATATTCAGTCTTGTGTGTAGGTCTAGATATGAATATGCTGATGATGAAACAATTTTTCATCGTTTATTGATTGAGCACTTTGCATTTTACATGTATTATATATTTTTTTTTGTAGAGCAAATGGAAGTGATTCACATGATGGAAGATTTAATAAATTTATCTGATGCTTTGAGTTATGAAAGGTTTTGTGCTTCCACTTAAGTCCCATTTGTTTTATTTTGAATCTGGGTTTTGAACTTGAATTTAAATATTTTTGAGGATTAGATTCAATATTTGTGAATTAGCTAGAAATAGAAACTTAACCTCAAAAACCATTCTACTTCAGCTTGTTCTTAATCAAAGCAAATCATGAACTAGACATGATTTATGTGCTCAAAACCCAACAAGACACTTAATTCTGCTGTGTCTTTTGAATAAATCCCTCAACATCACAAAACAATCCCCAGATCAGCACAGAAAAAGTAGCTTTTCTTCCTCAAGCACGTGCATTGCTCGTCACGTAGCGTTTGTTGTTGTTTTACATTCATTCATAAAAATTGACAATAAATTATGAACAATGTGAGGAGGAGAGGAAGAAGCCAAAAAACTGAGAAAAACATTGAAGCGCTCGAGTGTAATGTACACGCACGTTTTTACTTTACTTCTTCTCTCTTTATGTGACATAGAAGAAAACAAATCAAATGTTTTTAAAAAAATTTTCATGTCAGATTGAAACAATTTTTCTTGAAAAAATAAATAAAACGCAGATGATGAAAATTGTAAGGAAAAAATATAAATCGAACAAGGCCATTGGGAAAACGCCACTTGAGAATTTAGTTTGAGAGCAGCTTGAACATGAGTGATTTTAGCGCATCTTTTATCGTTTGTAATTAGAGCTTTTCTATTAATTAAGAGAAATGTGACAGTTTTATGTAAAATGTGAAGATTGAGTTATCTAAGTCTAGCTTAAAGGCTTTAATTATATATTTTTAAAATTTTTTAAATAAAGGAGTTGGAATGGAGGGCTAATTTTCTCAAAGAATTACAATATGCACAACTAAATGATAAAGGATAAAAAATTTTACTCGGAAGAGTAGACTACCAATCTAAATTTTAATAATATCAAATCTCAAAAAATATGAAAAAAATTTTTAAGAAAAGACATTCGTCCAATAGTTCGACTCGAGTGGGAATCGAACCTCACATCTCGCGATTTTTAAATCCTAATTTCACTCTATCGCAAAAATAAACAATAATAATAATATCTACTTAATACCAGATCCACACTAACACATGAATCAATTTTTTTGAAAATGCGTTAACTGCAAAATTTACATTTTGAGTAATTTCTCGGATGTATCTTAACAATATATAATAAATTTAGTATTGTTGGATAGCTCAATACAGTGGTTAACCATATATGTAAAAATTTTTTGTCTTGGACTTATGCTATTTCTTACAGAACTCCTCAAAGATGGACTAAATAGGTCATTTTCAAACCAAAATTTTGTGTATGTCCTGTGCATTAAATGTATATTTTTTTGCTGCAATATATGCTACTACATAGGAACTAAACTGAGCCACTTCTAACTTTTTAAATGATTAAAATATATTCGAGAAAAATAATTTCAAAGTTTGGAAAATTTCCAAAAAAATTTTTTTTATGAAACCATATACTTTGAGTTTTGTCTTATTTCTCATATATAATATTGCAACAAAATAAGCTTTTGGTATCATTAGAAAGCTTAAGACAGTAGCTAGATATGAGCATAAAAAAATTTTACTATGGACTTATCCTGTTCCTTACAGAGTACCTCAAAAATTGGCAAAATACGCCATTTTTGAATGAAAATTTTGGATATATTCTGAACCTTAAAAATATTTTTTGGTAGTGTGCTAATTACTCCTTAAGAAGAACTAAAAAATGCCGCTTACCGTAATTCATTTCAATATTTTGGTGTTGAGATATTAATTTTTAAATTTGGGTAGATTTTCTCATATAAAAAAATTCAAAAATTCATGTATTTTGACGTTTTATTTAATTTCTTGCGTATATAGCCACAAAATATATCATATTTGGTATCGTTGGAAAGCTTAGAGTAGTGGCTTTTTATATCTTTGAAAATTTTTTCGAATGGACTTATTCTGTTTCTCATAAAACACCTCAAATTATATGATTAACCTATAATTTTCAAATCAAAATTTCATTTGTGTATTCTGTTTAAAATTTATATTTTTTTATTGTTACGTATGCTACTTAATAGAAGTTAAACTAAATATCTTCAAACTTTTTGATTAAATTGATTAAAATCAAGAAAATTAATTTCAAAGATTGAAAAATTTTCGTATAATTTGAGGTGTTTTATGAGAAACAGAATAAGTCCATTCGAAAAAATTTTCAAAGATATAAAAAGCCACTACTCTAAGCTTTCCAACGATACCAAATATGATATATTTTGTGGCTATATACGCAAGAAATTAAATAAAACGTCAAAATACATGAATTTTTGAATTTTTTTATATGAGAAAATCTACCCAAATTTAAAAATTAATATCTCAACACCAAAATATTGAAATGAATTACGGTAAGCGGCATTTTTTAGTTCTTTTTAAGGAGTAATTAGCACACTACCAAAAAATATTTTTAAGGTTCAGAATATATCCAAAATTTTCACTCAAAAATGGCGTATTTTGCCAATATTTGAGGTACTCTGTAAGGAACAGGATAAGTCCATAGTAAAATTTTTTTATGCTCATATCTAGCTACTGTCTTAAGCTTTCTAATGATACCAAAAGCTTATTTTGTTGCAATATTATATATGAGAAATAAGACAAAACTCGAAGTATATGGTTTCATAAAAAAAATTTTTTTGGAAATTTTCCAAACTTTGAAATTATTTTTCTCGAATATATTTTAATCATTTAAAAAGTTAGAAGTGGCTCAGTTTAGTTCCTATGTAGTAGCATATATTGCAGCAAAAAAATATACATTTAATGCACAGGACATACACAAAATTTTGGTTTGAAAATGACCTATTTAGTCCATCTTTGAGGAGTTCTGTAAGAAATAGCATAAGTCCAAGACAAAAAATTTTTACATATATGGTTAGCCACTGTATTGAGCTATCCAACAATACTAAATTTATTATATATTGTTAAGATACATCCGAGAAATTACTCAAAATGTAAATTTTGCAGTTAACGCATTTTCAAAAAAATTGATTCACATAACCTCAAAAACCATCAAAAAACAAATTAAATTTCAAACATACAAAAATTCCTAAGCTCATTTAATTGAACAAACGAATGATTAATTTTTATAATCATCTACTGTTCAGCTTACCGATGAGCAGAAAGACCAACAAACAAATTAATCGACTATTAAAAAACTACAACTATTAATGCTGTTCATAGAAAATCACGCCACCAAAAAAGAGTTTTCGTTTTCGTTGTTTTTCAAGAGCTCACGAAATTCATTAATATTTCTGCATTATATATTTCACATCTTCATTATACACACATCAGGTATAATCGTCTTTAAGCATGTACGAGGCACTCTCTCACACACACACGATACATATTAATAACAAGTAATTGAGAAGAGGCACACAAAAAAAAGATTCATTCAATTTTTTGCCGGTTTTGTGATTACGGATGATGTCATAAGTAAAATTGAAAGCAAATGTAGGAAAATTTTTCCATTACGTAAATAAAAAATCGAATGGAAGCAATACATTGTGTGGATGAGCTGATGTTTTGTTCTTTGCCTTTCAATCACGCCATTCATGGGCAAATTCGATTTTTTTGTGTATATTTCAAAACTTTCTTATTTTTTGTTGTTTTTGTTTATTTACATTCCTATCTTGTGGGATGTTTCAATGAAATTTGCTTGCATGAGTTTAAAGAACGATAGAAAATGTTGAGGTATTTTTATGACGTCGTTGAAGTATTTTTTTTTTTCTTCTTTAAATTTCAATTTCCTAAAACAATTTTCATTTCTGCCTCCACATAAACCTAATATTCAGTAGAAAATTAGGTTTCAGTTATTTTATTGAGCTTGAACTCGTAAAAATTGATAACAACATAAATTCTCATCAAATTAAAATGTTATTGGATTAATTTCCTAAGTACAAACATAATAATCAGCTTAGACTGATGGAAATGTAAAAAGATAATCGTTGGATATTTTTTTCACTGTACGATGGGTTTAATGCGATGTCTATTAATTAGTTTTTAGGTTGTTTTTGATGTGGTTAGAAGTGGTTTGTGGGGTTGGAATGGGTTTTGTCTTGTTTTTTAAGGGACCCTTCACTTAGTACGATACGCAAAAAATTGACTTTTTAGACCCCCCCCCCCTGTTACGTTTTTTGTAAAATTTATTTTTCTTTTGTTTGATTTCTTACAAAATCCTAGACCCCCTCCTCTAAAATGCGAACGAGCTCATATTTAACTGAATTCATGTGATTTAAAGATACCTTTCAAAAACTTTCAAATATCCAAAATTTCAAAACCTTAAAGTTGAATAAAACATTAAATAAAATATATTTTTTGTAACAAGTTCCTCCCCAAATGTCCAAGCTTATTCCTCATCCCCAATCTCAAATAAGGCTTATAATCAGCAATATCCACTTAATATAAAGAATATATTTCATTCTAGACAGTATAACAGCTGTCATTCTCACTAATGGCTACTTCATAAAATGCTCTTTTGACCTTCGTCAATGTAAAAATTTTCCTACATTTTCTCGTTGTAATGCTTAGAAAACAAGGCAAAAAAAAGAAAAGAAAATGAAACTTGAAAGGGAAATGCCACAAATTTATCGAGAGGGAAAACATGTGTTTTTCTCTGTGTGGATGGAAGTAGGAGGTAAAGGGAGGCAGAGAAAAGAATCTATTTTGTATTCGCAACAAGTTTGATCAATAAATTCAAGAAAGAGATTTCCTCAAGACAGTTTATTCCCATGTCTAAATTGATTTCAATTGATTTTGATTGGTAAAAATGACGAGTATGAACGAGATATAGACATGATAGAATCATGCATAAAGCGAGCCTCTAAAGTGAAATTAAATGAAGAAATTGCCTTTATATTAAATTGTGGGCAGACAATAACAGGAAAAAAAGAGTCACAATCGATAAGTGACCCACATTAGCTTCGGCCATGTGAAGCGCCTCTAGTCACGTTTTAAGTATCACTATAGCGATAAGTCAATGCACGAGAAAGCAGTTACTGTTGCTATATTTGGAAGGTAAAAAAATATATTTTCTATTTTTTTATTTTTTTGTGTATTTCCACTTCTTCTCACTTGAAATATTTTTTAAATGCTCTTGTAATGTTTTTTAATGTTTATTATTCTAAAGTGAATGAGGAAATAGGCAGCAACACGAACTTAAATCATTCTATTAAGCACAACAGATGCTCAATGTTCGCAAAAAAAATTCCCGTAAATTTGACGTCAGTATTTTAATCAAATATGATTTATGTTGGCTAATGTAGATGAGAATATCTCTGCATTGAAATTATTTTGTAGCAGGCATTTTTGCTCATTTGAATTCGAGGAGCTTTCAAGACGAGATTTTAATGGAAATTGTTTGCATTCTTTGTGCTAAAAGTTTGTTTCGTCTTGAGAATTTGGAATGTTAAAAGTGTGTATGAACTTTGAGAAATAAAAATTCTTTTTTTTTTGTTACGAGTTACTTGACAACTTGAAATACTTTATGGTCGTATTTCGAGTGGGATTTGAGATGACAAAAGTTTGGAGATAGTAAGAAGTTGATTAGTTTTTATGGCAACAAGTTTGATCATCTTTAAGAAGTTTTTTGTCGGGTTTGTGATTTGTTTTATGGGTTGAGGGAGTTGCTGACTTACTATAAAATTTTTTAAAGGATGTTTTAGTGGTTTTATGATTTTGGAATCTAAGTTGGGGATAGTTTCCTAATACTCTTCATGATGATCAAAATCTAAGTAAATTTTTCATTTAATACTCAAGGAAGAAGGTTTTGAACCTTAGCAACTTTACCAATCCAGTCAAAAATCAATTAATATCCAAACCAGAATTAAATCAACCCAACAACTCCATCACTGTCTAATCTCTAATCCCAATCCATCTCCATCAATATTAAAACATCAAGTAAGTACACATAAATTAAAAAGTATGAAAAAATTAATTAATTACTCTAATAAGTCAATCAATTAAGATCACTCACTTGGCTTCTTTAAATAAATAGCTCAATATGAAGTGAAATTTCAGTCAATAAACTGAACTGTGCTTCACATTTTTTTTCTTCTTTAATTGTAGTTAAAATGTACGTGGATTAATTTTTTGCAAGTATATCTAACAAGCATCAATTTAGTTCGAATGAAAATAATAATGAAAATCAAAATGAAATTAATGTTTTGTTCATTAACAAATGAAATAAGTAAATCGTTTTTCCATCCAAATGAAAGTAATACGAAAAATGTAAAAAAATGGGTGAATGAAAATGAAATTTATTGTGGAATTTATTTTTTTTTGCCTTAGTTAATCTTAATTACGGCATGAAGTAATTTACAGCTTTTGGGGGTCTTCTTATCAACACTTGATTTTTTTTGTGTGTAAATGTAGTCATTTTAAGTAAATGTTTGGGTTTATCTTTGGATATTGTATTTTATAAGGTGCGATTTTATAGATTAGTGAAATGAGGATTAACATGGGATTTGTAGGAGAAAATTTCGCGATTAAATCATCATTGTTTTTGGATTATTATATTATGAGTCATGGTCTTGATTTTTTATATTTAAGTTTTCAAGATTTCAAGAGCAAAACAGAGATCAAAGAGGGGTTGATTGTTGAAAAATGTTTAGTTTTGTACATATTGAAGTTTTACATTTACCCTAAAATTCTCAGTCTAGATTCTGGATTAGTCATTAATCCCAAGCAACAACATATCAATATCATGACAAGTTACTAAATTTGACTAAACATAATCTTTTAAATATTCATAAGATGACGCACGTCCTCAAAAAACAATGAAGCCTCATTGTATTAATTTCCAACAAAAATAATAATAAATTCCTAAGAACTGACAATTTTCATGGCAATTCGTAACATTAAACAGAATCAAATGAATCATTGGGTTGGATCTAATTTTAATTCAGATATCAAATCAACCTTTCAGGCACAATTTGCCAAATACGATATTTTACTTCTTTCAGGGGTTTATTTTGTGTCAGAAAAATATAATAAACGGATGAAAAGTGATCGGACAATTTACGATAAATAAAGATGCATCCTACTTGATATAATTCAAAATGCTTAAGGTAGCTAAAAATAATCTTTTGATACCTTTGACCTTTAATAATTCATGCAGCGTACTTGATAATGACGAGAAGGTTGAGGTTTGTCTTTAAGATACACAGAGGCGTGCTAATGCAATGCTTGTTTATGAAATATAAATAAGAAGATATCTGCGATTTACAGAAGTACTTGAAATGAAATATACACTTACTTCAAAAGGTAGATAATAATTTTGGTCTCTGAGGGAATGTAAGAAGGAAGATGTTGACATTTTATGATGAAAAATTAAATTAAATTAAGTATGAAGAATTTATGGTAGAAAGGAAAGCATCGTTTGATATTTTATAAGAGTGTTCACAGAAGAAGATTTAGAGGACTACAAAAATATAAATTTTCCATAAATTTTTAAGGGATCTTAAGCTACAAAAAATAACAGAATTTTTAAGAGGGGCGTGAAACTATCTCTCAAAAAATATTTGAAATTTTATTTTTTAATCTCATCAAAAATGAAATGACACCGAAAAATACAATTGTCAACATGTAAACATCAACATATTTACAGTCATCAAATCAACACTCAAATTCAAGCAATAAAAATATTCTAAGGAATTTAAATATCACTTCATACACAAACATATTTTTGTATTTTTTTTTTTTTGTTAGAATTTTAAGTCAATTGCGATAAGGAAGTTAAACATCTGCTCTATATTCATACGCATACGAAACGGAGAAAAACCGATCAGCTTTGAATATTTTTGAATGTAAATATGTACAAATATTTTCATTTGGCCGACTTCGATTCTTCTTTATAGCGGATAAGTTTGATTGTTGCTTCTTCCGTTTGAAAATCAGCTGCAAAAATTCTGAATTTTATTTTTCTAGAGCAAATTTTTGCAAGGCAAATGAGAGATTATTGAATACATTTTGATTTATTATGGATTGAAATTTATTTTTTGGTCCTATTAAAGGTTAATAAATAAATATGTAAATTTTAAAATATGATTTAGAAATTTATTATTCTTTTCAAATGGATCACTGGAATATGGTGAAAAAATAAAAAATTAAAAAACAAAAAGATTGAATCTTAAAAAATATCATTCAGCATCTTCATTATCTTATCGTATTCCTCGTAATGTTTTAGTGATAAGATCTAGGATTCGAACCCTAACCTTTTGAATTCGTTATCATTAAAATTATTGTGTAATATTTAGTTTTAACTAATTTGGCTAATTATTAATCTCATCAAATCAACTAATATCTACAATCAAAACTGCGTCCTCATAACTTCCTCTACAATTAACCTCTCCAACTTAATTTTTACTTCTCTTTATGAGAATTGATTCGCGATTTAAAACAAAACATTCAATAATAAAGTCTTTGAAATCAAGTGAAGCAGCAGGAAGAGAAATAAATTTTATATTCAACCTCATCATCATTAGCTTCTATTACAGAATAATGAAATACAGAACAATGAACACATAGATCATTTAATTTAAAAAAAATGAGAGCACTCATAATAAAAAAATATGTATCGCAAAAAAATAATATGTTTACATTATATTACATCGTTGAGAATTGTGAGGTATGAGTCACGTCAGATCATGAATCTTCTCACATACTTTTAGCTTAAAATGTGTGGTTTTGGGTAATCGTAGAGGAAGTTTATGTAAACTAACTCATGTGATGATGTCGAATTCATTCATAAAAAAAAAATATTTTTTTTTGTATTTTATTTTCATCAGCCGATCGGTCATTTTGACCGTGAAATTTATCAAACATTCTCGTCTCGTTCATAATGTCGAGGATCTATTTTTAAAACTTTCACGGCAGTGGAATTTTCAAGTCACATAATTTTATTTTAGCAACTTTGACTTATAGAATTGCGGGCTTTTTATTTCATTTTGATTCTGTGAATGAATGGGGTAGGTGGCTGACTGTATGTTTCTTAATTGTAAAAGTTTGAACTGACGCAATATATTAGTTCTGCTGTTGGAAGGAAACCTGTTCAATTATTTGTTTAGGTTGAAAATTCAGTTGAAGTCAATAAAGTGTAATTTACGTATTAAATAAGCTACAAATTCGATAAAATACAAATGCTGATGTTCCAAAAAAGCTAAGCACTTCCACCCCAAAGAAAGTTCCATCAAAACATGAAAAAAAATCAATAATTACTACAAATAGACTTAATTTATACATCCCGACATTCTAATTATATTAATAAATTACTTAAACAAAAGAGATCAAAGCTACTGTACATAGCTACATAGAAATGCATAAATTTTCTAATTAAGTTGCTATCTAATTGGATAGAATGATGAATAGACTATATACCTATCTTCATGACTAATTAGCTGATTGAATGTATATTTTTAAACTTCAATTTAAAATATACGGAAAAAAAGTTTTAAGCACTTATACGGATTAGATGCGTGGGTTAACTAACTCAAAAAGCGAGAGGCATTAATCTGCTCTACAATAATAAATAAATTATTATCTCTCGTAAGTTATCTCCAGCTCTAATTCCTCAAACTTATTCACTTAATCAGATATGCGCCTTAATCATCCATCAAATTGTGAACTTCCTACAAAATTTATTTTTTCTATGCCGGGAGGGTAACATGATACATATATATATATATATACACAAAATAACTTTTTTTTGTTGTTTATACCTTTCACACATCTGAGACGATAAATGATTATAAATTGGAGCAGGTGTCGACCGATTATAACATTTTTAACACACATATTTTGTTGTTTTTGGAGGTCAATTAAATCACTATTGTTTAGTATTTTTGCGATGTCAGAAGCAAAAAAAATTTCTTATGCAATAACATTTTTTTATCGCTTCCATTGTTTCCTCTTCTATTCTTTTCTATACACAATAATATTAAATATGTCATTGATATTGAAATACGTAAGACACGTTGTTGCATAATTTTATTTCATTTTTGTTACCATAGATAAACATTATGTTTTGCTGCAGACAATATGACTTTAAAAAAATCTGCACAATAGTTCGATGGCCTTCAAATAGTTCTCATCTATAGTTCAGAATATGCTAGAGCTCAATTCTTTGTCTTTCATTTTTTTATCCCATCAAAAACACATAATTCATGAATTTCTACTCGATAAGGAATTGCACGTACCTGATCTCAATCTATTCCATTTGCGATAAACTGGTTTTTATGACTTGCTAACTGTATCGGCTCTTTTTGTAGCTGGTTTTGAAGTTCACTAGGAATTATTTTTTAATTTTTTGATTTCTTATTTATTTTGAACAAATTTGTATAATTTTTATGATTCTCAAATTTCACTTATTTTTGCAGGATTAACAATTGAATATTCTATTACTTTAGCTTGCAAATTAACTTATAGATGCACAATAAAAACACAACACAACAGTTTAGCTGAATATCCGAAATAATAATGAATAGAAATTTTTTTTTCTCTCTCTCGACGAGAAATCGTCGAATTGATATAAACAAGGTAAAGTCGTCGACTGGGAAATGTTTCTAGGATTTTTTTTTCTGTTTGTTGATATTTATTTCACACGATATGCACTTAATTTAAGGATTTTTAAGTTTATTTTGATAAATTTTAAAAATTTAAATTATCACAAATTTAAGCCACAAAATATTAGGAATTTGGATAAACTGAAAATGTCTTAATTTTAATTAAAATATTTTAAAGAAAATTCTGAAGGTAGAACCAACTGTTATCCTTTAATTACGTCTAAAAAGAGGATTTTACGATTTTGAACTGAACTCAATGAACTTTAGGTTTCTGAATAGTTGAACGGACTTTAATTTTTGATTGCGATTTTATTGCAGTTCTGTGGTTTAATGATTGTGATTTGAGAGTAGTTCATGGTGAATTAATAACTTTTTAAGTCTCATAAATTAGATTCTTTTGAGTCCTTAAAATATTCTCTTAAAGTCAATAAATTGAAAATTCGTCTAAAAATTCATGACTTAACGTGTTATTGCATAAATTCAAATGTGTCAAAATTTTAAATTATTTTTATACGTTAAGAATATATCAGATTCTCATGCATTTTCTATTTCCCTTCAATGAATCTAACGCCATCTAATATCCTTTAATGAAAAGATTTTCGAATTTCGTAATTTTTTTGACTTAACGATAAAGTAGAATTTTAAAAATAATTTTACAGTTATAGGGTTTTAAAATTATCAATAAAATTTTTTGTTGACAGAGGTGTAAAGTGGGAATAGGAAAAAGGGGAGGAGAAAAATTAATCAAATTATTGAAAAAATAAAATAATAATATAAAATTTTATTAACTAAGAATTCATGAATTTTTCACAATCTCAATCCAATATTTTATTAACAATAAAAAGCTCTAAACCCATCGCATGACAAAAATCACTTACAACAGCTTTAGCTACAAATTCAAAATCTCATCAAATTAAAATGAATATAAATCGGATAGATTTACAAGTTACAGTGTGAATAATTGCGCCTTTATTTCCAGATAATGCGACAAAAAGAAAATTCCATAAATATTTATGCAAAGAGTAAATGCAACAAGTTGTAATAATGAATAAATTATATCCGTCAAATGTAATATTGAATCGAAACTTTTTTTCGAAAAAAGAATTCAGAGGGATATGAATGTCAAGAAAAAGGCAATCATATGATGAATCGTTACATTCATAGATGAATAATTCATAATGGATGAATTTTTCCTGTGTCTACATTATGTATGGAATGTAAAAGTTTCTTATGAATTTTAATATAATTTCATATGATTATAAATAATGATCAATAAGAGTGACTATAATGCGTGTAGGATGTGTGTTTTCATTAATTTAAATTCTTTATGAAGTGATGAATTGGGATTGTTGAATACGCTACTTGTTGGAAGTTGGAAATAATTTTTTTATTATCAGAGAATTTTTTTTGTTTAAATTTAATTTTGACAAAGCTACATAGTCTTAAGTTAAAAAATAAAAAGCAAGTAATAGCATAAATTTGTTAAAAATTTAATTTAATAGAGAAAATTGAAGTTCGAATCTTACTAATAATTTAGATTAAAATTATAGTTGAAACGGTTTAACTTTATTTATTTATTTTTTTAAAATTTCATTTAAATTAATTTACCTATTTAAATTTAGGTAGTTATTAATTAAATTTTACGAGTTTAGTCACACCCCATGCACTCAATGTGTTCTATTTAAAAATATTTTAAAATAACTAAAATAATTTCAGTTGTAAAGTATGAGATTTCATTTAAAAACTTTTAATTTTAAAATTAATGAGATGGAATTTTTTCTAAACCAATTTTAAATTTCAAATTTTTCAGTATTTTTAAATTATTCCATACAATATATATTTCCAAACATATCAAAAAATCCACATTTCACAAAATTCACATCACACCAATAACTCAAAACTTCCATGCCAACTTCTCTCAAATAATTAAAATGTTCATCATCATGTTATGTGCATACATGAAAGTTCTTTGTCGGCCATAAAGCTTTCATTAATTATTTACTCTACATATGCTAACATCAACCTACAACATACAAAAAATGTTGATTAAAAATTAATTAGTAATGTCAATTAGTTGTTGTTCAGCTTGTTCAGAATTTTTAGCATCCACATTTATATTCATGGCAAATTAAATTCTCGTCTTAATTAATTTTAATCGCTGAAAAATTATGTGATGAAAAGTTTTTTAATTGAAAACAATTCACGCGAATTATTGCTCTTCATTTTACTGATAATAAAGTTTTAGATTGGAAAATTATTTGATGGGTGTACGTCAAGTGGAATTGTTGGTGGGTTTTTTACTGCCTATTATGATATGCTTTTATGGAAAAATGTCTCAATGATGTTGATTAAAATATTTTGGTTTGTATGGATTTTTTCATGGAAAATTTGTGGATTTTGAAGATTGAGGGTTACTTTGAAGAATTTTTAATAATACGAATTAAGTAGTTTTTGAAATATTTTTGAATATTTGAAATTTTTGATTTTGGGTGATTTTAAAAGAAAATAAAAAATTGGTGATTTTAAAAATTAAATTTTTTATTTAAATTCAAATTTTCATGATCTCAAAAATGCAAAAAAAAAAAAAAATGTATTCCTATGTATTGAACATTAATGTTTTCAAAGCACTCAATTTCAAAAATCCTTTCAACATTTTACTGAAAACATTGAATTTTGCAGTGTATATGAAACAATCAACATCAAAACATTGAAAAACATTCAAATCAAGGATGAAAACATTCAAAACAAGGACGAAAAACATTTAACAATCAAACCAAATAAACACAATTTCCACACCGACTTCCAACATTTTCAACTGGATATTCCCCACAAAATAATTCAATTCGTTATCCTTCGTACATTTCCGTCATGTTGGAAAGAAAATTTTTTCTCAATTTTAGTTTTTACCGAAATCTTGAATTTAAAGCACGCAAAATTTATCAAAGAGTTTTGGAAAAATAAACAAAGGAGTAGATGTGTATATACAAAAAAAATTGTGCTGCAAAAAAAGGAAGAAAAAAAAACTTTTTAAAGCTGAACTATAGTTTAGTGCATGAACGGATATAAAGCATAAAGAACTGTCAATCATCAATTTATTATATTGAACTTTTAAAGACATGAATATCGTATAACAAGTGAAAATTAGGAATCGATCAATTTGTGTCTATTTAAAGTGTCAAGAAGAAAAATATAAAAAAAATAATTGCGTGAGCAATAACAGATGAAATAAGGACATTTGAGGAATATAATCGAAAATAAAAATAAAAAAAATCTTTTTTTTTTGTTCTGTGTGAAAATTTAAAAACAACATTGCCGCACAGTGTCAGATGAGAGTAGCAGCAGCAGCAGCAGCAGGAAAAAAAATGAAATTGTATGAATTTAACGAGATGAGATAAAACATCACGCTTCGAGTATCTCTCGTTTATTTTATATTTTTTTATACATATTTTTCTCTACCATTGTGATTGATTGAAAAATAGCAGTAAATGGCATTTTATCCATTTTTATCGGAATAAAATATATATTTTTGGTATTCTGCCTATCCCACTCCACTCACTCGACCCCACTTGAAAATATCTCAAATTAAGTTGGAATAATTGTTGTTGTTGCATCAATTCATGCCATTTGACCTCGAAAGTTGGCATTTGATTCTTCATAAATTGAGACGAACAGGAAAAAGGTGTAAAGGGATGAATTTAAGATATAAAGAAGCAAAAAAGGAAAGCTCCACCTGATTAAACTTTGATTTAACCTTCTTGAGTATTAAAAAAAAATGAGAAGGGAATTGAATATCGAAGATAACAGATGCCATATTTCAAAGTAGACCTTGAAGCTCTTCTTCCTTTTATTTATTTTCTCAAGAGAGGGCAAACGATAGACAATATTAAGTTGAGAGAAAGTTTTGTGGAAAGTGTGCGTAATTTGTGGGATAAAATCTAGCGCAATTTTCTGTTGCTGATTGATGGGATTTGGTAAATTTGATTTTCTTCTAGATGAGATTAAAAGTTTGTTGACTCAATTTCAAGTTTGTAATTTTGTTATGGGTGAGGTAAATGGGAGTTTTTGCTGTTATTGTTGATGCTGGTCAGGGAGTAAGATTGGTTAGAAAAAGTTTTGATGGGAAATGTTTGAAGTTTCATGATTTTAAGCCTTTTAGCTTTTAAACAATTTGAAACTTTTGAACTTTATTTATAAGAAGTTATTTAAAGATTCAAAGGTCGTCAAAATTGTGATACTCAGTTTTTTGTTCCCGCTCAAATAATGCAAATCCTAAGCAAATGAATCCCAAATGCATTCATTGACTATATTTTCACATTGTTCACATTCATTAAAAGCAATAAACTATAATTTAATGCAGCAACTAAACGATGCATGCAATGAATTATTCAAATCAAAACCATCGGTTGCTAAAGAATTTCCAAGAATCTACTTAATAACCTTGCCTTAGCACCTAATAATCATAAAAAAAATAATCGATGAATTTTCAAGTGAATGAAGGCATTAAATACATAAACAGACAAGCATAACATTTGATTAATAGACTAGCAAACCAAAATATCCAATAAATAGACAGACAGTCATGTTGTGAGCTAACTTACTTCCATTATTAACAAAAATTTACCAACAAAAAAAGGAAAAGAAACGAAAATGAAAAAAAAATTACCTTTCAGCCTTCTCACGTCCATTAAATGTCTATGCACTGCTTAAACACACAAAAAAGTAGTACACAAAAGCAAACAAATAACGACGAATTAGAAGGTAAAGAAAGCAATCTTTCAAGTTGATTTTAATTCTCACTGTGTAGCTCATCAAGTTCCACTTGAAGCTAGCAAATGAAATGAAATGAAAGAAACAAAATCAGCAATTTGCAAAAAAAAAGAGTGGAATGAAAAAAAACATAGCAAGAAAGTGATGAATCCTTTTCAAAATGAATTTCATTAAACCCGTGTTTTCTTCCTCTTTTTCTCATGTCTGCTATACACATCCCGTGCTTCTTTGCCGGTGGAAAATGAAAATCTACTTAGCAACTCAGCATAAAGTGAAGAATATACTTACTCTCGTACTTTTTTTTGCTCCTTACCAAGAATGATTTACCATCTGCATTATTAAAGCGAATATTTTTTTACTTTATATGTGTACACACATATATACATTAGTAAGTGAGTGATTCAGTGAGGGAAAAGGAGGCGTAGAATGTTAATGGAAAACAAGAAAATACTTTTTTGCTGCTGTTCATATTTTTTAGGGTTCATTTTCTTGATGTAAGAAGTTCTTTTGAGTTTTTAGAATTGTTTCTTAAATTCTTGGAACTGATGTCTAAAATTTCTACTGCTTAATTTGTTCAGAAATGACACCAACTTTCTTGAAATTGACAGTTTATTTTATTGTTAATTTGAGTCTTTTGTTTACCTCAGCTCGAAGAATTTTCGATCAATTTCCATTAAAAATTGTAAACTTTTCTTAGAAGAAGTCATTTAATGTAAAAAAGTCTAAAAATATAGGTACTTTATTGGTTTATAGATCAATTTGAATAAGGTAAAATCCCAGGGGAAGAAAATTTTAATGAAAGTGACGTTTTTGTCAAAAGGTTCTACAAATTTGTAGCGTAAAGAGGGAGGGTAGGTAAATGTCATTAGAAAATTGCAAAAAAGTTTTTTCTTTCAAATTTTCAAAATCAACCTATCAACCACTGAGGAACTTAATTTAATTTTTAAATTTCTTAAATTCACGCTTTTTTGAATATAATTCAGAGCTCAATCTAAAATTTCAAAGTAAACAAAAGCTCATAATAATGATCTCAAAAATTAGTTATAATTAGTTAATAACCAGTTTTCATGATTATGTCTCTTTGGTGTTTTTAATTCCCATTACAAATAATTATCAAAATTTCTGGCATCAGATACGTAGGCGTCATTCAAAAGTTTATGTGGAATATTTGTTTATCAATTTATTAATTATTAAATTAACAACTATTTAAGTGGAAAATCATGGTCAATTAAATATAATTTGAATTACTGATGGAAATATAATTTTCGAAGAATCTTAGAGTTAAAATATTGATTGCGAGTTCTTTATATTGACTTTAAAAATTTAAAGTAAAATGATCTAGAAACATCTTCAAAATGGAAAAGAAAATCCATACAAAAAAATTCCTCCTCAAAACAGCAACGAACGCACATTTTTACGACTCATAAAAAGAAGAAGCCCCAGAAAAGCACAGAAAAATCTTCATGAACCTCCAAAACCATACGTTATGCTCAAATCATGTTCTCTAATAAATGGAAAAAATGTGTATGAATATTACATCCATAAAGTAATAATGATAACTTCAACAGATGAAATGGAACAAGTCCTTTTTGCGAGGCTACACATATTCACGTTTAGCAATGAAGGCATAAATAATTCAGTCCAATACTTCTTGTTTTGTTTTCTTTTTTCTGTGTGTTTAAGGTATATACTTCTGGTTCTGTTCTCATGGAAAAGTTTTGTCAGAAAATTTTTCAAATGTTTTGTTTTAAGAAATTTTTAATGAATTTTGATGCATGAAGTTGTTTTAAAATTTTTAATGAATAATTAAAATTTTCCCATGTCTGGGGTTTGCTGATGGTCAATTTTTAAGTCTATATTTCACCTTATCTCACTATTTTCTAATTTAATTGAGATCAAAATTCTCAAAAACTCTTTAAATCACTCTAAAGTACTACTAGATTTTTCTGAGACCAGACGCCCATATTCATAAAGTAGAATTGATTTCCAATTCCACCTAGTACCTAGTTTAAGATTCCTCCTTAGTTATCTTAATAAAATTATTGACAATTCAAACAAAGCCTACTCAAACTTCTCCTAAGGAACAAACAACATTCCCATATAATATTTTATCAGCAAACAAATTTGTCATCATGAACTTTAAGAGTAAAACTAAATTTTCTTTTGTCGCATAGTGAAACGCATCATAAAATTTTTATTTTACTCTACACAATAAAAATGAAAATAATAAAAAAAAGAACAAGAAGAAAATTGCAGCAAGAAAGAAAGCAGCAAGCGTAGAATGAAGATGAGTGCTTGATTAATGATTATTTACGAGAGTTTTGTAGACATACATACTCGTTGCAGAGCAGATATTTTACCGGCATCACAAAAGAACTAAAGAGCATCATGATTTTAACTTCATTTTCAAGTGTACTTATAAAATGTTGTTCTTCTACTTCAGTTACTTTCCAAACTGACTTGAAATGAAAGTTTAATTTTTTTTTGTACTCTGAATTTATAGAATGGAGATAAGAGGATGCTTCACAATATTTTCTGCAATTATACTATGAGGAGGTGTTTGGAGGTGATGTGTTTTGGGTTATGGGAGTGCAAAGTTTGGCTCGAAGTCGACTCGAATTTTTGTCAAATTTGTACGGCGTAGTCGACTCGACTCCATACAAAATTTCATCGATTTCGAGCTATGGTTTGGGGTTTAAAGAATAGAATGACTAGGATTTATCTATTTACTAGGACTTCTCAAACTGGGGTTCATGATATTTTGTGATTAGATTTGTTAAGTATGTAGGATTTGAATGTAGAAATTTGAATCAAACTAAATTTGTACCTTGCATTCCTTTAGCAAATCATACCCCTTGCTCGTATAACTTCTGCCGACATCCAAGGCAGTCTTCATAAAAATAACCCTCTCCCCCTCAAAAAAAATTTTATTCATATTGACTCAAAATGCAACAGAATGTTTTCAAAGCAAACAAAAGGAAAAGAAAATTTTCCAATTCATAAAGTTTTCAATGAATTTCATAAAATCTCAAGAATGGAAGTTATTCAACAAATTCTCGAGAAATTTTCCAATCATTTCTGAATAAATTTATTGAGAAAATATCCGTTCAATTAAGGAAGGCATCGACTAGTATTTTTAACTCTTAATTGAATATTTTTCTCGCAATTTCTCTATGTTGAAAGCTTTTCATGAATTTTTCATAATTGCAGACTATTTTTAAAAACTCATTTATTATGAGTTTATGTGGATGTGAAATGGTTGAATTGAAAGTCTAAGTTATTGCTCTCAATACTTTGTTAATTGCTTTTATGAATGCTTCTAGGAAATTTGTCTCATTTATAATGATCAATAGAGGATTAATTTAAATTGTAAAATTTTTATGTTGGTGGTAGGAGTCTGTATCTCCTCAAAATTAATCATTTTACAAAATATTCTAGCCAATTATTAATAAATTTACCCAATTATAATTTAGCATTAATATAAAGAAACCATTTTTTACTTCCATCAAATACAATTCACATCATTAGGAGCATTAAGTTTCTTCCATTCCTCCTCCACACATTCAACATTTTTGAAATCGAGTACAGTACAGGTAATAAGCAATAAGTCATATTATCATATCAAATTTCATAAGAATACGCAATGACGCAAATGTCATAGAAAGTTTCGTTTATCTAAAGAGTATAAAGGAACAGAAAGTGAAGATAAGAATTCTCTGACATCTATATGATGATAGGAATAACAATAATACAAAAAACTCCGTCAACAACATACGGAAAAAAAGAAAATATGAAAAATATTTCTGTGGAATTAAATTGGAGGCAAGAGTTGGAATGGATGAGTTTGGGAGTTGATATGAGCGCTGTTATTGTTATTTTGTGGATTTCGATGAATTTCAATGAGATTTAAATCGATTTATATTTTATTTTAATACTCCTAAATACTTAGTTAAAGATTAATAAATTAAAGAAATTCAAATTTTTTCAAATGCAACTAAAATTTTGCTAAAAAAACTCAAAAAATTTGTTGCTTATAGAGCCTAATCCTACAAACATTTCTACGCCATACAAAAATTCAACCAAATCATTTTCACAACCCACTCAAAACGTTCTTCAAAAACCACCAGTAAACCCCCAAAATTATGCTAACAGCACGCACACAAAAAGCGATGATGACAAATAAGTGTGAATTTTTGATATATACATTGCCTCCTATCATCCTCACTCACAATATTCATACAATTCAACAACACAAAAAAGGAAAAATTTTTATTTAACGAATGGCAAAATAAATTCACTCAATTTTCAAGAATGACATCACGTTTGAGTTTTTCTTTTCTTTCTTTAGCTTATTTTAACGAGAATTTGTATAACATAAACATGTGTTTGTGTTTTGTCTCAGTGATTTCGGATTGATATTTTGATATGTTTATTTTCATAAAAAAGGCACTTCTTGGAACAAAACAATCTCTTATTTTGATTCGTTTTGATTTCTATTTTGGTTGGGTAAATTGGATGATGATATTTTTCATATTCTTGAAAGCTTTTGGTGCTGTTATGTGGATTAAAGTATTTTGCAATTGTTTCATGAGATTTAATTTGGAATGACCATAAGCACGACGTTTGAATATTTTCAAAATTATCAAACAAAAATCTAACCTAATTTTCAAATATTCAGTGCCTCAACAAAATGCGCAAATACTTTACAAATTCTAACCTAAAAACATTCTAAAATTACACCAGATAGGATATGCAACGATGAATTTCATCTTCCATTTTCGAATTCTAGCAAATTGATATATTTATGTGATTCAACACAAAAAAGGAGACGATTCAAACTATCAGCATATGTACTCAATTGCTTTTCTTATCTCCACAACATACATATTTTTTCTGTCTTTTTTTTCATTTTTTGTTGGTGCAATTTCAAGACATGGGGAAAAATATGGAATGGAAAAGAACCTTAATTTCAATTATTGTATACAATATCAATTTTTAAGCAAGACAGAAGAAACAAAGGAAAGGAAGAAGAAGAGAAATGAGAATGAAAGGAGGGCGGGCATGAAAAAGAAAAATTGTTGTAAAATTGAATTAAACTTTTTTTTTTTCGTTGGAACTGTACACTGTGAAATTTACTGAATGTTATACCAGTATAGCATTAATACAATATTTCTTGAGTCATCAAAATTTGTTTCCTTTTTAAACACAACTGTTTTTAAGTTTGGACTCTAAATGAGCTTTTGATTACTTTATGGCTGTGATGCTGGGTTTATTTGTACTTTTTTGGACTAAGTCGATCTAGTTTTGAAAGATTTTTTGATTGGTGATTCACTCACCGTAAGTGAGTGTTACTCAAACGAAAAAGGCGATACTTAAATTTAAAGTAATTCAGTTCGAACTGAAATTCAGTACTGAAATTTCCAAAAAATAAAGCATTGCCATTTTCCTGCTAATCCACGATTCAAACTTTATTGTTTGATAAATCTTCAACAACCCAGCATATTCTATATTCATCTGTTGACAGAGTCTAAAATGCGCCCATATGCTTTATCCAAGCAGACCTTCCTATCGATTCCAATTTTTATTCGTATTCGAAAACGAACGATTCAATTACGAGGCAGATTTCATTAAATAAACAGTTTGTATTTTTCCTTATTTTTTTTCTGTGCCATCCTCTTCCTTTCAAATCTCGATGTTTTTCCTCTCTTTTTTATATCTATGGCGATGACGATGTGCCTTCAATAAACAAAATCTTTCTCGTTTATCCATTTTGTTCATTCCAAAAAAAAGAGATTGGATAGTTGTGTATGACGACCAAAAAAGAAAAATTTATCTAGGAAGAAGGAAGTCATAGAAATAGAGATGGAAAAATAAAAAGATTGAAAAAGACACAAATCGATCATGTATGATTACCAGAAGGAAGAACAAGATTCCTAGATTATGATGGAGCACTTCAATTCACTCATTTGTAATCTCATTCTTCTTCCAAAGCTCTTTACTAAATTTAGTTACAATCGAATCAATTGTATTCGGTTAGCTTCAAAAATTTCCCTTGGGTGTGTTTTTTAAGGTTTCTGTACTGCTTTTCTTCTGTTGATTCAACGTGGATGTTTGAGGATGATTGAATTTATTTTTTTACTGATTGAAAATGTGGGTCAATGGTACGGATAGAAGCAAATATTTTGACTCATGTACGTCAGCAGCTATTCAAATAGAAACAAAATTGGTTCACTTGAAATCCCTTTTTTTTGGAAAAGAATATTCTCAAGGGTCGTGTCACTTATGTCTTATTCCACAACAATAATCATGATAAAAACAGCAACGGCATGAAGTGAGCACAACAATTTACTTGAAGAAAATTCTAGCGACATGAAATTAAATTAAGTACGTTTTTGTCGACAAATCGAGCGTTTTGTGCTTGCTTGTTGAAGTATTTATATTGTACTAGAATCCACTTGATATATTATCGTACATTCATGCAACAATGGGAAAGTGAAGAGGCAGAAAAACGCGCACTCATATGTATAACAAAAAAATGGGGAGAAAAATAAAAACATATACATGCTCTCAAAACATTGTACATAATTTTCTATGATGATGATGAGGATGACGATGACTCAATGATTATGACAATGATGATGACAAATTTGTTTGAGTGTTTTTTGTGAATATGCTTGGTTTTAAATAAAAATTTGGTTTGCTAAAAATTTTGAAATAAATAAAAAGTTTCGTATCATTTGTGTGTTCAGTAGAAAAGACGCGAAACTTTTCGCATCATATGTGTGATCAGTAGAAAAGATGCGAAACTTTTTGCGAAACTTAGTCTATTCAGGAGAAAAGATACAAAAATGTCTTGCGTCAGTTGTGATTTCAGTGAAAAAGACGCAGACAATTTTCGCATCTTTTCCTTACATTTAAACTCAAAATAAAACCTTCCTTTAAAGCCTTCCGACAGATACAAACAGAGAACAAAACATTACAATTTGATACCTCAAAAATAATATTTTTTTATCAGATAAACCTCCAATTTCTCTTTTAAAAAAATCTCTATGTATATTCACATTTATGACGATATCATCAACGTATAATAAAATATATAATATTATTCGACACTCGACATTTGTCCCTTTTTTCCAAACCATCAGCCGCACAAAGTGAATTGTAAACATAAAAGAGTAAAAGAGGCAAACAAGAGAGACGAGAAAAAAAATCTTTTTTTTTTGGGTGCACAAACAAACACAAACATTAGAAGAAGAGGATGTGGACAGAAGGAGAAGAAAATCCTTTTCTCACTCATGAATGACGAGAATTATGATGAACGGAAATGTATGAAAATGAAATGACCTTTGGGATGTTAGAGATGAGTAGAAAAGGATTTTCTCTCTTTTTATTCCTCATTTCCGCTCGTTTTATAATAATCTTTGAAAAATTCAATTCAAAGCGAGTCAATAGCTGAAGGAAAGTTTTTTATGCTAAATTTTTGAGTCTCTTGTCTCCTTTTCACAGTAATTTCAATTATTCATGGTCATTTTACTAGACGGTAACGACATTGACAAAAGATGTAGAGACAGAGAAGAAAGAAGATGGAGATGACTTTATTATTGTCAGGAACAAGAAGTGGATATAAAAATGAGAATTTTCTGCAGGCCTATGCTTGAAGGAGAGAAAATTTAATGTGACTGACATAAAAGAACAGTTTTAAAAGAAGAAGAGGAAATTGAAACTACTTGAAGAGGCTAGGGGATGTTACTGTTGTTGTCATGGTCATGTTGTTGAAATTTCAAGATGACTTGGTGAATATTTATGAATATTAAGGAGGAAAGGTTGAATTTTTGTTCTTATAGAATAGAATGCCTAAATTTTAGAAAAAAGTTCTTTAATATTTAATGTAATTTGTGTTAAGCAAAACTTATCAAGTTTTGTATAGAACAGAATTGATACAGAAAAAGAAGAAAGGAAAACTTACTTCTTCAGGCTGTTCAGGCTTTCACTTCAAAATCGTTCGTGTCCTTAGTCATTATTAATTTCTAATTTATTAAAATTATCAACCTGAAGTTGGCTTCAATTTTTCATAGTGAAAATTTGAATTTAAAATCACTGTTGGGACTGTTAGAATTTCAATTTATCTACTTTTAAATAAATTCTGTATACAGCGTGTGGAGTTCATGGTATCAAATATTTTATAAATTCTTAGAAAACAGAAATTTCATAAGGCTCCCACAATTTACAAATTTTTGAATAATCACTCCTTGTCAAATTATATTTTATGTCCACAAGATACATTGAAAACACACTTCCTCATTTTTCTTTCTATCATCCCCATGTCAAGAGCACGTCACGGCACTCTTGTTCCTCATTTTTTTCCTTCCTTCTTCCGGATCCAAATATTTCTGGTATTTTGTATAGCAATGAAAATCAAATATAAATCTCATAAAAGTCTGATTCATCTTCTTTCATTCTCGCTATCTCGTCGATCTCATCATTGTCATTTCGAGTTGGTCCACTGAACAATAAAAGTGAAATCTCGAGAATCATAAAAATCAAAACAATATTCGTCGTCTTATATATCCAACTATTCATAGATAGTCTAATGTCATATTCCTGGGTCATCAAGCATGACAAAAACTGAATGGCTATTTAATCTCATTTTCTTCGTTTATTTCCTCCTCGTTTCGTATTGGACTAGCTCTATGCCTCTCATTCCATACACACAATCTCATCATCATTTCCCTTTTTCTGTGATTCTCGATATGAAATAAAAATTCATTCGAAAGGAATCGACGTGCACCCTTGTGTAAATTTCTTTTGCTACTATTTTTATTGATCTGATCTTATTTAACAAATTATGTCGAAGAAAATCATTTTTAACTCAATTGGGGATATAAAAGATGCTATGAATGGTCGTTAGAAGATATTTGGCCATTTATTCCGATTATTATTATTTCAAGTCAATTACATGAAAATCTGATATTTTTGATATAATTTTTGTTTTTTTTGTGGAAGGATAAATGTCTGTAATACGATTTCGATGATTTTTTCTACGAAATTCAGCTTAATATTTTGAAGGTAATGTTATCTTGGCTGAGTACCTTCGTCAAGATTGAGCGGACGGTAGATAAAGGTTTTTAGAGAATTATGATCTGACATTGTGGGTATTGCTCTAAAATCAGAGCGAGAAGAAAGTGCCTATAAATAAAGATGCAGAAATCTTTGCATCACTTGTGTGTTCAGTGAAAAAGATGCAGACATTTTCGCATCACTTGTGTGTTCAGTGATAAAGACGCGAAAGTTTTCGCTTCAATTGTATATATTTTTCTTCTAAGCACCACCTTTTTCAGTGTTTCTAAATTAACTGGATTTAGGACAAATTTTCCACTAGATTCTCTCTCAACTCTTATCATTTTCATAAAAAATCACCCCAAGGGATTCAATGCAGAATTCCATAACGAAAATGAAAGAAAAAAATATTAATTTATGCATTCAGTGAACTAGAAAATTTTTTCTTGCTCTGTATGATATTAAAAATCGATTTTCACTAAGTCAGACGACGGTTTGTAGGTTTTAAGGATGGATACTTTCATAAAAGAAAAAAGAATGAGGCAACAGTATGAATTTGATAAGGGTGAAAGAATGACTGAATAAAGAGAGAAGAGAAGCTACTTAAGAGATTAATGGAATGCATAATGTTAATAAAATGTAATTTTTGTTCGACGTTCAGATCTGAGAGATATTTTTTCCACAATATTTAATCATATTTTCCTTAATCTGTATTAAGGCGGAAAGAATTTTTTTTGCTGTATGTTCGCATGGTCAGAGGGTGGCTGTGATCAATTGTTTGAAATGTGGGATGGATTAGAGTAATAAGCTGTGTATGTTCTGGTTTTTCGTATTAAATTTTATGAGATTTTTTTTGATGCAGCTTATGAAATTGATACAAATTTGTTTAACCTTTTGGATGAAGTGGGATGTATTATATATGCCAATGAATTCTTAATTGTTTATTAAGATATTCCGTTGTTATCAAAAACTTTAAGAACAGCTAGAGATCATGAAACTAATATGCTTAAAATGCTAAATTATATTGGATTTTATCAGCATATGTATTTGGAGCGAGGGCATTTAGTAAACAGCAAAAAAATAATTGTAAAATTCGATCCTTCAATTTTAAAGAACAACTCTGGAAATAGCTATATCCTCTTAACCCCCATTGACCTCCCTCCTTTTTTCATTCTCTCAAAAGTTCATTTCTCTTTAATGCTCGATAACGATGTAGCATGTAGGAAAGGTCGTTTCAAAAGATTTTTTGATGAGAAAGAATGGAGCCATTTGCTTATTAAAGGACATTTTTAAAGTCTACGGACGCATCTATAGATTTTTCAAAAATTAATTTGTAGCTTTTAAGTTTAAATATTTTAGCACTTAAGTTTTAGAAATTTTTAAATAATTTTATTTTTATTTGGTTCTATCCAATGAAGAGAGTCGATAAAGTTTTCCAAAAAAAAAAAAAAATGCAAAAAAATTTTTGATGAAAATTAAATTTTCAATAGTCAACTGAAAAACATTTTTTTTGCTACTTAATAAGCGAACGACCCCAATATATAGAAGAACTCTTTATCTTTATTCTTTCACCAACATACACACACAGATACTTAAAATAAAAAAATCCAATCTTATTCACAAAACATTTCTTATTGCAATATCCGGATAAGAGTGGATCGAACATTTTCTGCTATTTGAAGTGTGAAAATCTGTCTGAGGTGTTAAGAAACTTTTGATAGAATTTTTCGTAGAGTATACGTTTAAAAAAATCCTCAATTAAATTTTATAAATTTATTTAGATATTTATTGAAATTGTAGCTTAATTTAAAACGAGGAAGAGAAGGCCTTAAATTTTTAAAAGTCAACAAAAAGTCAAAATACCTAATATCTTTAACGGGTCGTTCTTTTATGATGCCCGATTTTTAGGAGGGAGGGGGTGTAAGGCTGTGTGACAGTTTTAAGCAATATATTGCGCGCAATAAATTTTTTTGAATGAAGATTTTGTGACAGAGTGGGGGAGAGTGGTCAAAAAATCAAACCAAAGGAGAGTGGTGAACTAAACAACTGTAGGGACTTGGGTTCAAATCTTATATTAGATTTAATTTTAGTTAATTTAATATTGGTTAATCCTGAATATTAATTCATAATATATATTAAGACTGTCGAATACCCTTTCTATGTTCAAATCAAACAATTCTATTAAATTCCAAGATCTCCGAATCAAACACCAGACAAAAAGAAATTTTTACTGCCAATGAAAAAGAAATGAAAAATCACACAAAAGTAGAGACTATAAAAATTTATTATTTCCACATCGTTTGTTAAAAGTAATAATAATTTCATTTGATCTGATGACGATTTTTATCCATTCTTTTATAGGAGCTGAGACATCCTGAGCAGTTCAGATGAACGAAGTAACCAAAAAGAAGAGAAAGAAGAAGTGAAAGAAATGAAATGACACTAAATTGTGACCGAACGCGTCGTTCCGGAAATAAGAAAAGGTTAAATGGAGAGAAAATGTTCTCAAAAAACATACATATCTATATCCATATCATGTGCATATCTATAAGGACATGAAATGTGACATAAATGTGCAAACACTCACTTAATGATAGTCGGTGAAAAAAAACCAGAAGTAAAAGTTTGTTTGTGAAAATAAAATAAAGAAAAAAAATCCAGCATCGTGTTGTGTAATAGAAGTCCAATACATGCATGTATGCATTGCAATGAAGTGAGAAAAAATGTGAATAGTGACTGAGGCTGGAGAAATAATGAAAGAGGAAACAAAAAGTGTGCAACAAAAATTTTTTTGTGTTTGAAATATGAAAATCCACAAGGAAGGAAATAAACACGAATTTGGTCGTCGTTTGTGTCTATGCATTATGGTCTATGAAAGTTTTCCTAAATATTTAATGAATGTTTAAGAGAAATAACCATTGAAAATGAAATTTAATGAATATTTAAGTGTTTTGGTCTACAAACTTGTTCTAGTCATAAACTTGATTAATGGCAAAATGCTGAACGAAAGGGATAAGAATGGTAAGGCAGATTGCAGTTTTGTGAAAGTTTAATTAATTGAATGTCGGAGATTACGCTCATTCTCAGTCGCTAGAGTTTATAGGGATGATTTGAAGTATGTTTAAGTATGTGAAGACTAAAAGAGCTTAATTGATAGCTGTTAACTAACATTTTGAAGAGAAAGTAATTGACTTTTGAGAACTTTGACACTATGAATGCTTAATGGCAAACTAAGACTCAATTATTTTGTAAATTCAGGTTCAATTCTCAATAAAATCTGATAAAATCTTATATTGATTAGCGAAAACATAATTTGACTTATTTAAATCACATTTTGATCTACCAAACCTTTATATCTATTTTAAAACCTGTTTAAAGCAAAAATTTGTAATCTATTTGAAATTTGATCAAACTAGACCAAATTACAATCATGAAACCTCTTTAATAAATTTTTTTAAAAATTAAGACTTCAATATTAAATTAAATGAAATGGAAATTTCAACAATAATTCTACAACAATGTTATGCTATACAGTCGAAATGTTGAACATATCCGCATCGGGTTTGGTCCGATTGCCCACTGACGATTGCCCACTCATTGTTTGCCCACTGACATTAGCCCACTGATTATTTGCCCACTGGTACTTTTGCCCACTAGTATTTTTGCCCATTCATTATTTCCCCATTGATTACTTGCCCACTGATACGTTTGCCCACTGGTACATTTGCCCATCACTCATATCCCCACTCATTATTTTCCCACTCGTACGTTTGATCTTTGATAATTTTGCAAAAAAAATTAACCTATCACAGGTATAGCTTTTTTGTAAAAAAAGCAGATTTTGAACATTTAACTTTTAGGAAATTTTGAATATCTAGGAAAAATCCGTACAAATTATGGATATTCAAATTTCAGTATCATTTTACTTAAGTAGCAGAACTTTTAAACTTTTATTGTAGATGCAATTGTAGATGCAACTTCATCTGAAGTCCTCAAAATTTTGTTAATTTTGAAATCTTGCTTTTTACTTTTCATTTGTATATATAAAAACTAATATAGTTCCAGCTTTAAATATACGAAAGAAAAAAATTAGATGAAACTAGTAAAGTTATATTTGCACAAATCCATAATGTTGATAAATCATAAACGCAAATAATAAAACTTCAATTCACAGTCATAAAATAAAACACTTCTCTTTCTATGCCCAAATTGTATTAAAGTCAATAGACATATTTCTGCTGCAAATCTGCTCAATCAAGACAATACTAAATCTTTTACAATTTGCACCTTAAAGAAGACTGTATAATACCCCATGCATGATGCATCCAACTAAAATATATTTCAAATTTTCCTATCCTTGTTTGGCCTTTTATGGACATACAAGGATGAAACTTTAGTCAAATTGAGCGTTTATAAGGTTAAAAGTATCTCATATATTTTAGATAATTGAACAAACTGTAAAACTTTAATGGAATTAAAAATTTTAAGTTTAAAATTAGCTGTCATATTTAACATTTTCTTTGCATAGATTATACCTTAAAGGTGCAATAATAAGCATTAAAAATTTTATAACCATCAAAAACTTGAATTAATTCATCTTTACCAATTGTTAAAAAAAGTTTGACGAAAAATAATTCTTGCAAAATTATCAAAGATCAAACGTACGAGTGGGAAAATAATGAGTGGGGATATGAGTGATGGGCAAATGTACCAGTGGGCAAACGTATCAGTGGGCAAGTAATCAATGGGGAAATAATGAATGGGCAAAAATACTAGTGGGCAAAAGTACCAGTGGGCAAATAATCAGTGGGCTAATGTCAGTGGGCAAACAATAAGTGGGCAATCGTCAGTGGGCAATCGTCATACTCCCATCCGCATCATCGCCTCTTCCCGTCCTCGAGAAAATGTTTTGAATTGCAATTAAAATTGATGCTCAAACACAACAATTTTAGCATAATGAATGCTCATAAATACTTCATCATGTAGAGTATGAGAGATGAAGAGATAAAAATAGTGCGAAAATCAGCAAAAATATAGAAAATTTTCCACGTGCGTCATTCTCAAGCATAGAATATTTTAGTCCTTAATCATAATATTATCAAATTTCGCGTACGTTTCTCTCATCGTTTCACTTTATATTTCAATAACAACGCATATATAGGTTCTGCTGATTCATGTTATATCTTTTTCATACATAACATGTACACTCTTTTGTTGCGTACTAAATTTAATAAACGTGAAAACGAAAAGTACGCACATTCAAGGATATTTTTCCACTTCACTGTCTATGTATGTTATAAATATTATTTTATGAATCTAGAAGTTTATTCTCGTCATGTAAATCGTGTTACGCACTTTTTAGCGCATTTTTGGAAACTTGTTTTCAAAAAGGAAGCTCAATCATACACTTTGATCGGCAGCAAATTTTTGAAAAACTATCTTTTGATCTAGACATCGTAGAGAGCTCGGGTTTGTTTTATTAGCTTCTTTTCATCGAGTTATTGGCGGCAAATGTATTTAAAAGTCCCAAATTTGTGTATAAACACCTTAATTAATTAATTTTTAATTTCACAAAGAAAAATAATCAACACATGACTGCAACTTCACGTCATAGAAATTTCAAATATTTTTTAACCGTTGACATTTGAAAATTTTTTGACCGTTATTTTTTACGAAAAGTTTTTTGTTCAGTTTTGCAAGTTATTAGTTTGTGCATAATGAAAACACACTTGTGCATGAACAATGAATGTGAGGAAATTGAAACTGAAGGGTTTTTGATTGTTGTTGTAACATTTTTGTAAAATTATCGTTATTTTTATGTAGAATACTGCAAGATCTGTCCTGAAAGTTGATATACTTTCAATTCGTAGCTCGATTACTGATCGCCGCGCCAAAAATGCGCTGAAGTCCCTCGATATGAAACACGAGGACTTTTGTAATTTTTTTTTATATTATTCTACAGAACTATTAATACATAACCATGGCATTTTGGATTAACGTATGTGCAACTAGTGAGCGTTGCTGTCAAGGCTGCTGTCACAAATTCTATCATTTATGAATTAAATTGGATATCGATGAGCTGAAATATTTATAAATTTCTATTTGTAAATTTGAAAAGTTATTTTGAATTTAATTACTAAGGCACTCATATAAATCTATGAAACATTAATGAAAAACATTGGTTGCGTGGAAAATTTTAGAAACTTGATGATTATTAATTTCAATAATTTATTAGAGTGGCAACAAGTAAAGTCAGGGGCGTAGCTAAGGAGGGAGCTAAGGGGGGGTGGGGGTCAAATCCCCCTATTTTTGCAAATTTTACACTAGATATTATTGAATTTTTCAGATCCAAACCAAAAAAAAGTAGAATAGTAGCAAACACCCCCCTCCCTCATAAAAATTCCTGGATACGCCTCTGAGTAAGGTAAATCTTTTTAAGGATTTATTTGAGACTTTGCCCTGGCCGAAATAAACCAAGCCTTAATTTAAAAACAATTACCATGAACGTTCTAAATTTGCATTCAAATCGAATCTTCAAACAAAAAAAAAATAAAATATTTCACAAAATTATCGAGAAAAAAAAAATCTTCATCAATAATGCATGCAGCAGTTATGAATGAATGGTAAAGAACGAACAAAATTGGAGTGACTTTTATAAATAAAAAATGAACGCAATGAACAATAAAAAATTTTACACGTGTCAACATATTTAAAAAAAAAATTTTTATCATACACTTAACTCGTTATTAATGCATCGACATAATCGCTGGATGAAAAATTCCAACAATTTTTAAAAGAAAATTAATATTTTTTTTTGTGCCAGGTCGGAAAAACAATTTTTTATTGAGCATAAGCAGGAGCATTAACGGAAGTAATTAAGCACTTGGCGAGAAAATGAATAGAATGAGGAATTGCATTTTTAGAAAATTATATTAAAAAAGTTCAAAATACAATAATTAAGGAGTAAGTGGCACTCTGATGCTTAAAAGTCTGTAATTTTCATTAAATGCTTTTCATTCTTTTATGAAGCATAATTATAAAGCTTGAACAGTAGAAATAGCATCATATTGAGAAAAATAATGAAGGAAGAGGGAGGAGAAAAAAAAATCATTTGCAACCCATTCCATCTGCCCAGACTCATTTGAAAATAATTAAAAGGAAGGAGAAGGCGGAAAAAGAAAAAAAAATCTTCTTCCATTTTTTGAGGAATCGCTTCAACATTCTTCTTCATTTGGCGTGAGCGAGCAAGCGAGAATAATGTTCAAAGTTGGAATTTTTGCTTTTCAAGGATTTTTTTTTCATGAATTCTTAAACACGCAGCAATGGTTGAGGATTTCTGCTTCTGAAATTTTTTACTTAATGTGTTGCTGCTCAGATTTTATTGCTTTTGAGAAATTCAGATTTGAAAAAATTCCAATTTCAAAAGTTTTTTTTGGATTCTTTCGTAACTCAAGCATTTTTATGGATAAATTTTCTATTTTTCAATGATTCCTAATTAGTCTTCGTTCTTTCAAAACTCGTCTATTCTTGTGACGTATACATCGATATGTATATCTTAATAACGGATTCAGACAAATTTTGAAAAATCTATATTCAGTAGGACTTGAACTCAATAGGCATTTTTTTAAAAAAATGAAATTTTAATTTTTAAACAATCAAATTTAGTTATCTTCAAGCTTTTAAATGACAAAGGTAGCTTAAAGATTCACCTACACATGATTCGGAATTGTAAATTCTAACCTCAAAAAACATTTGTTTCCGACCATCTTCATACAAACTCCTACATCTTCCAAAGAAAAATGAAAACCTCAAATCGATCTCCATTTAAGCAAGTTTCCTCCTCCAGATTGTACAATGATGCCAACTTCCTCACACTTTCGTTCCAACCATGACGTCAGTTTCCTTAATTTCAATTATTGTTTTGTTGAAGGCGCAGCGAGAAGAAAAATGAAAAGAAAATAACTTTAAATGAAAAAACAAAAGTACAGATGAGAAGATGAAGAAGAAAGCAGCAAAAAAAAAAAAAGAGAGAGAGAGAGAGAGAGAGAGAGAGAGAGAGAGAGAGAGAGAGAGAGAGAGAGAGAGAGAGAGAGAGGGAGAGACGAGTAAACTCAAGTAAAGCAAGCTTGGCACATTTGCTGGTGGTAGAAAGAATAAAAATAAATTTTACATAAATACCATTCCGCGTGCAAAAAAAGGAAGCTGAAGAAAAAAAATATGAAAAATGTGTTTGAAATTACATAAAAGAAATATTGTGAGGAACTGATGGTGGAAGTATGAATTGAGGAACGTGTAATGATGTTAACAATTGTTAAATTGTTTTTCTTTCTTTCAATTTTCATCCCTTTCGACGCCCGTCGTGATACTCGGTATGTGTGTATGTATGCTTGAATGTTGTTGCTTCTTCAAAAAAGATTTATGCCACAAATATGCCTAAATGCCTTCAATTCTTCTTCTACTGCTATGCTGCTGTACTGTTGTTGTTATATGTACAAAGATTCTCTAAATTATATATAATTTTTATAAAACCATCCTATACACGCCTTTCATTGTTATTTCTTCCTTAACTCGTCTTCTTCGTCTTCTTGTAACTTTTATTGCTTGTTACATTTTTGATGCTGTTGTTCTTCTTGTTATTAGTATTATTGTTTTGTGTAGAACATTACCTTCCGCACTGATGTAGATGGAACAAATAAACTATTGAGTAGAAGAAATTATTGCGCATACTTAATTAAGATGCGTGAGGTATGCAATTAGTATAATTAACTCAGCTGTCTAAGTAGGTTAAGATTGCATAAATCTAAAAAAGTTTGTACTTCTTTAGCTTCTCAGTGATTCATTCTTGAAATTACATCCTCAACATTGAGGTTCAAAATTTCTCGTCTCGGTCATTTTGTACGAAAATAAAGAATACTAAAAAGTCGCCATTTTTAATTATGTACCTAAAAATCAAACTCATTTGTTTAATATTATAATTTTTTCTCAACCAAAACTGCTGCACATCAAACAACATTTCTCTTCAAAACCGCGCTAAAAAATACTGTAAACCATCCACAATACCGGATGCCGCAATGAAAGCATTGAAAAATAAAAAAAAAAATCAATGAGCAATGAAATTCATTTTTCAGAACTGATGAGAAAATCGATACAGTTCAAAAAAGAGGAAATTTCCACGTAGAATATTCAGTGCCAATAATCTTCAACAAACTCATGCTCACCTTCCTCTCATTGACCTAAAAATTGATGAAGGGTTGATGTGGGATATGGAAATTATATGTACATACATACATTTATTTCTTTGTACAATTTTTGCATTGAAAATTGAATGAAATAAAGAGAAATGGATAGCATGAGGGAGTAAAAGGGTTTTGTGTACCAGGTGCTGTCGAGTGATGGTAATTTCCTTATGTAATAATAAGGAAATGCTTATTAACTTATAAAACTTTGCATTCATATAAATTGCATTATTAAATATTAGATAGAATATTAGAAGCAAGTTGACTTGGAATATGGGACGAGGTTTGAACACTTTGATGGTGTAAAGGAAGTGACAGGATCGTGAGTTACCAGTAATTAGTAATTATGTATGATTTATAGGCTGATTTAGGTTTCGTTTTCTTCAGTTTCATTTGAAGACTTGAAATTTTTGGTATTTTGCAGAATAAAAAAATTAATTGGATCTGTAAAAAAATTAATGAACAATAAGCTAAGATGCTCATTACAACATAGCATATCTAATTGGTTTTCAATTAAAATCATTTTTAACAGCAATTAAATTAATTTATTTGAGAATTATTTATTCAAGGACATAAAAAAATCTGAAGTATCAAGAGGTCGTTAGTCTATGACCTTCAAATTTTAGGAGACTCCAATTTTTTGATGGACGTCATAGGGGTCGTTCACTTATTACGTAACGCAAAATTTCGGGTTTTTTACCCCCCCCCCCCCCCCCTCCGTAACGTTTTTAACAAAAGAATCAGGTGCGAGAACAATAGACCGTAACAAACTCTCGACCCCCCCCCTCCCCCCCAGAGCGTTACGTAATAAGTGAACGGCCCCATAAGTGAATGAACCTAAAAATTATTCAAAAATCTTGAAGATTTAGTCAGAAAAAACCACATCAGATTCAGAGCAACTCTTTACCGATTAAATGTATTCCATTAGAATTATTTCCGCTGTCGCCTTAAACATTCCATTTCCATTAAAGCAACAGCCGAATCAATAACAAATTATCGATTGATTGATGAATAATTTAAATTCAACAAAGTTCTACCTCGAGGGTGTTTGCCTTATTCAAAATTATTGGAATATGATCAAAACCATCTGAGGTTCATGAAGTTTTCAGTATACAGTCTAATATTCCATAGAAAACTAGATAGAATTTCGATAGACGAAGGAATTGTAACCTTCTATGGTTAAATTCCAAAAACTCAATTAAATGTCATGCTATATAATAGTAATGCTCATGCTTTAATCCCTATTCAAATTTTAAAGCTTCTGCGGTGTATTTATACAGCTGTAATTTCAGTTTTCATGATTATAAAATTTTATGACCATCACACAATAGTAACACTAAGGTAGCAGTTCAAATCATGCAATGTTTAAGGAGCTTCAAGCTGCTTTATTCCATGCATAATTGTACGACTAAATCCATTTGTATCCCGACGTAAAAGATATCTCACAAAAATTATCAAATTAATCCTCATTCTCATTCTTCCACTTCATTTTACTTCAATTCATTTGCTGCTGTGATGTGGTTGTGTACGAGAAAATAACAAACAGCACAAAATCAGTGTTGTTGACGTTAGTGTGGTGTGGGAAGGATGAAAATTCTTGCAAGATAAAAGAAATTTTTGGGGAGGCTGTTGATGGATGGGAATTAAGTTTAAAATCGGGTGTTCAGTTTGGGGTATGGTTGGCAGGAGGGAACAGTTTTTCAATGAGTAATTATTATGATTTGTTGCAAGTCAATCGTTCAATTATTAGTTTTTGAACAAGAAGATTAGTTTGGCATGTTCCAAAAAAATGCGCTTTATGCTCAAAACCAAAAAAATTTCTCCTACCAGAAATACTCCATCCATCCAAAAACAACTGCTTTCAGTTTCTAATTGCTTCAACAGAAAGATGCGTGGAGTAAGCACAAAAAAGTCATTTCATTTTATGTTACAGCATTTAAACATTAAAACTTCAATTTCTGACAGTCAGTACAAAATTGAGGATTTTCAGCTCAAGAAACTTTTGATATTCTTTAATCTTTAAAACTTTTTCTCCTTCTTTAATTTTTCGATTTTCTTTCAATTGAATGGCACACTCCAATCCCCTTACGATTCTTTTTTAATTACAAAAAAGTAATTTTCTGATTCTTCATTTGCTTTCATGCTTAATTTTCATTAATTTTTATTTTCTAGACGCTCTCTTTACCTCAAATGATTTATGAGATTTATTGAAACGTGCACAAAGCATTATGCAATCTACTGAAAGCTTCCTCGACTATGCCTTCATGTTTTCACATTTACCTTCAGCTTTATTGCACTTTATGATGGCATTTTTCAAAATTATTCTGAATTCCACACATAAATTTCATTTTCATAATTTTTTTTTTCATTTTTTTTCTACCCCATTTCATATTTTCCCACTGGTTTTCCCTTTTTTCTTCTATCTCCCTTTCTCTCTCTATTTAGTCGAGAAAATTGTGAGAGGAAGGAAGAAAAAAAAATTCAGCGTCATACAAAGTAAAAAATATTGCTGCTACGTGAAATAAAGACACTTCGATGCAGGAACGACAAATATTATTTTTATATATACGGAATAGAATATTTTAGAACAACAATGAATGTCGTGTGGGAAAAGGTGGATAAGGGAGGCATGCTGCACACTTAGAGTTGAAAGTAAGCAAGAAAGAGCGTAATGAAATGAATTATTTGTCGAGGATTTAGAAAATTCTCATATTAAGCACGATTTCCAATTTGTTAAAATAGAAAAAAGTGGAAAGATGGAGGTGAATATAAAAATGGAATTATATTTGATAAATTCTTGGATAAATTATATCATTATAAATAATATTATTTTTTTGTGTTAATATATGTAGAAGAGTTGCCCCTTAAAATTTGAAAGAGTGAAAATTATACATTTTTAATTGAAAATGTATTTGAAAATTTAAGGGGGGGGGGGATGAATTTTCGAATTTTCTAGTGAGGTTTCCAGTGAGGTTTCCAGTGCCAGTAAAGGGGAGGGGGGTGAAAATTCACTCATTCACTATCCTGGCCTTGGCTACGCCACTGGACTTTATTATGAATGAATAAGCAAGTGATTTTAAATTACTTAATTAGAGTTGTAAGATTATTTTGGTACAAAATATTTAAAAAGGCGCGAAGATTAAATTTAAAAATTTTTTAAAGTAAAGTAAATAACTGTTGTTATTAGCTTTTGGCACATAACAAAATGCAGCATGAAATTATAACCAAACATAGAAACAGGAAAATCAACAAAACTTCAACAAACAAATAATACAATATAAATAAATATACAGTTCAAATACTTAAAGCTAATGTACATTGTAATCACTCGGGTTTTAAGCAATAACACAAAAAAAGTTCCATAAAATGTTGACAACAATATTTTTTTCTTCCTTCCATATATGTTTATGTTCCTTATATAATATCAAACAATGCATGTGAGTAAATATTTTCGTCTTTTCGATATGTATATCGCTTACTTCCGACATCGTGTATTGTTTGTAAAATAAGTTTAGTCATGTTATATTATGTTACAAGCAATTGTTTTCCTATCCATTCAATGAAAAGCAAATTGATAAAACAATTCCTTTTGGAATTTCTCATACCAATTGTCATGTTCAAAAATTCCATTGACTTTGAAGGACAGATTGACAATGGAATCTTTTAATTTGCTGTGTATTGAAATTGCCATCAAACTGATTGTTTGAAATCTTTTTCTCATGTTAGCATTCATGTCTGAATCATTTATAGATTGAAAGTTATTTTTTTAAGGGGAAAGGTATTAATGGACACCTCGGTCATCAATCCTTTCCGCATATTTTATTCATCAAATTGAAGTTGGATTATAGTTGTTTGTGATGTGTGGGAATGTTTTGAATTAAATATTAGGAATTTTGTGGGAAATTGTTAAAGAAGGGTGATTTAATTTAAAGGTTGTAGGATCATTTTAGGTTGTTTGGAAGTGACGGTATAAAAATATTTTCGCTAAAAAATATCAAGAGTTCTAAAAATCATCATTTGGCATTCATTTATCTATATTCCTAGAATCATCAAAAAATTCCTTATACACAAATTTGTAGAAGCGTAAAAGGATTAATTCTACAAAAGTCTCAAATTTTACGAAATTCTCAGAATTTAAAAAAGGATCAAAACTCATGATACCCACTTATTCTAATACTAAAATCATCCTAAAAATAAATAATTAATAAAAAACACGTGTAGCAGCAGCTCCTCATTTAAGTATCAAAAAGCATAAAATTCCTTCAAAATTTTCTAAGAATTTCAAAGCATTCATTAAAATTACAAAGCATTAATCAAATCCCTTGAGGAATATAAAACCTTTTGATCAATCACTTCCTGAAAATCATTAACAATAGATTAACATACAGTCAGAACATAAAGTGCGTCCCATCAACCAGCAATCAATAAGCTATAATTTTCTATATTCCAAGAAACTTTTCAGCTCAAAAGACCTTTCAGAAACAACATTAAAGTTTACATAAAAGAACGAGAGTCAAAAGGGTTAAGTGCGTATTTGAAGCTGTATATGTGTATGTGTACAAATTCACATTAAATGTAAACTTTCCTTTATTAAATTACATTTTCCTTTCCATCCCAGCTACAAACCCTTTCTTTAACCAATTTTGCTTCAAAAAATTAAGAAAAATTTAATTTACAAAGCCAAGCATCGATGTGAAATTAACAGAGTCATAAAAGAAAAATCATTTACCATCTTTAGCAATTTCTTGAATTGTTTTGAAAGTGATGAGATGAAAAAGATTGGAACGAAAATGATGAAGGATATTCAAGAAGGAAATTAAGTTTTTTTTGGGAATGAACTGACCCTATCATTTACTTCTTTTGCTTAATTGCTTCTTTTATGTCTTCATTGGACGGAAAGTGTAGGCATCCTCTGGTGTAAAATACTTGAGACCAAGTTTTAAGAGGAAAACGTTCAAGAAAATTATGAAAAGTTTTTCTCTCTTTAACTGCTGTTGGGGAATTGGACGCATTTTATAATTGCTTGAGTACGTGAGCTATTTGTATTGAGATGCTTTAAAAAATTTTTAATTATTTTTTGTGCCATTAATTTTGTGATTTTAATATGTCTTGGGTTTCTTTGAGTCATAAAATGATTTAAAACTTGAATTTTGTTAAGTTTTGTCAGCCTGAACATATTTAAAAATCTAAAAAAAAAATTAATAGGATTCAAACTTCATCCATTCAAAATTCTCAATACGGTTAAAAATTTCAGCATAAAAAAGTACAAATTCACACTGTTTATGGTCATTCAGACAAAACATAAAAACTTCAACGCCTCGCCATACCAAATAAACAACGTTAAAAAAGGAGAATAAAAACAATAAAAAACAAAATCAATGCCCAAAATAGAGATGAAAAACTTTTGAAATAATGAACAAATTTTCCGAAATAAATTTCATTTATATTTCCTCTCTTTCCGTTCTTTATCTTTATGGGCGTTAAAAAGAAAGTAAAAATGAAAGAAAAGAAGAAGTCGAAAAAAAAAAGATTTTTATCATCTGCCATTGTACAGTTCCTCATTACTTTTATCACTGGTTTATGCAAATATAACAATCAAAGCACAACATGAATAAAATAAAATAAAAAAAGAAGGCAAATGACGATGGGGCCATAAAAAGTGGAGATGGAGAAGAGGCAGAGGAAAAATTAATTTCATTTAATCGCTCAGGCCTAATCTCATAAACTCACGATTCTTTAATTAATTTCCCTTATGTGTGTGTTATTTCTCTATTTATTTGGTCGATGTGTGCTCTTTTTTCATATCTTTTTACTATTGTGTATATGTACATGTAGGATAGGAGTTTTCTAATTAATTTTGATCTCTCATGTTCGTCGGTTTCAATAAATATCCATTCTGATGTTTATCCTCATTTGGTTAGGTCAAACTTCATCTTACCACCCCTTCCTTCCCTTTACATTATTCTTTTCCCATTACATCTCACTTCCAATTTCCCCCAACTTCTATTATCTATGTCTATTTGGTGTGTATATTTAATTAAGACATATTTGTACATATAGTGCTGATACTGATTGAACGGTTTAACACTATCATGTACATTTTCTTTGATTTTATATCCATCAAAATAAATTGGGAGAATATTGGAAGGGAAAATAAGAAGAAATTGTCAAGTTGTAAGTTTTTGCTTATTTAAGGTGACAGGAAGTGCATTTCATCCAGATTGACAAATATTCAATCTAATTTATTTGAAATCTTCATTATTATTTCCCAAAGAAAAAAATCATCAATCAAGTCAGTCACCAACCCCTCCAAAATGGATTCCAACCAAATCCAAAATAATTGAGTCCAAAAATCGCAAAAAAAATCATGTCCAAGATTGATTTCTCATCAATGTAACTTCTGTTGTTTTTATCCACTCGTCCGACATTGATGTTTGATATAATGCGAAAGGAAATTGAACGAGCATACATTCCATCCTTACATACAGAATTTTCATGCTCAGTAACGTTTTATTGTTTCGAAAACATCAATTTGTTGAAAAAAAGAATATAATATAATATAATACCGACGTAGGTACACAAACACACACTTGTATTGGAATGACATGTGTTATCAAGGTATCTACGCACATGCTACTGTTGAAAGTTTCACGGCTCAATTCAATTACTAAACGAACAATAACAACAAAAAAAAGTTTACCTTTGTATCCAGGCAGAAGTAGTGAATACGTGTATATAATTTAATTTACCAAAGGACATAAAGATAAGCATTTTTTCGTCGAAAAATGAGCAGTTTTGTAGTGTCATAAAAACGAATTAAAGTCATCAGAAAAGTTAAAGAGCGAGATAATGAGCTTCAATCTCTGAGATGATTTTTCTTTTCTTTTTGTTTTTTATTATGAATTAAAATACCTCCTCACAATGGTCTGAAATCGAAAAAAGTGTCCAAAATTTATTTTAAGTCGTGTCTTTTAAACCTCATCATTTAAATGCAGGATTATAAAACATAAACTAACGCATCTTCTGTGAAAATATCAAGCTTCCAATCGTTGTCTAACTCTGTCAATAATTATCCAAAGTCACGAAAAATTTGTTTACAAAAACACCATGAAAAAGTTTTCATAAATTTTTCCACTTTCTCTTGTTTGTTCTATGTTCTAATCACTGTCAATACCTTAATAAATGCTCAAATTTTATGTTAAAGCTTATAAAACATTAGCAGATTGTTTTATCATTAGGGAAAATGCAATTAAAGTTTTGAAAATTTCCAAAACTTTAAACGCTAATTACATTATTTTGTCACCTGAATGAACCTCTGAAACTCACATGCATCGTAAGATTGAGTCTTTATTCACCTTTTAATCATACTCTGACAATGCGGAAATATGCGGAAATTTTGATATTTGCATTTTAATTTCACTTGTTTTTCCAAATTTTTCCATACAAATTTGCTTGTGCACAAAATTTTTTGAGAAACAATTTCAAATTTTTAATGAAAAATCATATTTATCCTTAATGTCATAAGCTCATATTTTCAGAGATGTATGATTAAGACATGAAAAAGCTATTGACACTTTCAAAATAAAGAAAATCAAACAAAACTTTGCGACCTCTAAAGTTTACAACAAAATATAAATTTTGGACACTTTTTTCGATTTCAGACCATTGTGCTCCTCAGAGCACGTTGGGATTTTAGTGCATCTTTTTCTTCTAGAGACAATGTGATGATGAAGGCATTTTGTGATTATTTCGAAGCTTTGAATTCAAGTGGGAATGGAAATTATATTTTGTTAATTGGTAGTAAAGGTTAAGTTGCTTAAGTTTGACAATTTTACAGAATCTGTAAGATTTTCTATTACCTAGAAACTATAGAAGGAATAACGTTGAATCAATTCTGTAGAATTTTGTCTGACAATATTTTAAGAATTTCATGCCTAAATGCTTATCTTTTTTGAAAAAAAAATATTTGTGTGTTAAGTCAACTCGATCCAAGGCATCACAAAGTTTTGAAAATAAAGTTAACAAGGTTGGCTTTGAAATTTTCAAATAAAATTTTTTGACGAAAATGTTTTTGCAAACTTTTCATTTCCAAGTCTGAAATTTTGTAGTTCCAAGTCTGAAAAAAATTCGAACTTCTATTTTTTACAAAACAAAGGTAATAATGCGTCTCACGTCTTAATTACTTTAGCCATTCATACTTGGAATTTTATTTAATTTGTCTCACTGTATCATGCCAATTAATCACAAGATGCTCATCAAATGATAAGCTTAATTATAATTTACATAATACTGCGCTAATGAATTAAAATCTCAACTCTCGAGTGCCTTCATTCTTCTTCTGTCTATATTCATTTAATAATAACTTTTATATTTTATTTCTTATTTGCAGCACAAATAGTCGACGTGATTGCTGTCGAGGGGAAGAGTGCATCATTGCACTGCCCAATATCAGCACCTCAAAGTGATGTATCTATGGTGTTCTTCTTTAAATCAGCGCATGGTGGAATTCCTCTCTATAGGTAAATTTATAAAATCATTGCATGCAATTAGCACAGCTATTTTTATACCATACTGCACCATTTTCACCCTCGTATCTCTTTCTGTCTCTAGAGTACTTTTTTTTGTTCTTTTTTTTGTTATTTATATTTACGAGCTCCTCTCTACCCCGTTTCCATGCCCGCTGCTTTCTTCTGTATTTAATAAACAGTCCGTCCTCTCTCTTTATTTATATAAATTTTTTGAGCTTATAATTAAGGATTTATAATTAATATAAGCTCTCCGAAAAAAATGATTATAAATTTTAGCTCGTTATTTATGATGCGGTAGAATTTCTCATTGAAAATGGCAAACAAAAGGGGCTCATTCCTTTTTTTGTATGCGGAAAGGCTTCCTACACTGTGTGATCTGACTGTTTATTCAGGCTTCTCATTCAACATCCAATTTCTCTTTCTTTGGGCTTGCTTGCTTGCTCCTTCTCTTAAATACTATAATTATGTTGCTTTTATTTTCTTAATGTTCTCGCTATTCATGATATTTTCTTGAATAGGGTAGACTGAGAGGAACGATAAGAGGTTTCATTTTGAAATTTTATTTATTGAAATTTTTTAATATGAATGTAAATTTGTCAAGCTTTTATAAAACTAGAATTGTAGAATGAGAAAATTTTCTCAATAAATTTAGAGTTCGAATCTCAATATTTATGTATACAATCAGCATTTATCAATGAAATGTTACTTCTTTTGAGTTTCTAATTTTGAAGTTCCTATGAGTTCCGTTTTTATAAAAGCAATCATAATTTCCTAAAAAAACACAAATTTATTATTTCCAAAACTTTTATTTTTTTCTTTCATCCACAAACTTTTTGCATTTTCTCATCTGCCGCCACAACAACGTAACATTCCATTATATTCATCAACATCATATCTTTTTTTCTATTTTTCCGTCTCTATAGCGTTGATATGCGAGACAAAACTTCACAACACCAACCGAAACATTGGTCCGCACCTGAAGTCTTCGGATCACGTGCCAACTTTTCCATTGACAATAAACCTGAATCGTTAGTAATTAAGGTAAGTTTGAAATGTAATTAGGATTCAATAGAATATCTAGAGCACGTCCTTGTGATTGTTTACAAGAGCACAACATGGATGAGAGTTAGTTGAATGAATAGGGAGAATAAAGTATGAGAAACAAAATTCTTCGTTGGGTATTTATTTATTCAGGAAAGGGATGGGAAATACTTTGGAAAATGTTTTTATTTATGTAACTTGTGGGTTTGTTTGAAGTAAGTTGAGGTAGACTTTGACTTTTTTATTGATCTATATTAAAGAATCAAGATTAAATTGAGTAAGGGGAAATTATAACGGATTTTAGAAATTTAAATTAGGGTCCTTTTTAAAAAAAGTTGTTAGATTTGGAATTTTTTTAAATTCACAAAATTCGGTAAAAATTGTAATAATTCAAAAATCCAAAATTCTTAAACATTCTTAAAAGCTTACGATACACTCAACCCTTGACCTTATAACCAATGCAGTCGACATACATTGTTTCCATACAAATGTCATTGCTAACTTGCTTGCTTGCTTTCTGGCTACCATACAATCTAACGAAATTACATTCGAACTATGATTTTGAAACTCTACGTATTCTAGGTGCAACACAATAATCTATTTGTTGCACATGCCATACGTTGCTGTTGACTATTACTCTTATTGTGTTAAGTTATCCTTTTGAATTTTCTAACAATTGCGCATTATGACAAAAAAAAAACAGAAACGAGAGAAGTGAATGAAGCAAGGAGAACGACAAAAACTTCTTCTCGCTTTCATTCTTCTAACACGGCAATGAAAATTCTTCCTCTTATTTCCTGTTCTTTGAAAATTCATGACACTCTTTTTCTCTCTTCTTCGTTCCCCATTTTTACTGACATTTTGAGGTATCACCTTTAAAAGAAAAAGAATGGATGGAGATTTTTTCTTCATTCTGGCAAAAGTTTTTGCTCAAATTTTCGCTTCAAAGCCACAAGAGAATTTTTTTGTTGCTTTTTTTTTTTTGGAGGAACGCAGAATGAATTTTTTTCATCGCTTTTTGAATATTTTTCTCGTTATTTTTATTATTGAGTGAATGAGATATTCACATACGATGTGGAGGCAAAGTAATGAAGTCTGTAGAGGTAAATGACTTTGGAGGCAGTTTTAGTTATGTGCTAGAGTAACATAAGGGGCCGTTCACTTATTACGTAATGCTCTGAGGGTGGAGGGGGGTCAGAGAGTTTGTTATAGTATATGATGATTCTTTTGTTAAAAACGTTATAGAGGGATGGGGGAGGGGTTGAAAACCCGAATTTTAGCGTTATGTAATAAGTGAACGGCCCCTAATTCAGTGAGAGATTTTTCTTTTTGATTTTCTGAAAAAATTCAATTCTTTAAGGAAATTCACAATTTAATACTAATGAACATTCAATTTAGCTTTAACATCATCTGACATTCATTCTTTCCATATGACTCATTTTATTATCAATAAAAATACCCTAAAATTCAACAAAAAAAGAGAAGAAAAAACACTCAAACTAAATTGAAAGTTTTATGCAATCTTTTAGTCTACTTTACTATCAAGATTTATCTACAGTCATAAAATCAAACAACTATTCGAATCCAAAGTCAAAGTGAAATTTCATTCAATACAATGCTTATCAGAAAGTCGATAAATTTCCACATCTTCATACATCAACAAAGACGAAAGACGAATCGCAAAAGAATTGAATAAATTATACATCACAAGAAATAAAAAGAGTCGAGAATGTAAGCGAACGTAAAAAAAGAAAGTTTCCGCTGCTATATGTTGTGTTCCTTTATGGATATTAGAAAATTTTACATGTGCTAGATTTTCTCTTCTTCTTCTTCTTTTTCGTTTTTCGTTCGATCAAGACAAGGCAAAAAAGGCAGAAAGCAAGCAAAAGCATTTATCTTTAATCTCCTCACTCACTCAACTCAATTCGGTGCTCTCTGCAGCTTTTATATTCCTCCATATTTTATTGTATTTTCTCTTTCAACTATTCTCACAGGATATCAAACGACATGATCAAGGAGTTTATCGTTGTCGAATTGACTTTCTAAAGAGTCAAACTCAAAGTTACACATACAATTTATCAGTTATAAGTGAGTAAGATTTTTATGCATGAGATTTTCTATATTTTCAGTGCTCTTTGAATATTCAGGGTTGATGCGAAGTATAGATTTTGGTATCTATCCCCATTAAAATTGGAAATGTCAAAAATTTACGATTTTTAATCAAATTTGATGTTTAAAGTCCAAAACATTTAGAAAATGGTTCCATGAACATTTAAAACTCAAAACCAATAATCTCAACCCTGTTTCACATCCGACATTCCTTCCTTTACATGATTAAATGTCATGAAATCCTCTCATATTAATTTTGAACAATTTCCTTTGCACAATCCACACAGGTACTTAAAGAACTCCCAAATCAGCAACCCTGTATTCTAACCTTTAAAACATAAGCATATGAATACAGCCATACAGATGTGTTATTTATGTACATGTCGAAACGAGAACAATGTCCTTCGATTTTTTATTAGCGTTTTGGGAAAAACAAAAACATTGACAATGTATATAGTAAGGTAGTGGTAGAAGAGAGAAGAAATAATGCAGCTGGAAAAAATCAATCACATTTTGAGCTGAGCTTATGTTCAGTGAAAGTTTTGTTTTTTTTTTATTTTAGAATTTTTTGCACTTTAAGATTTTTTTTTACCAAATAAAGAAGTTGATCCTTAAAAAATGCAAAATAATCAGTCATTAGAGAAAATGCAAGCTTCATAAGGAGTTGAATCAGTAAATTGAACGTATGCAACATTTTCAACTCACGAACTTAAGTTCGATTCCCAAAAATTTATAAACCACAGAACAATACACTCAGTCTTAGGTCATCAACTGATTAAAATCATTTCATTAATTTTCTATATTCAGCGATTGACCAAACAAACTAAAAATAACATTCGTAGCACAAAAGTATGTCACATCAGATATAGCCCACCATAAAAAAATTTGTCCCTGCATTCAGCCATCAATCTCTTTGTCTTTTCATTCTATTCATCAAATTTCTACAAATTTATATCATAAATGAACAATCACACTCAAAGCCTATCAACTTCTGAAACATTTCATTACTAGAGCACTAAAAGTTGACATCAAATTTTCCTGAATGAATGAAAAATAATAAAAAGGAGGAAAGAAATATTAAATAAGGCGTATGGGTGTTAAAGAAGTGATAGTATGGGATCCGGTATTGGCATGAATAAGATGAAAAATGAATGGAAAAGTTTATTTGCCATCTACATAATGTATAGATGACATCTTCTGAGCATAAAGTCTCTTTCGGAACATAAAGTCTCTTATCGTGAAAGATCAATTGAGGAACAAAGGGAAGGAAAAGAAAAAAAATCATCGGAACCGAACGAAAAAAAGGAAAAGATTCGATATTTCTTATTTATTGTCCCATTACAATTATTATTTGACAGACACACGCACACATACTGAATCATTAAATTCTCTTCAGTCTTGCTGTGCTAACGCTTCCCCTCAGCCCCCTTTACAATACTTTATTGTAATATTGGCATCTTTTATGCTTTTTCCTATTACGTACTGTGCGTTATCGAATGTTTAGAATTAAAAAAATAAAATTTACAAGCAAAAATCTCATTAAGATTAACCTCAATCTTCACATCATCTTAATGCCCTAAAGGTGATTTTTCCTTGTTTTTTACTAACTTGTGATAAATCTGTCAATGTGTACAATATTGTACAGTTGGCATAATGAAAATAATGAGGGATATATTGCCTCCGGTATTTGTTATAAATATGAGCAACTGGAAAATTATAGGAAGTTAACATGAAAGAATTTTGTGCTGAATGGTCTATTATTGGAATATGATTGTTACACTAGATGAAATTTAGTTTAGTTCCATACTATTGAATTCATATTTGACATGAAATTTTGATGAATATTTAAATTACTAAAGTTACTTTTAAATGTGTGCTTGATTAGTGCCTATAAGCCATTTTAAGGTTTTAACGACTCTATAATTATAAGAATTATTTTAACAAAAAATTCAGCAAATTCCAAATCATTAACAAAGAAATAAAATTAATCAAATAATTCACACACAGTACCCAATAAAAAAAATATTCTACGAATCTCATCGACACAGAACATAAATTAATTAACTGCAGACAATAGAATGGCACAATAGTCACTCGACAAAACACAGTACGATGAATAAAGCACATATTTTTTCATCTCCATTCCTTTCTATCTATTTGTATGGGTGAATTGAGTAATAAGGCATTGACGTTAGCAAACGACACGCATCCTCTCAACACCATGAAGATATATGTATTGATTAAGTGCTAAAATTATAGTTTTTGTACGTTTTTATTTTTTTATTGCGCCTTCCTGCTCCACATTTATATACGGATTTTCTCTCTGTGCTCCTTTTATCCGTTTGTATATTTAAACTTAGAGAATGGGGATATGAATAGGACAGATGCTGTTGATGTGAAAATTTTAACGGTCTATTTTTTTGAGAGAATGAATGTAGATGCTGAAAAAGATTGCTGTTTGAAATGATTTAAGATGTTGGTCCCCTAAAGTGCAGTCCAGAAATGACAAACATTGAAAAAGGGGTTGTTCACTTATGATGTCGAATTTTTAGGGGAAGTGGGAGGGGGTTCTGGTTGTTTGACAGTTTTAAAAAATAAAATTTTTTTGTATGAAGATTATGACAGAGTGTGGAGGGGGTATAAAAATTCAAGATTTTGATGGACGCCATAAGTGAACAACCGAAAACTAAAATTTTCAAAAATTTTTCACAGGTTCAAGTTCTTTTCCTCACAAAATTGAGCATAATTTATGAACTTCTAAATCCTCAAAAAACCAATTCTCAACATCATCATCTACACTTCCTGGAACTGCTCACCAACGAAACCTAATCTCATTTTCACTTAAACTTGCCTCTTTTTTTCAATTTAATACTTCTTCGTTCTTTAACATTTTTTTCCAAAAAAAGGAAGAAGGAAAATTGAGACGAAGATGTGAGAAACATACATGAGAGATGAGATGAATAAGAGGGAACCGAAATTGGAGTATTTATGCCTTTCACACTCGATAACAAAACATTTATATGTATGTGTATACATGCTATACATGCTCGATGAAATCTAATTTAATTTCTTGCCTACCCAATAACTATTTATATATCGGAACATATCTACCGTATTCTCATTTTCTATATTGATAAATATATCTATAGAATAAATGTTATTCTTCTCTTCGTACCCTACTTTACTATTTTTTGCCAATTGCTTGCTTACCTAGGCAGAAAATGTCATTTATCAAGGAATTATATAAACATATATAAAAAAAACTTTTTTCTCATTTTCTCGTCTTTTTTTTCATTTTCATTTCAATTTCATCTATTTTATGTTCTTCTTCTTCTTTCTCGTCCATAATAATAATAAATGTAGTTTCACCTGAATCGCCTGTTGTACTCGATAGATGGGGACGACAACTGAATAGCACTAAAATTGGTCCAATGCAGGAGGCAGAAGATATTATACTATCATGTCGCGTAGTTGGAGGTAAGCTTTATTTTTGTCGTACATATTTATCTAGATTCTCTTATTTTCTTTCATTTTTTTGGAGATTATGATGGTTTGTGTTGCTTTTAAAAAGGAGCGAATGATATTAAAGCATGAATGGAGAAAAACAGTATAGAAATTTAGAAAGAACTCTATTCAGGGTTGATGCTTAAAGCAATATATATATATATGTGTTCATACAACTGAGCGACGACCATGCGACGACCATAGCTCAGTTGAGTTGCTCAGTTTTTTGTATTGAAAATTTGATAGTGTTAGTGAATTTTTTCAAAAATTTGAAAAAATAACGGTCACTTTTCTATATGAACACATATATATATATTGGCTTAAAGTAAGGCTGAATTTATGATAAAAATTATTTCTCAGCCTTGACATAATTTTCGTGGAAATTTTAGGTTTTTATATTTTGCAAAAATGTCTTCTGTTTTTTATAATAACAGTCCAAGATTCATATTTAAAGATTCACGACCTTCCAAGAAAGCACAGAAAAACTTGACGGGTAGACATTAAATTTCCAAGAAGTACTTGAATAAGAAAATTGTTGAAAACATTAATGCATTTGAAAAATTCTCGGAAGAAAAATATTATTTTTATGAAATTGCAAAGGGACCGTTCATTTATAACGTAATGCTCTGAGGGGAGGAGGGTCTGAGAGTTTGTTACAGCCTATTATTCTCAAATCTCATTTTTTTGTTAAAAACGTTACGTAGAGGGTAGGAAGGTGTGAGAAAAAAACCCGAATTTCAGCGTTACGTAATAAGTAAACGGTCCCAAAGAATATCAATTTTTCTTCAAAGTGAATGAAATTGAAATTAAATCTACAAAGTAATCAAATTTTTAAAGTTTTTCTTGAAGAAATATTTTTGACTACCATTTAAATATTTTAGTCTGAGGTTCTACACTTAATATAAAATGATTTGATTTGAATTTGAGTTAAAAAAATAAATTTTGAATATTTTTTGAAGCTAAAAGGTAATTAAATTTTATTTTAACGTAGACTAAAATTTTCTCAAAAACCACCCTACAACTTAAAAGATTTTTCAATCAAATTTTAAATTCCATTCTTCTTAATTTCCCTAACACTTACTTTAACTCATCTGAAAGTACCACATCAAGTATGAGATTATAATGAACTTGTTGATTATGTTTACTTAATGTGGGATTTTTTAGTTACTCAATTAACACTAAACATCCAAACTTTTAAGTTTATTTAAGATTCAAACAATCTTTTAACAATAATTGCAAACAATTTGTGTACGCGTGGGCGTCAAAGCTACAACTCTGTAAGCAGCGAACGTAAAACTTTCTGATGCATAAATTTTTAAATATATAAAAGAGTTTACCATTGTATTCCACTCTCAGTGTCTGATAATTTTTTTTTTCTTACGTATATGGGAGTGAAAAATAAAAGTTGATAATTCTAATAAAAAGATAAACTTAATGGATGTCTTGTGTATATAAATTAGATTTTCATCGCCTTATAACTTTCTATAGAATTATTTATTAAAAAAAGGAAAAAAAAACTTTAAAGCAAAAAAAAAGTGTGAGATTCACAATAAGAATGGAACTGAAAAAGTTTAACAACAAAATTATTCAGCACTTAAAAGTCAATTTTTTATCGCTTAATTTTATTCATTCACGTAGAAATTGAATTTTTATTGTCAATTGCAATCTACTGTTTAAGCATACGACATGAATACAATACAGACAAGAGAAAAGTTTTTGAGTTCTTTGAATAACAAAGAATGAAAAAGCACAACAAAATGTCACTGAGTGTGAAAAATGAAAAGAAACGGGCAATTTGAATAAGACGTGAAAAACCTTTTTTTCTTATTCTTTTTTTGAGAAATTATTGTGTTGAGAAATTGGCTCATTGTTGCCATTTTGTTTGATTTATGTGAAATATATTGAAATTTAAAGGTTAATTAGAATTATTGCAATAAGTTTATTGAGTCCTTAAACTTAGGTCCAAATTCCATTCATTATTGAAAGCGCTTTCTATTTTAGTCACTTTTAAACCAAAAGATTTAAATTTAACTTGCATTTCCACATTTTCCTATTGCGACAAGTTAAATGTGCAAAAAAATAAAGTAAATACAGCAACCACAAAAAAGCATCAATGCTAGTAACAATAACTCAAATAACGACCACAAAAGACTATTTTAAATCCAATTCAACCACAGTATCAACTTTAAAAGTTGAAAGCAATAAACGTCTTAAACCGTAAAAAAAAATTTAACTTCTTGGAACATAAAAAAGCAGTCTAAGTAAGGATGGCAATGAGCGAGTTTTTATTCTGAAAGTTTCAATTTTACTTTCAACAAAAACCGGTGGAAAAGATGAAAAGCGACACGGAAAAGTCTTTATTATATGCTCATTGTTTGGATTAATGTATGCATGTATATATCCTTAATAGATGAAAACATAAAGTTTAAAAAGTTGTGAATTGTAAAATTTATGAGAGTTACTGTGGTATTTTGTGAATATGACGCTATATGAGATTAAATTTAGTCATGGATTTATGGATGAGATTAGTTGGAAGAATTCAAGAGGGTAAAGAGGTTAAACGTTAAACATACCTTTGAATGTGGAAAAGAAAATGAAGCATAAGATTTTCAATTCCAAGTTTTAAATGCATTTGAAGGTTGGATTTAGAACTTTTAAAGGCATAAAGTAATGCTTGTAAATTGATTATTATTTCTAGGATACCTTGTCGCTAGCTTCTAATTTTTCTTGTACATCTCAAGCTTTTGGATTGTTCGGGAGACTCTAAAATTTTATGTATTAAGCATTCAAAGTATCCATTTAACTTAAAAAGTACAAATTTTGAAACGAAAAGGATTCGAACCAACGACTTTCTCAAGTTTAAAGATTTATTAATTTTTTATGATTTTCTGATGCTTGATTGAGGCACAACCTCATTAAATTATTATCTGTCATATAGACAGAATAAGAATCTAAATTCCACATTAATACTGCCAGCAGAGCTAAAAGAATGTAAAATGGCAGGCGAGAAACTAAAAAAAGTTTTAACTGTTAAACTTTTTCCACTGTAACAAACGGCTTTGCTTTCATTGTTGTTGATGCAATCAAAATTGAGTTTAATTTACATAAAAAAGCAATTAAATCTTTTTTTTCTCTCATCAACAACTTTTTTTTCTGTTCCTTTTCCATCCACCTACTACAACCTCCCCATATACATTTTATTTTTTTTTTGTTCCTGTAGTCTCTAAAATATACACTTTCTTTTAGTACTGTATATACCATCGAGGCATCAAGAAATTAACATTTTTATTCCATCTCAGTTTGAAGTGAAATTTATTACAACAATTTTAATGTTTTTTAGCTGTAGCAACATTTCATGTTCTACTCAATTCCACCCTCTTTTTTTCTTTGCTTTAAAATCATTCACCTTGTTTTTACATAACTTTTTCTCTTTTCTCGTCTCCTACAGGACGGCCTCAGCCAACAGTTCGATGGCTCATAAATGGACTACCCGTAGATGATCAATATGAACACAATTCAGGCGATGTGATTGAAAATAGACTCCTGTGGCCTCAAATACAGAGAAATGATCTCAATTCTATATTTACATGTCAAGCATCTAATACAAAACTTGTAGAGCCTAAGGAAACGTCCTTTGTACTAGATATGCATTGTGAGTTTATTGACAGTTTTTTTTTGCTTGTAAATTTGGGTCTTTTTTGTAGTTGACTTTTTTGTGGGTTTTGTGGCAGAGCAATAAAAGTTATTTTGAATGCTCTTAAGTTAAATTTTGAGGAAGAATTAATAATGTTTTCAAAGTAACCTGTTACACTTACATAAAAACCCCCCGGTAAATTCTTTGAAAATCGGAAACATCAGCTCCATTTTCAATAATCCCTAAATACTTCCCAAACAATTCACCCACTTATGCCTAACATAACCAAATACAACGCAATTCGAAATAAATTTTCCTACAGCTGATAAAGAAGACAAAAAAAATCTTCCAAACAAAACAAACCAAAATTGCGTAGTTATCATAATCACGTGTCACAAAAATTCACCCAAAAAAAAAACCCTCGAAAATATTTTTTTTCATCTAAAAGCAATTTTTTATGAAAATTGAAAATTATTTTCTTCCTTTTTTCCTTTCATTCTTCCTCACCAAAAGCCTCATGTATACACACACATATTTGTCTTATTGCTTGCCTTTCGTGCTTTTGCATGAACAGCTCATATAGCATATAGTCATCGCTTTGTTCGCATAACAAATGCAAACAATTTTCGTGTTTCTTCTCGTTCTACTTACCATATATTGACTATATGCCTTGCGGGTTCCCAAAATGAGATTGCTTGGGTGAGCTTTTATTTGAAGGCCCAACGTATTGTTTAGATTTATAGAGTTGAAATGAGTTTTCTTGTGTGACAAGGTTGATTTACAAAAGGGATATTTGTGGAGAGTTTGATGTTGGTGGGTGTTAGTATGGATAGTATTGAGGAAATAAGATTCCGATTAGATTTTTTGTTGAAAAAATCGATGAATAATATATTGGAAAATTACAAAATTAACACGTCATTTATAAATGACCCCCATAAACCAAAATCATCACCAACAAACAAACTTTTTTTTTCTTCATAAACTTTCGACATTGTTTACTGATTCCTTTTACCTTCTACATGTCATGCGACAATACTTTTACTCCTATCAATGCCCGAAGTCATTCTTATTTATCTAGGTATCATGGGCTTCATGTCTCCATAATTTGTTGTTGTTTATGCATTGATAACAAGAGAAATGTGTTCATGTGGAAATTGGAATATGGCAAAAAAAGAAGAAAAGAATAAGCACAAATAAATTGTATGTGAAAAGATGTAAATTTATTCATCGAGTCTCTACAAGTGCCTCCATTTCTATCACTTTCCCATTCTACTTCAAATTTGTATTGTTTTTCATTATTTTCAAATGTTTTTCTTCTTTTTTTTTTCTCATGAATAAACAGTAAAGCCTTTAACAGTAGAAATAAGAAGACCACCAACAAGGATGGTTGCAGATCGAAGATACGAAATCATTTGTGAGAGTTCGGGATCAAGGCCAAATGCAATTATCACATGGTACAAGGGAAAACGTCAGTTGAGACGAACGAAGGTAAATTACAAGTTGAACAAGACAATCATTATAATCAACTTAATCTTTAAAGATTTTATCTCAGCTTTTGCTCTTATTCTTCAATTTTGTCGTATGTGGATGTAAGTATGGGTGTTGAGGAAGTTGGAATTCATGGCAATGAGATTTTGTTTATTAAAGCATTTAATGATATTTATTTAAATTTTATTGAAATGTCAAATTTATTTATTTATTGAACATCCTAAATAGAATCAATTATCTCAGATTACGTCCATAATTACTCAGACATCATTTGACCTTTAAAACAGATTCAAACAATTCCACAAATCTTCTAAATATATTTGCAGCAATGCCATTGAATTAAGCAAATGGACAAATTGCGTGCAAGTGACGAATAAAAATAAAATTCCTTAAAAATAATTTACCCAAGTACATTCACATTTAAACGACAGTTGAGAACGAGAACTAAAAAATATATAGACTGAGAATAAAAAGTTAATTTTTCCTCCTTTCATCTCCATTTTAATGCTCCTTTTCTTCTTTATTCTCTGATAATGCTGCCTGCAACAACGATGGTTTTTATAGGATGAGATTTTAAATAATACCACAAAATCGGAACTAAGCTTTTCACCTACTGTAGAGGATGATGGAAAATTTATAGTGTGTCGAGCTGAGAACCCCGTCGTGAGCGGACTCTTTCTCGAAGCAACACATAAACTCAGCGTAGTCTGTAAGTTTTGTTATGTTCACATCCATTTAATGTTCAACTTCATCTGTTTCTCTCTCTATATATATCCATAATTCTTCTTGGAATAAAGCTGTATAAAGTACAAAAGTATGAATGAGATTGAAATTTTCTGAAGGGGAGAAACGGTGCTTTAATGATATTGAAAATTAGATTTATTTTGAAATTTGAATATTTTGAAGCCTTTTAAATTTTAGTATTTTCAAGTTTCATAGCTTTTAGGTATTTTTTCAGAATTATTTATTCAAAATTCCTAATTTGGAAAAAAATTGTTTTAAAAATTTAAATTTTTCAATACCTTTTTTTCAAAAACTTATTTTTTTAAAAAAAATATATATACATTAGGAACGTTTGAAATTTTAAAGAAAAATTCATGCCGGCCCCTTCGAAAATTTCACATAATATGTCTCATTCATACAATTTACAAAAGGAAAGCTTTATCCTGTGTGTTTGATGTTGAGTATCGTGTTAAGCACATTCTGTTCAATTAAATTTGATTTTTTCCCATCTTCTTACTGCTTCGTCGTGTTATCATATCCTCTTGTTTTACTACACAGTCGAGACAGATATCACATTAAATATTTGAAAATTTTATAAAGTTGTATCTACATCCGAATCAGTATCGAGATGTAGAAACGATTGAGATTTTTTTTTGCAGCTGTTTAAAGCATTTGAATGAATTGAATAAATTCTGTACCCATTTATTGGTTAGTGTGGTTTTTGGTATAAGAATATTTTAGAAGTGGCCAGTAATTTTGAGGGGGGTAAAAATTAAATTCTTCGTAAGAAAATTTAGGGAGGAGGGGGAGGGGTTCAATTTTTTCACAAAAAACTCTAGCAAATTGAACAAATTTGCCAGTGAGAAGGTGAAAATTCACCCATTCACCCCCTGGTTACGTCACTGTATATTAGTAATATATTAGCAGTTTTTAAAATTTTCTAATTCTTTCAATTTCGATTCAATTTCCACTTCATTTTTTTCATATAAAAAAATAAATTAAATTTCCATAATTTACACAAGTACATAAGCTCTTGCAGTAACAGCAAAAAGTTAATGAACTAAAAGCAATTCAAGATTTTTAATGAGCAGTTGTTACCCAAGCCAAATTTAATTTACATCTACAATTAACTATAATGGTCAATTAATCTGTAGTACACTTAATAGAAAAACAATTTCATGCCCACATGTCTGCTGTTTCCAACAGACATCTCCAGGGTATTCTTATGCACAAAATCTTCTTATTTTATTATAAAGCTTCATTATCACGCGCCATTTAAAAATGGAATGTCAATCAACTTATTGATCTCATGAGGAAAGATTTCAGAAGACTTGTATCTATTAAATCGATATTGTGGAGTAATTGACATTGTATGCTAAGATGTCATTTGATTATCAGTTTGAAGTTATAGAATAATGTGTCTGAAATTGCTAATTAGCCAAAGTCAGTCAAAATTAACTCATGAGAATTTAGATATCTGATTCAACTAGAATCAAAAAGATTCCTGACAGATAAATCAACTAAACCAGTCAATCAGCCACAAAAACTTCAAAATATCACATTTATCGTGAAAAATGGCACTGAATAAACATTAGCCTTACCTTTTCTCCTCCTGAAATGCTCATAAAATATTCTTGCATAATAACGAACATTTAAAATCAATCACTTATCAATATTGACGTTAACATGGACCTATCTCTATGGAGAGATATCGAAGCCAGCACCATTATAGCTGGTTTGAATGTGAGAATCTAAAAGCATTCAACACACAGGAAAAAAGGCAACAAAATGAAAATAAACATAAATTTCAATTTAATGGGATTCTATTAGAGTCAGTATCACAACAAGCAGCACAAGGATTTTTTTTATTTCCTTTAGCAGCTACCCATGAAAAATGCATCATAATTTCAGTAATTTATTTTCAACGATTTATGTCTTGCTTAGGCAAATGGAATCTAACGATCTGCCGTTTGAAAGTTGAAGCTGTAACACATGGGATCAATTATTTCTCCTTCCAAAAGCGAAAAAAGAAAACGAGAAGGAAAATGTTGTAACTACGTACTGTACATTATGCCACACGAGCAGTAAGAAGTGTAAGGGCGGAAAGAAGCAAAGAATACAACAGAATTGAAGTATTGAAGGCAGGATGAATTTATGGCATGTTCACACCTGGAATGTATGATATTTTGATCCAAAGACATTCAGTTCGACTCTCAAAAAAATATCAAACTTACCTACTAGAAGATAATTTTCTCAAAAAAGCATTCAGGCTTCACGTAACGTACTAACGCAAAAAAAAAACGATTTTTAGACCCCCTCCCCCCACCTTGTTACGTTTTTTGTATGAAAAAATTCTTTTGGCATGACCTGTTACAAAATCCCAGACCCCCACCACCCTCACCCCTAAAAAGCAAACATACTAAGTGAACAGCCCCTTATAGTAATCAATTTAACTTATTTCCAATCAAACACGGTGTGAACATGAAAAAAATATTTCTCAATAATTCTCGTGTGAGCAATAAAATTGAAAATTTATGTTCACTTTAGATTGAACTATATTCATGAATGTGGAACTTTTTAACGAGCTCGAAATGTTCACATTTCCTTTCAAATGCATTCTAATTGAAAAATCATAAAAGCTCGAATTTGAATGAAGAGGAATAATAAATAGAAGAAATTGAAATAGAATTTAAAAATTTTATGACTGTATATTCGTGAAAGAAGAAAATTCGAATGATTTTTGATGATTTTTCGTTTTACTTTTCTGATCTTCATCTTGTGTATTCAGTTATTAAGACTTGAAAAAGATTTATAGAGTTCATAAGTTGATTGCAAACATTGATATTGGGAACAATATTTTTCATATTATTGATTGTTTGATGTATTTTTCTCTTGGGAAAGTAGGATTTGAGCATTTGTATTATCTGTTTTTGAAGATTTTACTGACATATTATGTTGTTGCTAAATCCCTTTAAAAATTTTAGATGAGTTAGGTTCTGTTACGAGCTCAATCTTTTCGAAAAATTTAAATCACTCAAATTGTAATATCCTGATTTTAACGACTAAGCATCAGCTGACAAAGATAAAAATTTATTACTTTACATAAAGGAATAATTTACAAAAAATGCGCTTTTAACACTCAACTCAAATAACTTCCTTACTTGCCACATTTGAATTTCAAAAAACTTCGTAAACTGAAACTTATTCTTTATTTTTTTTATGAAGAAACTTTCATCACTATTCAATAAATATTTATTACAGATCCTCCACTTGTAACTCTCCAACTAGGATCAACTCTCTCTAATGATGATATTAAGGAGGGAGATGATGTATACTTTGAATGTCATGTTGAAGCAAATCCAAAGTTTACAAAGCTATCGTGGCTTCATAATGTAAGTAAAAGTATAGCTTTTTCTTTGTTTATATTGATTTTACATCTTTCTTCATCTCATTTCCATTTAAATACATATTTATGAAATATTATGGATGAAAAATATTAAAGATAAACAAGATGGGAGGTTTAACCATAAAAAAGATTTTGTATTATGTTTTCTTAAAAAAATAATTTTAAATTATTAATTTCAAGGAAATGTGTTTTAGTGGGCATGAATTATTTTTATCCTAAAAAGTCATACCTAATAGATTTCGAGCCGAAATTTTGGATTTTTAAATCCACCAAAAATCTTATTAATTAAATTTTTTTCTTCAAGCTTCATACTTCTGTGTTAAAATTATTAAAATTTATAGATTATCTTCTTATTATTATATTTCTACTTCCCCTCTTAAAAACATTTCCAATTTCAAAGAAAAAATTTTCATTATAAACTCTTTTTATGAAACATTTGCACAGAATTTATTTCCAGTTCTTTTTCTTCTTCAATATTTTTTCATCCTCACATCTTTTTTATGTTTCGTAATGAGAACCGGATTTGGAATATAAAAAGAGTAGTATAAAAGTCAGCTTTTTATAGAGGCGAAAAAGAAAGAAAGCTGAACGATTTTGCATCCATTTGCAAAATGAAAATGATGGAAATTTACTGACTTCCGTGCTGGATAGTAAAATGACCTAAGAATGGTTAGAAAAAAAACAAAAATTTTAGTCAATATTAAATGCTCATCCCTGTCAAATTAGTATGGGAAACACAAAACTCAAAATTTTTACAAATTTCAATGTCGGTCATTTTAATAAAAAATAAGATATCATCAGCATGGAAGTTAAAATCCTTCAATCATCACCCACACTTCCTTGCTTTAAAGCATTAAAAAAAGTTAAGCATTGAAATCGCCTTTTCATCGTACAATATCTCCGTCTTTCAGGGAATCATAAAAAATACATAAACCAGAATATAAAAATGCTAAGACGGAAGTACAACTTGCAAAATTCAATCCACATTGAACCAAAAAAAAATTTTTTATTTACCCTGAACTGAATTTTTTTTAATCGTCCAAAATTTTCTTCTTTTCCTTTTTTCCAGGGTATTCATTTAACGCACAATGCATCAGCTCGTATAATTAGATCTAATCAAAGCCTGGTGCTTCAAAAAATTACCCGAAATTCAAGCGGAAACTATGCCTGTAGCGCTTTGAATTCAGAAGGTGAAACCGTAAGCAATCAGCTTCCACTGAGGGTCAAATGTAAGGAAATGAATGAACTTTTTTTTTTGTTATGATCCTATTCAACAAAAAAAGGGAGCTGAGAACTTCCTATACTTTATATTAATTTCCTCTGCCTCTTTTCGGTTTTATTTTTTGCTTTGTGGAAAGTACTGTGAAAATGGAAGAGAGAAATCGACCTTGTTTCCTTTCTAATTTTAATCCTTTTCAAGTGCTTGAAGCGTGAAATGTCTTCAAATTCATAATTTTTTTGCTCCTTTTTTGATGCATTTTCTAAATTTGAGGCAGATCTTTAAATCAGAAATAATTTTTTTGGACTAAGTTTATATCAGCTTAAAAACTTACACAAACAAGATGTCATTAATTTGTATTAGAAATTTAAAAATTCTAATTTTACTCCATTAGATGCCCCTGTATGCGCGACTGAGAAAGTTGTCCTAATTGGTGCTGCCAAAGATGAAAATGTCGAAATTATTTGTGATATAAATGCAGATCCTCCAGCTAGGTAATTTATTTTATAAAAAAAATTGACAAAATAAATTAAAATTTTTAACAAGCAACAATAAAAATTTATTTTCCAGAAAATTTCGTTGGAAATTCAATAATTCTGGTGAAATTTTATTCCTTGACTCGGAGCGATATAGCAAAAATGGAACACGAAGTATACTCCATTATACACCCGTCACCGAGCAGGTTTGTGTTGTAATTCTCACATCCTCATATTACATTTCCATTTTATACTCTATGTGACAACGTAACATGATCAGTCATAGTCACAAAAATAAAATACAAGCTTTAAAGTTTAATAGAAAAATATGTATTTTAAATGAAACTTTTTTCCTACTTTATCCACAGGACTTTGGGACGTTATCTTGCTGGGCGATAAATGAGATTGGCGAACAATCTGTTAGTTGCTTATTTCAAGTTGTTCTGGCAGGTAATAACCATTAATGTCATATCATTTTCGAACTTGCACAACAACAAATATCCAACAAGTTAAAATGTCACAACAGACAGTAAATGTGTCAAAATTTTGTTGAGATGGAAATGATTTTGATTTACAGCCTTTTGTGGTTCAGAAAAAAATGAAAACTTTCTTAAAATTTGAGACACTTAATTTTGAAATTTGAACCTTTATTATGTCCATAAAGTTAAAAATTCATATCATTTCATATCTTAAAAAGTTCCTCATAAATCATTAAATTACACTCGACCAGACATAAACAACAATTTCAGGGAATCTACCTCAAGACAGAATAAAATATGCTAATAAACAAAATTAGACTTTTCATGTCAAACTCAAATTAACCTTGAACTTAGCCACCAAAAATTTGCCTGCAAAAAAATTACAAACAGAAAAAAAACTCAAAGAACTTTTTCAAAAGAAAAATCTCTCAAAACCAGACTTGAAACTTTCTTTTGGGCTACAAAGTGCTCATAATACAGCATCATTTTTCCATAACAACAAATCTAGAATATTCCAATTTTTGCTGCTGTTGTGTATGTACGGAGGTGGAAAAAATAACAATTTCTGCCTTACCATTGGAGTCGAGTAGATAAAATGAACATTAAAACTAAAAATAGTGCAAAAATTTTCCATTTACAGTCACTCCATCACCTGTCATAAACTGCAGCGTTAGTAATTATACTCGAGAAGTAGCCGAGATACTGTGTACATCAGGCCATGATGGAGGACTCCCGCAACGTTTTCTACTTGAAATGATATCAAGGAGAAATAAAGCAATCAAGTAATTACAAATGCATTCTCGTGTCTAGATTATTTATTTATTTTATTAAAAATGTCAAAAAAAATTTTTTATTTCTTCTTCTGACATCATCATTGGATGTAACTGTGTAGATATAATTTTACAAATGCTGATGAGCCATTTTTCGTGTTAGATATGCTAGAGTTAATTAATGCCAAGCTGATAGAAGAGAATGACTCCGTGTTAATTGTTGTTTACGCTATTAATCAAAAAGGTAAAAGTTCGCCTGTTATCATTCGTGATTTAGAACTTGGTGCTGTTGTAAAATTAGATAGAGGTATGTAATTAAATTGCATGCAATGATTGAAATTTTTTGGAACTGACAAAACAATTTCTTTTCTTATTCCCAGATAATTTAATTGTTGTGAGCTCACAAGAATCAACGCCATATTTCATAGGAATTATTGCAACGATTCTCATTGTATTTATATTTATTGCATTTAAAATAATGTCCGTCTGTTGGACACAAGACTCATCAAAAAGATCTGCAACCGCAACAACGACAGCGGCAACAACAACCCTTTCGCACAACGACTATAATGGAACAACAAAATTGACAAATCATTCGAATAATTTGTTAATAATTAGCAGCTATAATGGAAGTATTGGCAAAGTAAGTCTTTTTCTACTTTTTTTTTGTGTCTTACATAATTATCGTTATTGTCAAGACAACCCATTCGGTTAAATTGTAATAATTTTGTTCACTAGAAGTCATAGTCGTAAAGTTTTACGATTATTGTGGCATGCTACTTGGTAATAAGCTGTTGGAAGTAACGGAAATAATTTATAAAAATTGTTAAACAATTTGTTACAGAATTTGGTTGGGAAATTGTAAAATCTTTGGAAGTGGAAGGGGAAAATGGGATTTTTGGGATGTTTTAAGGTCATTTGCTTTTTGAGCTGTTTTTGGTCAATTTTAAGTTCGAATCGTAACATAAAACAGTATTTTGAATCATTAAAATATTTAATCCAGAAACTAGAGTTTAATGCTTTAAATCTGTCAAAGTCTAGTCCCTTAATCATATCCATTCCATCAGTAAAAATTAAATTTTATTCCACATTGAATATTTTATGCCTTCCATAAAACTCTTTATACTAACTTTAAAAGGAACGAATTATATAGCATGAAAGTACACATAATCGTAAAAGATCCTTAACTTTATTGACTAAAATGGTCAACATTCATTTACGTTCGTCATTAAGACTAATTAACTATCCATGTAATTTTGTTTCCTCTTCAATATAATTTGTAATATATAATAATTATATTTAAATAGAAAAATGGGATAAGCAATGGTGGACAGGCAATAACAACGTTTACATCGCCCACAAACAGTCTGAAAAGCAACAAGCCAACATTAGATGACGATAGAGATCCCGATTTGATTCCAACGTATCATCAGTATGGTAAATAATAAATAATTCAATGTAATCCTTAGTTTATACCAAATGCAATCTCATAGTGCCAATAATATGTCCAAATTAATCTCGTAAACATTAATTATAGGCTCATCGATATCTACTGCAGAGGAGCCATACAGCTATAAATCTTTTCAGCAGCAAGATGTAAGAATGAATTTTTCTTGTTTTATTTACTTTCCCCTCCTTATGCCTTTCCGTTTTGATTATGTGTGCATGAGTGTTCATGTACTGATCTGGCTCCCCCATATCAGTAAAATATCCACAGCTGGAGAAGCAGAAGATGGAAAAGATCCCTCGAAATATTTTTTTCATGAGCTCCTTTCTGCCTTAAATAAACTTTAAAAAAATGGGAATTATAATGTACGCGTTTATACTTTATGTACATGTATAGACTTCTTACATTTCAAATATCCCCCATGTATCCCTGCCGCTATTTCATCTTTTAAAAAATTTGATACGCCCGATGGGAAACAAAGCGGCATTAGCTAAGCCAGGATACTTCCTTTTTCCCTCTTTTCTTCATATTATTATCTTCAATGTCTTTCATTCTTGAGTGAATCTTTATGCGCTCACAGCAGCTTAAATTTCATTGTGATGTCCAAAAATTCGTCCTTGCAGAAATACGGCATGATGCTGTTTGGCAAGGGATGGTGATTTATTAATGTTTGGAACTTTTTATGGTCTTGTTTATGATTTATTAGCTGCAATGGAGTAAATTGAATTTTTTCAAAGATGGTCGGGGGTGAAGGTAGTCTTTTAAAGAATAGAACTGTAGAGCGAGAAGCAAAATCCATATTAAAACCCTCGTTAAAAAATAAAATTATTAAATTTTTTAATAGAATATTTTTTAAGTATCAAGTGTCTTCAACTTATTCCCCCCCTTAATTCATAAAAATTCTCATAAAAAAATAAACTATGAACCATCTCATTAGCATCCCCTGACTGTTGCTTCGACTTTATTTACTAAAACATGAGCAAAAAAATTATTTTCATTCTATATTGAGCATAAGTCTCAGTCCTTGTGAGGATTCAAAATTGCCAGGGGAGACATCTTCTACTTTCTGAAAAAGTTCTCTTTTTCTTCCATCGTTGGCTAAAAAAATTTTTATATACTTTCTGTCCAGTTTGTTTATGTTAGAGACATTCAGGGTAGGAAAAAACGAGTCATTTTTTTCCCAGAAATACAAACTAACTGGCATGTACATATTTACTTTTGGTTGTTGAATTGGGTTTATACATGAAATAGAAGATGGATTTTTTCTTCTCAGTTTGTCTTATAAGGATCTTGAAGTTTAAGAATTTCTTCATAGTCTTGACTTTTATTCCCTTTGAAAGATCTCAACTTCAGTCCAAAATGGGTCAAGTGACACGTGTGGATAATATTGCTGGAAATTCGGTATCGCTATCAATCATTATGTCTAGAAAACCATTTATTTTTGTTTATTTTGAAGATATGGAATGGTTTAGTTGTTCGGCAAGGTCAATATCAAGTTCGTAATTTTTCGAGGATGAAAAATTTTTTTCTTGGAATTTTGACTACAAAGACATCCTTATTTCCCAATAACATCATCATCCGATAAAAATATGATTTACATATTTCGATTTAAAATCCTATACACTAATATTTCTCGATCATCACCAAAAAAAAATTTCCTACTTGCCAAAGCACATCAAAGTTTTATTTAGTTTGAGTTGAGAAAGAATTTTTGTTGCTTCATCTTTTCTCTTTTGACTTTTTTTGTGAACTTCTTCTTTTTTCATCTTCTGCTCTACGATATGGATATGGATACTCTTGAGACAACCAAAAACATAAACTTTCATGCTTTTCCCCTCTTTCTATTCCTTTATTTAACGACTTTAACTCAATTTATTTTGATTTCTCGCTCATCGCTCATTCTTATGTTCTTCTTTATATGTTTTTTATATTGTATTATATTAATGACCACAATCATCATTTCTGACAGGCATTTCACCTAATAAGCACATCGGCGCTTTCGAGGCAAGCTGCAAAATCGATAAATGAGGAAATTAAAGAGCGACTCATGAACACCAAAGTTCCGGAGAGTTGTGTTTAATCATCATATCACATTTCGGTTTTTCTCATTTTACATTAAACCGACATGCTTAATGGATAAATGAAGGACACGTGGCCGTGACGTAAAAAAATTAAATTTTACAGAACTGATTATATATATTATATATACTAAAAAAATTCTATACTTTTACTTACTTACTTAAGTCTCTCTCACTCTCATGCCTACGTGATACAAAATGAAATTGAAAAGTGAATTATATCGCAAAATGAAAAGAAGGACGAGAACTTGAGAAAACTAGTTAGTGAATCATTGATGTAATTTTATTATTTGGAGTGGTTGATTGCGCATTTTCTTGTGGTTTGAATTGTGTTGTGATTTCAAAGCTGAAAATCAAGTTGAGAATTAGCTATGCAGCATTTTTAAAATTATTAGTTATGAACAATTTTTTCATCAATTAAGTTGGCCGAGAATAATATTCAGGCTATTAATTGCTTAATTTAAGATATTAACCATTTCAAGGCCAGTTGCTTAATTAATCACTTGAGGAGATCTTAAAATTTGACTAGGGATCTTATGAGATCTACTATCAGATCCCAACTTTCTAGAAAATTTGTCTACATAAGGTTCACAATCCAAAGTTGCACTTTTTATCATTGGGCTATCGAATAAATCTCTTTCCCCAAAAAATCAATCGGGACCTGAGATTTTGAGAAATCTTCTATCCAAATTACCAAAAATACAATTCTCAATAAAAATGCTATGTTTACTCATTCAATAAAATCCAGTCAGTCATAAATAATATCTGAAAAAAAATTCCCTTAAAGCCAAAGCATCATCAACTCAAGAAAATGCGCTAAAATGAAATAAAATTTACTAAATGAACGTGAAAAGTGTGTGAATTGGAAGGGGGTGTTAATGCTCAAAAAACAACACGTCTTTTAGATTTTTTTTATTTCCAGTTGTTGTTTAAAAGTAAAAAGAATGAGAGATTGAAATAGAAAAAAATTATAAAAGAGGGATGACGAGAGAAAAAAAGGGATCCTTTTAAGATTTTCTTTATTTTCCGGTTTCCATGTCAAAGATCTTGACACGGTACTCGCACTGATTTTATATTTTTTTTCGTACAAAAAATAACGTTACTCCTCTCGTCGTTACTTCCTCACAACGTTTTCTGTAAATATTGCTTTTTTTCTTCTTACTTTATACATACATATATATATGAAATTATATACACTTCTAAAATTAATGTAATGTTGAAAGATTTTCTAATTGATAGATAAATAAAATCAAGGAAGAGAAATTTTATAACAAGAAGATGAAAAACTTTTGTTTTTTTTTTGATGTGTTTGCATTCTAATAAAATTTTCATGCTTGAAAATACATTGCTTGTATTTTGTGCATTTATTTGATACTTTATTTGATTGTTTACAGAGCAACATCAGCTATATAATCGGATTATTTTATTGTTCAAATGTTCAAGTGAAATATGGAATGTGGAGGAGGAAGGTTTTAAAGTTATTGATGAAACTGCAATTTTAAATGGAGAATGAGATTCAATATTTGAATAAGAATTTTTTCGGGCTGTTGAAATTTTTTCATTTTCAAGCATTTGAAGATATTTGTTAATTAAAGAATTTAGAATTCAAAAAATTAAGTTTCATTTTTAAAGAACTGCCAAATAAATCTCTTCTAAAAATGTAAATCGATCCCCCTTCCCTACACAAAAAACAATTTATCAGCTACTACCAAACTTCTATACATGACTAAGCTACAATATTTTATAGATTTATTGAACAGACAATCCACAACAAACAAACCTTTATTTTCACACATTCAAATCGCGAGACCAAAGCAAATCCACAGAACAAATTAAATAGCACTAAAACGGCAAATTTACGATTTCTCACCATTGCTATAAATCTACTTATTGTTCTTTAATGACGTCATGACCGAATTAGGAGTGGCCATGAAACATAATTTGTCCTTCAGAAAATTTCCCTCGCTTATTATTTGACACATGATTGTCATTTGTCATATGGTCAAGAGGCATAATGGCATTTTCAAGGTAAAAAGCTTATGTTAATGCTTCCAAAATTTCATTATCTTAATATCCAACCTATCTCAAGCTTAAAAGTTTTTCTGTTCCAAAAATTGCTTTAATTGATACTTAATCCTGTGTTAAGAAGTGATTCTATTAATATATACAACTGAACTGCAAAAAAAAAGGTCTCATTTCATTCCTGAGACTACTGTCGAGTTTGCCAAAACGAACAACACATTATTGAAATAATAAAAATAAAAAATCGGAAGGTACGGAGCTGTGATTTAAGAAGAATACAAAGGTAATGTATGTAGGTGGCATGAAAAGAAGGAAAACTCGTATTTCATTATGATTCAACACAACATTGCTCTTTATTTCATGTGGTCGACTGTAAATATTATTATGGCGAGAAGGAACCACCGTAAATGTGAAGCCTAAAAGTTGCCTTTTTTTTGTATGTGAGCATGTACTGACTGGCACTACCCCTTGTCGAAAAATGAAATCACAACATACATCTCCACTTGAAAAAAAAAATTCTTTTTTTACGGTCAAATGTATGGCATTCGTAATTTCATTTCTCCCGAGTACGGGAACGGAAGCCCATTAAACCTTCATGTTTAACATTTCATATTTAGAAAATGTTTGATTGATGATGATTTGGTTATATTTTTTCTTTCTTTTTTTGTTGATGTCATAAATTATTTATGTGGATATATGTTCGACTATAAATACGCATGTGAAATTCTCAAGTTGGAAATTGTAAAAAGAGGACAAAAAGAAGCAAGTTGACTGAACACAAAAATTATTGTGTGTTTATATGATTATCATTCAATTTTTCATCGTCTGTGGCTGAGCTTTTTTTTGTGGGTCATTTTTCTTCAGAGTTGGAACATATTTTTGATCATCTATTGAATTTTTGCGTAACTTATTTTGAATTTGATTTTACAATTTTTAAGGGATCACAGCATGAGTATTTAAGATATAACAGCTCGAAAGTTGAGGGTTCAAATCTTGAAAGTTAATTTCTAAAGAAATATTTTAAGGAGAAGTTACTCAAAAATAATGTCATCACCCACAACAGCTTCCAAAAATATCAATTTCCCAATTCTGATCCATCAATACATTAGGTGATATTGCAAAAAAAAGTATCATCAAAAAGCGTCAAGAATCATCAAAAGAAAGCAGAAGCAAAGAAAAAAAAATTAAGTAAATGTTTGTCGATTATTGTCAGCATAAAACGATACCTACGCAAAAAAAAAGATCGTACGAAAGGAAATAAATAACGAGGATATTTTTTCCTATCCCAAGAATGAAAATAAACGCGGCAATTGTTTGATACTTTATGACATTAAATGCTCTCCGTGTATGGATTTAGCAATGAGAAAGGCACATCTTGAGATCTCCGTAAATGCTCCACCTCATTCTATCTTCGTGTACTGTAAACAATAAATAATATTGATTGTAAAAAATAACACACACAAATTGCCATCTCAAATCCCTCATTCATTCATGAGAAGCAGAACAAAAGGAAGGAACAGAAAAAAAAGTCAACAGAAAAAAATAGAAATTTATTGCTGACAGACCGATCGCTTGAATGCGCGGTAATCTTCAAAACGTGACCATAGAAATTCTTACAGAATATTTAATTTGTAACATTATACATAATGTTTTTCAAATCATTCATGACATTACATAAAAAAATATTATGGAAATAAAATGGAAGTGAGGAACTTTACATGCAAGAAATAGATGCAGAATAGAGGTTCATGCTTACAAGTTTCGGAAAAAATAGAACATGACTTTGGAAAAATGTCAAATCAAGCTTAAAACATGTTGAGAATTTGGATTAGGAAGTAAAATGACATTAGAATGGGTACCATTAGTGTCATTATCAGGTGTATATTAATTAATATGTTTTTGGACTGAATTGGGTTAAGTAAATGTCAAATTTGATTAATATGTTAAGCTAAGTAAGAATTCTTCACTAAATTTAATCTAGAATGGTTTTGTAGGTTATTGACTCAATATAAAGTCATTAAAATATTTCTAGACCAAAAATTCTGATTTTATTGAATACCAACCAGTCATCTCAGACAGTGATTAATTGCTTAGTCAAGATCACCAATCAAACAGTTATTAAACAAGTCAATCAATCAGTCAACAAGTTGACAGACCTTAAATGCAGTCGTTCAAGATCAACTACTCATTGAAGCAATCAATAAAGTCAGGAAATTTATTAATAAGGATGTCAAGAACATTCATAACTATTAGATGTACATAAACTTTGATAATTGACAGGATGGAATGAGTTTTTGAGGTTATGTTGCTTTACTTGTGTTGCTTCTTATTTAAATAATAATAACCTCTAACAGATTCATCTTAAAGTCACAAAATATAATGCAATCCCTAATACAGCATCATAAAAAAATATTCAAGTCTCAAAATCCCTCATTCCATCACCCTCAACAAAAAACCATTAAACATTCGTTCCATAAACGAGAGACACATGCACATTACAATATTTTATTGTCATCCGTAATTGTTATGTATGACAAATTCGCGAACATTTATGGCACAATTAGAAATCGTGTATAATAGAGTTCACCACGAATATGTGTTTAAAGCATATCAAAACTGTGACAGACACACAAGAATCATAATGGAACATCATTAATTGATGACTTATACTAATTGAAATGAAAATTTAATTGCTAATACATGTAATTTTACATACATTATGATGATGAGATATGTAAAATATGGAAATTCTGTATCGATAAAATATTACATAAAATCATCCATTAACCTGTATTATCAATTCATGTTCATCCTACCTACTTGCATTAACTTTAAGCTTTATCATTTTTTATATATTATCAATGAAATCGATAGTTTTTTTTTTAGCGCATTTTTGAAAACTTGTTTTCAAAAAGGAAGCTCAATCATGCACTTTGATCGGTCGTTCGGTCGTTCGGTCGTTCGGTCGTTCGGTCGTTCGGTCGTTCGGTCGTTCGGTCGTTCGGTCGTTCGGGTCCCAATTATCTCTTGATCTAGACTTCGTAGCAAGCTCGGAATTGTTTTAATAGCTTCATTGAATGTTTTTATTCCCGCCATTTATATTGAAAAGTCAAAAAACACTCATTAAATAGCTTAATTCATCGATTTTATATTTCAAAAAAAATATGTAAACAATGCAGGGCAAAGCTATGCTGATGATAAGTTTGAATTTCTTCTAACCGTTAAAAAATTTGAAATTTTTTTGACCGTTATTTCGGATTAAATTTTTTTCTTTTACACATCTAATTAATTAACATTTAATTTTTTCATACAAAACAAATATAAGTGCGTTTAGAAATTTGAAAAATAATGGATGTGTTCAGAAATTTAAATTTTTCGCTAATGGAAAATTTTGAATTTCAAAAAACCGGTAAATCGTAAAGCTATTATTTGCATTGAACATTATAAAAATCAATTTTAAAAGAGTTTTGATCTTTAGTTTTAAACTTATTATTGAAATACATTATGATTAAAGAAACAGCAATAGAGTTTTAAAACTCGACATTCTTTTCTATTTAATCAATTGCTAATCGCTGCGTCAAAAATGCGCTGAAGTCCCTCGATATAAACGAGGACTTTTGTAATTTTTTTTTTCAATGCTGTGAATGAGTGTGACTTAAACAAGAGAGATGTGGATGTGGATGGGAAAACATTTCAATCATTCAATCTGGAATGAAAGCTAATGTGTCAATAAGATCGATGTCTATAATTCAGCACATAATAAGAGATGAGGAAGGAGAGAAAAAAATTCTCATATGAGGAAAAAAAACAACATCCTTTCATTTGCTGATGGAATGAGACTCGCTTGTACACTTTTTTGCCATTAATCCAGCATCAACTAAGTTAAAGGAATTGTTTATAAATGATGACTAGTTTACAAAGTGTTTGAAATATTAGAATTAATTTTATTTTCAAAGACATAATGGATGAACGACGTCCAACTGAGATTTTAAAAATGAAAACTTCCACTATGTCCAGGCAAGTAATTGATTGTATTTCTAAGTGGCAAATCGATCGACCTTGAATTATTGCACTCGATAGCTCTCGAACTCTAAGAAATAGTTCACAATTTTGTTGAAGCTACAACTAAGTTCACTTAACTAAAGTTCATCACTTTTGCAATATCCAACAAACACACTTTAATCTACACATGACAATTTCCCAACTTGTTATGCTATTTTCTAGAATGATTTCTGGGTGTAATAGCACGTAGATTTGAACTTTTTTGTTTGCAGTGTCACTCACATTACCGGAATATAAATTGGTGAGGGTGCATAGATTGAACAGCAGAGAGTGAGTTAGTGAGACTCATTGGAAAGGAACGAAAACGGAAGAAGCAAAAAATCTCACGTATTACGAGAATACCTTTACTCACACAAAAAAATGCCTTTCCATGCTTAACACTAAAAGCCAAGAGGATGTTTTGAATACAAACTAGTTTCAAATGGAATAAATTAAAGCTGGACAATCCTACATCATCTTCACAATCTACCATCTCACCATACTCCTACATATCTTGCTTTTCCTCTCTCTCATTCACTCTCAGCATCACATGAATGAATAAGAATGAACATGAAGCTTTATTGCATGTTATATGCGTATATCGTACATCATGGTGCTTTAATATTAAACATACCACGCCATATGAGAGAGTGAAAGGAAATGCTGTCTTGCTTGTCGGGGTCGTCTTATTGCAATTTTCAATCTTTCATTACATTTTGTATTTTTGATTTGAGCGCATTTTGAGGCTGATGATTTGGTTCAATTTCCATTTTGCTAATCATGATGTCTTTATGTCATATTAAATTATTAAATTCTTTTAATCATAAAGCACTAGACTTCAAATTTGATAAGTAAAAGAAACCAAAAAGTTCGTTCTAACTTGTAAACTCGCAACACATACCTTTACATCAAGCATTTTATCTCATGTCTTTTTAAACTTGTCAACATAGTTGCAAGCATGCATGCTTTTAGTGTTTTATAAAAAAAAGCATTTGATCCTAACTAAATTTCGCTATGAATTGCTAGACGACGTATAAGAAAAAAAAGTCTCTAATTACACGATTTTCCAATTGTTGCTCACTCGCATGCTTGTCGAGTAATTTCATTTCAATTCAATTTTACACTCACATATTTTTTATGGATGTACGACGCTCGTACACATACAAAAAGCCATTTGTCCTTGTCAACACCTGCTTTCAGTATGTTCCGTTTAGTTTACAAAGCTGGGATATTTAATTCCACTTTATGTGATGGTGTATTGAAGAAATAAAAGGAATTGGAAATAAGTAATGAAGAGAAATTAGCGATATCAAAGCGCATTAGAGAATGTTCTTGGAATTTTTAAATTATTTTAAAGATTATCTAGGTTTTATACGTGTTATCCTCTATCTAAAATACATGAATATATAAGTTTTATTTAAAAAATCTTTGCTAACGTGTGGGAAAATAAGAAGAGCTTTTAAATTCAACAAAAGCACTCTAGTTACATGTGTATTCAGATTTTCGTTTGTAGTCTATAACGAATTTCAAGTATTAGATAAGTCCTTTATAAATGAATTCAATGCGATAATGTTTTGATTCCCTCTAAATTACCTACATCCACTCAGCTTAACTCATTCATTTCAAAAGCTTCAAATAACACCAAATGATGTTTTAGCTGCAATTCTTTTGAATATGAAAAAGCCACTACAGTAACTCACATAGAAATGAACATTTCTCACATAAATTCACAATTATATTTGATGCCAGATGAAAATATATGCTTGAATGTACTCTCGGTGCACTATTGTGAAGAACAATGACTGAGTGAGTTGAGAAGTAGCAGCAACAAAAAAAAAATATATATTTTTATTTGCATTTTGCTTTATGTGGCCAAGGCAACATAAAAAGGAGAGAATGAGTTGAGGCAAAAAACAAGGATTTGGAGCAAATAAAACAATACAGCATCATCATAAATCTCTTGGTTCCGCTGTTTGCTTTTGGAATGTATAAATCCTTTCTTCATTTTGAATTATGTACACTTTATTTAGCTCTTAACCAAATCCTATTCCTCCCCATAGATAAAATTATTCTTTTCCAGCTAAACACACTCATTCGCATACAGACACACACAATCATCAAGAGTTTATTGTTTGTAGACTTTCTTTTTCTTTTTCAGACAATATCTCTTTCTCTTTAAACGTACAAATATAAAATATTAAATCCACAGTCTGTGTGAAGATCCTTTTGACTTCCAGGCGTTTGTTAGAAAATTAATTTAATGGAGCTTTATTGTTTTGTATTTACAGAGTGAAACACCATGAATTTTTGATGCAGAACTGTTTGGATTAAAATTGTAATGTCTTGTGACTAATAAAAGCTGTATATTTCAATAAAAACCATTTTTTTAATAAATAAGATGTTTACTGTTTAAAAATTGAAAACAGACTGAATATTTGTTTGTAGCTGAAAAGGGGAAGTCAACTAAAAGTTATTGTAAATGAAATTTGAATACTATATTACGGTTAAGATTTATTTGGTTAAAAGCCGACTACCGTCACTTCATTTCGAAAAACTTCGAAATTAATTTCGAAAACTTCGAAATTAGATGTAAACAAAAAATAAATGTAAACAAGCAAAAAATTTCAAATCGAAATATTTTTGAATTTTTCATTTCTGGATCTTGATTTATTAAATAAATTATATTCTTTAGTAATTTTTTTACCATTTAGGTAATTAGAAAATTATAATTAGTGAAAAAATTCACTAACACATTCACACTTTTTATTTTCAAAAATTTGACAGTTTTTAACTGACAAAATTCGAAGTGTCGGTAGTCGGGTTAAAAGCACTTCAAAAAGATCAACCATGGAAGTTTTCATAATTTTATCGTTGGCCACTTGTTCTTTGCTCCTTCATGCCCTCTCTTATTTCTTTCAATTCACATGATCCCATCACTAAGCCTTACCAGAACAAAAGAAAGCAAGAATAAAATGAGAAAATAATTTATGTATATAGAATGAGAAGGAATGAACAACAATAAACGACCCTGAAATTAATCTTTTTCTCTCTCTTTTTTTGCGCGCTGCGTTCCTTTTCGCACTTTTTTGCTTTATCTCTCGTTCATATTCTGTTCCATTTTTATCATATTCAATGCTTTTTAATTCCACCATCTTTAAACTTTCGCTTTTTTCATTGTCTTTTGTTGTTCTTGGCTCTGCTCATTCCGTCGCCACTAAGCTTTTATTCAAAACATTGTTTTTGTTTGAAAATTTTATGTAAATTGTGGTTTTTAAAGCTTTTCTATTTCTCGGGAAAGTAGAACAGTCGGTGGATGATGAAGGGTATGGTATGATGAAAAGACAAGATATGAAGCTTTTCCAAGCTAATGATGTTTATTAAGTTTAAGTTCTTTAAATATTTTTTTGTAGCAATATATTTAAGGTATTAAGAACAATTTAGGTCTTTGACTGAATATACGAAAGCATTGAAACGAAATTTCAACTAATTAAGTAATGTGATTATTAATATTCATAGCTAGAAAACTTTTGTTAAAAATCCATTAATACTAATTGAATTAGCAAGTAATTTGTGTGTTTTGATGCTGACTATGTAAGACTCAAAATTCATCCAAAACTAGCTTGAATTTTCATGCTTATATTATTAAACAAAAGTTGTGTATGCATAAAAATTCCACTTTTACTATAACGTATTTCACAATAATTAAAGATGCTAATCAATCAGCCATTCAATCACTCTTTGACATTAACAATGCTCAATCCAAAATAATTGCGCATTCACATTTACAAATTGTTACAAATGTAGCCAGATTTCTATCATGTCTCTCATTGTTGCTGTTGTGACAGCTGCTTATCACAAGAACCCAAGGCAAACCAACAGAACCACAGAACTTTAACATGAAGCCTTCCTTTTTCATCAATTTTCTGTTAAACAATTGCAAAACAACTTCAAAAGTGCTGTAGGACAAAAAAGTTGTGTGCCTTTTTTTCTCATATTTAACTTGCCTCAATCTCTCTGTTTGTGAGTGTATATATGTGTGTGTGTGTGTGTGTGCCTGTTTATATACAAAACCACAGTTCAGTGGCTTTTCTTTGCTTGCTTCCCATCATCAACTTTTTAATTGAAAAGAAAGACTTTTACAACTTTATGACAAATCATATCCACATCTGCACACAGTTGCTACTAACACAAAAAAATTTACACTGAATCTCTAAGCATTGTTAAAGCAGATGAAAGTTATTATTATTCGTATTGTTATTATTTCATCGTCATAAATGGAGATGAGAGCTATCGTAAAATTCACAGATTATAAACATTTTTTTTTTATTTTTGTTATTTTCATCCCTGAGTCACACATATAGGAGGTGTATGTGTATGGATCAAATTTCACATAAATCCTGTTTTTATCATTTCAGAAAAACATTCACATGCTTCATGGCAACGCAAAGAAAAGTATCTGGAATTATGTTATAGAATACGAAAAATAATGATTAAAGAGTTAGAGATGTAAGCTTCCTGAAACTGTATATTTCGACCCTTTCAATCCTTATTTTCATTACCTTTAATACTGTATTATGTTTCGTTTGGGATTTTTTAGGATATGCCCGAGTAATAAAAGAAAAATAAAATTCTGATGATTAGTTTACGTCACTTGGAATTTCCTTAGGAATCAAACCTGTGTCTTCTTAGTAGATATACTTAAATAAGTACTTTAATAGTGTCATCATCAAAATTGCAAGGCCTGCGCAGGCGAAAATCGTACAATTCCTTGATAATTTGTAGGGTTTCTAGAAAAACCATTCAAATTATCAAGAAATTGTATGGTTTTCGCCGCCTGCATTGCAACTCTCTCTTTACACATTCGTTTCTCGGGATTTAACTGTATTAAATCCATCACACAAAGTTTTACAGCACGAAACCATTTCAAACTACAAAACCGTAAAAATCAAGCACTTTCAAGTACCATTCAACCCATATCACACATCAACTCATAAATATACGACTAAGAAATTCATAATTCAAGGCACCAAATGTCTGTGTCCACAAAAAAAATATCGAAAGTAAAAGTTGAGTTAAGAAAAGTGTCAAAGCAATAAAACTCTGTAAAAAGAAACATCAAGCTTCAATGTGATAACTTTTTCGTCTTTTTTTCCTTCACCATTTCAAAGTATATTAAATTTAACTTTTTTTTCTCCTTCCAATAAGTAATCATAGAATAGAGAAAGAATTGTGTATATAGTAAAGTTCATGACTGTAGCAGAAAAGGAAAGGAATTTTTATGTCCTAAAAAGGGACACAACTCCTGTTTTTTTCTGTGTGCTCTCTTTTTTGCAATGTTAGGGGTTTGTTCATAAACAATGACTAGTTTAGTCTGAAGAAAATTAAAATACATTTCTGCACATCTTTACAGTTGAAAAATTTACAAAGTCTAACATTTTTAATTTAAATTTTAAATTTTTTAGAAATTTTAAAATTTTCATAATATTTTATTTTAAAATTCGATTTTTGCGACATCACCTCCAAATGAACCCTCAATAGAAAAGATCTTCTATATATACAGATTTTTTCCGTGACATAAACGTTTAAATCTCGTTGAATAACTCTGAATGGGACAAAAAAGGGGTGAATATTTTTTTGTGAATGAAATTCCTTCCATGTGATGTAAGTAAAAAGTTTTCTGTGTGCAATCTGGTTTTTGTTTTGAATTCGTTTTGATTCTTAAGCAGCAATAGAAGATGAATATTATTGAGTTTATATTTTATGAAGAAAAAAATTTTGGATGTCTTTATTGAGATTAAGAATTAAATATTTCAAAAATTTTAAAATTGAAAATGCAATAAACTAAAATAAATGGCAAGTTTTATATTCATCATTTCAAAGTCAAAGACCTCAAGTTCACTGACGTTTGAAAATCCAATCAAATTTTCCCAAAAGATTTAATTCATGGAATTCAAAATCATACAAAATATTTCATTCAACAAATATCTTAAAATTATTGAATCAATTCATAAAAAATAATCCAAAATAGCTTTATACTCAATAAATTCAAGAATTTCTGTCTAAAATTTTCTCATAAGCTCACATACACAAAACGAATGTCAAAAAATTTAAATTATTCATTTGATGAGACTCAGCATTTTATTAGTCATTTTCTATCTATCCATATTCATTCACATCTGTCATATAAAAGTGATTTTATGAGATTTTTACTTATGATCTAGATAATAAATAGAAATTTTTTTACTCATAATGAATAGCATGTCATTTTTTCTCATTTATTTTTCCACACATTTTAAAATGTAATGAATGAGTGCATAAAAATAAATGAAGATTCTTCATGGCAAATGTAAAAACTAAAAAATACTGAAAAGAAAAATTCAAATAATTTTTTTGCACTTCTGAAAATGCATTAATCTGAAGGAAGAAAGGTTAATCTTTGGTTTTGATAGTGGCAAATATTTGAAGCGCATTTTGCCGTTTGCTGTTCAAAAAATCATTGAGTGTAAGAGGATTTAAAGAAATAATCAATAATTTAAAATTTAAATCCGAAGTGAATGGTTTGATTCCTAAAAAGTCTACGTACCTAGTATATATGCTATATTAATACAGCATTTTTCAACAAAATACTTCCCAAACTGCACTCACATCCAACCCATACTTTTCAAAATAACACTTTTCAAAAATATGTGTGCATAAAGATCTATAAATGCATGAAAAGAAGAAGAAGAATCCACATAAAGCAGCTTACAAATGAGAAATGTTATTTTTCTGTGAGAAAGTAATTATAGCACTCTAAAAAGGTACTATACTGTATGCTATCAAAATTATGAGATCTTCTTCATTCATTCTAAGCGCTTTTTTTTCGCTTTTTTAGCGCATTTTCCTCTTGGGAAAAGGACGCTATTGTCCGCACTTTGTCCGTCCGTCCGTCTGTCCGTCTGTCTGTCATCGCATCTCCTCCTCAGGGTTAAGCTTTTTTGATGCGGTTTTTGGCTTAAAATGTGTGTAGTATGTCTGGCTAGAGCTGGCGAAAAAATCAGCACGAATGGTCACTTCCTCTGCTGGAACCAGCGTAAAAAGTGCCAAAATTGCATTTCTTTATATGTGTTAGTGTGGTAAAATACACTAAAATGTTGACTTTTTCAAAAATTCATCCTTCCTCGGTTCAAATCCCATCAGAGGTCGAATTCTTTTTTCGGTACTTTTTTGATTCCTTATGACTGGAACTGACTTTATGGCCATGAATGCTTACTGGATCTCACTTTATGGTCATAAATGCTTACTGGATCTCACTTTATGGCCATGAATGCTTACTGGATCTCACTTTATGGCCATGAATGCTTACTGGATCTCATTTTATGGCCATAAATGCTTACTGGATCTCACTTTATGACCATGAATGCTTACTGGATCTCATTTTATGGCCATAAATGCTTACTGGATCTCACTTTATGGCAATAAATGCTTACTGGATCTCACTTTATGGCCATAAATGCTTACTGGAACTGACTTTATGACCATGAATGCTTACTGGATCTCACTTTATGGCCATGAATGCTTACTGGATCTCATTTTATGGCCATAAATGCTTACTGGATCTCACTATATGACCATGAATGCTTACTGGATCTCATTTTATGGCCATAAATGCTTACTGGATCTCACTTTATGGCAATAAATTCTTACTGGATCTCACTTTATGGCAATAAATGCTTACTGGATCTCACTTTATGGCCATAAATGCTTACTGGATCTTACTTTATGGCCATAAATGCTTACTGGATCTCACTTTATGGCAATAAATGCTTACTGGATCTCACTTTATGGCCATAAATGCTTACTGGATCTCACTTTATGGCAATAAATGCTTACTGGATCTCACTTTATGGCCATAAATGCTTACTGGATCTCATTTTATGGCCATGAATGCTTACTGGATCTCACTTTATGACCATGAATGCTTACTGGATCTCATTTTATGGCCATAAATGCTTACTGGATCTCACTTTATGGCAATAAATGCTTACTGGATCTCACTTTATGGCCATGAATGCTTACTGGATCTCATTTTATGGCCATAAATGCTTACTGGATCTCACTTTATGGCCATAAATGCTTGCTGGATCTTACTTTATGGCCATGAATGCTTACTGGATCTCACTTTATGACCATGAATGCTTACTGGATCTCATTTTATGGCCATAAATGCTTCCTGGATCTCATTTTTAATTGTTTTAAATTTATTTCCGGTTTATTTGCTATACGCGGAAAATGCGCTTTCGTCGGTCACAAGTGACCACGTTGATACTAGTTATGCTTTCTCGTGAATGAATACATTCACATTTTTTTAGGTGATAACGAGCATACATTCCCATAGAATGCAAATGAAAGCATACAAAAGATCGTCATAATAAATTAAAATTCAAATAGAAAGGAATTTACATTCGCCACAATTTCTCGTTTGCATTTAAAAAACATACTCACAGCTCTTCTGTTTGCAATGTTTGTACAAAGATAAACAGAAATATAAAAGGATAAATAGTTGGAGGAGGTGAAGTGAGTACATGAAAATAAGGTGAACTGTGGTGTATTAAAGAGCCTTATTTGTGCTGGTTTATTCATTTGCCTTAGGAAAAATTGTTGGTATTTTAAGTTCAACAAAGTGTCTCAAATTGGAAATATCTGTTTGTTTAATGCTTATTTGGAACTAAAAATAGCAATTTGTTCAATTTATATTCGAAATGAGAATTTTATTGAGAGTAAAATTATCAAAATTATCAAATATAAAATTTTTGTTAAAATTCTTCTAACAAATTAACATACCGATAGATAAAAGCATCAAATGTCAAATACCTCCAATCTTCTCAACAGAATAATAATTGAATATTTTAATAAAAACTTTTGATCTCCCCAAAAAAAGCGTCAAGAACTTACCACATTTTAGTCACTAACTTTTCTATTAATAACTTTTTTCCCCAACTCCATACCTTCATTACTATCACCTATTATTCTTACATTATATTCTCCCCACTTGCGGTAAACTTAACAACTAATGCCTCGTGCAAAAGTTCACACATTTAGCAAAGTGAAAGAAGAAAAGAAAATGATAACGAAATGATGACAACATCATTAAGTAAAGCTTTCAATTTTCAGTGAAATTGTGCGCAATGAAAAACGAAGCGAGAAAATCCAACAAAAATGACAAAAGAAAAGAAAAGTGTGTGACATAGTGAAATCAAATAAATGAATAATTATTCATCAGGGATCTCTATCATACTGAATGTCGAATAAATTATAATTCCATCAAAATGAAATTTAATGAGAATGATTTTTCTTTTCATGCTGTGTGAAGCACCCGAATTTTTAACGCCTTTGCACGCTTACATTTTCTTTTTTTTCTATAGTGTCATTATTTCTTTGGATTCGCGCTTACGTTTAACGGAAGTGAAGAAATGGACAAAAGGGAATGAAAGGAAGTTCAGCTTTGCGTGAGAATTTTTTTAAATTATTGAGGTCATTTTGGCGATTTTGTGTAGATAGTTGAAAGCATTGTTGAATAGGTGTGGCTGAAGTACCACGGCATGTTATGTCCAAATGTTCTGAAACTTTGCCAGAATTAAGTCCATATTACGTCCAATTGCGTCCAGCAAAAATTTAATTTCGTCCTACTTCCTGTATCTGGGTACGGCAAGTCAAAGTTTTGGGTACTTTTGCCGTCGTACTTCAGGATTTAAAACGGCATGATTTCTTAAAACTAACTTTATGTGACATATTATATATTAAAATTGATCTCCTAATTACGTCCAATTGCGTCCCGCAAAAATTTTTTGGAACCAATGTCCCTAACGGAAGTTATGGCTACTCAAAGTTTTGCTTGTGGACCAAAAAATTTTCTACCTAGAAACTGATGATTTTCACAAATTTTTTTGACCAAAAATTAATAAACTAATTATTAATTTGCCTTTGTTATTTAACGCTTAATATTATTTTTAAAAAAGTTTATTAAAATCGTGATGCTTAAAAAAAAAAATAAAAGTCATCATTTAGATAAGTGATTTTTCATCGATTTTCACTCTTTATTTCACTTTTCACAAATTTTTCTGACCAAAAATTAATAAACTAATTATTTATTTGCCTTCGTTATTTAACGCTTAATATTATTTTCAAAAAAGTTTATTAAAATCGTGATGCTTAAAAAAAATAAAAATCATCATTTAGATAAGTGAATTTTCCAAGATGGTTGCATAATGATCCATAGCTTTAAAGTGACATAAGTCAGTCGTGAATGGTCAAATTCAAAAAATGATTCCATATTTATAATCCTTGAGAAAAGTAGATATGTTTAGACATATAACTTGACACTAAAAAAAATATGAAACTTTTTCATATTCAGGTACGACAACAAAAATTGAACTGCCATAAGTCTGAAATGTCAGCATAGTCGTAAATAATTCTTTTATATTTGAGTTCCTGAGAAAAAGGAGATGTGATTTGATATATAACTTGACCAAATCATCAGTTTCAAGGTAGAAAATTTTTTGGTCCACAATCAAAACTTTGAGTAGCCATAACTTCCGTTAGGGACATTGGTTCCAAAAAATTTTTGCGGGACGCAATTGGACGTAATTAGTAGATCAATTTTAATATATAATATGTCACATAAAATTAGTTTTAAGAAATCATGCCGTTTTAAATCCTGAAGTACGAAGGCAAAAGTGCCCAAAACTTTGACTTGCCGTATCCAGATACAGGAAGTAGGACGAAATTAAATTTTTGCTAGACGCAATTAGACGTAATATGGACTTAATTCTGGCAAAGTTTCAGAACATTTGGACATGACATGCCGTGGTACTTCAGCCACACGTTGAATAGATGGAATAATTAATGACCTCAATAATGAAATTTGGTTTGCAATTTTGTAAAATCTTGAAATTTTCATTAATAATTTCTAAAAATCGAATGGAAGTCAAATTCGATCAAAACATTTCAGCTACAAATTCTAAAAAAAAAATTGATCATATTTTATTTGAATCAAATTTATCAAACTTTTGAAAATTTGTAAGTTTTCCAAAAATGCACTCTAGTCCATAACATTCTCAAAATGTTCCCTACTTATTCACTCTCTTCTTCCTTTTCTCCGGAAAATGAGATATTTCAATTTTATTTCATTACTAAGTAATTAATTAAAAGTAGAATTTTATCTAATTGTACAATTTTTTCTCTCTCCGTCCATCCCACGCAAAAGTGTGTAATGTTCCTTCTCATCGCTTCTGTTGGTTTTGTATTGTTATCAAATGGAAGAGAAAGAAAAATAATTTGTACCCCTCGAGAAAAACCTTTTTATTTCAGTCGGCTTTCTTTTTTCTGGAGCTTAATTTTGAAGATGGATTGGAAAGACGTGATGAGCGTTTTGGGTAGGTTCACTTTTGTATGGTGCTGGATTTAAGTGTTTATTTTCCTCAATTTATTGTCAGAACGGTCATGCACAACATTGTCACCCTAAACCAAAAGCGCAACTCTCACAAAATTACACAGACAAATTTTTACACCAATTTTTTTTTTCTTTTTCACTGACTTATTTTATTTTTTTCGTTACAGGCTTTAAAACAATTTTTCATCGTCACTCTTGCGAATTAATTAAATCAATGTATATATCTCCCACTGTGTGCGTGAAAAGCAATTGAAAAATTGAAGTAAACAAGCATTTTGCCTTAAGGGTGCCTCTTTAATCAACAACAGAACATTTCGTTTTTCTCTCATTTATAAACACTTTTTTTGTTGTTGCTGCCGTTCAACATTCAAAAAAAAAAAAAAAAAAATGCTGCAAATTAAAATAACGAAAAAAGGCACAATAAAATGATGGAAAATGAGATAGAGGATCAGTAAATTAATTTGATGATGAATATTTATTTGAAGATGATACACTCGAGTGGGTTTATATTTGACAACCATGTTCTGGTATAATTTTTTAATTTTCATGTCTCTCCATTATGAAAACGGCAATAATCTAATAAAAATGTAATTTAATAAAAGAGTTTCATAGCTCTGAATGTCACTAATAATGTTAATTGAAATGGAGTAAATTAACACACAGATATTGGATACGTACTAGAGGAATTTCCTCATAAACATTATCTGTTATAGTTGTTAAGCAATTAGCATTACACTTATCGATGTGTCACGGAAAATATTTTTTTGCTAATTACCTTTACGAATTTTGTGCGATGTGATTTGATTCTGTTGGGGTTGAAAATGTTGAACGTAAAAGTTTTTGCCACAGAAATATTGACATTAGGCGTTTACTCTACGAAACAATTTAGTAAGTAATCAAGGTGTATTAAGAATGTAATGCTTATACTTTTGGAACGTTTTGGTTAACTTTTTCGAGATGTAATGTGATGTTGGTAAAGGAATTTTTTAAATTTTTGAAAAAAAAAACCAATAAAGTTTTTTTTTTAAGTTTTTGAAAATTTTGCCAAATTTTAAACTTTTTGAACTAGATATCGAAGATTTTTTCAAAATTTTATTATTTTTGAATTTTTGAAAAGTTTGTCAAAATTTTAAAAATCTTAAATTTGTGAGAATTTTTAAAAATTTTTTCAAAATTTCATTGTTTTTGAATTTTTGAAAATTTTATCAAAATTTTAAAATTTTTAAAAAGTTTGTCAAAATTTTAAAAATCTTAAATTTATGAGAATTTTGAAAAAAAAATCTTTCATTTTCCTAAAATTTAATCAATTAAGTATTTTAATTTTAAAAAGTAACTTCTTGTTGATAATTTTAAAAAGTTTATCTTAAAAATTTTGTGAAACTTTTTATTTTGAACAAAACATCAAAATTAAATTTTCAATCTTTTAATTTTCTCAAATCGAAAGCTAAACTTCTCAAAACTTAAGAAACAACTCATGTAAAGACATTTGATGAGCTCGTTATTTAATTAGCTTTATAATTTCTCTTTCATCAATTTTAATATATTTATCCTAAATACAAAGACTTTTTTTTAATTAGACAGCGTTGAGTTAAATAAAAAAGAAGTTAAGATTATTCAAAGATTTTCTCGCTCTAATAAGCAGGGACAATCAATTGATCGTCATTTGATCGTGATCGATGATCGCCGATCAGATCGACAATTGATCGCTCGATCATTCGATCAATCGATCAATTTTTTTATTTTTCCAGAAAATTGATCGATTGATCGTCGATCATCGATCAAAAAACTTGAAATTGATCGTGATCGAGCGATCATTTGTCGATCACTGATCGATCGATCATTGATCGCTCGATCAAAATTTTGGATATGATCGACCGATCAATCGATCATTCGATCATTTTTTCAAATTTTGATCGTGACGATCAATGATCGAGCGATCAGTGATCGACAAATGATCGCTCGATCACGATCAATTTTATGTTTTTTGATCGATGATCGACAATCAATCGATCAAATTCCTAAAAAATGATCGGATGATCGAATGATCGGTCGATCTGATCGGCGATCATTGATCACGATCAATGATCGAGAAGAATATGGGAAATTTTTTGAGAAAATTTTATAAATTATTTTCTAAAATTTTTTTGTCATTATTTTAAAATTAATTTCTTGACTAATCTTGTTAGTCTCCATCAATTTTTTATTATTAAATAATTTTGATTTCAATTTTGCTGTCCTAAGTTAGAAAAACTTTTTTTCTAGCATCTCTGAACAAATACGTTACGAGCAAAATTTGAATTTGTTCTAAAATAAATCGCATTAGTACGGCTTATTTTAGTACAAGTCGTCCGTTAAATTTTTAAGAAACAAATTAAGATTTATATACTTTCTACTTGTTATAATTAGTTTAAATTTTTTTATATCAAATTTCATGGCTGAAATTATGGAAAAATCATTGTAATAATAAATAAATACTTAGGAAAAACACATAATTTTGCAAAAAAGAATTTTTCTTGGTCGGATTATATGTAAAAAAAGATTTGAATTTTCGATTTTTTTCAAAAATTGAGGGCCTTTTAACTAAAAAATTAACGGACAAAACCGCTGTTCAGAGATGCTAGCTTTTTTTTATTAAAAATTGCTAATTTTTCTCTACAGATTACTCGGTTTTAGTAGAATGAAAATATTAATTTAATTTGGGTAAAATTCAGTAAAATTATTGAAATTCGTACAAAATAAAAAATATTTTGAATGTCCTGTAACTTTCATTGGGAGCAATGTTGATTTCCCAATTTTTTTTCTTAAAACTTTTTATGGGGTCTTTATTTTATAGTTCAAACTTTAAAAGGGCTATTTGTGCAGCATAAAGCAGAAAATATCCACTTTATTCCAAATATTTAAATTCGCATACTACATTCCTACGATTTTTGCATCCAAAATGTGGAAAAAAATTATTATTTTTGCAGTATTTTTGTTTGAGGAGGATCTGCGTCATCTCCAGCAGCTTATTTATCCTTTAAATTAATTTTATTTATTGTGTTTACACAAAAATACTTGAAATTATTAAACCATGTTTTTAGCGCCAATAATTAAAATTTTCAAAAACTTCAAGATCGCAGAACTTAGCCACGAAAAAACCATTTTATGCTAAAAATGTCTCAAAATGACCGTATCATTACCGAGAAAGTGCGTTTTTTAAGCTAAGCTTTACCGATTATTGCAAAATACATTTAAAAAATTTCGCACAAATTGCGAATTGAACTTTTTTGATCAGAATCAATAAAACAAGAAGTTTTGCTGACAAAAAATTCAAAAAAAAACTTTTTAAGGCACCAGTGCATAACTTACAATCTAAAATATTGAAAAAATCGTGTGGTTCACTGTGTTTATGATTTTTTTTTAAAACATTTCTGTATTTGCTCAATAAATTTAAAAACATATTCTCAAAAATATTGAAAAGTACCCAAAACATTTCTAAACCTATTTTAGTTGGTCAAAAACAAAGACATTTTGGCCTCCTGTGTCTACAGTTTAGCTTTAAAAATTCTTAAAATTCTTAAATGTGAAAATTTTGGAATTCCTGAAGAGCCAAATTTTGCTAATGGTAATCAATATGCACATGAAGCGCGATCCGCTTCATTATTACTAAATTCTGTACGAATTTCAATATTTTTTATCTTAATTACTTTTTACAATTGTAGCGAGAAATAATTTTTTGTTTGACCTGTCACAAAATCTTTCAATTCCTAAAAAGTGAACGTACTAAGTGAATGATTCCTTAAACATTGACTGAATCAAGTATGATGATATAACTTGATGTAAAGCCTAAGCAAAAAGAGAAATAGGAAAATCCAGTCCTTTCAGTATCAAAATAGCAGATACAGGAACATCCAATAATGAAGCATAAAGAATAAGATTATTCAGCACTTTAAATATTTGTTCATTTTTTTATCAAAACGTCGATCAAATATTTGAAAAATGATCGAGCGATCAATGATCGAACGATCAATTGGTCGCTCGATCATTGATCGTCACGATCAATATTTGAAAAAATGATCGAATGATCGATTGATCGGTCGATCATATCCAAAATTTTGATCGAGCGATCAATGATCGAGCGATCAGTGATCGACAAATGATCGCTCGATCACGATCAATTTCAAGTTTTTTGATCGATGATCGACGATCAATCGATCAATTTTTAAAGAATTTGATCGATGGTCGAATGATCGATCGATCATATTCAGATTTGATCGATTCGATCATATGATCGATCGATCATTGATCGGATTTTGATCGATTTTGACGATCTCGATCATGTCGATCTCGATCAATGATCGTTGACGGTCCCTGCTAATAAGCAGCATTCTCTCATCAGCAGCAAGCACATTTGAGATTTTTATCTACCAAATTTCGCTTTTGTCATTTTTTTTTTTGTTTTGAAATTCGCAAGGATCAACAAATTTGTTGTAATTAAATTAATATTGTATAAGCTCCATAAGTCAATGGAGCAAATCTGAGTGTTTATTAGGATTTTATAAAGTTACTTGCTTGTTTACATCCGTAGGTATACAGATTTTAAGAATACTGATGTACAGCAAAAATCCATTTTAATCAGTATAATAATGATTAATATTTTCTCAAAATAATATTGCTTCTCATTTTGCTTATATCTCCTTCCATACAAACTTGAATATTCCTAGAAATGTTTTTAATACAACTTCACTTTATTTAACTTGAGAGAAATTTATTTTGAACGCATTTTAAGGCCTTAAAAACTTTGAATTATGGCTTGAGATTTTCAAAATGTACCTCCAGAAACATCATAATAGTCTCATTTTCTGTCAAATTCTTCAATTTTAAAGTACATTATTTTATGTTGCCTACATTTCAGTCATTCAAATCTAACAACATCCCAACTCAGCCCGGGTATCGTTTATGAAAGTTTTAAGCTGGCAATGTATGAAGGAAAAGTACATAAATACGTGTATGTTACGGATTTATCAGCAAAATAAGCAGATACATTTTCCTTTATTTCTCTTCATTCTCGTGTTGTTTAATCCTAATATTCTCTCTCTCAAGCTCATCCAAATCTATGATATACAATTCACACATGTACATTATAGAGAAGATGATTCACATGAAAGAATGAATGAATGAAACACGAAGTATAACAAGAGGTGAGCATTAACCGTAAGGAAAGTAAGTAAATACTTGCAAAGTACACCATCATCATATCATGTGCTTTATTGTGCCTCATTTCGTCTATTTTTAACAACATCTCATCTAACAATTTTATACTTTTTTTTTCTTCTCTCCTTCATTCTCAAGTGACATTGTGAGCCAGCATATTGTTCAAGATTTATTTATTTAGCCTTTCAAATATTTCCTCTGTAAATGTGTCTGCATGTACACTTTTTTATACTTCTGAATTTCTTTCTTTTTTACTGTCAAAATTTATGCGAACGCTGATTAAAGTGGTAAAGAGAGAGTGGTAAAAAGTTGAATAAATGCTTTCATTTTTTCGGTATGATGCTGTGCTGTGCTGTGTGGGCGATTCTACATTTAAGATATTTAAATTTTTTTATTTAGAGTAAAGTTTTATGGCACGTGCGTCTTTTTGAGGGTTGGTTTATGAATGATTTAAAAATTTGAGTCGCTACAAATTTTCTAGGAATTTAATTTAAGCATTTATTCTAAAGAATTAAATTCAAAATCATCCTAAAACGCACCTCCAATGAAGTGCTTTTTTAACAAAATCTATCTCTTCCTGCAGACTAACCCAACCATTCAACACAACCGAAAAAATGGAATACTTTTAGATGTTTATCTACCTCTTGACGCCTCACCAAACATCTACAATGAAAAGTCAAGAAATTTATGCATACTAAATGTCTTCATACCAATTTACATTTCCATATCACCGCATAATACTTAATAAAAAAAATTTTCTTTCACTTCCTATTTCCCGTTTCCATTCCCTCGATTTTTGTCCTTTAATACAAATTCAACAGAAAAGAATGTGGAGTCTATGAAAGTACAAGTTCCTTGTATCTAATACTTGTCAGGAACAACCTCACAGTTTTTAAATTCACGTTATTGTCTTTACAATTTTTGGTTTCTGTGTTCTTATAATTTTCAATTTAATTTGCTGTTTTCGCCCCCACAAAGCATCTTCTTGTTATTTCTTTATGGTTGTCTTTAAGTCTTGCGGGTGTGTAATTATTTTTTCTTAGACTAGGAACTCGATTCGCTAACTGAAGCTAGGAAGCTGTGGCAAAGATACAATCTCTAAATTTTATCTCTAACCGCAACTTTATAAGAGAGAAATTGACACACCAATTATGAACACAATATAACTAAAATTGTAAAATATTTACAAAGAAAACTCTCAATTTCAACTTGAAGATTTTTATTTAAAAATTCAACATTTTTCTCATTTTTTCTTATTGACCTTGGCTCATCATCATTAAGTCTTAAAAAATATGACGGTAGAAATTTATATCTCATAATCTGATCGTAAATATATTTTATGACTATAAGTCATCTAATGAGCATTAATGCGATGGAAATAAGCCACTAAGACAAAATCAATAAGTATATAGAAGTTATGTCGATTTAATATCGAACAATTAACGTTCATTATTGTATTGAATAATCATTAATATAGATTATGTATAATTATGACATGTGTATTATGAGCAATTGCATAGATACTCTATGGAGACATTAAACATTAGAATTAAAGCTTTATGCTTCATTATCAGGAATGAATTCAAATAAAATTTGTTTGCATGGGTGATTTTCCACAGAATATTTTCAGTCATCAAAATTAATCGATCGGGAATTGGATGAAACAAAATTTTTACAACATTATTTGAGCATACATATTTGATAAATAATGAATAAATAAATTAATCGAAAATTGATGAAGCGCTGTCATATTTGTTTTGGCTATTTTTTGTATGGACAATAAAGTTTCATGAACTGTTGTCGAGTCAAATTTAATCAGTTTAATCAAAAACATCTACCCCTCAGGAATTTACTTAATTGAATGTAAACAATATATTTACTTGATTAAGCTCGGAGAATTTTGGGAAAATGCAATTAAAAATAAATATTTGATTTTGATTTGTTAATCATTACATTGAAATTTTAATATTCTTAAATATTCAATAAATTTTAAATCAGATTAACATCCAGAATTTTTTTCTTAAGTAACTCTTAATAACTCAAAATTAAAGCTGAAGCACCTGAGAAAGTTTCAACAATTTTTATTTCAATGTTAAGAGTTTTTAAGGCTTTTATTATCTTCTTACTTCCATAGCAATAAATAAAACAGATGATAATAAAACAAAAGAAAAGCTTTCCACCTTCTCGCGCCTTATCCTTCGAGTCTAACAATTTAAATTGAGACAAAAGGTATTTGAAATATTTACATTATGATAAGATTTTTCAGAGCAGAAATTTAATCAAAAGTGATTTCAATTTTCCTTCTACATTAAACGAAGCAATTCCTCATCGTAGACAGGTTTAATGGCATTTTGCATTACATAAAAGACTTTGTTTGTTTCTTTTCATTTTTTTTCAGCAAAAGTAACTGAAACAAAGAAGAATTTCTTAATATTTATGAATATGTCAGCTTTGTTCATCCTGTTTTGAATGAAGTGCTTTTAAAAAATGAACAAGCAAGAATTGTTTATTGAGTGGAACCAAATATAAATTTTTATAATATTGCTTGAAGAATTAAGCCAAATCCAGAGTAAAAATTTTTGGTTTGATAGTGAAAAAGTTTATTTATAGATCAATTATACAAATCGTTATTCACGGACAAGTAATTCAATGAAAATGATGTTTATTGTTCAAGATTTATAAACAGATTAAACATTTGTATAAAAGGGGAAAAACAACTTCAAGGGGAAAACAACTAATTATCTCTGTTTATATTTTTCGAATTTTGAACGACTGTTAAATTATTTTCAACAAAACTGTTCTCATTCACCTCAAAAACCAGCAAAGTACATAAAGTTAAGGAACTAAAGTGATTGAATGGCTATCCTTTTTCATCCAATGTGAAAAACATGCTACAAAGGAGTATTAGAATGAAAAGAAAGATCAGTAAATCCACTTTTTGAGATGAGTATAAAAGACTCTTTATATTAAATATAAAACATAAAAGCTCATTTGTTATATTATACTCAACTGTTCATACCATCAAAGGAAGCGACGAATAAGTAGGAGTAAGGAAAAAGATATATATTCACTTGCAAATTACAAGTGTGTTTTAAAGATATACAAAAAAATAAAAGAAGAGGAAAAGAAAGAAAAATTTCCATGAGCTAAATGGCGGGGAGGAAAAGTTAAATTCGAGCCTTCATGGAAGCTGTAAAATGTTTATCCACTCCCACATCCACACGTTTTTTTTTTTTTGTTTTCCATTTCTTTCCTATCTCCTTAAGATGTATTTATATTTATATACAAAGCTTTATACACACATGTGAGTTCTTAAAGGCAATTCAATTTAGATTTTTGAAGGCTGCGAAGTGAAAGTTACTCTTTCTGAATAACGTACTAAATGTGGTAAAGACAAAACAGTGGAATGAGGGTGCAAAATGAAATGAAAATGTGAGGAAAATTGGAGAAATTATAAATGTACATAAAAGAAAAAGTAAAGAAAAATAAAATTTTACAAAAAGCAAGCGATTCTGAATTGTAATTAGGGTACGCATATTATAAATTGCTGAAGAACTAGGGTTTGAGGATAATTGAAGCGCATTTTAAGTGTATACAGATTATGGGTATCTTTGGAGTTAAGAACAACTAACTTTTCAATTCTTTTATGGAACTGACATTTAAAATGCAATAAGCATCAGTAGGATTGGTAAAAGAATATTTTTAAGAAGTCTCTTGCCTCCTGCATCAAGTACATCCTCAAAATTTTTTCCTAAAATACGGATTGAGTTTTTTTAAATGGCACTTAATAACTACCAAAAATAAAAATTTCACATAACTTCATATCCAAAATTTTCCTCATCCAGAAACATTCAAACAGGTCTAAAGTCAATGAACCCGAACAAAATGATTTTTTATCACCGTTATAATAATTCCTAAAACTGCTGCACAAAAAAGAACAGAAAAGACGTGTATTCTAGTATTATATGTATTCACATTAACATTAGGATATATAGGAATATATATTTTTTTGGTGGAAGGGAAAGAAAAGATTTTTTTAACGATTAATGAAAATTATTAGTGGAAGAAATCATTATGAGGAACATTAAAAGGACGAAACGACGATAATTGAAATTCCGTTGAACTGCACACATACTGTCGACCGTCCTTATTCACACAATTTGACTACTTTTTTCCCCTCCATATAAAATAGACCACTTCCACATAAATGGAAGTTTAATTAGATTAAGCACAACTTAATGAGTCGTACGAGTAATTTTCGTGTATGGGATATAAATTGGATGTTTATGTTTTATTTCAATTTTTACACGCTAAGCGGTATTATCGGCTTCTGTTCTTCTCTCAATTTATTTTTTCTTTCTTTCTCCTGCGTTCTTCCTTTTTATTTACGCGCCATGCAATAGCGTGAATGTCGCATGACGGAAATGAAGTAAAAAGTATTTTTATCACAATGAAAAATTCTCGGTCAAAATGAGAAATTCTTTGTGGTTCATTGCTAAGCTTTTGTGTCATTTTGTTGGAGGAAATTAAATTTGAGTTGAAAATGTGTTCGCTATGGACAGAACATTAAGGTCAAAAAGTTTGCTGAATTATTTAAAAAAATATTTTTTTGGAACTATGGACAAAATGCCATGAAGGAAGCAACGTTGCATAGATAGCTTATAAAATGTCAATTGGAATAGTTCAAAGACATGACTATGCTTTAAAGACTTTCTCACAGTAATTTAAAGATGCCAATTAGTCAAAGAAACCCACAATTAATGCGTTTAATCCACACACCTGCCACCCACCACAATTTTTCTTAATGACGTAACGAACACCGTCATTGCGTGAAAGCTGCAAAGTCCTTGAAGAAAATAACTCTTCCTGAGCAAAGAAAGCTCATTCAAATCGATAGAACCAAAAGTGGAAAAGCTTACTTTTCTGTCAAGACCTTTAAATTATAATAATTGTTCTCAAAGTTATTTTATTCGTAAAATTTAATGGCTGTTTTTTGTCTTCCTTTGTATCGTACCAACCTCCATGTAAATATGATGTGGAATGAAGAAGAGAGGAATGGAAATTTTTCATTGTCTAAAATTACATTAAAAGTGCGTTAAGTAGAAGAAACATATTAATTTACTTTACCACTTCTTTTTGAAATATGACACGCTGAATAATTTTCTGCTTCTCTCTCACTCGTGTTTGGCTTAACGAAAATTGTCCCTTATTGTCTCCAAAAATGACATGATGGAAAAAAGAATACCAGAAAAGAATGTGAATGTCTTCATTCAGCTATTAAATTAGTATTAATACTGTGCAATAATGATGAAATTTGTGTGGGAGAAAATTAGTACCTTTTAGCGATTTTCTTTGTGGAAAATTTCTCAGACAATTTAAGCGTCTGATTTAGTTGTGGCTGAAGGGATCTTACTACTGTTTGTGAATACTTACTTGGACTGATGTTTAGAAAAAAAGTGACGAATCTGTTTTTATGAGAATTTTGTCCTAAAAATGGCATCAAATAGATTGTTAATTTTAAGAATACATATGAGCAATTTTTACGTGACTTTTAATACATTCGAAGTTTTTAAAGCTTTGAATGAATGTTGATACTAATTGAAGTTTAATTTATATCATCACGTGAATATATATATCAGACATTTTTTGACTAGATTAGAGATTCTAACATTTTTTTTAAGATCCTCACACAAAATCGAACGTTTTAAGTATAATAGTAGGTTTTTCCATCAACGTCCAATGACGTCATTAGTGAATAGCTCCTCAAAAAACAAGAAACACAACACCAACTTACAAAATTTCATCACTTCCCGTCCAAATTTTTGCTACACACAATCAAACTCCACACTCTCTCCTCTCCTTGAATTTCATTCATACTTCTTATTGCCACCAGCGGCTAAAGGATGTGGCATAAATTTCAATCATCTCATTTAATGCCTTATAAGTTTATAACATTACACTCATCGTCTGTTCAAGTGATTGTAATATACAAATGTTACTCATTCTGAGCAATTTAACATTCAGTACTTAGACGACTTATAAAGATGAATGTAAATTAGGAGGTTTTTGCATATTTGGTGTGAAATGAAAAATTTGATGAGGATTTTTTTTATGTGTGTAGGGGGAGTTTCCGTTGAAAAGAAGAAAAAGCATTTTTTATAGCAGATGAAAAAAAATTTATTTGTGCCGCTGGATATCTTAGAAAGAAATAAATTTTTATGATAGTGACAAAAATTGAGGTGATTCATACGTTGGAGAAATATTGTGGTAACAAAAATTTTTTACGATAGATAAAATCTCAAGTAATGGCGGGTGTTAGATCTAGACTTTGAAGTCAATGAACTTTATGTGTTTATGGTGTCCAAGATTTAGGAACATAAATTAAAGTTAAAATAAGATTTCATATGTTGTAAGTTTTTATATTGTCTAAAACTGTTCTTGGGGTTTAAAGCATAAGTTTTGATGGACGCCATAAGAGGCCGTTCACTTATGACGTTCATCAAAAACTTGAATTTTCAGACCCCCCTCGACCCCTTTGTCAGAAAATTTTCAAAAATAAAATGCTTTTGCTTAAAACTATCACACAGCTTCAGACCCCTCCCCCTCCCTCCCTACCTACCTAAAAATCGGACATCATTAGTAAATGACCCTTAAGTGAACAGCACCTAATATGTTTAATTGCAACAAAAAAGCTGATTGACATCCTTTGAAATACAAAAAACATATAAAAGCTACAAACTCAATAAATTAATTAAAATTTTAAACTTTTTTAATCTTCATTGTTATAGAAATAAAAAGAAATCTTTTACGAGTGTGAAAACATAAATTTTCTCTCTTAGACATCAAGATAATGCAAGTAGGAAGCTAATTTCAAAAGAATAAGAGTAAAGATAATGAAAATTAAAGTGAGAATCTAGGGAAATTAAAAAGTTAAATGTAATATAATTTATTTTAAATTGAAAAACTTATCGTAAGTGGAAAAATTCAATTTTATAGCTACTACATCTTTTCTTCCTTTATGTATATAAATATCCACAACTACATCATACTAAATACATAATAATGTTATACAATACGATAATTTTGCTTTGAAGTACTCTTAAAACACTCATGAACATGCTTACTCAGAATATATGCAATGATTGCTTTTTGCACGTTTCAGCTATTGTTACACATCCTGATACTGATTTTGTAAAGATTTATCTTTCAATTGTTTACACTCTTGAAACGTAGTGTTAATATCTTACTTCAAATGATTTGCTGATTTTTCAAATTTTTTATATACAGACTATGTTCGTGTATATGAAGGATATAGCATAGTATAACGGCGGCAACTACAATAACATTAACACGAGCTTTTATCGTTGCTTCAAGTACATGAGTTGATACAAATTTTATAAAGTGTAATAAAATATATTTTTTTTCGAGCATGCATTTTGCTTTGCTTTGGCACTTGAATTAGAGGAACTAAATTAGATTTAAAGATAATTCAAGTTTCCGATTAAATTTTCATTATTTTGTCATACAATCTTTTATTAACTTCAGCAGGAAGCTCAAATTAAACCGTCACAATTTTTCAATATCTCAACTTCCATTCAACTCCTTTAGTCTCAAACTAAATCCTCTCATCCATGAGACTAAAAATCAACAAAAAAGTTAAGAAAGTTTATTCGATCATAAAATATATTAATTATAATTTCAAATTCATCTCAAGCATCAATCTTAATTTAATTCCTAAATGTATTAATTTAACCATAAAATTGTAGCAAAAGTTTATCGCTTGCTAATTTCATTCAAATGAGTACAATGAATATACACAGAGCATAAATATTTTATAGGCATCGTACACTCATTTATGTCTACGTATGAACGTAGAATATATTTTTCTCCCAATGAAATGCTTGAAAACATTAAACAATACAGTAATTTATATTCATTTCATTGTTGTTATTACACTGATAAAAAAAATTTAAAAACTTTTTTAAATTTGTATGGAAAATTTTAAAAACTTTTTTTAAATTGTACGCTTAATAACAATTTTTAAAATTTTAAAAATATTTTTAAAAATTTTAAACTTTTTTTGACCGTTAAAAAAATTTTAAAAAAATTCAAAAAAATTGCTCGGAGAGGGAATCGAACCCTTGACCTTAGGAATGGTAGCCAGGCACTTTACCACTGAGCTACCAAGCCATGTAACCTACACTGGCAATATGTTTACATATACAGAAATATTTTTAAAAACCAGTTTTTAAATTTTAAAAATAATTTTTAAAAATAAAATTTTAAATTTTTTAATAATATTTTTTAAATTTTTTTTTTATGAGTGTATGTTTTAGTTTTCTTCCTAACTCGGTATTCGTTCAAAGATGCATTTAGGGAATAAGTTTTGACAGACTGATTGACTGTCTGACTAGCATGTCGGCTGACTGGTTAGCAGGATTATTAGACAAAGAGTTTAGAATTGTTAGTGGAAGAAATTTTCAAATCCTGCTTTAATGGAAAGTAATCCTAGTTCTAGTTGGTATTTTAGGTTCCTTGTATAAGAACTGATAAGCACGTTTTAACTTTTTAACTTATTATGTAATATTTAACAATTTAAAGTGCGTATTTACAGTAGATTAGCTAAATGAAGACTAAATAATTTGCAGGAGAAATCTGCCGAATACAGGGGAAAAACTACTAAATACTATGAAATATTTGAAATAGTAAACTCCGTTATTTCTGTATTCGAACATATTCACTATTAAACCAAATGCGCAAATAAGACCCACCAAAACTGAATTTCATACCTGTTCTAACCTACAAAAAAAAGTTCATAGAACATTCGTAAAAGTACATAACAAAAATAAAATACATGAAGCATTCTTTAAGCATCCTTCATCTGAACTCGTACAATACATAAAAATCTATAACATGCCACATAATAAACTGCTAAAAAATATATAAATTCTAGAGCAAACATGCATAATTCTATAGATTCAGCATGATGTATGAGAGAAATGCCATAAAACTGTATCGATATTTCTTGATGCATGGAAATTGATGCTTACATTATGAGAAAACCCACATATATGCAGACGGAAGAGAGAGTATAGAGGAATCAGTAGATAGAAATTGTTAAGGGGAAACTTGAGGCGGATGCTGTTACTATTGCTATATTCTCTTGATTATGAAGAGGAGGAATTTTTTTATAGTTGTTTTCTGTGCTCGTAAAAAATATACAAAAACCCTTTAAAAATTGAGGAAATGGGAGAATAACATTTTTTTCCTTTTCTTTCTTTCCTTCTTTCATTTTTTTTTTGGAGGGAAATGAAAGGAAGTTGAAGAGATGGAACGAAAATTTCGTTCTCTTTGATATTTTGTTCTTGAATATTGAGTGGAAAATTTACTGGCATTATTACAATATGATGTTGCTGAAGAGGGAAGAAAATTGGGTATTTTGAAGTTTAATATTACAGCTATTCAATATGGATATCAATGGATATAACGAAAAAGGAAACACATTGCTTTTGATGGCTCGTTGAGCTTAAAAAATAAATATCAGTCAGAAAATCGATAGGTAATTAATTAAGCTGACGTAATCAATGAGAAATTGTAACTGTGTACAGAAATTTATAAATATGGAAATTGCTACTGATTGAGGCTATTGGATTATTTGCTGAACTGAATTGAAGAGCAATCGATGTTATAATTTATTCTGAGAATTACTTAAAAAGCTTGTTGATGAGTTATTGAAATGTTGGCATCTAGAAGAAATTGAATCGATTGAAAAATTAAATAGATTCCAATCAAGGAAATAATGTTGATTTCAGGGAGAAGATTTTATTAGAAAGGCTTCAACGGTCATTTAATATTCAAGTTAAATACTTCAATTTTTTGAATATTCCCCTTGAAGTTGTTTCTTCCCTTCCACACTAAACTTCAGTCTGTTTATAAACCTTAAACAATAAACATCATTTTGATTAATTCGGAAAGAATTTTTGACTAAACTCATTAATAAATAGACATTACAACTATCCACTCAATAGAAGCTTTGCTATAATATTTTAAAACCCACTTAAAATACTTTAAAAGTTATTCTGGTATGAATAACTACGGAGTATTTTCTTCATTATTATATACACATCTTTCTATATCATCACTATCTGCAACTACCACTCAATTTACGATCATAGCAATTTTCCGTACTTTTCACTTAAAGTATACAAAATATTTCACTTTAAGATTAAGTTCATCGATCGCAAAGCTTTCGTCTAATCGATGTTAAACATTTATCTATTTAATTGATTAAACATGTGTCAAGGATTTTCGAGATGTTCCTATCTATCTTATCGTGTTGAAATATTTCCTTAATAGAATTTTCCACAATTTAAATAAGGAAAATTGAATGAAAATTTATTGATAGAAATGGCTTAGAGGAAGGAAGGAAGACTTAAGCAGTTAATGAGGTAGATATTGAATGGAGAGAAGTAGGAGGAAAAAGAGGAATGAAAATCAAGCAATTGAGACGAAAAATTTAAAGATTCTGTTTATTTTTCTACGCGCTGTGACTCACAATCATGAAATTTTTACAAATTGGATGTTTGTAAGCCATGTCACAGTTATCCGCAGATTTCATTTATTTTCACTTCCTCGAGGCAAAAGTTGTCAATTTGTCACATACAAAAAGGCATAAAAAAGAATGTGAAAATTGATAGGCCAATAACTTAACTCATTCATTTTATCACCGACGAAAAATTTCCAACCGACCCTTACAGCAACGTGACATCATCTATTTGCCACCCACAAAATAAAAATTACTTGAAATATGACAACAATGTTCGTTGATGGAGAAACCAACTTTGAATGTGAATAGGCTTGAGTCTCATACCGGAGATTTTTTTCCTTCTTCTCTTCTTTTTTTTCATGCCTATTCTCAATTCATTGTGCGAACATCGACAAAATTCTCAACATAATGACATTCAATTTCTCTTTAATCTCTTTTACTTCCGCATACACGCCTTCATTTTTAACATGCTTTACATCCCCATAATCCCATCTTATAACACGATTAAAATGTTAAACTTTTTCCAATATAATTCAATTTTATTTTACCATGAGATACACAGAGACATAGCGTTGTGTCTTCTTTGTGCTTTTTGAAGCATTTTGTATTGAGTTTATGGGTTTTTTGTTCGTTTGGTTTGGGGGTGATTGAGATTTTTTTTTTCTTGTAATTTGACCTGAATTTGATTAATTAAAGGATTATTCGTTTTTGTGATACAATCTAGTCTATATCCAATTGGCTACTATTTCAACTCAAAATTAGGTTTTTTGTGAAAATTTCGAGGTTAATCGTAAAGAAATTTAAGTTTTGTTATTTTGGAACGACCATTTTGTTACTTTTTACAGAAATTTAAAATTTTTAAAGTTGTTGCTTTCTTACTCACATCGTGACTGTCCTACTTGCTTCTCTCTCTTTTGCTTCAAGATTCTTTTCATCTCATCTCTTATATCATTTTTTTTTTCATTCATTATTATATTGAAAACGATACAAATTTTTTTTTTCATTTTTTTCCCCTCAAGATGAATTTTTTTCATTCTTCTTCCTCATTTTACCTCCATTCTACCTCCTACATCGAACATTGGCTTTTGTGGCTTTTATTCTATCTTTTTCAATCATATGATACTTCAACATTTCTTCATCAAATTAGATAGATGGAAATAAGGAAGAATGCATGTTTTATGCATGTGAAGATGTTAGACGATACAGTGTATGCATGCTGTAGAGATGAAGTTTGAAAACTTGAATTTGAGTTGATTCCTTTACTTTTAAAGTTTGTTTAAATTTAAATTATGCTTTAATCTTCAAGGAATTTTATTGGATTGAATTTTGAAGAATTTATTTAAAGATTTTTATTCCTATTTTTGGCATTGCATTTCAAAAATTAAGTATAACTCTCTCAAAGCACATTTCAATTTCTTTGAATCCATTAAAGAATCAAAATTTAAATTAAATGGAAATTAAAATGCAACATTTTATTTAAAAATTAATAGAATTTTTCACATCGTATAGAATTTCATTCAACTTTATCCATTAAAAAGAATTCAATATTCATGAAATTAAAATCATCAAAGAGCTTGAACAAAATGGAACAAAAAAAAATTTAATCAATTTCATTTTCAATAGAAATTATAACAAAAAAATATTTTGGCCCAAAAAAAGAATATTTGATGCTATCAAAGCAAAAGCTCAAAAAATCATATAGCAAGAAAAAAACTATTTTATATACTCACAACTGAAAAGAGGACCCAATAATTTTTATTTTTGTGGCTTCCATTGTTATTTTGACAATCCGATTAGGTAGAAATTAATAATCTGGAAAATTTACACAAAGCCTACATAGATAGACAGAGGAGAAAGAGAAAAAATAATTTGATGAAGAAGATGAAGAGAAGATTGTTTTTGAAGAATTTGAAGGGATAAGTGGGGCAACACAAAAAATTGTAAGGGTATTTTTTTTTATCGTCCAAACTTTCTCATCACTTCTCACACACTATACGATGAGTGTGGCTATATAGATACAAATTCTCTGACATAATATAAAGCTGCTTTAAAACTTTAACTGATAAAAATTATGATGAAAAAAGTTTAGGGAGTTATTGGGGGTGGGTGGAAGGAGTGCATTTTGGATTTTAGATTTTTTCACTTCCTTTGAAAGATTCTTTAAAATTGGAATTAAGTCTTAAGAATATTATCAAAGTTACTATTTAACACCATTTTAAATTAATTCAAAAAATCCTCTTTAATAATTAACATAAATCTAACTATTCAGTCATAACAGTGGCGTTACCAAGGGTTGATTGGGTGATTTTCACACTCCCCCCCAAAATGTGAAACTGATCAAATTGATCAAAAATGATCAAAAAAGATCAAAAATGATCAAAAATCAATTTGATCAGTTCCACACCCTTGCTCCCTCCTCACCCTCCCTCACTGGCAAATTTCTTTAATTTGCAAGGGTTTTTGTGAAAGAAAAACTAAAATTCCCCAACCCCCACTAATTTTTCATACAAAAAATTAAATTTTCAATTTTCACCCCCTCAAAATTTCTGGGTCCATCACTTAGCCATAATAAGATCAAAATATCACATTTCTCCCAATCAACTTTCCTTTCCCACAAATTTTTTTTCATTATGAGAATCTTTCGTGATTAAGCTTAGGAACATACCTATTTTTATAAAGTTTCTGTCATGATTAAATTCACTCACAGGGAAAAGTTCTCGTATTTAAGTATCTATAATTCCTTTTGATGCATAAGAAACTTTTGTATCATGTTGCAAACAGCAACAAAAGAAGAAAATAAGAAAAAAAAAAGTAGAAAATAAATTCTTTAATCTCTGCATTTAAAAGTTCTCGTACTCTGATTTTGCGTTATAAGCAAGTGGCTTAAGGATGAGAAAAGTATTTTAAATCATAAAATAATTCTGGAATAACAGATATTTTCACGAAAAACTGTAAAATTTCTGATCATTCGCAATGTGACTTTTTAAAAAGTGGTGAATTTATCAAATTTTGATAAACGGTCATAATTTGAATTTTTGAAATTCACCAGAGTTCATTGACATCGGATTTTTTCGTTAAGTTATGCATTTTTCCTAAAATTCCTCTCCCAAAATTTTTAAACCTAATTTTACTTCTTAATTAATGTTCAAAACTTAATTTTATGAATTCATCAGACATAAAACAACAATTCCAACTTCATTAACATGATCCAGTTGTTCAGAAAGTCATGATTCTTGAAATTGCATAACGGTTATTAGAAATTCAAATCGACTCTCTTTGCCGTGTATTTTTCATAACAATCAAGATTTTCACAAAAAATTAAAATTTGATTTTCGCAAGCTTAAATCAAGTAATTAAACATGGTCGAGGCATCAGAAACTGGAGGAGTCAAGTCATTCCCCATTGCGGGACGAATGGTACGTGAACGTGAGCGATGTATTGGAATGACAAATGAAGAACGAGCTTGGAGAAAACAATATTTAAAGGATCAAGTTTTATCGGATAAAGAGCCTCGATTTGTTGCTGAATATTGGAAGGAACGTACTAATCCAATTCGACGACTTTACAAGTTCCCATTAGACACATTTCAAAAGGCATTGGAACCAATGTTGGTAAGTTTTTCATTAATTAATGTCAATATTTATGATCCAGTGATGATGTAACTGATAAATATTTCCACAATATATATATTTTAAGGGATGGCAACGAGCATATACAATTCGATTCTTTACTGGAAAATTTGCAATGATTTTTGCTGGTATTTATGCTGGTTTCTACTACATGAAATACAACTCAAATGTAAGATCCAGCGAAACTTTTGACTGTTCTTGTGACTTGTTAATGGTCAATAAAATTATTCTTATAATTCTAGGATTGGACAAGAAAAGGTGGCTGGAGAGTCATTAAGAGTAGACAGGCAGTTTATCCAGGTGATGAAGGATTCCCAAAACTTCCTGACAGAAGCACTCATGCAGATTATGCCAATCGTGGTTTCAAGTCATCACCAATATAAATGTTTTAAATTGAATGGAAATTTGTAGAATAACCAAAATCACTAAATTGATGAATAAACTTTATTTAAAAATGGAATATGTAGCTTGTTAATTTAATTTTGACTGGCTTATTGTAAACAACTGGATTTTGAATTTCGAATGAGGGGAATTTTAAGGGGTTGGAAGCAAATTCTAAATGTTCAGTACTGAATGTCATTGACATGCTGGGAAATTATTAAGGAATTAAATAAGTACTTATTTTAAGTAATTTAAGGAGCATTCGTTAATGAATTTTGGATTTGTCAGTTGCTCACAAAATTTAAATGAATCTTTTCAAAACATTAGAACCTTTTTATAACGAACCAAAAAAATTTGAATATCAAAAAAGTCGTTATATTCTTCGTTAAAAAATTTCAATGTTTACTTTTGAAATTTCATAAATTTCGACCTCAGAAATTAACTTTAATTAATTTATTTTAAAATTCATTAAAAAATACGTAAAGAGTGATTCAATTGAGTGCCAATTTAGTGTATAAGTTCATAAGAAGCATAAGTGATAGCATAAGCTTAAAAATAACGAAAGAATTTAAACTTTTCGTACCAAAATAGTTAATGTTCAAATAGAGGTATTTTTGTACACATCTGCTAATCATTCTTGTTTGAAATTTGGAAGCTATAAGACATACGTGCGATGGTAAAAATATTGTGCAAGAAACAAATGAACAGCACATGACATAATAAGGTATAAAAGTTAATTAAATAAGTGTTAAAATAGTGAAAACATAAATTTGTTAAAAAATCAAATAATTTTTCTTCAATGTTTACTGTTTTTTAACCAAAAAAATTAAAATTCATAAAAAATGCTAATTGCGCCCCAAATGATCCGATTTAATGTTAAAGGCATAAATTAAAGTTTATAAACAGTTGATTAATTTGTGTGTCACAAGAACAATTAAAATGACAGTGGGAAAATATCTGGAAAAGTGAAAAATGTGAATTTAATGTGAAGGAATTTTTATCTCATAAATATCCTTAAATCCTATCCAAGGATTTTGGAAGTGACAATAAAATTTGTATCGCGTAGATAAAAATTTTGAAATGGAATAATAATTTAAATATGTTTAATTCATAAATTAAAAGTTATATGACGTTCAAAATTGTGGTCTAAAACTTCAAAAACAATCATTGGCGGTAAAATTCAATGTCCAATTTCGACATGAAAGCGACATCAAATTTATAAATTTTTTATACCAAAATATTTGTCAGACATCCAACTATCAGATTTGTTAATTAAATAGCATTTAACGAGGATTAATTATAAAGCATTCCCGCCAATTTCTGCCTCCTCTCACTGCTTTTTTTCACGATTCCATTTTTTCTTTCTTTTCTTCTCATTCCCGGCCACATTCGTAAAAAAAAGTGATAAGTGGAAAAAAATTTTAAATTAAAATCTACCCAACTTCCAGTGCGAATTAATTCATCAAATTTAGTGTACTGTGTTAATTGCATTCTAAACTTTCGTATGCAATTTGAATGAACTCTGTGACTTATATACGGACCAAATTATTCCAAGTGAAAAGTCATCGCATTTTGATTCTCTTTAAATTTTAACTTGTGTGTCAGCCATTTAAATGTACGGAGAGAAAACGAAGAAATAAAAAAAAAATTATAAAAAAGTTCACAAAGCAACAACAAAAAATTTTATGTATATAAAAAGCCTTTTGGGGGGTAATTAAAGAACCAGATATCAGCGAGAATTTATGAATTTAATTTCATCAAACTTTCTTCATAATTAAGCGGCAAAATTTTGATTCGGATCAAAAAAGAAAAAAAAAATTTATTTGGGGTGCAAATAACTCTGCGTGCACATATCAATATTGTGTTAACATCTTGCTTCCGGTACCTCTTTTTACTTGCAGTTATAATCAACAAGTAAAGTCCATTGAACGAGACATTATTAAATAATATTTATAATAAAAAAAAGAAATCAATCAAGTCGGCATTTACGCCGTATAATGGATATTCAAAAGTAAGTATTATTAAATTTATTAATATATTGTATCTTGTGTCAGTGACGTCACTATGTGATGATATTTTTTAAATGTCCCCTAAACCGTGTGTGAATGTGTCGTTTAAAAAACTTTTTCCTCTTCCATTCATGGATAATAAGAAAACATTAGAGTTCGAAAGACGAACGCGTATGAAAAAAAAAAATTCTTTTTTTTTTTTTGGTGTGTATGATCGCAGATTAAAATAAGCAAAAAGTTGCAAGCGTATTGAAAAATGAAAAAAAAAATGTATGAGTACTAAAAAGAAGAAAATTCTTTACATCATTTCCTCAAATGTAAACGTGTCGAATTCTTTTCTACGCTACATCGACATATTCAATCACATGGCATATGACTTTTCATTCGGTGGTAGAAAAGAATTTTGCACATTTTTTTTCTGGATCTTGCTTACGTTGCAAAGTTCTGTTGGCACTAAAAGTCTTTAGCTTCTGAATTTAATTTTTAAGGACAAGTCAAATCTAATTAAGAAGGAAATCTCTTCCAGAATCCTAAAAAGTCGGTTAGATTCTAATCAACGACCATGCATCCCGTCTCATTCGATCCAATTGAATAACTTTAAATCATCCCTTAATTGCAATTTCTCAATCTCCTCCTCTACTTCTTCTTCATCATCATCTTTTATCATAAGATCTATGCACAAAAATATAATCGAACAAAAGGCATCCTACATTGATTCTAATTTTTTTTTTTTTCTGTAAGGGATCAATTCCTTTCGATTACTTTATGGGATTGTATTTCTTGGAAGGGCCAAAGACACAATAGAGAAATTTTTTTGCCTGCATTCCATTGCATCCCTCTGTTGCACACAATTTCTTTTGCTTATTGTTCTTAGATGGTGCCGATACTTTTTCTGTTCTGTGAGATTCAAATCGGTTTAAATGGCAAAAATGAGAAAAGGAATGGAAAAAAATACGTTACAAAGGATACTGGATATTACAAACAGACCATTTAAAAATGGCTTCAATTTTCCTTTTTTTAGCCAGACAAAAATTTTTTAACATGAAAATTTTGGAGTCTTTTAAAAAAAATCCAGGCAAATTGTTAAAATGCAGAAAACATGGCAACAACATGTTCTTGAGAAAAATAGGATTGCAGAACACAACATACATATACAGCATATGGCACCAATAAATAAACAACTTGATTTTTCAAACAGGGTCTCGGTTGCATAAATAATTAACGCTGTCGATCACTAAAACTCGAGTGATACTTGATGTGTAACCCTGCATGCTTATCCTTAATAGAATGCCTGCAGTAACAACAACAACAACTTGTCATGGGAAATGTTTAAAAAGGCCATAAAAATTATTTTTAGGCAAATTCTTCGTCAATACAGGATCATTTCCTTTTCCAATATCTAATTCGATTCAATAAACGTGTAGGAATAGAAAAAATGAAAATGAGAATAAAGAAGAAGATTCCAAATTAATAAATATTAAGAGAATCGTATTGAAGATTTCGATGCCCGAAATGGAAAAGAGAAGAAAAAAAAAATTGCATTTGTTGTTTCAATGTAGATCACGTCCGGTTCTACTTCTTTTTATTCATTCCTTTTTCACTTAAATGAATAAACAGAAAATCTAGAAAAATGAATTTTTTAAGGATATATCTCTTTTATCTTATTCATCCTGTCCCCCGTCTTTGTGTAGTATGCATCTATTGTGTACATATCTAGCAAAAAAGGCAACAAACATTGAGTTTTTGGATGTAGTTCACACGAAAAATTTATGAGAAATGATTTTGTTCCTACCTGGATAACTGTTTTCCTGAATAAAAAACTTCTTCTGTTTCAATTTCTTTATTTTTGTTGCTCTTTTTCAAATAATAGATACGGGGTGATGTTTGTGGGAAAATTTAGGAGAAATTCTAGCTGTGATGTACTTGAAATTGACATTAGCTTAGTCAAAATAGAGTGCTCGAAATGTTTACAAAAATAACAAATTTAATAATGCAAATTTATCTTCTGCCAAAATTTATTGTTTTTGCATTTCTAGTGCCCACATTTATGCTGTTTTTGTTGTTGGAAAATGCAAATTCACCTCCACTTAAGCTGTTTTGCTAGCTTAAAAAATGCAAAAGTGTGCATTCGCATAAAGTGCCATTTCCTGCTTGACTGAATTTCATGATAAAATAATGTTTTGTATAATAAGTTGAATATTTTAATTTTCTAGAAAGTTTTGAAGTTGTTCGGAGGGGTTTTAGGTGAATTTTGTAGGATTTATGCTGCTGATAAGCTTTATTGATGTTTTATTTAAATGAGATTTTTGATAAATAAATATGCTAATTTTTCTAACCACTAATAAGTTAATGATCTTAACTTAAACTTAACTATTTAAACCCCTGATCAGATTCATTCAAATTATTTATCTTGGATTCAATCTCCTCATGATCCTTCATTGATAGATTTCCCTACTGCTCTGCTGATGACCTAGATTAAAAGACCAAAAAGGATTTTTTCTGAAATGCTTAAGGTTTTTTTTACAGATTTGAAGAATTAGATACGTTCAGGGAATTTTTACCTGATTCTAAAGTTTCTCTCACAGACTAATAGGCAATAAATATCATCAAAAATCAAGGTGTTGATGCCTATCTGATATCAAATTCAATTAATTATAATTTGTCATCAATTTAAATTTCATCAATTCCACCTTCTAAATTCTATATCAAACAGTAAATTTGTCATTTTCTCAAAAAATACCTACCTGTCGCATCTAATTCCACTCCTTACACTATAAACTAATCATAACAAATGGACTTTTTGATTCCCATTTACTTCATAATTCCGATTTTAAATCTCTTACCTGTCCATTCCTGTGTGAACAGTTCCAGACTATTTGTACTACAAACATGAATTACTATCATCCTGTGTTCCACGAATCGGGATGCTCAAGTATCATCTTTCCCACCCTAAATATGTATGTGAGGACGGATGAAATTCAATAAAAAAGAAAGTTTGTTCCATTTAAGCATTTGTTGTTAATAATGATGTTAAATATAAATGAGAGCATTTCCCTCATTTAACATGATTACGTTCAATTTAACAGAATATGGGATTTGACCATTGTTACCAGTTCTTAATTGATCATCAATTATCAAATTTAAAAAAAGTGTAGTAAACGATGTTCAATTACTTCTCATCATGCAAAACTCCTGCCTGAGAAAATAATAATTTTAGGCGCATAAAAAATTTGCATTCAAGTTTTTCGGGTTTATGGCATTTTATGGATATATGTGACTTGAAGGGATCTTGTTATCCTTGACAACAGCATGATATTTACTTTTGTCCCTTAATTAGTTTTTACAGCATGGGAATTTTTGCTTTAAAAAAAAGTCCATTGAGCATTCATAAACGCCATTTTGTGCGCTTTGAAGATGAAAAAAAAGCAATAAATAAGAATGAAAGAATAACAAAAAGAACATTTTCGATTGTATTTGAACACATTGGAATTGATTCTTTGTTCTTTTGCTCATTTTTTGAATGTCTCGCACACGAAGATGTTTTTCAGTTGGCATAAAAAGTGCTTTGTAATTGAAGCTATTAGAATTTAGAGCTACAAAATGAGAGCGATTAGGAGATTGCTAGTTTTTCGATCGACTAATGCATTTAAGTTCAATTTCAAGGCTAAACTCAATAACGGTATATGATTATTAAATGTTTTTAAAATTTCCATTTCGTCATCAAAAAATAAATTCCTTGCTTATGTATTACGATCCATATGTATTAAAATTTAAATTCCCAATGCAATACAAAAGTACTGAGTATGCATAAATTTCGCAATCATAGACAATACAGTCGTGAATGCTGATTGATAATTGTGAAATTCAAGTCGAGAATTGCTGAATACTTTGAAGTTCTAAAGTTTATCGGAATAACTAGGTTTCAGGCGTAATATTGTCAAGTTCAAAAGAAATTACTCAACATTTCAACGATTATGAAACCAAAGTCATAGTTCTCATCCGAAAAATCTCAAATTTCATCTCATTCCTGCCAATTTTCTCAGCAACACCCAAAAAAATAAAATCTTTAAAATCCCTTGAGTGCAAATGTGTTGTATGAAATATTTTGACCTTATCCATCAAGTCGAGGAAGTCAATGTAATTTTTTTGTGAAAACACCAGTGAGCATTAAAAAGGAAATACTATAATTACACATTTGTAGGAAATGAATGGACACAACAGTTTGAAAGTTGAAACTTATTTACACCCTTCTGTGTACTGTTGATGAAATAATTCGTCGCATACCTATACTGACTTTCTTGTACCTTTAAATGCAACTGGTTAAACAAAAAATATAATAACACATCGAGTTCCGATCAACCCAACTAATTTTCGTTCCTTTCACATAAAAATTTTTTATAAAAAAATTTTATGACTCCTTTTTTTGTGTGTTTGCGTTTGGCTCTTATTTTTTCTCGGGGCTAAAAAAAATAATATTGTCGTGGCGCGAGGTTGAGGAAATAAAGTTGGTGGCAATGCAATTGGAAAAAAAGCAAATATAAAAACTATATTTAATTGACACAATCACCCTCCTAGAATTGCTTGATTAAAAAATATAAAGCGATTGTGTCTTTTGTGACACAATAAAGTAACAATTTTACCCCGTGGCTTATTTAATGCGATGGAATGTAATCAAACAGACATCAGGTATGGTGTTGCTTACCGCTTGGCATTATTTTTTTTATAGAGTTTCGATGGGAAACATAAATTTTTTATAAATTACTTTCGCTCTAATAGATCCTTATCTATTGCTTATTTTCTTGTCGTATTTACTGGAAAAATAAGTTATTTTTGGGTAAATTTTTACAACATTAAAAATATATTCTATTATTTATATCCATTTAACCAGAAATGACGCTGAGCAAATGAACTAACAAATAACAAAAATATATGAGAGAATCGAGAGCATAAAAATTCTGGCGCTAAAACTTTCCATTTTTCTTTTATGTACAATTTTTATATTTATTTATCTTTTTTTGGAGGGAATTGTGTAATTGAAAGGCAATAGATACATAAAGCGATCGCTTATGATCATCATATGTAGAACTGAAGAAAAAAGAAAAGAAAAAAAAAGAAATTTTTCGCGCGCTCACAAACACTATGGATATATTATGACGGTGGAGTTGGTTAAGTCAGTGAAATCATATGAATGTATTTTATTTATATATTTTAACAACAAAAACATTTCGCCCGGGTACTTTACATTCTTCTTCATCTCTCTTTTCTTACTCTGTTTTCCTCCCGAAATTCTATTCTATAACTATGTGTTTATATCCATATTCGTATGTATATATTCGATGTGCCACCAGATTTTTTTTTCTTCTTAGTTTATATATGTACATTTTTCATTCCTGTATACAATACAGCGCGAGTCTCTTCATCTTTTATGATGTGCTTTGTTAGTCATTAACTAGTCAATTTGACTGACTGATAATACAAGAGTCAACTATCGCAATTCTTTAATATAGATTAGTTTCCTGCCATAAAGACTATTGAGAAATGAAAAAAATTTATGATGCTTAACAATTAAGTATGAGGGTTATGAATAAAGATTCCAAAAATAATGCCTTTGTTTACTTAGAATTTAGGGTCAATAACCAAGAAAATTGCGTTTGACAAATTTATTCAAATGTAAAATTTTAGAAAAATTTAACTATTTTCAAGTTGAACTTAAATGTGATGTTTATTATAGCTTTTAGATAAAATCAAACAAATTCACAATGCGCCTCAGACTTTTTCAAAAAATTCCAGCTTGAATGCTAACACTTTTTGTTTTTGTTTGATTGCCGGCAAAAAAGTCTTTATGTTGCTGCCTTCTCCATCTTCCATACCCGGTTTACTTTACATAACCTCTTTGTTTTCCTCTTACATATGGAGAATTCAGCTCCGCTGACAGCAAACGATGATGATGATTATATTTCACCAACAAGAACCAGAAAGAAAATAATAAACTTGATAATACATATTTCTCTGTGGACCAAAAAAAACAATAAAATAAAAATTTTTGTTCATACATACAGCGATGTGTGTACATAGAGATTGAGAGGGAGAGGAAAGTTCTCTTGTAAGAATTTTGAGAATTCCTATGTTAAATGTTTATTTTAATGTACGCAGAATGGATGAATGTTGAGAATTTGATGAGGAATCAGTACAATAAACTAAATGTTAAGCGTTAGTGGTTTTGTTTGGATTCCTTTGTAATTTAAATTTTTTTCTTCTTATTTTTATGTAAATTTTTACAAAAAAAAAATTATAATAACAAAAATATTCGTTTTTATTCCCATAGCAAAAAGGAGGGATCATCGCAGCAACAAGTTCGAAATAGTCGAAAACGTAAACTTTCCTCCAGTGGTTTTGTAAGTATTGTAAATTATTAAAATTCATCATCCTTTTATTCTCACATATTTATTAACCTGACATCTCACTTCCTCTTTTTCGTGATTCTAAAATTAATCTTACCGAAAAAATATTCCACTTTTATTCATCTCATCGCACGCCAAAAAGAATCATATTTCACTTAATGTATTATGTATATTGAAAAATTCACTGCACCCAAAAATAAATCACGTATAATCAAAAAATAAGAATATAAGAAATTAGAAGAGTCAAAAGTGCAAACCAAATTAGAGCTGAAAGAACAATTGAGAATCCCTCGAAAAGGTTAAACTTCGCTTCACAATTATATTTAAAAAAATTTCCCCGTTAAATTACAATAAACAACTATAATAAAATAATGTAAAGAAATGATGAAAAGTGAGTGTAAAAACTATTGTAAATGGTCATGTTACATTTAATAATATATGGAATATAAAATACTCTTGCATGTCCAGTCGTGAACGGTCAATTTAAATTAGAATAATTGATGTCGGGTTTTCTGGTTTTCTTGATTACATTTTGAGTGACATATAGTGAAAGTCCGTCACAACCCCTTCATCTATTTTAAACTATGTCACTGCTGTTTTAAAATTAGTTCCATGAAACTCATCAATAATCGCGACGACTTTATGTATATGCATCCTTATATGTATGGTAATGCATAATGATGAGAGAGAAAATTGCGTCTTGCCTTAATTTTCAAATGTCGTGCTTAGATTCAATTACAATAAGTGAAACCCCTTATGGTTTATGCTGTTTGATGTTTCGTCAATAAAATATACGATATACGATCATTGCTGTTTGATGTGTGCAACATAATTTGCATAATGTCATCAAGTTTTTACCTTCCTTTACTCTGTTAGTCATAGCAATAATTTTTTGAAATTTATATTTTATGAATATGAGTGTGTAATTGTTAGTAACTTGAAATAATTTTTATGTAGAGAAAATTTTATGTATGTTAATAATGATGATGAAAAAAAAGTAAATTTTTAAGGGTTGAATAAAACTGATGCATATTATTGAGAAGGATAAAGAGAATTGCCATGAAATCGTTATAGTTTTTTGAGAGCAGAATAAACATTCTAATAAGCTTAAGAAAAAATAAAAATAATAATTTATGAAGAAGTAATGGTATGAGTAGTTAGGATTCAGGCAGAATTCTGAAATCTTGAATTTTTCTTAGGTAGAAAATTTAAATGATGGGAAAAATGTTTGAAGGGATGAAGACGCATTTTGTACCCTTTGATGTGATGCAATGAAGATTTGACAGAATAATATTAATTTTTAGATACTCATCTTTACACTAAAGAGATAAATTAGAATAAGCAGTTGATGCGATTTTAAACTATTCATGAAATTAGTAAATGTATGGTCAAGAGGACAAATTATCAAGTAAACCTCAATTTCAAGCATACACTTAGCATGTTTTTAAATTCCATAAACATTAAACAAAGTAAGAAGAAAAACAAGGACCTTGTTATTTTGGTTTTGTTTGTCAGGCAGAAATTCTCAAGAATCTCGAGAAAACTTTTTGAGGCAAGAGAAAAAATTTGAATATTTATAAAAAATATATTTTAGTAAAATGTTCATAAAGTTTTTTATGTGTTAAAAAATGTAGTTTGACGAAGGGGTGTTAAATTCGTTTAAAGAAAAAAATAATAATCAACTGTTTCCCTTTACCTGCAAAATGCAAGACGTCAACATCACATACGAGCCACTTCGATATAAATGTATGAAATCGACGAAAACATCTGTCGCATTCCACTGGCCTTTTAAACATATTATATTACTACCTATATGCATATTAAACGTAGAAAAAGAAAATTTTCGTTTAATAGGGATCTTTAAATTGTCGAATAGAGGATTAAAGGAGCTAAATAAGAAACACACTGTCATTGTATGTGTGTTGCAAATGTGTACAATTTATTTTTTTGCCTGCCTGATGCCGTCTTCGACTTTAACGAACTTTTTTTTCTCTTTCTATTCAAGTCTTAGTCTCCCTTTGATTACCGTTGATTGTAAAGATTATTATATTTTTTTTTTCTTAGCTAGAATATATTTTCTTACACACTAGCAATCGCTGCACATTTGCTACGTGCTGAATACATTCATTGTGTATTATTATTATTTGTCGTTTGAATTAAAAAGAATAGAAAAGAAGGAAGAAATCCCTTCACATATATGGTAAGAAAAGTTATACACAGTTAAGGGGATGATCAGAATAGAAGTATAATTTATCAAAGAAGGAACAATCTTTATGCATTAATGTGCGTGTGGTGTGCTTCTTTTCTGTGCAGATTGCATAAAAAGTTTCTTAATACTACAATTAAATTACATTAGATTCGGAGGTTTCATTTGACAATTCTTTATATCATCGGAACGAGGAAGAAGGAACATAAAATAGCCGTTCTGGTAGATTGTCCCTGTCCCTTCTTTTTTCTTCGTTCGTATCATCACGAAGTTAATGTAAAAGACAATAGAAGGAAGCCCGCGGAGTACCACTACCGCAATCATCTTGAACCACCAAGTGGAATGGAAAAATGTGCCCAAAATGACATCTTGAAATAAATTCAAAAAATGTACACATGCACGCATATCTAAAGGATCGCTGTATGTATGAATATTAAGTGAAGAGGATCGAGCAGCGGGAAATGATGGAATTCAACCAAGTGGAACATCTTTATGTGGTACTTTAATATTTCAAAATTTCCTTCCATTTCTTATTCTGTTAATTACACTTTTGTGCTCACTTTTTTGGGTACCAGAAGGACATCGACAACTCTTACTTATTATTATTAAGGAAGAACAAAAACAAATGCAACTGAATAATTTAATGTTATATGTTGTTTTGTTGATCAAGAAATGGAATGGACAATGTGGTAGTAATATTAATGAATGATAGGGGAACCCTCTCACAAAAAAAAAGAGAATAAGAAAAATATTGAAATTAAGCAAATGTGTCGTCTTTCTTACGTCAGACTCTTCTACCAATTCTTCTGTTCAATTTATATATTCGACAAAAATGAAAATAAACGACATAAAACGGTATCTGCATCTGCTCACCTTTACCTTTCCTTATTCTTCATTGCTTGCTTAATTTCGAAGCATAATAAGGAATAAGAAAAGAAGAGAAGGAAGGAACAAACTCTACACGCATATTACTAGTTCCTTTTCATACCGAAACTGATGCCGTCTGTTTTCCTTTTCATTCAATTCCTTCTTCTTCTTCAATTGATGCTTAAATTTAGAGCAAATGCATAAAATTCTTCTTTTTGGCAAATTTAAAATCCCAAGGCGTAATCATAACACGTCATTAGCTCTTATTTATGAATGTATATTCGTTTTTGCTAATCCTGTATTCTTCATAAGAATTAGACATTCCTTTAGAAGTTTATAAAACATTAATAATTTATATGAAATTGAACTGAAAAGAAGCAGTGACGTGAAAAGTCATTGCTAATCAAAAGTTCAATATGAATTTAATATGCGATGAGGTAGAAATATGATTGAAATTGGAATGAAAAATTTAACAGAAGTCTGGAGTTGAATGTTGATTATTATTGTTATTTTGCAATTAAGGGAATCAAAATTTGAGAATAAAAGGAGCTGATCTGAAATAATTGAAAGATTTTAGCTTCAGGCTTGGAAGTTTTAGTCGAAATATTTCAAGATTGCCACTAATCATCACTCTCAACTGGTTGTTGTGTTGTGGCTCATGAGTGTGCCTTAACATAATTTCAAAGCATAAAAAGTTAATCAAAAAATCCAATTACAAACTTTAAATGCAAAACCATCTTACATCAACTTCAAATTTCCCATAATTCTGCGATTTTATTTCCGACAAGCTGCAACATAAAAGAAACATTAGACAATCCATACTTTAATTAAAGCAACATTTTTTGGAAAGGTGCAGAAATAATGCCTTGAGAATCTTCCGTTATTTTATTAATTTTCCATCCCTTCATCATGCATGAATTGGGATGTTGATCTAGAAAGATGCAAGATTTTGCGACGAGAAGACATAAATAAAAAAGGAATTTAAATGCCCTTTTAAACAGTCCCTTAATAGATAAATTGGCAGAAGTACAAGAAGACAAAAAGGAAAGAAAGATGTTGATGATGATCAGATGGATATAAAATGATGAACATCTTGCGCTCTTATTGCCCTTTAAATACCGCTGCATCATCATTTTCATTTTTTTTTATTGACACTCACATTTTTTTTGTCATCTCAATTTTTTATGTGCCATCTATGCCTGTTTACTTCTGATTTTAATACCATTTTTTGCGCAGTAAGCAACCTCTCATTGAAGTCTTTTGACTGCCTGCCTAGAAAGTAAAAAAAAAAAAAACTTTCCCTCTGTGACACAACAATCAGCTTCCTTCTCCCCTTAATGAAGATGAAGAAAATTGTTGCAGCTTGATATCAATTTTAAGGGATTTCTTACTGCTCAATGAAAATATGTGTGATATTGAGTAGAATAAGAAGTAGAAAAAAAAAAATATTATTGTTTATGATCATGAACACCTTGACGTGAAATTTATTTAAATGGTGCATTTGCAGGAAGATTTTTATTTTTTGGCGCGTTTCATTAAATATTCAAGAGTGTTTTTTTTTTGCTGCGAATACTGACTTTTTCAGCGTGATTTTTGCAAAAATGTAAAATATTTCAGTTCACTTTGTCTTTTGTTGAATTCTTATATTAATAACCAATTGTGCATGACTTTCTCACAGAAGAATATAACGATAAAAGATTATTAAAAAGATCTACAAAAAAAAAAAAAAACCGGCGACGATTACTGCAATGAAACGTAATTTTTCAAAGTATCTGACGGGAATTGAACCCGCTACTTTTAAAGGAGAGAATATAATTTTTTTAAGACAAAAATCTTTGCCATTAACTTTACAATAAACTTTCATGAATTTTGGCTATTTTTTATTCAGTTAACAATATTCGTATATGGCAATAAATTTACTTTCCTAAAATGCGTCTAAGACTTGAATAAGATTAATTTTAACTTGATCACGAACGCTAATAAATAATTTTACATCCAATTTAACTAATTATTTATTCATGTTATTTTTTTGCTCGTTTAGGATGACGATGTAGCACAAAGACCAATTAAACGTTATAATTCATCATCACAGTCATCAACGTCACCAGATTCATCAGCATGTAGCCTCTCACCACAGTATCCAGAATCAATAACGTCATCAGATGACGAAAAATTCACAAAACAAGCAATCAACGATAAAACTTATACAATCTCAACAAATGATGCAAAGAAAAAGTTTGGCGAATGCTCAAAGTCAATCGCTGGCAATCAACGTGATAGTCAAACAGTAGTGTACAGTTCTAGTTCTAAGAATAATAATCAATTTGTTAGTAATAATAATAAGTCAACAAAAATTGCCACAATCGAAATTGTATCGTCACCCGAATCAGCAACATCGAATGGCACAAGTGAAGTATCAGATTTTGATGCTGTAACAAATTTAGATGTTGATGATATAGTTAGCGATTATAGTGTATTTAGTCCATTAGAAACTGAAAGTCTTAAAAATGATCGTAAATTGCTTGTAAATAAGAACGAAAAGACTCCACATTCACAAAAGAAACAACAACAACAGCCAATACCGACTTTATATTATAAAACAAAAGTTGACGATAAAGTTCCATGTTATGTGACGCCATCAAGTGAGCAACGTGTTTGTCCATTACCAATTTTACCATGGGCTGATCGTGAATCTGTGTGGAAAAGTATGGTACGAAAGGATGAGAAGGCATCGCTGAGTCGTGATGTAAATATGTTTGAAAATCATCCAGGACTTCAGCCAAGAATGAGAGCAATACTTTTAGATTGGTTAATTGAAGTTTGTGAGGTGTATAAACTTCATCGTGAGACTTATTATTTAACTGTAGACTATCTTGATCGTTATTTAACTGCAAAGCATAATATTAGTAAAAATCAACTTCAATTGATTGGCATCACGTGTCTATTTGTTGCTTCAAAGGTGAGTTGCATGAAAAAAAAAAATCTTTAAATAAATTAATTAATAACCAATTCTCGTTCACAGGTTGAAGAGATTTATCCTCCAAAACTCCACGAGTTTGCTTACGTCACAGACGGTGCATGTTCCGAAGAAGACATTTTACAACAAGAGATTTTAATTTTACAAGCACTTAATTGGTGTATAACTCCCGTAACAATAATGGGATGGGTTAGCATTTACATGCAATTAAATGCGACAACAAATAAAAACGATGTGGCTGGAATAGAACCAAAGGCATTATTACTTCTAAATTCATCAAAATATGGCAATTCATTTATTTATCCACAATTTACAAGTACTGACTTTGCGAGAACGGCACAACTGATTGATTTGTGTTCACTCGATGTTGGCATCGCTAATTTTCCATACTCAATAATTGCAGCAGCTGCAATAAGTCATGTACTTGATAAAAATACAGCAAAGAAAGTGTCGGGTCTTGATTGGGCAACAATTGCACCTTGTGCCAAATGGATGGAGCCATACTTTCAAGTACTTGAGGAAGAGGCTGAATTTAATCCAATCTTTTTACTTGAACAAAATGAGCAAGTTGAAATCAGCTATGGATTAAGTCACGTTTGTCCAAATCTTAACAAAGATCCATCACATATCATTCAAACACATTCCACAAGCTTGGATGTTTTCGTAAGTATTTTTGGCATTTAGATTTTTTTGTGGTCTAATATCAGCTTTTAGGTTTGATAACGAATAATTTTGAATTTTCAAAATGAGGTTTAAATGGCATGGAAACAAAATTGTTCCTTATCAATTTGACATACATTTTAAGTTTTTTTGTTCTCGAAAATAACTAATAGCAAATTTTTAATCTATTTTTCAGGATAAGGGAATTATAAGACGGGAGCAACTTGAAGCAGCTGAAACAATAATCAAGCAGGAAGCTTCACCAGCTCCAAGTTCTGCACCAAACTGTCCACCTGGCATTTTAACCCCACCAGCATCAAATAGAAAATCAGCTGAAATTCCATTGGCAAACTGATATCAATTAAAAGTTTTATTGAGCTTCCTCAAACATCTGGTAATAAGCTATAAGCTGAAAAATTCTCTTATCGATATCGCAAGCATTCCAATAATCGCAATCATTAAATTTTAAAATAAATTAATTAACCTTTTTAACAATATTTTCAAATTTTATGAATCCAATAGACAAAAATTTTATTCTTTTATGGAACAATATTTTATGTGATGGAAGCTAAAGTTACTGGATTTGTGTGATATTTTTAAAATTTAAAAAATCACCAATTCCAACAGAACATCAAATTTAAACTTTTTGGCATGATCTCTAATTTTTTTAGACAAAATTTTCCTCTAATTTGATGTTCGACTTTAGCACTTGTGAGACTTTTTCAAAATATAAAGCTATAAACATCTTATAGATGCTCAATTCACATGTCAATCATAATTTTCTTTAAATTCGTCTCTTCTTTCAATAATAATGCTCAATTTATGCTCAATTACCAATTAACGGAAACCACAAATGCAATTCAATTGAATAATAAAGAAAATAAAAGGGAAGAATGAGCAGCAAAATTCAGACAATAGAAAAATGATTTCATCCTTTTATTTTTGATTGATTTGAATGCCTTAACTGCTTTTAACATGGTTCGATTAACTTTGAACATGCTAGTCTTTTTGCTACTTTTATTCGACTATGTGAGAACTTATAGAATTGAACTTATGTAATTTATACATAAACAAATACTAAAAGGACTGTAAATTATGACTGTCTTTACTTCTATCTATCAACTTGATTTTTTCTTTTAGAAATTTCATCAATGAATTATTTAACACTTTTAATTTTAAAGGATGGAGGAAAGTAGATTGGAATGTTAGTAGATTATTAAAGGTTAGTAAAGAATCCAGTCATTTGCTACAAGAAAACAAAAAAATATACCTCAGGAAAATCTCAAATATTTATAATAGCCCAAAATTACACAATTTATGACAAGTACAAATTCAACAATAGACTAAAATTTGTTCAATAGAACTTCAAGCAGATTTAAATTGATCTGAACTTACAAACAAAACAGGTGGATTCTTGCAATTCGATGAGTTTTAAAAATAAGAAAAAGGTTTTAATGATTCAATTTAACATATTTCTTGATAATATTTAATTGTATTGAATTCACAATGTGCAGACGGCTTAAAATTGATGAATCTAAAATAAATTTATCAAGAACAAAAAGGAGAATCGTATTTGCAAATCAAAAACTATTTTGAGAAACTAGTAATTGTAAGGATTTGAACCTATTGAGTGATGATCGTAAAATTGTTAATTTATCAAGCTTTAGATAACTAAAGAAGTGATTCTTTAAATTTATATAGAAGCTGCAGAAAGTTTAGCACTTTTGAAGATGCTGTTGTTTTTTTTTTTTTTTGTAGAACATTTAAATTTTGTCACTTCTTATAGTGAATCTTTAAGCATATCAAGACTCTGCAAGATTCAGTTCTATTGAACATTTCAACAATAATATTTATTAATATAATAATCAAACAATTTACTTGATTGATCACTGGTAATCAAACCATTGATCGCTGGATTCTAACATCAGGCCAAAATAATCTCGACTCGATCTACTTCCTTTAAACATCATCATATATTCATGCATTTAATTTAAACAATATTTCTTAACGCTTAATATTATTTGTAACTAATGGATTAACGTGAATTCCTTAAAAAACATACAAATCTAGAATAACAAATTACTTTTCTGATGAAATTTTTAAAATTAAAAACAAAACTAGCCTAAATTCTGTTTTTCAAACGTGTGCATTTTTTAGATTCTATTTGATTGAAAAAAATACAAAAAAAAAACCCACAAAAAAATTAGTAGTTTGCTTGCATGCATTTTCATCGTCGTGTATTGATGTAAAAATGTATAAATGAAAATTTAAATAGAATTTAGAAAATAATAATTTTGTTTGTGATGTTTTCAATTAAAATTGTTGATGAACACATCACAAACTTATTTAGTTTAATTTTATAAGATATTTTTATATAAACTATTTGATATAGGCCAAAAATGCGGAAAAATTGTTCTAAACGGCCGAAAGGGCTTAAAATTAAATTCTTGTAAGAAGAATAAAACTTGATAGAAATTTTTTAAGTATTTCAAAACAGCAAAATGTGAAATTCTTTAGGATTTATTTTTATATTTTGCTGTTTCATTTGAAAAATTCTTAAAAAAGTACTTTTAAAAAAAGTTGCAACTATAAAGTAACTACATAAATGATGCCTTAAAAGTTGTTCATCTATGACATTCATTAAATTACTAATTGGTGTTAGAGATGAACAACTCCAGTTAAAAAAAGAAAATAAATTTTATTTTTGAGAAAAATGTTTTAAAAATTAAATATTTTGTAACTTTTTCAAAAATAAACTTTTTTATCAAAAATTGAAAAATTGTTAAAACTCATATATTTAATTTTAGCAGTTTTTCAAACTTTTTTTTATCTTATTCTAATGAAATGAGAAATTATAAAAAAAAAAATAACAAAACAAAAAAATCTTTCAATTTTTGAAAGTACAACAAATCATCTGTAAACAATAACTTTTATATGAAAGTTGATACAATAATAGGGAATTTTAAGCCTTTAGAAAGACTATGAATGTACAATTACGCTTATTCAGACAATCAGATAACGATTAAGAAACTTTTTGTATGTCATTTAACTTTTAAATACACAAAAAAATGAAATATTCTGTGTGACTTATTTTAACAGAAATCCAATATGCCATATGTACATGAATGCTTATGTCTTAAGATTTTACACAATAGTTCTGTGGAATACGCTTCTTTTGGAAATTTTTATGTATATAAAAAGGAAATTTCTACTTCCACAATTGTGATTATTTTAAGCAAGCATTCATATCCGATATTCAAAAGTGAGTAAAAATTTATACAAAACTGAAAAAAAATATGACGCTTAATGAAATCATGATAGTATGTAAGAAAACAAAAAATAATAATTACTTTAAATTAGTCACATTGTTCTCTCATAGAAATGTCCAGTCAGTCTATAAATTCTTAATATGAAGGTTTATCAGCTGTTAAACCTAAATGTGTCACATGAGATGTTCATTGTGTTAGCAAAATTTGTATTTATGACGTAATTGCTAAGGTTAATGAACCACAGATTGACTGGAATAGAGAATATATTTGCTGATAACGCATTTTCTCAGCAGTGTAAAATTTCATAAGGTTCGAATTGCGGAATGGTTTAAATCCTAGGATTAATTTTAATTCATTGAATTGAACCCTTGAAATTTTATATTGCTTATTTATGTTAGAATCAGGAGCTCTAGTGATTGCCAGCGTTGTCTTATCTAATAATACATATGCAAAGTCACCTGGTAATAACTACTGGTAGCTTCTAACTCTAGCAAGTTTGTTATGATTGTAAGAAATTTAACATTTTTTATTGAATGACTTTAATACATTTTTATCGCACAAGTTAATATTTTGATATGAAAAAATATTTTTTATAAATCATAAACAGTTGGAAGATATTTTGTAAATATAATTTTTGGGGTGAATTTTTACCCCAATAACATGCTACATAAACATTACTGAAATAAATATAATGCAATAAAACAGAATATGTTTGATGTTAATTCCTTTATTTATTTTTCAGACTAAAATTTTCAGGGATTTTTGATTTTATTTAAACATTACAAAAATAAGCTCATTCGATTTATTCACTAAATGTCCAAAAGGATCTAAAAAAAAGTCATGAAGTGACTGATGATTTACAACTATTCTAATTATTAATCTCTCTTAAATTTGTAATTACAAAACTATTTCTATGAATTTTCTTTTGAACAAAAATCTTGTTCTTTGTGCTGTTCATGAAAATGAAATAAATGCAATTATTATAGTGTTGAAGATTGTCAGATATTGATGAAGGGAAGATTCTGAATTTTATGATTTTAAAAATGTGATAAATGTTGCTATTTGTTAAGGTAAAATATCTTGGAAAACAACAGGAATTGTGATCAATTTGTTTTAAAGATCAATCTTATTCTATGGTAAACTAATTTTTCTAAACAGCTCAATTCTAAATTATTGTCAAAAGATAAATTCCTCCTACAAAATAATACTTTTAGATGGTAAAACATAAGATTAAAGAAGCTACAAATCTAAACAAGACAGGATTCTAGCTGACCCTCAAATTCTTAAAGATTAAAATTCTTAAATACTAAACTTATTTCCTAAAAAGTATAGATAGCTAATTTACAAGAGAAAGCATTGGAAATAGAATTTATATTACTATTTACACTTCTTTCTAATTATTTGCACAATTTGGCCTAAAAAATTGTTCCTTAAAACTAAACATTCAGTTGGACGGAGCACTGATAATTGGAGACGAAGACAAATTACATACAATTAATCTTGGTATTTTAGATTAAAATGCTATTGCAAATCATTCAAATATACCAAAACTAACAATTATAATCTATTCCTTAACTTAAGTCCTTCATCTAATAAATCTACAATTCGAAGGATTAGCTTGACTTTAATCTTAACAAATAATAAAAACATGGAATGTCTAAAGTTTTCTGATGAATAACAAAGGCACTATGTGCATCAACTTTGTTTAACAACATAAAATTAATTATTTATCCTAAAAATAGTGACGGATCTGCGAAATGGAAATTATTTTCTTTTTAAAAAATGTATGTACATAACCTTAATGAACACTTAATCTTAGATTAGACAAAAATTAATCAAAGATTAAATTAAATCTTAAATCCTACATGTAATTTAATTCTACACTTCTGTTTGTGGGACTCCACCATCTAAAATTGTTCGACTTGATTTAATATTTCTAGGATTTCTTGCATGTGGCACTGGACTACTGGTAATATAATCTTTCTTAATTGTGGACGATGATGTTGAAGTACTAATGACTGATGCTTTATCTGTTGGTTCTGATTTGTCAGACTTAACATCAATTTCTCTTTCTGAATATTTTTCCTTCTTATCTAACGTCCTGAAATCTTTTGCAGACGCTGACTCTTTTAATGAGATCGCACTTTTTAAGGAACTTTGGCTTCCTGACACCTTTGTTGTATTTGTCATTTGAGTCATGCCTATTGAACTTGGTGAACGTATGGAATTGAAATCACTTTGTGACTTTTTGACTGGTGAATCTTTGTATTCATAAATATTTTCACGAGATCTTAGGGGTTGTGATTGTGCTATATGATTATCTACGCCAGCATTAAATTCACTCTCTGCAAAAGGTTCGTCGAAAAACCTCTCCGATTCCCTAAAAATGTCATAAAATTAATATAAGCTCAAAATGTTAATGTTAGTGCAGGATATGATGTGGAATCATTAGAATAATTTTGCATGCAAACAAATAACTACTCAAAAACCACCAGAATAGAATTAATAGCTTCTAATGATTCCTACCTCCGAGTCATACCTCTTTGCATTTCGCCATAGAATACAGCACATGACAAGTAAGATAAGCAGGATCAAACAAGCTATTGTCATACTCCAAAAGGCAATTTGAAGTGGCTCTTTTGGCTCCCACCAAAATTCAGTACTTGGAGGATAAGTAGGAACTAGCATTCCAACCACACTTGGAATATACTGAAATGTTAAGAAACAGATTAATCATAAGTCTTCAAAATACTCAGACCATGATCTACCTCACTCCAAAAAGCGTTCTCAGTTTGTCGATAATTTAGCAGAATTGAGGAATTGTAAGTTGTGTTGATGTTTAAATACCTCAGCTCACCATGTATGGCTTTATCAAAATGAAGACCTAAAATCTCACCCAACTGTGTGGGATTTCCATACCTCGCAAAGTCAGTATATGACTTCATAAAGAAGTGACTCATATTTCTGTCATTATCTGTCCACATTGTACGTTCTAATCGAAGCTTTTTCGGGAAGAATTCAACATCCATAAAAGGCGCGCCGGTTAAGAAGAAGTACTCATTATCATGAGCGTATTTTCGCCATTCTGGAAGCTTGAATGCTTCGATTGTTGTATTGAGGACATAATAATATACAGGAACTTTTTTTTCTACCAAAAGCTTCACCATTTTGTCTGTTGGTGCTCGAATAAGAAAATCTGACAGCCACTACAAGAAATAATAAAATTTTAGATCATGGACTATATAAAAATCTAGGTTCCAAAACTTACATGAACATATTGGTCCCTTATATGTGTTTTGTTGTTTGGATCTGGCCAATAAGTGTACATGAACTTAATTGCTTCATAACTGCCATTTAGATTCAAAGTATAATTATACCGAAGGACAAACTCTCTTATTTTTTGATCCATAAACGTCCAATCAATTTCAAACCTCGGACTCAACGACTCATTTTGATCTGAAAAAATATTAAATATTAAAATTTGTTTACATCATGAGCTACAGTTGGCTTACATATTAAATAAGCTGCTTCTTGTGTGGTAACACCTGTCATATAATGCAGTCCTCGATTGTACATCCTTTTTCGAATAAGATCTTCTGGTTTTTCATCCAAAAAGTGCCAATCAGCTTCATGCCATCCATCGAACCAATCGTCACCTGGGAATGTAAAGTTCTTGTCCATAACTGGTCCCCAAGGATATAATCCAACATGTGGCTGGAATTCAGCATTTCCTAATTCATAAATTGATCGACTTTTTGAGAGACAGTTGACAAGTTTCCATGAAGAATCTATCGGACAACCAACTAATTGACCAAATACACGACTTGTGTTTTGTGCACGGTATCTGTCAAAAATGAATGCTTGATCTGCCAAAGCTGAACCTGATTGTGCAATTACTTTTGTAACGATATCTCTAGTTCTTGGTGCTATCATTAAAATTCCAGCAGCAGCTGCCCCAGCATCAGGTCCGAAAAGTGTTATGGACTTTCTGTCTCCATTGAAGTAATCAATGTTGTGATAAACCCTGAAAATTTCAGGAATTAAGCTACAGCTTTTATAATTAAATATTATTTTTTGACTTACCATTCAACAGCAGAGACCATATCAAGAATTCCATAATTTCCTGGACTGTTATCATCGCCAGTTGACAAAAATCCTAAAGCCCCTAATCTATAGTTAAAAGTAACCACAACGACATCATAGAAAGTAGCCATTACATGAGCTGGGAATAAATTAGAAGCTCCATGAACGAAATCTCCACCATGAATGTAAATCATGACTGGATATTTTTGAGCTACACCAGCTTTAACCTATAAAACAAAGAAAAGAAAAATAAAACTTGAAGTCATTAAAATTTGAAAAAGTAGCTTACATTTGGTGAGTAGACATTCAAGTATAGACAATCTTCATCCATATCTCGAACACCTTTTGTTGCTCCAACATATTCAATTGGCTGTGGACAAGCTGGACCGAAATCTACAGCTTGCAATAATTGCCAACCTCTATGAACTCTCGGTGGTTTAAATCTTCCTTCATAAATTGGAGGAAGTGCATAAGGAATACCCAAAAATACAGAGCATTCACCGAATATTCTATCAACATTTTGATGCCATGGACGGAAGAATGAATTTGGATCTGGATTATCGTACAAATGTACTTTAAATCCTTGAACTTCTCCATAATTCGTATTCACAAAGACATCTCGTTCTAGAAGTAAGCTGTCTCTTCTTAGCTTTCCTTGAAGATCTTCTCGAAATCCACCAAGAACACCAGGAAAAGGCGTTTGTGGATTATTTGGATTAAGCTATAAATATAAAGCAAAGTTTTAATTAATAAATTGACCTAGTGACATGAAAACTTGTTACAATACAAATGAAATCGAGAGTCATTACATAATGTAAACAGTCATTAATGCGTGCATTATTCTTGTAACTGCAAATTATGCTCATTTTTCATTCAACAATTTACATTCATTCATTCGTCACATATGTTTCTCGTTTTGCTTTGTTTATTTTCTTGCAATGTGCAGAAAAAGATGGAAAGGAAGTGCATTTAATCGTGATTTTTCATTTTCATTGAATCTATTTGTTTTCAAAACCTTTCAATTTCTTAAAAACTGTTGTAAGGTTTCATTTCAAAATTTTAAAATTCAATTTTCAACGGAAAAATTGAGTCTGTTATATTGTCTAAAAATTCCCAAAGTTATAAAGTCAAAATATTCCAAGAAATGACAGTGAATTCTTCATTAATGACTAATCTACATCGTCAACAAGCATTCTAGCACCAATGTCTATAATTATTTACTCCTCATGTTATTTTCTCGCTTTTTTTCATTCATAAATATTTCATCCATTTATAAAATTACAAACAAGCTAACTTAATTGTTTAATTTACTTAAATAATTGACATTGTACTATTAAATTAATTAATCTTGTGTTAATTAACAGTTAGTCAGTTGCAAAAAGTGATAATTGTTATTTTTTTGTAATAAAGAATGTACAATAAAGTTTTACTTACTGGATCGTATTTGAATTTATCATCTCCAAGTCCCGTGTTGCCTGGGTATTGATCTGGCTGATGTTGGCCTGGATATTGACCTCCATAGCCGTTTGGTTGATAATAGCCATAACGACGATTTCCGTAGACATAAGTTCTACAAAAAGAAATTTAATAATAATAATAATAATAATAATAATTTATTACCATAATGGTATTTCAAAAACAATTAACAATTATACAATTCTTATTTTGTGTTGAGGCAATTGGATTATAGCATTAATGAATTTCGGTCAATAATAAAAATTATATTATGCAAATAAAGTGCTATACGAATGACTTTGGCTGTTTTTATGAATCTCTAAACTTCCTAACCGATGGCTGCATCGCGGCACTTTTGCATCAAATTTAATGTCAAATCTTTAAAAATTAGTTGAGGTCATTGATACTTCAAAATATCGGCATTAGTACCACAAAATAAATGGTTGAATACTCAAAAACAATTAAAATACAGTTCATTCGACCAATAATTGAAAAATGTTGTGCCATAATGAGACAATGCAGACCGCAACAAGCAATTTCTCATGTCATCAAGTCGCCCAGTAATTTTAGAAACTTTCTTCACAATAATAACAATTCCTCGTAACTGACCATTCGCTCTACCTCTTGAACTCATAGAAAAGCCAGCATTTAAATGAAAAACGTGAGCGGTGAGAGACGGTAAACAAAAATAACAGAAATTAAATGCTGTTTGGAAATTCCATAACACAACTTTTTTTTGTTGTCGATTCTCTTCCACACATACTTCTCAAGCAAGCAACACAGCAATGAGATCTTGAGTCAGGAAAGCTTAAACATCACACAAATACATTTAAATCTCGCATCAATAGACACAACAACAAGAAAAGCTTCAATTGTAAATGAACAATTTCTCTTTATGGGATATTCAAAAAAATTCCATCTTAGATGCGCAATAAATTGCATGCTATTTCCATGCCATTTATCCATCTGCAGATTATTACAATTTTGAATGAAAGCTCTTTGTTTAAGCCATAATAATCATCAGTATCTAGCACATACGCCCCACCCAATTAAGCAGACTGATGATGCTCATTATGGCAAATGGATATGATTATCATAAAAAGGAATCTGTCAATTCCAGTTAGAACACTCACCTATACTCCTTATCGCCAGGATCTCTTGGCTTCCAATCAACTCCAGGCCTCGAATACCATCTTGGATCTCGATCCTTTAAGTATGGATTTTGTGGATATAATTGTGCATATGTGAGGGGTATTAATGCACAAAAACTTAACATGAACACTAATTGAACATTATTTGTCACATGTCTTGCCTTTTTGTACACTTTTGTGTTATTAAAATGCGATTTTTGGGTATCGCTATGGCAACAATTTGTTTTGCATGTCGCCATTTTTAAAAAATTTTATTTTGTTTTTTTCGTTTTCACTACATCGAACTTTTAAAGTTGCTCGTTTCACAACCGTTCACAACGAAATCAAAACACAAATTGAGAAGAAAAGAGAAGTGAATAACAAAAAACTTGATTTTTTTTTTTGCTCGATTGCCGTTGTTTAACGTCTTAAGCACAGTGTTTAACACACATACAAGTGAACGCGCGCGCACGCTACAATGTTGCTAATAAACTAACAGAATACACCTTCGCGGATGCCGTATGTACAGTAACAGTAATAATATACACAAATTATGTCGGTGCAAGTGAATTACATTCTATGACGTCACGAATGTTTTTACTATCATTTGTAGAACCCGAAGATCGCAAGTTCATGATATGGATATATACTTGTATTGTGCAATGCTGAAAATGATGAATGAAACTGAAAACTATATGACTGCTAATTGGATACAAATGTGATGATGAGCGGCTTTGATGTTCATTTGAATTATTCTTTCTCTTTGATGAATCAGTTGTGTGCTGTGACGACAATGACGATGGATTCTGTAAGAATTGAGAGAAAAAAAAAATAAATAATTTAATTAAGTGAAATTGAGTCTAATTGATTATGTGAGATCATGGAATATAAAATATGTTTTTATGGCATTTTGCTGGATATGATTGGAATTGGAAGCAGCAAGAGAAATTTGACTTGACTTGATTTGAGCTGGCAATTTATGAATTGATTGGATGTTAATTTAATTTTATGAAATGGGATCAAATGTTATTTGCTGACTTGAGTGTTCATGTTTCAAAAACTTTACAAACTCGGAAATGTTCATAAATTAAAATTTGATTCCTGGCATTTTCGCACTTTCTTCATTTTAATATGAAATAAAACTTTTGTCTCAAATTAAAGCCTAACAACTTTTAACGACTTGTCAATTGAGTGACTCAGACATTCTTGAATTTCTTTTCAAAGGAACTTGAAATATTATTCTTTCACGTTCATATCGAATTAAGTGATAAAGACTGACATAGACCCTGCATTCCTATCCAATGCTGACTAACTTCTATGTTTAAAAAAAACTTTTATTTCTGATAAGCATTAAATGATGTTAATGGAACCTTGAAAATTCATGTTTACTATCAATTCCATAATACCTAATTTATTTTACGTAACGCAATCGAAGCATGTCATTGTCACTTTCATGGAAATTCAATTTCACTTTCTTTTGAATCTCAAAATAATGATTTTTGTCGGTACCTTGTTATTGATTTTTCGTGATTTTTTGTTTCCTTTTTTTCTAACTATCAAATTGAAACTATTTCGTGAATGAATCATCATACCGCACCCTAAAATGCAAGTCGTAGAATTTTACGTGCATGACACGAAAGTATTAAAGACGGACAGCGGTCTTTATTATTTATAATGAATTGGAGAATTTTTTAGGGAAATTGAATGAGACTTGTGCTTTATTTATGGAAGTTATTGCTAAATTGATTAAGTTTTAATCAAATTGGAATTTTTTGCGGGTCTGTTCAAAAGTTATGATCAATATTCTTTAGAACATGTAGGACTCACAATATTTTGAAATTATAAGGAAGCAAAATTCTTATCAATTACTTAATTACATAGTAACGAAAAAAACTTAAAGTTCTATGTAAGTCTGAATTTAAATACGCTTATAGTGCTATGCTGTTATTTTAACATATATTGCTATTTTTTTATTGAAATTTAAAAGGGCAATTATCAAAATTCATTTCATTATGATTTCATTTTTTGAGGCCTAAATCAGATCCCCCCCTCAACTTCATTTTCATTAAAAAAATCTTTTTGTCGCACAATATCAGACCTCTTTCTCTATTGAATTTGGATGTCATGTCATCAATGAATTGCCTAATTCATTGAAATTCTCAAACTAGTATAATACATTTAAGCTGTGTATTCGCAAAAAATAATAATCAAAATTGTGTGAATGGATGTGAATCATACTAAATTCAAAGAATATTTCGAAGTGACAACGTCTATTAATCTTACGTGCTGATAACTACAACATTACACGATTTTCAATATCACACAAAGTAAATAAATTCTACACTTGAATTTCTAGGAAAACTATTTCTCATTAGCTGTAGTTTACAAGTGAGACATAAAATCAGGAAGAAAGAGAACTTTTAAAGGAAAATTCAACTTGAATAATTTCAAATTACTATGAGACTAAGGTGATTCCACTGAGAATCAAAATTCTTTTATGAACTAAAACAACTGAATAAACTTAACTGACTCAACGTAAGTAATACATGTACAGATTATTACTATTATTATATAAATTCACCTCAAAAACTTTCTTCTCTTCATTTTTTTCTTTTCTGATTAACACGACCTGTTCCGGTAAACTGTTCCAACTGACTGACAAGCATGAAGCACAATCACGAGCAATAATTTACTTCTTATTGCCCATCAATTTCTAATACAAATTCACTCATCACCTTTTAATGATCCCCGACTAAACCATATTCACTACAGTCATTGCCAAAACATTAACATACAGACAGAGTTAACTTTTATGTCTACATCAAACATTTCTAATGACTTGACTTGTGTGTTTCTTATCGTTGAAATTTCGACATCATCATTTATTTTAATTATGTTGTAATTTAAATGTCCTCAATAATAAGTTCCATGCTTGCTGAGTTATGCATAAAAAAAGAATTTTTTTACTGAAAAATTTTATGACTTTTCAAACAATTTTTTTATTTGTTTTGGATCGACGAACTGAACTACATCAAGTTGTTTGTAATATAACACTGAAGCAGTCAGAACAGAAGAACAGAAAAAAATAACGATCAAGAATTGTGCAACATAAAATAATGTAAAGTCAACAGAAAATGAAAGAGATCTCTGTGTATATGTGAGTCAAACAGGTTTCATGACGTCACAATGATTCATACATGCTTCAACACTTATGCAGGTAATAGCAGTGAGAGACGAAGTCAAGTGTATCGAGATCGAGGATGAATTTGAATTTCTTTGTGTCTTTTTGAGAATTTGGGGTTGTTTTCATGGGAAAGTTTAGTGACTTCTTTGTGGTTGACGGTACTCAGCTGTTGTGTCAAACTTGTCATGTTTTGAACGTTGTGGAATAAAAACTTTACTTTTGATATTAATGTCTTCAAAATTTGCAGTTTTGTCCACAATTTAATCTTCAACTTCAAAATTCCAAAAAATTCATTTCCGCACATCTAAAAATTCCATTTACTTTTCGTAACGCAGTTATTTCACCTGTTTTTATCAAGTATACCACAACAACTCCCTTATCGACCTCTCCGATAAGTCGTACACAACTGATAAGAAATTTATTGTGAAAATTTTTTGTATGACTAATGATAATTTGCTCAATTCCGATAAAACAGCACAATCAAAATGTTACACAAAACCAACGCCCTACGTGATATTCCTCTCCCCCTTATTTGTTGTTACATGCCATATTTAATTCGTAAAGGTGCACTTCCTTTCTTAAATTATTTTTTTACCTTCAGTTTCTGTTAAAAGTTTTTTTTAATTAATTCAACAAAATTTTTAGGATAAAAATTTCACACGCGTTAGCCAAAAATACAGACTAAATATGAAAAGAAACGAACAGAACAAGCGACTACGAAAGACTGAATGTCGTAAAGACAACAGAAATAAAATATTTTTTATACTCAACTCGCTCACTATTTTTTTTGCTGTGGTTGTAATTGTTGAACAATATACATGCTTAATAGGTTTACAATTACCACTAAAGGTGACTTGACTTTATCAGTTTTTGTTTTTTTATTATTGTTGAGGGTACTTTTTGCTTCATTGTTTCCTTTTTGCATATTATTTTGTTTCGGGTAATTTGAGAAGTGTTGAATTTTTGATTTGACTAAACATCCGTATGTGTATTCAAAGAGTAAAAATATTAAAATTCTGGTGAAATATAATGTCATCTTTGTTTAATAAATAATTTACTAGCAAATTTACTAGTTTTTGCAAAACTATATATAGTGAGTTTACCAAAAAAATTGTTTAATTTTTTTGAACAATTATTTTTTTGAGAATTCAGTTTTCTAGTTAAATTTTCTAAAAATAATGTTTAATTTTCCAGTCAGATATCTTCCATTTAAACAATACAATATTTTTGAAATTAAACATTTGTCTGAAAATGTCCCTTAATTGGACAAAATTACAACATTTTGATGACACACTTACTCCTTAATTTCCCAAAACTAATGCAATATTTTTTTTACTGCCCTTAAATAGCCACTATCAACGCACACACATAAATGCATATAAATTCTTTTGGATTGTCCAATAAAATTAAGATTAATCAAGGCATAGACTAAAGCACAAACTTTTTTTTTATCATCACAAGTTTTTAAGCATCAAACTTATCAAATTTATTAATTCATTTTCCATCAGATTTTATTACTCCACTTAATTAACAATATAAAAAACTAGCATTGTCAATGCCTTGAAATAATCGTCACTAAGTGAAAGAAGTCATAAAAGCCAAGAGGGCAGGTTACAGAAGACATAAAATGAAATTAATTAATATTTAATTGAGGCACCAAGTTTGTTTCATCTTCATTCATTCATGAGGGATTTTAAATTTGTATCAGCGAACCCAACATCACAGATGGAATAAGAAGCAATGCTTCTGATCAGTGTTAATTAAGAAGAATTTAATTCATACATTGAATCATAAATTGAGTGAGATGAACGTTGATTTGATGCGAAATGAAAGCGGAAATGACAAAAATAATTTTTTTTGGGAATTGGTGGACTGACATGGATTGTCAAGACATTTTTAATTGACAATTGAAAAGGAAGCTTCTACCAATTATGTATATCCTTTGATTGAATTATAAATTTTCAAAAAAAATTTCTTCAAATCTACTAAAACGCAATGTTAAACCCTTTTAAACGTTAAAGAACCATCGACCACGTTTTTCAATATTTTCTTTTTATTTTCTAAAAAGCTTTTTAAAGCTTTTAAATGAGCTTTTAAATTCAAAAAATGAAATTCCGTTATTTCAAATTAGAACCTTAAAAAAACGACCAAAACATTCTCTCAATAATGATTAATGATTCACTCTGTTCAATTCAATGAAAATGATAAATTTGAATTTTGAATCTCTTATCATCTCTTATTGGTAGTAGAGCTAAGAAATAAAATCAAGGCTGTTTAGAAAAGGAAGTACTTTTAATAACTTAAAAATCATGGGAAAATTCCAGGGGGAAAAGTACTTGTTGTAAAAATTTTAAATCGCTTTACACTTTTACATTTTTTACAGTTTTTTACAGTTTTTTTACAGTTTTTTTACAGTTTTAGTGTAAAATTTTACACTTTTGGCGTAAAATTTTACACTTTTACACCAAAATGGCATAAAAAATTTCGTTCTTTTTTTATTTTTGAAATAAAAAATTCTGTAGAAAGGCGATTTTTGCCTCGATTTTCTTATTTGGGGTGAAAAATCCCTCGGAAAAGCGATTTTTCGCGTTGATTTTCTTAGTTGGGATGAAAAACCTCTCAGAAAAGCGATTTTTCGCGTTCATTTTCTTATTTGTGATGAAAAACCCATCGGAAAAGCGATTTTTCAAGATTTTTTACATAAATTTTCTTAATCGCAATGAAAAACTATAAGAAAACTGAAGAAAACTCTCATTAATCTTAATTTTATTCTTAAGAAAAAGTTGATGTAAAATTTTACAGTTTGATGTAAAAAACTGTAAAAAACTGTAAAAAAACTGTAAAAAGATGTAAAATTTACACTTTTTTTACACTAAAATTTTTTTACAACAAGTACTTTTCCCCCTGGAAAATTCACACATGCTGTAAAATGTATTTTTTTCTAAATTCTATTCAACATTCAAGCTTGAAAACATTCAATCCTTAATTTTGAAAACTTTTTGAATAATTAAAAGAGAAAAATAACAATTTCGTTGATTTTTAGAAAGGCTTTAATACTCGTTGACTTCCTATATTTTTAGGATTTAAATTTTACGACTCATTACAGTTCGTTACTTAATACTTCAAAAGTATTTAATCATTTCCCCTCAACATTATGCAATCATCTAGAAAATGTCAAGTAAAACACCTCTCAAGTACATAAGGTGCGCGCATTTCGTTTAACCGCACTTAAATTTTGTCAAAATTTTCCTTAACAAATATGTTAAGAAATTTAACTATGTTTTGTTTTAATAACTAGTATAATGTAGTTTTAAAATAAGTCAAAACATATTGGTTTAACTCTTTACTTTTTTAAATATTTTAATTTTTTTGAAAATTACAACAACAACATGCGCATTTCGTTTAGCCGCACTTTGGAAATTTACATTTTTTGTGCTGTATATATAATTTTATGAACTTAATTGATTTTATTATTAATCTAGAACCAAAAATGTAGCATTATTGAAAATTTTGGAATTTTTCATAATGCTTTTCCACAGTATTTAGCATTTTTAATTTCCCATGCTTCGTAAACACAAAATTACTAAATTTTGTTACTAATTTGAACAAAATAAATACTTTTTTGACTGTTTGAACTGAAAATTGTCTAATTTAACAGATATCTAACAGAAATCTGAAATTTCAATAGATTTTGAGATTAAATTTTGAGTAAAATGTAATTTTGGTACGGAATTTTCAACGCTTTGTTATAGTTATCAACAAATTTTGACAAAACTGTTGATATCATAACAAATTTCTATCCTTTATAATATTTATCATCTAATTCTCTACAGAAAACACAAAAAAGTTTAGTTCTAACTCCAATGGAACTTAAAAATTTTAGTCAAAATATTTGGTTGTCTTGAAAATTTTCATACAATAAAAATCAAATTTCTAAAAATAATAATTTTAGAGAGAATTGTTTATTTCTTTTAATAAATTTTATTTAAGTTTATGAAATGAATACCTTTTAAACTTAAATATACTAAAGTTTCAATATAAAAATAGCTTTTTTAAAAATTTGATTTTTCTTGTATGAAAATTTTCAAGACAACCAAATATTTTGACTAAAATTTTTAAGTTCCATTGGAGTTAGAACTAAACTTTTTTGTGTTTTCTGTAGAGAATTAGATGATAAATATTATAAAGGATAGAAATTTGTTATGATATCAACAGTTTTGTCAAAATTTGTTGATAACTATAACAAAGCGTTGAAAATTCCGTACCAAAATTACATTTTACTCAAAATTTAATCTCAAAATCTATTGAAATTTCAGATTTCTGTTAGATATCTGTTAAATTAGACAATTTTCAGTTCAAACAGTCAAAAAAGTATTTATTTTGTTCAAATTAGAAACAAAATTTAGTAATTTTGTGTTTACGAAGCATGGGAAATTAAAAATGCTAAATACTGTGGAAAAGCATTATGAAAAATTCCAAAATTTTCAATAATGCTACATTTTTGGTTCTAGATTAATAATAAAATCAATTAAGTTCATAAAATTATATATACAGCACAAAAAATGTAAATTTCCAAAGTGCGGCTAAACGAAATGCGCATGTTGTTGTTGTAATTTTCAAAAAAATTAAAATATTTAAAAAAGTAAAGAGTTAAACCAATATGTTTTGACTTATTTTAAAACTACATTATACTAGTTATTAAAACAAAACATAGTTAAATTTCTTAACATATTTGTTAAGGAAAATTTTGACAAAATTTAAGTGCGGTTAAACGAAATGCGCGCACCTTACATAAACACAACTTGCACACAATAGTTCTATTCATAATCCCCTACAAACTATGCAACCACTTAACACAAATTACACCGAGTTCAACAACATCGTTACTGTCTTATCGATACAGCAGTTTCATTATATTTCCATTAATGATAATCTCGCAATAGCAAAACAAACAGAAAAAAATTTTAATTCCAAAAACTTATGGGAATGAGAAGTCGACAATAACAATCTCCTTGCATCTCATTCTCAACAATACTCGATAGACAAAGTAACAAGAATTTATCGATTCAAAAGGAAGACAACATCCGATTTTGCTTCCTTCCTGCATTCTTTTTTTTCGTTCCTTTTTCGTCCATTGAGGAATGTCATTTACATTGTTGCATCACGAGTGAATGTTAAATCGTTGATTGTTCCTTAATTACATGCTCACAAGATAATTGCAAAGAGCACATGCTGATTGATGTTTTTTTAAAAGGAATTGTAGATTCAAAGTAATAATAATAACAGACGCTTGGAATCGAGCATCGTGAATTAAAAGCAACAAAATTTAAAAGGTAGATTCCTTTGTGAATGAAAAATATTATTTTATGCTGTAAAATTTTTAAAGCCAACAATCATAATACAATGTTGATGCACCTGCCTTTCAAGTTTTCGCCAAATTCACTTCTTCACTTTTTGTGTGTGCTGTTCACATGATTTATATGCTGAAGTGAATTTCCATATATTTAAAATTCATTAATGTCCAGGGAGAGAGGAAGAAAGAGCATCAAGAATGTACCGTATAAATTTTTAATGCAACATTTAACATTCTTGTGAGCCAACAATTGTCGTTCAAATGACCTTAGAGAATAATGTACTTTAAATGTTGCGGATCGAATCGATGATTTGGATTTGTTAGGGAATGGACAATTGATAAAGTACTTTAGAATTCAAAATGGAAAGGAATGACTTGATAATGACTTCCATTCCTCCCAATCCAATAAATAATCAACTTTCCTAATCTTCTAAGAATTTTTTATCATTTCTAATCTCTCGAGAAGAAAACATCAATAGCAAGTCAAGAAATCATGTCTGTCTTGACAGACTGCTAATTGATTTATTGCCTTTTCATAAAAAAAAGATTCTACAGAAAAAAGAGAAATTGATTTATGATCCATCGAGTGTGCATTTGACTAAAACCATAAACCAATTAACATCAATTAAATGTATCAGTTCCAACAAGCAGACAAAAACGGATATGAAAATTTATATCACGCTTCTCAAGTCTTTGTGGATTTAATGGTGTTTTATGTAAGAATTTTACACCTGCTGAGTAATTTTCATCCATAAATGGACATTAAGATTGAAACGAAAGATCCAAAAAAAAATTAAATAAAAAGAAAATGAAATGAAGTAAATTGCCAAAAGCCTTGATTTTCGACGTATTAAAACTACCGAATGCAAATTTAAGGAAATCTTTAAACTCATCCTCAAGCCTGTCGTGCTCCAATCACGTGTCCAAAGACTACAAAAAAAAATACATTTTTTAACACAACAAAAATTCTTTTTAATTTTTTTGTGAATCTCATCTCGTCGTGTGTTATTTTTTTAAGTCATAAAAAGCATCAAATGATTCTCTCGAATTTAAAAGATGAGATATACAAAAAGTTTTATTTTTCTTCTTTTGAACCACCTGCCACTTTTCTTCTTTTTCTAAAGATTTTTTTTTTTGTTGCTTGAAAATTCGAAAAAAATTGGAAGAGTATCATCAAGAAGGCTCCTTTTTAAGGATCAAGTTTTGATGATAAGATTGTGTGGGTACCTTAACATTGAGCGCATTTTTTAGCAAATTTTTTGTTACTTTGCTTAACATAGTAAAATTATTAAAATTCAAGTTTATGATTCATTAAGGGTCGCAAAAATTTTATGAAATTTATGAATTAAATTTAGGTAGGTAATTTTTAAATTCTTAAAAATTTTAGTTTTAAACTCATTTTTTAAAAATAACTTTTTTACAAATTGCAAAATCAAAAATTTTTTAAAAAATTGAAAAATTCGAATCTAAAATAAATAATAAAATAAATCTAAACAGCATCCAAACTGATCGCATTTTAAACAAAAATCTCCAAAAAAAGTTTCATAAAAAATTTCAATTTTTTTTTTATATTTTAAGTTTTTTGCCTGCTTTGAAACTGTTGCATGTATTAGATTTCAAAAAAATGGATCACAAAAAAAATCATAGAAAAAAAAACTGATGCAGCATATGGCATGTGAAGGCGAAAGAAAAAGGAATAAGAAGAAAAACTTGTGACAGACGTTGTAGATAAATATTGTATTATGTTGTCTTCATCTTATTGAGGATCGAGAATGGAAAGAGGAAGAGATAAAGCAAGACAATGTTGTTCCTTAGTTAATAAAAATTATGATTATTATCATGCAAATTATTTGAATTATTGCCTTATTATAAAAATTAAGGAACCATGTGTTACTCAGTGAATTGGCAGAAAAACCCCAATCAAATTTCCAACAGATGTTGGCAACTGTTGATTTGTTAATATTCTGTCCACAATTGTTTTATGCAAACCTTTATTTTTTACCTGCCACGACAATTTATTATTTTATAATTTTTGAAACAATTCTGAAATTGGAACAAGTCTTGATGAATATTTTTGAGAAGGACACACATGCGTATGTCTCATCTGCATGGCCTAAATTCAAGCAATGTGTTTGAAATTTGAATAAACTGCACTCATTTGTGCATAATGGCAGAAAATTAAAGAAAAAAAATAAATTAAAATTTTCTTCAGGCTCTAACAATTCCTTTATACTCGATCACAAACAAACAAAAAAGTTCATCAAAAAAGTATGAAAGATATAACAACTGACAACTGGCGTTCCCCAAAACTCTTTTAATTTCAAAAGAGCCTTTCAAATTAACTACTTTAACCCCTTCATAAAAAATACAGAAGACTTCTTTATTCACTCATAATCTGGTGATCTGGAAACGTCGTAAAAGAAGCCATATGTTGCTTTAGAAGGAATAGCATCATAATATTTTTTTTTTCATGCTATGGATGAAGATTTTTGCCCGAGCAGCACGAAATGTCTTCTTTTTGGGCTGCCTAGAATCAACTTGGTATTCTGAATTTCATTTCTAATCCTATAAACTAAATTAGGTATATCAAATGATCAAATTTCATCAACTATAATTAGTAACATCAGCAGTCCGAAAGACTCTAAATCATTTGCAGATCGGGTCATCTAAAAAGAAGCACAGCAAAAAACATAAAAAGAACCTCACCAATACAAAGAAGAAGAAAGAAAAGAAATTTTTTACGTATTCAACAGCATGCTGAAAAAAAGATCCAAAAAAACACACCAACGAAAAAGGGCAGGTGGTTCCAATACAAAAAATCGTTTCTTTGAGTTTTTTACGTTTTTCAATCTGTCATGCTTTAAAGGAACTCAAAAATGAATTTTATTCTTGACTCAAAATTTTCCTCCAAACTGTTTCAATGATTCATGCTGTAGCTGTATAAAGATCATGAATCTCATTTTCTCACATGAAAATTTTTAATTTCTTTATTTAATTAACTCATTAACGCTACTGATGCATTTAAGGCATTTTTCATCTTCATGTGTACTCAAATCATTTTCATGACTGTCTTCAAGATCACATGTGATACATTTGAGCCACTTTTTGTGTTTATTTTCCTTCAATTCTTTTTATTAGAAACAGAATAATGACTTGAGACTTGATACCGCAGTAACAGAAGAGAAATAAACATTCAAGGCATTCTCAGACTGAAGGGAGAAAAAAAATCTTCCCACGTTTGTGAGTCGAGTCAGAAATTCATAGAAGATAAGAAACAATCATTCTGTGGGTCAGAATGTGCAAAAAAGAAGAATTTTGTTTAATCCTTAAGATCCAAAAGAAAAAGCAGCTTAAGAATCACCCTAATGACTTAAAGTTTCCAAATAAGAAATCAATTAGCATCGCATGACAAGCAAGGGGAGATGAGAGATGGCATGAATGGAATTGCAAATATTTGCAGTTCTTTGGAATCGATTAGAATCGGATCTCAATACAGAATGGGAAAAATTAAGTCTTTGACTTATAACCAGTCTTAAATTATGAAGGAAATGCACAAAAGTCAGAACAAGGAACCCTCATAACTCAAAACAGCAACAAGATGTCAGAAATTATTTTTATGGGTCACAAAAAATCGATTCCAAGCCACAAAAAGATTGCATTTTGTGGCTTCTTAATTTTGGTATGAAATGTTTATAGCCGCGACAGACGACAGTCATTCAATTTGATAAGAAGCATAAGAAGGGAAAGAAAAAGCATGAACGATAATGAGCATTGCAATTTTATTTATTTTTTCTACATCTCATGCCCATTATCATTAATCATTAGACTGAACTATGAGATGTCTTTAAAGGAACTGCCAACAAATTAGCATCCACAAGAGTCAATTTTATGATAATTTCAAGTTTATTGGAGGATGCAGCAGTATAATATGGAAATGAAATTACCGGACATGAAAACAAGATTCTTTGCAGCTTCTGTGCTTGCATGCATGCTTGTTTTTCATGTTATTCTAATTCGAAGAATATTTTTGAATTTTAATAAATTTTGTAAAAGAACAGGAAGTTGCAAAACATTCAGCATTCACCTTCTTCCAGGTGTTTTCATCTTCATCTTCTTCTTTTTATTTCCATTTCATCATATTCTATTCTATATTCATGTCTGCATATAAAAATTCATAAAAGAAGCTATGCAGTAAGCACAGTAATATTAAGAAGGAATCAATGAATATTCATCATAAACTGACTTTTTTGTGTGTTTGGTTTGCATGAATATATAAATATTCTGAGTTAATATTTGATAAGTTTCAATCCAGTCTGCAGACACTTTCCATCGTCTTCTTATCGCCACATATTCATAAATTCCACAAATATGAACAATTTCATCGTAATGTAAACATTTGCACGTGTCTGTTGATTCCGATTTCTTTCAATAAAATTTGAATGAATTTTTTGTGAATCATCAAGAATTGGAACTGAATATTTAGATTCTTATCGACAGTAATGGCATACTTAATTTTCATAATTTTTAATTACAATGTCAAATTCTTCTTTATCTTCATTTGAGATGTAATTTGATAGTCTTCACAAATGTGTGGCACAGCCATGACAAATAGAAATAAAAAAGAGAATTTTGACATAAAAAACAGAAGAGACAAAAACAAGGAAGGGAAAGTCTCAATTTACCACTCGAGAAATTAAATAATGATGGAACGAGATCGTCCTAGGCACACACATGAATATCCTTTTCACTCAACACTGCCTTAAAAGAACAGAAACAAAACAGAGAAAAAAATTTGAATTTCTTTAAAAAATGTTTACAGCTGCATTTTATCTTTCGAACTGGATCTGCACAGACAATTTTGTGTTTATTTTTGGAAATAATAAATTATTGCAAGCTTTATCATTGCAGACTAAATTTTAATACCTAAATTCAAACATCTTGTCAAAATTTATTCTTTTTTCCACAAGACTAATTCTTGATGACCTAAATTTCACATTTTTGAATGCAATTTATTTTCAAACCTGCACAACCTGCAATAAGTTTAACAACACGCAACAATTAGATGTCAATCAATTTTGTTTGCGTTTGATACAAAACATTCACCTGGCTAAAACGAAATAATTTTGTGATCCAATTTCAATTGAATAATTTTTTTCAGCTATTTGTTGCTGCTCTGTGCATCAATCAAAAGATTTTTGAGCGTTATATTAATCCAAAAACCATCTGTTTTTGTGGCACTTTGTGTCTGGATAATTCAGTGAATTTCAAATTCATTTTTCGAATCCAAAAGCAAACATTGAAAAAAAAGGAAAGAAAAACATTCAACAGATTTAAAAGTAGGAATGAACAGCGATTGGAAATTTCAATATTTTTTGTTCAAAATACAAATGCATTTACCAAAAAAATTGTTGCTTGTATTCTTTATTCATGCATACATGCGTACAGTAAAAAGGCAGGTGAGGACTTAAAAAAGATAAAAAAAAATTCTTATCGAAATTTTTCACTTTTTATGGCTTGTTATTTTTTTATATCTTTATAGAAAGTGAGGAACTGATGACTTTTAACGCAATGCAATTTTAATGACTGAATAAATTATCAATGAGCCTTGAACTTGAACCGAAACATTAAATTTATGAATATTTCACGCAAACTGCAGTTTTTGGAAGTAAACATGGAAGTACGCTCTGTGATTTGATGATTTACTCCAAATTATCAGACATGCTGAAAGGTTCAATGACCATAAAGTCAAATTGATAAAGAACTGACGCCAAACATTTTTACAGGATGTAAAGTCTACTTTTTATTGAATTCGTGCATTGGAATCACAAAAACAGTACAAATAATTGAAGTTTGAGGAACTGAACGATGAAAATATTTTTTTTTGTTGGTGCCACAATCATCATCATTATGTTTGAGGATGGAAATTTCAATTGCAAATATTTCGGCAACATCATAATTTTTGGAGTATTTCAAGTGCCTTTTTCGGTTACTTTTGTTCTTTAATGTAAGTTGTGAACATCAAGAAATTCTGCAGTTTTGCTTTATACTGCACACAAAATTAATTCTCATCCAAAAATGAGAAGTTGAAATGAAAGGAGAAGAAATGAAAAAGAGTTGAATAATTAATGAACAGGTGGTTCTGAAATTCCATTTGAGTTCAATTTCGTTATTTTTTGATGACTGTTGCATAATTTTTGACTCTTCTTCTTCTTCCTCTACATCTTCTTACTTCTGTCCATCATCATCAATGAAATTCTTCATCACAGTTATTCTTCTTGATGATCGAATCCAAAAATCAAGCATGAAGAAGAATTCAGTCCCACAGATACTGTCTATATACAATAGTTAAGCAATAAGACATAAACTAATTGATCATCTCGAAAAAAAAGGCATAAGTAGATGACTAATGAGAAAATCCACGGTCATGTTTAGGTGTTAAGACACATTAAATGGAATTAATTAGATTCTTATTTATTGTACTTGATGCGAGCAGGAACGAAGCAGTTAAGAAAGGCGAACAAGGCATGAAAAGAAATTCTCACGACTTTTGATCTTCACGAACTCATTCTGACACATCGTGGCATCACTCTCGATTCCATTTTCTTTTCCATTCTCTTCTCAAACTTTTTTTGCTGAGATCAATTTCGGGAACCAAAATGCTCTCGACCCTCATCGTTGTCGTCGTCGTTGTCTTCATCATTGATTGTTATTATTATTGCTTTATCTCCTGTGTATTTCTTTTATTGGCTTGTTAATTCATTTTTCACGACTCATACTCATTTCATATTTTTAAGGTTGGCGCATTAAGACGATCATCATTCCTTCTCACTTTTCTTGTTGTTCTTCTTGTACATAGTCTGAAAGTCTCAACAAGTCACAGAATACAAAACGAAATAAATTTCTCATCGGAACTTTTTTTGGTTTCCACACTCATCATCGGCTCATGACTATCATCTTCATGAGATATTCAGTCAGTCTCTTATGTTAGTTATGTGGGAATCTCAAATCTGATGAGAACTAAAAATTGCGCGCAAAACATTCTCGATAATTTTTGTCTCATTATTGATAATTTCTGTTCTGTTCTGAGTTTTGACTTGCCATTCCTGATGATAAATGTTTCATGATTCTCTCATCGTCGTCGTTGTTATTTTGCAGTTTTGGAATTATTTCATGTTGATTCATGTCCGTGAGAATTTTTTCGACGCTTATCATAATTTTTTATTTTTTTAAAGCCATAATGACCGCGAAATGTATTTCTGCTTCTCGGAAATGACCGAATGATAAAACAACATTTTTGAGGCTTGTTTTATTCTAATTCTGTAGAAACTTTAGTAATTGCTGTCAATTGCCACTTGAAATTTTATTTAGAACTTGAAAATGTAACTTACAAGCTAGTTCAATTATTATTATTATTATTATTATTATTATTATTTATTAATCTTTTCTAAGGTAAAAAGCATCATTATAGAGTACTTAAACTCTATAATGATGCATAAAAAACCTTTTCAATAAAATAAAATTACATTTAACATTCGTTAGAAGAGTTTCAATGTCCTAGGACTTTTAAGAAATCTCTTCGTTGCTTATTTTAACTTTACAATCATTTCTCTAATTAACGGTTTTCAACATATTAAATTATATATAAGGTGCTGCGAATTCGCTTATACGAGGCAAACCCCTTTACATTCCTACCTAGGTAGATACTTCTCTTAAAAATAAGTCTTTGCGAGTGAACCACTACTAAAAGGGGCTATATTAATATATACAAAAGAAACCCCCTCCTATAGTTCAAAATTAAGAAAAATCAGTCTCAAGAAGTTTAATGAACCAAGCAATATGAGACAATAAAAAATGAACTCCAGCCGCATTTTGTCATTTTGATTAACTTCATAATTTTAGTTACAAATCTCTTTGACCTCATTCACACATATGTAACATTCATCTCTTCCAATTTTTCATGTCATCCTACTCAACCCTTCTTTTTCAATTTAATTCAATGTCTTTGAATGTATTTGTAAGCAGTGACAACAAAAAATAATCAAACAATTGTCCAACGATTAATACTGCATATCATCATCGCGTAATGTGACTAATTTTGGTTCCTTTCATGCGAAATTTTCACTTGTTTCATGTTCACTTGATGAACTTTAAATAATTTCATGTCTGTAGCTGTTAATGTCCTTACACATTGAATGATTGATGACAATGAGAAAATTTTAAAGTTTACAGCACACGGGAAATTAATTGTTCTCGTGTGTGACATAAAAATAGTCAATGGAAGGGTGAAATGTAAAAATTTGTCATATATTCAGCCACAAATGGTCGATGATCGTGAATAGTCTGCAAAAAATGCAAATCAGCAAAAGGAAATCGAACAGCTGAAACAGTCGTCAATAAATCACTCAAACTTTTATTTTTTGTCAATCAATTGATGACAATTTTTTGTGTTTTTTTGTGTTTTTTTGTGTCCACATCCACAAAATCAAATCTTTTATGCAAATCATGTTCCTGTTTTATCCGAGGACAAATCTCTTTCATTTATATATTAAGGCACAAAAATCAACAGATGAAACATTTTTTACGCCACAAAAATATGTCAGCAATAAAAAAGAGGGAAAGGAAGATCAAAACAGAAACAGAAGTGAAGTTGAACAGAAAAAAAGTACACAAGTGAATTAAATAAGCAAGTTCAAGTGGATTGTGGATTGTTATCGATAGTTGGCTGTTAATCCTTTCAACCCTACACAAAATTTTCACATGAATATCTCGCACTCAATTATGAGCTCATCTGAACTTTATTTGGATTGAGAATCGTTATGCAAATGTCGCAATATAAAAATCACATTTGAATCAATTTATACAGCAAGTGAAAATTCCCGACAGATTTTTGTGTAAATCATCCACGATATGAGAAGAATTTTCCACTTGAACATAATTCAACCCTTAAAAATAATAATTACGAACACTATTCATATTTTGGATTCAATTTAGTTCCTGCATCTCGTTAACTTCAAATTTATGTCTCGCATTTTTATGTCTATAAAAAAATGAGGGTAAAAATCTGATACAATTGTCTGTGCTGCTTAGTTTTTGAACCCAACCGAAACTTCAATGAAAATAAATCAGATCTGATTCATTTATAGCCACAAAAATATTTATCGCAGATTTTTTGGAATAAAAAAAATTAATGTATCGCGCATATGGAAATGACAAGATGTTCTGTGACTACATATGGAATGGAAATACTGTGTGCATTGAGAGAAATTTGAAAGAAATTCTTATTTAAAGTTCTAGTGAGACATAGACCAACGATTCTAACAATTTCCTGTCTTTTGATGAATTTCTATGCATTAATACAGGAAATTTCAATAAACATGTCGAAAGGATTTATAAAAACAGAACTTCATTGTCTACTAGAAATAACACGACATAAAAAGAGAATCTCGAGAATATCTAATGAATAATTAATCACGACTTGATGTGACCCACAAAAAACATCAAAAATGTCTATCGGAACGTGATCAACTTAAATAAAAACAATGAATGAAGGAAATTTGATGTTTGTGCTGGTACCTGCATTGACTTTTATCATTTTTGAGAATGTTCAACATACAGCCACTCACGTGGATTTTTCTTAATTTTTTTGATAAATAAAACTGGATTTTAAAGCATGGAGCAGCTGCTGCAGTCTTCTTATTTCTTAATTTCTTCTCATTTTCTTTTCATTTTGATCATAAAACTTTTTTTTTAAATCATTTCCTCATCTTTTACCCGCTTCCAAATGATGATGCCGCATCCTTCTCAATTAACTGTAGCACTGCCAAAAATAATAAAAAGTTGAACATTTGTTGATAAGAAAGGAACAAAAATCATCAAAATAAATTTCTCGTGCATCTCATCCTCAAAAAAATAGGGCAAAAAAATCTCGTGCACTGTTAATTTTTTTATTTATTGCCCTCGCTTATGCTGCATTATTTAACAATACAATGCTAATAAAAATATTAGGGAAAGAGAAACAAACGTGAGCACTTAACATAAAGTGCAAAAGTTAGGGTTGAATGGAATTGAAAATGCAAACAATCAGTGGCTAATTTCCTGACAAGAATTTATTGACCTCAATCTAATGATCCAAAATTTGGCGCATTTTTTTGTTACACAAATCTTTAAGTGATGGAAAGAAGGAAGATGAAGAGAAGACAAAAGAAACAAGAAAGAATTGCACCTGCTCAGAATGGAATGTGATTGCGATCGTTTCTGAGACTTCTTCTTAATTCACTTTTAATAACTTTTTTGGTGATTTTTTCTTTTGTACTTTCTTGTGGCTAAATGTCTTGTAATTTTGGATCATTTTCCAAAGGAATTTAAAGTGTTTTGCTTTTGTTTGAAATTTAGATCCAAAAGAAGACTCAAATTAATAAAATTACTGAAATTATTTCTTGGATGTAGCGTGTCAAAATATTTTTCCTTGCCTTTTTGCCAACCTATCATTTTACTTAACACCAAAATGTCGTTTTGAAAATTAGAACTTCTTCAATTTTAAGCCTTTACTGACAATAGTTGCTGAAACAACAATCCTATCGTATTTCATACTTTCACATTGATATTGAGAACAACACAGCAGGAAGAATCTCAAAAGTGGAACTATGGAAATTGAAATCAAAAAGATACATAAAAATCTTATAAAACAAAAGCAATGCTGTTGGCAACAAAAATCTTTGGATTCTTTAAAAGAATCCTGAACATAATGTAAATTCGGTCGTTAACATAAACATCTCGAGAACTTGATAGTTTTATAATTGGCGTACATCCAAGATTTTAGCTGTCGAAACATTTCGTTTGAACATGATAATCATGTCTGTTGCTTTTCATTAAGGAAATATTAAGGAAGAAATTTCTCAGTTGAATGGGAAATTTTGGATGCTACTTTATGAATTTGATTTTTATTAAACTGTTTCCTCAAACCTTAGTAATAATCATTATAGCTCATTTAAAATTGTTCTAATTTGACAGCATGTAAACATGACAACTTCAATCCAAAAAATCACCTTCAAAGTGCTGCTTCTTTAATGTCCATTTCAATTAAATTCTTAATTTATTTAGTGCATAATTCAGAATAAAGCAGCTCTTCCAATTTTCTGCTTAAATAACAAGACGATGACTATCAAAACAAAGTAAACATTGGTAAACATCCTTGCTGCCTACGATAATGTCATGTCATCATGCTGAATAATTAATATCTGTAATAATTGCCCTTCTTCTGTTATTTTTGTATCATAATTTTTCTTCTGAATGCTACCAACAATTATCATGTGAAATGGACAATCGAAATCTTTGTTAGACTTCAATCCTGAATCAATTATCATTAATTTTCTTGCCTGAATAGAAATTTTTCCATTTGAAGACCTTATGTATGTAAAAATTGAGCAGTTTTATTCTTAGTTGCTTGACCAGATTTCATGAATTGTTTATGAAGTAAAAGTTCAACGCAAAAAAATATTCATTTGGATTCAAGCATGTATTTTGTGCTGAATATAAACGAAGTAATTCACAGCCTTAATAACAGCACAAAAAAAACCTCTCAGAATTCATGTTATCGCATATGAATTTTGGATAACATTTCTATGATGAATTTGCTGAATGGACGTAATATTTTGAGGGATAAAGCTGTTCAGCATTAATATTTAATATGAAAATAAAATGTGTGTGGAAAGGTGGACTCTCTATCCGTAGGTGCTGTTGATGTAATAGGAACAGAACAAAAGCGTTGAGACAAATTGAATCAAAAATGATTAAATTTTCAAACAAATCACATTGTGAACGCCTTCAGGGCGAGAATTGCAATTCCTTTTGCGCTCAATTTCCATGTAAATTTTGCATCAAGCCAATTCTACACCAAATAAAGTTCACAAAAGAATCCAGAATGAATTGAAGCAAGGTTCAAATTTTATCATATAAATCAAGAGAAGTGAATTTTTTTTTTATGAAGTATCAGTGCCTGAAATATGTACATTCACTTTTTCCTTTACATTCATGTGTACGATTTATATGTGTAATATAGAAAATAGAACATCAAGATTAAAAAAAAAGGTATACAAGCTGCGAAATGAAAAATTTGGCACAATAAACCCTCATTTTTCATAAATTTTTTATCAATCCAAAAGGCAATAGCAATAGCTGAAAATAAGAATGGAAACAAAAAAAAAGTTGCTTTTGTTTGAAGGTAAAATTTTCTTTTTTTTCTTCTTCTTTATTCTTTTTTTCAATTCTTGAAACAAATTTCTCCTTAAAAATTAAAATGAATTATATATTTATATACACACAATGGGTATTTTTTTTTCAATTTTTTTTAAGGTACAAACTAAAGACTTTACATTATTCTGTACAATGAATTGTGATATTTTGGCTTCTTTTTCTAGACAAAGCTGTTTGGTCTCTTTTGGGGTTATTTTGTTAGAATTTTGTTGTAGGTTGATTTAATTTTGTGCTTTTTATTGATATTGTGTATGCATGTGGATGTATTCTGACCAGAAAATAACTTAAAATTGCGATTATACTGATTTTGACATTTTCATCTGTTTTTAGCAGTGAGGATTTGAAGGTTAGATCCAAATGCTTTGTTCTTATAGCTTGATCAAATTTATTGTCCTTCTTGGAACTAACTTAATTCAAAATCTCAAATTTTTGTCCTTTTGATGTTAAAAATCTTTCCTACATCCATTATTAAATCAATACCCAACAAAATTCTTACAATTTTCCCCCTAAAGGAACCAATAAACAAGCACAATATCTCCTATGCAAATAAATTAGCCAATTTTATGCTTCTTCATATTTTGTTCAATGTTATTACAATCGATTGAATTTCTATCTACATAAAAACAGTCATAAGAAAATTTCTTACAATTAATTATTCCCTATCTAATTTAATTTAATTTATATTTATACAGCATAACTTATATAACTTATTTCATCTGTATTCAGTCAGTCAGTGAATTGTATAAATTGCTCATCAATTTTAATCGGCATTTATATGCTATGGGAATGAGAAAGATTGAGAGGGATTGGTGCTACAAATTTGCTATTTTATTAGATTACGAGTATGTTATATGCTGAATGTATTGATACTAAAGAGGATAAGTTTATGTGAAATATCAACAGCCCTGAATTAACCTCGATAAATTTGTATACAAAATGTATAGACTCTGAGATTGTTATTTGGGTGTCTGGGTGCGCATTTTTTGTTGGAATATCCAATAAATTTTATAATCAACAATATTAGTCATAGCAATATATATTCCCATTCCAAATCCAACAAAAAGCCATCATCTCCAGCATCCAATAAATCCCAAATCAACAAAACAAGTACGACGAGTAAATTAATTTTGTCTTATTGGATGCATTTGGTAATTTTGTTGTTGCTGCTGTTGCTGTTGTGACGATTGTGGATGACTCTGATGATTTGGCAATGGAGGTGGTGGAAGGGGAGTTTGATGTCCACTTCCAGGCGTTATTTTTTGACTATAATCAGAAAATTCTACACTTCTTTGCATCTGTGTTGATGAATTTGTCGATGTTGATAATTTCCGCTCATTTTGATTCTGTTGCTGTTGCTGCTGTTGTTTTTGTTGTTGGGCAGGATGATGGTGATGATTTTGCTGATTTTGATTTTGAGATGGATGATGTTGAGGAGGGTTGGGGATGGGAAGCATTCCGTATGTTTGTTGCTGATTCATCATTGAGCCATTTTGATGAAAATTTCCATTCGTTGATGACTGTCGTGTTGGTGGTGTGAGTGATGAGCCATGATATGATCCATATGAGCTGTCATCTGATTGTGCTGATTGAATACGTCTATTTGACATTCCATAGACGGAATCAGGTCGTCGGCCATATTTTACAGGCTCTTCGCGTGATTCATAATTTAGTGTGTCATTTGGTGTTGGATTATTTCGTGCACCATAAATTGGCTGAAATGCAGTTGGTTCACGATCTCGTTCAGGCATTCGTTCAGTCATTGTCCTTTCTGTATTTGTTGATTGACGCATTGAACTACGAATTCCATAAATACTCTCTGAACGTTGTTGCAATTGATTTTGGACATTTTGATTTTGTAAATGTGTATTTTGTTGACTTGTCGGTGCCACACGTAATGGATAAAGTGATTGAGCTGGAACTAATGGACCGGCACGAATAACTCCTGAACTCTCGCGATTTATTGCAACATTACTTTTTGTATAGACCGATTGTGAGCGATGAAGATTGGCACGTGTCAGTGGAGGTGAACGGCAGTAAAGTGATCTAGTTCCTCCATAAATTGGTTCGCGTTCAATTTTCGATTGATACATTGTCTGACACATGTTCTGTTGAAGCATTTGCTTTTGTCCATTTCCTTGTGCACTTCGGTATGTGTTGTAATTTCCATCATGGAATTTAGGCTGAATAGCATTAGCCTTCTCAATGTCCAAGTCATAATTGATATCGTCTTCTGAATTCATGCTCGAAGATTCCTCTGAATCCTTGCCATGAGGACGACGTTTTTTAGAATTGAAGATAATTTCATATAAAATACCAGAAATAGCGCCACCAGCCATTGGTCCCATCCAGAATATCCAATGATTCTCCCATTTGTTTAATACAAATGATGGACCAAGAGAGCGCGCGGGATTTAAGTAAGGCATCTGTAAATGACATGAGAAAAATTGATGACACACATTAGTTATGTTTGATATAAAAATATGACAGAGAATTGAATGCTGTTCTGATGAAAAAAAGTAAACAAATGAAGGAAATTGAAAAGGACACGATATGAACAAAGGACAAAGAATTTTTCTTCTTTTATGCTCAGTATCTCCCTCATCTTATTCTTTTTAATCTTTTCCTTTTCATATTTTTTTGTTCAATGTTCTTTATTTATTCTTTTTTGCTATGCTTAAAATGGTACAAAAATTGTTTCAAGGAAGCTTCATTCTTCATGTTCATGCACTTCTGCTCTTCATCTTTTCGAGATGTTAGACATGAAAAAAGTTTCTACCTGAATTTCTGCTTAATATCCTCCTTGCTGTTATTTTTCGTACACATTTGTGCAATTCAGATCAAATTTAAGATGAAGACACAAAAATACCAAAAAACTTACCGAAACAAAGTTACATGCTGAATATGCAGCTCCAATCATTGCTGCTGAGTTGCTAAATAATTTTCGATGCGAATTTGTTGACACGAAATATGTAAAAACAACCACAAATGTGAGTATCATTTCGACTCCAAATCTTTCCCATGATGAGACCGCAGATGTATGTGAGATTGCTGCTTGGAGATTTCCTTGATATCCAGGAAGTGAAACTCTGAAATAATTAATTAACAAAATAAAATATTGTGGATTAAGAAGACTGTTCCCATGCATATCATTCGTCATGATGAAGTGAAAACCACAAGAGACTGAGAAGGTACACAAATATGCTGTAAACAAGTGTTCAATGTCTAATCTGATAACCTTGCCTTCCTTGCTTACATTCATGCATAAATATTGTTTGCAATTGAAATTTAAACAGTTTTAAATTGTAAACTGATCCTTAATCTGATTGTTACTGAAAACTATCTCTCCCCTCTGAATATTTACTACATTCTAGACACAATACGTAACTCGATGTGCGATATTTTGAAACCACATAAATGAACATAGATACAGTGTCGATTGTGGTCTCAAAAACTGTTATTACATATTACTCAGTATTGAGGGGTGCAACTTTTAATTTTTACGAGTGGGTTTGAAATTATTTCAAACATTTTTTTATCAACAGCACTAAAGCAAAGCAAAAAATGATTCCTGCCATAATGTCCTCTCAACTTTTTTTTATTTTTAATTTTTTATCCATCCACTGATTGAACCATTCAGTCAGTTCCTTTCATAAACATTTGTTTATATTTTTTGTGACTTTCGAGTGCCTTCATCATTTTAAACTTTACACTTGCTTAGTCGAGCGATTAATTTTTATTACACATAGTGGATTTATGTATCGATTGATTAGTCAATTGGTTCTTGTCCATAAATTCGAATTTGTTATAGTATCGCTTTACAACTTAATTTTAAATTTTTTATTATTGACAGTCTTGATGATTATTTAGTCTGCTACATTTGTAATGATTGGAAATACATAGTTTTTAAGGCATATTGCACTTCGATTGATTTATGTCTAGTTGAAAAAAGTCAGGCAAATAGAACAAGTTTGTTGATTTATGAACATTTACTTTTGTGAACTCTTATCAGTGTTACTCGAGACTTCAAAACTAATTTTTCATGTCAAAAAAGCATGAACATAAAATTGTCTGTGCAGATCCAGTTCGAAAGATAAAATGCAGCTGTAAACATTTTTTTTAAAGAAATTCAAATTTTTTTCTATGTTTTGTTTCTGTTTTTTTAAGGCAGTGTTGAGTGAAAAGGATATTCATGTGTGTGCCTAGGACGATCTCGTTCCATCATTATTTAATTTCTCGAGTGGTAAATTGAGACTTTCCCTTCCTTGTTTTTGTCTCTTCTGTTTTTTATGTCAAAATTCTCTTTTTTATTTTTATTTGTCATGGCTGTGCCACACATTTGTGAAGACTATCAAATTACATCTCAGAATGAAGATAAAGAAGAAGTTGACATTGTAATTAAAAATTATGAAAATTAAGTTGCCATTACTGTCGATAAGAATCTAAATTGTCAGTTCCAATTCTTGATGATTCACAAAAACTTCAGTCGAAATATTATTGAAAGAAATCGGAATCAACAGACACGTGCAAATGTTTACATTACGATGAAATTGTTCATATTTGTGGAATTTATGAATATGGCGATAAGAAGACGATGGAAAGTGTCTGCGGACTGGATTGAAACTTATCAAATATTAACTCAGAATGTATATTCATGCAAACCAAACACACAAAAAAGTCAGTTCATGATGAATATTCATTGATTCCTTCTTATTATTACTGTGCTTACTGCATAGCTTCTTTTATGAATTTTTATATGCAGACACGAAAATAGAATAGAATATGATGAAATGGAAATAAAAAGAAGAAGATGAAGATGAAGATGAAAACACCTGGAAGAAGGTGAATGCTGAATGTTTTGCAACTTCCTGTTCTTTTACAAAATTTATTAAAATTCAAAAATATTCTTCGACTTAGAATAACATGAAATCAAGCATGCATGTAGGCACAGAAGCTGCAAAGAATCTTGTTTTCATGTCCGGTGATTTCATTTCCATATTAAACTGCTGCATCCTTCAATAAACTTAAAATTATCATAAAATTGACGCTTGTGGATGTTAATTTGTTGGCAGTTCCTTTAAAGAAATTTCATAGTTCAGTCTAATGATTAATGATGATGAGCATGGGATGTGGAAAAAATAAATAAAATTGCAATGCTCATTATCGTTCATGCTTTTTCTTTCCCTTCTTATGCTTCTTATCAAATTGAATGACTGTCGTCTGTCGCGGCTATAAACATTTCATACCAAAATAAAGAAGCCACAAAATGCAATCTTTTTGTGGCTTCAAATCGATTTTTTTGTGACCCATAACAATAATTTCTGACATCTTGTTGATGTTTTGAGTCATGAGGGTTCCTTATTCTGACTTTTGTGCTTTTTCTTTCATAATTTAAGACTGGTTATAAGTCAAAGACTTAATTTTTCCCATTCCGAATTGAGATCCGATTCTAATCGATTCCAAAGAACTGCAAATATTTGCAATTCCATTCATGCCATCTCTCATCTCCCCTTGCTTGTCATGCGATGCTAATTGATTTCTTATTTGGAAACTTTAAGTCATTAGGGTGATTCTTAAGCTGCTATTTCTTTTGGATCTTAAGGATTAAACAAAATTCTTCTTTTTTGCACATTCTGACCCACAGAATGTTTGTTTCTTATCTTCTATGAATTTCTGACTCGACTCAGAAACGTGGGAAGACTTTTTTTCTCCCTTCAGTCTGAGAATGCCTTGAATGTTTATTTCTCTTCTGTTACTGCGGTATCAAATCTCAAGTCATTATTCTGTTTCTAATAAAAAGAATTGAAGGAAAATAAACACAAAAAGTGGCTCAAATGTATCACAAACAGATCTTGAAGACAGTCATGAAAATAATTTGAGTACACATGAAGATGAAAAATGCCTTAAATGCATCAGCAGCGTTAATGAGTTAATTAAATAAAGAAATTAAAAATTTTCATGTGAGAAAATGAGGTTCATGATCTTTATACAGCTACAGCATGAATCATTGAAACAGTTTAGAAAGAAAATTTTAAGACAAGAACAAAAATTCATTTTTGAGTTCCTTTAAAGCATGACAGATTTAAAAACGTAAAAAACTCAAAGAAACGATTTTTTGTGTTAGAACCACCTGCCCTTTTTCGTTGGTGTGTTTTTTTGGATCTTTTTTTCCAGCATGCTGTTGAATACGTAAAAAAATTCTTTTCTTTTATATATCCTTGTATTCGTTCTTTTCATGGTTTTTGCTTCTACAAATCTTCATCCCGAAACATGGATAAAAAAATTATTATTATGATGTTTTTAGAAGCAACATATGGCTTCTTTTACGACGAATCCAGATCAACAATTTATGATTTCCCTTGAATACATTTTTAATATGATTTTAATTTTCTAAATCATTAAAACATGAAACTTGACAATGTACATTATATAGGCAGGCATTAGAGTAGAAGTAATTTTTTTCATGCCATAAATAATTTTTTTTTGGTCTAATTTGATTATTGCGAAATCCACTGGGCTTGAAATTTTTTTTCATCTTTAAGTGCTACTTGGAAGTAGAAGCATTGTGTACGGCTACTTAGCGGCATTTTTTTGACAATTTATATTCATTTTAATACATCTTGTTATAATGCTTATGAAAAGCTGTTAGATGGATTTTTATGAGAGATTTCTGTCAAGATTTGAGCGTTACTGATTGCTTAGTCATGTTTTGGTCCTTAATAATGGTCAAATATTTTTTTTTTGCTCGCATTCAGAAATTTTTAAAGTCATCACGAATATTTTTTTTCTAGCTTCAAGACCCGAAAAATCTCTTTTTTATGGTTTTCACTTCCTCTAAATTTAATCCAATTTTTTTTTTCGTTTGCATTTTATTCACAAAAAAAATAAATAAAAATCATATCATCAACTTACCCATAAAGTAATGCAGCACCAGCAATACCACCGCCAAGTTGGGCAGCAATATACATTGTTGTCCTGAGGGGGGAAATGAGTCGAGTCACAAAACATGCCAAAGTCACAGCAGGATTTATGTGAGCGCCTGTAAAGAAGGATGAAAATATTTTTAAGAATTATAAAAAATTTTATGAGGCTAAATCATAAACATAATCCCTAGCATATGTATGTCATTAATGGATTTTCCAACGAACAAAAAAGGACCAAAAAAAGTAAGTTGCTAAATTTCTTTACCTGATACATGAAGGAAGCAATGCGTAAGAACAGCAATAGCAAGACCCGAGGCCAAAGATGTTGTAAGTAAAACGGATGAAACTGAGGCGCCTATACCCGCTCCTGCAGCCGCTCCACATACGATAAATACGTATAGAAATGATGCCATACATTCAGATATTATTGCCCTGTACGTAAAGAAGATAAATTAATCTCTTTTTTTTTACTTGCCACAGAAATACGAAATTTTTGCATAAGAGCAAATCTTCTAGCTCATGATTTATGACTATTTCTGTCTCGTTTTAACCCACCTCCAAAATGTTAAGGTCCTCAATTCCGTGTGCATATTCAGTCTTGAATTAAATGGAGCAAGAGACTTTTGCTCTCTCCGTAATCCATTAACTATATGAGCAATCATTTGGTAATCCATATGATGGTCACTTGCTATGTGAATCGGTTCACTTGCCATCTTTTGTTAGTGTCCAAAAAAATAATTTATTTTTATATATCGTTTATAAAGCACAATCCACAGTTATAATTATTCAATTGAATAAAATTAATTCTTATTCCACTCTTTACAAATAAATAAAAAAAAGATTTATTTTGTCGGCAAAAATGAATTTTTTTTGCTGCCTTTTCTTGTTTTCTTATTATCACAAATTCATTATATTATTTATGTATATTCTCACAGGAAATTAAATATTCAACAAAAGAAGATTTTTTTTTGCTTTTCTTATGCTTCTCGTTTCTAAATGCTTCTTCAATCACTTTTCACATTCAATTTCTATTCAAATTTATAATTTTTTTGATAATTCTTATTTTTATTTATTTTTTTCTATCACCCGCACAGCATTTAGAATCAACGTCTGAAATCAGCAACGTTCAGGATTGAACTGACAAAAAATATGTGTAATGTGAGGGATTCCAACTGTTCCAAAATAAATTGACCTTGTGTTGGTGTAGAATTGTGTAGTCAATGCAATAAGAGATTGAAGATTTTTATTTCGTTGGTGTATTGTGTGTTAGGGTAGGTTAAGATGGGATGGGATGGAAAGTGAAACTGAAAAATTTTATTGTGAAATTTTTAAGCACAAATACTATGTTGATTTGCTTCTGTAGATGAATGGCATGCAACATGTGATATTTTTGGAGAAGAAAATGTTATCAGTTTGAATTTGAAGTTTAAGGAATTAACACCATTTTTTGGAGGATTTGTGGAAGTGAAATTAGTGAAATTTTTGGATTTTAATAATTTTTTGGAAGCACTGTGTATAAAATTTGGATTATGTAGATCGAATACTGGAAACAAAGTTTCCTTTAAAAGTTGAAACATAAAAACAATCAAGAACTTTAACTTCTTATTTTTTTTACTTCATAGATTTTACAGTCGAAATAAAATCATTTCAAGTTTCAATTCACCATATGCTCAGAATTCTTTCCAATCATCAATTTCAATCTTCCTACTCAATCTAAAAATCATAAATTTGCCAAACAATAATTTTCTAATTTTTTATCACATCTCAAAATTTTCAATCGACTCATAAATTAAAAATCATCCCACATCTCCTACAAGCCACTTCAATCCTCCCAAACAATCTCAATTTGCAATCATCACAAATGTAGCAGACTAAATAATCATCAAGACTGTCAATAATAAAAAATTTAAAATGAAGTTATAAAGCGATACTATAACAAATTCGAATTTATGGACAGGAACCAATTGACTAATCAATCGATACATAAATCCACTATGTGTAATAAAAATTAATCGCTCGACTTAGCAAGTGTAAAGTTTAAAATGATGAAGGCACTCGAAAGTCACAAAAAATATAAACAAATGTTTATGAAAGGAACTGACTGAATGGTTCAATCAGTGGATGGATAAAAAATTAAAATAAAAAATAAAAAAAAGTTGAGAGGACATTATGGCAGGAATCATTTATTGCTTTGCTTTAGTGCTGTTGATAAAAAAATAATATTTGAAATAATTTCAAACCCACTCGTAAAAATTAAAAGTTGCACCCCTCAATACTGAGTAATGTGTAATAACAGTTTTTGAGACCGCAATCGACACTGTATCTTTGTTCATTTATGTAGTTTTAAAATATCGCACATCGAGTTACGTATTGTGTCTAGAATGTAGTAAATATTCAGAGGGGAGAGATAGTTTTCAGTAACAATCAGATTAAGGATCATTTTACAATTTAAAACTGTTTAAATTTCAATTGTAAACAATATTTATGCATGAATGTAAGCAAGGAAGGCAAGATTATCAGATTAGACATTGAACACTTGTTTACAGCATATTTGTGTACCTCTTCAGTCTCTTGTGGTTTTCACTTCATCATGACGAATGATATGCATGGGAACAGTCTTCTTAATCCACAATATTTTATTTTGTTAATTAATTATTTCAGAGTTTCACTTCCTGGATATCAAGGAAATCTCCAAGCAGCAATCTCACATACATCTGCGGTCTCATCATGGGAAAGATTTGGAGTCGAAATGATACTCACATTTGTGGTTGTTTTTACATATTTCGTGTCAACAAATTCGCATTGAAAATTATTTAGCAACTCAGCAGCAATGATTGGAGCTGCATATTCAGCATGTAACTTTGTTTCGGTAAGTTTTTTGGTATTTTTGTGTCTTCATCTTAAATTTGATCTGAATTGCACAAATGTGTACGAAAAATAACAGCAAGGAGGATATTAAGCAGAAATTCAGGTAGAAACTTTTTTCATGTCTAACATCTCGAAAAGATGAAGAGCAGAAGTGCATGAACATGAAGAATGAAGCTTCCTTGAAACAATTTTTGTACCATTTTAAGCATAGCAAAAAAGAATAAATAAAGAACATTGAACAAAAAAATATGAAAAGGAAAAGATTAAAAAGAATAAGATGAGGGAGATGCTAAGCATAAAAGAAGAAGAATTCTTTGTCCTTTGTTCCATGTCCTCTCCTTTGTCCTTTTCAATTTCTTACCTTTATTTGTTTTTCATCAACATTTTACAGTTCGTACGTATGTACGCATATTCCCTTCTCTATAATTTATAACATACATCAACAATTCTAGTCCTTTCTTTATTTCTGTCTTAATCGATTTTTATTTCTCTCCTTTTGTGCATTATCAACAGATGCATACACGTCTCATAGCGCGCTCATGAAATGTTTAAGTACCAAAAATTGTTTAAATTTATTAATATTTCGTTAGACTAATGTTTTTTTTTTTTCTTTTAAATTCTACCCTTCTACATGCATTCCCGCTGCTTTATCATTATCCAAACATGTTATGCTTGGACATGCAGCACGCTTTTATTTGATTGCATCATAAAATAATTTAAACGAAATTTTTAGGTGCGTTAATGGTCAATTTTTTTCAATGATGAATTTTAATATCCGTAAACATATTAATTATAAGTTATGCATGCAGGACATTTGTGAGTATCAGATGTGCAGCATTTATAGATAATTATTGATATGAATGAATCCATGAACGATACTATTAAAAATAATTTAAATAAAGTGGCAGCATTGCTTAAATATAACTACCTAAAACAATTGTTTAAATATACATCAACTTATAAAAATTTATATTTGAATTCAGACTACCTATTTCAGACTTTTATTTTTTCTTATTGATCAGTCATGGATAGTAAGTACAATTTAAGTGATGCTGATAAAAAATTGTTAGTAAAATATCGAAACAATCGTTATGACGTGACAAAGTTTTTAAAGAAGCATCCAGGCGGTGGGAACATCCTGAAATATAAAGAAAATCAAAATATAGATTCTGACTTTGATAACTCAAATCATTCATGTTATGTCCTATCGGAGCTTAATATCGCTCAAATAAATAAATAATCTTATGCTCGGTCTTCTTACTTCAATACACTTTATTCTACTAAAAATCCGGTATATAAAGTCCGGTTTAAATTCAAATATAAAAGCCGTTAAGAAACCGTTACAATCATAATTCAATCCATGACATTCCTCCCTTCCTTTAAAGTAGATGATAGACTTCATACTCGTTCAGTTTAGTTGATACTTTCACTTGTCGTTTTGGTCTAGCTGGTGGCCCGGGAATGACTGGTGAGGCGTCTACTATGGCTGAAGCTAGTTTATCTTGGATGTTTACCTCTTGCTCTGGAATCTTGAAGAAAGGATTAGCAGAAAAGATTTTCTTTAAATGTCCCACATTACGATCGTTAACAACTCCAGTTTCGATATTTTCCACTTTAACTTTTGTTCCACTTCTTACAATCATTTGATGATGCTGTGGATCAAAATTGGTATCAATCTTGTTTTTCTTCATGAACTTCTTAACAACTACAGTATCTCCCACATTGATATTGATTCGTTTTGCTTTCTTGTTAGCCTTTTCCTTTCCTTTAATTTTGTTTTTAATGTCTGTTTCTCTCAAATTCCTGTCATTATTTCAATCTCTATATATCGTGAGTAATAGTCAATAACTACTAAAATGTACTCCTTTGATGGCAAGTCGGTGCTAATAATGGGTTCAAATTGATCCGTTGTGGAAACAAGTGTGTATCCAAAACAATTTGTGACATATTGTTCTATCCTTTTATCCATAAATGGGAACCACACACGCTCTCTTAAATGTTTCTTTAATTTTACCATTCCTAAATGTCCTTCATCTGCCAACGCTATTGTTTGAGTTTGCAGCTTCTTTGGAATCACAATTCGAGATCCTCTGAACAATATTCCGTCTTCAAAGGTTAGTTCTGTCAATATCAGCTTGTATCTCCACAATTCTTTACTCCAATGGCCATCACTTAAATGTTTTATAACTTCTTGTATTTTTATGTCATCCTTTGTTGCATTTCTAATTTTATTTAATGATCAGGAACTAATGTCACTAAATATAGAATTTATGACAGTTTCACAGGAATCGAAGTTTTCTATTTCCTTATTTTCTTTTTCCAATAATCTTGAAAATGGATCAGCTATGTCATTCTTCCCTTTAACATATTGAATCTTATATGAATAGCTTTGAAGTCTTAAAACCCATCGTTCAATTCGTAGACATGGTTTGGATGTAGCATTAAAGATGTATGTCAATGGTCGATGATCAGTTAAAATCGTGAAGTCAATTCCACATAAGAAGAAATCAAATCTTTCCACTCCCCAAACAATTTCTAAAGCTTCCTTCTCTGTCTGGGCATATCTCTTTCCTGTGTCCGATAGAGTCTGCATAAGCACATATTCGAAACTGTTCATTTTGTTTCTGTACCACAACTGCACCCAGTCCAACTGGACTTGCGTCCGTAAATAAATACGTTGGGATCAAATAATGCTAACGCTTCTTGTTTTCCAATAATACTTTTAATCTTCATGAATGCTTCTTGATGATGTTCCATCCATTCAAACTTGTGTCCTTTTCTAGTCAACTCATTTAAAGCATGAGATATTGTCGACAAATGAGGAATATACTTGCTCACATATGAAATTAGTCCCAAAAAGCTGCTTAACTCATCCACCGTCTTTGGTGTACGAAAATTCGTTATGCTGTCGATTTTATCTTGACTGACTTTAATGCCATTTTGAGTTATATGAAATCCCAAGAAATCCAACTCAGTCATGCTGAATAAACATTTACTTGTGTTGAGTTTTACGTTATAATTCTCTAATCGTTTCTTTAGTAACACCAGTCTTGCTTCATGTTGCGAATGAGTTTTAGCAAACACAATAATGTCATCAATGTAAATCAAAACCCCTTCTAATCCTCTTATGATAAATTCCATCACCTTATGAAAAATTTCAGGAGCTGAGCTTAATCCGAATAATAATCTTTTATAACGCATCAATCCTATCGGAGTTATAAATGTTGTAATATGTCTACAATCTTCGTCTAGTTCCAACTGATGATAAGCTTGTTTAATGTCTAGTTTTGAAAATATTTTGCATCCCAACAACTTATGTGAAAGTTCTTCAAATGTTGGCAATGGATAATGTTCTCGCAATACGGCTTTATTTACTTGTCTCATATCTGTACAGATCCTCAAATCATCATTCTTGGGGACAATAACCATTGGTGAGATCCATTGAGCTGGATGATTTACATATTCAATTATATCCTGTTCAAGCATTTCATTTAATTTTAATACCACTCTTTTCTCAAGTGCTATTGGAATTCTTCTGTAAGGTTGAATAACAGGTTTAACTGATCTATCAATGTGTATGTATGCTTTAACATCACGTAATTTCGGGAATGTTTCCTCTTTCTTCATTTTGATCAACTGCAATCGTTCAGCAGTTTCACCACTTAATAAAGATCGTTGGCCATTCTTAATAATATAAAACCAATCATCAAGTTGCTTTCCATCAATTTCAATCTTCATTTTTATGCGTCCTAAGACATGTAAACAATCAACACTTCCATAAGCTTTAAATGTTTTATCAGTTCCAATCAATTGTTGTTGTATTATAAATTTGCTTGCGAACCGTTTCCAATCATTTTCACCAATAATATTTGCTGATGATCCCGTATCAATTATAAAATTCAATGAAATTCCACCAACTATGCAATTAACTTCGGTGCCAGCATTCATATTAAAAACAATCTCACTCTTATCGTATACATCCTCTTCACAAGTAACATTTCTAATAATTGATGCTGTTCGTGGCCTGTATTTCTCATCACGGTTCCTTTGAATTTGATTCGATGATTCCCCATTATGCTTTAATTTCTTACAACATTTTACAGCAAAATGACCAACTTTTTTACAAATTCCACATTGCTTGTTCTTGGCTAGACAATTGAAACTTTTTGCCCGATATCCTCTCTTTCCACATGCATAACAATCAAATTCTTGTGGACGTTTTTTACTATGAATAGCATTGACATTTTCTGGAGCTGCTTCTGTGTCGTACGACTTAATTTGTTTTTGGACCATTTCATTTGCCGATATCATTGCTTGAATTTCTTCCAAATTGAAATTTCCTTTCAATATTTTCTTCTTCAACTCATTTTCTTTCATCTTCTCTACGACTTGATCTACAATCATCCAATCTATCTGATCTCCAAAATCACAAAACTCAGCTTGTTTCTTTAATCTCAAAACGAAACTCTCAATCTTTTCCCCAACATCTCGTTCTAGTTTACGAAAAACTGATCGTTCATAAATTCTCGATACTTTTTGCAAATAATAACTGTTCAGTTTACGTACAGCCCTTTGATATGCATCAGACACATAATCAGCATTAATCAGCATTATCATCGTCTTGTTCTAAGACCTTTTGAATGTCATCTTTTCCATAATATAATAAATGTGTTCTCTTTACATCTGGATCTTCAATATTCTTGACTTTCAAGTAAAGCTCAAACTGTTTTAGCCATTTTTTCCATCTCACTCCTGCTGATCCTTCAGCATTCTCTTTAAATGGTTGTAACTGAATCGAATCAAACCAGTCAACCTACAAATAACCAAAGATTTCCAATTAAAATCTTGTCAACTCAATAATTCTTATATCTTTTCCACAGTGGCCTCATTTGCCTTTAAACTTCATTCTTAATGGCCTCTTTGCCTCTCAATACTTATATCTGACATCATCCGTCTCAATAAGTTACTTATTTTCTCTTACTTCTGACATCATCCGTCTCAGTAAATTATCTCACTTTCCTAAAATCTGACATCATCCGTCTCATTTAGGCTACTTATTTCCTCTTACTTCTTTTCAGTAAGGAATCATCTTCCTAAAATCTGACATCACCGTCTCATTTAGGCTACTTATTTCCTCTTACTTCTTTTCAGTAAGGAATCATCTTCCTAAAATCTGACATCACCGTCTCATTTAGGCTACTTATTTCCTCTTACTTCTGACATCATCCGTCTCAGTAAGGAATTCATTCTCATAATTAACCTCAAATTTTTCTAACATCAATTTTCACAAATTCCTTCTATTTTCACATTTTTAACTTACTAAATCATTTATTAATTGTATGTTTCATCTTATTTTAATGTTTTAAAGCTTTTAAATTAAGGAATTTAATCATTTAAACTTTTCTAAAGCATGTTTTTTCACACAATTTTTTTTAATTTTCACTTTTCACTAATTTTATAAGTTTTAATAACTTACATTCATGTTTATTGTGCTGTAATTAAGTTGATCTCGTCCTCGTCGCCAATGTTATGTCCTATCGGAGCTTAATATCGCTCAAATAAATAAATAATCTTATGCTCGGTCTTCTTACTTCAATACACTTTATTCTACTAAAAATCCGGTATATAAAGTCCGGTTTAAATTCAAATATAAAAGCCGTTAAGAAACCGTTACAATCATAATTCAATCCATGACAATTCAGTAGCTGCAAAGTATTTATTGAATCAAATGAAATTAGATGCTGCCTTGGATGATAAAGATGGATTAGAGGTGATTTGTCTGTAACATTTGTCATTTTCTAGACGCAAATACAATAATTAATTTTTAATTTGCAGTATTTAGTTGATTGGAATAAAGCAATGATTCCTCAAATTTCAAAGCTTGGTGACAATTACTTTGAATGGGTTAATTTACCAGTTGATCGACCTTTAAGGCTTTTTGAAAATGATTTTCTTGAGTTGACAACAAAAGTAGTTTTTAATAATTTTTAATTAAAAATCAAATAACTCAAGATTATTTTTAGTCAACTTGGTACATGCCTCTATTGTTCTGGATTCCAATTATTATTGCTTTAATCATTTATGAGTTAGAATCTTATGGCAGAACCTTCGAAGTAAGAATAGCTTAAATTAATTTTTTCTAAATTAAACAAAATAATTTCTAGATGTACACAACAATATTAATACAGCTGACAATTGGAATTTTTTTATGGCCTATACTAGAATATGTTGTCCACAGATATATTTTTCATGTTGATGCTCTACGTTGTTCAAGCTTGAATACTTTTCATTTTGTGATCCATGGAAATCATCATAAAGTAAGCCAGAAAGTCCTTTTTATTAAACAGCAATGACTTACTCGACATTAATTTTTTATCATTCATAAAGGTTCCTTACGACAAATATCGATTGGTATTTCCACCAATTCCTGCTGCATTTTTAGGATTAACGTTTTACCAGATTTTGAAATTATTTCAATTATGGAACTTTTGTCAATATCCAAAATTAGTATTTGCAGGAATCACAATTGGATATTTATGCTATGACATGACTCATTACTTTATTCATTTTGCAAGTCCAACTAGTAATTATTTTTATAACTTAAAAAGGCATCACAATAATCATCATTTTGTCAATCATGACAAAGGATTTGGAATCAGTAATTCAACTGTGGATGGAATATTCTGTTCAAAGGCACCGCTGAAAAAATTAAATTATCGAATTAAGTGGTAACTGCAAAATTACGTCTAATAAAATAAAATTTTAATTAAAAAAAGCAAAACACTTTAAATTCCTTTGGAAAATGATCCAAAATTACAAGACATTTAGCCACAAGAAAGTACAAAAGAAAAAATCACTAAAAATTTATTAAAAGTGAATTAAGAAGAAGTCTCAGAAACGATCGCAATCACATTCCATTCTGAGCAGGTGCAATTCTTTCTTGTTTCTTTTGTCTTCTCTTCATCTTCCTTCTTTCCATCACTTAAAGATTTGTGTAACAAAAAAATGCGCCAAATTTTGGATCATTAGATTGAGGTCAATAAATTCTTGTCAGGAAATTAGCCACTGATTGTTTGCATTTTCCATTTCATTCAACCCTAACTTTTGCATTTTATGTTAAGTGCTCACGTTTGTTTCTCTTTCCATAATATTTTTATTAGCATTGTATTGTCTTATAATGCAGCATAAGCGAGGGCAATAAATAAAAAAATTAACAGTGCACGAGATTTTTTGCCCTATTTTTTGAGGATGAGATGCACGAGAAATTTATTTTGATGATTTTTGTTCCTTTCTTATCAACAAATGTTCAACTTTTTATTTTTTTTGGCAGTGCTACACTTAATTGAGAAGGATGCGGCATCATCATTTAAAAGCGGGTAAAAAATGAGGAAATGATTTTAAAAAAAAGTTTTATGATCGAAATGAAAAGAAAATGAGAAGAAATTAAGAAATAAGAAGGCTGCACAGCAGCTGCTCCATGCCTTAAAATCCAGTTTTATTTATCAAAAAAATTAAGAAGAATCCACGTGAGTGGCTGTGTGTTGAGAATTCCCAAAAATGATAAAAGTCAATGCAGGTACCAGCACAGACATCAAATTTCCTTCATTTCATTGTTTCTATTTAAGTTGATCACGTTCCGATAGACAATTTTGATGTTTTTTTGTGGGTCACATCAAGTCGTGATTAATTATTCATTAGATATTCTTGAGATTCTCTTTTTATGTCGTGTTATTTCTATTAGACAAAGAAGTTCTGTTTTTATAAATCCTTTCGACATGTTTATTGAAATTTCCTGCATTGCTGCATAGAAATTCATGAAAAGACAGGAAATTGTTAGAATCGTTGGTCTTTGTCTCACTAGAACTTTAAATAAGAATTTCTTTCAAATTTCTCTCAATGCACACAGTATTTCCATTCTATATGTAGTCACAGAACATCTTGTCATTTCCATATGCGCGATACATTAATTTTTTTTGTTTCCATAAAATCTGCGATAAATATTTTTGTGGCTATAAATGAATCAGATCTGATTTATTTTCATTGAAGTTTCGGTTGGGTTCAAAAACTAAGCAGCACAGACAATTGTATCAGATTTTTACCCTCATTTTTTTATAGACATAAAAATGCGAGACATAAATTTGAAGTTAACGAGATGCAGGAACTAAATTGAATCCAAAATATGAATAGTGTTCGTAATTATTATTTTTAAGGGTTGAATCATGTTCGAGTGGAAAATTCTTCTCATATCGTGGATGGTTTACACAAAAATCTGTCGGGAATTTCCACTTGCTGTATAAATTGATTCAAATGTGATTTTTATATTGCAACATTTGCATAACAATTCTCAATCCAAATAAAGTTCAGATGAGCTCATAATTGAGTGCGAGATATTCATGTGAATATTTTGTGTAGGGTTGAAAGGATTAATAGCCAACTATCGATAGCAATCCACAATCCACTTGAACTTGCTTATTTAATTCACTTGTATACTTTTTTCTGTTCAATTTCACTTCTGTTTCTGTTTTGATCTTCCTTTCCCTCTTTTTTATTGCTAACATATTTTTGTGGCTAAAAAAATTGTTTCATCTGTTGATTTTTGTGCCTTAATATTTAAATGAAAGAGATTTGTCCTCAGATAAAACAGGAACATGATTTGCATAAAAGATTTGATTTTTTGGATGTGGACACAAAAAAACACAAAAAATTGTCATCAATTGATTGACAAAAAATAAAAGTTTGAGTGATTTATTGACGACTGTTTCAGCTGTTCGATTTCCTTTTGCTGATTTGCATTTTTTGCAGACTATTCACGATCATCGACCATTTATGGCTGAATACATGACAAATTTTTACATTTCACCCTTCCATTGACTATTTTTATGTCACACACGAGAACAATTAATTTCCCGTGTGCTGTAAACTTTAAAATGTTCTCATTGTCATCAATCATTCAATGTGTAAAGACATTAATAGCTACAGACATGAAATTATTTAAAGTTCATCAAGTGAATATGAAACAAGTGAAAAATTCGCATGAAAGGAACAAAAATTAGTAACATTACGCGATGATGATATGCAGCATTAATCGTTGGACAATTGTTTGATTATTTTTTGTTGTCACTGCTCACAAATACATTCAAAAATATTGAATTGAATTGAAATAGAAGGGTTGAGTAGGATGACATGAAAAATTGGAAGAGATGAATGTTACATATGTGTGAATGAGGTCAAAGAGATTTGTAACTAAAATTATAAAGTTAATCAACATGACAAAATGCAGCTGGAGTTCATTTTTTATTGTCTCATATTGCTTGGTTCATTAAACTCCTTGAAGCTAGTTTATCTTAATTTTTGAATTAACTTGTCACATTTTCAAGTTCTAAATAAAATTTCAAGTGGCAATTGACAGCAATTACTCAAGTTTCGACAGAATTAGAATAAAACAAGTCTCAAATATGTTGTTTTATCATTCAGTCACTTCCGAGAAGCAGAAATACATTTCGCGGTCATTATGGCTTTAAAAAAATAAAAAATTATGATAAGCGTCGAAAAAGTTCTCACGGACATGAATCAACATGAAATAATTCCAAAACTGCAAAATAACAACGACGACGATGAGAGAACCATGAAACATTTATCATCAGGAATGGCAAGTCAAAACTCAGAACAGAACAGAAATTATCAATAATGAGACAAAAATTATCGAGAATGTTTTGTGCGCAATTTTTAGTTCTCATCAGATTTGAGATTCCCACATAACTAACATAAGAGACTGACTGAATATCTCATGAAGAAGATAGTCATGAGCCGATGATGAGTGTGGAAACCAAAAAAAGTTCCGATGAGAAATTTATTTCGTTTTGTATTCTGTGACTTGTTGAGACTTTCAGACTATGTTCAAGAAGAACAACAAGAAAAGTGAGAAGGAATGATGATCGTCTTAATGCGCCAACTTTAAAAATATGAAATGAGTATGAGTCGTGAAAAATGAATTAACAAGCCAATAAAAGAAATACACAGGAGATAAAGCAATAATAATAACAATCAATGATGAAGACAACAACGACGACGACGATGAGGGTCGAGAGTATTTTGGTTCCCGAAATTGATCTCAGCAAAAAAAAGTTTGAGAAGAGAATGGAAAGAAAATGGAATCGAGAGTGATGCCACGATGTGTCAGAATGAGTTCGTGAAGATCAAAAGTCGTGAGAATTTCTTTTCATGCCTTGTTCGCCTTTCTTAACTGCTTCGTTCCTGCTCGCATCAAGTACAATAAATAAGAATGTAATTAATTCCATTTAATGTGTCTTAACACCTAAACATGACCGTGGATTTTCTCATTAGTCATCTATGCCTTATTTTTCGAGATGATCAATTAGTTTATGTCTTATTGCTTAACTATTGTATATAGACAGTATCTGTGGGACTGAATTCTTCTTTATGCTTGATTTTCGGATTCGATCATCAAGAAGAATAACTGTGATGAAGAATTTCATTGATGATGATCGACAGTAGTAAGAAGATGTAGAGGAAGAAAAAGAGTCAAAAATTATGCAACAGTCATCAAAAAAATAACGAAATTGAACTCAAATGGAATTTCAGAACCACCTGTTCATTAATTATTCAACTCTTTTTCATTTCAACTTCTCATTTTTGGATGAGAATTAATTTTGTGTGCAGCATAAAGCAAAACTGCAGAATTTCTTGATGTTCACAACTTACATTAAAGAACAAAAGTAACCGAAAAAGGCACTTGAAATACTCCAAAAATTATGATGTTGCCGAAATATTTGCAATTGAAATTTCAATCCTCAAACATAATGATGATGATTGTGGCACCAACAAAAAAAAATTATTTTCATCGTTCAGTTAGTCAAACTTCAATTATTTAGACTTTTTTTGTGATTCCAATGCACGAATTCAATAAAAAGTAGACTTTACATCCTGTACAAATGTTTGGCGTCAGTTCTTTATCAATTTGACATTATGGTCATTGAACCTTTCATCATGTCTGATAATTTAGGGTAAATCATCAAATCACAGAGCGTACTTCCATGTTTACTTCCAAAAACTGCAGTTTGTGTGAAATATTCATAAATTTAATGTTTTGGTTCAAGTTCAAGGCTCATTAATAATTTATTCAGTTATTAAAATTGCATTGCGTTAAAAGTCATCAGTTCCTCACTTTCTATAAAGATATAAAAAAAATAACAAGCCACAAAAAGTGAAAAATTCCGATAACAATTTTTTTATCTTTTTTATGTCCTCACCTGCCTTTTTACTGTACACATGTATGCATGAATAAAGAATACAAGCAACAATTTTTTGGTAAATGCATTTGTATTTTGAACAAAAAATATTAAAATTTCCAATCGCTGTTCATTCCTGCTTTTAGATCCTGTTGAATGTTTTTCTTTTATTTTTTTCCATGTTTGCTTTTGGATTCGAAAAATGAATTTGAAATTCACTGAATTATCCAGACATAAAGTGCCACAAAAAACAGATGGTTTTTGGATTAATATAACGCTCAAAAATCTTTTGATTGATGCACAGAAGAAATAAACATTGAAATGCAACAAATAGCTGAAAAAATTATTCAATTGAAATTGGATCACAATAATTTTGAAAAGGGATGCAAAGGTTTAATTTTTCAGATGTCGTGTTGCGTCTAAAATTTTAAAAAAATTTACTAGTTGATCGTGAATTTAGAAATTTAATTTTGAAATTTTTTGATCTAGTTTTTAATACGTAAGTGAAGTGAGTTTTTAAATAATTAAAGGATTAATGCTATATTTTTTATTCCTTAATATTAATCTTAAAAAGTTAATTTTTTTTATTGATTCTAAAGTTATAAATAATTTATGTCGTTGATTGTCGGTATGATTTGGTATTGAGAATCTTCTTTCCACACATTGAGCAAATACCTTTTTTAAACGCACAAGTTTGGCAATAGTAAGCTCCTTCTTGGTGCATTTTTGCTTGGCAGATTCGGCATTTTCTAATTCCAGTCATTGGATCATATCTGTAATTTGAATTAAATGAGTAATTAGGACTAATTTGTCACTTTAAATTTTGGAACAAGTCCAAAAGTATAATTTTTTCTATCCATTCAAATTTATCTGAATCAATTGAAAAATTCGAAGATGGGTGGCAATTTTTAGTTTGAATTAGAATTATTAATTGAAGGAATTTTTACCTTTTAGCTGAAAGTGCTTTATTTTCATTAATTGCTCTTCCAGATGATGTTCCAGCCTTTTCTTTTAACGTATTTCCTTTCTTATAAGGATCAGCCGTGGCTACGTGCTTTAATTTTTGTTCACACTTTTCGCAAACCATTGTGAAATTGAATTAATTCAAGAATTATTCAATTTTTTGCTTTTATATTTTTTAAAAGGAAGATTTGGTTTGTAAACAAATCAGATGTAAACAAAAAATAGTTTCTCACCCTTCACTTTAGGTAACGTATTTTAAATTTTCAAAATCACATCCAAGTCACAAACTTTAGTTTAGTTCATTATTTCAAAACATTTTAGTGTTTACGAAATTTCAAGAAAGAAATAGAAAATTATTTTCTCATATTCATTTATTATTTCTTCGTCATCACTCGTGTTATTAAGTTGCAAAAATAATTAATTATGTTCCGTGTAATTGGTCAAGTCGCAAAAAGTTCAAAAAATGTTAATGGCCAAAAAGAAGTGATCAGGTATTTCAAAATAATTCAAAGAAATTACTGACCTAATTTGCAGTACATGGAGTATATAAATTCCTTCCTGTATTGTTGATCATTTGGACTTTGGACTTTGTAATCGTAATCATCAAATATTTTTTTTTTTCTCATGATAGGTGTTTGTCAGCTGCTCAAGCACAGCCTCAAAAATTACAAAAGGATGAAAAAAAAGCACTTCGAGAGAAAGCAAAGCACAATCAATCATTCGTCCATAATCTCTTTCGTGGCCAAGTTGAACATTCACAAGTCTTTCCATATCCAATAGCACTTAATCAGGAACAAACTGAATATGTCTCAGCGTTCATTGATCCCATGACGAAATTTTTCACCGAAGTTAACGACGCCAATAAAAATGATATGAATGCCGTAAGAAACAAAGTTTACAAAGATGACCTTGAGATTGTTTACGTAAATATTTACAAATTAATTGCAGGAAGTAGATGCAAATACGACAGAGCAACTCTGGGAACTTGGTGCATTTGGATTACAAGTTCCACAAGAGTATGGTGGTTTAGAGTTGAACAATACACAATTTGGACGCATGGGGGAAATTATCGGTATGCATGACTTAGGCTTGGGAATTTTTATCGGTGCTCATCAATCCATTGGATTTAAAGTAAGTAATACTAATATAAATAAAATTGATTAAAATCGTACCTGATAAGAGCATGCATGACTTACTGGCGCACATCTAGTACAGACTTTGATCAATCACATAACATTTAATCTATGATAAGACAATTTCACCTACATTTTTTTTATTTTTATTTCATAGGGTATTTTACTTTTCGGAACAAAGGAACAAAAGGAAAAATATTTACCAAAAGTAACGACTGGAAAAACATATGCAGCTTTTGCTCTTACTGAACCATCTGCTGGAAGTGATGCAGCCTCAATTAAATGTAGAGCAGTCAAATCAGCTGACGGCAAATACTATATCTTAAATGGATCAAAGATTTGGATATCAAATGGAGGTATTGCAGATATAATGACAGTATTTGCTCAAACTGAAGTCACAGATGAAAATGGTCAAAAGAAGGATAAGGTTACAGCATTTATTGTCGAACGAGGCTTCGGTGGTGTTACAAATGGACCACCTGAAAAGAAAATGGGTATCAAGTGTTCAAACACAGCTGAAGTTTATTTCGAAGACGTAAAAATTCCAGTTGAAAATGTTCTTGGCAAAGAAGGCGAAGGCTTCAAAGTTGCAATGAATATTTTAAACAGTGGTCGATTTGGTATGGGAATGACTCTTGGTGGAACAATGCGTCTTTGCATTCAAAAAGCCAGCGAGCATGCAACTCAAAGAACTCAATTTGGAAAGAAACTTCATACATATGGAGGAATTCAAGAAAAATTAGCAAGAATGGCATGTGTTCAGTATGTAAATCAGTCTATTGCCTATATGGTAGCTGGTAATATGGATCTCGGTTCAAATGATTTTCATTTGGAAGCTGCAATCTCAAAAGTTTTTGCTTCAGAAGGTGCTTGGTATGCATGTGACGAAGCAATTCAAATTCTTGGTGGAATGGGTTTCATGAGAGACACTGGATTAGAAAGATTCATGCGTGACTTGCGTATATTTAGAATCTTTGAAGGAACAAACGATATTCTTCGTTTATTTGTGGCATTGACTGGAATTCAATATGCTGGTTCACATCTCAAAGAACTTCAAAGAGCTTTCCAAAATCCAGCAACTAACTTAGGAATAATTTTCAAAGAGGCTTCAAAACGTGCTGGATCTTACATTGGATTGGGTGGAGTTGACATGACAGGACTTGTTGAACCATCTCTTAAGGATTCAGCAAAGCTTTGTGGCGAATCAATTGATATGTTCGCACGTGCCGTTGAGTCTCTCCTTGTTAAGTACGGAAAGAGAATTGTCGATGAACAATTTTTACTTAATCGTCTTGCTGATTCTGCAATCGATATTTATGCAATGACTTGTGCACTTTCTCGTTGTTCACGATCACTTAAAGCCAATTTACCTTCAGCTGATCATGAGAAATTAATGACAGAAACTTGGTGTGTTGAAGCAAGCGATAGAGTAAGAATTAACTTGAGGAAAATTCATAGTGCAGATTTCAATGAAAATTACAAGAGAATGTCCCTCATTTCCAAAAATATTTGTGAAAACCATGACGTAGTTCAAGTTAATCCAATTGGAGTGTAAGGATAATTTTTAGGGGTCTTAATTAGGTCAATTTTCATTCTTATTTCAAAATCTTTTCTCATTACTTACTTGTCTGATACCTGCTAATTTTAAATTGAGGTTTGAATGATTCAATTATTTTGAAACTTAGTTGAGGATTAATAATTAAAATTATCAACTTTGTGTGAGTTTAAAGTACATAGGGTAAAAAATATTGAAATTCGTACAAAACCAAAATTCGTACGAACAAATTTACAAAAAAAAATTTTCACAATTTTTAGACTTGAAACAATTGCCTTTAAACTCAAGATTGGCCATATGTTAAGATCTTATGACTTTGCTCGTGCACTCTACTTTTCAATTAAATTAAGTCAAGGCATAAATTATCACTGCTTATACGAAAAAAATTCACCTCATTCCAAATATTGAAATTCGTACAGAGGAAATATTGAAATTCGTACAAAATTTCAATAGTAGGCGGTGAAAAATTTCAATTGTTTTTGTGTAAACAAATTAAATAAATTAATTTTAAAGCATGAATAAGCTGCTCAGAATGAATAAAAACCTCCTCAAATGAAAATACTGCAAGAATATTAATTTTTTCTCAAGTTTTGGATGCAAAAATCGTGAGTACTTGGTGTACGAATTTCAATATTTGAGTGTACGAATTTCAATATTTGTGTGTACGAATTTCAATATTTGAAATAAAGTGGATTTTTTACTGCTTTATGCTGCACAAATTGCTCTTTTCATGTTCGAATAAAAAAATTTGGAGGACAAGCAAAGTCGTAGGAAAAATTTGTGAAATCAGCAATGCTTCTAATAAAAGTTACAGGATTTTCAAAAAAAAATTTTCGTTTTGTACGAATTTCAATATTTTTTACCCTAATTTTAATTTTAATGACAATTGGAATAAATAAAAACATTTTTGTAAACTTCAACTATTATTAATTTTGCATCATCAGGCTTAATTACCTACATCACAATTATTAAGAAAGTTATTGTAAATATAAGTTCGATTCATTTTTTGAATTCCTCACAAAATAAATAAAATTATCATTAATATTAATTAATTGTTTCACTTTAAGTATGAATTGTTAATTTCCAGCATTGTTAGTCGTCAACTTCAAATGTATGACGAGAAAAAAGTACGAAGGAAAAATTGTATGATCGCATAGTAATTGGGCTATAAATTTATAAGTATAATACAAGCAAACAACGTTGCTGGTGATGAAAAAAAATTGTCGCATGTTCTGAACACAAACTCATTCTCTCGAAATTTGTATTTAAATATATATTTTTTAAAAATTTCATTTTGTTCTCAGTGTCGAGCTTTTATTCTGATCGTTCGGAAGTATTTTACGGAGTACTCGAGAATTTTGGAAGGATATTAAAATTTTCAAAAGTTGCACAATTTTTTTTTTAAAAATTATTTTCTTATAAAAACCTTAAAAAATAAATTTTACAAAAAAAATTAAAATTCAAATTTTTCTTAAATGGATGAAAATTTAAAACTTACACCTGCAGAAGAAGGTACTTATAGATATCACAATTTAAGTTCACTGTACTCAAATAATTAAATAAAATAAAATAACTCTGATTAAAGATTTTGAGCTGATCTTATCAATTAAATTTTATTTTTGGAAAAAAAGGATTGAGGCTAATTCGAGTGATTATAAAAAATTCTCGAGAATCATTAAAGTATATTTTGACGTGATTTTTAATCGCATAATTTTATAATTCTAATTGTTTCAAAAATTTTGATAAAAAATTTTGTAAATGA